>OY856409.1:1850978142-1852267517 GCA_963693085.1 Alisma plantago-aquatica
TGGTATGCATTCATCTTTCATGGTTAGAAGTTCAAAACAAGAGGCAGATATCATCATAGTATATTGACCATTTCAAGAAACAGAAGAAATCATGTGACCATACTCATTCTTAGGGTTAGGGTTTTGCATTCATAGTTGATTAGAGTTTGAAGATAAGTTCAATCACAAATCCTAGGTTCACCACCTCCCACCATCTTAGAGTGTATTAGGATTAAGGAACATCATTAGGGTTTATTAGAAATTATTCTAAACACCACTCTTCATGGCTCATAAATCACTTATTCCATTAACATGTGTCTCGATCACATAAATATCTAGGTCGTGACCACCCAACCTGGTCCATGTCACAACCACGACATGTAGGGTGTCTCGTCCCATCTAGGGTTAGGGTTCCACCCACAAAAGGCCCAAGTTGCAACCTCAAGAAGTATGGTTGTCATGACCTCAAGTCATGACACCATGACGCAAGCTCCATCCAAGCAGCATGTCGCGACCCAAGAACAAGGATCATCTTGACTCATGATAAAGGAATAACTCAAGAGAAATCCATGTCGTGACCAACCATGGGAAAAGGGAAACATCTCAACCAAACCAAAGTGTGTTTTGACTCTAAAGGAACTAGGTGTCACAACCATCAAGGAGGAGGATGTCGAGATCTCCACAAAGTCAGTCATCGCGACCCAAAACCTCAAGCCACAAAGATGTTGCGATCTAACACAAAATAAGACTTGGTGACCACCAAGGGTCAAGCCACCACCAAGACCAAGACTAAAGTCAATACAAGTTCAAAATAGAGATAACCCATGGCTAAAATAGGTGAAACAAAGAGGGAAAACCATTGTCATCATAGAGGAAATCCTCATGCAAAATGGTCATCAAACCCTAAAACAAGCTTCATGAAACCACCATTAAAAGGAACCTAAACAAGGGAGAGAAACCAAGATCGTCACCATCAAAGCCAACCCAATACTATATAGAAAACTAAAAAACTCACTCATCGTGTATGAAACTCAGCCAAGATCAAGAAAGGAAGGGCAACCACAATGCACCACAAACACCAACAATCTTGTACAAAGGAATTAGGGTTTCAGATTACATCCAAACAAAGCATGATCTCAAGATCATCCACGTTCCAAGGACTATCAACATATAATATCATGTTAAGGAAACTTTTAGAGAGAGAAAATAGTAACATGCAAGTATAAAGAGTGCAATAATATTGGAGGTTAGGAGTTATATAACCCTCCTTAAGAATATCACCACTAAGGGTTCCAAGCTCCAAGATGAAGGGATCCAAGCACACGATCCAAATGTTGAAGAAGATCCCCCAAAGGCTCCACTCTCAGCCAAAAGAGCTCCTAAAGAACAAGAAGACCAAGGTCAAAGATAATCCATGGAAGGAGAGCAAAAAGCTCTAGGACAAACCAAAAGAGAAAGAGAGAAAGATAGAAGAAACCCGCCTCACACTTGGGTCTACCTTGTCTTACCATGGTCTATGACCCTTGTGATGAGGGATTTCTCCCCCAAAAGGACCATCATGGAGGAAACATATTCTAGGATCAAGAAAAGAGAGGATGATGGAGGTAGGAGATCAAAAGCAATGCCATCAAGGAAGACAGGCACTTACCAAAATTGAAGATGAGCAAGGATCACCACATGCAAGGGATCTGATCACCAAAGCTCCAAGGATCAGTCCTTCTTTGCTCCACCAAGCTCCAAGGGTGAGAAAAAGAGGAGGAAGAATGATGGACAAAATGGGTTACTTTCATGGAGAGATATGGGGTTATATAGCAAAGGAGGAAAGAGGTAGGTCAAGGGATGAGGTGTCAACAAAAGAAGCCCCCAAAGGGACACTTTCCCACTCAAGAAACTAACTTGCAACCACATCAAGCCCATATACAATAGATCTTGATACATTCTAGGATGGATCTCGATCATCTAGGCCACCCAACCCTCATGTCACAACTACAACACATAATGGGAACCACCCTGGTCGCGACAAAAGGTCACCACAAACCCTAGGTCGAGACACTCTACACAAGAGCACCCATCTTGACCGAAGACACCCAAGACTATCTCAGTCATGAAAATGATACCTAGGGGAGGTATCTCGACTGCGATACCCTCCAACCAGGCCCTAGGTCGTGAGCTAGGTCAAAACAAACCAACAAGGGTCACATGATCAAGGCACACCAAACCCTAGAAAACCCTAATCACCACTAAGGGTGATACCATGAAACTAAGGGTCCACCAAGGTTCCCCAAAGCACTAAAAACTCCCTCATGAAGACAAGAGAGATAAGGGACACTCTATAGGTGACAACTTACTAGAATAACCCTTCAAATGGGTAATCTGCAATTTCCTCCAAAACTAGCACATAAAGCACAAACAACATCCAAACAATCTCAAACTGGAGACTTATGATCTCCACATGCTCTAAGACCATCTAAAAATATTAGAGAAAGGTTATGAGCACATGTTCAATACAAAGCAACTAGGGTTACCCCAAAACTCAGGTCAGGGGTCTTACAAGCCATAAACCCCTAACAAAGATTTTTCCCTTGAAATCCAAAGAAAAAAGAGGCATTTATTACCTTTGCATCTCTACCTCAAGCCCCTAGTAAGTTCAACCCAAAACAAATATGAAATAGATGCATACACATCAAAATGAAACAACTTCATCTGACCTATCTCAACTTGAGGGCTGACCTCTCCTTCTTGCTGACTCAAGGTGTAAAGTCGAGCCATCGCCAGTTGTCGTCCTCATCCCCCATTGGTCTGTCTGAAGGAACCATCATGTGATGCATGTCCATGACCTCTTACACCACTATTGTATTGTTGTTTCTATGAGTCATGCTGGATCTGCCTTGACTGCTAGGTCACCTCATCATCCTTCACTGGGAAAAATGGTCTAGTATGCCTGATCTGTCGACACTTATAACACATCTTCCTCTCAAACCAAGGCCTTGGTGGCCCTATCACAGACACTGATTCAACGCTTTGGGCTCTTGTAGGAGGAAAACTATGACTCCTTCCCTTCCTTGGTGAACACTACATCGGTGCACTAGAGCTATGTCGTGCTGGTGGTGTTGACAACCTAGGCTCCTTAAAGTAACCTGACAACTATCCTTGGTACTCAGCATGCCTTTTCTTGAAACTCTTATATCTCTTCTCAACCAAAGACCTTTCTATCCTCCAAACTGACTCCACAAATGTAGAAAAAGGTTCTCTATTCTCTAGGGTAGCCACTAGCTTCGATAACTCAATGTTCCATCCTTTCTAAAAATGTTAGATTCTCTCTTCATATGCAGTAGTCATGTGAGGCAAAACCTCAACATATCTATAAACCTTGCTTTACACTCGCTGAACGTCATGGATCCTTTTTGGATACTCTCATATTGGCTGGTCTTTTCATTTAGATAGGTATAAGGATAGTAACAAATGACGAACTCATGTCATAATTCCTCTAAACCAATGGTAACTCTAGGACTCTTCTCCTCCTCTATGGCCCACCAGTACCCAACACTCCCCTTCAAAAGATGCACTACATGCTTAACCTTATCATCCTCTCAGATACTAAGGATCTTGAAGGCTTTATCAAGCTTGGCAAGACATATATCAACATCCTTCAGATCAGCCATCCCAATACACTCTATTGCCCCAACACGTCTAAGCTACTCGAAAGTCGTCCCAGAGATCAGGGATTCCACATCGAGGCCTGCTACTCTCATTTGAGGAACGGGCAATCTATCTACCATATGTGTCATTGTCGTTGTGAACTTCCTGAATAAGGAGTGAAAGGTAGGGTTTTCTAGCATATCTGGGTCAAATTGGTGAGGCTCGTGTTCTTTCTCCTCAACAACATTCCTCCTTGCACCTCCATCTAGTGCAAAAATGTGTTCTTCGTGTTCTCCAACCATCTTTTCAACTCTTCTTCTTCCTCTGCACAACTAGAAGTCACTATAAGATAGAATGTAGGATACTAAAACATACACAAACCCTAGTCCTAGATCGCTATAGACTCAGCGATCCAAAAGCTGTAATACCGACACCCTTTGTCACACAAAGCGAAATTAATTAAAACAAAAACTAATTTCATACCAACATCAAATCACTAATAAACAATAAAATCTAAAAAAAACAATTTGCAATAAGCACCATCTTTAGAAAACTTATCATAAAAGGATCCATATCCTGCCATTTGTATTACATATCATAAAATAGTGTGCTTACAACATGTTCCATAACATACCTGTTACACATGTTATATGTTCTATTTACATATATAGGTACGTCTTCCCTCTATACACAATAAAAGGCAGACAATCCAAAACTCATAATAATAACATAACCATAAAACATATAGTACTACCCCCAAGACCTAAGTGTACAAGGACGACTCTAGGACTTTAATACCTTAAGACAAGCAACATATCCACCTCAACAACTACTTCTCTTGCTGCTACAGCTCCTTCTAAGCTGCATGATCACCACCACATTGTGAAGAAGCACTTAAAAGATGTGGAAACCCATGGGGTGAGACCAAACCTCCCAACAAGAGATATAACTCTCCACCAATGCTATTAAAGAACAAATAAATAATTAAAGAACAAAAATAAAGCAACTACTATGATGAACAAATTCAATTACTTATGTAAACATGGAATTTATCATCTTCTAAGTAGAACGAGTAACTATAGAAGATAAGTGGAACATTTTATAAACTAAGAATGAATATGAGGAACATGTATATTTTCCCATTAACCAAATTATACAAAATCAAGTAAAGCCTCATCCAATATTGTTTTATTCAATCTTACAAAAGTACCACTATTAAGTCCTTATTAGTACCTCACATGGTCAGTGGATGAGCCAAAATCCATGACCTTTCTAACACCTCTCAGCTAGCACAAGAGTGATGCTACAATGTCACGTTAGTCAACTTGTACAAGTGACATATAGTTGACACATGGATCATCTCACGAATGGCCATCCGTATATCATAATAGAATGGGCTCACGCATTCCCATCCCAAAAAGAAGGAGTGGCTCACGCATCACCATCTTGACATCATAAGGGAATCGACTCATGCATGGACATCCAAATAAAATGATTGGCTCAAGCATGGTCATCCATATCTAACAAGGAAATCATATCATGCATAGTCATTCCATATATTACAATGAGATCAGCTCATGCATGGCAATATCTTTGATATGCCAATTAAGTTTTAGCATCAATCAAGTTATAATGTACAAAACCAAAGAAAACACTAAAATTATAAGGGCATGTTGCAACTTTCAAGGATATAAGACTTATAAGGTGTGATCTTGTCAGACTATCACACATAACACATGCACACTTCCCTTAACAAGACCATTATAATGATTGCACAACCACTCAGGACACTCACTAATGTCACATAATTTAGATATCAATCCCTAAATAATAGCATTAGGGGGTACCACATCACAAAAAGAATCAAGCCACCACCAAGTTATAGGACCCATTCACATCATTCCTGTGTCACAAGTATTTCAACATGCCTCATTAAGGACCATTCAACCAGTGTCACATCATACTCGTCATGGCGTGTATTAGCTATGATATTCAAGTTCATATCACCGGATGGTTAGAAATTGATAAACAAGAGAGAGAAAACATCCTAGCACCATGTCTCACGCTACTATCTCCACATACCTCAATTATACATAACAATCATCATAACATAACCAAACATGGCATTCATTTATCATGCCCGATCAGAGGTTCACAAAAAGATAAAAATATCATCACAATGTATTGGCCATTCTATGAAAGAGAAGTAATCATGTCACCATACTCATCCTTAGGGTTAGGGTTTTCCATTCATAGCTAATTACAATTTGAAGATAAGTTAAATAACCAATCCTAGGTTCACCACCTCCCACCATCTTGGAGTTTATTAGTTTAAGGAACATCATTAGCGTTGATTAGACATTATTCCAAACAACACTCTTCATGGCTTATACATCACTTGTGCAAGAGTATCATTAAGAATCGAAGCATACCTCTCAACAACTACCAATAATATGTGTTTCAATCACATAAACATCTAGGTTGCGACCACCCAACCTGTTCCATGTCACGAACGTGATACCTAGGGCGTCTTGACCCATCTAGGGTTCGGGTTCCACCCAGTAAAGGATCATGTCGCGACCTCAAGGAGTATGGTTGTCTTGACCTCATGTCATGATACCATGTCACAACCTCCATTCTAGCAACATGTCACGGCACAAGAACTTAGATCATCTCGACTCACGACAAAGGCTTAACTCATGATAAATCCATGTCATGACCAACCAAGGGAAAAGGGAAACATATCCACTAAACCAAGGTGTGTTTTGACTCTCAAGGAAGTAGGCATCCCCACCATCAAGGAGGAGAATGTTGTGACCCTAAACCTCAAGCCACAAAGATGTTGTGACCCAAGACAAAATAAGTCATGCTGACCACCAAGGGTTAAGCCACCACCAAGAACAAGAACCAAGATCAAACCAAGGTAAAAATAGAGATAACCCATGGCTAAAATATGTGAAACAACAAGAAAAAAGTCATCATCATCATAGAGGAAACCCTCATGCAAAACGGTCATCAAACCATAAAACAAGCTTCATGAAACCACCATGAAAATGATCCTCATAAAGGGAGAGAAACCAATATTGTCACCATCAAAACCAACCCAATACTACATAGAACACTAAAACACTTGATCATTGTGCATGCAACTCATCCAAGGTCAAGAAAGGAAGGACAACCACCATGCACCACAAACATTGACAATGGGGTTCAAAGGAATTAGGTTTTCGGATTACATCCAAACAAAGCATGATCTCAACATCTTACAAGTTCTAAGGTCTATCACCATGTACTATCATGTTAAGGAAACATTTAAAGAGAGAAAATAGTAACATGAAAGTATAAAGAGTGAAATAATAGAGGAGTTTAAGATCTATATAACCTGTTTTAAGAAGATCACCGCTAAGGGTTCCAAGCTCCATGATCAAGGGCTCCAAGCACACGATCCAAAGGTAGAAGAAGATCCACCAAAGGCTCCACTCTCAGACACAAGAGAACCTCAAGAACAAGAAGGTATATAGGTCAAAGATAATCCAAGGAAGGAGAGCAAAAAACTCTAGTTTAAACTAAAAGAGAAAGAGAGAAAGAGAGAAGAAACCCTCCTCACACTTGGGTCTACCTTGTCTATACATGGTCTATGATCCTTGGAATGATGGGTTTCTCGCCCAAAAAGACCACCATGGAGTAAGCATGGTCTAGGGCCAAGAAAAGAGAGGAATATGGAGGTAGGAGATCAATAGAAACACCATCAAGGAAGACAAACACTTACCTAAGTTGAAGATGAGTAAGGAACACCACATGCAAGGAATCCGATCACCAAAGCTCCAAGGACCAACCCTTCTTTGCTCAACCAAGCTCCAAGGGTGAGAAAAAGAGAAGGCAAAAAGGGGTTACATGCATGGATAGATAAGGGGTTATATAGAAAAGGAGGAGTGAGGTAGGATAAGGGATGAGGTGTCAATGAAAGAAGGCCCCCAAGGGACCCTACTCAAGAAACTAACATGCAACCACATCAAGCCCACACACAAGAGATGGTGATACACTCTAGGTTTGATCTAGACCACCTAGACCACCACACCCTCAAGTCATGACCTCAACACACCAAGGGAACCATCGATGGTCGCAACACACCACCAAAGACCACTAGGTCACAACCCAAGGTAACCATAAAGCCTAGGTTGAGACACTCTACATAAGAGCGCCCATCTCGATCTAAGACACTCACAAAAATCTTAGTCAAGAAAACCATACCTAGGGGAGGTGTCTCAATTCTGACACCTTCCAACCACACTCTAGTTTGCAACCTAGGTCGAAACAAACCAACAAGGGTCACATGGTCAAGGAACAACAAACCCTAGAAAACCCTAATCACCATCAAGGGTGATACAACTCAACTAAAGGTGCAACAAGGTACCCCAAAGCACCACAACCTCCCTCATGAAACCAAGAGAGAGAAGGCACACTCTAGAGGTGGAAAATTACAGGAATACTCCATCAAATGGGTAACTTGTAATTTGCACAAAAAACTAGCACAAAAAGCACAAACAACATCCAAACAAGTTCAAACTGAAGACTTAAGCTCTCCACATGCTCTAACATCATCTTAAAAGATTATATCAAGGTTCTAAGCACATGAGCAAGCCAAAGAAATTAGGGTTACCCCAAAACTCAGGTCAGTGGTCTTATAATTTTTGAAGTGGATTATGTGTCGAAGTGGGTTAAGGAATACCCATAGTCAAATGCAATTCCAAGACTATTATGAAAATATTCTAGGATATAATTTTCCTATTTTCATGGTACCATGCATAGTCCTCCGTGATGGGGATTCTCATTTTGTAAAAATGAAGTTTGAGTTTTTGCTGAAATAGTATGACGTTCATTAGTGAGTTGTTATGCCACATCATCTAGAGGCATGTTCAAGTTTCAAATCAATATATGAAGGTCCTACTTGAGAATATGGTTGGAAGAACAATGAATGATTGTGCAAAAATGCTAAATGACAATTTATGTGCATATTGGAGTGCATTCAATTATCCCTTGATAAAAACTCCATTTGAGTTGACCAACAACAAGTCATGCCATCTCCTAGATGATATGGAGCACAAAGATGGATGCATAATTTGATTTCTGAATTTTGACTTGTTCACCAAAGAGAAGCTCTTTCTTCAATTACAAGAGATATAGAAATCATGGATGTTTACTTATGAGAATGCATACATCTAGAGAGAGCATACCAAGATGTGGCACAATGACCACCTGAAGCGGATTGACATTCAAGTGGGAGACCAATTTTTCTCAGTCTCACCTGAAATTGTTCTTTGGAAAATTACAATCTGAGTGGCATGGCCTATATCTTGTAAAGAAAATCTATCCACACACTACATTTATTTATAGAATCCCAAAGGTTTTGAGTCATATCTCCCCTCATGCAAGCAAACTCATATAGGTCATTACAATGTACATAACTTGAACTAGAATTGAACCTAGTAGTAGTACTAGGATTACAAGATTTGGACTTTACTAACTCTAATTTTTCATTAGGTGGTCTTTTGAACTAAAAAATTTGTAACGCCCCGGTCCACATCACAATGATCAAGTAGATTTTTAGGAATGATGAATGTCCCCACAGGCCACCACTAGCCTTAATTACACACTTTGTCCTCAGTCATGTGCAAGCTAGGAAAACCTTCCTGACTGGTCCCCCATCCTATTACTACTATGGGCTGAGCACACTTAACCACAGAGTTCTTTTGTGATGGTATCCCTAAAAAGGAGGTTTACCTTGGTGATATCGATAGTCTAAAAATTCCTTTTAATATCATTTTATCTGAGGCCTCAAATCATGGGACATTTTAATCTCCCCCACTTAGACTCTTGACTTCCTTGTCAAGGATCAACCATATGTGTATTGACCCTGCCACCCAGTAACCCCCAATAAAGGGAGAACAAGTGGTATGAGTCGTTATTCCAATTAACATGATCAAAGGTTCGACAAATAATCCATAACAATGATCAAATTCTACTAACTAAGCTAAAAGATTGTAAAAAAAAATTAACTTTGCATACCTTTTTCAAAGACTTGGATATCTACTTCTATCCACATCTAGAGTCTATTCTAACTAATCCTCCTTTGTACTTTAATTCATATTAAAATCCACATATGCCACTTTACTATTTGTTCTTTTCACTTGTACCTAAAACACCAACAAATAAAATGTCGATCAACATAAATTAATATGCTTGTAGGAGGGGGAAACAATAATCGTGCAACTAACTGTAACAACATATTGCAGTCAATTCTGACTTAACAAACAACTTTACATTTTAAGAATAATTGATCAATCCATACATACCCTAGCCTCTGTGTTGTCCCTGTAGTGGACTTGGATGCTACCTTCCTCATGGTAGATCCCCATTAAACCCCGCATGATCCTACCTAACAGGTAGATCAATATCTAGGGTTGAGTCACATGGAATTACCCATGGGTATCCCAATCCCTAACTCATGGTGTGCTAAAGAGTCACATGGCACTACCCATAGGTAGCCCAATTCCTAACTCTTAATAACCCGATGATCCCACTTAACAAGCAGACCCTTTACTAGGTTACCCTTTTCATTATTAGCAAAGCCACGGAGGAGGACCAGGATATGAGCCAGTCATGTATACATACTTATGGTGATAATCATAGTCAGTTTATAGGTGCATGAAATAAAAGTCATCCAAGCAGTAATTTTCAGGCAACTGATAAAAACATTTGAGAATCGCTGTGAAAGTAAAGTGATTATCCATAAGTGTAATCACATACCTTTCAGGCAGATTTGAGATAGAATAATCCAATCAAGCAATCCAAATAGACAAGAAAGCACATTATGAGATCGTGAAAGATGCATACAATTTCCTATTATTAATCATGCAATCAAGATCTTTAAACCTTGCTCGCTTCCTAGGGTTTCAAGTCCACTTTTAGGGTTTCCATTGCAATTAGGGTTTCCCTTCATCTCTTACTATCTTTAAACAATTACTCACAGACCCTAATTATCTCATTCATTCTTCATGAAAGATATTAAGGTTACATTTATATAACCCTAATTTCGATTTAAAGGCACAATTAAACATCAATTAAGTCCATTAAGCCTCTTTTACATTAAAGTTGCCATTTTAATCCTATTAATCCATGACAAGATCATTATGTTCATTTATCATCAATTCATAGTTCATTATAATCTAATTCACATATGAACTCATTAATTCCACCTTTATCTATTAGAAAACCCTAATCACTATATGAAATGTATTTATCCACAATTAGGAACTTGAAATAGCTTAGAATGATCATATCTCAACTTTAATAATGAAATTGAACAATTAAAGCCATTCAGAGTCACTTTTACTAATCTTAGGGTTGCAAGTCCCGTTAAAGCATATTTATGCACATGAAACTCTAAATTAACCCAGTTACATGCAAAGTTCATCCCTTTTTCTCTTAATGTACCTTTTTACAATTAATAGGTTAATATCAACTTTAATCATCCATTAAACCCTACTAAATACATTAATCATCTCAAAATAGGGTTTCTTAATCTTTAATTCATTCAAGTTGATAACTTACACTACTTTTTGATTTTCAAGAGGAATTATCCTCTAAAACCATTTTTAATGAATTCCTCTCATTTTTATGAAAAAAATACATATAGTATAAGTACCCATTCGAGTTACCATTATTTAAATATGAATTTTGCAAGAATAACTTACTTGAGCCAATCAGTGCGGGCCATGTCACTCAGGGCATGCAATGTTGTTTGTAGGTTTGGAAAACATACCAAAATGTTGATTTTGCCCTTGACTTAAAGATCGTCTCTTCAGCACACAGAGGGGCAGAATCGTCAAACGCACCTCCACCCTTCTTCAACCTTGAGCAACCCAATTGTTGTCGCCCTAACCGCCGAGCACAGCCCCTGGCGCAAATCTTGCTCTCGATCCTGGACCCAAAACTCATCGGAGACTGCAACCTTTCCTCCTCCGCACTCATGTGCACACAGGGCGCCCTCAAATCACAGCCAAGATGGCAGGTTGCTCGCGTGCAAAGGCCGCAACGTGTAGCTACTCTTGTAATCATGCTGCTACTGATGCACATGGCTAGGGAGGAGGGATGGCCACCGAGCATCTCACTTGATGTCTTGGGAGTTGCACACCTTCGTCGCACCTTCTCCACGACCTTTCATTTCTCCAGCATATGAACTACCCTCTCTTCTAGGGTTTCGAATGAAAAGAAGCAAGAAGATGATGAGGAAGAGAGAGGAAGACGTGGGATTTCTCTTTGAACTCGAACCAGGGGGTCTACCCCTTATATAGGGGAGGGTATCCACGCCCTATCATGTTCATCCACAAGGATACAAGCCCTTTTCCCAATAGGAATCCAATTCCTTCATTGAGAAACAAGCTTCTCTCTCCTAATTATCTCTTTATTATTTTTTATTTCTTAGATAATTAGAAATACAAAAATCCTCTCACTTATTCCCTTTTATGCTTGACTTTTATCCCATTGACACAAATTCTATTTTCCTTTAGTAGAAAATACTTCCTTTTTATCAATACCACAAAATTCATTAATAATGTATCATATTATCCTCTTATTTTGCATTATTGGTATTTTCTCTTTATTTCTTCTCCATTGGGGCTCCTTGGACCCCAAGAAACTCTAAGATTTCGAAATTCCTTTTTAGTGGATACTTATTATCCTTCTAGATGCATCTATGTCCATTATTTCTAATTATCTTATTTATTTCTTATCAAAATATCTCTTTTTGAGGATTTCTCTTTATCTTTCTTTTTATTTTCCTCATTGGCATTTCATTTAACATTAGGAATCCTTTGTATACAAAAATCCACCAAGGATAACTCAATTATACCTCTTTCCACTTATTTTCCACATTTTATCATTGTTTTCAATTTCTTTCTTAATAAAAAAATATTTAATTGATCTTTTCTTTTCTTGTTGCATTATCTTTGCAACTTTGGACTCCTTGGAACCCAAGGAACCCAAGAGGCACGAAATCAACCTTTGGATTAAATACTTTTTCCCCCTAGAGGTTTCTACATCTTTCTTTTCTCCATTTCTTATTTATAATGGAGTTTCTTTGGTATTTTCCTTGTTATTGGGCCCAATAGCCAATGAAGCCCACAAAACAATCATCAAGGCTATTGTAAACGAAACTCATTTATTTAAGACAAATTATATCATTACTTTTTCCAATATCTTTAATGTGCATTTCTCACCAAATGAACCCAAAAATTGGGGTTGTAACAATATGTCTGATAATCTCTTCCCCATTTCAGTGCAGACCCAAAATGGCCCATGAACACCCATCTCCCATCCATGGATAACAATGCATGGGTGGATCCATCTTGTTTCAGTGCATATCCCTTTCCAACTTGCATGGACCACATGGCTTAAGACCGGCATGTTGCATGCCCATGTGTTCCCTACCTAATGGAGGGGAATTGGCTCTAATACCATTTGTAACACTTGGGCCTACTGCCCAAGGCTCTAGTAGAGTTTGAGGAATGATGTGTGGCCCCACAGACCGCTACTAGCCTTAACTCCATGCTTTGGAATGATGACTGGTGCCACAAACCACAACTAGCCTTAACTACATGCTTTGTCCTCGCTCACACACAAGACAAGAAAAACATCCTGACTGGTCACCCATCCTAGTACTACTCTGGGATGAGCACTCTTAACCACAAAGTTCTCTAGTGATGGGCTCCCTAAAAAAGAGGTACACCTTGGTAATATGGGTAGTCCAATCATTTTGTTTAAGATTAAGTTATTTGAGGCCTCAAATCCTGGGATGTTATCAAAATCCACAATTTATTTTGTGGTGATGGTTATATAACAAGTCAGCCACTTGATTGCACTCATGATTGGTATTTGTGCAATTCCTATTTGACCTCATATTCTTCTGGGCTTCTATGACCCACATAGAAAATTTTGGGTTATCATTAGGGTTTCCTTCTACAAATTCTCTAGCAAGCGAAGAATACATTTCAATGTTCAGGCAATAGAACCCTTTCTCTACTACTTTGTCAAGGGAAATGTTTATAGTAGCCACATGACACATTCGTCTTATTGGATAAGATCAAGGGTGAATTCATTTTAAATGGAAACCAATTGAATTATGGTTGACGAGTTTGTAGAAAAGTAAGTGACTCCACTCCATCTATGAAATCAACTTACATTTTGAGAATCCAGGTGAAAAGTCACGACATTCAAGAAGGAGTTTGTTGAGTGGCATCCAACCAATTATCTAGTTAGATTTTGCACTAGTCCGATTACATTTGCCTCCCGCTAGTTCATTTTTCTAGTTGAATTTGATGTTTTATGTTCAATTGGTCTAGTAATGGATGAAATTTTATTGCACTCTATAATCATGCAGACAAACTAATCGACTGACCAAACCTGATGATCAGTTAACCCCAAGGGTCCAAATTTTTTGCAGAGGGACTCAACTACTTGTTAATCGGCTAATCAACCTTTCTTGTGGATTGATATACCTACATAAGGTGTTTTCACCACAATCAATATGGAAGTCATGGCCTACTGATGGGGTGACAAAATAGGGACTGGAATTGTCAGAAGCCACTATAATGAAAGATTAATAGAAATTTGTTGACCACACTCATCCAACGTCTGACCAAGATGAATCCCAAAAAATCAATAACTCTTGCTCCAACATAACTTAAGGATGATTGACAAACCAATCATGTTGATTTTCTGATCAACCTGAGGCAACAACAAGCTTTCAAAAGCTTGCTTAGCTGATTCAGGTTGATGAGGTCACCCGACCAACAATTGAGATTCCTTACCACACAGGACTCTAGTCGATCAAATTGCTTACTCTAGATTTCCTGATAATTGAACCCACATCATAATAATTTGGGATAGGGAAAGGGAGTCAGTATTAACTTCTCAATCCCACCCATGCCCAAGAAACTAATGCCCCTTATGTTCTTCTTGCTTGCTTACCCCACTGTGATGCTTAGTCGCCTAATAACCTAGGTCGACTGATTGTAAGCCTAAAAGTCATCCATCCACTCCATGTATCGCTTGACCATAATGCCTTTATGACTGACGATGTCTTACATTCTTCCCATATCATCTTCTCTTGACCCACCAGCAGAACCCCCTTTCTTTATTGTTGTTGTGACACACTAGCTTCATATCACCCTATCTGCACCTAACGAATTTCCTAAGAAGTAGTACAAATGGTGTTAGTGGTGAAACCAACAAAGGGCAGATAGGGGTCGTGCCCCGCCCCTAAAAAAATTAAAACAAACATAAACATAAACATATATATACACACGCATGTATATACATATGTTTATGAATTATGTTCATAATATATAACCTATATAAGGCATACCAGACATATATATTGAACTAGTGTAGTGATTTGCAGCTGTACTCTTGGGTTGGAGGTCATGGCTTTGATTCTTGGTTTAGACATTATATATATTTTTTGCAATACATGCGGAATACAATTACTTATATATGCATTTTTCACATAATAAGAGACACAATTAAAGTTTCTTGTAGTGGTTGACATGTTATTTATTGTAAAAAAGGTCATATATTCAAATCTTACATCAAGCACTTAATTGTTTTGCCCCCTAACCATCATCATATGGTTCCACCACTTGAAGGTGTGCCCTCTCTATCTCCTAGATCGCTCAAGCAACCCCTTGTCTTATTTTATTGATCTCCAAGAATCATAAATTCATGATCATTTCTAGATCTTTCACCCCATACCTCATTGATCAACCAATCAGTCATCCTTAGGGTGTGCAAGTTCACCTCTAGGTTTCCAATAAGTCTACTTGAACATCTGATCAACTGACTACATATGCAATCATCCTCTAAGCAAAACATTAACATACACATTCATGCCCATAACTCAACGTGGTGGGTCACATCATCCATCAAAATGATTTGATAGAAGGCTTATACAAAAGATCAACTTGTTTGACTCTAAGAAGGGCAAACAGAAGGCCACATCAACATGTTCAACTATCCCTAGCTCACACTCCATTGGACCACTAGCAGAATCCACGTCTTGGAGTGGAGTGAGGTAGATGATCAACACACCTCCAAAAATATGGAGGACAATGAAACCTTCAGAAATGAGGCCAGGGAGGTTGACACAGTGACATTTAGCAAATGATTAACAATATGAACACTTAATGGTGATCCATTGCCCACAACACATGCACTTATTCTACCCCTCCCTCGTTACAAGCATCTCAGGTTGGGAACGACCCACATGCCTACCCATCTGGCCAAGTACAAGGCCCTTATCATAATTTATAACAACAAGTGGCACAAGGCCTGGGATGCCTTTCGGGTGAAGCTCACCTTTTGGGAATTTCCCAATATGCTAAGATTCTTGGGAATCTACATGCTCTAGATGGCATTCTCAACATTCGCACATCCTCCTCTTCTCCTTTCATGTGCAGCAGGTCTTCAAGTATCTAACATAGAGTTCCTTATTTCTATCATGAAGCATTTCAACAGTGACCGCAAGTACAACTGCTCCTACATATTCAAGGATGATCAATCCTTTTACGAAAACAATCTAACCTCTCTCATCCTTGGCATAAATAAGGATTGGTAGGAAAAATTCATTGAAGAAAAGCATAGATTCTCTTCCAAGAAATTTACACTGACAATTTCTAGGCAGAGATCACAGGGTGGCTTATCTACTTTAAACATGGTTCCAAGGTTTCATTCATTCATAGGTTGATGGTCTGCTAACTCCACTGCATCCTAGCTTGGGTGATCATTGAATGAACCAGTACACCCAATGTTCTTACCGCATCCAATATCTACTGCTTATGGTATATGTTGAATGATGAGTCATACAATTGCAACATCACTCTCATTGATCATTTGCATAATCAAAAGCACTAGAACAACGCCACCATGTTCTTCTAAGGGGAAATGTCACTACCATGTCTTATTACCTTGGCTATACACATATTCCCTTCACAATGATGATGACGTAGAACTTGTCCCACTTGATTGATGTCAAGTATCAAGTGACTTCTACAAACCAAATATTTCCATCTAGAATGGTATCTAAAAGTGGATGTTTATGGATAATGGGGACATTCTAGCACCGCCCACCCATGCTTACTTTGTGGTAGAGAACCTCCTCTATAACCTAATGACCTGGATGCTCACATCCATGGTTACATGATTGAGCATCCCTCATTGAGGGTGAAATTTTTGAGTTGACTTCTAGTAGATGCAATGCCTCCACAGAGGCAAATGATGAGGAGACTAGCCCCTCCTCCCCACTCTACACATTACATAGAGCAACATTTTCCTGACACTCCATTTCCATATGGATGTTATGGCTTCACTAATCTCCAAGAGA
This sequence comes from Alisma plantago-aquatica, assembly GCA_963693085.1. Lineage (NCBI taxonomy): Eukaryota > Viridiplantae > Streptophyta > Magnoliopsida > Alismatales > Alismataceae > Alisma > Alisma plantago-aquatica. The sequence continues at coordinate 1,850,995,199 of OY856409.1, forward strand.
AGTGTGACCACATAGAGGGCATGTGAACCCACATGGAGCAAGACAAGTAGAGACAAGGCCACCAACTCGACGTACATGTACCTCATGTTGAAGGTGCATGAGCAGTGGCATATAGGATGGGGTGAATAACAACATACACACACTTACTATGATGACTTTAGTGTCATGCAGACATATCCTTATGTTAGATATTGGTATTAGGGAAGCTAGTACATTGAGTCACCACTTCCAGAGGAACTGCCCAGATCTTCCATGAGTCGGGACTGGTCTAGAAGACCATCCAGGGAGTCATTCTGGGTCACACCAGAACAACCCACCCTCTACCTCCATAATATTCACCACTATAGAGTCAATTAAACAATTGATGGAATTTCTAGTGATCTTCTTCTCCTCCATTCTACATTTAGAGTTTGCTAACATATGGGAAAATTTTGTATGTTCGGATGAAGGGTGGGTGGTATGTATTCCTTCCAACCCCTATCTTTCCTTTTCCATCACTTTGTTTCTGATTAGAATTGCATCTTTCTCCTTTGGTACTTTTTTCTTAAAATTTCCATGATTAGTTGCATGTAATTTTCCAGTATCTAATTGGCCTAGATTCAAATTTTATTTGCAAGTTTTTTTTTGCAAAATGAGCAATGTTCCCCCACTTTGATGAAATGAATCGTTTTTGTAATAATGAATCTCAATTGCCAATGCTAAAACCTAACCCATCACCAATGATCCTAAATAACATCACTCATAGGAAATGATGGAAAGTTGTATGGGTTTGAGAGATATCAAATTGTAGTGTGACTCAAATAGATCAACACAATCTTTGTGTGTGACTGTAATTATTTTGCAAAATACATGGCAGGATGGGATTGGTTGTTGAAGTGTGTTTCTATGCTTTGATTTCCTAATTATATTATGCACATGTTCAAACCTTTCTATCTATATAAAATAAATCAAAAATCTAAAAAGCAATGTGCAAAACTATAAGTTCAGGGAGACACCCTCACTCTCTCACTCCTCCACTTCTTCCATGCCCCTATTATGTAATTGGAGCGTACAAAAAATAAAAAATTCCAATGTGGATGACAAAAATATAAAAAAATACAATCAATTGAATTGTATCAAAAACAAAGCAATCTCAAGTAGAATATGTAAGAGATTCACAATTTTCTCTTCTATATCTCCATTCACTCCAATTTCTTCCCATGGGGAAGCAATCACCTCAAAAATAATTATTTTCATATAACCATGTACTTGTGTATATCTCATTGGAATATGTAGAAATTTACAAGAGACCAATGGTATTCTCATTGATAGGCATGTTTTAATATGCAAACATATTTATAAATGTGAAGTCTATACAGGGAATTTGAAGCTACATTTTGTTATTCTTGGAGATCGAGTTTCCTACCCATATTAGATTATAGGGAATCAATTGATATTTTAAAAGAGAGGATGACCGTCTAGTAGTATTATTTCATAGGTTGTTTGAATTGGGTGGTGCTTTAGGATGAGCAACATTCAAGTTCGGTGTAGTTTTATGAATGAAAATTCATCACTTTTCATTGTGATTCTAGATATTTAGATCATTTTAGTTGTCTTTTTCACTATACTTTGGTTAGTTTCATCATTTTTGTTCTGGTTATTAAATAATTGGATTTTGACTAAAATATTGCTCTTAAGAAGAGGAAAGCACACATAAACTCAAGTGAAAGATAAATAATTGGATTTGGGAACAATTTCATAACAGATTGGAGATAATAAAATAAGTTAGACATGTTGATTAGGTGATAAGACCCCATGATCAACGGACCAACCTTCTCATCTAAGCCCTCTCCAAGCCAAGAATTAGGCCAGTTGATCTTCTTCAATGATTGTCCAATCAGAAGGTCATCCAAATTGACTATAACTCTACAGAATTTTTGAGATCAAATGATCAACCAATTGACGTGGTTCTTACTGTGCTAACAAACTCACCCAAGGTTGAAATCCCTGAGTTTTTACCAAAACCTTGTGCAATAATACCACCTACAAGAGGGTCTTATTGTAGTATAGTTGAGGATCGAATCCCAAGAGACAACATATTTAAGAATCTTTTACTAGTCGAATCTAGTTAAATCAAGACTAATATTTATAAAAATGGTTGGTTCGAGGTTAATTAAACTAAATGCGAGGAAAGTGAAGAGCATGATTAAAAGTTGATTAAAGATTAATGATGGGAATTGTCGGGATGGTCATGTGTTTCACCAGTACTACACATGCAAACACATCCAAACACAAACATCCAGGCTAGATATAGCCATCCAAATAGAGCTATTGCAAACCCTCCGTTAGGATGTCTAGGTTCGTGTAAGAATCACCTTAGGCATCACATGTCTCATCACCATCCAAATCACTCACGTACGGATCTGAAGATACATATATCCAACTGAATATGGGGCCCCCCCATACGGGCGTTAGGCACACAAAAGTGTCATTGTGGGCTAGATGTCCCGTCCCCTCATGGATCACACACTTACGTCTTCAAGGAATCCCATCAGAAGTTCTCGTCAGGGAGTCAACTGCATTAATCGACATTCAAAACCTACGTATTAAAGTTCTCCCAACATAGGAACGAAATAGATCATGCAAGTAGGTGATCAATCCACGAGCACACATCAAATGATTAATAACAAAATGAAAAGTTATATACAAGCCATTGAATGTTTAATATTTGAACATGTAAGCATGGTTAGCGGGGCTAGTCCCCACACCCCAGTGAGAAAGGACTACTCGCTCATGGAGAGAGAAATAAGAAAAATAAGAGAGAGGGAAGATTCTGCCATGGCCATGGTGAAGAAGATGATCGTAGCTTGGTGGAGAGACGGTCTTCTACACGTCGGTGGAGTAGATCTAGAACGAGGAGGAAAGAACACCATGGTAGATGGGGGAGATTTTCTTTCTCCACCTTCTCTCTCTTCTCGTAGTCCTTGCTCCCATTAGGAGGAGCAGCTCGTCGATGTGATGGTGGTGTAGGCATGACGTAGATGTTGAAAACGGTTGTAGATCTGGGTTTCCACCTCAAATCTGGATGAACGGGTAAGATGGAGTAGATAGATGGATGCACCAGGGGTCGAACGCTTCTTGGGTGCAGTATGGCGGTGGAGGAGACTGTCTCCTTAGGCTGAGGATAGACCTGCAACCTAAGGACGTCTAGAGAGGGTGCCTTGAATGGTTGGGGGTAGGGTCATATTTATAGGCTCAGACTACCACTGGATCTATTGGTTTTGGACCTCGGTCGATGTATATATGCCTGCTCTGGTCGCGGTCTTCTTTGCCTTTGGTTACCATCTGGTTGATCATCACTGTGATAAAGGGAAGATGATTATGGGTGCATTGTTGTTGGTGAGCAGGTCGCGGTTTCGGACACCACGATCGCGGTGTGCAATTGCACAGACCACGGGCGTGATTGTTTGAGTGTTGTGTCATGATGCCCGATGCACATAATGTGGGTGTGGTTGGTGTTGAGAGGGTAGAGGAAGATGGAGGTTGTAGTTTAGGTGGAGGACATAGTGTTGTAGGTGTTGATGGTGGTGGGCTAAGGCTGGTGGTCACGGTTCCATGGTCGCGGTTATGTCAGGGAGGAAGAGAAAGCGCAGACTGAGAAAATGGAAGGAGAAGAACCGTGGACATGTGGCAAAAGAACCACATTTGCAATTAGACACACCGCGGTCACGATGTTGGAGGGAAATTTGCGGGATGTACGTAGGGTTAGAGGGGAAGAAGAGGGGGGTCATGGTTCTTGAGAGATAACCACGATCGCGATAGGGAGAAAAAGGGAGGGGAGATCGCGGTTCTCAGGTTGGAACAACATTGGCCGTGATGTAGTGCTCGTGGGCCCAAACCTGAACCTTTGGACTCATAAAGATATGCAAATAGGTGCAAAAATTGGATTAAAATAGGGATAAATCCGATCGAGCCAAGCCAACTCGCATTTTAAAAGGAAAAGCCAATAAACACAAAAGTACTAAGAAAAACTGGGCCCAACATGGCGACTGAACCCTGATGAATATGCATTCATCAAAACACCCCAAACTTAAATTTTTCTCATCCTCGAGTAACACAAACTCTGAAACAGTCACCAACAAATAATTTCACTCGTGTGATTGCCTCATCTTCACATCACGATTGTTTCTTGTCTACTCTGTATGACTAAGCATCTCAACATCCTGAGACCACTGAACACATCTTACCATATCTTTGTTCCTGAGTTTGTTTCCCAACATCACTTCCTCCCTGCTTTTTCCAACACTAAGCATGTCTAAGAGTTTTGTAAGAGTTCAGAGATACCTGAAGAACAACAAGTGTGCACCTGATCTGAAACTGGTGTTTTTCAAGATTTTGGCAAGGTAGACATTCATTGTGCTAGTAGATAGAAAAGGGAGTGAAGGGGGTATGGAAGGAAGAAATAAATCTCTCCTCTCTTTGACTCGAGATTTTTACTATATGGTTGCAACTTCATTGACTGCAACTCTTGTTATTATTTTTTTTGTGCGAATCTATCCTCTTTTCGTCTGGAGATTGCATTTTTTTGTGTGCGCATTGGCATCTTTTATTAGTGGTATGCCCCTATTACATAGCGAGGGGTATGGAAGAAGATAATAAAGAGGGAGGAGGTGTGCCACCCCGAACTTAGGGTTTGGCACTATTTTGGCTATTTTCATTTCTTTTTTATGGATGGAGGTGTAAGAAAATGATAGAAGATGTGTAGAAGAGAGTTCAGATCATAATGCAACTTGATTTACAATTCAGTGCCCTAGGTTGTTCTCCTTATCATACTCTACTCAAATAATGACTTGATGAGGATCTGGTGGAGATTCCATGCTATTGTTCCACTAGTTAGTTAGGAAGCAGAATGTGTTTGATCCCTCTCAGTTTGACAGATACTTGCCATTTTTACGAATCATGATGTTAGGATTCATAAGCTTCACACTGTGATTTCTAACCATTGGCTAGTTTCAGAAATTGTCCCCCTTGAGGTTCTGCTTCAAATAAGGAAGGTATAATGATTCAAAACTACAGGAAAAAGAACTAGTCGGCTAGGTAAAGGCTTTGATTGAAACAAAAAGTGTCAAAACTTCATCAAGTTTCTATACAACTACTTTGAAAACTTAAAAATTTTGAAAATTTTGATCAAAATTGCAACGATGGAATCTTAAGTCTGAAATAGATAGGAGTGGGTGGAAATTAAAGTACGTACCACCCACCCTCCACACCGAACATAGAAATTTGATCATCCTGAGAAAACTCTAAATCTAAGATGGAGGGGAGAAATCGTGTCGGTTGGTCCACCAGATGTGGTTGCATTCCTTTAGACAACATGTCCTTCATCTAAAATTTCAAGAATGAAAATTATCATAACTTAAGATTGCATCTTGTGATGCATTGTCTAAAACTAAAACTCAAAGTAAAAATCAAAGGTAAGGGTTGGGTCGCCTCCCAACAAGCTCCTTTGTTTTATCTCGTTGGCTCGACTTGATTCCTTCAATTTTCTGGTAGATATGTTGGTTTGGAGAGATCCAACATTGCTTTAGTTCCTATGTCAGCTGTGGTGAAATATCTCTTTAAGCGTTTGTCGTTTGCCACAAATTCTCCTGAATTTTCACTCCATAAAACGAAGGCACCATGTGGGTAGATGCTTTTGACAATGTAATGTCCATACCATCGAGAATGGAGTTTCCCTGAGAATAACCTCAGTCTTGTGTTGAATAGTAGAACTTGATCTCCCACTTAAATTTCCTTCCTTTTTAGATGGCCATCATTCCACAACTTTGTGCGTTCTTTATAGATTTTGTCATTCTCATAAGCTGCCATCTGGAGTTGATCCAGCTCCTGAAGTTGCAGCATCCTGGCTTGGCCAGCTTTCTTCATGTAAAAATTCAGTTGTTTGATTGCCCACCAAGCTTTGTGTTCGAGTTCTACGGGAAGGTGACATGATTTTCCATAGATGAGTCTGAAGGGTGTTGTTCCAAGAGGAGTCTTGAAAGCAGTTCGGTAGGCCCACAAGGCGTCATTGATTTTTACTGACCAATCCTTTCGGTTGCGCCCTACTTTCTTTTCTAGGATAGCTTTGAGTTGACGGTTTGAAACCTCTACCTGCCCACTTGTTTGTGGGTGGTAGGGGGAAGCTTCTTGTGTGTTACACCATGTTTTCTTAATAATGCTTCAAAGCTTCTTTCCAGAAAATGAGCACGTTCGTCAGATATCACAGTGTGTGGGACTCCAAAATGGGGAAATATAATGTCTTTGAACATTTTGATGACATGTTTTGAATCGCTAGTGACTATTGGTATGGCCTCTACACAATTAGAGACATAATCCACTATGACTAGAATGTTGCAAAATCCATGCGAGGATGGGAACGGGCCCATGTAGTCCACGACCCAAACATTAAAAATCTCTACTTTTTGCCATAGCTTAAGTGGCATCTCATCTCTTTTCATAATGTTACTAGTTCTCTGACACTTTTTACTTGATAGAACAAAGTTTTAGACATCTCTGGATATGTTTGGCCAAAAGAAACCACATTGCAAAACCTTCAAAGATGTTTTCTTAGAAGTCATATGGCCTCCAACTGGGCCTGAGTGGCATTGCTCTAAAATAAATTGGGCTTCTTCCTCAGCTATACAACATCTGTAGAAACCATCAGCACAAAGCTTGAAAAGGTATGGTTCATCCCAGTGATATTTCCTCACATCATGCCTAAATTTCTTCAGTGCATTTCCGGTACATTCAGGGTGTATGACACTGGCGACGAGGTAGTTCACATAGTCTGAGTACCAAGGAGTAGCTTCTGAGACTTTCATGAGCTGGTCATTTGAAAGAGAATCGTTAATTGGGATCTTTTCAGTTTCCAAGGTTTGGATACGACTCAAGTGGTCTGCCACAACATTCTCTGTTCCTTTCTTATCTCTTATCTCCAGATCAAATTCTTATAAGAGGAGAATCCATCTTATCACCCTAGGTTTTGTATCTTTCTTTTTTAGGAGGTAATGGATAGAAGCATGATCTGTTTAGACAATGACCTTCAAACCAATGAGGTAGGATCTGAACTTTTCAAAGGCATACATGACTGCTAGGAGTTACTTCTCAGTAGTTGCATAATTCCTCTGAGCTTCATCAAGGGTCTTTGATGCATAGTAGATGACATGAAGTTTCTTCTCTATACATTGGCCTAAAACGGCACTGACTGCATAGTCACTGGCATCACACATTATTTCAAATGGGTGCCCCCAATCTGGAGCTCGGATGATGGGTGTTGTTGTAAGAGCAAGCTTCAGGTTGTTGAAACTCTTGATGCATTCTTCATCAAAATGGAAATCAACATCCTTTAGTAACAAGTTGGTCATAGGCTTGGTTATCTTGGAGAAATCTTTGATAAACCTTCTGTAAAAGCCTGCATGACCAAGGAATGCACAAACCTCTCTTACATTGGTTGGGATGAAGAGTTTGGAAATCACTTTGATCTTTGCCTTGCCCACTTCAATTCCTCAATTACTGATCCTATGGCCAAGGACTATGCCTTCTTTTACCATAAAGTGACACTTCTCCCAATTTAGCACTAAATGTGCTTCTTTGCATCGTTTGAGGACCAGGGAGAGGTGTTTTAGGCATGAGTCATATGAATCCCCATATACAAGAAAATCATCCATAAAAACTTCCATAATAGTTTTAGTAAGACTAGAAAATACGGCTTCCATGCAGTGTTGGAAGGTTGCAGGTGCATTACATAGCCCAAATGGCATCCTTCTAAAGGTGTATGTTCCAAAGGGGCAAGTGAAAGTTGTTTTCTCTTAGTCATCAGAATGTATAGGAATTGGATAGAATCCAGAGTAACCATCGAGATAGCAGAAATATTCCTAGTGAGCCAGTCGCTCTAGAACTTGGTCTAGAAAAGGCATCAGGAAATGATCCTTACGAGTTGCCTTATTCAACTTCCTATAATCCATACACATCCTCCACCTAGTAAATGTTCGAGTGGGGATGAGTTCAGTATCTTCATTCCGTATCATAGTAGTGCCACCTTTCTTTGGGACAACATGTACAGGATTCACCCATGGTGAGTCAGATATAGGATAGATGATCCCCGTAGTGAGCAATTTGATAACTTCAAGGCAGACTACTTCTTTCATATTTGGATTAAGCTTTCTTTGATGTTCAACATTTGGCTTGTGGTCTTCCACCATGGGGATTTTGTGTAAGAAAAAGTGCTTGACTGACCTCGGTGAGATCTCTCATTTTATAGCCGATAGCTTTTCTTCTTTCCCTTAATTCTTTTAGGAGTTTATCTTCTTGTTCAGATGTTAGATTAGAATTTATGATAACTGGACAAACCTTGAGATCATCTAGAAACACCTACTTTAGTCCCTCGGGTAAGGGCTTCCTTTCAGGAGCTTTCAGTTTCTCACATAGGTCTTTAGCTACATTCACAGCCTTGAGTTCCTCAAATTTAGCTTCAGGATCTTCTTCGATAGCATTAAGTTGGAGAATGCAATCCATCACTTGTTCATCGATGGAGTTGTCAGCATATGGGTTTGTTAGAGCCACTTCTAAAGAATCATCTTGTTCAATTTCCTCTTGTGTAAGGATTGAGATTTTCTCTATGCAATCAATCAAGTAAACTTCTTCTTGCATGCTTGGTCTTCGCATACTTTCAAAAACCTTATACTCGAGGGTTTCTTTACCTAGTCTAAGGAGCAAGGTTCCTACTTCAACATCAATCAGAGCTCTCACAGTGGCAATGCATAGACAACCAAAGATAAGAGGGTATCTGGCGTCTTCTTTGATGTCCATAATGACAAAGTCACATGGGACATAAGAGACTTTTCCTACCTTGACTGGGACATCCTCGATGATTCCCAAAGGGAGAGTAATAGAATTGTCAGCAAGTTGTATGGTCATGCCATTTGGAAGCAGTTATGCAAACCCTAGTTTCTTGCAAAATCTATGTGGCATGATAGAGATGCTAGATCCAAGAATAGGCCAATCTCTTCTTAGATGAAGAGTCACCGATATGGCACAAAATCCCAAAGGATCCTGGGTCTTTCTGCTTCTTGGGCATCTTGGTCTAAATGATATTGGAAGTGGTTGTTTCTAACTTAACTATCTCGTATTCTTCAGTTATATACTTCCCTGTGAGGAGAGACTTCAAGTACTTTGTCTAGGATGGTATCTCAGCCAGAGCATCAAGAAAGGGTATATCAACATGAAGCTTCTTCATTGCTTCCTTGAACTTGTTGAAACTTGTGTCAAGCTTTATGTACTTCAAACGAGCTGAGAAAGGAGGACAAGGCTTGTACACTGGCACCTCTGGCTTAGGTGTGTTTTCTACTTCTGGAACAATAGGTTCTTCTGAACTTGCTTTGACAGCCTTATCAGTAGTTGGTGGTTCTTTCAGTTGAGATTCATGGATGTAACAACCATGGGTGTCTTCACAGGAGGACAAGAATAGTCATTTCTAGATGTAGTGGTGACAGCCTTCAATTTCTCTGGATGTTTAGGATTGTTCTCTGGTTGGCCAGCAAAACCTCCAGCAGGTGGCTTGAGGCTAACTGACAGTTGAGCTAGTTGAGATTCAATAGCCTTCTGATGGGCTTGCTGGTTCGCTATCATAGTTTGTTGTGACTACAACATCTTCTTAATGGTTGAGAGTTTGTCATCAGGAGAGATGGGATTGGCTTGTTGTCCTTGTTGTTGATAAGGGACTTGGTTTGGATTCTAGAAATGAGAATTGTTTTGATAATTGTTGTAGTTTCTATTTTGGAAGATACCTCTAATGTTCCCTTGATTCCTGAAATTTTGTTGTTGGTTATATTGGAATCTTGGCAGGCCTCATTGTTGATTATTCAAACCAAGTTATCGTGAGTTTTCTGCTCCTGAAGGATTTCCATATTGAAAACCTAGATGGTTCCTATTCTGATTCGGATTATAATATCCTTGACCAGGGATAGTGTTGACATCATTTAGATTTTCCATTTGACCATTATCTCCTTGGGCACAAGTGTTTCCCAGAACAATGTCATAGAGGATATTACAAGCTAGTATAGAATGATCGATGCCTTTACATGCTTCACATAATAGTGAAGTTCACTTGACTTGTTCTTGTTATCGAGGGGGCGAACGTCTTCTTTCATAGGCAGAAAAAGATGATTCAAGTTGGTCTTTCTTGGCAACTAGAAGCTTAAGAGACTCAGCGATAGACTTGAACTCAGGAGTAGCTTCTACCATAGAAACCATTAGCACTCCTTTACCTACAGGTCTACCCTAGTTGGCTTGATTTTCATCTCCAAGGGTGACAACATTCCATGCGCTATCATAGCTTTATCGCATGAAGTTTCCTCCAGATGAGGAGTCTAGAAACTTCTTGATATCATCATCCACACCCCTTTAAAAGATTTCGATTAGTTGATTCTTAGTAATGCCATGGTGTGGACACTTACATAGGAGCTCTTTGTATCTTTCCCATACTTCTGCAAGGGTTTCAATAGGGACCTGAGTGAACTGTGTTATTCAGCCCCTAATTTCATAGGTCAGAGAAGGAGGATAGAATTTTTCTAGGAAGACATTTGGAAGTTGCTTCCAGGTGGTGATGGGTTCACATTGCAAAGAGTTTTACCAACTCATGGCTCTGTTAGCAAGAGAGTATTTGAAAATACGGAGTCTGATGACATCATCTGTGACTCCATTTTGCTTTATCATAGCACATAGATCTTTAAACTTCAGAAGATATTCTTGACTATCTTCTCCTTGCTTACCATAGAAAGGGCTATTCTGAAGCAGTGTAACCCAATGTGCCCTGATCTCAAAATTGGAAGCATTGATGGGTGGAGGTTGTACTAGGTGGTGAACATCAGTAGCTTTAGGGATTGAGAATTCTCGATGGTCTTTTTGTAACTCAGCTTGTTGAGCTGCTGCTTGAGCTGCTTGGATTTCTTCTTGAACTGTATCCCATACTTCTTGCATAAGACTTTCTCTTTGTGCATTAAGGGCTTGAGCTACCCTTCAGGTAATTTCCTCCTCTTGTGCCATCCTAGCTTGGTTCTCTCTACTCTGACAACAAAAGGTTCTTTCTATCTCAGGGTCAAAGCTAGTAGTAAGGCCGGAACTATTCGAGTGGTGCATGCACTAGTCTTTGAGGGTACCTAGGATGGAAAGATCTTTCATAAGTAAGATGGATGGAGTAGAGTCAAATTCAAGTAGATGCTCGATTGTACCAAAATTAAAAGCAAAATCCTAAATTAGCCTTAATAGAGCTAGATTGAACTAGATGATTCTGTTGTCCCCGGCAACGGTGCCAGAATATGTTGTGGTTCTTACTGCACTAACAAACTCACCCAAGGCTGAAATCCCTGAGTTTTTACCAAAACCTTGTCCAATAATACCACCCGCAAGCGGACGGGTTTTATCGCAGTATAGTTATGGATCGAATCCCAAGGGACAATGTTTTTAATAATCTTTTACTAGTTGAATCTAGTTGAATCCAGACTAATATTTAGAACAAAGGTTGGTTTGAATTTAATTAAACTATATGTGAGGAGAGTAAAGAACATGATTAAAAGTTGATTAAAGATTAATGATGGGAATCATTGGGATGGTTCCGGGTTTCACCACCGCTACACATGCAAATACATCCAAACAAAAACATCTAGGCTAGATATAACCATCCAAATTGAGCTACTGAAAACCCTCTGTTAGGATGTTTAGGTTGGCATAAGCATTACCTTAAGCATCAGATGTCTCACCGCCATCCAGATCACACACTTACAATTTCGAAGATACAAATATCCAAATGAAGCTGCGGGCCCCCCATACGAGCATTTGGCACACAAAAGCATCACCGTGGGCTAGATGTCTCATCCCCTCACGGATCACATGCTTACGACTTTAGGGAATCCCATCAGAAGTTCTTATTAGGGAGTCAACCATGTTAATCATCATTCAAAACCTACGTATTGAAGTTCTCACAACATAGGAATGAAATAGATCTTGCAAGTAGGTGATCAATCCACAAGCACACATCAAATGAATAATAATGAAATGAAAAGTTATATACAAGCCATGGAATGTTTAATATTTGAACATGTAAGCTTGGGTAGCGGGGCTAGTCCCCACATCCCAGTGAGAAAGGACTACTCTCTCATGGAGAGATAAATAAGAAAAACAAGAGAGAAGGAAGATTCTGTCATGGCCATGGTGAAGAAGATCATCGCAGCTCGGTGGAGAGACGGTCTTCTACACGCAAGTGGAGCAGATCTAGAACGAGGAGGGAAGAACACCACAGAAGATGGGGTAGATCTTCTTTCTCCACCTTCTCTCTCTTCTCGTAGTCCTTGCTCCCAATAGGATGAATAGATCATGGATGTGATGGTGGTGTAGGCACAGCGTAGATGATGAAGGCGGTTACAGATCTAGGTTTCCACCACAGATCTGGATGAACGGGTTGGATGGAGCGGATAGATGGATGCACTAGGGGTCGAACGCTTCTTGGGCGTAGCCTGGAGGTGGAGGAGACTGTCTCCTTAGGCTGAGGATAGACCTATAGCCTAATGACAGCTAGAGAGGGTGCCTTGAATGGTTGGGGTAGTGTCCTATTTATAGGCTCGGGCTACCACTGGATCTGTTGGTTTTGGACCTCGGTCGAGGTGTGTATGCCTGCTCTGGTCGTGGCCTTCTTTTCCTTTGGTCGCAGTCTGCTTGATCGTCGATGTGATGAAGGGAAGTCAACTACGGTTGTGTTGTTGTTGGGGAGCAGGACACAGTTGTTTACACCCTTGGTCTTGGTTTCTTGGTTCTTCCCTAGTCGTGGTTTTGGGCACCGCGATCATGGTGTGCAATTGCATAGACCGCGGGCATGATTGTTTGAGTGTTGGGTCGCAATACCAGATGCACATACCGCGGGCAGAGGATGGACCACAGGCATGGTTGGCATTGAGAGGATAGAGGAAGATGGAGGTTGTGGTTCAGGTAGAGGACAGAGTGTTGCAGGTGTTGATGGTGGTGGGCTAAGGTAGGTGGTCGCAGTTATGTGGTTGCGGTTACGGTAGAGAGGAAGAGAAAGCACAGGATGAGGAAATGGAAGGAGAAGAACTTCAGATAGGTGGCAAACGAACCGTGGTCGCGGTTAGACACACCGCGGTCGTGATGTTGGAGGGAAAACCGTGGGCTGTAGTTACAGTTAGAGAGGAAGAAGAGGGGGGTTGCAGTTCTTGAGAGATAATTGCGATCGCAGTAGGGAGAAAAAGGGAGGGGAGGTCATGGTTCTCTAGTTGGAACAAGGGTGGCCATGATGTAGTGCTCGTGTGCCCAAATAAACAAGGGACAAACATGACCCTTAGGACTCAATAAGACTTGCAAATAGGTGCAAAAGTTAGATTAAAATAGGGATAAATTTGATCGAGCCAAGTCAACTCGCATTTTTGAAGGTAAAGCTAATAAACACGAAAATACTAAGAAAAATTGGGCCCAACATGTTGATTGAACCCCGATGAATATGCATTCATCACCAATATGCTTTCTTAATCAGTCGATCCACCTATAGTAGAGTGCCTCAAAGATGGGTTAGATTGGACGATCCAACTTGCTGGTCGAAAGACCACAAATATGCTTCCAAAGTCATAAGCTCACGACAAGATCGGTTGATCCCCTGATCCATGGATTGACTTATCCACTTACTCTCCAAAAGACTTATCCGAATGATGATTGGACAATCAGTCCTATTCGTTACCCGACTAGAAATCCATCAGTTGAGTCGCAAAGTGGGTGATCAGCCAACCAGATCCCATGGTCACCCAATCATCATGGTAAACAGAGAAACAATTACACAGTCACCGATAGGAGGATAATCTCTAACAAAATTGGAGGCACGGCCTAAGTATCATTTGATCCATTCAGTCTGAGTCTACAACATTTATGGGAGCATGGAGCAAGAGGAGAAGAAAAGGAATAAGACCATACTAGTAGAGTTCTTCAGACTTGTTATGGACAGATCAGGTTGTGAAAATTAGAGACCTCGAGCTACTTCTTTCTTCTTCATCAATGACATGGTGTTTCATCTCTCTTCTTGTATTTGTATCTTTCCATGACTATGAGCAAGTAGACCTCCTTGTTGGGGCATGGGGTGTAGCCCCATCGCCCATACTCTATCTTAGTTGTTATCAAACTCAATTTTCCCCACTAGGTTAAACTATATTTCATTTGATTTATACTTTCTTCTTAATCTGATCTCTCAATTAATATGTTTGATACAATCCCGAGCATACAAACTATATAATCTAGTAATAGATCCTCGAAAGAATGTGTAGGATTTCAAAAGTGATCAAAGAAGGGATCCTATAGGATGACTGAATCATGAACTGTGAGTAATGAAAACTTGAGCCAATAGGGAATCTTGTCCTGATATATTCTCCTTCTAATAGGAGATGAATTTATTTGGTCCTAGTTTAATTGATAAGATTATTGAGTTGTAACGACTAGGATAGGTATGTAGGTGATGACCATAAAATATGAATGTCACAATATATTTTAATATTAATTTCAACATATATTTAAATTTTCTTTGTCTTGCAATGTTTTAATTCAATTAATAATTTATAATCATATTCAAACAAGCATTTTTAAATATTATTCTTAATGATTTGTTCTGAAAGTAATTTCTCAAAAACATTGTCTTTTAAGTTTGACCCTTTATTATATTGGAATTGAACTGTCCGCTTCCGGACAAATTAATTGTGGATGTGACAAAAATTTATTACCTAAGATAATCCATCTAAGAAAATTTGTGTTTACAATAAATTCTCATCACCTGAAAACTCAAAGTGTTTTACAAAATTGGTTCGAAACACTCATGAAAAGTGGACTGACGGATCCGTGAGTTCTGTTGGGAATCAAACTAGATTTTCTAAAATTGCTTTTCCCAGGATAAAAAATTTAGAGATGATTATTTTCTCTATTTAGATATAAATCTGATAGAATATCAAACAACAATTTACATCACTCCATAATACACATGTCTCATTGACACCCAATTTATAGAACACTGATCTATTGCAAAATGGGAGCTAAGTGGCGCAAGTAAAACCCGCAAAATCCAAACCAACTTACCACCCTTAGGCTTGTCTGTTTGGGATGAAAGTAAATGTAAGAAGTTGCAACTCGATGCGAGTTGGAATTCAAAGTGTTTGGTTTGATTGAATTTCAACTGACAGTCGCAATTGGAACTGCAGTTGGTTTCTCGGCATGCACAAAATCTGGTAAAATGAACTGCGCCTAAAAGTGGTGCACTTCATTTTCCATTGCCTACATAGCTCTCTTGCATTACTGTGTCTACTCTTTTTCTAGAAAAAATTTAGTTGTAACCGCTGACCCACAGCCGGCTTTTGATACTATTACCAATGTAAAAGCATGCAAAAGGCATGCAAAGTACATATATTGTGTACACTCCATGCAAAAGTCATGCAAATTATACATATCTATCCACACCCATCTATGATATCCCAATCCACTATAGATTACAAAAAACACTTGGATTTTTTTCATTTCTAATTCCCTTCTTTTTTTCAAAAAGTTTTATTGCTTGCATATTTCTGCCCACTATAGATTATGTAAGTACTATACCTACAATAAATACATATACATTCACAATTGAATTTGGTAGGTATTGTACTTATGTATGAGAAACTGGGTTGGAATTAACAAGTGAGTACAATACTTATAGATGCATTTTATAGTTCATTATTGACCATATGTGCATTGTACTTTTGAGGTCATTAACAAATGGGTACTCAACTTATGTTTGCATTTTGTAAAAAAAATTATCCTGATGGCCAATGTTTCTATGAGATTTTGTAGGTACTGTGCTTATGCTTCTAGACCAATTATACAATTATGTTTGAGTTTGTATTTTGCTAGGTACAATAATTATGCTTGCATTTTGTAAAAAGATTTTGTCCAGATGGTCAATGTTTCTATGAGATTCCATAGGTACTGTGCTTATACTTCTAGACTAGTTATACAATTATACTTGATTTTGTAATTTGCTAGGCATTGTACTTCTACTTCAGTAAACGAGTTGAAATTAATAAGTGGGTACCGTACTTATGCACTACTATAGAAATGTCTTATAACATCACATTCAGAGGCATCGGTTGTATCCCCAAAACTGACACCTAAACCCTAAAATGTCAGATGAAAGCACAAACCGACATCTATATGTGAACACTAGCCAGACATAGGTATCACTTTTTATTTAGCGTCAGTTGCTTAATAAGAAACTACCGCCTAAACTCACCCGCCAAATCCAATTTTTTCAGTGCAAAAAAATTTCCTCCAAAATTTCACATAAGGTGTCGGTTATTTACCAAATAACCGACGACTAAAGATTTTTCACGAGACAAAAATTGAGCCCACTTTTTTCTTCGGTTTTCATGCAATAACTGATGTCGATGTGTTTTCTCATATTATACCCACAAAAATATTTAGGGTTTAGGTTGCCCAAATCACATCGATTTTTTGTGGCGACCGATGCTTTTGGATCATAAATGTAAGTTTCTGAAACAACCGATGACGATTGTTAACTTAATAGGCCCCACGAAACAGACTCTTCCCCATTCTCGATCTGTTTCATCGTGAAACACGGCTTTGGTGATTCTACTCGACCTGCCGCTCGTCTGCTGCCATCACCGCCTGCTCGTGTGCTCAACGTCGCCGCCGGCTTGTGTGCTCAAGGCCGCCTCCTGCCCATGTTTCAACGCCACCGCCACCTGCTCAACGTCGCCGCCTTCCCGTGTGCTCAACACCGCCGCCACTTGCTCAATGCCACCTCTTCCTACTAAATACCGCTGCCTGCCCGTGTGCTCAACGCCACTGTTTTCTGCTTAATGTCGCTGCCACCTGCTCAATGTCGCCGCCTACCCGTGTGCTCAACGCCGCCGCCGCCTTCTCAATGTCGCCACCTGCCTGTGTGCTCAACGTCTCTGCTGCTTGCTCAATGCCACCGTCGTCTACTACTGTGCTGAACGCCACCACCTGCCTCTGTCCTCAATGCCGTTGTCGCCTGCTCAACACTTCCTGAGGAGTTGATGCATTGTCAGAGCTCGAGCCTAAGGTCACCGGAGCTAGCCTCTACTTCCCTTACTACTAGGTAGGTTACTGATTTCCATCAATTGATTAGTATTTACTTATGTATTGATTTATATTTACTTATCTATGGATTTGTATATACTTATCTATTGATTTTCTCATCTAATTAGTTTTTATTCATCATATTATTTAAATTTAGGCCTTTGTATTTGTTCATCTACTTTTTCAAATCATTTAATCATCTACTAATTTTTCAAATTACTTATCTACTGATTTGTATTTATTATCTATTGGTTTTATTCATTTATCTACTGATTAGTATTAGTGTACTATATTAACTTGTCTAATCCTCATGCTTGACCTAATTTAGAAAATTTTGATGCATGTTGAAATAAGATTCAAACTTGTCCATTCTAGCATCCTAATTTGATTTGATTATGTGCTTTGAACCTTGAAACATGCATGTTAAAGATACATTGATGTTGAATCTCAAACTTAACTCACATGTGGGTCTTCTATTTCTAAAATGATTATGTGAACTCCTAAATCAGTAACATATATTATTCTTTGTGCACACAAATACCTGGTGAATCATGTATTCCCCCTAAGGTGAGTAAATGCCTAAATATTGACTTAAAATATGACCTAGTATGTATGTTGATATATGAAGCTCTAGTTAAAACTTCAAGATTGACCCATAATTAATACATTATAACATAATTGAATTGTGCATTTGTGTTGTTGCAGGTGTTGTTGACTTCCTTTTGATTTGCATACATTTCTTCTTCAGCCTTCAAGTGAGGTATAATATTCTCACTCTCCCAATTTGCCATTGGGCTTCATTTGGATTCAAATCTTTGACATATGGAATCATGGTTTATTTATTGTTTAGTATTTACTAACAAGCATGATTAAAGGATGTTATACAAAACTTAGGATATGAATGATGAAACTAGGATTGTAGGTATAAGAATGACAACATACATGTATTTGTTGGCCAGTACGGTGAGTGGTTAATTAATCAGTACTAGGTTTGAACTTAGGATTGATGATGCCATCATATAGCTGATTACTATTGAATAATTAGGGTTAATGATGCATTAATGAACTTAATTAATTAGATATGTACTTAGTTTCTCTAAGATTGTGTAGTTGATTAATATTGATTAATCATGGTTAATGATGCATGAATAATTTAATTAATTGATAGTGCTTTCTTTATTTCTTTTTGATGATGATGATGATAATGATGATGATGATGATGATGATGATGATGATGATGACGACGACAACGACGATGATGCTCCAGTCACCGCCACTGGACACCACCAGCAACTCCTCTGCTTCACCTCCAACGTCGGACACCTTCACCTCCAACCCGGCCACCTCCACCTCCGGCCACCGCCACCATAACCTACTCGATCCACCAGTGCGGTGAGTGGTTAATTAATTAGATTTGTACTTAGTTTTAGTAAGATTGTGTAGTTGATTAATATTGACTAATCAGGGTTAACAATGCATGAATGAATTTAATTAATTGATAGTGATTTCTTTATTTATTTCTTTCTTTCTTTCTTTCTGATGACCTCGTATACACCCATAAGCTTTGTTTTCAACATTCAAAACTGAAAGACGGAGTACTACAAAGCAGTGTGGTAATAGGAAAGAGCATATAGAACAAATTTCCATCAAATTATGAAACTAGACAACTCAGAGGAGAGGGGAGAGGCAGCCCCACCTTCATTTTCTTGTCGGAGGTTGAGGTCGAGAAATAGTAGCACGGAGAGAATACAGTGGAGCTAGAAGTAGGGAGAAGAGAAAAGGGCTAGAGAGATAGAGGATGTGATTGGGTGAAAGCCCGATGTGTAGGAGTGGGAAACGGGAAGAATGTGGAGAGAGGCAAGAGGGAAATTTTTATGTTGGTACTTGTGCTCGCGTCAGTGGAGGTTTACTATTGATGAATGCCAACCAAAGCAGCATGCATGCACAACTCGCACCTCCAGCCATGACCGCCGGTGACTACCAACCACCTCTCCCACCTCAAGAAGCACTTAGGTATGGCATAATTCTAATATACACTACTACAGAATTGGCTTATAACGTCACATTTATGGGCATTGGTTGTATATAAGAAATCAATGCCTAAACCCTACAACGTCGGTTTATTACAAAAACTGACATCTATCTGTGAACAGTGGCTAGACACGGGTATCAATTTTTATTTAGCGTCAGTTCCTTAATAAGTAACCGACGCCTAAAATCGACCGCCAAATCCAAATTTTCCAATGGAAAAAAATTACCTCCAAAATTTAACATATAGCGTCAGTTGTGAACAAAACAACCGATGACTAAAGGTTTTTCACGAGACAGAAATTGGGACCATTTTTATTGTCGGTTTTCTTGCAAAAACCGACGTCAATGTGTTTCACCTGTTGTCCTCGTGAAAATGTTCACCCCACTTTGGCGTCAGTTTTATACGACAACTGACAACTATGGTCAAAATTCGAGAACATTTTGTTTTTATCGTCATATGTAGATAGACGTTGATTTTTCTAGTAGAAACCAATGACTATATTTAAGCAAAGGTGTCAGTTTTGTTGTGGTAAGAGACGCCTATTGTTATAAGTGTCGACTGGTTTTAATAACTGATGCCAATTGTTAACTTAATAGCACCCGCGCGAAGCAGACTCTTCCCCTTTCTCTGTTTCATTGTAATCGAACGCCAAGTTTAGGGTCTGGCGATTCCACTGTCGACCGCTCCCCGCTGCTCTCTGCTCACCGCCGCTATGACGGTCGTTCTCTTTGCTCACCGCTGCCGCCGCCGCTATTCCTTCTGTGCTTGCTTCCTTCCCATAGCTCACCGTCGTGTGCCCTTCTTTCGTTGCTCGCTCACCGGCTGCCAGCTCACCGCTCTTCCATGCTCGCCTTCCCGCACGACTTCCATGTGCACTCCTCCATCTCGCCCTCTCTCCCTGCTCCAGAGCAAGATGCCTGGCTGGGCTCAAACAAAGGTAAGCATCCCCAAAAACCCTATGTCACGCCTTCTCTCCATGCTCCGGAGCAAGACGCTCAATTGGCTAGGCCCAAATAATAAATTTTTATATACCAAAATGATCAAAAACCCCTTAGCTTTCCAATGATGATGTCTATTTCCCCTAATTGTGTTCATATCTTCTCTGAATCCCTATTTTATTACACTGCTTGATCTTTAATCACATAGACTTAATCAACCTTGCTACTTGTATAATCATAGTGATTAAAAGCACTCTTTCCTGGTACCTCAGTAGCTAATGTTTCCTTGAGATGAGTGGTAACTGATCTAGCTTGCTTACTTTCCTTCTAATGCCATCTTTTATGTGTGACGCAAATTTACCGTGCGTAGAAACGCAAGTGAACGCGTCGAAGTAATATAGGCCTTTTGTGAGGCCCGAGTCGAACTCAGGGATACGTGAAATTGTCGGAGACTCCTACTAACTACTCGTGATTAGCTAAACTGATTTAATAGTTGAGAGTTGTTGAAATTAAAAGAAAATAAAAACAAAACAAAACAAAGCAATCGATTAAATGTTTGGTTTAATCAACTCAAAATGAGATCTTTAGGATTGCGGTTTCACCGCGATTTTTCATTGTATTAAATTCTATTTGGTCATTCAAATTTATCTCTCTATCCGGGTAGTGGCCTGAAATCAGAATTGCCCACTGTCGTGGTACAATTCACTACCTACGTCTAGGTCGTTTCCACCGTCGTAGTAACCTATACCCTAAACTAGGTGCATTAAAAATGATCTCTTGGTATCCACCATTAACCTTAGACCTCCTTGTTCAAGGGATTTGTCAATTAATGTAAATTCCGCCTCTTTTCAACCATTAATTCTTCTTTCAAAGCAATTAAGGGCATTAGATTATTATTATGGTGATCAAGCATAACAATATATTTGAGAAAACGAAATTATACCACAGATTTAAGAGATAAAATATGAATTACTGTGATAAAATTGTCATACAATGAATTGCCGAGCTACTCCCGGTCCTAAAGACAAAGGGGATTAGCCCTGCATGTTCATCTCAGAGCAAAATGTGGAGTAGAAAAAGGGAAACATGGAGAAAAATGTGATTGAGTGGTGAAACCCATGAACGGAGAAGATCCATGCAATCCTTGGCGTAGAATACACGTTCTCCCGCCTTTCGATGGTGGAAATCATCTTCTTTGGCATCCGGATTGGCTGGGACGTGCTTCTGGGCTCCATTCTTCTCTCCACACCTTCTCGGGACGTCTACAATGGCTAATGACATCATCCTCTCCTCTTGGGTGTCGTCATTAGGTATAATTCCCGAGTTAGGTCTCCAATTAATCACAGCCATCGGATTGAGATCAATCTGTAGCAAACTCATATCTGATGGTGTCGATATCATCAACGCGGGTCGATGGTATCAACATAGCGCGATATCGGCAGTTCTTCTTTTCTTTCCTTTGTCGCGAGTGATGCCACCTCGATACCATCGACGCGGGTCGATGGTATCGACATTCTTAGGCGTCAGTTTTGTCCTTTTGTGTAACTGTAGCTCCACTAGTCAATAGTATCGACATATGGGTCGATAGTATCGACTCACTTCTCGCCAGCAACCTGATGGTATCTCGATACCATCGACATCCCTGTCGATAGTATCGACTTTCTTCTGGTCCTTGCGGTAGGCAACTTGTGGTCTGGTCGATGGTATCGACAGTAGCAGATACTTGTTTTTCCTGAAATTAACACATGAAACCACATAAGTCTACACAAAACGTATTCTTTTGATAAATTATACTCAAAATGTTGAAATAAGGGAAATTTGACATAAAGAAATAGCATAGACCAAAGTAGATGAATTATGCAACATTAACCATGAAAATGACTAATAAATGCATAAATCACATATCAAACAAGTCTATAAATGC
The DNA here is from genome assembly GCA_963693085.1 of Alisma plantago-aquatica. Lineage (NCBI taxonomy): Eukaryota > Viridiplantae > Streptophyta > Magnoliopsida > Alismatales > Alismataceae > Alisma > Alisma plantago-aquatica. The sequence goes on from OY856409.1 coordinate 1,851,017,244, forward strand.
GACTCGAAATCATCGCATCAAACTCCCCTAAGCTTGAACATTGCTCGCCCTCGAGCAACTAAACCATAGAATAAAATTGCCAGAGTCAACTAAAGAACAAAGCATCACAACTAACGTCCCATATGACTCCCACCGGACATTCACATACCGGCCCTCGCTAACCACAGAATGAAAATTACCCTAAAGGCGACAGTAATCATCCATAAAAGATATCTACCCCAAAACTGATTAACACTATTACATAAGGCAGTTACCATAATAAAATTTTCCAGTCCAGACTTAGTGCATCTTGTGATCTCCTATACTACGTTGCTCGCCCTAACTACCATCTACATGGAAGCAGTCCTCCTGATATTCACAAATGAGGAGAAAATCACAGTGGCCTACCAATTCGAGCAACAGGTGGATGGAATGGGTGGCTAACGGAAGAAGTGGAAGCATTATACGGTTTCAACATGCATAAAACAAAAATGCCCTAAATGATGCAAATGCACATGAAAAATGCCCTAATGCCTAAGATTGGGTGGAATGATGCATGCACTAACATCTCATCTTAAAATGAGATGTATATCTAATTGAGCTACATCATGTACTTACTCATCTTAAAATGTAGGTGAGATTGTGCTCCTTTCTCCTTTTGACTTTCTCTTTTTTTCAATTTCATTTTTTTTCAGATTTTTTTTCTTTTTCTTCAAGCCCTTATATCCATAATTAACAATGAATACTTTATTTGGCTTACTTTTTCTGCATAACTCGAATATTTGAACTATTTAGAAGGTATGGAACAATTTAATTCACCATTAAAGAAGAAATGAGGTACATGATGTACTCTATGCATAAAAGTTATGAATGCAACTAAATGACAAGCACCTAAGGGTAATGTGCATGTATAGCTGTTCTATTTTTTTATTTTTCATACAAAACATATGAAAGTGGTTGCAGTGCAAGTCCTATCTACATGACATGCAATCAAAAAAAGGTTAAAACCGTACTTTACTTCCAAATCTTGTGGTGGATTGTGAAAAGCAATGAGGTGGACAGATCACAAGACTAATTGACTGGACCTTTGAAAAGTATCATTTGTCCCTCCTTACTAACCTGTGTAGTAGTTAAGGGGTTTCTCACTCTTACTTCAAATTAGAGTCTCATTATCATTTGGTCAGTTTAGGCTCAAACAACCAATTCCGTCCACTTTCATGAATCATTAGGAATGTACAATTGTGATTTTCAATTTTAAAGTTGACAAAACCAATCATTTTCTTAAGTTAGGTGATCAAAGTTGAACAACACTCAAGCTTGCGAACACCCAAAATTTTTTTATTTTCCCTTAATTCCCATGTACATGCACTGATATGACGCAAGACTTAAGACATCCACGATTACACTAGATAAAATGTGGATCCTACAAACAAACTAAGATTGCAAGAAACAAATGACAAGAACAAAAGCAATAAAACTAAAAACAAAGAAAATAAAAAATAGAGATGTTCCAACACCCTTCCAAGCTTGAATTTGACTATGGCCTCATAGTCAAAAACAATCTTAAAGCTTGGAACAGAGATACCGATTTACTCTTTAGGCGGAGGCGGGTACTGCGGAGCCATGGGGTCCCAAGACGGATACTCCCCCTAGAAGCTCGGATCAAACTGGGCCCTAGGTGGAGGTTGTGGATAGCCTCCAAAGTAATTCTGGCTCCAATAGTGATCGTAAAAGGGTTGTTGTTGAATCTCCATCCTATGCAACCGGTCATGAATCTGTTGTTGGTTGTCGAGGATAAGACGCTCGTTCTCGAAGATTGCCCTTTGATTGTCCAGTAGCCGGTTTGTAGTCCCTTGAATACCGGTGTACATCGTTGAGTGATGCTGCTACGTCTGTTGTATGTCCTGCATCATAGCATACATGCCCTACATCGAATAGACATCCTCTCTTGGCTACGAGGGCGGTGGTGGTGGCAGAGGATGTGAAGATGAAGATGCACCTGGATGCATGCGAGGATGCTTCCGTGGTGCCACTCGTGCCCGAAGAGGAGTGTAGGCTTCCTCTTCCTCTTCAGCCTCGGCGTCATCATTATCATCGTCGTCGTTGCCGCCGTCTTCATCGAAGTCAGCAATGGCTATGATAGGCCATCGGAAGTGTTGCGCCCCTTCGATGTTGAAGACCGGATCGGGAAGCAAGCATTCTTAGTAAGCATGGTTTACGTGACAATGAGCATACGGTAAACCATCTCGAAGCAAGATCAAATTTGATCGGTGAAGATGTTGCACATTGACCTTGCTTCGGCTGGAGAACGGGGTCAAAGTAGAGAAATTCAGCCCGAGGTAGTGCGCCAGTGGAGTAATAAGTCCTCCAAAGTGAATTGGAGCCCACCTTGTGCTCCGCTTGACTGCCAAGACCCACTGCAGAAAGAAAGCACCCCAGTTGCATTCTTGGCGCTTCAGGAGTTTATACAAGAAAAATAGATCCGACTCCTGGAATTTGCTAAGGGATAGATCACCCCTAGCAAACAACATAGAACTCAGCATCCGATGAAGTATCGAGACGAATGGATGCTCGAAGTCAGCTACCGCAGCATTATGGTAGCTCACTGACTTGCCCGGCGGCACCGTCACCAGCTCGACGAAGATCGCGTCATAGTCGGTGTGATTGTATGGTCATTGGTAGTCGGACCGCGAATGATTCTAGTTGAAGATCTTGTTGAACTGCCGGAGTGTCATAGTGTAGTCGATGTTGTACAGCCGGAAAGACACCCAGCCCTTGATCCACTCGCGGTCGGTGGCTATGATGTCATTGGGTACGACGCAGATGTCCAGTGACGCCATAAACTCAGCCACCAGCTCCTTGTACATAGGCCACTCGTCAAAGAACGGCTGGCCATCTGCATGAAACTCTAGCTCGTCAGGCCTTCTTCCCGTGTGTCGGGCCTGCCCCTTCAGAACATAGTTGAGGTTGGCTTCAAACCCCAAGTTGCAGATGGTTTCACGTTCAACATAACAGGTCAGTTCGATCTTTCTCTTTAAGATCTCCTCGTATATCTTCTTGACCTCCACAGATGGATGAATCAGCTACGGGCGTGAAATTGACGCGGTAAGAGGTGGCACGAATTTTGGGATTTCCATCGGGTCGGCGCATGAAGACGATGCACCAGCAACATGCACCATGATCGCGACAGAAAGAGGAATAGAGAGAGAGCTCAGTGAAGATCAGAGAAAGGAATCTCCGCTCGATGAAGAACTTGCTCGCTGTTGCTCGTCGTCGGGCTCAGATCGCTCTAGATTACACTCGGCACAGGTGGAGGAGGAATGCTCTGGAGTTGTGATGTCATCTGACGCAAATCCTTCTCATATATAGCTGTGGCCGGCACTGCTGTATGCCCGTCCATACCATCGATGTGGGTCGATGGTATCGACACGGGTAGCACAATTCGTACTGCCGCTAGTATCGACGGTCGTCGATGGCTGGATCTGTGGGTCCTGGATCGCTGGCGTGTCGATACTATCGACGTAAGTCGATGGTATCGACCCGTCCCACGGATCGACTTTCTGGTTACTGTGATCGCCGTAGATCTTTCCTCACAGATTGTTGATGTGGCGCGTCGATACTATCGACACGAGTCGATAGTATCGACTTTCTCATTAGGGCAAACCCTCGTGAGGCCCGACCGCCGCCTTCTGTGTGTGAATGTGTCGATACCATCGACAGGCCCGTCGATAGTATCGACTTCACTGAGACGATTTCTTCTGAATATCTGCAGAGATCTCGATGGTATCGACTGGCATGTCGATACTATCGACCTTGACTTGGCGATCAACCTGTTGGTTTGTCGATACTATCGACGAGGTCGTCGATAGTATCGACGCAGTGTGATTTTTGCAGTCGCCAACCTGTACCATGGTCGATACCATCGACACAAGGGTTGATGGTATCGACTCTGCCTCAGTCCTGCACATGTAGCAAACGATCACGGTATCTTTTTTTTACACTAAAAACTAAGTTAAAACAAATCAAACTATGAATGTAAAAGAACTAAACTAAAGTACCTATGGTTGGGTTGCCTCCCAACAAGTCCCTATATTTAATGTCTTAGGCTAGACGACTTGAAGCTCATCACTCATCCAAAAGTGAAATGAGGTTGACCTCATTCACCTTCCTTGTGTAATCTTCACCAAAATACAACTTCAACCTTTGTCCATTGACCAAAAATGTGGTCTCGCCATCACGCACCATGATTGTGCCATGCGGTCTGACCTCTTCAACCGTAAATGGTCCACTCCATCGGGATTTTAGCTTCCCGGGATGCAACTTCAGCCTCGAATTGAACAAAAGCACACGATCTCCTTTCTTGAAGGTGTGCATCTGAATGTGGTGATCGTGGATCAACTTTGTACGCTCCTTGTATATCTGAGAGTTCTCATATGCATTCATTTGCAGGTCATCAAGTTCATTTAATTCAAGTAATCTCTTCTTCCCCGCTTCATCATAACTCAAGTTAAGCTTTCTCAGCGCCCAATGTGCTTTGTGCTCTAACTCCACCGGTAAGTGACAGGCCTGATCGTATGCCAACCTAAAAGGTGTGGTGCCTATAGGTGTCTTGTATGCCGTCCTATATGCCCACAATGCATCTGGTAGTAAGGCACTCCAATTCTTCCTCGTAGAAGCAACTGTACACTCCAAGATCTTTTTAATTTCTTGATTGGAGACCTCCACTTGTCCTTGAGTTTGCGGGTGATATGGGGTACCAATGTTATGTTGGACCCTGTATTTTCTCAGTAACGCCGAGAACTTTTGATTCCAGAAGTGTGTACCCCCATCACTAATAATCATTCAGGGCACACCAAACCTGCAGAAGATATTTTCCTTAACGAACCTGCACACTACAATGGAATCATTAGTCCTTGTGGGTATTGCCTCTACCCACTTCAACACATAATCAACAGCCAAAAGGATATACAAATTAGAATTTGAGGACACAAAGGGTCCCATAACATCTATACCCCATAAATCAAATACCTCAACCTCCTAGAAAACATTTAGGGGCATCTCTTGTCTCTTTGAAATGTTTCCCGCCCTTTGGAAGGAATCGCATTGCCTCATGAACTCATAAGCATCCCTAAACAAGGTAGGCAAGTATAGGCCACTTTCCAGTACTTTGGCCATCGTACGATAGCTTGCATGGTGTCCGACCGTCGGTAGTGTGTGGCAATGACGAAGAACACTCTCGTATTCCACCTCAGGTACACACCTACGTAGGACACCATCCCTGCATTGCTTCAAAAGGATAGGGTCATCCCGAAAATAATATCGTAGAGAATGGAAGAATTTCTTCTTCTCTTGATACGTCCAATCTTCTGGGATGATCCTGCAAGCAAGATAGTTCACAATATATGAAAACCACTGATCTTTAGAATTCACTTTCAAAAGTTGTTCATCTGGAAATGTCTCGGTAATGGGTATGTGTAAATATTTTTCATCTACCCTCTCTAACCTAGACAAATGATCCGCTACAACATTTTCAATTCCCGCCTTGTCTTTGATTTCGATATCAAATTTTTGTAAAAGAAAAATCCACCTAATCAATCTAGGTTTGGCATCTTTTTTCTCCATCAAATACTTAATAGCGGCGTGGTCAGTCCAAACTATGACTTTCGCTCCACCTAGATATTGCCGAAATTTTTCAAAAGCGAAAACAACGGCAAGCAATTCTTTTTCAGTAGTCGTGTAATTGAGTTGGGCATCATTCAAAGTCTTAGAGGCATAAAAAATCACAGCGGGTTTATTGTCCACCCGTTGTACCAACACAGCTCCAACGGCGAAATCGGATGCATCACACATGAGTTCAAACGGCTTGGTCCAATCTGGCATTTGCACAACCGGTGCGGAAATCAATTTTTCCTTAAGCATGTTGAATGCGTGTAAACATTTTTCATTAAAATCAAAAATAGCATCCTTTTCTAAAAGCTCGGATAAAGGTTTGGCGATTTTTGAAAAATCTTTTATGAAATGACGATAGAAACCGGCGTGACCTAAGAAACTTCTTACCCCTTTGACCGAATTTGGTGGGGGCAATTTGGAAATTACTTCAATTTTTACCGGATCTACCTCAAAACCTTTACTAGACACTTTATGTCCTAGCACTATCCCTTCACTCACCATCATATGACATTTCTCCCAGTTGAGGACCAAATGTGTGTCCTCACATCGTTGTAACACCTTATCTAGATTGTATAGGCATTCATCAAAAGATGCACCATAAACCGAGAAATCATCCATAAAGACCTCTAGACAGTGTTCTACCATATCAGAAAAAATGGCGAGCATACAACGCTGAAAGGTCGTCGGTGCATTGCATAATCCAAAGGGCATGCGGCGGTACACAAACGTTCCATAGGGACAAGTGAAGGTGGACTTCTCTTGGTCCTTAGGATCAATCGAAATCTGATTGAACCCCAAATACCCATCCAAAAAACAAAAGTGTGATCGGCCGGCTAAGCGCTCTAAAATTTGATCAATAAACGGAAGAGGAAAGTGATCCTTTAGCGTAGAGGCATTCAGTCGTCGGTAATCTATACAAACTCACCACCCAGTTACCAAGCAGGTGGTGACAGGTTCATTTAAAAGATTATGAGTAACAGTTATCCCCCCCTTTTTAGGGACTACCTGTGTGGGACTCACCCATGTCGAGTCAGAAATTGCATAAATGATACCTGCACCTCCTTCTTCACAACTTCCATCATGCTCGGATTTAGTCTACGTTGCGGTTGAATCACCGGCTTGGCTCCCTCCTCGAGCCGAATCTTATGCTGACATAAAGTAGGGGAAATCCCGTTGATATCTGCAACAGACCACCCAAATGCTCCCCGGTGGTTCTTCAGCAGTATCAACAACTGGTCATCCTCCTCAGCACTCAGATAAGCAGAAATAATTACAGGAAACTTTTCTTCATCAGCTAGAAATGTGTACTTGAGGTGCGGTGGCAGCAGCTTCAACTCCAATTCCGTCGGGCTGATTAAGGATGATTGAAGTGGAGGTGGGAAGCATCTTGGCGCACTCCTTCAGAGAATTGCTTCTCATCCAATCATGAGTGATATTGACTAAACAGGCCTCAAGTGGTAATTCTGGATATGCATCAAAAACTGAATTTGCCATAGCCTCATCTTTAGTAGAGGGAGGAATGTCCTCATCCTCATCATTCGGGAAACCTACAGCCTTGCAAAGGGATACCACCTTGGTCTGCTCCATGATGTCCACAGCCAAAGTCCCTTTTTCCACCTTGGTAATTACATGGGCCATATCTAACAATGGCTTACCTAGACAAAGTGATATATTGTGATCAAAATGTTTTACCATGTGGCATTGCTCCTTGGATTTAGGTGAAGTGGCGTTGGAAGGCATGACCATCTCAAATCGGTCATCGGCTATACCTAAGGTCAACCGACCCCTCCCCATCTCAAGTATCATGTCGGCTATAGCTTGGAATGGTCGTCCGAGTAGTAGCTCATTGCCTTGTTCATCTTGCATCTCCATGACGACAAAATCTGCTGGAAAAACAAATCGATCCACTATCACTAGCACATCTTCACAAATCCTGTATGGCTTTACCACTGAATTGTCCGCCAATTGGATTGTCATGTTGCTCAGCCGTGACTCTTTTAATCCCAGCTTCTTGAATGTAGAGAGGGGCATCAAGTTAATGCTCACCCCTGAGTCACATAGCGCTTCACCAAACTTAACTTTCCCAATGTAACATGAGATGTTGAAACAACCCGGATCTTGCCTCTTTGGTGGCAATGTGCCCATGATGAAAGCACTCACCTGCTCCTTAAGCACAACAACCTCTGTGTCTAGGATTTTTCTGTTCTTTGTGATGATGTCTTTCAGAAATTTCCCGTAAGAAGGGATTTGCTCAATAGCTTCCAATAAAGGGATGTTGACTGAAAGCTTTCTAAATTTGTCTAGAAACTTTTTAAATTGGGCATCCACTTTTCTTGCCTTAGCACTGTTCGGGTATGGGACCGGGACAGCCTGTGCCCTTTGATGCGGTGGCACATATGGTGTCCTTTTCTATGGCTCCTCCTCCTCTACAATGGGATCTTCATTAGCATCCACTGCTATGTCCGCAACTGGTTCTGTGACCAGTATGGGCATCTCCTCAGTGGCCTCACCTTCAATTTCTGCTTGGGGTTTGCTTGGTTCATCGGCTCTGGGATTTAACAGTTTCTTGCCACTTCTTAGCAAGATGGCCTTCGCCTGCTGGTTTCCTCCTGGAACATTAGTATTACCCGGAAAACCTAGGTGTGCCGACTTCTTCAAATTGGCTATCTCCACTGCCATTTGTGCCATGGATGTCTCTATTGTCCTCATTTGAGCCCCATGGCTCTGCAGTGGCTGCCCAAATTGGTTCATAAACTCCCCTTGTTGCTTTATTTGCTGGTTGAATGTAGTCATGAGTTCTTGATTTTTCTTTATCACTTGATTGAGCAGCTCTGTGCTCTTATCCTCTGCTACTGGATGGAGTTCTGCATCTGGATCCTGCAAGAAGTTGTTTGGATCCTTCCAGGAGAACTTCTTGTCTTTCCTCCATGAATAGTCATTCTTTCGGTAGCCTTGCTGCTGCCTCATGAATTTAACTTGAGCCTCATCCTCAGACTCAGTATCCTCCTTTGCAAGTAGTTTCTTCGCGAGAAGATCCATCTTCTCATTCATCTCCTTGATTGCTTTAGATTCACCTGCCACTCGAACATGCTCCACGACGTCTCTTTCGCCCCACGATTGTTTCTTGGCCATGTTCTTTAGGATTTCCCAACACCTGGTGTCTGTGTTGTTCAAGAAGAATCCTGAGCCGACTGAATTGAGGTTGCTTCTATCATGCTCGGAGAGAGCAAAATAGAAGATCTTGACCTGTATCTCCTTATCAAGCCCGTGATGCGGGCACCGTCTGAGCATGATCTGAAACCTTCCCCAGGTCTCAAAGTAGGTCTCTCCTGCTTTTTGGGTGAAGTTGTGGATCTTCCTGATCATGTCATTGGTCTTCTGGGGCCGGAAGAACCATTCAAAGAAAACCTCCACCATGTGGTCCCAAGATTCCACATATTCATCATCCAGGTTCTGTAACCACTCTCGCGCGTTTCCCGCTAGAGAACTCGGGAAGAACTTCAAGTAGAGCACATCTTGTGGAAATCATTCTATTTTTATCATATCACAATTCTCCACAAATTGACTTATATGCGCGACGGGGTCTTCATTCTTGAGCCCATGGAAAGCATTCGACTTCACCAAGTTGATTAATGTCGGATCAATCTTATATGTTGGAATATTAACCGCTTGCTTCTTGATCTATGTTGGAATATTAACTGCTTGCTTCTTGATCGGCCCCTTGGAAGCGGATGAGGAAGACGCCTTGATCTTCTCCCATATTGTATGTGGCTCTTCCATTTTTCTTGTTCAGATTCAGAATCTATTTCTTACAAGTGGTCTTGATTGTACCCATCCTCGTCTTCCGGTCCTTGCAGCGAAACCTCTGGTGCGTGCCTCGTGTAGTCGTTGTTTTGCGTCTGCACCATGCATAGTACCTGCAAAGTGAAAATTTAAGTTCAGTACAGTGCTTGACGAGTATGAATTTTAGAAAATAGACTATGAATTTTTAAAATGATCAAAAAAATACAAATGTGGCCTAGAGTGGCCGCTTGCAGCACTCGTAGTGCCGACAATTTTCCGTATCCCCGACAACGGCGCCAAAAACTTGACGGTGATTTACCGTGCGTAGAAACGCAAGTGAACGCGTCGAAGTAATATAGGCCTTTTGTGAGGCCCGAGTCGAACTCAGGGATACATGAAATTATCGGAGACTCCTACTAACTACTCGCGATCAGCTAAACCGATTAAATAGTTGAGAGTTGTTGAAATTAAAAGAAAATAAAAATAAAACAAAACAAAGCAATCGATTAAATGTTTGGTTTAATCAACTCAAAATGAGATCTTTAGGATTGCAGTTTCACCGCGGGTTTTCATTGTATTAAATTCTATTTGGTCATTCAAATTTATCTGTGTATCTGGGTAGTGGCCTGAAATCAGAATTGCCCACTGTCGTGGTACAATTCACTACCTACATCTAGGTCGGTTCCACCGTCGTATTAACATATACCCTAAACTAGGTGCATTAAAAACGATCTCTCGGTATCCACCATTAACCTTACACCACCTTGTTCAAGGGATTTGTCAATTAATGTAAATTCCACCTCTTTTCAACCATTAATTCTTCTTTCAAAGCAATTAAGGGCATTAGATTATTATTATGGTGATCAAGCATAACAATATATTTGAGAAAACGAAATTATACCATGGATTTAAGAGATAAAATATGAATTACTGTGATATAATTGTCATACAATGAATTCCTGGGCTACTCCCGGTCCTAAAGACAAAGGGGATTAGCCCCGCATGTTCATCTCAGAGCAAAACGTGGAGTAGAAAAAGGGAAACATGGAGAAAAACGTGATTGAGTGGTGAAACCCCTGAACGGATAAGATCCAAGCAATCCTTGGCATAGAATATGTGTTCTCCCACCTTTTGATGGTGGAAATCATCTTCTTCGGCGTCTGGATCGGATGGTGCGTGCTTTTGGGCTCCATTCTTCTCTCCACACCTTCTCGGGATGTGTGCAATGGCTAATGACGTCATCCTCTTCTCTTGGGTGTCGTCATTAGGTATAATTCCCGAGTTAGGTCGCCAATTAATCACAGCCATTAGATTAAGATCAATTTGTAGCAAACTCATATCTGACGGTGTCGATACCATCGACGCAGGTCGATGGTATCGACATAGCACGATATCGGCAGTTCTTCTTTTCTTTCCTTTGTCGCGACTAATGCCACCTTGATACCGTTGACGTGGGTCGATGGTATCGACATTCTTAGGCATCGGTTTTGTCCTTTTGTGTCATTGTAGCTCCACTAGTCGATAGTATCGACATATGGGTCAATAGTATCGACTCACTTCTCGCCAGCAACCTGATGGTATCTCAATACCATCGACATCCCTGTCGATAGTATCGACTTTCTTCTGGTCCTTGCGGTAGGCAACCTGTGGTCCGGTCGATGGTATCGACCACTGTCGATGGTATCGACAGTAGCCGATACTTGTTTTTCCTGAAATTAACACACAAAACCACATAAGTCTACACAAAACGTATTCTTTTGATAAATTATACTCAAAATGTTGAAATAAGGGAAATTTGACATAAATAAATAGCATAGACCAAAGTAGATGAATTATGCAACATTAACCATGAAAATGACTAATAAATGCATAAATCACATATCAAACAACTCTATAAATGCGACTCAAAATCATCGCATCAATGTGCTATGACCCACTAGTCACCTTTAGAGTATTAAAATGATGCAACTTGTACACTTGTTAAGTTTGAATCTATAAATCCCATGAAATTATATCACCCCACAAAAAGTAGTCACTATTATGTCTTATACACTCTAGAATCGAGATCTAATACTCTTATGCTATTTTGACACCATGAGACCTCTTTTGCTCATTCCAGTAGATTATTATGACCTATGATGACCTAACATGAAACCATGCTCTTAATGATATGATTTTGTTGGCCTAGAAACCCGTCCAAGATTTACTCATTAGGAGTAAATCTTGGATAGTCCCTGGTTTGGGACTGTTCTTGAACACCTAATCTCACTTAGGATATAAGTGTATAATGTGTATTGGATTTTCAAGAAAACTTCAGTAGCACTTCCCCGTTTGTTCTCTAAGTATATATGTACTTGGAGAACGGCGAGGAAATACTACCAAAATTTTCTTAAAAACCCAATACAGATTATACACTTACTAGTGAGATTATGTGTTCAAGAATGGGATAGGTGGTACACATTTATTATATATAAGAATGACATCACATGTATTTCTTGGCCTAGAAACCCATCCAAGATTTACTCATTAGGAGTAAATCTTGGATAGTCCCCAGTTTGAGACTATTCTTGAACACCTAATCTCACTTAGGATGTAAGTGTATAATGTGTATTTGGTTTTCAAGAAAATTTCGGTAGCATTTCCCCATTTGAAAACCCAATACACATTATACACTTACTAGTGAGATCACGTGTTCAAGAATGGGATAGGTGGTACACATTTATTATATAAGACCTTAAACTGTAAAGTTTTAACCATGCATAAACTCTAATCTGTTAACCCTAGACCCTAATATTTTTCTAATATATAATTGTTTTCTCTTTGATCATAGAATGGATAGATCATGCATGTCCATTCCAAATTGCTGCACCCCAGAGTTTATTTCTGGTCTTGATCAGTTTATTAGATTTGTCGAGGAACATAGGAAACAACTTGAAGATATGTTCTACTGTCCATGTAGGCATTGTGGTAACAACTTCAAGGTCAGCACTGGTGACGAAATCAAAAGTCATGTCATGTGCAATGGGATTGTACAAGGCTATATAGAATGACACTGGCATGGAGAGATTTCAAACCTGAAATCAGTGGATGTCGATTGCAGTTCTTGTGTTGAAGAAGTAATTCCCTCCGATGATGTAGATGTGAACGAAGCAGTTCCAGTAGACATCGTTGATGTGATGCTGGATAGTTGTGGGGTAGAGCACACCGATCCACCTCCCATGTTTAGAAACATTGTGCATGATGCTGAGATATCATTATATACAGGTTGTAAGTTTATGAAGCTTAGCGCTATGTTGAGATTGTATAAACTAAAAGCTAACAATCGATGGAGCGACAAAAGCTTCATGTCATTGTTGTCTTTGTTGAAAGAAATTCTTCCTGAAGGAAACAAGCTGCCAATCTCAACATACCGGTTAAACAAATTGTTGTGCCCAATGGGAATGGAGGCCAACAAGATACACGCATGCCCGAATGATTAAGTATTATTTCAAAAGGACTATGTGGATTTGAAAGATTGTCTGAAATGTGGTGCGTCAAGGTATAAATTGACGACTTCAGGAGTGTCCAAAACTGATTGTCCTATCAAGGTGATGTGGTATCTACCTATAATACCACAGTTTCAACGCTTGTTTGCCAATCCTATATATGCGAAGAATTTGAGGTGGCATACAAATGTTAAGAAAAATAATTATGGGATCCTACGACATGCGTCTGATTCTCCAAAGTGGAAGAAGATTGATTTATTTTACCCTGAATTTGGTGAAGAAGATAGGAATCTAAGACTTGGTCTTTGTATAGATGGGATGAATCCGTACGGGACATTAAGCAGTCAACATAGCAATTGGCCAATTATGCTTATTATATACAATCTTCCTCCCTGGTTGTGTATGAAAAATAAGTATGTTATGTTGTCATTGTTGATATCAGGCCCTAAACAACCTAGAAATGATATTGACGTTTATCTTGAACCTATGATTGATGACTTGAAGAAGCTCTGGGGTGAAGGTGTCATGACCTATGATGTTTCACAAAGAGAGACATTTTGTTTGCATGCTATGTTGTTTTGCACTGTGAATGACTTTCCAGCGTATGAGAATTTGTTTGGATATAGTGACAAAGGATCTAAAGCGTGACCTATATGTGAAGAGAACACTGATTAAATATGACTAAAATTCGGCGGCAAGACTGTATATCTTGGTCATCAAAGGTTTCTTCCAAAACTTCATCTGTATCGTAGGTTGCACAAAGCATTCAATGGACGGAATGAGGAACAAAGTGCACCTAATATCAGGGGAGGATGCTTATGAAAGAGTAAAATACATTGCCAATGAATTTGGTAAGAGATCACAATTTACTATGGCCACACGGAGTGACAAGTCTTTATTCAAGAAGAAGTCAATATTTTGGGATCTTCCGTATTGGAGTTCTTTGATAGTCAGGCATTGTATCGATGTCATGTACATTGATAAAAATATGTACCTACGTGAAATGGGAATATACCAAGTAAGACTAAAGATGGGATAAAATCCAGAATGGACCTACATGAAATGGGAATAAGGATAGAATTATCAGAAGTAGTTAGTAGCGAGCAAAGAACATACTTACCTCCCGCTTGTTACACGTTGTCTAGAAAAGAGAAGAAAGCTTTTTGTGAATGCTTGGTAAATGCTAAGGTGCCACAGGGTTACTCATCCAACATTCGTGCATTGGTATCAATGAAAGATCTGAAGTTGATACGTCTTAAATCTCATGATTGTCACACTCTAATGCAACAAATATTGCCCGTGGCAATTTGATCTATATTGTTGAAGCATGTACGGTTTCCAATCACCAGACTTTATTTCTTTTTCAACAGTCTGTGCAGCAAAGTTATTGACCCTGATACTCTCGATAAATTGCAAAGAGAAGTGGTTGTTATCCTATGTCAGCTTGAGATGTATTTTCCTCGTTCATTCTTTGATATCATGGTACATCTTATTGTCCAATTGACTAGGGAAGTGAAAATCTTGAGACCAGTTTTCTTGCATTGGATGTATCCCTTTGAACGATACATGAGTGTTTTTAAAGGTGATGTTCGAAACCGTTACCGGCCTGAAGGGAGTATTATTGAGGGTTATGTGGTGAGCGAGGTAATAGATTTTTGCAATGACTTTCTAAGTGGTAATGATGCTGTTGGGAATGACAAGAATATTGAGGAGCATTTTGGCAAAGGAATTTTGGGATCACGAGTGAAAGTAATCAGTCGTGAGCAGTTGGAGCAATGTCACTTGTATATTTTACACAACATCGACGAAGTGAGTGTTTATATCGAGGAACATACCAATTTCATCAAGAGACAATATCCTCGATCCAATTCAATGTGGCTTGCTAGAGAGCATAACAAGACATTTATTAAGTGGTTTGAAGATAAAGTCTTACATCAACTATCTCAAACACCAGATAATCTTACTGAAACCATCAAATGCCTCACCTTTAAACCAAAATTGAATGTTATGTCTTATGAAGGGTTTGACATAAATGGATTCTCATATTACACAAAGTGTTAAGATGATAAGAGTGTTGTCCAAAATAGTGGGGTCACCCCTCAAGCGTCTTCATTGTTTTTTGCAAGTGCAAAGGATAAGAGTCCACGTGAAGCTAAAATTTCATATTACAGTGTCATTGAAGACATATAACAGTTTGACTATGTAGATTTCAGAATTCTGCTCTTTAAATGTAATTGGGTTGACAACAACAAAGGAGTTATAGTGGATGAATTGGGTTTCATGTTAGTGAACTTTGAAAAGATTGGAGAGAAGGGTGAACCATTCATATTGGCATCATAGGAGAAACAAGTATTTTATATCGATGATCCTACAAATGATAAATGGTCAGTTGTTCTTCATGGTAAAAGATAGTCCATTGAAGATCCTATAGATGAAGAAGAGTACTATGATAAGTATGATGACTCCAGTCCATTCTCAGTTGGGTTGCCAACACCACCAAACATTGAAGTTGGGGATCAAAATTACTTGTATGTTTGCGGGGATCACAATGAAGGATTGTTAATTGATAACAGATCACAATATTAGAGGCATGCATGTTTACATTTTTTATATATTTTATTTTTCTGAATGAGAACTTTACAATTTGAACTTTACAATGTGAATGTGGACTTTACAATGTGAATGTGAACTTTACAATGTGAATGAGAACTTTATAATGTGAATTACTTTATAATGTGAATGTGTACTTTACAATTTGAAATTTACAATGTGAATTACTTTACAATGTGAAATTTATAATTTGAATGTGAACTTTCAGATGGGTGAGCATTCCCATGGTGACCGTTCTGATGATCACCGTTTTGACAGTGTAAGTTTTAAGAATATATCCATGAGGTTTCTATCTATATGTTCATTTATAATTATATCATGTAAGTGTGTTTTTTTATCAAATTTTAGGTTGGTGATGTACCCCTTGGAAGAAATTACAACACTTGATGAGCAGGAAAAGAAAATTGAGAAAGTGAGGGGCATCACAGTGATGAACAAGTTACTATAGAAAAGGGGCAATGGACCCAAATTGGCAATGGATTTCGATAATGCAGGAAATCCATATGGAGTGAACCACAACTCATTTGTTTCATATCATAGGGTTCTTACTCGCAGCCATTGCAGTCCTAACCTAGAATCCTGTCATAAAGTTCCTAAGGGGAAGAAAGACCATATATGGAAGAAAGTATGTGTGAGTTATTATTATTTGTGTAGATTACTAATTTTTAGGGTACTAGTTAATAGCAATTCTATTTAATTTGCAGAGCATATTTGATCTGGATGAAAAGTTGCATCGTAAATATGTGATGCAACACTATGGGAGGGTCCTAAGGAATTATAGGATCAATCTCACCCGAGATTACATATGTGACGCTGAGAAGAGGTTCTTGATTGATTTCCAATTCTAGACATTGATCACTATTTGACTAACTCTACACTAATAATTTTTGTTTATATTCTCTTTAAAAAATAAATTTAGGTAGAAGGAAGCCACACAGCAATGGAACTACCTGGAACCCAAAGATTGGGAGGAGTTTGTTACCAAAAAAAAATGGATGAATTCAAGGTATTAAGCGCCACTCCCAATTTAATTCGTATACGTTCTTATGTATTCACCTATTCAATATTAACCTTTAGTGTTACTAACCAAATCAATGTGCTAACTAACTAGGTTATCAGGGATGCTCAACAAGCAAGGCGTGAACTGAATGTGCACAACCACACAATGGGTCTAAGAGGATATGTAGGCGTTCGCCAAAGACTACAGGTTGAGTCTGCTCAGCCTGCTGCTACTTAGGAGACTATAGAGTCCTCTACTACTGCTCCTGCACCTCTACCTCGCCATGCTATGTGGATAGCTGGAAGGCAAAATTAGAAGGGAGATATATCGATGTTCGCAACTACTGAGGCGTCTGCAAAAATGGTAAAAATAAACACTTAGAGCAATCGATCGATATTGATTATTATTATGTTTACTTACTAATTTTTATTGATGGTGATTAGAGGGAGCTGCATGAAGAGAGGAAGGCAAGTTCATCCCTCAGGGCACAAGGGATGAACTGACAGTTGCTTTGGGTAACCCAAAGCATCTTGGACGTGTTAGGGGTGTAGGAACTGGTGTGGGCATCAAAGCGTTCTTTGGGCCATCCCAGCACAAACTTGTCCCAAAAGTGGGACTTTTACAAGCTGAGGTAACCTATTCTTATTTTAGAATGTTATTGCGAAAGGGAATTCAATAATTAGAAGCTAGCATTTCTTTTATCCATGTATAGGTAGATCAATTAATTGATAGGAGAGTCGAGGAAGCACTTGATAAGAGACTCCATGAAATAATTAGCAAGTGGCAGGCGTTTCAAACGGCCACTCAGACAGTACATGTAACGTGTCATGCTTCTCCTATTACTCCTACTTTAGATGTTGGGAGTAATCCTATAGACCCACCACCTACCACGTCGTCTATAAGTATTTTTATGACATAGTAGCTAGTCTGTTCAAGATGATATGTTTGTGTATATATGCATATAATATTCTTTACGTAAATTTGTAGGGGTTGAAGCCATGCCGACTAAAAAGTTAAGAATATATCATTGCAGAGTCGTCGGCTTACACACCCCTTAAAGGGTGCATGTTTCATGGGTATTTGGTACCAGATGGTGTGGTACGTGATAGCCCGATACATGTACTCCCCAATTGGAGGGATCTTGCACTGCCTCATACACACCCAGATGCTGAAACACTTAGTGAGGTAGTAGGTGGAGTGATATTGTGGCCCGAAGTGGATGTCCTCTATACTTATATTGTATGATAAATTTACATTACATTAATTTGTTATTGTGTATATATGAGTCAATTTATCTGAAATTATATATACAGGTCAAAAAGACGAGACCGGCTACATCTCGACCTCCACCTCCTCGACTACCAAGTTGGCTTCCAAGAGACCTACACACCTCGATAGGTCCTAATTGTAGGGGTGTGGCAGTATGGATCGGAGAACATGATCTAAATTGCCCTATAAATGTTACTATTCCGAAGGATGTTGCAGGTAAATCATATGATAACAATCTATTTATACAAGTTTAGCATACATATTAATGCATACGTGATACAAGTTTTGCATACATATTAATGCATATGTATTAATTCAGGTCAATCATATGAAAACAAGATATTTATACAAGATATTTTGGAGTTGTTTCGTTATGATTGGCTGAACACATCTATGATAGAGCTGTGAATATGATGAGATGTTGTTTATACATTCATGTACCTTGTTTTATATATGGTGATTTGGTTTCTTATATATTAATGCATACGTAATACATGTTTTGCAGCCACTTACACATGATATGTACAAATTTTGGGTTTTCCCATGTGGGATTTTTGGTTATATCTTTGATTAGTCTTGTAGATGCATACTCTTCTTCAGTTACTTCATACTTCTGTGATGCTTTTCAATATTTTGGTAAAAATAATAATATTGTGATAATAGCTCCATTTAATGTCGAGTAACTTTACTTTGCTCATAATTTCGACTTAAGCAAATTACATTTTTATTGTGGATTTTGAGTTATTAATTTTTTACTTTCTTACCTGTAGTGGTAAACATTGGGAGTTACTAGTTATTGTCCCCAAGACGTTCACTATCTATTATCTTGATCCTACGGGGAATGAGTTGAATACATGATATGGACACACTACTACAGAAATGGCTTATGAAGTCACTTTCCATGCGTCGGTTATTAAATAAGAACCGACGCCTAAAACCTACATCGTCGGTTTACAACACAAACTGACATATATCGTATACGAGTGGCCAGACACAGGTATCGCTTTCTATTTAGCGTCGGTTCTAGAATAAACAACCGACGCCTAAAGTAGCCCGTGAAATCCAATTTTTTCGAGCAAAAAAATTGCGCCAAAGTATCAGATACAATGTCCATGTTTTACCTAATAACCGACGTTGAATGAAGATAAAATTTGCGCCAAAAGTTACAATATGGGCGTCGGTTTTCTTAGAATAACCGACGCTGATAAGGGTGCGCGTGCCCTCCCCGCCAAAAAAATTAGGGTACAAGAATGTTCAATTGATGTCGGTTGTCATTTTATAACCGACGCCTAATAATAAAGGTGTCGGTTGTTATGGATAACCAACGTCGTTTAGTAACTTAATAGCCCCCACGCACAGAGAACTCTTCCCCCTTTCTCTTCTGTTTCATTGAGATCGATTTTGCTCCGACGATTCCCGACCCCTGCTGCGTCGCCGCCGCCTGCTGTTGCGTCACCTGCCGCCCGCCTTCGTGCCGCCACCTACTTCTGTTGCAGCTACTCGCCACCGCCGCCGCCTACCTCTCCTTCTCTGCTCGCCGTCGGCGCCCTCTCCTTCTCTGCTCGACGTCGGCGCTTCTCCTTCTCTGTTCGCCTGCCTCTGCGCCGTCTCCTGCCACTGGTGTGCTCACCGCCGCCTCCGTCTCCACGCTGCTACCAACAGTAGGCCCTCCTTTCCTCATCACTGGTTCTCCTGCTCTTCTTCTTCCTTCTCCCTCTCCTTACCAACAGCAACCACGGTCGTGCCAGCCCACACGACCGTGGTTGCTATTGGTTATTACTCTTCTAAAATTATTCTTATATTGTTGAATCGGGTCAATGACCACACCTCCTATTGTGCCTGAATTATGCCATGTATGTTTGTACAAAGTGAATCTTATCGCTCTAATTGTGAATTATTGCATCTTTGAAACTATTGAATTCTTGATTTATTATTTAATAATGCTCTAATTGTGAGTGATGCAATGTAAGTGAGCAAATACATGTAGTGGATATGTACTCATTAGCCTAGAAACCCATCCAAGATTTACTCATTAGGAGAAAATCTTGGATAGTCCCCAGTTTGGGACTGTTCTTGAACACCTAATCTCACTTAGGATGTAAGTGTATAATGTGTATTGGGTTTTCAAGAAAATTTTAGTAGCATTTCCCCGTTTGTTCTCTAAGTACATATGTACTTGGAGAACAGTGGGGAAATGTTGTCGAAATTTTCTTGAAAACCCAATACACATTATACACTTCCTAGTGAGATTAGGTGTTCAAGAATGGGATACGTGGTACACATTTATTGTATATAAGAATGACAACACATGTTTTTGTTGGCCTAGAAACCCATCCAAGATTTACTCATTAGGAGTAAATCTTGGATAGTCCCCGGTTTGGGATTGTTCTTGAACACCTAATCTCACTTAGGATATAAGTGTATAATGTGTATTAGGTTTTTGAGAAAATTTTGGTAGCATTTCCCTGTTTGTTCTCTAAGTACATATGTACTTAGAGAACAGCAGGGAAATGTTGCCGAAATTTTCTCGAAAACCCAATACACATTATACACTTACTAGTGAGATTAGGTGTTCAAGAATGGGATAGGTGGTACACATTTATTATATATAAGAATGACAACACATGTATTTGTTGGCCTAAAGTTTTAACCATGCAAAAACTCTAATATGTTAACCCTAGACTGTAATCATGTTGTAATATATACTTGTTTTCTCTTTGATCATAGAATGGATAGATCATGGATGTCCATTCGCAATCGTTGCACCCTAGAGTTTATTTCTGGTCTTGACCAGTTTATTAGATTTGCCGAGGAACATAGGAAACAACCTGGAGATAGGTTCTACTGTCCATGTAGGCATTGCGGTAACAACTTAAAAGTCAGCACTAGTGACGAAATCAAAAGTCATGTCATGTGCAATGGGATTATACAAGGCTATACAGAATGGCACTGGCATGGAGAGATTTCAAACCCGAAACCAGTGGATGTCAATAGTAGTGCTTGTGTGGAAGAAGAAATTTCCTACGATGACGTAGATGTAAATGAACCAGTTCCAGTAGACATCGTTGATGCGATGCTGGATAGTAGTGGGGTAGAGCACACCGATCCACCTCCCATTTTTAGAAACATTGTGCATGATGCTGAGATATCGTTATACATAGGTTGTACTAAGTTTACGAAGCTTAGCGTTGTGTTGAGATTGTATAAGCTGAAAGCTAACAATAGATGGAGCGACAAAAGCTTCACGTCATTGTTGTCTTTGTTGAAAGAAATGCTTCCTGAATGAAACGAGCTGCCAATCTCAACATACCAGGTAAAGAAATTGTTGTGCCCAATGGGAATGGATGCCAAGAATATACACGCATGCCCGAATTATTGTGTATTATTTCAAAAGGACTATGTGGATTTGAAAGATTGTCCAAAATGTGGTGCATCACGGTATAAATTGACGACTTCGGGGGAGTCCAAAACTGGTTCTCCTGCCAAGGTGATGTGGTATCTACCTATAATATCACGGTTTCAACGCTTGTTTGCCAATTTGATAGATGTGAAGAATTTGAGGTGGCATGCAGATGTTAAGAAAAATAATGATGGGATCCTACGACATGCGTATGATTCCCCACAGTGGAAGAAGATTGATCTATTGTACCCTGAATTTGGTGAAGAAGTCAGGAATCTAAGACTTGGGCTTTGTACAGATGGGATGAATTCATACGGGACATTGAGCAACCATCATAGCATGTGGCCAATCATGCTTGTTATATACAATCTTCCTCCCTGGCTGTGTATGAAAAATAAGTATGTAATGTTGTCGTTGTTGATATCGGGCCCTAAACAACCTGGAAATGAGATTGATGTTTATCTTGAACCTCTGATTGATGACTTAAAGAAACTCTGGGGTGAAGTTGTGATGACCTATGATGCTTCACGAAGAGAGACATTTTGTTTGCATGCTATGTTGTTTTGCACTATTAATGACTTTCCATCATATGGGAATTTGTTTGGATATAGTGTCAAAGGAGCTAAAGTGTGTCCTATATGTGAAGAGAACACTGATTCAACAAGACTAAAACATGGCGGTAAGACTGTATATCTCGGTCATCGAAGGTTTGTTACAAAATTCCAACTGTATCGTAGGAAGCGCAAAGCATTCAATGGATTGAATGAGGAACAGAGTGCACCTAAACCTATACTAGGGGAGGTTGTTTATGAAAGAGTAAAAGACTTTGTCAATGAATTTGGTAAGAGATCACAACGTACTATGGCCACATGGAGTGACAAATCTTTATTCAAGAAGAAGTCAATATTTTGGGATCTTCCTTATTGGAGTTCTTTGACAGTCAGGCATTGTATCGATGCCATGCACGTTGAGAAAAATGTCTGTGATAGTGTCATTGGTACTTTGTTGAATATACCAGGTAAGACTAAAGATGGGATAAAATCCAGACTGGACCTACGTGAAATGGGAATAAGGTTAGAATTAACAGAATTTCATGAAATGGAAAATCGGAGAACATACTTACCTCCCGCTTGTTACACATTGTCTAGAAAGGAGAAGAAAGCTTTTTGTGAATGTTTGGTAGATGTTAAGGTGCCACAGGGTTACTCATCCAACATCCGTAGATTGGTATCAATGAAAGATCTGATGTTGATAGGTCTTAAATCTCATGATTGTCACACTCTAATGCAACAAATATTGTCTGTGGCAATTAGATCTATATTGCCGAAGCATGTAAGGTTTGCAATCACCAGACTTTGTTTCTTTTTCAACAATATGTGCAGCAAAGTTATTGACCCTGATACTCTCAATAAATTGCAAAGAGAAGTAGTTGCTACCCTATGTCAGCTTGAGATGTATTTTCCTCCGTCGTTCTTTGATATCATGGTACATCTTGTTGTCCACTTGACTAGGGAAGTGAAAATGTTGGGACCAATTTTCTTACATTAGATGTATCCCTTTGAATGATACATGAGCGTTTTTCAAAGTGATGTTCAAAATCGTTATCGGCCTGAAGGGAGTATTATTGAGGGTTATGTGGCGAGAGAGGTTATGGATTTTTGCAATGACTTTCTCAGTGGTAATGACACTCCTGATAATGACAAGAATATTGACGAGCAATTTGGCAAAGGAATTTTGGGATCACGTGTGAAAGTAATCATCCGTGAGCAGTTGGAACAAGGTCACTTGTATATTTTACACAACATGGACGAAGTGAACGATTATATCAAGAGACAATATCCTCGAGTCAATACAATGTGGCTTGCTAGAGAGCATAACAAGACATTTATTAAGTGGTTTGAAGATAAAGTCTTACATCAACTATCTCAAACACCAGATGATATTACTAAAACTATCAAATGCCTCACCTTTAAACCAAAATTGATTGTTATGTCTTATGAAGGGTATGAAATTAATGGATTCACATATTACACAAAGCGCCAAGATGATAAGAGTGTCGTCCAAAATAGTGGGGTCACCCTTCAAGCATCGACTATGTTTTTTCCAAGTGTAAAGGATAAGAGTCCACGTGAAGTTAAAAGGTCATATTACGGTGTCATTGAAGACATATGGGAGTTTGACTACATAGATTTCAGAATTCCGCTCTTCAAATGTAATTGGGTTGATAACACCAAAGGAGTTATAGTGGATGAATTGGGTTTCACTTTAGTGAACTTTGAAAAGATTGGCGAGAAGGGTGAACCATTCATATTGGCATCACAGGTGAAATAAGTATTTTATATCGATGATCCTGCAAATGATAAATGGTCGGTTGTTCTTCATGGTAAAAGACAGTTCATTGAAGATCCTATAGATGAAGAACAGTACTATGATAAGTATGATGACTCCAGTCAATTCTCAGTTGGGTTGCCAACACCAGCAAATATTGAAGCTAATGATGACTTGTATGTGCGCGGAGATCACAATGAAGGATTGTTAATTGATAAAAAATTGCAATATTAGAGGCATGTTTATATTTTTTATATGTTTTATTTTTCTGAATGTGAACTTTACAATGTCAATGTGAACTTTACAAAGTGAATTTTACAATGTGAATTACTTTATAATGTGAACTTTACAATGTGAATTACTTTACAATGTGAGATTTACAATGTGAATTACTTTGCAATGTGAATTACTTTACAATGTGAATGTGAACTTTACAATGTGAGCTTTAAAATTTGAATTACTTTACAATGTGAACTTTACAATGTGAATGTGAATTTTTAGATGGTTGAGCATTCTCCTGATGATCGTGCTGATGATTACCGTGAGGGTGAGGACATCAATGCGCCGCCTCACAATGTACGTTTTAAAAATATATCATATATTTATATCTATATGTCCATTTATAGTTATATCTTGTAAATGTGTTTATTTTTTCAAATTTTAGGTTGATAATGCACATGTACCATCTGAAGCACTTGAGGAACTTGATCAGCAGCACCAAAAAGTTGACAAGAGAAGGGGCATCACTATGATGAAGAAGTTAATAGTGCAAAAGGGCAATGGACCCAAACTTGTTGTGGATTTTGATAATGTAGGAAATGCATCTGGTGTGAATCGTAATTCGTTTGTTTCATATCTTGGGTATGTTACTCGTAGCCATTGCGGTTGTAAGATAGATTCTTGGCATAAAGTTTCTAAGGAGAAGAAAGATGTAATATGGACGGATTTATGCGTGAGTTATTATTAATTTGCAATTCTATTTTGTAGATTACTAATTTTTTGGATACTAGTTAATAGCAATTCTATTTTGCAGAGTATATTTGAATTGGATGAAAAGATGCATCGTAAATGCGTGATGCAATGATGTGGGAGAGTCCTAAGGAACTATAGGAGAAATCTCACCCGAGAATACATAAAAGAAGCTGACAAGAGGAAGAAGACAGCCACTGAACAGTGGAACTTCCTGGACAAAGAAGAATGAGACGTGTTTGTTGCTTCAAGACAAATTGATGAATTCAAGGTATTAGGCGTCAGTCCCAATCTCATTAATATATGTTGTATTCACCTATTCAAGATTAACATTTAGTGTTACTAACCAAATCATTAATGTGCATACTAACTAGGCCCTCAGTGAGGCACAGAAATCAAGGCGTGCACTGAATGTGCATGACCACACAATGGGTCCAAGGGGTATGCAGGCATTCGCCAAAGACTACAGTCTGAGGATAATGCTCAGTCTGCTGCTACTCAGCAGTCCTCTACTATAGGTAGCACACCTCTGCCTCGCCATGATGTCTGGATAGCTGGGAGGCAAAATAAGAAGGGAGAAATAAGGAAGCCCGCAACTGCTGAGGCGACTGCAAAAATGGTAAAATACAACTCTTACAGCAATCGTTCGAATATTGATTATTTGTGGTGTTCACTTAATTACAAATTTATGTTTTGGCGATTAGCGGGAGCTGCATGAGCTGAGGAAATAAGGCAAGTTCATCCCTGAGGGCACAAGGGATGAATTGACAGTTGCTCTGGGTAACCCAGAGCATCATGGACGTGTTAGGGCTGCAGGCGCTGGTGTGGGCATCAAAGCTTTTTTTGGGCCATCCCAGCGCAAACATGTCCTAAAAGTGGGACTTTCACAAGAAGAGGTAACATATTCTTTCTTTATAATGTTACTGTAAAAAGGAATTCAATAATTAGAAGCTAACGTTTCTTTTATCCATGTATAGGTAGATAAGCTAGTTGATAGGAAACTCAAAGAAGTACTGAAAAAGTGGCAGGCATCTTAGACTGCCCCTCAGCAGACAGTACCTATTATGGCATCCCGCTTTACTCCTACTGCAGAGGTTGAGAGTAATCCTGTAGACCCACCACCTAGAACATTCATTGTAAGTATTTTTATGACATAGTAACTAGTTTTTTAATTCAAGATGATATGTTTTCAAGATGATATGTATATATGAAATTGTAGACGTTTCAAAAAAGATGATATGTATATATGTATATAACATTCTTTTCACAAAAATTTGTAGGGGTTGAAATCATGTCGTCTAAAAAGTAAAGAATACGTCGTTGCAGAGGCGTCGGCTTACCCATCCCTACCAGGAGAAATGTTTCACGGGTCTCCATTACTAGCTGGTTGGATTCGTGTGAGCCCGGTACGTATATTCTCGAAGTGGATGGATCTTCCATTGCCATATGCCACCCAGATTGTGAAACGCTTGGTGAGGCAGAAGGCAGAGTGATATTGTGGCTAAAAGCGGATGTCCTCTTTACTGAAACTGTATGGTAAATTTACATTATGTTAAATTGTTAGTGTGTGTATATGATATCATTTGATCTGAAATTTATATATATATATATATATATATATATATATATATATATATATATATATATATATATATATATATATATATATATATATACAGGTTAAAAAGAATACACCCACATCATCTAGGCCTCCACCTCCACCTCCTACATTACCCAGTTGGGTTCCATAGGGCCTACCTGTCCTGTTAGGTCCTAACTGTAGGGGTATGGTAATATGGTTAGGCGAACATGATATAAATTGCCCTATAACTATTTCTATAGATTCAGATGCTGCAGGTCAATCATACGAAAGCAACCTATTTTTACAAGACATTTTGGAGTTGTTTCGATATGATTGGCTAAATACATCTGTGATAGAGCTATGGATAAGGTGAGATCTTCTTTATACATCCATATACCTTGCGTAGGATCTGGTGATCTGGTTTCTTATTTATTAATGCATGCATAATTAATACATGTTTTGCAGCTACTTAGACAAGATATGTGCAGATTTTGCATTCAAACATGTAGGATTTTTTATTCCATCTTTGATTAGTCTAGTAGCTAAAGACCCTCCGTCAGTTCAACAATACTGCTGTGAGGCTTTTACAAATTTTGCTCAAAATAAGAAGACGGTGATAATAGCTCCATTCAATGTAGAGTAAGTTTACTTTGCTTATTATAATTTGGACTTAAGAAAATTATATTTTTATTGTTGATTTTGAGTTATTAATTTTTAACTTTTTTACCTCTAGTGGTATGCATTGGGAGTTGCTAGTTATTGTCCCTGAGACATTCACTGTCTATTATCTAGATCCTAAGGGGAGTAAATTGAATTCAAAATATGGACACAAAATGAAAATGGCATTATTCCGGTGAGAAATATTTCATTTTCATATCCGTTAACATATGTTATTACATTACTATTTAATTATGCAATGTATTGTGTTACATTAACATGTAGGGGTTTAGATGAGTTCAAAAAGGCAGGAGGAAAGGTCCCCATGAAAAAGAACCAGCAAATAACTTGGAAGAATGTGGAAGTAAGTTTCCGACTGCAATGTATATATTATTTATGTGAACAGTGCTTAATTAGTTGTATTTTTTTATATTTTGTATGTTTAAATTTATAGTGTGCTACACAAGACAACGTATGGGCATGTGCATACTATGTGATGCGATTTATGCACATTATTATCAAATATGCCGCAGTGGACATCGATACTATTACTGAGGTATTATATAGTCTCATTAGATAATATGAAATATATCAATCTTATTTATAGCTCATTAATTATATATACATAATTCTCTTTGCAGGTGTTTAAAACTGACCACACTACAGGAAAGGCCTTACTAGATATACATGCTCCCTATATGACGGGAGAATTAAATGAAGTAAGAGAAGAATAGGCAACAACCATACAAGTAGTGGGGGTTTTAACATATAATTAGGATGTTGATAGAGAATAATGACTAAAGAATGATATTTTGTAAATGAATTTCTGAATTATAATATATGTGTGAATGTTTCTACATGTCTGGATGTTTCTACATGTGTCTGAGTGAAAATGAATGAAACTGTTAGTTGCTATATGAATGTTTCTACATGTGTGAATGTGAAAATGAATGGAACTACAGATTGCTAGCTACATGAATGTTTCTAAATGTGTGAAAATCAAATGGAACTGCAGGTTGCACTGCTAAATGTGTGAATATTTTTGTTGTTAATTTTGTAGGTTTGTGGCCTGTTGTTGGCTGATATCAATGGATGTCGTAAAACCTACAGTTCATAACTGAACTACAGGTTTCTCATCCTGCGACCAGCCATACAGCAGGTCTGCAGACTGACAGAAAAAAAAAGGTGTCAGTTATTTTTATAAAATCGATGCCACATAGTTACAGTGTCGGTTTCCTACTCGTAACCGACGTCTATTTCCTTAACACCACGGCCGTGCTGGCCAGCACGGCCGTGGCAGCGGACCAGACACCACGTTCGTGCTGGCCAGCACGGCCGTGCTGGGAGTGATATGGCGTCGGTTACAGTGTCGGTTTCTACTCATAACCGACGTCTATTTCCTTAACACCACGGCCGTGCTGGCCATCACAGTCGTGGCAGCGGACCAGACAAACGGTCGTGCTGGCCAACACGGCCGTGTTGGGAGTGATATGACGTCGGTTTCTTATCTAATAACCAACGCCTATAGTGCCCAAGATGGCGACCTTTCTGTGGCGCGAAGGTATATGGCGTGAGTTTCTTATCTAATAACCAACGCCTATAGTCCGCTGCTGGCGCGTTTTCGGTGGCGCGCGAAGGGTTTTGGCGTCGGTTTTTTAACCGACGCGTAACGGATGGGCTTTTAGTGTCGCCCACATAGGTGTCGCTTAGAAACTGACACTAAAGGTCGGTTATGTACTAGTGACATGCAATTAAAAGGTATTATTCTCGTGAAAAATTTCATGTTTTTATATCCATTAACATATATTACTATATTACTATTTAATTATGTCATTTAATGTGTTACATTAATTTATGTAGGGCTTTACAAGAGTACAAAAAAGTCGGAGGAAATGTCCCCATGAAAAAGAATATGTCACTAATTTGGGAGAATGTGAAGTAATTTCATGACTCCAATGTATATATTATTTATGTGAACTGTGCTTATTTGTATTTTTGAATATTTTGTATGTTTCAAGTTATAGTGTGCTACACAAGACAACGGCTAGGCATGTGCCTACTATGTGATGCGATTTATGGACCTAATCATCAAACATGTTGTGATGGAAATTGATAAGATACAACAAGTATTATACATAGTCTCATTAGATATTATGAAATATATCCATCTTATTATATATTATTAATTATATATATGTCATTCTCTTTGCAGGTCTTTAAAACTTCTGACTTCAGCACAGGTGGAAAGCTATTAGATGTACATACTCCCTATACGAGAGAGAAATTAGATGTTGTAAGAGAAGAATGGGAAAAATCCCTACAAGGAGTGGGAATTTTTAAATATAATTTTATTGACAATGATGACAATGATGATGACAATGAATAAAGAATAACTTTATTCTCATAATTATTTTTGTGTGAATGTGAATGACTTTTTAGGAATTGTCATATGTGTGAATGTGAATGTGAATGTGAATGTGAATGTGAATGACTTTTTCTAATCAATACATGAATGTTTCTACATGTGTCTGAATGTAAAAAAGATGAAATGAATGGAACTGAATGTGTATGTAAATAAATTTGCAGGTTTCTACATGTATATGATCAATATATGTGTCTGAATGTGAATAACTTTGCAGGTTTGTGGCTTGCTATATGGTTGATATCAATGGATGTTGTAAACCTACAGTTCAGAACTGAACTGTAGGTTCTGCATCCTACTGACCAGCCATATAGAAGGCTTGCAAACTAATAAGAAGAAAAAAAATACGCAAATAAGCGTCAGATGTTTATAAACAAATGACACCAAAATAATACGGCGTTGCTTTTTAGCAAAAAAATGATGCCTTTATCTCGTCCTGGTGTCGGTTGTTGGTAAGAACCGACGCCTCTTAGCACGGCCGTGTTGGCCAGCACACAGTGATATGGCGTGAGTTATTTGCATAAAAACGACGACTTTATTGATGGCGGAAAGGGTAATGGTGTCGGTTCTTTTAATAACCGACGTCTGTAACCACTCTATTGTGTCAGTTTTCCTAATAACCGACGTCTATAGTCCTTTTGTTGGTGCGTTTTCGGTGGCGGGAAGTGTTTTAGTGTCGGGTAGGGAACCGACGCTGAAGGGGTCCACCTTTAGTGGCGCCCACTTGGGTGTCTCTTGGAAACCGACACTAAAGGCCTTAATTAACCGACGCTAAAGGCATGTTCTGTAGTAGTGAGGACTTGTAATTCTAATAGGACTTGTCAAGTCTAGGTCCCTAGGGTTAGTGATATGGTGGGAGGAGGGTTAGGGTGGAGGGCCAGGGGAGGGTGAGGGGTGTGGTAGGGTGAGAGGAGGGTAGGGGTGGGGTAGGGTGGAGGGCCAGGGGAGGGGGAGGAGGGTTGGGGTGGGATAGGTAGGAGGAGTGAGGGTCAGGGGAGGAGGGTAGGGGTGGGATAGGTGAGATGAGGATCAAGGAAAACACAAAAGTAGAGGGAAGAAGGGGCTTTTATTAGTATCTCTTACATGGTGCCCTAGTTAGACATATATGGCTAATGTAAGGATTAGTGTAGATAGTTTATCAGATATAACGAATAACTTAGTTCAATGAATAACTTAGTTATCATCTTCATCATCATCAATTATTTCTCTAACATGAATATGAAATAATCCATCGTTGTTGTGTGTTGTTAGTACTTACATTTATATTACTTTTTCTCAACATTTTACATTGTTGTAGGCATAATGGCTTGGGCCTCTACCCCAATGTTGCTATTCCCTATTGAAGAATAGTTGGACATCATTCTAGACGATCATTCATTAGCACAACTCACTATACCAATACATTGGCATTATCTAAACAGAAGATGCTACACGGCTGGTGAAGTGACCCTAAATTTTGGAATTTCAACTTTTGTTATCGAGGTTAAGTATGATGTTGATAGGAATCTTATATCCACATCCACTAGGTGCGAGTGGGTTCGGAAGATGCTATTGGGCCGTAGTGATAAGATTTTTCTTCGTCCGGTTGGCCATAATACCATCAAGGTTTGGATAACCAACATCAACAATGAGACGCCCGATCATCCGGTTCGATTTGAGTACTTCACAAAGGATAGCGATGATGATGATGATGATGATTGCTGGTTCTGGACCATGTTGTTGTTGTTTAAGTTGTGTATCTAGTCTAGTGTATCTATCTTCTCAGTTATTTTACTTATGCACATGTTTAGGGGTACAACAAACCCCTTATTTAGTTATTGTTTTGGACAACAACACTACTGCATGTTCATAACTATATTATGATGATGATGATGATGGAACTATAAGTTTCTACATGTGTGTGATGAATAATGTGATTAAATATGCTTATACATGTTTGTGATGAATCATATGATTAAATATGCTTATACATGTGTGTGAATCACATGATCCATATATAATATTGTCCATCTTGTTAATTTTGCAGATTTGTGGCCTGTTGTTGGGTGATATCAATGGATGATGTAAACTTGCAGTTTAAAACTAAACTGCAGGTTTTGCATCCTACTGACCAGCCATATAGTAGGCCTACAAACTGATAAGAAAAAAAAATCAGACAATAGGCGTCAGTTATTAGTATAAAACCGACAACAAAGGCATACAACGCCGATTATTAGCAATAAACCAACATCTATGTGGCTATGGGTGTCGGTTATATATAAAAATCGACGTCGATGGTGCACTTGCTGGTGCATTTTATTGGTGGGGGAAGGGTTATATAGTGTCGATTTTTGTGAAACACCGACGTCTTTGACTGGATATAGTGTCAGTTTTATTAAATAATTGACACATATAGTATCCTTACTGGCACATTTTTGGTGGCGGGAAGGGGTATGGCATCGGTGTTAAAACCGACGCTGAAGGGTTTGACTTTTAGCGGCGCCCACTTGGGTGTCGCTTTGAAACCGACGCAAAATATCTTAAATAACCGACACTAAAGGTCGGTTTTGTACTAGTGATGGATGCATTTTATAACTTATTTTTGATCTGATGTGCACTGTACTTTTCAGATCAGTAACAAATGGACACTCAACTTATATCTGTATTTTGTAAAAAAAAATTGTCCAGACGACAAATGTTGCTATTGGATTCTGTGGATACTGTGCTTATGATTCCAGATCAGTTAAACAATTATGCTTGATTTTGTAATTTGCTAGGTACTGTACTTACACTTGATTTTGTAATTTAGTAGGTATTGTACTTATGTTTGAGAAATTTGGTTGGAATTAACAAGTGGGTACAATACTTCTAGATGCATTTTATAGTTGATTCTTGACCATATGTGCATTGTACTTTTGAGGTCATTAGCAAGTGGATGCTCAATTTATGTTTGCATTTTGTAAAAAAAAATTATCTAGATGGTCAATGTTGCTATGGGATTCAG
This sequence comes from Alisma plantago-aquatica, assembly GCA_963693085.1. Classification (NCBI taxonomy): domain Eukaryota; kingdom Viridiplantae; phylum Streptophyta; class Magnoliopsida; order Alismatales; family Alismataceae; genus Alisma; species Alisma plantago-aquatica. Next base: position 1,851,049,381 of record OY856409.1, read on the forward strand.
TAGGTATTGTACTTATGTTTCTAGACCAGTTATACAATTATGCTTGATTATGTATTTTGCTAGGTACTGTATTATGCGTTCATTTTGTTAAAAGATTTTGTCCAGATGGTGAATGTTGGTATGAGATTCTGTAGGTACTGTATTATGCGTTCATTTTGTTAAACTAGTTATATAATAATGCTTGATTTTGTAATTTGCTAGGTATTGTACTTATGCTTTAATAAATGAGTTGAAATTAAGAAATGGGTATTGTACTTATGGATGCATTTTATTACTGATTTTTGATCTGATGTGTACAGTACTTTTGAGATCATTAACAAATGAGCACTCAACTTATGTCTCTATTTTGTAAAAAAATTATATCCATATGACAAATGTAGCTATTGGATTTCGTACGTACTGTGCTTATGTTCCAGATCAATTATATAAATGTTGCTATTAGATTCCCTAGATCAATTATACAAATGTTGCAATTGACCATGAAGCGTTATATATTTGTTGTGATGCGTACCAACGCCTAGGTAGGCTTGAAGTACTGAAATAAATAATATGAGATTGTCGAAACCGACGACGTAAGCCCACTTCAACCATAGATAGAAGCCAAAGTCAAACGCCAGTTTGTTCCCGCTTAACAAACTTACACTTTACAGTGCAGAAATCAGATCTACAGCTGGATATCCGGAGCATGGACATATGTTCCAACCTATCCCGGGCGTGCTACTTTATTCTCCATCTTGTTTAGTAAGTAAACTATATCTCTATCTCGTAAATACTTTTCCACCTCATGAGGCCATCTTCTTCAACCTGGAAAAATGTAAAAGCTTGAGCTCAGATCAAAATCTTCACTTTATAGCCCTTATAATTGCTCGATGCACAATATGTACTTGCTTCTACCACCCCCACCTTCGGTCAATCAAACACTCACCCGCACCCCTTCATATTTCCACTCGAATTCTGTCCCACACTCGTGAAAAGTTACTTTCCCTTCACAAAAGAGTAATCTCTTTATTACAACTTTGTGTTCCTGGTTGATGTAGCGGCCAACTTGTTCCAGCAAACAGAGTCCGTTTCCTTCGACCTGGAAAAGAGTAAAAGCTTGAGCTCTGATCAATATATCTTTGCTTTGTAGCCCTTACAACTGCTCAATGCACAACATCCACCCCCACCATCCGCGCGCCAGTCCAGCACTCTCCAGTACCCCTCCATTTTTCCACACAAATTAACTAACCCACACTCGCTAAAGTAACTTTCCCTTCACAAAAGAGTAATATCTTTAATATATATAACTTTCTGTTCCTGGTTGCTGTAGCATTTGAAATCCAGCTGGTTTATTTACTTGAGCATATCTGAGACAGGAGGTCGCGAGAGATCACCGAATGCAGCAGTATCTCCTCACCTCGTAATTAGCAAATAACTGGCCAAGCTGTCTGAGATAACTCATTATTGAGATGTTGACTTTAGAACCGAGAGTTGCTCAAAAGGTAGGCTAGCAAACAAAGGTGAACGGGCACTAACTTCGTGGTCAAATAGATAATGCGTGTAAATATAACCATGTTGACTGAAGTCTAGCGCACGATCCTCTAGCTGATGCGCCTTTACCAACATTTTGCGCAAAAATCATATTACTCAAATAAATTACATGCTCGATCTATGCCCACGCCCAACTGTTGTTCGAAAAAAGGGTACAAACCAAACCAGAACTAAGTAGTTATTCTAAAAGATTATACCTGACCGAAAGCGCTTATGGGTGCGAGTATGTGAGATGCACTATCCTTAAGAGTATTTTCGTGATTCTTGACGGCGAGCGTCAGTTTAGTAGACGATTAGGGCAGCTACTGGCCCAGGATCCAACAACGATTGTCGATGTAAAGTATGAAAACGCAATCACACCTGCGAGGGAACAGAATTGATCGTTCTTCCAGTGAGTAGGAAAACGACAGAGAGAAAAGAAGGAAATCAGAGCGTTTTTGTGACCGTTTACATCGATAACGGAGACACACTTAAATAGCAAAATAAATTCTTCGTTAATAGATGTGTGCAGTTGTACACCAGTGTAGGGATGTGTTGCGGTTTGAAATCTCCCAAACGAACAGGTACAAGGAGGCTCCAGAGGCCAATTCGGGATCATGCCCATGCAAGGAGGCTCGAGAGGTCGGATTTGTACTTTCTATGCGTACGGGACGCGACATGCACCAACGCGCTCGGTTAAAGAATTTCTGGAGCGGCCCGACCCAAATCTAATTGGACTGCCCCACCATGTGCTTGTGAATCCCATATCCATTTGTGTTCCTCAAATATCCTATGTGAAAGAATCCATATATAATAAGGGAAGTATCAAAATCCCCAAATATGGGACTAAAGCATTGTCATTGCTTTTGAAATATAACAAAAACACAATAACCCCCCATTATTGGAAAAAAAAAAATCTTCCAATAATAGCTCACTAGAAGAATTTCAACACATGACATGTATAAACTTTAGTAGAACTAAGTTCTTTGAACCAAAGCATAGAGTAGATGTACGTAATCTGTAAAGAATTGGTAGAACTATGTTCTTGAACTAATTTCCCTTTTATCTGATTAGAGGTACATTAGTCACACAACATTTATAAAATCAACTACCATTCTTACAATTTGGCGCGTTAAGCCATACATCTACTGAGAAAACTCATGAGTGCTCTAGAGATCTGTCAAAATCTCAACATGAGCGGCCCCACTCCACACTCACATAGTTGTACTTTTTCATCATGTATATATTGCATTATATACATCACCACCAATGGCTATGAAATCTATTGAGAAACTAAATTCAACTCAATCACTACAAATTATTATTTACATCATAAGAATGAGATATGTAATATTACAATACATTGAGTCATCCAGTAACTTAGTTTTTCCGATCGAACCTCATTCTCAGGATCATTGTTCATGAAGGTTGGGTATCCATCACTTTGACTTTTGATATGGGCATAATGTCATTATTCTCAATGTGTTGCTCTCTATTCTTTGACTTAATGGCTTCACCAGAGGATCGACCAAGTTTAATTCTAAATTTATATAATCTATCAAGATTATGCTATCACTTAAGCGGAATTTTGATAGACTCAACCCTCCACTTCGCTCTAGCGAAAAGGGGCGACTAGGGCTCCCCTGCGGTGCAGATGGCTTGGTGGAGGGGCTCCAGGCTGCCGGTGAGGATCTGCCCGCTGCCCTCGGGCCACTCTTCCACTCCAGGTCACTTGGCTCCAGTTTGTGGCGGCGGTTTAGTCCATATTTGGCCTCGCCTCTCCTGTCCTTTGACGGTGGTGTTTCATACCTTGGGTCGGACTTCACTCAGGCGTCTACAGCGGTAGAGCTTGGCGGTGGTGGTAACGGCTGGGGCACGCCTCAGTGGTTTTCCTTGCAGCCCCCTCAGGCGGATCTGGCCATATCCTCCACCGAGCTGGTCCTCACAGCTTGGATCTTTCCCCCTTTCCTCTGCTTTCCTATTTCTTTTTTTATTTTTTTGTTTTCTTCGTTGTTCGGTAGGGTCAGTGGCAGTTTATCTGTCTGGTTTGTCACCGCTAGTCAGCGTTTAGTTGTCACCGCTAGTCGGCGTTTTATCTGTCGTGCTTTGTTGTGACCTCTCTTTGGGAGAGCGACGAGATCTCTAGCTACGACTAGATCTCCCTTTTACTTTGGATCGATCTTGTTACTCAATTGTATGGCTTTGTTTGAGTTGATATACGAGAAGAATACCGTCTTGTTCCAACACCTCTACCACTACTCAGTGCTCAGGTTGAAGGAATTCTTCATGAAAAGCTACTTAAGACAGCCTCAAGGAAGAAGAATCAATGTAGAAATGTCTCACTCTCGTTCTAATATGAGTTGTAGTGCTCTTGGGTTACTGAACTTGATGTTTGTTTGTTTTGTTTGTATCTTTCTTACCAATTGTAGATGTCATATGGCCAACAAATAATGAATCAATCCTTTTACTCTAAAAAAAATGCTATCACTTAAGCTACCTCACAATATTAAGACGTAGATGAATATGTCTACTCTCCCCATTATAAATTTTGTTTTTAGCTCTTTCTATTGCAGCTTGATTATCATAGTGAATAAACACTAGTGGAGAAGGTATCTTCCAAATAGGAAAATCCATTAAAACATGTCTTAGCCATTCAACTTCACTTCTAGCCTTTTCTAAGGCAATAAACTCATATTCCATAATGGAACAAGCTATACATGTTTGGTTGGTAGATTTTCAAGACACAACACATCCACCCATGGTAAAGTTATAACCACTTGTAGATTTCAATTTATATGAATCAGAGATCAAATTGACACCATAAAATCCTACTAGAACAGTTGGAGATAAAAAAAATCAATTCTTGATTAATTGTGCCTTTTAGGTCTCTTAAAACCCTATGTAGAGCATCCCAATGATCTTTGTTAGGATTTTGAGTATATATACTTAATTTCCCCACTACATATGCTAGATCATGGCAAGTACAATTCATTACGTACACCAAGCTTTGAATTAGCTATGCATGTTTGACTTTTTGAACACTAATACTTTATTTTTCTTAAGATCGCAAATAGAATTAAAAGGTGTGCTAACTGGCTTACAATCAAACATTGAAAATCTTTTGAAGATTTTCTCAACTTGATGTTCTTGAGAGAGCATGATGCAATCATCACTTTTAAGAAGTTTAATTTTCAAAATTACATCTTCTTCTCCCATATCTTTCATGTCAAAATCAGAAGCCAAGAAACTTTTTGTACATATTATGATATGAATATTAGTGCCAAAAATAAGCATGTCAGCCACATAAAGACATATAATAACACAATCCAGGTTATTGGCATTTGAATATATACATTTGTCTCCTTCATTTATATGGAACCCATATGATGCAATGACTTTATCAAATTTCTCATGACATTGTTTACGTGACTTTTCAAACCATATAGATGTTTTATTAGTCTGCATATCATAAGCTCCTTTCCCGAAACAATATAACCTTCTAGTTAATCCATATAATTTTCTTCATGTAAATCTCCATTCGAGAAAGCAGTTTTCACATTTATTTGATGTATATTAAATCTCTTAGTATATGTCAAAGCAATTAATATCCTGAATGAAGAGATTCTAGTTATAGGAGAAAATATCAAAATAGATAGTATCCTTTTGTTGTTTGAATCCATTGGCAACTAATAGAGCTTTATATATATCTACAGTATAATCAATTTTGAATTTTCTTTTAAATATCCATTTACATCCATTGGTTTTGAAACGTGATGGAAGATCCACTAATTCCCATGTGTGATTAGATAATATAGATTCGATCTCACTATTATTTGCTTTCTTCTGTAAGGATGAATTAGATGAATTAATCGCATCATTGTAAGATTGAGGGTCATTATCTACAATGAAGGAATAAAGGTCATCACCTAGATTCTTTTCCTTCCTCATCTTAGTGGATCTTCTAGATTCTACATCATTAGGTTCAAAAATATCATTAGTATTGCATGTATATGGTATGCTCTATAAAATTTCATTTAAATGATTGGATACTTTTTCCATAGGGGTTTTCATAGGAAAGATTTCTCAAAATATTCAACATTTTTAGATTCGCCTATAGTATTAGGTTATAAAATATTATTTCAACTTCTAAATATGGAGAATCTATGTGTTGCACTATTTTGGGCATAACCTATAAATACACCATCTACAGTTGTAGATTCTAATTTTCATTTCTTGGGTTCAGTTAATAAGACTTTAGCCACACACCCCCACACTTTGAGATATTTCAAATAAGGAGGATATCCTTTCCATAATTCATAAGTTGTCTTCTTCGTCTTCCTACTATGATACGATCTTAAAGAAAACAAGATGATAAAATTGCTACCCCCACAAGTTTTTGGGTTCTCCTAAATTAATTAAAATAGAATTAATCATTTCTTTTGGAGTTCTTTTTTTACATTAAACAATTCCATTTGATTGAGGCAAATATGGAGGAGTGTATTCATGTATAATATCATGTGTTACACAAAAGTTATAAAAGGAGAACAATCATATTCACCACCCCTATCCAATAAAAGATGCTTTATTTTCTTATTAAGTTGGTTTTTTTACCTCTATTTTATATTTGGAAAACATATTAAAAGCTTCATCCTTTGAATGTAATAAATATAATTTTGTATAGTGTGAGAAATCATCTACAAAAATAATATATAACCTTTTTCCACCTCTAGACAAATTTTCTTTCTCAAGTCATCCAAAAATCTGAAAAATCATGAATTTGAGTTGTTATTTCTTTATCTTCAGTCATACATAAATTTAGAAAATTTGCAACAGTAAATTTGTGTAACAGCCTCTTCCAAAATGTATTTTTTATTTAGAATTTTCCAAATTTCATAAGCAACTTTAATTGGAAAATATGCATCAAATAGATGATTAGAAATTGTACTTAGAATAACATGTCGACAAATATGATTTGCTTTTTCCCAACTAACACAGTCATTTTCAAGTTTGGATTTAGATAAAGCAAATGCTACATTCAAAACTTCCAAAACAATAAAAACATTTTCATGCAAACGTTGGTAATGCAGTCCAATAAAAGGTTGAAAACATCAAGCAATGGTATTTGTGAAATAGTTAAAATAGTAACAATTTGATTGTTATTGTTAGTCAATGTCACATGCATAGAGGGAGTTTCAAAACCTCCATATTCAAACCCATTAGATTACACAAATAATCATAAGATTCTTGTTCTTCAAAGGGGTAGAAACCAGGACTAAGTAGTAAATATGAAATATTATACCAGATAAACGACTCTAAGGCGTGCAAGATGCATTGTCTTTAAGAGTATTTTTGCGGCTCTTGACAGCAAGCGTTAGTGTAGGAAATGACTACGTTGGGTACTCTCTCATGATCCAATAATGGTTTCTGATGTGAAGTGTGCACATGCAATCACACCATCAAGTGAAGGGAACTGATCATTCTTCCAGTGAGAAAAAAGTGGAAGATAGAAAAGAAGAAAACCAGAGCATTTTAGGACCATTTAGAACAATGGAGGAGACACATTCAAATAACAAAACAAAGTCCTCATTAACATATGTGTGCAGTTGTACATCGATGAAGGGATGTGTTGTGATTTGAAACCGTACAAACGAACATGTGAAACATGAAGAGAGGCAACACATGTTAAAAAGGTTCAGTGAACCAAGGAGCAAAACCAACCTGGGGCCGCACCCAAACAAGGAAGCTCGGGAGGCCTGATTTGCACCCTCCTTGTATGTGGGACACGAAATGCGCCGACACACCTAGTTAAAGGATTTCTCAGTAGGACAAGACTAAATCCAGTTGGATTGCCCTACCATGCGCATGCAAAACCCATATCCAATTGTGTTCCTCAATTATCCTATGGGCAAGAATCTATATATAAGGAGGAGGCAAGTATCAGAATACCCCAGTATGGGATTAAAGAATTTCCTTTGCTTTTGAAATACAACAAAATCACAACATCGACTACCACATGGTTCCATTTTTTTGTATGTACTCCCAACAATTCAAACTATATTCCCGCAATATTTATTAATTCTAAGAGTTAGATCCTTGTCGTAAAAGTTGAAGATATTTATGTAAATTTTTGCAATTCTATCGGGTAAAGATGAGCATATTATGCAATGCTCCTTTAGATTTTTTGACTCCAAACCAAATGAATTAAAATCAATTAATATTAAATAAATCATCAATTTCAGAGAGGTCCCTACAAGTACATTGAAAATGAATTTCAAGGGAGACACTTTCAACCACAAGTTACAATAGTGGTATAAGTCAAAAGAAGAAAGTCTGGTAGGTGCATCTATCACGTCTTACTTCCTATCTTCTTTCCTTTCTTTCTACTCTCATCTCCTTTTTTTTTCTTCTTTCATGAACAATGCACAATGGTGACTACTTATATAACGACCTCACTTTTCATCATCCCTCGATCGAGGAAAGATCTAAAAATTTGAGAGCCATTACTTAAAATTCTCATGGATCCAGATTTAACTAAATCATAAATACTAGTAAATAATATTCATTAATTCAAATATTATTTACAAGATGATCCTCAAAGGATTTATCTGAATTTGTATTATTGGTATTGTACATATGAGAAAAAGTATCTATCTAATCTTTCTTTACTTATCTGTACTACCTTTAGGTAGTTTCATCTTATTCATCACATATCTAGATATCTTCATATTTAGCATGTACCTAAAACACCGTGAAACAAAGCATGACTTAGTATATTGCTACACGGTGTATGTGGAGTGCATGTAAACGTGTGCAAGTATATAACAACATATAATCAAAAAATTATTTTCAAATATGAACTGGCAATGTATTCAAATAATCTTCTTTACGTGATGATCATAGTGGAAATATAATTTAATAAAATATAAACAAACACTCAACAAGTTATTCAGTTAATCCTCGAGATACCTCAGCAAAAACCAACAAACTATATTGTTGGTAGTCATAATCGTAACCATGTACCCTTTTATGGAACCATCTCCCTTATTACTTTAATCATATTATCCAATCAACAAGCAAATCAAGCAGTCAACATTTAATCTGCATGTAAGTAATTCTAAAGTGTCACCATCACATTAGTCATATGAAACCCTACCCAGGTCCTAATTTAGGGTTTAGAGTTGTCTCAGGTTTTGTTATGGAATAAGGCTCAATCCCTATTTCCATCACACATTTCTTTATTAACATTAATAATCCACCTTAGATATCATGTGTAACCCTAATTATCATATTCAACATATCCCTTCATTATGGTCACATAGATTCAATTGGTTTCATTAACAACATAACAAGTTACGATCTTTAACCCTAATTCTTCATATGCATGATTATTCATATTAAAAACTTTGATTCTCATCCTTTTGGTCATAATCAATTTAAATTCACATTACATTTCATAATGACAATTTGCATCTCGAAGAAACATATTAAGCATGATTAATAATCAAATTCATCAAAACTAGGATTTATACGCATTCATGGCCACTTTAACACAAATTTACACTACTTTTAGAATTGGGATATAATTTAGTCATCGATGATATTTTATTTGTATTCCTCTCATTTTGATCAATTTTCATATATAATTTGTCTTTCTCCAGGTTATCGATTATTTACTACAATTAAGGCAAAATAATCCTTTAACCAACAATTGAGACATTTCCACATCGTCCACTTACCTAATGCCAATTGTGTTATCTATTGATTGAGAAAAAGGGGTAGACTTGTGATACGATATGGACTTGAACCTCCTGATGTAGCATCAACTGGTCCATGGATTCTGCCCTGCGGCTGTATTCTGGACCAAGTCGTCTCTTCTGCGTGCAAGCAGATGCCATGTCCGACACTACAAGTGGCATAGCCCTGGTCGTCGAACCTCCTAGTTTTTGGGGAAGCCAACCTCTAGGATCACCACCTTGTGGTCTTGCCGTTGAACACAACTGCCATCTCCAACTCCTCAAACCCTCATCATCCTAACTTGGTCATCCATGAGACCTCGACCTTTGTTGTGGTCATGTATCTAGCAACACAACACAAGGCGGTAGGAACTAGGGCTACCACAACTCCTCCTCCTACCGTAAGATCTTCTAGAAAGAAGGGTGTGAAAAAGAAGTGGCCTTTGGTAGTGATTTGATGGAGTGCCTCTAGAACTAGCTTCTCATAGTAATCATGGCCCTTTACCCCCACCTCCATCAATCTTCTCTGTAACCATACCCATGACATCCTAAAACTCTACCGTGGTGTCATCCAACAAGGTCTAGTAATAGTTTTCCCTTGTTTCTAAAATCCCATGTATCCTTGATGTTGCAACCACCATGATTATGCCATTACAACTATGTAACTAGCAGGCTAGGTCTATAGATGGTTAAGGAGGTTCTATGGATCCTGTTGATCTTAGTGTTGGAATCCTCTTCCACATGGAGGTACACTAAACCATCTCGATTACTTACATGTATGGTAGAAGAAGGAGAGAGGGAAGAGAGACGATGATCATGTTCAGAGTGAGGAAAAGAACAATAGGCTAATTGTGTGTGTACCATCATGTATGTATGTATGTGTGTGAATATATATATATATATATATATATATATATATATATATATCACACCGTCTCATATTTTCCATCCTTGTCTCCTTGTTCCCCTTTCTCCTTGGGTTTCAAGGAATCCAAAATTGGAAAGGCATATTATGATGTTTCCATAATCTCACCATTACCTCTTTTTCCATAATTATTTAATGATATCCCTTTCTATTTCATCACTTTGACACCAACTAATATTATGGAAAGCAAAGCGGGATCCTAGGAAAGGTTTTATTCCTCCTACACTCTTTCACATAAATTCTTCACTCTTACTTCTACAAATCCAAAGGTCATGAGAAGGTACAATTATAATCTTATTTTGAATTTTATTTGGCAACTAAAAGACATTAAGGAATATCCTTAACTTTATGGTGCACATTGGATAATTGGTCAGTTAATCTATGTAAGAACCCCTTTATCATTGTATTCTAAGTGATTCTTATATCTCTCTCTGTGATTCGTTCCTCCAATCAATTACCTTTATTTCAAAGAAAAACACTAATACCCTTTCCCAATTGTATTTTGTTTTATTGGGATGTCTCTTACATATATAAAAATTACTCTTTTAAAGATTTCTTTAAAGCAACTACCATTATCTCATGAAACATCCTTTTTCTCCCAAATTCTAGAATTCTCTTTTCTTCTTTATTATTTTCAAGTATATTAAAAGTTAGATCAAAATATTCTTGTTTGATACCTCAAACATCATGTTTCCATTCTTGGATAGATAATTGCTCCTTTAATTATCTAAAACACCACACATCTTATTTTCTTTTGGAAACTTGTATATTATCTCATTTTCTTATTATCCAATAATTCAAAAAGACATTAGTATTTATTGATACCCAAAATTTATTATTTATTTATATATTACCCCAAGGACATATTTGCAACACAAATAGTCTCATGTATAATATTATCATTTTATCAATAATATCATTGGGAAATTTACTTATCAATTCATGGCTTATATTTATGTAATTCAATTTTATCAAAATTAAGGATATTAAATTTGTGCCTCCTTAAAATGAATTTTATAGTAAGATCAAAGTGAATGACAAATCAACTTAACTTCATACCTTAGGGTTAACAAACCTTCATAAATTATCCTTAAAATCTCTTTTGATATGCAAAAATTCCCATATTCTTGCTAAGATTGGTACCTGAATTCAATTAAAGGTATATACGCATCCATAGGATTTATATGCTATCATCTCTTATTGATTACATGTCCATTTATGATTCCAATTTCACTTGGTGACCCCTATTCACCTAGGTTTCCAACCTATTATGCATTTATCATCTTATAAGGGTGAGGTAACACCTAAATCCCTAGATTATATCATTAACCTTGGCTTAGGGTATTCCACATCATATGTCAATTTTAAACAAGACATATGTCTACCTACTCTCTCTCCTCATAATAAGATGAAATAAGCATTTGGTTGCATCCCCAAAAAAAAGTTCACCCCATTCTGAAAGAAGAGATGGTTAGTCACACATAATCTCAAAAATCATATTTTAGGTTGAATCATTCTCAACAATGACTCCAAACCATAAATACATTTTCATTTCACAATTTGTGTATATGCCATGAAGTGAAGTGCCTTTCTCACTCTTGTTTTTGTGCATAATTCCCTATCAGATTTTATTATTGCATGATTTCTTATATCTTTTATATTTACACCTCATGTCTCATTAGCCTTGGTCATTTCCACAAGGTCTCTAGGGATATAGATACCTTCAGAGTGGTCTCATCCTTATGCATTTAGGGATCACCTCTCACACATCCCCTTGGGCCTCATGAACTCATGAAGGTGGCCAATCTTTTTACCAATTGGCCTCATGAAAACATGGTTGGCTACCTCCTGACCCTATGGCCCTATGCGCTTAGGGAACGATCACCTCCTACTCTCATTGTTATTATGTACCTTCTAGCCTCCCTACTTGACCTTACTATTGACTTAGAGATCTACTCTGTCTAGGGTTTATTGAGATAACACAACTTTAGCACATTATTTTCTAATTTAATTCTTTAACCTGAGTTTACTTCATCTCTTGGTGTATACACTATTCACTTTATATCCCTTCATTGGGGTCATGGCTACCTTCCCATCTTGATCTTGGTCTTATATAGCAATCTTCCTTTCTTGGCTTGACCTATTAGTGACCTTTCTTTGCTGGCTTGGTCACTAATCATTGCAATGACTTCCTCTCATATTGACATTCCTTTCCCCTGTTGGCATATCGATGACCTTCCTATCCCAGCTTAATCACTTATAATTGCAATGACTTCCTCTTATATTGGCCCTCCTTTCTTGGCTTGTCCTATTGGTGATCTTCATGTCCTAGTTTAATCACCAACCGTGGTAATGACTTTCTCTTATATCGGCCTTCCGATCTTGACATTTCCTATTGGTCATATTCCTATTCCGGCTTGATCACCAATCATTACAGTGACTTTGTTTTTTATATTGTCCTTCCTATCTAAGCTTTTCACGTACTTTCAACCACTTCCTTAGTGACTTTCCTTGTGGGCCCCCAAGATGGAATACTTAGGTTCAAAACATGTACATACTTTCATATTTTCTATTATAAATCCTTCACACTTTAGGTGATAGTCAAGCTTACCCCAATCCTTAAATGATTGCTCAACTCACCCTTCTAGGGAAGGTCCTGGCCTAGGGAGTTTTCTTGACTCACAAGAGGAGGTTACATTCTCTAGCCACAACCTGACCCATGGGTTTAGGGTTTTTCCTCCCCCGTAGGTGTTTTTCCCATTCTTGGGTTGACCCACTCATGTCGGGACACCAACCCTAAAATTTTCATATTTTCATCTTTATGTAACCATTGGTAGCTGCCATTTTTTAAAACCATTTACATTACCACCTTGCTTCACATACACACATGTATGGTATATCGAGTCAACTAAACTCATTATATTTCCACTTTCTTCTTATACTAATTAGAGTTCTTATGGGTAGGGTTTCTATCTCAGCCATACAACTCTCATTACCCAATATTAGGGTTTAGGATTAAAGACTACATCCTACCTCTTAGGGTTTCTGTGTCCCTTTACCCACTAGGGTTTTCGTAAACCAACCCTAGATCAATCTAGTGTTTACCCTTACTAGAAAAAAAAACCCAAAAACATTTTACTTTACTTTATCATTATTTCCACATTATATGTGCATTAGTTAGTTGAGGATGCCTTAGTCCTACTTCTTCTCAAAATTCTAATCTTAAGATGAGGATGTAAATTTCTTTTTGGGTTTATTAAGCAAAAGGATCAGAAATGGATAAAATTTGACGGGCGAAGACTTGGAGGAAACATTACTTTAGGAAAAGCCTATGTTCTAGCCAGGCTTGTATCACACATTGGCTAAGTGAGTCATCATAAACCAACTTAATGGTGTAGAGGGAAATATTGTCTATCTCTAGAGCCATGATCCATTCTAGGCACCACACCATCAGATTATGCTTTAATTAGTCTCCTTATATTTCTACAGATTACTTGAAATTATAAACTCTTAAATGCAATTTGAAATTTTGGGGACTCTGATACCAAATGTAATGACCTCACTTTTCAGCATCCCCCAATCGAGAAAAGACCCAAAAGTTGAGAGCCATTAACTAAAGTTTCCAAGGATCCAGATTTAACCAAATAGCAAATGATAACAAATATTTTGCATTTATTAAAATATTGTTTACAAGATGCTCCTCTAAGGAGTTACATGAATTTGTATAATTAGAACTATACATATGAGAAGAAGTATCTATCTAATCCTTCTTTACTTATCTTTTATTCCTTCAGGTAGTTTCATCTAATTCATAACAAATATGGATATCTTCATATTTAGCATGTACCTAAAACACCATGAAACAAAAATGTGTCTTAGTATATTAGCATATTGTGTACTTGGAGTACATGAAAATGTATGTAAGTGCATATCAACATATAAATAAAAAATTACTTGCAATTATGAATCGGAAATTTCTTCATGTAATCTTTCTTTATGTAATACTCATAGTGGCATTATCATTGAACAAATCGAATCAAGCACTCTAGTTTATTCAGTCGATCCTCGAGACATCTCAGAAAATATTGGCAAACTATATTGCAATTTGTCATAATCATTACCACATACCCTTTTATATAACCATGAAGATCTTGAAGTCATACCTTAATCATATTATCCAATCAACAAACAAATCAAACAATCAACATTTAATTTGCACATCTATAAATTCTAAAGTGTCACCATCACATTAATCAGATTAAACCCTAATTCTAGGGTTTAGAGTCATCTCAGGTTTAGGTTATGGAATAAGGCTCATTCCCTATTTCCATTGCACAATTCTTTATTAAAGTTAATAATCCACCTTAGACATCATGTGTAACCCTAATTGCCATATTTAACATATACCTTCATCATGGTCATTTATATTCAATTGGGTCCATTAATAGCATAGCAAGTTGTGATATTTAACCCTAATTCTTTGTATGCATGATTATTCACATTAAAAACTATAATTATCATCTTTACGATCATAATCATGTTAAATTCTCATTACATTCCACAATGTCAGTTTGCATCTTGAATAAACGTATTAAACATGATTAATGATCTTATTCATCAAAAACTAGGATTTACATGCATTAATCACCATTTAAACACAAATTTACACTACTTTTGTAATTGTGATCATATTTAGTCATGACTTATATTTTATGTTGGGTAAACATTTGATATCTGTAGATGTTCGTAGTTAGCATGTTTTTCCCTTGACATAGATGGGTCTTATCTTGAGTGGCTTGGATTGTGTAGATCCTTTTAACTACAAGTGGGATAATTATGAAACATGATGTAGATAATAATTGTGTTCGTCAAATGATGAATGATGCATGAAATAATCTCTCTTGAGATATAAACCTTTATTATATATATATATATATATATATATATATATATATATATATATATATATATATATATATATATATATATATATATATATATATATGATAAGACACTCTTTAAAGCTTAACTTAATATGAACCCCTCCATACATGAAAAGTACAAATTTGAAATTATGAGCTTAATCTGATGATGAATTTGGGACCTTAGTTTGAATAATCATGAGTATAAATGTTTAATTTTAGATCTAATGAAAAGAAATGAACATAATTGGTGATCATTAACATATCTGGGGAAGAAAAAAACCATGCAAGTAAGTTATCTTAATGTTGAAATATAAGTGTAATGATAACCTTAATTGAATGTCAATATGGAGGATGTATTCATTTCAGTAATTAATGATACAAGTCTTGACACCCACCTCGAATTTTGACATGTATATGAGAAAAAATCCATATTTATTGGGGAAAGTAATCTAAACCCTAATGTTAAAGGACGTCATTCCATGATGATAAGATAAGTAATGCTTAAATCTATGGAAAAGATGGGTACACCCTGGATGTATAATACACACGTTATAATAACTCAAGTTTCCACGCCATTTTAGTGGTTACCTCAAAACTTGGGGTTGGTTTCCTGAACATCATGTATATCAACTAGACCTTTAATTATGATTTTAAGAGATTTTCAAGGAAAATACTTCTTTTAAGGGGAAGGATATGACAAGCTTATTTTCTATATTTTATAATGTTCTACTTCTCTCTCCTACAATTACCTTTATACTCAATTGTATTTAAGTTTCACTATTTGAGTATTTTTGTTCTATTTAATGGTTAAGTTTTTGTATGTTTTAAGACATAACAATTATACCAATGATTGATCTAAGCTCTATGGTGTTATTGCACCATCATCTTGAAATTTTCTTTGACCCACATCATTGTGCACTTTCTTTCGATAGCATACCATGCTAAATGAAATTACTCAAATCCAAAACACGATCAATTGCTAACTAACCACGTTAATTAAAAAGGGGAATGGATAAAACCAAATAAACTTCTCAAACATGTCCAAGAGCATTTACATATAGGTCCAACATCTTGCATAAAAGTGCATACCATGCCAGGTTTCTATACAACTTTTCAGTATCCTCAGGCACAACCTGTATACAAAATGTGTTGTCCACATATACATGTCATATACAACATCAACATACTTCCAAAAATTTGAGTGGATGTACAGTAACTACAAAACTTTTCTGCTTGGACCTGAGAGTACAAAGACTAGTCGAGGATGCATTAAGCACTAGCCAACCTTCTTCTTCTATTAATCTCAAAGATGATCCTTCTCTCTACCATGGGCCTGACAACATTGATGATGATCACTTAAAAAGATATGTGGTAACCGAATAGGTTATACCCATGTCCCACCGAGAGATATAATTCGCAACAACATTTATTAATTATGAAAGATTAATTAAATAAAGAGATAAAGAATATAATATTATAGTATTGAACAGTTAATATAACATTCAAATCAATAGGAAAAGCTGACACCATTCAAACATTTGATTCTCATACCACATTATACATCAAAAAAATATTATAAGAAATAAGGGAAGGGTTATCAACCAATGTGAATTTCCAATTAACCCTAGCAGATAGGCTACACAACTAAGTTGCATATTTTATTAAGCCCTGGGGAGTTTGAGGCATACCACTCACACTTCCAACTGACCACTGCAAAGTCATAATTAGTTTTCTATGAGATCTAGGAGAGCCATAATCCTAAGATCTATTCCCCTCGATCAGTACGAGTCCACCGTAGTGACATATTAGTTAAGATACAATCAACCTAGTCTTCCCATTGGTATACAAGTCACGAAACTAGAAACTAGGGTATTCAACCTTTTCATTTGAGGTACAACCATAGATATCCTCAATCACCTTACATATACAAATTCATTCATTCAAGATCAGCCTTGATCGTTCTTCATAACCTAGGGATTCGGATGACAAGGATATACCCTCCATGCACCTACATATACTCAACAATATACAACTCTGAATGTAACATCCCTGACCTAGGTTGAAGGCTAACCTTGTTTGTTTGGCTTAAATAAGTTGCTTACAACTTTAATATAATCCTCTAAAGTATTTTATTATTGTGTGAAAAACTTATGTTGGAAGTTTGGTCCTGTTTAAATGATGTTTGGGCAATGTTCTCTTATTTTGGACCAAAATGCAATTTATCCAAGATAAGGGATTATATTGCAATATGTCACATGTTTAATGTGCCTTAAGTGTTTTTGAATCATAATAGAGATAATGATACTAAGTGGTGTATTGTGGAAAGCTTAAAAGTCCAAGCTTCAACTTGTTTGAATAATGCTAGTGCCTTGTGTACCAATTTTGGTACAAATTGTAATTTACCCAAAATGTAAGGTTGATATGCAAATTACCACATCTAGAGTGTCTATAATCCCTCTATGTATAATTTAGATGAGGGATAAATAAGGATACCCCATGTTTAAATCATATTTGTATGATGGTACTCTTCATGCTGAAAAGACCAAGAGATGATGTATAGTTGAAGCCCTTACATGAGTTGTGTTGGGTTGTAGAGTCTATATGAGAGTACCTATCGACCAAGGAGCCATAGAGGGAGTCCCATATAAGTTTGTGAACTCTTTTCCTTGTCCATGACGGGATAAGCACCTTAAGTAGGTGAAGTGTATCGGTTTACAACTTCCTTGGAAAAGTTGTATATGGTTGTGAATAAAGTGGTGATTGAGTTGATAAATCTTATCCAAAGAGATAAGTGATGGCCGAGATATTATCTCTAGATTATCCTCACATGTTTTTCATGTCAAGATAAATAAGAGTGCATGCATGTACATGTGTTAACCATGCATGGACACGTGGCACCTAGTAGCTTAATGTGATGACACCTCATATTCACTCTTTTTCATGAACCTCAATTATATATACCATTCCGTACACCTATTAGTGAAACTTTTTGAATCTTACCACCATATTTCTGTTAGATATCATGCAATAGTGTCTTGGTGCCATTCATAGATGAAGGGGTATCATTCATATAGCCTTGATATCGTCCATAGAAAAGGGATATCGGTCAAGTGAAGGGATATCAGCCACAAGTGAGGGATATCAGCCACAAGTGGTGATGTATGATGCATAGTGCTAAGGAACTCAAGTATTGGACCTTTAATAAGCTGATATTCAACCTTGGGAACGTGAATATTTGGATCTTGGATCTTTGAAATTGTTGTTGAGGTGGGTTATATAAATTGAACTCAATTATGTTATTATTTACCATCAATCTTGCCATTGTTGATGATTTACTTTCAATTCGAATTTTCTTGCATAGTTGATTAATCCATGAGTTCTATTAGTGACATAGGATTGTTATCCATTAATTCGAAATGTAAGAACAAGCGTCTAGAGGTTTATTATGATGACATCATCATGTTTCAACCCAATATTAGGTTGAAGCACCTCTAAATCGATATGGTGAAGTGAACATATCACTCAAATGATACAATCAGGATGCATAATCTTTATACACGATATGATAATGAATTATACATCTTGCACATGATATGGTGTCAATAATACACCATGTACATGATATGAGGTCAAGTATACTCCTTATGCACAACATGGAGTCAAGTATATACTCAAACCCACTATGACAAACCCTAGATGATGAGTAACCTGATATGGTGATATAAATACACCACTAGCATGATATAGTGATAAATTTATACCTCATGGATGATATGAGTGATACATACACACATCTTGTGCATGATATGGGATCCAGAATACACCTTATACATGATATGGTGTAGAGTATATACCCTAACCTGATATGATGTTGAAACCCAACATGGTGTTGTGAAATCAGGTATGCATTGGAACCTGACACTCCCATCAGTTTTTATACTTGAGCTAGTTGAGAATAATCAGTTGTCTAGCCTATCACTCATCAAATGATGAATGGATAAGGATACCATGAAGGCTTTGATGGGATTTGAGCATAAGGGTCAAACTTGATAAGCAAACACTAAAGGTTGATGTAACCTGATATGGATGCACAATATGGAGATAAGGATATATCTCATGTACAATATAGTGATGACGATACACCTCTATACCTGATATGGAAGCATACCCATACCTCTATACCCGATATGGAAGCATACCCACACCTCTATATCCTATATGGAAGCATACCTACACCTCTATACCTGACATGGAGGAAGTACCTCAATCTAATATACTTGATTTAGTGATACATGTAGTGAGTTATGTCAAATGATACATTAAGACATAAAGCGTTAATGCATTTTGATCAATATGGACCAATGCACCTTGAGAGAAGGATTGAGCTAACTTAATGGAGTATGATGTAATCAACATCCTAGGGAGGGTGAAAGAGAAACTCATACTAGTACAATAATCATGTAATAAGTATACATTGATACTCCTAATATTTGTGGAGTATGAATTAGGGTTATGATTATTGATGATCATACTGGAAACCCTTATCAGCTTAATAGGAACACCCTAACCCTAATGAAGGGTGTGGATATAACTTGAAACCCTAATCGGTAAGAGGGAAACCCTAACCTTAATGATGGGAAGGTTGTATTTCTCTTGTATTGCATGGTGAGCATAAGTATTTGATATTGCTAAAATTATGAAATACAAACCATGTTGGTATCATGAGATAATGAGCATAGCCAAGTATGAGCTATGTTGTTTCATATAATACAGATTATATGAATCTTCTAAATCATGTGAAATACTTGTACAACAAGTATAATGTTTATATAGTTTTTATGACCTAGAAATGGATGTTGCCTAGTAAGAGGTGACAAGATGTTTATAAAAGTCTCATAATCTAGAGATTGATCTAAGAGATGGAAATGTTCTAAATGAACTAGGGAAATGGGAACCCCGTAAAATTATAATAATAATAATGAAATCTTAGTCATACATGCTTTATGGTTATAGCGAAATAAGGGCTATAGTGTTTTGAATATGCTAAAATGAAATATGAGGAATACTTGTATCACATAAAGGATGTGAATGGGTATGATGGCTTGACCGAGGCTTAATGCTAAATAAAGGTGATGTGGTATTCAATGATGAGTTTTAGGGATTGATATCCCATGATGAAAGTGAATGTGAAACATAAAGGTATTCCAACTACCATGGAATCCTTAGCAATATAGCCATGATCTCACAAGATTGGTATAATCCAATACATGGATGTAATATCATAGGATTGGGACAATCCAATACCTAGTTGTCATCTCACAGGATTGGTACAATCCAATACTTGGATGTAATCACATAGGATTGGTATAATCCAATACCTGGTTGCACTCTCACAGGATTGGTACAATCCAATACCTGACTATGATCTCACATGATTGGTATAATCCAATACCAGGCTGGAACATAATGATGTATATTCACTGAATTGGCAGAAACCAATATTTGGCTAACAGATTGGCTGAGGCCAACAATTAAAAATGAGAATGATTGATGGATATCATACCATGATAATATTATCATAAGATAAGCTTGAGATGTTGGTATAATATGAGGGGTAAACATTACACATGTCTTTCATATTCCTTATAACATAAATATATGATTTATTGTTCTATCATAGACAATTGCAATGCTTTAAAAGATGAGAATATTCTAATATTCTTATCAACAATGATTAATCGTGCTTATTAATATAAAAGAACCTCTTCTCATTTTTATACTGTTTACTTTGATAATAACATTATTGGTGGAGAGTTATATCTCTTGCTAGGACTTGTGTCTCACCCCATGGGATCCACAATTTTTAGGTGGACATGAACGAGGAGGTAAAAGTTGTATTGTAGAGGAAGGACAACAACAACAGGGATAGCGGTAATAGCTCAGGTTGAGTGTACTATCTATCTTTTCTTGTAGATAGAAGTCCTATGTGTCATCTCTGTACACTCAGGTCCTTGGGGTCAGTACATAATGGTTTTGTAAATGATCTGAGATTTTGTCTTGCATGCCTCGAGGTTTTATGTTGCTTATGTATATGTTTTAGAAAATCAACTGATATAGGTTATCCTCGAGATAAGATGGCACAATGTATGCACAATGTGAACCATGATGTATATATATCACTTTGATTCTTTTCTTAAGAAGTTTCCTGGAAATGGATATCTTTGCAAAATAGTTTTAATTTTTAGTGATTTTTGTTAATCCACTGCTAATGTTTATTCTGAATTATTACTGGGTGATTTGGCTTGCTTCGATGTCGGGTCATCACAAGTTTGGTATCAGAGTGTAAGGTTTGTAGAGTCTACAGAGACATAAGACTAAGGTGTAGAGTTTGTTCTAATATACTCCAGTATATCTTATGGTGATTTCTATTTATGCAGAAGAAGGGATATAGCTTAAAGGTGTCTGGAGAACACAAGGAACACGTTGCTGAGAGAAATGTCGTTGCACCAGTAGGAGGTGCAAGGGATCAGGAAAGAGAGGAATCAATTCCTAAGAATCCCCTTTTGATGAAGCTATGCTAGAAAACCCAGCCTTTCATGCTCTTTTTAGGAAATTCTTGACAACAGTACTGCATATGGCAGATCGGATGTTAGCACCAACACCTACGACACCAGTTCCCAATGAGGTACATGGGTCTGGTAAGACTGCTGCATTGTGTAGGAGCTATAGAATATGTTGGAACAACTGACCCAACAGATGTTGATCTACGGCTCACTGAGTTAGAAAAGGCTTTTAAGATCCTTAGTATCCCAAATGCTGACAAAGTAAAATATTTTGTATACATTTTAAAGGGTAGTGCTGGCCATTGGTGGGCCATAGAAGAGGTAAAGAGGAACAATGAAGAGGTTGGTTGGGAGGAATTTTTTCAAGAATTCTTCAATAAGTATTTTCCACAAACATACTTAGACGAAAAGATCTCTCAGTTTGAGGAGGTTTTGCAAGGAACCATGTCAATTAATGAGTATGAAGTTAGGTTCATGGAACTTTAGCGATTTTGTCCTCAAATGGCTGCTACTGAGCAGGAGAAAATATGACATTTTGAGAAACGACTGAATGCTGAGGTGTCTGTCTCGGCAGCTGTGTTAGAAAGTAGAGAGAGATTCACCACATTTTTGGAATATGTCTGGAGGATAGAAAGGTTTGTAAAAAAGAAACATGAGGAAAACCTCAAAAGGAGGTCTACACAGTCACAAGAACTGTTGATTGGTAGTACTAAACAACCAAAATCTACAATATCACTAGTTCAACCACAATATAGTACACCAATGCAGCGGTCACCAAGTGGGGTCTGAGCTTGTCATACATGTGGATAGATAGGACATCTGAGGTGGCAGTGTCCAAGAAGAAATAATAAGCTGAATCAACAGACAAGACACTAGATAACCCATAAGTAGTAACATGTCAGATAGAACTTTTCATTCTAAATTATCTTTCTTTTTTCTTCTCTCTGCCTACTTATTATAAGAAAGGTAGTTATTGTTGAGCTTCCTTTGATTAGTCCTATGAGGACATGAGGAAGAGATAACAAAGATGAGAACCTATATCCAGTCCAATATTCTCTTATATGTTTTGAAATTTCTGTCTTCATGTATAAAGGGAAGAAATGTAAAAGGAAACACCTAGAGAAAAATTTAGATATACTAAGTAGTAAGATCTAAAGAGATGATAAGAGTAATACAAATAATTTAAAACAAAATGCATACTAACTAATTTTAGTTCTTGAATACCTTGGCCAGGTATTCATCTATTGAAGGTAAGGTAAGTATGGAACTGTTAGATTGCTATCTTTCCGATTACTCTGATCAAGTAGTCATTTTGAGACAATCTAAAGAGAATAATAAAATATGAGATGTGGCACAGATATTTCTACCACATCCTAATTATTATATGAAAGAATCTAAGTTAAGCACATATCAATCTATAAAGACAAAAAGAAGATGTTTAGTATAATGTATACCTTGGTCTGAGGGCCTAGAGGTAATGGTTACATGATAAGTGGAAATAGTGTTCAGTGATGAACTAAGGTTTGAAATACCCAGATTTAGTAATCATGATGATGATAATGATAAGAAATGATGATATATAATCATCTTTATAATTCCTATGCTTATGGAAAGGAAACTAAGATTAAACAAGATTGAATGACACATGAACAGTTGAAAAGTTTATGCAATAATCAAGGAAGTGATAATCTCTTTCCTTTAATAAACAACTCCAGATAATAAAGGGGCAATAAAAAGGAATATGTTTCCTTGTGTTCTTTCCTTTTGAGGACATGAAAATAAAGTAAGTCTTATGACACTTGATGTGCATGAATTAGAAGTAATGTATAGATGGATACTTTGAAAAGTATCAGTTAGTCTTGGATTTTGGTTCCAAGACTCAGTTATATGTGATAAGTAATGTTCTGAGATGAAAGAAAGACCCTATTATATGTTTGGTTTTGGTAATAACAACAAAACATGGAAATGATGAGGATGTGATATGTTTTTAGGTACAAGTAATGGATACCAGGGTAAGGAATCCTAGGATCCAAGAACTTTCAACGACATGAGAAAATGAGAACATAATTCCTGATAAGATGATTAATGTTGGTTACCTAGGAGGGGACAACTGTGAGATCAGTCTAGTTACATAAAATAGTATGGACACCATATGTTAGGGGTTTATGCTCTATATAAACATGACATCAATAAGGATAAATTATTTGAAGGGACAATAGTAGGATCATCTTGGGAAAATCTTATCAGGCTAAGTATAATTCCTTGGAATATCCCTATCTAGATCGGTTGAGACAACTTATACAAATAACATCTAGAGATGCCTCTAAGATAGTTCTTCCTTGATAAGTAACCTCACCTTATGACAAGAAAATAAACAGCTAACAAGATGGTTGGTACAAGTCATAAGTAAGTTAGTGTTGTGTCAGCAAATTAGAATGGCGCAACAGAAGCACGATAAACTTGTATCCCCAAATGTGTAACAGAACGTAAATCTAGTCTTTCCTTGAAGAAGAAATATTGAACTAAGTGAGGGGTATGGGGAAATTCTCAATATCAAGAATCTTATTACATAAAGTTGTAAGTTGAGAAGATGACAAATCAATGAGGTTTGACACCCAAGTTATACAAAGTATTTATAGTACTCCTCTGACTAAGAAAGGGTTACCTGACAAAGAATTGATTCTACAGTCAGTGATAAAAAGAATAGTTGAGTATGTATCCTATATGATAGAGATTCTATGATGACCCTGAATGAAAGGACTTTGTACTTGTCAAAGTTCTATGGTATGTCCATGACATTAAGATGTTATGTGGAGGATTGAGGATGTAATGCATGAATAATAATTGTCTCCCTTCATCTGGGATTTCAGGGACGAAATCCTTGTTAGGGATTTATAATTGTAACATCCCTGACCTGGGTTTAAGGATAACCCTATTTGGTTTTCTTAAATAAGTGGATTATAACTTTAATATAATCCTCTAAAGTATTTTATTATTGTGTGACAAACTTATGTTGGAATTTTGGTCCTGTTTGAATGATGTTTGGGCAATGTTCTCTTATTTTGGACCAAAATGCAATTTACCAAAGATAAGGGGTTATATTACAATATGTCACATGTTGAATCTGCCTTATGTTTTTTAGCATCATAATAGAGAAAATGATTCTAAGTGGTGGCTTGTGGAAAGCTTAAAAGTCCAAGCTTGAAATTGTTTGAATAATGCTAGTGCCTTGTGTACTAATTTTGGTACAAATTGTAATTTACCCAAAATGTAGGGTTTATATGTAAATTACCACCTATAGAGTGTCCCTACTCCCTATATGTATCATTTAGATGAGGGAGAATGAAGGAGACACCATGTTTGAATCAAACTTGAATGATGGTACTCTTGGTGATGAAAAGACCAAGAGATGATGTATTGTTGAAGCCCTTACATGAGTTGTATTGGGTTGTAGAGTCCATATTAGAGTACCTATCTACCAAGGAGCCATAAAGGGTGTCTCATATGTGTTTGTGAACTCTTGTCCTTGTCCATGATGGGCTAAGAACCTCAAGGAGGTGAAGTGTATCGGCTTACAACTTCCTTGGAAAAGTTGTATTGGGTTGTGAATAAATTGGTGATTGAGTTGATAAATCTTATCCAAAGAGATAAGTGATGGCCGAGATATTATCTCTAGATTTGTTTTGCATGTCAAGAGAAATACGAGTGCATGCATGTACATTTTTCAAGCATTCATAGACATGTGGCAACTAGTAGCTTAAAGTGATGACACCTCATATTCACTCTTTTTCATGAACCTCAACTATATATACCATTCCTTTCACCTATTAGCGAAACTTTTCAAATATTACCACCCTTTTGCTCTTATATATCATGCATAGTGTCTTGGTATCATGCATAGATGAAGGGGTATCATTCATAGATCCTTGATATTGGCCATATGATGCATGGGTTTTGAGTCACTTTTATAGGCTTATTTTATATCTGTTTTATGCATGTATTTGTCATTTTCTTGATTATATTTGCATAATTCACTATAGTTGGCCCTTAAACTCTTTTTGCATCAAATTATACTTCTTTTTTAATATTTATATGATTTTATATAATCCCCGGACTTATACACATGTTTCGGCACTTTTTCAGGCACTTTTGCATTGTCTGGAGTCGATACTATCGACCCCCAGGTCGATAGTATCGACATTTCATCAAAAAGAAACCCCAAAACGCGATCTTGGAAGGAATAACCTGTGCCATTGTCGATACCATCGACCTTGGGGTCGATACTATCGACAGCGTCGGGATCTGGCGATTTTCAGCACTAAAACGGAGCGTTTTAATCCGACGGTTGAGCTTTTTCGGAGCCGTAAAGTGGTCCTATGACCTAAGAAGAGCACAGACGGCCCGAGGGGGAGAGGAGATTGTGTTGCACAACATCCAAGAAGGAGAGAGAGAGAGATAGGAGACGAGAGACGAAGGCCGTCAACCGAGCGATCCGGGCACCTCCGACGGGCGATTTTGCTGCCGGAAGACTGCAAAATGCACGTTTCTCGAGGAGGATCTCCAGGAACACCTTTGTATCAGGGGTTACACGAGTTTGATCCATGTTTCCCATGTTTTTCTTCTCTACTCCTCTGTCTTTCATTGAGATGACCATGCGGGGCTAATCCCCTTTGTCTTTAGGACCGGGAGTAGCCCGGGGATTCATTGTCTGACAATTTTATAATACTAATTCATATTTTATCTCTTAAATCCGTGGTATAGCTTCGTTTTCTCCATATATTGTTATGCTTGATCACCATAATAATAACCTAACGCCCTCAATCACTTCGACAGAAGGATTAACGGCTGAAAAGAGATGAAATCTACATTAATCGATAAATACCTTGACCAAGGTGGTGTAAAATTAATGGTGGATACTGAGAGATCGTTCATAATGCACCAAGTTTAGGGTATAGGTTACTACGATGGTGGAACCGACCTAGACCTAGGTAGTGAATTGCACCACGACAGTGGGCAATTCTGTTTTCAGGCCACTACCCGGAAAGAGAGATAAAATTGAGTAGCTATATAGAATTTAATACAATGAAAACCCGCGGTGAAACCGCAATCCTAAAGATACCCTTTTGAATTGATTAAATTAACATTTAATCGATCGTTTCTTTTGTTTTGTTTTTATTTTTCTTTTAGTTTTAACAACAACTCTCAACTTGTTAATCGGCTTAGCTGATCGCGACTAGTTAGTAGGAGTCACCAACAATTCCGAGTATCCCTGTGTTCGACTCGTGCCTCACAAAGGCCTGTACTACTCGACGCGTTCACTTGCGTTTTAGCGCACAGTAAAATACATGTCAAGTTTTTGGCGCCGTTGTCGGGGATACGGTGAATTGTTGGCACTTCGAGTGCTAAGAGCGGCCACTCTAGGCCACAATTTTTTATTTTATTTTGAAACAACTTTAAATATTCCTAAATTTCTTTATAATTATATTTACTCGTTCAAGCATAGTACTGAACTTGAATTTTCTCATTTCAGGTACTGTGTATGGTGCATACACGTAGTACAGACTATGACAATCGCACACCCGAGGTTCCACCTCCGGGACCTAAGGACGAGGAGTACTACGAGCAAGAGCACCAAAGCGATATAGATTTTGAATCTGAGCAAGAGCAAGCAGAAGAAATGGCCGAACCACAGACGATATGGGAGAAGATCAAAGCGTCTTCTTCATCAGCTTCAAAGGGTCCTATAAAGAAGCAGGCGGTTAACATACCAACATATAAGATTGATCCGGCATTGATCAACTTGGTAAAATCAAATGCATTTCACGGTCTGAAGAATGAGGACCCAGTTGCACACATCAGCCAGTTCGTGGAGAACTGTGACATGGTGTAGATCGACCGATTCCCACAAGATGCTTTGTACCTCAAGCTATTCCCAAGTTCCTTGGCAGGAGCAGCACGAGAGTGGCTCCATAACCTCGATGACGAATTTTTTCAGTCTTGGGATCATATGGTGGAAGTTTTCTTTGAGAGGTTTTTCCCTCCTGAGAAGACCAACGACATGATTAGGAAGATTCACAATTTCACCCAACAGGTGGGTGAGACATATTCTGAGACCTGGGAGCGATTCCAGGTTATGTTGAGGAGGTGCCCACATCATGGGCTGGACAGGGAAACACAAGTGAAAATCTTTTATTTTGCTCTCTCCGAGCACGATAGAAGTAATCTTGATTCAGCCGGATCCGGATTCTTTCTGAATAATACAGATACCAGATGTTGGGAGATATTAAAGAATATGGCTAGGAAACAGTCATGGGGCGACAGAGGTGCAGTGGAACAGGTCAAGGCTGCTGGTGAATCCAGAATAGTTAGGGAGCTAAACGATAAGTTAGATCTTCTAGCTAAGAAGCTGCTAACTAAGGAAGATGCATCTGAAGATGAGGAGGCCCAAGTGAAATTCATGCAACAGCAGGGCTACAGGAACAATGACTATGCATGGAGGAAAGATAAAAAGTTCTCATGGAAGGATCCGAATAATTTTCTGCAGGATCCGGATGCCAAGCCACAGCAAAAAGCCGAGGATAAGAACACTGAATTGCTAAGTCAAATGGTCCAGCAAAACCAAGAGATGATGGCCATGTTTGGAAAACAATTGCAATCTCAAGGTGATATCCTAACCAAGTTTGGGCAGACGCTGCAAAGCCATGGAGCACAAATGCGGGCATTAGAGACCACCGTGGCACAGATTTTGAGTGAAGTGGCGGCCATCAAGCACGCCAATCAACAGAAACCAGCCGAGAATGCAAATGTGGCTCAAGCACACCATCAGGTCAAGTATATGTCTGTGGTAAACAGTGAGGAGGAATCTCAGGTGTAAGAAGTTGTAGAAGAAAGAAAATTGACTTTCAATATGCATGCAACACCGGCGATACCATATCCACGCACGTACTATGGATTGCCGGGCGGAAACCCTTTCTTCAGAAAATCACAAAGAGTTGTGAATATTGTATCTCCACCTAGACAAGAAGAACAAGTGCAAGTTGTTTGTGCACATGTGGAGACATCTAAGGCGAGAGAGGAACCACAACAAGCTGCTACTATTGAGGATGTCTCGCCAAAGCCCACGTCGGAGGGAGTGATTGAAGCAAGCTTAGGGGAGGTACCCCCGAAAAGTGCTTATGTGCCACCTCACAGGCGTGCTGATGCAGCTGATGTTTCAGATCTGGTCAATTCTAAGTCAAAGAAAGAGCATCGTCATTTTAAGAAATTCCTGGAGATATTCCGAAAACTCCACATCAATATTCCATTAGTGGAGATGATCGAAAAAGTACCCGCCTATGGGAGGTTCATTAAAGATATAATCAACAAAAAGAGGCAGATCAAAGATACTGATGTATGCAGGATGAATGAAATGGTGAGCTCAATCATTCTTGGGAGCTTACCAGAGAAAAAGAAAGACCCGGGGAGTTTTTATATCCCATGTTCAATAGGTGACCAACATTTTCCACAAGCACAGTGTGATTCGGGTGCCAGCATTAATCTTATGCCTCTGTCCACATTTCAAAAGCTTGGGTTGAAGGAGATAAAGAAATCGGCGGCAACGATTGAGTTGGCGGATGGGTCCATTGTAAGGCCATATGGAGTGTGCGAGGATGTACTCATCAAGGTAGACAGGTTCATCTTCCCGGTAGATTTTGTTGTCATGGACATGCCACAGCTCCAAAGTTGCGAGATGCTATTGGGAAGGCCGTTCCAAGCTACAGCTGATGTCATCGCTGCCATTGGGAGAGGTATATTGACCTTGGGGATTGGACAGGATCGAGTTCAATTCAAATTGCCACATGACTCATTGGGGACATATCTTGACAACCCAGGTTAAAGATATCTTTATGTCAAGCCTAGGACATTAAACAAGGGCACTTGTTGGGAGGCAACCCAACTTTAGGTTCAATTTTATGTTTGGTTATGTTCTTTTATGTTTATGTACTTAGTTTTTGCTTAGGTTTTGATAATTTTTGTAAAAATGGTACCCTAACTCGTGTTTTGAAGTGTGCAGAATGTTAAGGTCGATACTATCGACACCCATGTCGATAGTATCGAGTTTGGAGAAGTAAACGCTGAAGAAAAGTCGATACCATCGACCCTAGGGTCGATAGTATCGAGATTCCTGAAGATTTACAGAAAAATCGGTGCCAGTAAAGTTGATACCATCGACCCTAGGGTCGATAGTATCGACACTTTTGAGTTCCCAGGCTTTTAGATGCGTCGATTCAACAAAATCGCTAAGTCTGGGTCGATACCATCGACCTTGGTCGATTGTATCGACACCTACAGGACAGCTACATAAAACAGGCCGTAAAAGGTATCGAAATGAGATTTTTTCGAACCGTTTTTTGCAGAGGAAAGATGGATGAAGCAAGTAACGTCTTAGAACCACTAAGACACAAAAATGGGCCACAAAAAGGAGGGAGATAGCAAGCATCACTTGGTCTACATGAGCATCTAACCATCCTTCTTCACCACACTTCAAAGCGAATGGTACCGTCGTTCCACCTCTTAAGTGAGAATGTTGACTATGAGGCCATAGTCATAATCAAGCTTGGGGGGGTGTTGGAACAACCCTCTATCTTAGTTTTTACTTACTTATTCATGTTGATTTTACTTTTGAGATATTAGTTGTTTTTATTTTCTAGGTTTACCGCTTTTGTAGGATCCACATCTATCTAGTGTAATCTGTGGAGCAATAAATGCATGGTTTCAATTGCAAGTTTTACTCTTAGGTTGTGTGCACATGAAAATATGAGCATATTGAAAACTTTTTGAGCTTATTCTTGTGAGTAATTGAGTTGCATAACTGAGGAAGTGCTTGGGTGAGTTAGCTTCAGGACACGGGGACATGAATGACCATCTTTATTGTCCAAGGAAAAGTGATTGACAAGGATGTTTGAGCCCAAACTGGCCAAACGCTAACGTGACCTTAGACTAAAGTTTAAGAGAGAAATCCTTCAGTTACCCTGTACACAGGTCTTTAGAGAGGGACATATGATATTTTCGAAAGGTTCTGTCAATTAGTCTTGTGATCTGATCCACCGCAATTTCATTCACACTCCACCATAAGAAATGGGAGCACATTATTGTCTTTCACTTTTTGATTGCATACCATGTAGATAGGTCTTGCATTATATCTATTTTCACATTTTGTTTTGCATGAAAATGAAAAAAAAGGATAGAGTAGTTATACAAGCACATTATCCTTAGGTGCATGTCATAGTAGTTGCATAACTTTCATTATGTAGTTGCATTTACATCTTTGGAGCATATTGTACACCATTTATCTTATGTTACTCTGAAAACATTAAAGGTGATGAACTTGTTCCATACCCTCCAAATAGAATGCTTCAGATGCACAAGTATGTAACAAGAAGTGAGCCCGAGAAATAATTCATTGTCATCTATGAAAATAAGGGCTTTAAAAAAATTGAAAAAAAATTGAAAAAAAGAGAAGAAAAAAAAAAGAATTGAGAAGTAAGTAGGAATGAGAGGGAGAAAGGAACATGTTCTCACTTACATACTAAGAAGAATAAGCACATGGTGTAGTTTTCTTAGATATTCCATCTCACCTTGAGACGGAATGATAGTGCATGCATCATTCCACCAAAAATATAACATTAGGACATTTTCACTTGCATTTTGCATCATAATAGGTCATTAATTTTTGTATTGCATGATTGACTATTATGTGCTTCCATCTCTTCCACAACCACCTATCCCATCCACATGTTGCTCTAATCGGTAGGCCACCCATGATATTCTCCTCATTCATTAATATCAGGAGATCTGCTTCCATTTAGATGGTAGTTAGGAAATGAGCAACGTAGATAGGAGATCACAAGATGCATCAAGTATGGACCTGATGAGTTTATCATATTAACTGCTTTAATTGATAGTGTTTCACTGATTGGGGGATAGACATCTTTTACATAGGTCTTTGGTCGCCTGGATGGCAGTTAGTGTTCAGTGGTCAATGAGGGCCAGTTTGTGGAAAGAAAGTGGGGATGATGTAGATTCATTTCATGTATTTATGTCCTGTTGCTGACTTATCTCAACCAAATCCAAAGTTTTTTTGCTCGAGGACGAGCAAGGTTTAATCTTAGGGGAGTTTGATGCATGGGTTTTGAGTCACTTTTATAGGCTTATTTTATATCTGTTTTATGCATGTATTTGTCATTTTCTTGATTATATTTGCATAATTCACTATAGTTGGCCCTTAAACTCTTTTTGCATCAAATTATACTTCTTTTATAATATTTATATGATTTTATATAATCCCCGGACTTATACACATGTTTCGGCACTTTTTCAGGCACTTTTGCATTGTCCAGAGTCGATACTATCGACCCCCAGGTCGATAGTATCGACATTTCATCAAAAAGCAACCCCAAAACGCGATCTTGGAAGGAATAACCTGTGCCATGGTCGATACTATCGACAGCGTCGGGATCTGGCGATTTTCAGCACTAAAATGGAGCGTTTTAATCCGACGGTTGAGCTTTTTCGGAGCCGTAAAGTGGTCCTATGACCTAAGAAGAGCACAGACGGCCCGAGGGGGAGAGGAGATTGTGTTGCACAACATCCAAGAAGGAGAGAGAGAGAGATAGGAGACAAGAGATGAAGGCCGTCAACCGAGCGATCCGGGCACCTCCGACGGGCGATTTTGCTGCCGGAAGACTGCAAAACGCACGTTTCTCGAGGAGGATCTCCAGGAACACCTTTGTATCAGGGGTTACACGAGTTTGCTCCATGTTTCCCATGTTTTTCTTCTCTACTCCTCTGTCTTTCATTGAGATGACCATGCGGGGCTAATCCCCTTTGTCTTTAGGACCGGGAGTAGCCCGGGGATTCATTGTATGACCATTTTATAATAGTAATTCATATTTTATCTCTTAAATCAGTGGTATAGCTTCGTTTTCTCCATATATTGTTATGCTTGATCACCATAATAATAACCTAACGCCCTCAATCACTTCGATAGAAGGATTAACGGCTGAAAAGAGACGAAATCTACATTAATCGATAAATACCTTGACCAAGGTGGTGTAAAATTAATGGTGGATACTGAGAGATCGTTCATAATGCACCGAGTTTAGGGTATAGGTTACTACGATGGTGGAACCGACCTAGACCTAGGTAGTGAATTGCACCACGACAGTGGGCAATTCTGTTTTCAGGCCACTACCCGGAAAGAGAGATAAAATTGAGTAGCTATATAGAATTTAATACAATGAAAACCCGCGGTGAAACCGCAATCCTAAGGATACCCTTTTGAATTGATTAAATTAACATTTAATCGATCGTTTCTTTTGTTTTGTTTTTATTTTTCTTTTAGTTTTAACAACAACTCTCAACTTGTTAATCGGCTTAGCTGATCGCGACTAGTTAGTAGGAGTCACCAACAATTCCGAGTATCCCTGTGTTCGACTCGGGCCTCACAATGGCCTGTACTACTCGACGCGTTCACTTGCGTTTTAGCGCACAGTAAAATTGTGTCACCATAGCAAAGGGATATCGGCCAAGTAAAGCGATATCGACAACAAGTGAGGGATATCGGCCACAAGTGGTGAAGTATCGTGCATTGTGCTGAGGAGCTCAAGTCTTGCACCTTTGATAAGGTCATATTCAACCTTGGTAACGTGAATATTTGGATCTTTGAGATTTTGAATTTGTTCTTGAGGAGGGTTATATCACTTGAACTCAATTATGTTATTATTTACCATCAATTTTGCCATAGTTGATGATCTACTTTCAATTCAAATTTTCTTGCATAGTTGGTGAATCCATGAGTTCTATTAGTGACATAGGATTGTTATCCATGAATTAGAATAGTAAGAACAAGAGTCTAGAGGTTGATGATGATTACATCATCATTTTTCAACCTAATATTGGGTTGAAGCACCTCTAAACCGATATGGTGAAGTGAACATATCACCAAAACAATACAATGAGGATGCATACAGTTTATACACAATATGATAATGAAGTATACATATTATGCATGATATGGTGTCAAGAATACACCATGTGAATGATATGAGTTCAAGTGTACACCTTATGTACAACATGGAGTCAAGTATATACTCAAACCAGATATGACAAACCCTAGATGATGAGTAACCCGATATGGTGATATGAATACACCACTAGCATGATATAGTGATTAATTTATACCTCATGGATGATATGAGTGACACATACACATATCTTGTGCAGGATATGGGATCAACAATACACATTATACATGATATGGTGTTGAGTATATACCCTAACCCAATATGATGTTGAAACCCAACATGGTGTTGTGAAATCTGATATGCATTGGAACCCTACATCCCCATCACTTGGTATACTTGAGCTAATTGAGACTAACCAGTTGTCTAGCCTATCACTCATCACATGAAGAAGGGTAGTATGATACCATGACGAATTTGATGGGATATGAGCATAAGGGTCAAACTTGATATGCAAACCCTAAAGGTTGAAGTAACCCAATATGGATGCACGATATGGAGATAAGGATATATCTCATGCATGATATCGTGATGAGGATACATCTCTATACCTGATATGGAAGCATACCCACACCTCTATACTCAATATGCAAGCATACCCACACCTCTATACCTGATATGGAAGCATACCTACACCTCTATAGTCGATATGGAGGAAGTACCTCAATCTAATACACTTGGTTGAGTGACACATGTAGTGAGTTATGTCAAATGATACATAAAGACATAAAGAGTTAGTGCATTTTGATAAATATGGATCAATGTACCTTGAGAGAAGGATTGAGCCAACTTAATGGAGTATGATGTAATCAACATCGTAGTGAGGGTGAAAGAGAAACTTATACTAGTACAATAATCATGTAATGAGTATACATTGATACTCCTAATATATGTGTAGTATGAAGTATGGTTTTGATTCTTGATGATCGTACTAGAAACCCTTATCATCTTAATAGGAAAACCCTGACCCTAATGAAGGGTGTGGATATAACTTGAAACCCTAATAGGTAAGGAAGGGAAACTGTAACCCTAATGATGGGAAGGTTGTATTTCAATTGTATTGCATGGTGATGATAAGTATTTGATATTGTTGTTATTATGAAATACTAACCATGGTGGTATCATGAGATAATGAGCATAGACAAGTATGAGCTATGATGCTTCATACAGTACATATTATATGATTCTTGTAAATCATGTGAAATACTTGTACAACAAGTATAATGTTCATATAGGTCTTATGACTTAGAGATGGTTGTTGCCTAGTGAGAGGTGACAAGATGTTTATAAAAGTCTCATGATTAAGAGATCGATGTAAGAGATGGCAATGAGTAAAATGAACTAGGGAAATGGGAACCCATTAAAATAATAATAATAATAATGAAATCTTGCTCATACATGCTTCATGGTTATGGACAAATAAGGGCTATAGTGTTTTTAATATGCTAAAATGACATATGAGGAATACTTGTATCACATAAGGATGTGAATGGGTATGATGGCTTGACTGAGGCATAATTCTAAATAAAGGTGATGTGGTATTCGATGATGAGTTTTAGGGATTGATATCCTATGATGAAAGTGAAAGGGAAACATAAAGGTATTCCAACTACCGTGGAATCCTTAGAAATATGGCCATGATCTCACAGGATTGGTATAATCCAATAACTAGTTGTAATCTCACGGGATTGGTACAATCCAATACTTGGCTATGATCTCACAGGATTGGTACAATCCAATACCTAACTATAATCTCACAGGATTGGTACAATCTGATACCTAACTATAATCTCACAGGATTGGTACAATATAATACCTGGCTGTAATCTCAAAAGATTGGTATAATCCAATACCTAGTTGTACTCTCACAGGATTGGTACAATCCAATACCTGACTATGATCTCATAGAATTGGTATAATCCAATACCTGGCTGGAACATAATGATGTATATTCACCGGATTGGTAGAATCCAATATCTGGCTAGCAGATTGGCTGAGGCCAACAAGTGGAAATGAGAATGATTGATGGATATCATACCATGATAATATTATCATAAGATAAGCTTGAGATGTTGGTATAATATGAGGGATAAACATCACATATGTCTTTCATATTCCTTATAAAGTAAATAGATGATTTATTGCTCTATCATAGATAGTTGCAATGCTTTAAAAGATGAGAATATTCTAATCTTCTTATCAACAGTGATTAATCTTTCTTATTAATATAAAAGAACCTCTTCTCAATTTTATACTATTTACCTGTGATAATAACATTGTTGGTGAAGAGTTATATCTCTTGATGGGACTTGTGTCTCACCCCATAGGATCCACAATTTTTAGTTGGATGTGTACGAGGAGGTAGAAATTGTACTACAATGGAAGGACAACAACAACAACAGGGACAACAGTAATAGCTCAGGTCGAGTATACTCTCTATCGTGTCTTGTAGATAGAAGTCTTATGTGTCGTCTCTATACTCTCAGGTCCTTGGAGTTAGTATGTAATGGTTTTGTAAATGATCTGAGATTTTGGCTTGTATGCCTCAAGGTTTTACGTTTCTTATATATATGTTTTAGCAAATCAACTGATATAGGTTATCCTCAAGATAAGATGGTACAATGTATGTATAATGTGAACCATGATGTATATATATTACTTTGGTTCTTTTCTTAAGAGGTTTCTTGGAAATGGATCTCTTTGCAAAATGGTTTTAATTTTTAGTGATTTTTGTTAATCCACTACTAATGTTTATTCTGCAATTATTACTGGTGGCGATTTGGCTTGATTTGATGTCAGGTCATCACATTGAGTTTCCCTTCTGGAATACACATTTCTCTATACAACAAGTTCTAATCGGGAATAGTTCTATGGCACAAGGAACTACATGATTAGGGTTTCACTTGATTAGTTATGGCCAATTGGGTGAGTTCAGGCTGAATCTATCAAGTTACATACAAACCCTAAAAGAGTTCTACAAAAACATTAGTACATAACAACTCCAAAAGATATAAAACATATGAGACATTTTCCTTATCATAGCATCATATGGAACCATTCCCTTGTCCATCATAAATGGGATTACACCTCCTCTAGGGCTCATGTCATGCCCAAAGTCCATTTAGACCAATCACATTATTTCCAACAAGAACATCATTGATCTTCAACACTTTGTAGAAGGTTCTACATGTTGAATTGAGAGTTGTTCATTGTCCATATTTTGATAATGATGTAACCAATCCCTTCATATGTATCTAATATGTTTGTTCAAGATTGATTTCAGGCATTAGGTACATGAAAAGGATAAAATTACAGAATCCCTTGCTTGTCCAAGTTCAATTTAAAAGCAATACAAGTGTGCTTTTTGGGAAATCACTCCAAATAACCTTAGATTAATTTTGTAATCTCTTGTATTGATGATATGACTAGTAACTAAGATGAGAAAAAATCAGGGACACTTAATTCCATTATTTGGTCACTCAAAAATCATTTTGCAAAATTTGTCACAAGATGTTTGTTGGTCGAGTTTGAAACTCAACTGATCCAGTGAGGGATTTTTTGAAATGAGAAATTGGTCAATTTATACACTCACATAACTCGATCGATTGTTCACGTGAGAAAAACTAATTTTGACTCATCGATCGAGTTTCCTAGAAAAAACTCGACCAATAGTTTGAAAATTGGCTTTGTCCTTTAGTGGATCGGTCGAGTTATCTTTATTGAAACTCGACTGAATGTACTGTACGAAAAACACAATGAAAGTGACTATAACCATTGGAGAGTTGTTGTAAACCAAAATAGACCTGTTGCAAGTTGTGAAATGGCTATTTTTTGTTTTTAAGTGATACCACACTCAAAGGAAGACCCCAATCTATAAATAGGACCCCTAGGAGTTCATTCCAAGTTTGCTCATTCATACTATTCTAAGTCCTTGCTATAGTTGAGTGTGTTGCAACTCTTTTAGTCCTTTCTCTCTCTCATTTACAAAGCATTTCGTGATGATGAGTGAGTTAGGTATGTTGTAAGAAAGCTACCTCTATGTGCTTGTAAACCTCTCATTCCTTCCATCTTCCCAAC
Source organism: Alisma plantago-aquatica (assembly GCA_963693085.1). Lineage (NCBI taxonomy): Eukaryota > Viridiplantae > Streptophyta > Magnoliopsida > Alismatales > Alismataceae > Alisma > Alisma plantago-aquatica. The sequence goes on from OY856409.1 coordinate 1,851,087,175, forward strand.
CCCCTTTCTCAAAGAGAAAAGGTTGAAGCAAGCTACTCTAAGTGAAGGTTAAGTTGTTGCTAGTCTTCTTTAAGGTTGAAGAAAAGGTGAAGATCTTCTGCAGGTGAAGGAGAAGGGTAAGGCCAAGATTCAATAAGAGTGGGTAATTTCTTCAAGGCCAAAGACTTGATGCAAGTATGGGTAAGTCCTTGTTGAAGGATAAATACATCTGGATCAAGTTGGTAAGTCCTTGTTGAAGGCTGAATACATCTGGATCAAGTGGGTAAGTCCTTTGTAGGTGAAAGACTCTTGTCTTGAGTAGGTAAGTCCTTGGAAGTATGGTGGTCTCCTTGTATCTCTTATGCTGGAATATAAGTGTACATGGATTACAAAGTCCTAGAGTTTGACCTCTCTAGGTAGTGGATTGACTATCTCCTAGTTTGGAGACTAGAACCACTGTAAACCACCTTGTCCAAGTGCATGTTTCAATTTCTTTCATCCTTGCTATGCTTGCATAGATAGGACTTCAAATTGATCTTAAGCATTTGGTTTGAATTGATATAATTTGAAGGTCTAACTTTTCTTGTGAGAATTTTGAAGCTCTATTCACCCCCCTTCTAGATCCCTAGATCCAACACTACAATCATCAATGCACTTCTTGTATACAAATTTAGTATTAGATTTAATCAAACTTAAGAGATATGATGTTCTTAAAGTGATATAGTGGTGTTACATTAGCATCATGTGAGTACTCTCCATTATTACAACTTAGAGAAGATAAGTATATTTAACCATCATCACTTAATTATATTAAGTTAACTTTAACAAGGTGGATTGGGTTGATACTACAAATAAGCTCCCACTGGTGATCCATTGATTCATACACATATTTAGGGAAAAACATGAATTATTTTACCTAGCTTCCCCATCAAATCATTGATGCACTTAGTCAAAACAAAACCATAGAATCATCACTAGAAAAACTATCAGTTCACATACTGAGCACAAATATAGACTCATATATTACACAAGGCACAACCATTGAATCATGGTCTTCAACTAAACCATTAGTTTCTATATTAGACAAAACCATCAAATCATGTACCTAGTGAAGCCATGGTATCTTGAACTAGTGAAATCATCATTTGTCAAAAAGTAAAACAACTATTTGTCAAGCAAGCGAAACCATCATTTGTCAACAAGTGAAACCATTGTTTGTCAACAATAAGAAGACCATCGGTTGTGAACATTATGTAAACCATTGATCATGAATACAAGGTGAAATCAGATCTTCTACATTTAGTACAAGTTGTTGTTTCAAGTGTTAATGATATAACCGATTGATCTAGTGAGGAGATCATCAACTTAGATATCAAACATAACCATCGATTCATGCATTAAGAGTAACCATCAATTCTCAAGCTAAGAAAAAACCTCATTTCACTTACTTGTGAAACCATCGATTTTCATACACAAGTAAAACCATCAAATAAGCAACTAAGAATAAACCATCATTTAGACCAGGAGTCAAACCATCGATCACAGTTCTAAGTTAGAAACTTGTTAATTAAACTTAAGGATAACCACAACTTCTACACACGAGGGTACCGTTGATTCATGAACTTTCAAGGTTTAGATATCTTAGTTCACAAGAAGAACGTGCACAAGATCTAGGGTAGTTTACCTACACAAGGACTACTACTTATGCTCAAACCTTACACAAAGGATCATCTTTCTACTAGTTACTACGTTTTTATGGTAAGATCACATATATCCATTTAAGTGTAAGCAAGAAATGGGATGAAAGTTATATAAATCATCTCAAGGAGGATGATGAACGTCCAACAACGAGTTAGATTGAAAGAGAGAAGAGAAACCCTAGCTTTAACACTCCATCCATTCCAAGAGAGATCCTTTCTCCAAGAATAAGGAAGATCTTGGAAAAGAGAGTAAAGAAGATATTATTAAACCACATGCTCAAGTTCTACCTAGAACATAATGGATTTGGTCAAAGAATAAGAGAGAAGGAGGGAATCAATAAAAACAAAGATAGGAAAGATGATCTTACATGTTTAGGGAAAGAAGCTAGGTTAGGAAGCTCCAAAGACCCTAGAGAGGGTAGATTCAAACCCTAGAGAAACATGCATCCAAGCTTGACCAAGATTCTTACTTTATAGGTCTTTTATTCCACCAAACAAGGAAGTGAAACCTATCAAGCAACAAGAAGGTGATGAACGGGGGCAAAGAGTTTGTTCAGGTGAGATGAGAGGAGCATATAATGGTAGGATGATAGAGGAAAGTAGGTCAAAGGTTGAGAACACAGTTGTCATGTTTCCAATGGTTGAGACCTCTCATCTATGAAAAATAGGCAAGTCATCAGATGTTAACCTAGAGAAGACTTCAGTTTGCATCCTAGGTGAACCATCAATTTCTAGCATCAAAAGAGTCATCAGATCATGCCTTTCTTACATAGCCACTTGTGTAACCATAGTCCACCATTGGTTGGTGCATTCAACATGGAAAACCATTGACCCTTAAGCTTCAAGACGATACCATTGAATCCTATATAACACAGAGGACCATCAGATCTTTCACTCTCTTGGTGAAACCATTAGATCCCAAGTTCCTAAGGAAAAACTATCGAGTTGAGGTACTTAGGTCAGAAACCCTACGTCTCAACCCTGAGTTTGAAAACAACTCACATCCAATGCTGCATCTAGGTTCTCAAAGGTGAAGCTATATCAATCATGTTATGAAAACTTATGAGGCACAATATAATAGTGAAAATTACAAATAAAACCCTAGAAATGGAAAATTTTCATAAAGGTCCATATAAGCACATAAATTGCATAACTTAATCAAACAATGTCCAAACTGGACCAAATGTGAAACTTAGCTTTGTCACATGATATCAAAACATGAATTGGGTTTGATTAAGGTTTTAATCACCCAAATAGATTAATAAAGAATGCTTAACCATAAATCGAGGTCATGGGTTATACATTTTTACTCTATAATGAGTACCATGATGTACATGATTCAACTATGAATCTACAACCAGAAAATCATATCAATCATATCCATGAATCCAAACTAGTAGTGATTCTAAGTTAGACCTATTAAAATCCTTTTTGCATTCTTCTCTTGCTTTTGGGTCGGCCTCCTTGGATACAACACTTATCCTCCCCCACCACACCTAATTATAGATCTAGAAATCCACCTGTCAACCAATGGGAAGTAAGGATTGGGTTAGCAAGGTTCATGGTCATCATCCAATAGCTCACACACATCTTCTACCTTGATCCGCACCATTGTGAAACAACAGTTGCACATGTTCTACAATAATTTACACCCATTCATTCCTCTTCCTTCCATCGTTCAACTTCCTCCATCCTTTTGTTCCTTTCTCGTCTCTCTCCCCTTTCCCTCTCCTCTGTTCAGGTTGTGTGGGATAGTTGTTACTATCAAAAGGGTTGGTTGGTTCTCCTCCCCTTCACCACATTAGATAAAATGAAGGTCTTGGGTGGATTTAGAGGACCATGACAAAGCAAGTAACACATTTTAATATGTCTGTTGATCCCTCGAGCATGAGATATACCCTAGTTACAAGGTCGGAGGATTCAAGATTCATCTACTTCAATTAGTAATGGAAGGAGGATCTATGATCTTAGATCCTAGGTTTTGTGGTCGTGGAAGGCTCATATCAAGCCAAATGTGGCCCATCCCTCTCTTCCTTTCTGTTTCCCACATAGACCCAATCACGGGCATTTGACTACAATGACAACCATGTGGCACCATGTCAGTGTCTGATCCCTCTCCCTTGCCCTCTCCCTCTAATTCCTACCTCCTACATCAAGTGTGACATATAGGCCACATAATACATGCTCAAGGGCAGGGATCAGCTACATGATTAATAGTATCACCCCTCTCCTTCTCCTAAATTCTTAATCAGAATGTTCAAAAAACTATATCTCTCAAACCCCTTGGACAAATAATGAAAATATACATAGTGTGTTGACCATTTCAATGAGTAATACACTATAGACAAATTTGTAGACACTAATTTTGTCATTATAGCCCACGTTTCCCCTAAATTTGTTAACTTTGATCATTTGAATATAGATAATGCATTATTATGATAAATCTGTAGGGAAATATGGATACAGAGTAGGTAGCAAAAACAAAGATTTTAGCTACCATATTTCCCATTAATAGTAGATCACGCCAGTTACTATAATGTAGGAAGGATGGTTTCAAGGATATACCTGGTCCTGGAGCAAGTCCATCGACAATCCTCGACGTCGAATATGCTTAACTTCTAAATCTTGGTTGCACTGGGACTCATCTGACTATGGCACCTCTTGGTCTGCACCAAAGACTGCAAGCACGAACCTCTTCTTCTTCAACAACTCCTCTTGTCACGAACTACTGGCTGGCGTTGTCTTCCAAGAAGCAGACAATAGCCTCCTGAAAACCTCTAGAGGGGGGGTGAATAGAGTTTTATAGAGATTTTAAATAATTTAAACTCAAGCAACCACAAATAAAGATTGGACAAAGAGACACAAGGGTTTAGAGTGGTTCCTAGCCTTAGCAAATACTAAGGTAGTCAGTCCACTACCCGGTTGCTTACCCAACCGGGATTTGAAAAGAAATTATTTTATTACCTCACAAGGATTTTACATAAAATACATTTCTTTTCCCTAAACCCTTCAAGCAGCCTTCACCTAGAAGTAATCGCCCAACTCGAAGCAGCCTTCCCTTGAGGTAGATGCACCAACACCCGTTGCACCAGCCTACTGAAGTAGCTTCCCGTGCGATAGCCTTCTTGAAGTAGCTTGAAGTCCCCTTCTCCACCTGAGAAGTCCACTCTCTCCAATCGTTGTAAGCACAAGGCTTGATTTTCCTATATCAAGCGTTTGGATCTCCCAACCAAGATATATATCAATGTGATTATTATGTGTAGGAGATCCTAGTCTATAGGACACGAAATGGTATCAATGTGAATGTATAACAAGTGTGGGAATTTCACAATTGCTCTAAACAGATTGCCAATGTAGTGTATGCTCAAAGATTGCACAATTGAGTATATGTAAGTTCATGCTAGTGTCCTATAGCTTGTCCTATTTATAGGAATGGCCTAAGTATGCTTAAGAACGTTCTAGACAACTTCTAGGGGGTTCCTAGTGCTTAACTAGCCGTTAGGAATAAGTTAGGCGCATTAGCAACGGCTAGATAATTAATTCTGCAGTTGCTGTCAGAGACCATCTCGGTCGAGGACTTGTCGACCGAGATGCCCGGTCGGTCGAGGATTGTTCGACCGACAGGCTCTCTGGATTAACGTTTATTTGCAACTGTCAACTGCTGTGTCTAACGACTACTTTTGGTCAATATCGGTCGAGAAGTTTGTCGACCGAGAGTGTACCGGTCGAGGAGTGTGGTCGACCGAGATTGACTCTGTTTTCAATCTTTCAATTAAGATACTAAGTGAGTGCATGAGTGTGCATTATGTGATCCTATTAGAAGGAGATGACCTAACTAAGTGTAGTGTTTAGTTAGGGAGATCTAACGCTTGATTTACATGAAGTCTAAGTACTTGTACATTATATGTTTGTACAAGTTTACATATGATTACATTGCATGATATTTATAAACATTCAAGCGTAAGGATTCCCTAGAACTTTGTCATCACCTTGTTCCTGCACACTTAAGTAGCTCGTTAGATTAATAAGAATGAAATGTTTGTCATCATCGAAACAAAAGGGATTTATCATAATATCCAATTTATCCAACAATCTCCCCCTTTTTGAAGATGACAAACATTTCCTAAATATGAAATAAGGAAATATAAAGTATATGAGTTTCATACCTGAAAATTTACCTTTTGTAGCCATTTATGTTTTTCAAGTAAGTACTGGCCAAGATGTGATGAAACTCTTTTATATTTTTATATTCTTTCTCCCCCTTTGTCATTTCAAAAAGATATCCAAAGTTGAATGTTGTATATTTCTTCTCCCCCTTAATATAATGCTCCCCCTTAATTAGATATCCTATTAGGAACATTGATTTTTATCTAATTTATCCATAATTTGTTTCTAAATCATTCGCAAAGGATGTGAGGCCTTGAAATGAAATGAGATACCTTTAAGCCTATGATGAAATGTATATGGATTTCTCATATATCAAAGGATGTTAAGCCCTAGACTAAATGAGAATCCTCTAAGCTTAGAGTACCTAAAAAAAATGTCTCCATCAAGGGATTTTAAGCCCCATTTGGGATAGAGAGTTCCTTCAAGTACAAGATACCAATTTCAATAAATTCATAACTTTCTTGAAAATATTCAGTTACACATAGTGATTACAAAGTTTTTGTAAGCTTCTTTTAAACAATGATCAAAATGTTAATGATCTCCCCCTTTTTCTTATGTTTTGCTCCCCCTTCGATAGATATCTCAAATGAAAGTTTGAATACTGAGCAAATATATAAAATGTCCAAGATTTTAACAAAGATGTATGCAATTATGTCAATCTGTAAAAACAGAAACCCAGTCGGTCGACAGTTGCTCGACCGACAATGTTCTCGGTCGACTAGTAGCTCGACCGAGAATGTTTCTGGAGACCTATTTTGTTATTTAATCTTAATTTGTAATAGTTGCCTGTCTTAATTATTATTATTCCCTTATTTGTTATGCTCTACAATAATGAACGTATAATGCATATTTGAAGAAGTCTCATATGCCAAACAAATATCCATGTGAATCAAATAAAAATGGCAAATTTCATTCAATGGCATGAAGAAGATTACAATCATATAGAATACAACTATTACAACTCCAACACTTCACAGGAAGGATTTAAGAATTACATCAATGTCCGGATCTTTCCCAAGAAATGGCTCGGCTCCATAGTATTGGACCAGAGTTTTCCAATCCAAAGCACCAGTTGTAGTCAACGCATATGCTTCCAGGAAAGTGGGAACTCGGTCAAAACGGAAGTGAGCAGCTATGTCTTGCAATTGTATGGAAGAAAATTGAGTATGTGCAAGATCCATTGATGGTGAAGGTGGAGGTTGATAGTAGTTGTATGAGGGGTTAAATGGGTTGAGCATGCCAGGGTTTAAAGAATGCGGATATTCATCGGTTTGGCCAGGAGAAAGGTTTTGCATTCTTTGATTTAAATATGTCATGGCATGGTGATTGTAGTTTAATTGTTTACTAAGGTGGTATTGGGAGCCAACAATATAAGTAAGGGTATTTTGGATGGGATCAATGGAAAGGTTAGTAGAAGGAGGGGGTGGTATATCCTGATGTGATGACTCTCCTTCTACTCTTGCCTTTTTATGGCCAAAGTCAATCCCCATCTTCTCTACGGTGTTCTTACTTATCTTTGGTTGTCTACGCTCCCATATATATCCCATATCTTCAATGTTTACCTTAAGACAATGTTGAGTAATCTGGCATACAAAATCGGCATATGGTGGATTGCCAGAAAACTCAAGCATATTTTTAAGTACTATGCGAATGAAGTTGATGGGAATTTCTTTTATGATAGCATAAATGAGACACATACGGAAAATGGGAACCTCGGATTTATTGGCTCGTGGATGTATGTTGGTGGAAACAATGAGATTTACTATTCTACATGTTGGTTTTAGGTTTATAGCATAATAGGTTCCCCTATCTTCATGACAAGTGGTATTGGCTTGAAATATGGTTCTTTTGATATCACTTAGGCTAGTGGTGTGGTCATCATGGGAAAATAAATTTATTGGATTGCTGGTGGTAAGGTCAAGGAAATCTTGATATTCATCTATATCAATTTCAAGCATGTCAAGAATATCCCCTTCGGAAAACTTAAAACTATGCCCATTGACCATGGTGTAGAAGAAAGTGGTGTCATTTTCGGTGTGAGATAGAAGATTGGCATAGAATTCGTTTACTACCTTAATGGAGTAGGAAGGAAAGGATGGATTGATGAAGTCCTTCAGCTTTTGTACTCCAAAGAGATGCTCCAGGTCGACTATGTTGATGAAGTCCATCACTTCGACCGGACGTCGGGGAAGAGGAGCTTTAGAGGAAAGCCGAAAGTATCTATCTCCAGCATCTCCGTCGACGAAAGCTATGTCATTGATGATCGTCAGTGGCGGAGTGGCTTCCCTCTCTTCTCTTCTTTTTCTTCCAGCAACTTTCTTCTTCCCTCGGACAGTTGATGATGAGGCCATTGTGTTTCTTGAGAGTGAAGAAGCAAGGAATATTTGAGAGTAAGAGTGCCGAAGGATTGCACGAAATTGCACTAGAGATGGACTATGGAAGCAAGGAAATGCAAGTGTGAGTAAGTGGCTCATTTTTGCACTTATTTATAGAATTCCAGCGACCCGGTCGGTCGACGGCTCGTCGACCGAGCGTCCGCAACGGTCGAGTTGCAGACGCGCCACTTGGTCCTCCAACGGTAAAGAAAACGGTCATAACGGTCGGGTCGCAACGGTCATATCCAACGGCTATTCCTCGGTCGAGCGCTTGTCGACCGACATTGTCTCGGTCGAGCACTCGTCGACCGACTGTTTGTCTGATACTGAGTCTGTTTAGAATTTGTCGGTCGAGTGAGGTGGGCTGACCGAGTGGTTCTCGGTCGAGCATTGGTCGACCGACTAACTTACTGAGTTCAATTTCTGGCTGAATTTTAATGCAAATCATAGAACATTTTTGTAGAGCATATGTATATTCCAAGGGAGTAGTAATATTTAAGGCTTCTAATTACCACAAATGATTTGACGTTTTGATTTAAAAATATGCTAAGATTAAGTTTAATAAAATAATGTTCAAATAAACAATTTTTATCAAAGTTTATTTTAGGTCGCCCTTGATTACGACCATAGCGCCCCTTGGTCAAATTTTATTTTAACCAAGAGGCATATTCTGCAGGTTTCCAGTATGAATCATTCATATGCGAAGTATGAGTTCTGCAGATAGCTTGCAAATATCAATTTGAGACACATTAAAGTGTACTAATTATGAGAGCTCAAAAAGGACATCAAATATGGTGAAGCATATTCAAGAATAATATCCATTCATGAATTTAAGATTACTTTGGATAGACTTAGACTAAAATATAAAAGCACACAAAAATTTATTTGAAACATTTTATTCATTGTAAGTATTTCTGAAAAATGTGCAATAAAAGAATGATTAAATAGAATCTTTCAAGAATAATTTTCACATACAATGTAGAGATTTACAGCAGTTTGAGATAAACGTATGTGTATCAAGATGCTATTAAATCTTTTTAATTTTTGTTATCCCTAAATGTTAAGTTGAGATAGACATAAGGATATACAACTTAAGGTCTAAGGTCATATCTCAACTTAGCCTAACCTATTTAATTTTGGGATTTTTGGAACCCATACCATTTCGACATGCTTTTTCTTGTATGGGCATGAAAAAGAATAATGTCCAAGGCGTGAGCAATAATGACAACAAATTGAATCAACCTCAAGCCTTTTTCTATGGTTTTGATTTGGGTTATTCTTGGGTATATACATTTTTGTGCCTCTAGGTATATAAGCAGATTGACTCGCTTGTGTCCATCTAGGTTGTTGATGGGATTTCTCATTAGGCTTATAACCCAGTCCTCTTCTCCCTATTTGATGATAGGAATTTTCTAGTATATTATCAAGGATTCCATTGTTGCTTAACTTGCTAACTTTTTGTTGCAACTTAACGATCTCATCCATTCTTTTCTTGATATCTAATTTTGCTTGATCTAGATTGGATGATAATATATTTCTTTCTTTCACTATATTGTCATATTCTACATGGGTGCACAATATAGGTTGTTTTTTAATATCATTTAACTTTGCAAGCAATTCAGTCTTTTCTTGACATAGAAGATCATAGTTAGTCTCTAGAGTGAAAATTTTCACTTCACTATTACTCAGAGATGATTTCAAAATACGATTGTCAGACATAATGCTATCTTTTTCAAAACCAAGAGTATTCAATTTAGCATATAAATCATCATTTTCAGATGTAAGCTCAAGAAGTCTAGCATTTAGATCATCATTTTCTTTATTTGATTTCTTTAATTTCTTTTTGTATTCAACATATTTGTTATGTGTTTCTTCAATAATAGCAACTAACTCCTCCTTGGGTAAATCAAGCAAACTTACCTCTTCTTCTTCTTCCTCACTTATTGTAGCAACGAAACACTCTTTATGTGCATCTCCTTTCTTTGACCTCCATGGACATTTAGACGTAGAGTGCTTTGTTCCTAAGCACCAATTGCAACTTGTCGAACTTTGGTCCATGCTCCTTTTCTTGTGGTTGTAGTTACCTCCTCCCTTTATCTCTTCAAGACCTTGTTAGGGCTCCTTGAAGCCTGCTCTGATACCAATTGAAAACCTCTAGGGGGGGGTGAATAGAGTTTTATAGAGATTTTAAATAATTTAAACTCAAGCAACCACAAATAAAGATTGGACAAAGAGACACAAGGGTTTAGAGTGGTTCCTAGCCTTAGCAAATACTAAGGTAGTCAGTCCACTACCCGGTTGCTTACCCAACCGGGATTTGAAAAGAAATTATTTTATTACCTCACAAGGATTTTACATAAAATACATTTCTTTTCCCTAAACCCTTCAAGCAGCCTTCACCTAGAAGTAATCGCCCAACTCGAAGCAGCCTTCCCTTGAGGTAGATGCACCAACACCCGTTGCACCAGCCTACTGAAGTAGCTTCCCGTGCGATAGCCTTCTTGAAGTAGCTTGAAGTCCCCTTCTCCACCTGAGAAGTCCACTCTCTCCAATCGTTGTAAGCACAAGGCTTGATTTTCCTATATCAAGCGTTTGGATCTCCCAACCAAGATATATATCAATGTGATTATTATGTGTAGGAGATCCTAGTCTATAGGACACGAAATGGTATCAATGTGAATGTATAACAAGTGTGGGAATTTCACAATTGCTCTAAACAGATTGCCAATGTAGTGTATGCTCAAAGATTGCACAATTGAGTATATGTAAGTTCATGCTAGTGTCCTATAGCTTGTCCTATTTATAGGAATGGCCTAAGTATGCTTAAGAACGTTCTAGACAACTTCTAGGGGGTTCCTAGTGCTTAACTAGCCGTTAGGAATAAGTTAGGCGCATTAGCAACGGCTAGATAATTAATTCTGCAGTTGCTGTCAGAGACCATCTCGGTCGAGGACTTGTCGACCGAGATGCCCGGTCGGTCGAGGATTGTTCGACCGACAGGCTCTCTGGATTAACGTTTATTTGCAACTATCAACTGCTGTGTCTAACGACTACTTTTGGTCAATCTCGATCGAGAAGTTTGTCGACCGAGAGTGTATCGGTCGAGGAGTGTGGTCGACCGAGATTGACTCTGTTTTCAATCTTTCAATTAAGATACTAAGTGAGTGCATGAGTGTGCATTATGTGATCCTATTAGAAGGAGATGACCTAACTAAGTGTAGTGTTTAGTTAGGGAGATCTAACGCTTGATTTACATGAAGTCTAAGTACTTGTACATTATATGTTTGTACAAGTTTACATATGATTACATTGCATGATATTTATAAACATTCAAGCGTAAGGATTCCCTAGAACTTTGTCATCACCTTGTTCCTGCACACTTAAGTAGCTCGTTAGATTAATAAGAATGAAATGTTTGTCATCATCGAAACAAAAGGGATTTATCATAATATCCAATTTATCCAACACCTCCAACCTCAATGGTAGTCCACACAGACCACAAAGAACTCCTATCATCCTTCTAGAATGATCAGGAAGGATTCATCCCTCCCGTTGGTGTACTAGTCACCAACTTGCTCTCCTACGACAATGATATCAATTTCTCTTTCCCTTGTTGTTCCTCCCTAGCAGGGTAGAACTTTCTCAAGCTCTCGTGGTTACCACAACCAGAGAGGACAACATTTGTTAGAGTAACTGTTTCTCAATTATCAATGTTGTGCTCAGGGAAGCCCCCCCTCTATTTATAGGTAGGGTTTGGGTCTAGGTTCCCAATTTATTCAGGAGTGGAAGGGACCAAAATATGTCAAATTTTTCAACAATTCTAGAAATTTTGCAACCTGCAAAAGCACAGACAGTCTTATAGAAACCCAGATGGTCGTCTTGCATGCCAGACAGTCATTTGGCACAACCTAGATGGTCGTTTGGTTGTTTCCCAATTATACACAAATTTGGCAATTTGTTTCCATTTAATATCCTATACTAATTTCCTTGTACAACAAATAATGTGCAACTCAAATGAATTTGGAAATATCTAGAACCTTCCCTTGGACAAATCGACCATATCTTTCATGCGATACGACTGTCTCGAATCACCCAGATGGTCGTTTGGTGATCCGAATCGAGCCTGTCAGCGTGGTCGGTTCACTTCCTTTGCCAATTCGTATTGGAAATAAGTATTTCTCCCTATACGCCCATCTCAATAATTGAGACGTCCTTTTGGCACTTCTAGATGACTTTCTCAAAATTGAGATGGGCATTTGGCAGTGATGTTAGTATATTTGTTGCCTGAATTAAATACATAAACACTTTAGTACTTAATTAAAGTGTGATTTGAGATCTGAACTCCTCTTCAAGGTCAAAACCTATGTGTGTGACCCTATAGGTCCCATATTACATTGGTAGTGAATGTCCATAAAAACTTATGACATTACAAGCGATGAGTGGTTCTTAGTCACACATCAATGCTACCCAAGTATATATAAAGTTGGGGAAAATTTTCAACCTACAATTTGTGTATGGAGTTATAGTGTTTGTATAGTTCCTTTGTGATTGAAGTCCAGATTGAACTAGAGGCATGGAGTAGTCACCCTCATAATTATTCAATATTGTAACTTAAACTAAGAGCAGACTATATGAGATATATGTAATCTCAATATCACACATTAATTCACATGTTCATTGACATGCTTTTACTAGTCTCGCTAATCAAGAGGCCTATGACATCACACTCTAGTAGAAGGGAAAAATACCATATCTATCACTCACAGTCAATCCCCATGTGTCTTAATCACCCAAACATCACTGTAATAACAACTCATGTTTTAAGACTGCATTTGATGATGTCAAAGTGTACCCAACAACATGTGTTGAGTGTAAGGAATTTAGGTCTAAGAACCATAACCACCACCATCACTGTGATACATGACTATGACTTCCATGATGATGGCTTCAATGTGTTAGTCTCACGATTGGTCTGTCTGATATAGTGTTCTCTAACATGTATCTGTGTGCTTGGTTTGATATTACCATATCATGACTAATGAGATTTTGTCATCAACCAACTCACACTCTGATCTTATGTGTCATTGTTGTATGTCAACCTTCCACAATAACAATTGATCAAGGACTTAATGAGAATATGTATATGTACTCTTAACATCTGTATGAACTCATCTACAAGGGTAGTAACTTGAATACATACATAATTGAGTAATATGATTCTCTAGACATTTATATTGTTATATGACTATCTCATAACTGAATTGAACACAATAAATTGGAAGCTTGTCTTTAATTAATAATCAAATCATTTTACATGATATGCCATTACAATCATCAAATTATTGGATCTTTTGGAATACATAACTAACAACCTCCCACTCACTCCTAGAACCAATCACTCATGAATCGTATTCCCAATGATCTAACATGACCATAATGCTTGTGCTATGAAAGTGCTTTCTTCAAAGGGTCAACAACATTGCTTTCAGTTGGTACTTTGCTAATTTTTACTTCTCCTCATTGTATGATTTCTCATATGAGATGATACCTCCTTTTTATATACTTCAAGCATTGATGTGATATGGGTTCCTTAGCTTGTGCAATAACTCCATTGTTGTCACAATATAGATCGATGGCGTCATTGATTCTTGGAATGACCCCAAGTTCTATAATGAACTTCTTGATCCATACAACCTCATTTTCTTCACTTGATGCAACAATATACTCGACCTCTATTGTAGAATCGACAATTGTTTCTTACTTAGAACTCTTCCAGCTCGTACATTCATTATTGAGGCTGAACACAAATCCTTATTGTGATTTTTAATCATCTTGATCAGTCTAGAAGGTTGCATCAATGTAACCCTTTACCACCAACTCTTCCTCTCCCTAGTAGACCAAAAACTAATCCTTAGTCCTTTCCAAGTACTTGAGGATGTTCTTCATGTCTATCGAGTGAGCATCACCTAGATCAGACTGATATCTGCTCGTCATGCTCAAGGCATACGAGACTTCTAGACGGGTTCACAACATTGCATACTTGATTGATTCAATTGCTGAGGAATATAGAATCACATTCATGTGTTCCTTTTCTTCACAAGAACTGGGGCATTGAGCTCTAGAGATGGAACCACCATGATGCACAGGCAGATTTCACCTCTTTAAGTTTTCCATGTTGAACCGCTTTAACACTTTATCAATTTATGTGCTCTCACTTAGTCCAAGAAGCCTTATGGATCCATCTGTATAGATCTTTATCCCAAATATGTAGGATGCTTCTCCCAAGTCTTTCATATATAATGTGCTTCCATGTCATGTCTTTACCTTATGCAAAGTTGGGATGTCATTCCCAATCAATAGTATGTCATCTACATAACTTATGAGGAATCTGACTATGCTCCCACTAACCTTCTTGTACCTACAAGATTCATGTTCATTTTGAGTAAATCCAAACTCTTTGTTTGTCTCATCAAAATGAAGATTCCAACTCAGAGATTCTTTCTTTAATCCATAAATTGACCTTTGTAGCTTAAAGACTTTACTTGCAAACTTTGGATTTATAAACCCTCATGTTGTTTCATGTAAACATCCTCAACAAGTTTCGTGTTATGGAATGTGGTTTTCACATCCATTTGCCAAATCTAATAGTCATGATAAGTTGTAATAGCAAGCAGAATCCAAATAGACTTAACCATGGCCACTGGAGAAAAGGTTTCGTCATAATCAATACCTTGAACTTGTCTAAAACCCTTTACAACTGGTCTGCCATTATAGTTTTGAACTTTTCCATTGATTTTGGTCTTCTTCTTGAAGACCCACTTGCACCCTATGGTTTTTACCCCTTTAGGTGGATCCATTAAAGTCCATACTTTGTTGGTATACATGGATTCTATTTTGGATCGCATGGCCTCAAGCCATTTCTCAGACTATGGTCCCACAATAGCATCTTGATATGTAATTGGCTCATCATCTATGACCAATTCACTACCTTCCTGACTCACAAGATATCCATATCATCTAGGTTAAAGGCATGTCCTGCTAGAACTATAAGGTTCCTGTGTCACACGAGGAATTTGAGATTCCACAACACTTTGTGAGTCTCTTTGTTCCTCTTGTAATTCTATCATTTCAATGTTTTCTTGTTGGTCTAAAACCTCTTTGAGTTCTACTTTCCTACCACTAATTAATTTGGCAATGAGTTGCTTTTCATGGAATGTAATCTCTCTGGCAAAAAACACTTTGTTGTTAGTTTGGGAATAAAAGTGATATCCACTTGTTTATTTAGGATATCCAAAAAAAAGACATTTATCAGATTTGGGACCAAGCATATTAGGAAACATTTTCTTGACATAAGCTTCACATACCCAAATCCTTATAAAAGACATATTGGGACACTTCCCATTCCATGCCTAATATGGTGGCTTTTGAACTGATTTAGATGGTACTATGTTAAGTGTAAACATAGAGATTTGTAGAGCATATCCCTAGAAGGTATTCAGAATCTTGGCTAAACTCATCATCAATCGCACCATGTGTGATTCATTCTTTCTGTTAAACCATTATGTTGAGGTGTTCCAAGTGGAGTATGTTGGGATACGATCCTGTGAGCTTTAAGAAGGTCCTCAAACACTTAGCTTTAGTATTCTCCACCTCGGTCAGGATGAAGTTCCTTAATACTTTTACCAAGTTGGTTATGTGCTTCATTGATAGAGTCCTTGAACTTTTCAAGAGTTTTTGACTTATGTTTAATCAAATAAACATAGCCATACCTACTACAGTCATCAGTGAATCTAATGAAGTAATGATACCCACCTCTAGCAGTTGTTCTAAAAGGTCCACACACATCAGTATGTATGAGTCATAATACATCACTAGCCCTCTCATTGTTACTAGTAAAAGGGGTCTTAGCCATCCAATCAAAAAAGATTCACATGTCCCTATTGATTCAAAATCAAAAGAGTCCAGATAACCATCTTTATGGAGTTAAGATATGTAATTCTCATTTATGTGCCCAAGACAACAATGCCAAATGTATTTTTTGTTTGAGTTGTTGAGTTTTATTCTTTCGGAATTAATTTTATATACATTTTTCTTTAGATCTAACAAATAAAGACCATAAACATAGTGGCACTGCCATAAAAGATCCCATCTTTTGAAATAGAACATTAACCACTTTTAATATGGAATTCAAATGCATTCTTGTCAAAATAAGATACAAAAATGATGTTTCTAATTTTAGTAGGTACATAATAGAAATTATTTAACTTTATTACAAACCCCATGGGTAGAGATATAATATAGGTTCCAACAACTCTAGCCGCAACTCTTGTGCCATTAGCAACTCAGAGTTCCACCTTGCCTTTTCCCAAAGGCCTACTTCCTTTCAGATCATGTACATGAGAACATATGTGAGGTCCACATCCAGTATCAAGTACCCATGATAATGAAGTAGATAGATTTATCTCAATAACATATATAACTGAAGTGGAGATCACCATCCTCATCTTCTTCTTCCTTAAAGCCTTCAAGTACAAAGGATGAGTTCCTCTATAATTTTCTTTCTCCTTATCTTGAGTGTTGAAGACTTGGATTTGGGTTTGACCACAAAACTCTTCTCAGTCTTTCTTTCATCTTTGGACTCAACTCTATTGATCGCCATCGCGAGCTTGTCCTTCTTCAATTTTTCTTTAGCATGAATTAACATGGCAAGCAAGTCTAACATCTATCCAGCCATATTACTTACATGGTAACATGCAATAAAACAATTGTTTGATTCTATAATAGTATTAAGAATCATATTAGTAGCCAACTCTTGGCTCAAGATGAATCCCAACTCTTCGAGATGATTCACGTATCCAATCATATAGAATACATGTTCTTCTATTAGAGGTTCCATCTATCAGCTTTGACTCAAGTGGCACCTTCAAGATAGTGTTCCTTTCTTGCTTGTCACGACCAAGTGCTAACTTCTTAAGATGTTTCACCATATCAAGAACACTCGTGTCCTCACATTTCTCATGCAACTCATAGTTCATGCAGCTAATCATAAGGTACTTTATCTCTATAGCATCATTGGCATGCTTTCAGTAAGCATCCACTTGTGCCCTATGTGCATCAGGAGGAGGTATTTCAGGTACTGGTTTGTCAAGGAAGTGAAGCTTGCACACTTCATTGATAAACCTTCTCAAAGTCCAAAACCAATCGTGGAAATTTCTCTGGTCAAGTTTGTCCTTCTTCAAGACCAATCACAAATCAGATTTGTTCGTCATTGATTCTATAAGAGAAAATTAGTATTTGTCAAAAAATATTTTTTATTTAATTTGATTTGTAAAATTTAATGATATTAATTAGGTCTTTAATTATTATCACTCTTACTATTATATTCGAATTGTTAGCCCTCTACATTAATTCAGAATATTGCAGCATAAATCTTCTAGTTGGCCAGATCCCAGATAATTCAATTTTAGCCTGATCATCACCACAAACATAGTCAACCATCATGGTAGGCAACTATTTTAGGGAAATACGAAATCACGTAGGTAGTGGAAACAAAATTTCTACTGACATATTTCCCATAAACCAGTGGGTCACGTTAATAACTATGCAATGAAAGGATGGTTTCATGAAGATATACCTGGTTCGGGAGAAACTCTAGCAACAATCCTCATCAATGTAGATGCACATTATGTCTTGGATGGTGTTTGTGCATCTCCTTGTTGCACTAGGACTCATCTGACTAGTTCTCCAAGGACACCAGACTTGGACAACTGGTACAACAACTTCTCTGATCTTATTATGGTCTGTGAGTTGATGTTTCTCTCCTAGTAGTAGCCAAAGGACTCCTACCTCTATAGTAGTCCATAGAGACCAATTAGAACTCATGTCTTCCTATTAGACCAGACAGGAAGGAGTTGTCCCTCCCGTTGGCATACTACTCACCAACCTACTCTCCCACAAAGACAACCCTTAGTTGTTTCTCTATCATGGCTATCCCTCCCTAGTCGGGTAGGACTTGGGTGGCTCTCGTGGTTACCACAACTAGAGAGGATAATTTTTGTTAGAGGCACTGATTCTCAATTGTCTGTGTTGTGCTCTAGGAAGCCCTCAGTTACTCGCTATTTGTAGGTGGGGTTTAGGTCTAGGTTCCCAGTCTATGTGAGAGTGGAAGGGACCAGAAGAACTTGAATTTTCACAAGAATTCTAGAAATTTAACAATCAGCGACAGACAAAATAGACATCTTGTGACCCAGATGGTCGTCTGGTCACATGAGACAGTCTTCTCATAGTTTCCCAGTTGTACATGAAATTGGCAATACATTTTCGATTTATATCCCATATTAAATTTCCTGCACAACAAGTTATGTGTAATTGAAACGAAAGAGGAAATATCCAAACTTTCCCTCGTATGATCTAACCATCTTGCCCATGCGAGATGGCCATCTCGCTCAGCGAAACGGTCATTTGGTGAGTCGAGTCAGGCCAAACGATCTATCCAAAACCAATTTCAACTCGAATCAATTTCACATCTAGACTCCCATCTCAATGCTTGAGATGGTCGTTTGGTACTCTCTAGGCACCCGTCTCAACCCTTGAGTTGGTTGTTAGGCAATGTTGTCAAGATGTTGTTGCATGAATCAATTACCTAAACACTTTAGCAATTAATTCAATTGTTTATCAAGATTCAACTCCTCGTCTAGATGAATTCCTATGTGTGTGACGTAATAGGTCCCATATTACATTGGCAGTGAATGTCCATAACAATTGATGACATGACAACCAATGAGGGTTCCTAGTCATAGATCATTTCTACCCAAGTAAATGGAAAGTTGAGAACAACTTTAACCTATAATATTTGCATGGTGTTATAGTGTTTGTATAGTTCCTTTATCACTGATATCCAAATTGAACTAGAGGCATAAAGCAGTCACCCTCATTATTATTCAATCTTGTTCCTTGAACCAGACCAGACTGTCTAAGATATATGTAAGCTCAACACATTGACTCAGATGTGGATGCATGATTTTCTCACTCTTGCTAATCAAGATTCCTAGGAAATCATACTCTATTAGGAGAGACAAATCCCATTTGTATCACTCATAGTAAATCCCCATGTGTCAAAGTCACCCAATCATAACCTTTATAACAATCCATGTTTCAGTATTGTGTTTGATGATGTCAATTGATATTGGATGACATGTGATGAGTATAGTGATTTTAGGTTTAACAACCACAACCACCACCATCACTGTGAGAGCTGACGATGACTTCCATTATGATGGCTTCCATGTGTCAGTCTCATGGTGGGTCTAACTGATACACTATTCCTAACATGTATCTGGGTGTTTGGTTTGATATCGCCATATCATGACTAATGAGACTCTGTCATCAACCAACTCACAATTTGATCTTATGTGTTATTGTTGTCTATCTAACTTCCATAGTAACGGCTGATCAGGGACATAATGAGAATGTATATACTCTTAATATATGTATGATCTCATTCTTGCATGTCACGTACTTGAAGAGATACATGATCGAGTAATATCATTCTCTAGACATTTATCATGTTACTTCATTATCTCATAACTAAACCGACAAAATAAATTGGAAGCTTCCCTTTTATTAATAATAAAATTAATTACATTTATGCCATTACAATCATCACATGATTAGATCTCTGGGCATATACACTAATAGACTCCCACTTGAACTTAGAAACAATCACCCATGTATCATATATTGTGTGACCTAACATGACCATAATGTTTCCTCAATGAAAGTGCTTTCGTCAATGGAGCATCAATGTTTCTTTCACTTGGTACTCTACAAATCTTTACATCTCCTTACTATATTATCTCTCATAAGTGATGAAACTACCTTTTTATATTCTTGGAATATTGTTGTGATCTAGGTTCCTTAGCTTGTACAATAGCTCCATCGTTGTCACAGTATATCTCGATTGTGTCGTTGATGCTCAGAACAACCCCAAGTTTAAAGATGAACTTCTTCATCCATACAACTTCCTTTGCTACATTTGATGCAACAATATACTCAACCTTTGTTGTAGAATCAGAAACTATCTCTTTCTTGGAACTCTTCCAACTCACAACTATGTTGTTTAGACAAAACAAAAATCCTGATTGTGGTAGTAATCATCTTTGTCAGTCTAGAAGCTTGCATCAAGGTAACCTTATACCACCAACTCTTCCTCTCCATCATAGACCAAGAACTGATCCTTAGTCCTTCTCAAGTACTTCAAGATGTTATTCAAAGTTGTTTAGTGATCATCTCCTAGATCTGGCTGATATATGCTCATCATGCTCAAAGCATATGAGACATCTGGACGGGTGCACAACATCGCATACATGATTTATCTGATTGTTGATGCATATGCAATCCCACTCATGCACTCCCTTTCTTCATAAGAACAGGGACATTGACTCTTAGAGATGGTCACTCCATGCAACACATGTAGGTTTTCTATCTTTGAGTTATCCATGTCGAACTGCTTCAACACCTTGTCAATGTATGTGCTTTGACTGAGTCCAAGAAGACTTCTTGATTTATCTCTATAGATTTTTATCCCAAGCATGTAGGATGCTTCTCCCAAGTCTCTCATAGAGAATGTATTTCCAACCCATGCCTTTACCTTTTGCAAAATAGAGATGTCATTTCCCATCAATACTATGTCATCCACATACAATACGAGGAATATAACCATGCTCCTACTAACCTTCTTGAACACACAAGGTTCATCTTCATTTTAAATAATGCCAAACATTTTGAATGTTTCATCAAAATAAAGATTCCATCTCCAAGATGCTTGCTTCAAACCATAGATTGACCTTTGTACCTTACAAACTTTATTTTTAGACTTTGGATTCAGAAAACCCTCACGTTATGTCATATACACATCCTCAACAAGATTCTCATTAAGGAATGTGGTTTTAACATCCATCTACCAAATCTCATAGAAAACATGATGATGATGGAATTAACCATGGCCACTGGAGAAACGGTTTCATCATAGTCAACACCTTGAACTTGTATGAAACCATTTGCAACCACTCTATTCTTATAGTTTTGAACTTTTCCATCTATTTTGGTCTTCTTATTGAATACCCACTTGCACACTATGGGTTTTACCCCTTTAGGTGGATCCACCAAAGTCCATACTTTGTTGGTATACATGGATTCCGTCTCATATTTCATGGCCTCCAACTATTTCTTAGACTTTGTTCCCTCAATAGCATCTTAATACATAATTGGCTCATCATCTATGACCAATTCATTACCTTCGTGAGTCACAAGATATCCATATCACTTAGGTTCAAGGCATGTCCTACTAGATCTATGAAGTTCCTATGTTAGATGAGAAATTTGAGATTCCACAACACTTTGAGACTCTTTGTTTGTCTTGTACATCTATTGATTCAATGTTTTCTTGTTGGTCTCGAACCTCTTCGAGTTCTACTTTCCTCCCACTAATTCCTTTGGCAATGAATTTGGTTTTCAAGAATGTAGTCTCTCTACAAACAAACACTTTGTTCACTTGGACTGTATAAGTAGTATCCCTTGGTTTTCTTGGAATATAAAAAATAACATTTTTAAGATCTCAGGCCAAGCTTTTAAGGAAACATTTTCTTGACA
Organism: Alisma plantago-aquatica; assembly: GCA_963693085.1. Lineage (NCBI taxonomy): Eukaryota > Viridiplantae > Streptophyta > Magnoliopsida > Alismatales > Alismataceae > Alisma > Alisma plantago-aquatica. The sequence goes on from OY856409.1 coordinate 1,851,109,046, forward strand.
TTATCTTCATACCCCCAAATCCTCATAAAAGACAATTTGGGATGCATCCTAGTCCATATCTCATATGGTGTCTTCTGAACTGATTGTGACGGTACATGGTTAAGTGTAAACGTTGTGGTTTCAAGATCATAACCCTAAAAGGTAGTAGGAAGATTAGAAAAACTCATCATAGATCACACCATAACTAACAATGTGTGATTCCTTCTTTTTTATACACCATTATGTTGTGGTGTTCCAGATGGATTCAATTGTGATACAATACCAAGGGCTCACAGAAGGTCAACAAATTCTTGGTTCAAGTATTGTGCACCTCGATTAGAATGAAGTGTCTTAATACTTTTGCAAAGTTGGTTCTATGCTTCATCATAAACTCTTTGAACTTTTCAAGAGTTTCTGGCTTATGTTTCATCGGGTAAACATAGCCATACCTACTGAAATCATCAGTAAAGGTAATGAAGTATTGATACCCACTTCTAGCAATTGTTCTAAATGGGCCACACACATCAGTATGTATGAGTCCTAAAAGATCACTAGCCCTCTCATTGTTTCTAGTGAAGGGAGTCTTACTCATCTTGCCCAACAAATAAGATTCACATGTCTCTATTGATTAAAAATCAAAAGAGTCAAGATAACCATCTTTATAGAGTCTAGATATGTGATTCTCATTTATGTTCCCTAGACGACAATGCCAAAGGTATGTTTGGTATGAGTCATTGCATTTTTGTTTCTTGGTATTTACATTATATACGCTCTTCTATAGATATATCATGTATAGACCATAAGACATTAGGGCACTTCCATAAAAGATCCCATCATTACTAATAGTGCATCTTCCATTCTTTATGAGAATTTTGAATCCTTTTTTGTCCAAACAATATACAGATATGATGTTTCTATTGATGGTAGGTACGTAATACTAGTTCTCTAACTCTATTACAAGCCCAATTGGTAGAGTTAACTCATAGGTTCTAACTGTGTTGGCCGCAACTCTTGGTTCATTTGTGACACACAGTTCAACCTCACCTTTCTCTAAAGGTCTACTTCTTTTCAGATCCTTCACATTTGAACATATGTGTGATCCACATCCGGTATCTAGTACCCATGATGAAGAATTAGTGAAGTTAATCTTGATAACGTATACACCAAAAGTAGAGATCTCAATTCCTTTCATTATCTTCGTAGGTTCCCTTATCCTTCTCCTTATTTTGAGTGCATAAGACTTTGACTTTGTCTTAGACATAGAACACTTCTTGGCCTTGCCTTTTTCAAAGGACTCAACTCTACATATCATCATCTCAGATTTTTCCATCTTCATTTGTTCTTTGACACTTATCAAGCTATCAAGAAACTCTGACAATGGCTTAGCCATGTTACTCAAGTGATAACACTCGATAAATTGGCTATGTGATTTAGGCAATGGTTGCAAAATAATATTTGTGGCCAACTCTTAACCTAAAGGAAATCCAGTCTTTCAAGATGCTTCACATGCCCAATCATATTGAGTACATGAGCCTCTACTGGATATCCTTTTGTTAGCTTGCACTCAAATAGCGCCTTAGACACATTGTACCTTCCATGCTTATCATGATTTTTATGAAACTCATTGTTCATAAAACCCAACATAAGGCTCTCGATGTTCACAACATCATTGGTGTGCTTCAAAGAAGCATGCATTTTAGTCTTAGGTAAATTTGGAGTGAATATTCCCTCTGTTGTTTTAGGAACATACAGAACACTTCTCAATGTATTGAACTAGTTATGGAAATAAATCTCATTTAACTCATCCAATTGCGATGATTGAGTGTTTTACTTTTGATTCTACAAGAGAAAATTTGTATTTGTCAAAAATCATTTTTGATCTAATTTGATATGAAAAATCAATATTAATTAGCTCTTTAATTAATTATCACTCCCACTATTTTATTCCAATTGATAGCCCTTACTAGCAATTTGGAAAATTGAAGCGTACAATCTTCTAGTGGCCCAAGATCCATATTTCATCAAGTCATGACTCAACTTTGGTTGTTCACTCACAACGTGATTATTTAGGTAGGCCAACTTTCCAATTGCATCCAAATTGAACTCTTGGATAGATGGTATGCGCAAATCTATGTCATAATCATCTGCATGCCTCTGGCACTAGGTCTCACCAAGTTATCATCAATTAAGTTTGACCCAAAATCCAACATGATAAGATATGGACCCTGGTTTGGCAAATCTACATACCTACCATCACACTTCTATGAGAGAGACGGTGCCCCACACTTTGGCATAAACTCTGCTTGGTTGATCAAGCTTTTAATGTGTGTTTCTTATGAAAGGCATCTCAAACTTGATATTTTATTAAGGTATTTTGTATAATATATATACATTAACCAATCATCACATATATATAGTATGTATCATATACATTCTATAACCCACAAAAAAAACATGCAATAAATGAAAGTGATAGTTATGGCCTATCTAATGTAATTCCTTGAAGCCATAAGGAATTATCACATATTGGTCCACATCACATGTAGAAACATGTTGTTGTTGAAGATTTGTGCATGCCAATCTAGGTTAATTGGTCCAACCCTTGAACCGATCAGCTCGCCTCTTGGATGATTGTTTGGTCATCTTTCTGGTCATCTGATTCTATGATCCACCATCTACTGGCTCCTCCAATGGTTCGTTCAGGTCCACCAGTCAATCAGATTGGCTCGTCCAGTTTGTCCTCCATGGTCCTACAACCGACCAACTCGTCATCAGGACGGTTGTCCGACATCATCGAGACATCCTTCATATTCATCAAAATAGGAAAGTAAACTATCCTAATTTTGCATCATTATAGGAAAACCTTGAGTTACATTTTAGGGGGGCAAATGTAGAAAAAAATATAATACTTTTATATTGGGAAGATATGCTAGAGCCTCAGTTTGCAAACCGAGATAAATCAATAAATCAACCACACAACCTTGCACAAATATAGGGGTTATAGGCCATATAACCATGTTGCACATCCACCATCAAAACTCACTTTTAGGGCGACACATGTAAATGTCATATATACCATATATTATATATATATACATATATATATATATATATATGTGTGTGTGTGTGTGTGTGTGTGTGTGTGTGTGTGTGTTGGCATTATTATGTGGTTATTAGTCAGACATGCACATCAACCAATTTAAATATTCACACCGCATGCAATAAATAAACTAGATAAAACTAAAAATTTGATCATATCAATTATCTCAATAATTAATTGATGTAGCTCCGATACCACTGTAGGGAAATATGCCAATAGGCAGGCAGTAGAAATAAAAAATTTACTGACATATTTACAATAAACCAGCGGATCGTGTCAATAATTATGCAATGTAAAGGATAGTTTCTCAAAGATATATCTGGTCCTACAGCAAGTCCAGTGACAATCCTCATTGATGTAGATGCACACTCTATCTTAGACTATGTCTGTGTAGCTCCTAGTTGCATTGGGACTCTTCTGACTGCTCCTTTAAAGACACAAGACTCGGAGAACTGTTGCAACAACTTCTCTATTCTCGCCACATACTGTCATTTGATGTTACAATCCTAGTTGTAGCCAAATGACTCCTGCTTCTTGGGTAGTTCACACAGACCAACTACAACTCATGTCATCCTACTGGACCATATAGGAAGGAGTTGTCCCTCCCGTTGGCATACTAGTCGCCAACCTTCTCTCCCACAAATACAAACCTCATTTGTTTCTGTAAGGACACTGACCTTTGTTTTGGGCTTACCCTGTTTGTTTTGCCTAAACCTTGTGCTTGGTTGCTTGCTAATCACCTTTAGTGGTGATTGGGGTTTGCTTGTGCTTTGTTGAGAGTTGGAGGTGCTACTTGCAAAATAACCTGAGTTAGGGTTGAAGAGCAAGTTTGTCACCTAGAGAGATGTCTTTCTCTCTCTTTGCTTCCTCTAGAGTTGAGAGGAAGGTTTGGGCTCGTGCCTTGAGTTGTCTTGGGCTTTGTTGAAGCTCTGTTGGGCTTGGTTGAACCTTATTGGGCCTTGCCTTGCTTTGAGGAGCCCTATATTGGGCAAGGATGCTTTGTGTCGACCATGGGGTATCGCCCATGGGGGTGTCGGCCAAGGTGGTGGTGGTGTGTCAGCCTTTGACCTTGTTTGACCTCCTTGCCTTGGTTGTGTCACCCTAGCTTGGACATGAGGCCGAACCTTGGTTGAGTGGTGGCATGGCATGTGCATGTGTTTTGCAAGGTGGTAAAATGTGTGGACAAGTGTGCCTTGGTAAGGTGACACCTTGCCTTGGTTTTACCTTGACCCTCATCTATATATGTCTTGCCTTTATCTTCCTTGGGAATCCTTTAGCTCTTTTGTTGGTCTTCCCTTCTTGTGTGCACGACACACCTTCCTTGGAGAGATTGGTGGTCGATCCTTTCCCCTTGGTGGAGATCCCTTCTTCTTCCTCTAGCTTGGTGGTCGAACCCTAGGTGGGTCTTGTTCTTTGGTAAGCATCTTCCCTCTCTCCTTAGCATCTTCTTCTCCATCTTGCCTACCCTTTGGCCATGGTGGTTATGGTTATTGTTCCTTTCCTTAAGGTGGTCCAAAGTGTTGTTCTTGGAGCTAGGAGCTTGAATCTTGGAGCTTTGGAGCTTGAGGAGTTTGCTTAAGGCGGGTTACATAATTTCTAACCCTAGCTATACTACCTACTTTATGTGGAATGATTCCTATATGTTGATCATCGGCCAATGCATGTTATGTTTCTTGCTCTAGTACATGTTGTTGATCTTATGGATATAGTGATCATGATGTGGTTGATGTTGTTGATGGTTTATATACCTTTACACCTAGTTGGCCGAACCATAGTTTGGGGTTTCCTTGCTGAGCAATACTCCTTTCTCTCCTTGGTCTAGAGTAGTGAGTTTGAGCTTTAGTGATGTAGGCAATACCCCTCTCTCATTTTAGTTGAGAGGTGAGTCTACATTCTAGTTGCTTGGGCAACACCCTTGATGCGATGATTTTGAGTCGCATTTATAGACTTGTTTTACTTGTGTTTTATGCATTTATTGGTCATTTTGGTGGTTAATATTGCATAATTCATTTACTTTGGTCTATAACCCTTCTAAACATCAATTATCCCTTATTTTATCATTTTGAGCATAAATGATTACAATAATATGTTTTATTTCGGCTTATGTGGTTTTGTGTTGCAATTTCAGGAAAAACGCATATCTGCAGTTGTTGATACCATCGACAGTTGTCAATACCATCAACACAACTACAGGCAGCCAGCCGCAAGGAGCAGCACAGAGTCGATACCATCGACATGGAAGTCAATGGTAGCGACATTCCATCAGATTTCTAGTGAGAAGACAGTCGATACTATCAACCATAAAGTCGATACTATCGAGCCCAGAAGATTCAGCGATGGAAAAAGACAAAACCGACACCTAATGTAACATCCCTGACCTGGGTTATAAACTAACCCTAGGTGTTTTTCCTAAATATGTAATTAAACCCTGGTGATTATCTTATGACATGTAATTAAGTTTCTCAGGAACATATACTTTCAATTTTGTCCTTTTTAAATCAAAGTTGTAGTATTATTTTGGTAATGCAGGGGTTTATGTGCAAATTACCCAGTTAATGGGTTAGCTTGCAATTGCACATTTTAACATGTTATTTTGATAATGAGACATCATATGAGTGAATATGATGAGACTTGATGGATTTCCCAAGCTTGGGCATCTAGATGCAGCTTGAGGAATATTCCTTATGCTTAAAAACCCTAATTTGGAGTAAAATGCAGTTTACCCAATTTGAGGGGTGCAACTTGTAAAATACACCATCTAGAACATCTTTTATGACTCTTGTCCTCATTTAGAGTAGAAATGGTGAAAGGGATACATCAATGAATAATCAGATAAGAAAAATGACATTTGTACATAAAATTCACTAAGTTTGAGTAAGGAAACCTTTCATGTATGTACCCTAGTTGAAAGTTGGCGTTCTTTACCCCTAGATCTTGAGATTTCATGAGCTTTGCATAAGTTTAGATGAGATTGGACGTTCCCTTAAGAAAAGAAAGGACTTGGATGAGAATTTCAAAGTTCTAGAGGTCCTTATGGTGTAAATAGCCTAAACTATATAAGCACCTTTCTTTCCAAACCAAACAAACGTTTTCCTTCACTTCCTCACTTCTCATCTTTCTCAACCGACCAAGGCCAAGCTCTGGAGCTTAGGGAAACGACCAACCTGTTCTAAGGTAAGAGAACACCACCTTCTAGCTTGGATTCATGGAAGAAATCGTATTACAAGGTTGAATTGCTAGTTTTCTTACTTAGGTTCCTTGTTCTAGCCGACCATCCCCATCTTTTTCTTGAAGAATTGACCTTGGCCGACATATGGAGCTCAAGACGCCATTAATGGCTTGAAGCTTGGAAGCTTGGAAGCTCTAGGAACCACGTTTGAGGTGGGTTTTATAACTCTAACTCTTAGCTTTGTTATGCACATCTTTGTTCTTGGTTTCTATGATTAGTTCTTCTTCTACCTCCCTTCTTCCTTGCTCTTTTGCAAGCAAAACGGTGAAGGAACTGACCTGAACAGAGGTTGAGGATGATGGGCGTGGATTACTAGGCCACTTTATGAAATGACCTTGGACCCCTTTTGGTCCAAACGGGTGCAACTCGTTTAAGGTCAAACGGGTTCACCCGTTTGATCTCAAACGATCCTGCAAGATCGTTTGGATCAGAACGACCCCAAGACCGTTTCATAGGGTTGACCAAGCGTTGACCGTTTGGGATACCTGTTCATAATATATTGAATTTTCATTCCTATAAAGAATTGTAATCTAATTCCTAACCAATTAAGAGTTGAAGACACTTCAATAACCTAACCCTAATCGGGTGAAAGTTGCTGATTTCAATATAGATCTTGTTGAGTTTTGGGTTGAAGGACTCAAACGGGTTCTAACCCATTTGGGGGTTCATACAAACGATCTCACACTTGTTTAGTGACACCCCAAGATCGTTTGGAGGTCTAGGGTTAAAGAAATTCGATGGTTTGAGGGTCCAATTACAAGATGTTGATAAATTAATGAAAAGTGCTGATTTTTAATTTAATTAGGGGTCAACCCTTATCAAATCATTTTGTTTCTTGGTCAAACTTTGGGCAAACGGTCTCAAGATCGTTTGGAGGTCATCGAAATGACCTCAAGACCGTTTGAGCCATGTTTGGGCCCAATTGGAGGTCAATTGATAGGTTCAACTCTAATTTGAATCATATTGTTGAACATTGATGATTAGCCGATTGGGAACTCTATTTGAGTTAGATTTAACCCTAATTGGCTTTCAATTGAGGGTCAATTTGGTGTCCAGTTGATTGAGGCTCATCCTAATTGACTCAATTTGTATATGGTTAACATGGCTTGGGCCAATTGAAAGCTTCAACATAAGAAATCCTTTTCAAGCATAAACTTTGTGTCACCTTTTATGTTCATGCGGTTTGAACCCAAGTAGACCCACACTCGTTTTAGACCAAACGAGTTCACACTCATTTGAGTCCAAATGAGTCCACACTCGTTTGAGTCCAAACGGGTTCACACTCGTTTGAGTCCAAATGGGTTCACACTCGTTTGAGTCCAAACGGGTTCACACCCGTTTAAGCTCAAACGGGTTCACACTCGTTTAGGCTCAAATGGGTCCACACTCGTTTGGACTTAAATGGGTCCACACCCATTTAAGATTAAGTGGGTCCACACTTGTTTAAGGTTCAAATGGATTCAAGGTCATTTGAGATTAAACAAGTTCAGGGTCGTTTAAGAATCAAATGGGTTGAAGGTTGAAGGTTAAACCCTAAACCAATTGGAGACCTTCAAGGTTGATTATACTTAATCACTTGAAGGTGTAAATGGTTCAATGATGATCTAATCTAAACCCTAATGGTAACCTAAGATTTTAAGGGACTAGGTGTCTAATGAATTGACCCATGATGATGGTCAATGGGTAAGTTACCAAAATGTCCCTGAAAGGTTCAATTGAGTGATACCTTGTTTTAATCAAACCCTAATCACATGATAGTGATGAGTTGAATTGTGTTAATCAATGAGGACTTAACCCAACCTAATCTAGAGTGGTGTAATCACTATCTACTAGTTAGAGGAGAGAGAAAGTACCAATTATAATGGAAACTCTAGTAAAATTCCTTCAATATATATGAATGTGCAAGTTTAGGTATGATCCACTTATGTGAGATCATGAAAACCCTAATGATGATAATTGATGAAATCTTAATCTTATATGAGGCCTTTAATGATGATGTTTCTCATACATGAGGATGTTATGAGATCATTTTCACCATGAGGTGAATAGTAAACCCTAATTCTAGGGTGATGACATGTAATGTGAATAGTAAACCCTAATTGATGAAAACCAGGGAAACCTAGCTCTTGTATGAGTAGGGAGATACAACTTCTTTAAATGAGTTATTTACTGTTATCTGTTGATTTAACCATGTAGGTTCCATTATGAGGATGATCATATCCAGGTATGGATGATGATACTATATTCATTGAAAGCATGTTGTTAGCTTTATGAATAGTGATATATCCTGATGCCTTGTTAGTAGCATCTTATGAGATTGATAGGCTATGAGAGCCATGCATACCATCAAGGTCATGCTTTAAGAGATGACTTGTGATGAGAATATTGAAAAATGATAATTGATGAGATTTAGGCTTTTTACATTTAGTATTCTTCCTTCATAGCTGTTATGCTAATGATTAATGTTTGAAAACATGTATGATGATAAAATAATATTGAAATGTACCTAACTAATCAAGTATAATCATACCATGTAGAGACCTGATCATAGATCCATCATTGTCAGGAGTTAAATGATGGTGAAACAGGTTTCCCTAAGGGGATTCCTGGAGCACATACTTTTGAATATGTGGGGTAATATGGATGTGAATTTCCTTACATCCTAGTGTAGGAGTTGATTTAGATGTATCTTTATTCTATCAATCCTTCACTATGTGTTTATGCCGGGGTGATGTAATACTAATCTCCCAAGGAAATCTTTTATACCGCATCGATGAGAGATAAACAAGAAATCTTTCGATGGCGAAGAGAGTACAGAATGCCACTGTGACTCTAATAGCAAAGTACCAGAATACCCTGGTAAGCTTTTGTAACAGAGACACTATATGTCCTGCATGTTGATCCTCATACTGACTGAGGAAGATGAGGTCATAAAAATCCGGCTCTTTTGATGACCTATGTATGATACTGATGCGACTTAATAGTGATCGGTTGGAGTATGAGCGGTATACCTCATCTCCGCAAGGCATAATGATGTTTGTAAAATATATTCAACCGAGTAGTATATCTGCTTAGGTTGAACCACGAAATACATTGGTTGATGATACATTACTTAGTATACATGTTTTTCATATTCCTTAAATGTTGTTGTTCTAATTGATGACAATCTGCTGTTGATTACCTTAGAGCTTTTATTGCCTATGTTATTCTTGGTTGCTATAATAAAGCTTCTGGCGGGGAGTTATAACTCTTGCTGGGACAATTATTTAAAATTGTCTCACCCCGTAGATTTCAACTTTTTAGGTGGTCGTCGAGGGCGAAGGAATCAATCTTCAAGAGACCAGTATCAGCAGCAATTGTATCAGGAGCAGCAGTAAATCTCAGGTGGAGATTCAGACTGCTGAGTTGTATAGTTAAATAGTCAGTCCTATGTGTTCTCTGTACTCTCAGGTCCTTGGAGTCTTTTGGTCTGAGATTTTGGGTTTTAAATCTTGAGATTTTGTATCTGGATGTATATCATCACTCCTGAAGTGATCTAACAGAGATGTAATATGTTTACCTTGTTTCTTATAAAAGGAGTTTCATGATTTCAAGATCTTGTCTCAAAAAGTTTTTAATTTTCGGTGACTCTCGTATTCCGCTGTTAATCGAATCGCTTCCGCTGAGTTTAATCGTGTTTATTTTGGGTTTTGGAGATCAGAGCCCACAATTAAGTGGTATCAGAGCCCTAGGTTCACTGAGTCTATAGAGACATAGGACTTAGGATGTCGAGTCTATCCTTAGTATTTCTTTCTCATCTAATAAAGTCTTCTACTCCTCAGGAGAAGAAGATAATTAAGGATGTCTGAGCAACACGAAGAGTACGTGGCAGAAAATAGTGTTGCTGCACCCAAAGGAGGTGCAAGGAACCCGGAGATAGAACGACCTGTACCTGAGCCACCCAGAGAACCACCTCAGTTTGACCCAGCTGACATGGGAAACCCAGCTGTTCAAACTATGTTCGGGCAGTTTATGACTGCTATGAAACACATCACCGACAGGATGCCCCTGCGTGCACCTAGGGCACCTGCCCAGCCTGAAGGACAAGGTATCAGTAAGACGTTCGAGCGACTTCGTCGTGTCGGAGCAACTGAATACTTTGGAACAACTGATCCTGCAGATGCCGATCTGTGGTTAACCGAGTTGGAGAAAGCTTTTAGAATCCTTAACATCCCAGAAGCTCAGAAGGTTAGACATGCTGTCTATCTTCTCAAGGGAAGTGCTGGTCACTGGTGGACCATGGAAGAGTAGAAGAGGCCTGGAGTGGAGATCTCGTGGGAATATTTTTGTCGGGAATTTATAAATAGATATTTTTCAAAGACCTTCCTAGATGAGAAGATCTCTCAGTTCGAGAGATTGAGGCAAGGAATGATGAACATTAGTGAGTATGAAGCTAAGTTCATGGAGTTGTTGCGATTCTGTCCGCATATGGCTACCACAGATGAAGAAAGGATTAGGAGGTTTGAGAAGGGTTTGAACGCTGACTTGACTACTCCCGTTTCTGCCCTAGAGAATCAGGACAGGTTTTCTACCTTCGTTGAGTCAGTCCGAAGGATAGAGAAATCCGTAGTCAAGAAGAGACAAACCCATAAAAGATATCCGCAGTTCCAGTGTTCTTCATCTAGAGACTTTAAGAAGCCTAGATTCTCTGCACCTACACCTCCACCACCCAGAATTAGTGCTCAAACACAATGGACACCGAGTAGAGGCAGGGAACGAAGCCTACCACTACAAGAGACTCACAGTTCAGCATCAATGTTAGTTATAGGCCCACCCAGACCACAACAACTGGAGAAGAGCTGTTACAACTATGGGAAGGTGGGACATTTGATGAAGGACTGCCGATCTAGGCCTGTCAGTGTGACACAGCCTTCGAGACAGAGTCAACAGGGATCACAGAGAAGGCAATCTCAAGGAGCAGCTCGAGGACGTGGACAAGCGTCTCAAGCTGGATCATCAGCACCACCTCAACACCAGGCGACAGCGAGGTTCTATGCTATGAACCCACCAGATGCAGTGGTCAATCCACGGGTAGTGGCAGGTCAGATGGAACTTTTATATTCTGATATGTCTAAATCCTGTGTTGTATCTGTTCTGATTGACCCGGGTGCTACACACTCCTTTGTCACTCGGAGAGTGCTTCGTAGATGCAATATGACAAATAGTCATAGGACAGATAGCTTGTTTTTGGAGACTCCGTTGAGTGGGTCTGCTGTTTTCTAGGAGGTATGATCTCCCTGCATCCTCTTCTTTTCTGATCATCGCATTCAAGTGGACCTTATACCACTTGATATGCAAGGATTTGATATAATCTTTGGGATGGATACCTTAGAAAGGTATCGAGTTGTCTTGGATTGTGAATCCAAGCAGGCTGTGTTTGCTGATGATAGCAGCACATGGATCTTTCAAGGAGAAAGAAAGATTATGCCCACCTGTCTTGTATCAGCTATGGTTGCTAACAAGCTGATGAGGCAAGGATGTTATGCATTCCTGGCACATGTAGTAGATGTTACCAAAGAAGGTCCCAACCCTGCTGAAGTTCCTATAGTCAGGGAATTCAAGGACGTATTTCCTGAAGAACTTCTAGGTATACCACCGCCTCGGGAAATTGATTTTGAAATCAATTTGATCCCAGATACAAAACCTATAGCCCAGACACCGTACAGGATGGCGCCTGCTGAGATGGCAGAACTCAAGAAACAACTTCAAGAGTTGTTTGAGAAAGGTTTTATCTGACCGAGCACTTCACCGTGGGGTGCTCCGGTTTTGTTTGTTAAAAAGAAAGATGGGTCAATGCTGTTGTGCATTGATTATAGACAACTCAATAAAGTAACAATAAAGAATAAGTACCCGTTGTCGAGGATTGATGATATTTTTGACCAGTTGCGTGGTGCAACAGTCTTCTCAAAGATAGACTTGAGGTCTGGATATCATCAACTCCGTATTAAGGATAGTGACATATCCAAGTCTGCCTTTAGGACATGATATGGTCACTATGAGGTCACAGTTATGTCGTTTGGACTAACCAATGCACCGGCTGCATTCATGGAACTCATGAATAGAGTTTTTCGACCTTTCCTTGATCAGTGTGTTGTCGCCTTCATAGATAACATTCTGATTTATAGTAAGGATGCTCAGCAGCATGAACAACATCTCTAACAGCCTCTAACTCTGCTAAGAAAACATAAGCTATATGCTAAGTTTAGCAAGTGTGAGTTCTGGTTGCCGGAAGTATCTTTTCTTGGACATGTGATATCTGCCTCGGGTATTCGTGTTGACCCTACAAAGGTAGAATCTGTTCTACAGTGGGAACAACCGAAGACACCAATGGAGATTCGAAGTTTCTTGGGATTAGTTGGTTATTATCGAAGGTTTATTAAGAATTTCAGTTCTATAGCCTTACCCTTAACCAAGTTAACCCGGAAAGATGTTCCTTTTACCTGGAGTGATAAGTTTCAACAATCTTTTCAGTTGTTGAAGGAGAGGTTGACAAGTGCACCTGTGCTTGTGTTACCTGAGTAAGGAAAAGGATACATAGTTTTCTGTGATGCCTCCAAGAATGGACGCAGATGCGTGTTGATGCAGGATAAGCAAGTAATTTCTTTTGCTTCACGACAACTTAAGAAACACGAAGAGAATTATCCGACACACGATTTGGAGTTAGCTGCTGTGGTTCATTCCCTGAAGATCTGGAGACATTATCTTTACGGAGAAACCTTCCAGATTTTCACAGACCATAAGAATCTTAAGTATATCTTTTCTCAGCATGAACTTAACATGAGGCAACGTCGCTGGATGGAGTTAATCAAGGACTACGATTGTACAATAGATTACCATCCAGGAAAGGCCAATGTAGTTGCAGATGCCTTGAGTAGGAAATCAGCAATATCAACCATGGATAGAGCACAACTAAACTATTTAGTATTCTCTAAGAGAGATATGCTTATCTCTTTAAGGCAAGACAATGTATAGTTGAATGTGTCATTGTTAGCCGGGTTGTTGGCTGAGATGCATATCAAACCCACCCTAAGAGAGCAGATTAAGGAGGCACAGCAAGTTGATGTTGCAGTTCAGCAGATCAGATCTGAGTATGGTGATGAGAAGAGAGAAGGTTTTCATGAATCAGATGATCAAGTGGCATGCTATCATGGGAGGATGATAGTACCAGATGTAGATAACCTGAGGAAGTTAGTCCTGGAAGAAGCTCATTCTTCAATGTATGCTATGCATCCAGGAAGCACCAAGATGTATCAAAACTTGAAAGATATGTATTGGTGGCCCAGGATGAAGAAGGATGTTGCAGAGTTTGTGATAAGGTGTCCTGTGTGTCAGCAAGTTAAAGCTGAACACCAGAAGCCTATAGGAACAATGCAACCTTTACCCATACCACAGTGGAAGTGGGATCATGTAACCATGGACTTTGTTGTTGGTCTACCTAGAACAAACAAAGGACATGATTCCATTTGGATAATTGTTGATAGGTTGACTAAGACAACACATTTCTTACCTGTCAAAACAACCTATCCTGCTGAAAGGTTATCCCAGTTATATGTTCAAGAGATAGTGCGTTTGCACAGAGTTCCTGTCACCATAGTTTCTGACAGAGGTCCTCAGTTCACAAGTCGTTTTTGGGAGAAGTTGCACAGAGCTTTAGGCACCAAGTTAAGGTTTAGTACAGCCTTTCATCCACAGACTGATGGACAGTCAGAAAGGACAATACAGACCTTGGAAGATCTGTTGAGAGCATGTGTTCTCCAGTTTACAGGGAGTTGGGATCTGCACCTAAGCCTAATAGAGTTTGCCTATAACAATAGCTATCAACATAGTATTGATATGGCACCTTATGAGGCTTTATATGGTAGACATTGTACGTCACCTTTGTGTTGGTATGAGACTGGTGAACATCAGTTGTTAGGTCCTGATCTTGTGCAGCAAACTACAAAGAAGATCAAAGTTATACTAGAATAGCTTAAGACTGCACAGGATAGACAGAAGTCGTATGCTGATAAGCGTCGTAGACCGTTTGAGTTCCAGGTTGGATACAGAGTGTACCTCAAGGTCTTGCCTTGGAAAGGAGTCCTTCGCTTTGGAAGGAAAGGAAAGTTAGCACCTAGATTTATGGGACCTTATCCAATCATTGAACGGGTTGGAAAGGTAGCCTATAGACTAGAGTTACCACCAGAGTTGCAGAGGTTACACCCTGTGTTTCACATTTCTATGCTAAGGAAATGTCACCCCGACACTGAGTCAGTTCTACAACCTATGGAGGTAGAATTGAATGATGACATATCTTACGAGGAAGGGCCAGTGTCAATCCTTGATAGTAGAACTAAAAAGTTAAAGAAGAAGGATATAATCCTTGTGAAAATCCTGTGGAACCACCGTGGTGTTGAAGAAGCCACCTGGGAACTAGAGGATGAGATGAGAAGGAAATACCCTGCTCTTTTCTCCTAATACGTTTTGTTGATTTTGAGGACGAAATCCTTGTAAGGGGTGGATAATTTGTAACATCCCTGACCTGGGTTATAAACTAACCCTAGGTGTTTTGCCTAAATATGTAATTAAACTCTGGTGATTATCTTATGACAAGTAATTAAGTTTCTCAGGAACATATACTTTCAATTTTGTCCTTTTTAAATCAATGTTGTAGTATTATTTTGGTAATGCAGGGGTTTATGTGCAAATTACCCAGTTAAGGGGTTAGCTTGCAATTGCACATGTTAAGATGTTCTTTTGATAATGAGACATCATATGAGTGAATATGATGAGACTTGATGGATTTCCCAAGCTTGGGCATCTAGATGCAGCTTGAGGAATATTCCTTATGCTTAAAAACCCTAATTTGGAGTAAAATGCAGTTTACCCAATTTGAGGGGTGCAACTTGTAAAATACACCATCTAGAACATCTTTTATGACTCTTGTCCTCATTTAGAGTAGAAATGGTGAAAGGGACACATCAATGAATAATCAGATAAGAAAAATGACCTTTGTACATAAAATTCACTAAGTTTGAGTAAGGAAACCTTTCATGTATGTACCCTAGTTGAAAGTTGGCTTTCTTTACCCCTAGATCTTGGGATTTCATGAGCTTTTCATAAGTTTAGATGAGATTGGACGTTCCCTTAAGAAAAGAAAGGACTTGGATGAGAATTTCAAAGTTCTAGAGGTCCTTATGATGTAAATAGCCTAAACTATATAAGCACCTTTCTTTCCAAACCAAACAAACGTTTTCCTTCACTTCCTCACTTCTCATCTTTCTCAACCGACAAAGGCCAAGCTCTGGAGCTCAGGGAAATGACCAACCTATTCTAAGGTAAGAGAACACCACCTTCTAGCTTGGATTCATGGAAGAAATCGTATTACAAGGTTGAATTGCTAGTTTTCTTACTTAGGTTCCTTGTTCTAGCCGACCATCCCCATCTTTTTCTTGAAGAATTGACCTTGGCCGACCTGTGGAGCTCAAGACGCCATTAAAGGCTTGAAGCTTGGAAGCTCTAGGAACCACGTTTGAGGCGGGTTTTATAACTCTAACTCTTAGCTTTGTTATGCACATCTTTGTTCTTATTTTCTATGATTAGTTCTTCTTCTACCTCCCTTCTTACTTGCTCTTTTGCAAGCAAAACGATGAAGGAACCGACCTGAACAGAGGTTGAGGATGATGGGCGTGGATTCCTAGGCCACTTTATGAAACGACCTTGGACCCTTTTTGGTCCAAACGGGTGCAACTCATTTAAGGTCAAACGGGTTCAACCCGTTTGATCTCAAACGATCCTGCAAGATCGTTTGGATCAGAACGACCCCAAGACCGTTTCATAGGGTTGACCAAGCGTTGACCATTTGGAATACCTGTTCATAATATATTGAATTTTCATTCATACAAAGAATTGTAATCTAATTCCTAACCAATTAAGAGTTGAAGACACTTCAATAACCTAACCCTAATCGGGTGAAAGTTGCTGATTTCAATATAGATCTTGTTGAGTTTTGGGTTCAAGGACTCAAACGGGTTCTAACCCATTTGGGGGTTCATCCAAACGATCTCACACTCGTTTAGTGACACCCCAAGATCGTTTGGAGGTCTAGGGTTAAAGAAATTCGATGGTTTGAGGGTCCAATTACAAGATGTTGATAAATTAATGGAAAGTGCTGATTTTTAATTTAATTAGGGCTCAACCCTTATCAAATCATTTTGGTTCTTGGTCAAACTTTGGGCAAACGGTCTCAAGATCGTTTGGAGGTCATCCAAACGACCTCAAGACCGTTTGAGCCAAGTTTGGGCCCAATTGGAGGTCAATTGATAGGTTCAACTCTAATTTGAATCATATTGTTGAACATTGATGATTAGCCGATTGGGAACCCTATTTGAGTTAGATTTAACCCTAATTGGCTTTCAATGGAGGGTCAATTTGGTGTCCAGTTGATTGAGGCTCATCGTAATTGACTCAATTTGTATATGGTTAACATGGCTTGGGCCAATTGAAAGCTTCAACATAAGAAATCCTTTTCAAGCATAAACTTTGTGTCACCTTTTATGTTCATGCGGTTTGAACCCAAGTAGACCCACACTCGTTTGAGTCCAAATGGTTTCACACTCATTTGAGTCCAAACTGGTTCACACTCGTTTGAGTCCAAACGGGTTCACACTCGTTTAAGCTCAAATGGGTTCACACTCGTTTAGGCTCAATCGGGTCCACACTCGTTTGGACTTAAATGGGTCCACACCCGTTTAAGATTAAGTGGGTCCACACTCATTTAAGGTTCAAATGGATTCAAGGTCATTTGAGATTAAACAAGTTCAGGGTCGTTTAAGAATCAAATGGGTTGAAGGTTGAAGGTTAAACCCTAAACCAATTGGAGACCTTCAAGGTTGATTATACTTAATCACTTGAAGGTGTAAATGGTTCAATGATGATCTAATCTAAACCCTAATGGTAACCTAATATGTTAAGGGACTAGGTGGCTAATGAATTGACCCATGATGATGGTCAATGGGTAAGTTACCAAAATGCCCCTGAAAGGTTCAATTGAGTGATACATTGTTTTAATCAAACCCTAATCACATGATAGTGATGAGTTGACTTGTGTTAATCAATGAGGACTTAACCCAACCTAATATAGAGTGGTGTAATCACTATCTACTAGTTAGAGGAGAGAGAAAGTACCAATTATAATGGAAACTCTAGTAAAATGCCTTCAATATATATGAATGTGCAAGTTTAGGTATGATCCACTTATGTGAGATCATGAAAACCCTAATGATGATAATTGATGAAATCTTAATCTTATATGAGGCCTTTAATGATGATGTTTCTCATACATGAGGATGTTATGAGATCATTTTCACCATGAGGTGAATAGTAAACCCTAATTCTAGGGTGATGACATGTAATGTGAATAGTAAACCCTAATTGATGAAAACCAGGGAAACCTAGCTCTTGTATGAGTAGGGAGATACAACTTCTTTAAATGAGTTATTTACTGTTATCAGTTGATTTAACCATGCAGGTTCCTTTATGAGGATGATCATATCCAGGTATGGATGATGATACTATATTCATTGAAAGCATGTTGTTAGCTTTATGAATAGTGATATATCCTGATGCCTTGTTAATAGCATCTTATGAGATTGATAGGTTGTGAGAGCCATGAATACCATCAAGGTCATGCTTTAAGAGATGACTTGTGATGAGAATATTGAGAAATGATAATTGATGAGAGTTAGGCTTGTTACATTTAGTATTCTTCCTTCATAGTTGTTATGCTAATGATTAATGTTTGAAAACATGTATGATGATAAAAGAATACTGAAATGTACCTAACTAATCAAGTATAATCATACCATGTAGAGCCCTGATCATAGATCCATCATTGTCAGGAGTTAAATGATGGTGAAATAGGTTTCCCTAAGGGGATTCCTGGAGCACATACTTTTGAATATGTGGGGTAATATGGATGTGAATTTCCTTACATCCTATTGTAGGAGTTGATTTAGATGTATCTTTATTCTATCAATCCTTCACTATGTGTTTATGCCGGGGTGATGTAATACTAATCTCCCAAGGAAATCTTTTATACCGCATCGATGAGAGATAAACAAGAAATCTTTCGATGGCGAAGAGAGTACAGAATGCCACTGTGACTCTAATAGCGAAGTACCAGAATACCCTGGTAAGCTATTGTAACAGAGACACTAGATGTCCTGCATGTTGATCCTCATACTGACTGAGGAAGATGAGGTCATAAGAATCCGGCTCTTTTGATGACCTATGTATGATACCGATGTGACTTAATAGTGATCGGTTGGAGTATGAGCGGTATACCTCATCTCCGCAGGGCATAATGATGTTTGTAAAATATAATCAACCGCGTAGTATATCTGCTTAGGTTGAACCACGAAATACATTGGTTGATGATACATTGCTTGGTATACATGTTTTTCATATTCCTTAAATGTTGTTGTTCTAATTGATGACAATCTGCTGCTGATTACCTTAGAGCTTTTATTGCCTATGTTATTCTTGGTTTCTATAATAAAGCTTCTGGCAGAGAGTTATAACTCTCGCTGGGACAATTATTTAAAATTGTCTCACCCCATAGATTTCAACTTTTTAGATGGTCGTCGAGGGCGAAGGAATCAATCTTCAGGATACCAGTATCAGCAGCAACAGTATCAGGAGCAACAGTAAATCTCAGGTGGAGATTCAAACTGCTGAGTTGTATAGTTAAATAGTCAGTCCTATGTGTTCTCTGTACTCTCAGGTCCTTGGAGTCTTTTGGTCTGAGATTTTGGGTTTTAAATCTTGAGATTTTATATCTGGCTGAATATCATCATTCCTGAAGTGATCTAACATAGATGTAATATGTTTACCTTGTTTCTTATAAAAGGAGTTTCATGATTTCAAGATCTTGTCTCTAAAAGTTTTTAATTTTTGGTGACTCTCGTATTCCGCTGTTAATCGAATCGCTTCCGCTGAGTTTAATCGTGTTTATTTTGGTTTTTGGAGATCAGAGCCCACAGCTAAGAGAGTCGATACCATCGACCCTCATCGATGGTATCGAGTTAGCATCAAGCACGATGAAAAAAAGAAAAGAAGACTTGTCGATATCGCGCAGGGTCGATACCATCGACTCGCGTCGATAGTATCGACACCGTCAGATGCCAGTTTGTTTCAGATTGATCTAAATCCGACGTTTATGATATTTTTTGCAACCTTACTCGGTGATTATACCTAATGACGACGGCCAAGAGCAATCTATCACATTATTAGCCGTTGCACACGTCCCGAGGAGGTGTGGAGAGAAGAACGGAGCCCAGAAGTACGCCCCAGCCATTCCGGAAGCCGAAGAAGATGTTTTCCCCCGCCGAAAGGCTGTAGAGTGTGCATTCCATGCCGAGGAATGCTTGGATCTTCTCCGTTCAGGGGTTTCTTCACTTATTCACTTTTTCTCCATGTTTCCCCTTTTCTCTACCATATTTTTCTCTGAGATGAACATGCGGGGCTAATCCCCTTTGTCTTTAGGACCGGGAGTAGCCCGGGGAAGCATTTTATGACATTTTTATCATAGTAATTCATTATTTGTCTCTTAAATCTGTGGTATGATTTTGTTTTCTCAATTATATTGTTATGCTTGATCACCATAATGATAATCTAATGCCTTTAATTACTTTAAAAGAAGAATTAACGGTTGAAAAGAGACGAAATTCACATTAATTAACAAATCCCTTGAACAAGGCGATGTACGGTTAATGGTGGACACCCATAGGTCGATTTTAATGCACCTAGTTTAGGGTATATGTTACTACGACGGTGGAACCGACCTAGACATAGGTAGTGAATTGTATCAACAACTCTCAAAATATTTCAATCGATTTAGCTGATCGCAACCAGTTAGTAGTAGTCTACCGATAATTCAGTGTCCCTGAGTTTGACTCGGGCCTCACAAGGGCCTAAACTACATTGACACGTACACTTGCGTTCGACGCACTATAAAAGTGTGTCAAGTTTTTGGCATCGTTGTCGGGGACATGGGAATTGTCGGCACTACGAGTGCTGCAAGCGGCCATTCTAGGCCACTTTTTAATTTTTATTATTCATAAATCATTTTAAAATTTATAGTTTATCTTGCATATTTTGTAATCGTCTAGTACGGTACTGAACTTAAATTATTATTTTGCAGGTACTGTGCATGGTGCAGACACGTAGCACTGACTACATGAAACAAGCACTAGAGGTTCCACTGTCGGGACGTGACGACGAGGAGGATTACAATCAAGACCAACTGGAAGATATAGATTCTGGCTCAGAACAAGAAGCCATGGCCGAAGAGCAGACGATATGGGAGAAGATAAAAGCTTCTTCCTCATCTGCTTCAAAGGGGCCAATTAAGAAGCAGGAAATCAACATTCTGACTTATAAGATTGATCATGCATTAATCAATCTGGTCAAGTCTAATGCATTCCACGGGCTAAAGAACAAAGACCCGGTGACTCACATTAGCCAGTTTGTGGAGAACTGTGATATGATAAAAATAGACAGGTTTCCACAGGAGACACTATACCTGAAGTTGTTGCCAAGCTCTTTGGCAGGAAATGCATGAGAATGGTTGCACAATCTAGACTATGAATATGTGGAATCATGGAACCACATGGTGGAAGTGTTCTTTGAAATGTTTTTCCCACCCAAGAAGACAAATGATATGATCAGAAAAATCCATAATTTCAGCCAGAAGGCAGGGGAGACTTACTCTGAGACCTGGGAAAGGTTTCAGATCATGCTTAGGAGGTGCCCGCATCATGGGATTGACAAGGAGATGCAGGTCAAAATCTTCTATTTTGCTCTCTCCGAGCATGATAGAAGTAACATGGATTTCGCAGGTTTAGGGTTCTTTTTGAACAACACAGACACGAGGTGTTGGGAAATTCTGAAAAACATGGCCAAGAAGAAATCCTGGGGCGGCAGAGATGCCGTAGAGCATGTTCGAGTTGCGTGAGAGTCAAAGTCCATCAAAGAGCTGAATGAGAAGATTGACCTTCTAGCAAAGAAACTGCTTGCAAAAGAAGATACCGAAACAGATGATGAGGCTCAAGTAAAGTTTATGCGCTAGCAGCAGGGGTACAGAAACAATGATTATTCATGGAGGAAGGACAAGAAATTTTCCTAGAAGGATCCAAATAATTTCTTACAAGACCCCGATGCAAAACCCCAGCCGGTGGCGGAGGATAAGAGCACAGAGTTGCTCAACCAAGTGATAAAGCAGAACCAAGAACTGATGAACACTTTTGGCTAGCAGATCAAGCAACAGGGGGAATTCATGAATTAGTTTGGGCAGACATTGCAGAGCCATGGGGCTTAGATTAGGATGATAGAGATGTCTATGGCACAATTGGCAGCTGAGATAGCAAATCTGAAGAAGCCAGTGCAGCAAGGCTTCCCGGGTAACACAAACATTCCAGGAGGAAACCAGCAGGCGAAGGCAATATTGCTACAGAGTGGCAAGAAGATTTTAAACCCCAGGGCCGATGAACCAAGCAGACACCAGTCAGAAACCGAAGGTGAGGCCACAGAGGAAATGCCAATTCCAGTCACAGAGTCGGTTGAGGATATAGTAGAGGAAATCACAGCTGAACATGTTACTGTTGAGGAGGAGACAAAGAAGAGGACACCATATGTGCCACCACATCAAAGGGCACAGGATGTCCCGATCCCATATCCAAATAGTGTGAAAGCAAACAAGGTGGATGCCCAGTTCAAGAAGTTTCTGGACAGTTTTAGAAAGCTCTCTGTCAACATTCCACTTCTAGAAGCAATCGAACAGATACCCTCCTATGGGAAATTCTTGAAATACATCATCACAAAGAAAAGAAAAATCCCAGATACTGAGGTTGTGGTTCTCAAGGAATAGGTAAGTGCCTTCATCATGGGCACATTACCACCTAAGAGGTAGGATCCGGGTTACTTCAATATTTCATGTTACATTGGTAAGGTGAAATTTGGCAAAGCACTATGTGATTCAGGGGCAAGTATAAACTTGATGTCTCTCTCTACGTTCAAGAAATTGGGATTAAAAGAATCAAGGTCGAGCAATATGACAATACAGTTGGAAGATAATTCAGTGGTGAAGCCCTATGGTATTTGTCAAGATGTGTTGGTGAAAGTAGGTGGATTTGTATTTCCAGCAGACTTTTTTGTAATGGAGATGCAAGATGAACAAGGTAATGAGTTACTCCTTGGACGACACTTCCAAGCCACTACTGACATGATACTTGAGATGGGGAGAGGTCGTTTGACCTTGGGTATCGCTCACGATCGGTTCGAGATGGTCATGCCTTCCATCACCACTCAATCTAAAGTTAAGGAGCAATTCCGCATGGCGAAGCACTTTGATCAAAATATATCTCTTTGTCTAGGGAAGCCATTTCTCGATATGGCTCATGTGATGACTAGAGTAGAAAAAGGGACACTGGCTGTAGACATCATGGAGCAGACCAAGGTTGTGTCTCTTAGCAAGGTTGTGGGTTTTCCCAATGATGAAGAGGAGGACATCCCTCCCTCTACTGAAGATGAGGCCATAGCAAGTTCTATTTTCAATGCATATCCAGAATTATCGCTTGAAGCCTGCCTGGTTAATATAACACATGATTGGATGATAAGCAAGTCACTAAAAGAGTGTGCCAACATGCTTCAGGTGCTTCCATGTTTTTATGCTAGGTACTATGAAGACCTTGGTGAACTCCCACCACCGCTTCAGTCATCTTTGATCAGCCCGCCAGATCCAGAATTGAAGCCACTTCCACCGCATTTGAAATATGCATTTCTAGCTGAGGGTGAGAAGCTTCCAGTGATTATTTTGGCATATCTGAGTGCCGAGGAGGAAGATCAATTGTTGATCGTGCTGAAGAACCACCGCGGTGCATTTGGGTGGTCAGTCGCAGACATCAAGGGGATTTTCCCTACATTGTGCCAGCACAAGATTCGGCTTGAGGAGGGAGCCAAACCAGTGATTCAGCCACAACGTTGACTAAATCCTAGCATGATGGAGGTCATTAAGAAGGAGATGATCAAGCTCCTTTCTACAAGTATCATCTATGCTATATCCGACTCGACGTGGGTGAGTCTGACATAGGTAGTCCCTAAAAAGGGGGGAATTACTGTTACACATAATTTGTTAAATGAACCTGTCACGACCCGCTTGGTAAACGGGTGGTGTGTATGTATAGACTATCATAGATTGAATGTTGCTACACTTAAGGATCATTTCCCTCTCCCATTCATTGATCAGATTTTAGAGCGATTAGCAAGTCGATCTCATTTTTGTTTTCTCGATGGTTATTCGGGGTACAATCATATTTCCATAGATCCTAAGGACCAAGAGAAGTCCACCTTCACTTGTCCTTACGGAACATTTGCATACCGCTGTATGCCATTTGGTCTGTGTAATGCACCGGCAACCTTTCAGCGTTGCATGCTTGCTATTTTCTCCGATATGGTTGAATGTTGTTTGGAGGTTTTTATGGATGATTTCTCCGTCTATGGTGCGTCCTTTGACAAATGTTTATACAATTTGGACAAGGTTTTGCAATGCTGTGAGGACACACATTTGGTCCTCAATTGGGAGAATTGCCACATGATGGTCAGCGAAGGGATTGTGCTTGGGCATAAAGTGTCTAGCAAAGGGTTGGAGGTAGACCCGGTAAAGATCAAAGTTATTTCCAAATTGCCCCCACCTAATTTGGTTAAAGGGGTACGGAGTTTTCTAGGTCACGCCGGTTTTTACCGCCACTTTATAAAAGATTTCTCAAAAATTGCCAAACCATTATCTGAGTTGTTGGAAAAGGATGTTGTGTTTGACTTTAACAAAAAGTGTTTACATGTGTTTAACGTGCTTAAAGAAAAACTGATTTTCACACCGGTTGTGCAAACACCGGATTGGACAAAATCATTTGAATTGATGTGTGATGCGTCAGATTTCACAGTTGGGGCTGTTTTGGGACAATGACTGGACAATAAACCTGCTGTGATTTTCTATGCATCCAAAACTTTAAATGATGCACAGTTAAACTACACGACAACTGAAAAAGAACTTCTCGTCGTTGTTTTTTCTTTTGAAAATTTTTGGCAATATCTTGTAGGATCTAAAGTCGTGGTATGGACGGACCACGCCGCCATTAAGTACTTGATGGGGAAAAAGGATGCCAAACCTAGACTGATTAGGTGGATCTTACTTTTACAAGAATTTGATATTGAAATCAAAGATAAGGCGGGAATATAAAATGTCGTTGCGGGCCGTTTGTCTAGGTTGGAAAGGGTAGATGAGAAGGATTGGCATATACCCATTACCGAGACGTTTCTTGATGAACAACTTCTATCTGTGAAATCAAAAGATCCTTGGTTTTCTTATATTGTTAATTATCTCGCCTGCAAAATTATCTCGGATGATTGGACATACCAAGAGAAAAAGAAAATTTTCCATTCTTTACGATATTATTTTTGGGATGACCCTATTCTGTTGAAGTAGTGCAGGGATGGTGTGTTGCGCAGGTGTGTACCAGAAGTGGAATATGAAAGTGTCTTACGTCATTGCCATACTCTACCGACAGGTGTCCACCATTCAAGTTCTAGAACTGCGGTCAAGGTACTGGAAAGTGGTCTCTACTGGCCTACTTTGTTCATGGACGCCTATGACTATGTGCGACAATGTGATTCCTGCCAAAGGGTAGGTAACATTTCAAAAAGACAGAAGATGCCCCTCAATGTATTTCAAGAGGTCGAGGTGTTCGATCTGTGGGGTATTGATTCCAATTCTAACTTGTACATTCTATTAGCTGTTGACTATGTATCGAAGTGGGTAGAGGCAATACCCACTAGGACTAATGATGCCGCCGTAGTGTGTAGGTTTGTCAAGGAACACATTTTCTGCAGGTTTGGTGTACCAAGAATGATCATTAGCGATGGAGGTACACATTTCCGGAATTAGAAGTTCACAGAACTATTGAGAAAGTACGGGGTAAAGCACAACATTGGTACCCCGTACCACCCGCAGACATAGGGGCAAGTGGAAGTCTCCAATCGGGAGATTAAGAAGATCTTGGAGCGCACTGCGGCTTCCACGAGAAAGAACTGGAGCATCTTGCTATCGGACGCGTTGTAGGTGTACAAGACGGCATTTAAGACACCTATAGGAACTATGCCTTTTAGGTTGGCTTACAGTCGGGCCTGCCATTTGCCGGTGGAACTGGAGCATAAAGTGCATTGGGCGCTGAGGAAGTTGAACTTGAACTATGATGAAGCGGGAAAGAAGAGGTTGCTTGAGTTGAATGAACTTGACAAGCGGAGGATGAATGCATATGAAAGCTCGTGGATCTACGAGGAGCGAACAAAGCTGATTCACGATAGCCATATTCATATGCGCGTCTTCAAGAAAGGAGATCGTGTACTCTTGTTCAACTCCAGGTTGAAGATGCATCTCGGAAAATTGAAATCCCGATGGAGTGGACCGTTCACTATGGAGGAGGTCAGGCCACATGGCGCTATCATGGTGCGTGATGGTGAGACAACATTCTTGGTAAATGGACAATGATTGAAGTTGTATTACGGTGAAGATTACACAAGGAAAGTGAATGAGGTCAAACTCATAGCACTTCCGGATGCTTGAGGAACTTGAATTCATCTAGCCTAAGACGTTAAATAAGGGCGCTTGTTGGGAGGAAACCCAACCATCAGTAGCTTCGTTTAGTTTCTTTCACGTTTGTACTTTGGTTTGATTTGGTTTTATTTTTAGTGTAAAAAAGATACCTTGATCATTTTTTGAATGTGCAGGACTGAGGCAGGGTCGATACCATCGATCCTTGTGTCGATGGTATCGAGACGGGTACAGGTTGGCGGCTACAAAAATCTCACTGCGTCGATACTATCAACGGCCTCGTCGATAGTATCGAAATACCATCAGGTTGCTCGCTAAAATGAGGTCGATAGTATCGACACGGGCGTCGATACTCACAAGATATCTGGAGATATTCAGACAAAAATTGTCTCAGTAAAGTCGATACCATCGACGGGCCTGTCGATGGTATCGACCCAATTACAAGCAGAAAGTGGCGGTCGGGCCTCGCGAGGGTGTTGGTGCCCTAAAAGAGTCGATACTATCCACTTTCGTCGATGGTATCGACGCAACATGTCACCAATCCACAAGAGGAAATCAACGGCGATCGCTGCACCAAGAGAGTCGATCCGTGGGATGGGTCGATACCATCGACACCCGTCGATGGTATCGACACATCATCGATCCGGGCCCCCAAATCAGGCTATAGACAACCATCGATACTAGTGGAAGATGGATTGTGCTACAGGAGTCGATACCATCGACTCGCGTCGATGGTATCGACGGTCATACGGCAGCGCTGGACACCTTTATTGAAGGGGTGGATTGTCATCATATGACGTCACACCTTCAGAGTTTTCTTCCTCCACTTGTGTCGAGCGTCTTGTTGACGATTGGAGCCCGGCAATGAGCATCCAAGGAGCGCATTCTTCCACGAGCCTTCACCGAGCGGAGATTATCTTCTCCGACCTCCCCCAAGCTCTGTCTTCTACCCCTTCTTCTTCGACAATGGTGCATACTACCAGTGTATCTTCTTCACGCGTGACACCAATGGAGATCCCAGTGTTCATTCCTCCACTGACTGCGTCTATTCCGTGACTGTGGATTGTCCATCCTTCTGCGGAGGTCAAGAAGGTTTATGAGGAACTGATGAAGAGAAAGATAGAGCCGACCCGCTATGTCGACCGGGACATGATCCACAATCTTGGGTTCGAGGCCAATATTTCCTACATTCTCAAGGGACGGGCAAGGCATACGGGCAGGAGGCCCAATTAGATGGAATTCCACGCCGACGGCCAGCCATTCTTCGGTGAATGGCCCACATACAAAGAGCTAGTGGTGGAGTTCATGGCATCGCTGGATATATGTGTCGTGCCAAACGACATCATCGCCATTGATCGGGAATGGATCAAAGGTCGTGTTTCTTTCTGGATGTACAACAATGATTACACTCTCACCCTGTGGCAGTTCAATTCCATATACAACTGGAATCATGGGCGAGATCAGTGTCGGCGTCCAGACAACATGATAGATTATGATGCTATCTTCGCTGAGCTAGTGACTGCGCCGCCCAGAAAATCCTTGTGCTACCACAATGCAGAGGTGGCGCATTTTGAGCATCCGTTCGTGTGGATTCTTCACCGCATGCTCTGCACCACCTTGTTCGCTTGTGGTGATATGTCTCTCAGCAAGTTTCAAGAGACAGACTTGTTTTTCTTACACAAGTTGCTGAAGCGAGAAGAATGTAATTGGGGTTCGTTTTTCTTGACGTGCGTGTTGGTTGTAAAGAGGAGTACGCGGAAGGATCCAATCCACTTTGGAGGGCTCACCACACCGTTGGCCTCCTATCTTGGGTTAAATTTCTCCCAGCTTACTCCCCTCTCCATACAGAGCAAAGTCAACCTACAACATCTGCATCACTCCAGCCTCATCTTGCTTCGTGATGGCCTGGCATATGCACATTGCCATGTTAATCACGCCTATCAAGAGTGTTCACTTCCAAACCCTGTCTTCCACATCGAGGGCGCTCAGCATTTCAGATGGCCTGTTATAGCCATCGAGAGATCAGATGAAGAAGGTGGGAACGATGATAACGACAATGACGGCGAAGAGAATGAAGAGGAAGAGGAGGCTTTCACTCCTCTTCGGGCACGAGTGGCACCTACGAAGCATCCCTGCATGCATTCGGGTGCATCTTCTCCTTTGCAACCTCCGCCACCACAGCCCTCGCAGCAAAGCGAGGATGTCTACTCCATGCAGGGGATGTATACGATGTTGCAAGAGATCCAGCACACCCAGCTACAACACACAACTTCATATGCCGATATTTAGGATATGACGAACCGGCTGCTTGATAACCAGAGGGCTATTTTTGAAAATGAGCGCCTCCTCCTGGATAACCAACAGCACATCCACGACATGTTGCATAGGATGGAGATGCAGCAGTAGCCCTTCTATGATCATTACTAGAGCCAGAATTACTTTGGGGGTATCCACAACCTCCTCCAATGCCTCAGTATGATCTGTGTTTTCAGGGGCAGTACCCATCTTAGGACCCCACAGCCCCGCAGTACCCGCCTCCTCCGGAAGAATCATCGGTATCTCTGTTCCACCTTTTAAGGTTGTTTTTTACTATGAGGCCATAGTCGAATTCAAGCTTAGGGGGGGAGCTGGAACAGCTCTATCCTTTAGTTTTTAGTTTTTATTGTTTTGTCTTTTGTCTTTTAGTTCTTGCAATTTTTAGTTTGTTTGTAGGATCCACACTCTATCTAGTGTAATTGTGGATGTCTTAATTCATGTGTCATCTCGTTGCTTGTACATGGGTATCAGGGGCAAACTTAAATTTTTTAGTGTTTTGCAAGCTTGTGTTGTTCAACTTTGAGCACATAACTTAAGGAAATAATTGGGTTTGTCAACTCTAAAATAGAAAATCACAACTGTACATTCTCATGATTCATGAAAAGTGGACGGAACTGGTTGTTTGAGCCTAAACTGATCAAATGATAATGAGACTCTAATTTGAAGTAAGAGAGAGAAACCTCTTAATTACTACACAGGTCAGTAAGGAGGGACACATAATAATTTTCAAAGGTTCAGTCAATTAGTCTTGTGATCTATCCACCTCATTGTTCTCATACTCCACCTTAAGAACTGGAAGTACATTACGGTTTTAATCGCTTTGATTGCATCTCATGTAGAGAGGACTTGCATTGCAACTATTTTCTCATATTTTGCATGAAATAATAATAAAAATAGATTAGACATACATGCACATCATCCTTAGGTGCGTGTCATTTAGTTGCATGAGTATCATTTCGTAGCTGCATTCACATTTTTATACATATATAATACATCATGTATCTTGTTTCTTCTGAAACATTAAAGGTGATAAACTTGTTCCATACCTTCTGAATGCTTCAAGTATATAGTTCTGTAACAAGAAGTGAGCCCGACAAATAATTCATTGTCATTTATGGATATAGGGGCCTTAAAAAAGAAAATTTTTGAAAAAAAAAGAGAAAAAAAAAAGAAAAAAGGGGAATTGAGAAGTAATAAAGAAGAAGAGGGAGAAAGGAACATGTTCTCACCTGAGAATTAAGAAGAATAAGCACATGATGTAGTTTTCTTAGATATTCTATCTCACCTTGAGACAGAATGATAGTGCATGCATCATTCCACCCAAATGTAGGCATTAGGGCAGTTACACTTGCATATGCATCATTTAGGTCATTTTTGCTTTGTGCATGCTAAAACCGTATAATGCTTCCATTTCTTCCATGAGCCACCCATTCTATCCACCCGTTGCTCGAATTGGTAGGCCACTGTGATTTTCTCCTCATTGTGAATATCAGGAGAACTGCTTCCATATAGATGGTAGTTTGGGCGAGCAATGTAGAATAAGAGATCACAAGATGCACTGAGTCTGAACTAGAGAATTTTATTATGTCAACTGCCTTATGTGACAGTGTTCATTATTTTTGAGGTATATATCTTTTATTGATGAAAACTGTCGCCTTTAGGGTAATTATCGTTCTAGGGTTAGTAAGGGCCGGTATGTGAATGTCTGGTGGGAATCATATAGTGATTTTTGTTGTGAAGATTTGTTCTTTATTTGACCCTCACAATTCTATTCTAAAGTTTAGTTGCTCGAGGGTGAGCAATGTTCAAGCTTAGGGGAGTTTGATGTGATGATTTTGAGTCGCATTTATAGACTTGTTTTACTTGTGTTTTATGCATTTATTGGTCATTTTGGTGGTTAATATTGCATAATTCATTTACTTTGGTCTATGACCCTTCTAAACATCAATTCTCCCTTATTTTATCGTTTTGAGCATAAATGATTACAATAATATGTTTTATTTCGGCTTATGTGGTTTTGTGTTGCAATTTCAGGAAAAACGCATATCTGCAGCTATCGATACCATCGACAGCTGTCGATAACATTGACACAGCTACAGGCAGCCAGCCGCAAGGAGCAGCACAGAGTCGATACCATCAACGTGGAAGTCGATGGTAGCGACATTCCATCAGGTTGCAGGTGAGAAGACAGACGATACTATCGACCATAAAGTTGATACTATCGACCCCAGAAGATTCAACGACGGAAAAGGACAAAACCGACGCCTAAGAGAGTCGATACCATTGACCCTCGTCGATGGTATCGAGTTAGCATCAGGAACGATGAAGAAAAGAAATGAAGACTTGTCGATATCGCGTAGGGTCGATACCATCGACTCACGTCGATAGTATCGACATCGTCAAATGCAAGTTTGTTTCAGATTGATCTAAATCTGATGGTTATGATATTTTTTGCAAACTAACTCGGTGATTATACCTAATGACGGAGGCTAAGAGCAATCTATCACATCATTAGCCGCTGCACACGTACCGAGGAAGTGTGGAGAGAAGAACGGAGCCCAGAAGCACGCCCCAGCCGTTCCGAAAGCCGAAGAAGACGTTTTCCACCGTCGAAAGGCTGTAGAGCGTGCATTCCACGCCGAGGAACGCTTGGATCTTCTCCGTTCAGGGGTTTCTTCACTTATTCACATTTTTCTCCATGTTTCCCCTTTTCTCTACCATGTTTTGCTCTGAGATGAACATGTGGGGCTAATCCCCTTTGTCTTTAGGACCGGGAGTAGCCCGTGGAAGCATTGTATGACATTTTTATCATAGTAATTCATTATTTATCTCTTAAATCCGTGGTATGATTTCGTTTTCTCAATTATATTGTTATGCGTGATCACCATAATGATAATCTAATACCTTTAATTACTTTAAAAGAAGAATTAAAGGTTGAAAAGAGACAAAATTCACATTAATTAACAAATCCCTTGAACAAGGCGATGTAAGGTTAATGGTGGACACCCAGAGGTCGATTTTAATGCACCTAGTTTAGAGTATAGGTTACTACGATGGTGGAACCGACCTAGACATAGGTAGTGAATTGTACCATGACAGTGGGCAATTCTGACTACAGGCCACTACCTGGATCGAGAGATGAACTTGAATTATTATATAAAAATTCATACAATGAAAACCCACAGTGAAACCGCAATCCTAAAGATTCCCATCTGAATTGATTAAATTAAACACTTAATCGATTGCTTTATTTTTATTTTGTTTTCTTTTATTTTTACAACAACTCTCAAACTCTTTCAATCGGTTTAGCTGATCGCAACCAGTTAGTAGTAGTCTACCGATAATTCAGTGTCCCTGAGTTCGACTCGGGCCTCACAAGGGCCTATACTACATTGACGCGTACACTTGCGTTCGACGCACGGTAAAAGCGTGTCAACCCTCCTCTCACCATGGATTTGAGA
This sequence comes from Alisma plantago-aquatica, assembly GCA_963693085.1. Taxonomy (NCBI): domain Eukaryota; kingdom Viridiplantae; phylum Streptophyta; class Magnoliopsida; order Alismatales; family Alismataceae; genus Alisma; species Alisma plantago-aquatica. The sequence goes on from OY856409.1 coordinate 1,851,140,812, forward strand.
GGCGAGCTTTTGGATAGATGATGACCTATGTTGAGGTTGATCCTTGTGGTTTCCCGATTTGTGATAGAGGTTTTGAAAAACCCCTCTCTCTTGGTTGTTGAGAGGTGAGTCAATCTTCTTGATCAATTAGGGTTTTGTGCCGTTGTGCTTAAAGTTGAAGATGACCATGTTGGGTTGTACTTTGCACGATACGACCTTGGAGTAGTACTTCCTGATAGCCTTGTCTTGGTATGTACCCTTGACCGATACACCTAGTTGAGATGGTTGGTTTGATGACCAATATGGTTCTCTTGGCTTGAGATAGAGCTTGGGCGACACACCTTATATCTTGTGCTCTAAACGATACATCTTGAAGTAAGGTTGCCCGATACCCCTACCTTGTGTTGATCTTTGGCTGATTTAATATGGAGTTCAGATGGTTGGCTTGGTGCTCATTATGCTTTGACTGATATGGAGCCTTGTAGGCCATCCTTGTGTTGGGTGATATGGCTTAGTTGTGATGATGTCCGATATGGGTTAAGTGGAAACCCTAGATGTTGCTTTGATAGAGGCCGATATGGTGTGCTTCCCTATTGACCGATAGGCTTCCTTGAGGTGCCTTTGTGTCACCTGTGTCATGAACATGTTGGGCGACACAGTGTTAGCTTGGGGCACCATGATCTCGACTGATACAGTGGTGAGAATGGGTACCCAATTCAACCCTAACCCTAGTTGGCCGGTAGGGTTCTAGCCGATACACCTCTTGAGCTGGCTGCACGATACACCTTGTGCACCTGGTATGCACAACAATGTTGCATGTTAACGCCATGTTCTCTAGTTGCATGATACACCTTGGGCGTTGGTTTGATATCTTCTAGGGTTGGCCGATATGTGGCTAAATGCCTAGGCCGATAAGCTTTTGGTGAAGGTTGTTACCCTGCCCGATACCACCTGTGGTGAGGGACGCGCTACCTGCCACACTTTTAGTGAAGGTAGAAGGAGTTTTTAGTGAGGGTTCTTGATAACCCGGGAACCTAGCAGATGGTTCTTGATCATGTAACTACATCTTTGATGAGAATGATGATATGGTTTAACTACCTTGAGCCCGCATCTATGTTGGTAATGAGACATGAGGATAAGTTGTGAACCAGGTATGTTTGGAAGGTCATGATGTTGTTACATATGATGTTGCTTCACATGATAATGTGACACATGTATATGATCACAAGTATGGGGCATGGTAAATGTTTATGATTAATGATAAAACTATGATTTCTACAATTTATGTGTAATATACTCATGGATGTTGTGTAAAGAAGTGAAACCACTTCTCTACTAAAAATTTGAACAATAAAACCTCCAGTCCAAACACACTCAGAAGGTATGAAGGAGTGGGCGTAAAATTTTCAAATCTTTATTTTAATGGTAACAAAAGACCAAAGTATAGAAGCGGAATAAAAACATGACTATATTCAATTATAAAACAAAGGGTTATAACTTAAACTTACATCACAAGGATCCATGTAGAGGAAATCTAAACCACCTCAAGATTGTCTCCAAGATTCATCATCACAAACTAAGTCCAGGTCATCATGCCATGCATCCAAGTCTTCCACCTAGGGTTGGAAGCATACCCCAGCAAAAGAGAAACAAAAGGGAGACATCAGCAAAGGCTGGTATGTGCATACTAAACAGCAAATTGAGCAATATAAGGAAATAGGGACATCAAAATAAAGGCTTCCCATGCAAGAGAGAAGTACCACCCACACGGGTATCAAGAGAAAAGAATCACATTAAAGTAAATACTTGCCATAAATCAACATAAAAAGGATTGTGCCATAAATAAATCCACTACCATGGTGGGAAACAAAGCACAAGTAGGGCACACACCCCACAATCAATATCCTGCATGCATGTGAGATAAACATAGCCCTAGAACAATATAAACACAATTGGCGACCAAGGCTTCACATCCTTGTAAACTTGATAGAGAATGATTCACCACCAAACTCCCAAATATATATAAAATGGGTCAAGACACACATCTTGCCCTGGGTACGAGGTTCCTTGCCGTCCCAAAAGAGCAGGAAATATCATATCTGCTATAAACAAAACCAATGCACTTACACTACTCTAGTGCTACTGAATCACATAGCATGTTTAATGTAGAGGCAAGTAGAAAAGTATAGTTAGAATTAACAAGGTTGCCATCACACAATGGACAACACATACATATGAACAAATCCACTTCAAAGTGGGCATATCAACAAGTAAAAATCCACATCACAGTGGGCATATAATATCAAAATTCCAAATTGCACCAAGGCAACAAGATAAGATTCCAAGAGAATATATATGATCACAAGATCAATAATAAAAATAGATACTTCAAATGAAGCATAATTTCAAAAGAACAAGACAATGTGTAGGCTAATGTCCATAGGACCAAAAGTAAGACAAAAATAGGCTAATTGCTCAACAAGAATAATTGGGGATGCAAACATACCTCAACTTCAGAGCCAATGATCCAAAGTCACTTCTAGGTCCAAGCCTAGGCTTCCAAAGCACCTATTAGCATATATATGGGATTTGAGTTAGATTTATATTGATTTCATAAACCCTAAAAACCGCCTTTTATTAATATATGAATTAGGTTTCCAAAACCATGCCATATTTTATATTATATTTTTATGAGTTCAAAACATATTTTATTATATTTTTCTGACTTTTATATATTTAGTTATGTATTATACAAGTTAATTCATTATTAATTAGATCCATTGAAAACACCTATTATTAAACATTAGATTTAGTTATCAAAACATGTACCATTAGTTAGATCTTATTTTTCTGAATCCAACGAATATTTTTCCATAATTTTATGATGATCCGATAATTAGTTATTAATTTTATAAAACTGCACAATCATAAATCAAAGAAAAGCCATGCTATCAAAACTACAAAGAGAGGAAGGGAGAGAGGGAGTGGGTCGCGGCTCTGAGTTGGCCCAATCAGAGTTGGCCTACTAGGCCGGCCCCTCATCCAACTCAACCGAACAAGGCGTAAGGATAGAAGGAGCAAAACCCGTGAAATGACAAAAATAACCTTGGCACAAAAATGGAAAATGGAGGGCGAGCGGGGCAAGATTGTAACTTGGTCGAAGCCCATTTTCAACCTTGCTCGCACGCCATGGCGGCAGCAGGTGAAGGTCTGAATTGGGCAAAACCGAAAAACGAACACCATCCAACGATTTGACTATGCAAAAATGAAGGGTTCACCTTCACGAACTCACCTTTCATACGGATCGAAGAAAGCAGAATCCCACTCCATGCATGATGAGCCGCAAGGTTAGCGAATAGGAGAAACTCTGCGGTGGTCGAACACGCAACCAACGATGAGATTGAAGTGATGGAAATCCTTTAAACGGTCAAACGAAATAGGAGAAGGGGTCCTTTATATATAAGGTTAAGCACAAAGGCCCACACAAGTGGCCGCAAAATCCTAGAGCTGCAAGAATTGGGCGTTCCTTTAATACTTTCCAAAACAACACGAATAAAAGATCATTGCGTGCGGAATTCAATTTGGAATCTAAAGGCGAAGAAATCTCGAAGAAAGAACAATTGTAGAGAAAGATATCGTCAACCAAATAATAGAGAGTCGACGGGTTACTATAGCACTCCGACTCGGGCTTGAAGACAAGCTGACAGCTGTCCGATCAGAAATCAAAGGCCAGATCACGCGTGACATAAATAAATCGCAAATCATGAAATTGATTAAAGTGATACATTAATTATCTTTCTTTTTCTCTCTCCTCTTTTGGGGGTGCAAACAAACTCCAAAATCAATCAAAATTTGCACACTGACTTATTTTGATGTGTAGATTCCGAATATGGAATTAGATTTTCCTTTTGAGAGCTTTTAATATGTTAAATAAATCAAATCATATTTTCTCTTTCCTCCTACATTAATGACATTAGGATTACCCAAAAATTATGAAACTTTATCCAAAAGTCATATTAAATGTGTTGGATACGAATTTTCCATCCATTTTACATATTGGATATATTTGCATATTTATTTAATATCTTGAAGGTTTTACACACTTTCTCTCCTGATTTCACCCTTTAAGCAAACTTTCTCCAAATTGGATGAAACTTCACCCAAAGGCTATATTTATTATGTAGATCATGAATCTAAGATTATTTTCCTATTTTGGAGTTAATTATTATATTTATTTATTAAATGCACCTTTTAGGTAATTTCTCTCTCCCGTCTAACCATATTATTTCAAGATAGTCCAAATTAAATGAAAATTGACATGTAGTGTTATTTTAATGTGTAGATTACGAATTTGAAGTCTATTATTTAATTTGAGGCTTTCTTACATGGGTTTTGTCATCTGGCCCATTATAGGCCCATTAACCTTATTATGCATGTAATTAAGTTATTTATCATTTTCTTATTACCAAATGAGTTATATAACATATTAAATTACATTATACATGCATTAGATTTTTAGAGTCACTCTAACCTCATCCTTGTTTGGATAAAACCAAAAGGTTAAACTTCTAAGATAGGGTCCAAGATCTGGTATGTTACAACACTCCACCCCTTAAAAGGATTTCGTCCTCGAAATCAAAACATCCAATCATCAACAACCAACTACACTCCACCCCTTAAAGGGTTCAACTTAACCAGTCAAACTAAACAACTTTTAGAGCTACCCACATCTCTTAATTATGAAAGATTTTAGGGATTTATTTCCCTCATGTATCCAACTATTCAGTCCCCATCTAGGGTTGAGTTTTAGGTCCTTGTGTCTCTAACCTATCAACCCTACATGAACATCCAGAAGTCATAGGGTAGGTCAACTACTCCATTATAACAATCCTAGTCACAAAACAAGGGTTAAATTTTACTCAAACTAGAGTTTCTCTTCATTGTGACTTAGTTCAGCAAAACTTCGATGAAATCCAGGGAAAACATTTTATTTTGTACATATAGTATTATATGGAAAATAATTTGTTGTGAAAAATTGTTGCGATTAAAAACTGAAATTTAGGGCCCAAAATCAAAGCGAGAAACCAAGTCACAATATTTCCATATTTAGATCCCCTAACATATTCTCATCCTCAAACCACCTTGTTGCACAAAAGATCATCATTGATCAAATCTAGGGTCAACATATCACATAAAGGAAACTAACTAAGTCAAGGGTTCTAAAGGAAGACAAAATTGAAATAGTCAGATTCCGACTACCATGGGCTCTGATACCAAGATGTAAAGAAGTGAAACCACTTCTCCACTAAAAATTTTAACAATAAAACCTCCAGTCCAAACACACTCAGAAGGTATGAAGGAGTGGGTGTAAAATTTTCAAATCTTTATTTTAATGTTAACAAAAGACCAAAGTATAGCAGCGGAATAAAAACATGACTATATTCAATTATAAAACAAAGGGTTATAACTTAAACTTACATCACAAGGATCCATGTAGAGGAAATATAAACCACCTCAAGATTGTCTCCAATCTTCATCATCACAAACTAAGTCCAGGTCATCATGTCATGCATCCAAGTCTTCCACCTAGGGTTAGAATCATACCCCAGCAAAAGAGAAACAAAAGGGAGACATCAGCAAAGGCTGGTATGTGCATACTAAACAGCAAATTGAGAAATATAAGGAAATAGGGACATCAAGATAAAGGCTTCCCATGCAAGAGACAAGTACCACCCACACGGGTATCAAGAGAAAAGAATCACATTAACAGAGATACTTGTCATAAATCAACATAAAAAGGATTGTGCCATAAATAAATCCACTACCATGGTGGGAAACAAAGCACAAGTAGTGCACACACCCCACAATCAATATCCTTCATGCATGTAAGATAAACATAGCCCTAGAACAATATAAACACAATTGGCGGCCAAAGCTTCACATCCTTGTAAACCTGATAGAGAATGACTCACTGCCAAACTCCCAAATATATATAAAATGGGTCAAGACACACATCTTGCCCTAGGTACGAGGTTCCTTGCCGTCCCAAAAGAGCAGGAAATATCACATCTGTTATAAACAAAACCAATGTACTTACACTACTCTAGTGCTACTGAATCACATATCATGTTTAATGTAGAGGCAAGTAGAAAAGTATAGTTAGAATTAAAAAGGTTGCCATCACACAATGGACAACACATACATATAAACAAATCCACTTCAAAGTGGGCATATCAATATGTAAAAATCCACATCACAATGGGCATATAATATCAAAATTCCAAATTGCACCAAGGCAACAAGATAAGATTCCAAGAGAATATATATGATCACAAAATCAATAATAAAAATAGATACTTCACATGAAGCATGATTTCAAAAGAACAAGACAATGTGTAGGCTAATGTCCATAGGACCAAAAGTAAGACAAAAATAGGTTAATTGCTCAACAAGAATAATCGAGGATACAAACATACCTCAACTTCAGAGTCAACGATCCAAAGTCACTTCTAGGTCCAAGCCTAGGCTTCCAAAGCACCTATTAGCATATATATGGGATTTGGGTTAGATTTATATTGATTTCATAAACCCTAAAACTGCCTTTTATTAATATATGAATTAGGTTTCCAAAACCATGTCATATTTTATATTATATTTTTCTGAGTTCAAAACATATTTTATTATATTTTTCTAACTTTTATATATTTAGTTATGAATTATACATGTTAATTCATTATTAATTAGATCCATTGAAAACACCTATTATTAAACATTAGATTTAGTTATCAAAACATGTACCACTAGTTAGATCTTATTTTTCTGAATCCAACGAATATTTTTCCATGATTTTATGATGATCTGATAATTAGTTAATTAGTTATTAATTTTACAAAACTGCACAATCATAAATCAAAGAAAAGCCATGTCATCAAAACTACAAAGAGAGGAAGGGAGAGAGGGAGTGGGTCGCGGCTATGAGTTGGCCCAATCAGAGTTGGCCTACTCGGCCGACCCCTCATTCAACTCAACCGAACAAGGCGCAAGGATAGAAGGAGCAAAACCCGCGAAATGACAAAAATAACCTTAGCACAAAAACGGAAACCGGAGGGTGAGCGGGGCAAGATTGCAACTTGGCCGAAGCCCATCTTCAACCTTGCTCGAACGCCATGGCGGCAGCAGGTGAAGGTTTGAATTGGGCAAAACTGAAAAACGAACACCATCCAACGATTTCACTATGCAAAAATGAAGGGTTCACCTTCACGGTCTCACCTTCCATACGGATTGAAGAAAGCAGCATCCCACTCCATGCACGATGAGCCGCAAGGTTAGCGAACATGGGAAACTCTGCGGTGGTCGAACATGCAACCAACGATGAGATTGAAGTGATGGAAATCCTTTAAACAGTCAAACGAAATAGGAGAAGGGGTCCTTTATATATAAGGTTAAGCACAAAGGCCCACACAAGTGGCCGCAAAATCCTAGAGCTGCAAGAATTGGGCGTTCCTTTAATACTTTCCAAAACAACATGAATAAAAGATCATTGCGTGCGGAATTCAATTTGGAATCTAAAGGCGAAGAAATCTCGAAGAAAGAACAATTGTAGAGAGAGATATCGTCAACCGAATAATAGAGAGCTGACGGGTTACTGTAGCACTCCGACTCGGGGTTGAAGACAAGCTAACAGCCGTCCGATCGGAAATCAAAGGCCAGATCACACGTGACATAAATAAATCGCAAATCATGAAATTGATTAAAGTGATACATTAATTATCTTCCTTTTTCTCTCTCCTCTTTTGGGGGTGCAAACGAACTCCAAAATCAATCAAAATTTGCACACTGACTTATTTTGATGTGTAGTTTCCGAATACGGAAATAGATTTTCCTTTTGAGAGCTTTTAATATGTTAAATAAATCAAATCATATTTTCTCTTTCCTCCTACATTAATGACATTAGGATTACCCAAAAATTAGGAAACTTTATCCACAAGTCATATTAAATGTGTTGGATACGAATTTGCCATCAATTTTACATATTGAATATATTTGCATATTTATTTAATATCTTGAAGGTTTTACACACTTTCTCTCTCCTGATTTCACCCTTTAAGAAAACTTTCTCCAAATTGGATGAAAAATCACCCAAAGGCTATATTTATTATGTAGATCATGAATCTAAGATTATTTTACTATTTTGGAGTTATTTATTATATTTATTTATTAATTGCACCTTTTAGGTAATTTCTCTCTCCTGTCTAACCATATTATTTCAAGATAGTCCAAATTAAATGAAAATTGACATGTAGTCTTATTTTAATGTGTAGATTACGAATTTGAAGTCTATTATTTAATTTGAGGCTTTCTTACATGGGTTTTGTCATCTGGCCCATTATAGGCCCATTAACCTTATTATGCATGTAATTAAGTTATTTATCATTTTCTTATTACCAAATGAGTTATATGACATATTAAATTACACTATACATGCATTAGATTTTTAGAGTCACTCTAACCTCATCCTTGTTTGGCTAAAACCAAAAGGTTAAACATCTAAGATAGGGTCCAAGATCTGGTATGTTACAACACTCCACCCCTTAAAAGGATTTCGTCCTCGAAATCAAAACATCCAATCATCAACAACCAACTACACTCCACCCCTTAAAGGGTTCAACTTAACCAGTCAAACTAAACAACTTTTAGAGCTACCCACATCTCTTAATTGTGAAAGATTTTAGGGATTTATTTCCCTCATGTATCCAACTATTCAGTCACCATCTAGGGTTGAGTTTTAGGTCTACATGAACATCCAGAAGTCATAGGGTAGGTCAACTACTCCATTATAACAATCCTAGTCACAAAACTAGGGTTAAATTTTACTCAAACTAGAGTTTCTCTTCATTGTGACTTAGTTCAGTAAAACTTCGATGAAATCCAGGGAAAACATTTTATTTTGTACATATAGTATTATATGGAAAATAATTTGTTGTGAAAAATTGTTGCGATTAAAAACTGAAATTTAGGGCCCAAAATCAAAGCGAGAAACCAAGTCACAATATTTCCATATTTAGATCCCCTAACATATTCTCATCCTCAAACCACCTTGTTGCACAAAAGATCATCATTGATCAAATCTAGGGTCAACATCTTACTTAAAGGTAACTAACTAAGTCAAGGGTTCTAAAGGGAGACAAAATTGAAATAGTCAGATTCCGACTACCATGGGCTCTGATACCATGCTATTAAGAAGTGAAACCACTTCTCTACTAAAAATTTTAACAATAAAACCTCCAGTCCAAACACACTCAGAAGGTATGAAGGAGTGGGTGTAAAATTTTCAAATCTTTATTTTAATGGTAACAAAAGACCAAAGTATAGCAACGGAATAAAAACATGACTATATTCAATTATAAAACAAAGGGTTATAACTTAAACTTACATCACAAGGATCCATGTAGAGGAAATCTAAACCACCTCAAGATTTTCTCCAAGCTTCATCATCACAAACTAAGTCCAGGTCATCATGCCATGCATCCAAGTCTTCCACCTAGGGTTGGAAGGATACCCCAGCAAAAGAGAAACAAAAGGGAGACATCAGCAAAGGCTGGTATGTGCATACTAAACAGCAAATTGAGAAATATAAGGAAATAGGGACATCAAAATAAAGGATTCCCATGCAAGAGACAAGTACCACCCACACGGGTATCAAGAGAAAAGAATCACATTAAAGGAGATACTTGCCATAAATCAACATAAAAAGGATTGTGCCATAAATAAATCCACTACCATGGTGGGAAACAAAGCACAAGTAGGGCACACACCCCACAATCAATATCTTGCATGCATGTGAGATAAACATAGCCCTAGAACAATATAAACACAATTGACGACCAAGGCTTCACATCCTTGTAAACTTGATAGAGAATGATTCACCACCAAACTCCCAAATATATATAAAATGGGTCAAGACACACATCTTGCCCTGGGTACGAGGTTCCTTGCCGTCCCAAAAGAGCAGGAAATATCATATCTGCTATAAACAAAACCAATGCACTTACACTACTCTAGTGCTATTGAATCACATAGCATGTTTAATGTAGAGGCAAGTAGAAAAGTATAGTTAGAATTAAAAAGGTTGCCATCACACAATGGACAACACATACATATAAACAAATCCACTTCAAAGTGGGCATATCAACAAGTAAAAATCCACATCACAGTGGGCATATAATATCAAAATTCCAAATTGCACCAAGGCAACAAGATAAGATTCCAAGAGAATATATATGATCACAAGATCAATAATAAAAATAGATACTTCACATGAAGCATGATTTCAAAAGAACAAGACAATGTGTAGGCTAATGTCCATTGGACCAAAAGTAAGACAAAAATAGGCTAATTGCTCAACAAGAATAATCGGGGATGCAAATATACCTCAACCTCAGAGTCAACGATCCAAAGTCACTTCTAGGTCCAAGCCTAGGCTTCCAAAGCACCTATTAGCATATATATGGGATTTGAGTTAGAATTATATTGATTTCATAAACCCTAAAAACCGCCTTTTTAGGCACATAGTAGAGCTTCTGTGGTAGTGACAAAGCCATCTAGGATGTAGACAGAAGGTAGGTCATGTTATCACTATGGACAGAGTAGGCACTTAAGGTCCAATTGCCCAAGGAAAGATATTGAAGTAACACAACAGTTGAGATAGATTCAACAAGGGTCAGACAGACAGTAGCCCAGTGGTAGCAGAGGGTGAGGACGCAGTCAAGCGTCGCAAGTAGGATCGTCTGCTCAAGGAAGAAGAGGACGTGGACAACAAGAAACGACTCGATTCTATGCTATGAGTCAGCCGGAGGTGATAGTCAACCTATGAGTGGTGACAGGTCAGATGGAGTTATTTCATTCTGATTGGTCTTCTTCTTTCTTTATATCTATTTTGGTTGACCTAGGTGCTACGCACTCTTTTATCGCACATAGTCTGCTTGCTAGTTGTCCTTTACTTGTTAGTTGTAAGAAAGATAGCATGTTGTTAGAAACCCCTCTCGATGGTTCCTTGATGCTTCGAGAGGAGTGCCCATCTTATGTTCTATCCTTCTCGGGACACAGTATACAAGTGGCTCTTATGCCACTTGATATGCATGGATTCAATGTGATCCTTGGGATGTATACCTTAGAGAAGTATAAGGTTGTGTTGGACTGTGGTTCCATGCAGGTAGTGTTTGATGACGGTGGAGAGAAGTGGATCTTCCAAGGAGATAGGAAGATTCTTCCGACATGTCTAGTGTCAGTAATGGTAGCAGAAAAGTTGTTGTGGCAAGGTTGTAAAGCATTCTTAGCTCACGTTGTGGATACCAAGGTGAAAGGTCCTAGCCTTGAGGAGGTGACGGTTGTCTGGGAGTTTGCAGATGTGTTTCTTGATGAGTTCCCCGGTGTTCCCCCACCTTGAGAGATTGATTTTGAGATCAATCTGGTACCAGGAACGCAGCCAGTTGCACAGACACCATATAGGATGTGTTACAACCCCTATTTTTTGGGTTCAATTGCTGAGAAATGTAATTTCTCATATTAAAGATAATTGAACAAATAAAGATATGATTTTTTTTGAATAAATGGATTTTGTTTACAATAGCCTTGATGATTGTGTTGTGGGCTTTATTGGCTATTAGGCCCAATAACAGGGAAATGAAGAGAGGAAATTCATTTAATAAATGAATAATTGAGTTTTGAGAAAAAAATGATGTGGAAACCTCTGGAAGGCAAAAGGATGTAATCCAAGGAAGGATTTCATGCCTCTTTGGTTCCTTGGGTTCCAAGGAGTCCAAATTTACAAAACAAAAGCAATAAGAAAAGAAAATATTAATTAAATATTTCTTTATTAAGAAAGAAATTGAAAACAATGATAAAATGTGGAAAATAAGTGGAGAAAGGTGGAATTGAGTTATCCTTAGTGGGATTTCGTATCCCAATGATTCCTAATGATAAAAGGAATACCAATGAGGAAAATTAAAGAGAAATCCTCAAAAGGAAATATTTTAATAAGAAATCAACATGATAATGAGGAATAATGAATTTAGATGCATCTAGAAGGGTAATGTGTATTTACTAAAAAGATTTTGAAATAATAGAGTTTCTTGTGATCCAAGGAGTCCCAATAAAGAGGAAAGAAAGAGAAAATACCAAAAATTACAAAATAAGATGATAATGTGAATACATAATTAATGGATTATGTGGTTTTGTTAAGAAGAAAGTATTTTTTACTAAAAGAAATGTAATTTCATGCCAATGAATTAAAAGGCAAGCAAAAAGAGATAGAATTTTCGAATTTCTTTGATAACCAAGGATTTTGGATAATCAAGGAAGCATTTAAAAGAGAAACATTATATAAAGGAAACAACTACGCACCAAGAAAGGAAACTAACTCGTTTCCTCCTTGATATATATAGATTCTTGCGTTAAACCTCTTTAACCTCAATCATGTAAGGGATGGGGTTTTGTAGTTTGGATTAGATAATTCTTAATGAAGATAATTGAGATGGTTAGGGTTTTGTAGGAAACCTTAGAAACCCTATATTGAATATAAAGGATACATCTTTGAAGACTAATAGGTTAATTTGAAAGATATTAACCTATTGATTAATAATATAGAGTTTTCATCTGTTTTGTATACAAAATTGGTAGTTTTAGGGTTTTAATCCATAAATGAAGAATAATTCATATGGGAACCCTAATTGGGGTAAAAGAAGAGGAAAACCATGATATTTCATATTAAGGAAGTAAATTACTAAATCATGATCCTAAGACTGATAGGAATATTAGAATGAGAGAATTTAAAGGTTTTAAGAAGATTTGATGAATTAGGGTTCTTAATAACGAAGAATGGAGGAAAAACCCTAATTTCCAAGGAAACCCTAAAATTGGAATAGAAATCCTAAGGATGGTGATGATATTGGATAAATATTAATAAAAGGAAATTGGTATATTTATTTCAGGATTCTATGCATGATTGGTTGCTTGATTGGGATTTCTATGTTTTGGTTAATTCTTTCTCGAATCTACAATCAAAGGTATGTGGTTACACTTGAATAATCGCTCTAGTTTCACGGCAATTCCCAAAGTTTTAATCGATTGCTTGAAAATAACTATTGGATGTCTATTTACTTCATGCAACTATAAAGTGACTATGATTATCACTTTAAATGTGCGTATATAACTGGCTAGATCCGGGTCCACCTCTATTGCTTTGAAAAGGCTAAAAAAAGGGGTAATCCTAGAGCAAGGTCTAGGTTACCGAGAGTTAGAAACTGGGCTACCTACGTGTAGTGCCATGAGACTCATTAGCCTGCCATGAGTTAAGGAGTGGGCTACTTACGAGTAGTGCCATGTGACTCGACCCTAGAAACTGGTTCACCTATAGGTGGGACCATGAGGGGTTTAATGGGGATCTACCATAAGGAAAGTAGTATCCAGGTCCACTGCAGGGATACCAAAGAGGATAGGGTACTCATGGATCGTGGAGTTATATTTAAAACGTAATCTTGATTGTTAAATGATTAATTGAATGATTACGTTGTTATAATAGTTGCACGTTTATTGTTTCCCCCACATACCAGCTTCGGCTGACCGGCATTTTGTTTTTCGGCGTTTTAGGTACAAACCTAAAGGACAAACAGTAAATCGTCATATTGTGAAATACATGAAGTAAAATACAAGGAGTATTAGTTAGAGTAGAATCCTTAAGGGATAGAAGTTTAGAGATCCATGTTTTCAAAAAGGTATGCAAAAATTTATTTTCTTACATCTTTTCAGTATAGTCTGTTAAAATTTGATAATTATTCTTGGTTAATTGTTGAACCTTTGATCCGGAAGTTATGGTTGCGGCTTCGACCTCTTGGTCTCCCTTAATTGGGGGTTATCGGGAGGTGGGGTCGTAACATTTGGTATCAGAGCCTAGGTTCCTCACTTAACCATTAATAATTATTAAATTTTACAAACTCCATAGAACCCAAGGGAGTTATTAGAGGATTATCCGAAAGATGGAGGTGTCTGGAAAAGGATCACGACTGGGGGGTTGGAAATATTTTCCTCCGCACCACTAGTCAGAATACGAGGACTCCCGGATCCGTGTGACTGCCTGGCCAAAGTCTTAGGGTATGAATCTAAATAAGATACCTTTAGGACTTTCTCATCTTGTTCATCCCTTCTCATCACAAATTCTATTAAGGACCTTAAGGATTAGGGTTTTTCCCTCTTCTCCTCACCCTCTTGAGGTATGGGTAAGATTAATAAGGTCTAAGGAATCCTCCATCAAATTAATGAAAAGTATGTAAATAAGATGTCATGGACATAAGCTTAATAGAGTAAGCGTAAACTAAAGAATAGATACATGCTTACTTCGTATGACATAAGTTGTCATGCCCTCAAAAGAGACTTGAGGCTAGACCTACTTGTCAGGAGGATAGATAAAGACAGTTAGTCTTGGAGATAGAGATCTCCATTGCAAATAGAGACCTGGCACATCCTCTGAGGATGATGTTAACCCTAACCCTAAGTGAAAGGGAGGGAAAACATGATGAGTTGGATGTCATGATAGACCAGGTGTTTGGATAGACGTGCCTTGAATGCCTTATGAGCCATTGGATGACCTAGTACCTCTGGTAACCCAACCCTGGGAAGGGTCGAGCAGGTTAGAGTGAAGGACAACTCCTCCATGGATAAAGCTAGAGAAAAACATATAGAACCCTATGGACTTGTGCAAGTAGGGTATGGCTTGCACCCAGGGCACGTCAATAGTAGGATGAAACCTTGGTTAAGGAATCATGATGGATGACTTATGAAATAAGCATAAAGGGCTATGGATTATTTTGAGCAAACTTAAGTTCGAGCCAAGGGCTTCACCTATGTAGAGGATGCTTTTGAGGTTGATCCTTCATGAAGAGAGGACCTCTAATGGTGAGGTTGGTTGTAGGGTTAGCTCTAGAGAGAGAGAAGGAAACCAAGCAAGAAGGTTGGAATCCTAGACTCTGAGATATGAGGAAAAGTAGGGAGTTGAAGATGATGCAACCTAAGTGGATGATAGTGGTCACCACATGCTTGACCCTTAGAGGTTGATAATGTCTTGGTGGCCATGAGAGGAACCAAACCCTAGAGAGAGTATGAGTCTGTTGGTACCTCTGTACCTATGGTATAGACGAGAAGAAGAGTTTCGTGGACCTGAAAAGGTTTAGAAACATGTTGTGAGGCCTTGTACCTTGTCGTTTGTCCTTGATGAGGATCCAAGTCTAAGTGTTTCTCGAGTTGAAGGATGACAGGAAGTGCTTGGCATGCCTTTTTCAAGCTTGATTCATGGTTAAGAGATAAAACATGCAGTTGGACACCTAAAAGTGAACCTAGGGTTCCTAGGCCTAAGAGGGGAAGTGTTATACCTAATGCTCATGACGAGAATTAAGTTGCTATAGTTTCGAGCATGGTACTCCTCATGTATAGAGGAAAAGGGAAGTCCCTTAAGTTTAAGGTATATTTGATGAACCCCTCACAGTTAGGTTGATGATAAAGGAAGGTATGATCTTGATACAACATTGAGGAAAGAGGACAAGTATGACCTAGCATGGTTCAGTAAGTGATCTGTTTGTGCCTTAATAGCTTGCTAGGGTTAAGTAGGCTCATGTGGATGTAGACCCTAGACCTAAGAGATTTTGTGACCTTATTGTCAAGAGATAGTTTTCCTCCCATCCTGGGAGAGGGACCCCTTTGGTAGGGTGTATATCAGTTTTGTTGGTTTAAGGTAACCTAAAGAGGTCTCATAGGATCTTGAGAAGCTAAGTGAAAAGTACATGGTATGAGAATGAACCTGTAGACCCATAGATATCCATCTCTAAGTGCATGTGGATGTGTTACCATGGTGGTAACCAGTAAGGGGCCTGACCAAGGAAGGCAGGTCGCCATGACCCCTATGAAAGGATGGATGTCATCCCATGTATACAAAGAGAGATGATGAAGGCTTGGGCAAGGTTCTAAGTTGGACATGTACTATAAATGGAGAATCCTAAGTCTATCCTAGGGTCAGGTGGGGATAAGACCGATGGAAGTAGGAGTTGCCTAATTCCCTAGTTGCACATGACCATAGGGTCGGGAGGTAACAGCTATCATTGTCTGAGGGGCATGGGTTAGGAGATTGATCACCTTCATGAACTCATGGGACCCAAAGGGCAGATGAATAGGGCACTCTCTGGGTGCATAAGGGAAGAGGGATGACCCCATAAGTGTCGGTACCCCCATGGTCCTAGAGGAGGTGACCAAGGATTGTGTTTGGACCAAGTAGTTTCAAGACTAGTTTTCCATGGAAGTAACTTTGATATCGAGATGAATGTGATGTTGAGACATTTGTGGCACGTTTCAACTTAGATTTAAAGGTGTACTGGCAAGGTGGGATGTACCATCTCTACTCTTGGAACAGGAAGAACGTTGTATTTGGACTGCATTCAAATGCTTATTTCCTCTTGTTATGGGAGTGAGAGATAGGACATTACGCATGCCATACACCAAGGATAAAAGATGATGTGAGTTGGAACGCTGCTATGAGGTATGAGGACAAAGATGATAACATACCCTGGTAAAGTGAATGATACATGGATGTTTTGCGAACACTAAGAGGAATTAGGTAGTCACCTTATGAGGATGATGTTATCATGAGATATGAAGTCATACAAGGTTGAGTTTGATTACCAAGAAAATGAGCTCAAAAGTGTTCTCAATGAAGATAGACTTAGAGTTGAGAGTTAAGATGATGAGTGAAATGCATGTAAGTGTATGTCTTCAATGTTACCTAATACATATGGATGTGAAGTAGTAATGGATACTCTGGTTGAGATATATCTGCCTAGTTTGGCTAGAAGAGGTTGTTAGACTAACCCTAAGTTTGGAAAAGAATATGTGTTTGGCTAACACACAGATGTAACGAGATATGTGGAAAAGTTAATGGTTGTTTGGTTAGTCAGTCTAGTCCCAGATATAATGAAAGGATGGTAATAGAACCTCAGATACACTTCTTTGGATAGGAAGGTGATGAAACCCTGATGAGGGTGGTTTAGTTTTTATTGAAGAAATCAATCTTGAGGAATCATGACATATAGGAAATCATGATTTTTAAGGTCACCATATACCATGGTACTACTGAAATAATGAGTGGTAGCAGTACTATGGATTTTGCAAGTTCCCCCTGGACCAAGGAAGGTCAAGATGCAATGTGGGTTATGGTAGATCGCCTTACCTAGTTGACATGAGAAAGAAAGAGTATTGTCAAGGGACAGATCGGGTTGAACTACATATGAGAGAGATAGTTCAACTACACCATGTGGTGAATTCAAAAAGTTCTTGAGTATAACCTAAAGGGTTACTTCCATAAGATGGAAGAAGGTACATGAAGAAATCTATGTTAGTACAGTTTATCACCCCTAACTAATGGTTAGTATGATCCAGAATAAAGGGTCTGATGAAAGCATATGTGCTCATTCAGGGTGATAGTTAGAGACAGTTCTTGTCCTATGAAAGATGTGATGATGACCACCATAGCCAGTATTGGGATTTAAAGAAGCTCTGTAAGGGAGGTTGTGTTGGCCACTACTTAAGTAAGGTGATGTTGGTGAAAGGACCATGTGATGGTTAGAAAAGGACCACAGTGTGTGTAGGTGAAGTCGATTTGATCATTCAATGGCTGAAAGGAGCCTAGAGATGATGAGAGTCATGAGTAGATGCAAAGTAGACTGACCTACAGTTCGCTGTGGGAGAATATGTGAAAATTTGACCCCTCTAAGTTATAGCTAAGAGAGCTGAATTCCCGATGCATGGATTCTTTTGACAAGGTTTGGTGGAGAAAGCTAAGTTTGACATTACCCCTCAGGATAAAAAAATGTGTGATGAGTTCCATGTGTCCAATGTAGAGAACTATGTGAGGTACCCGGACCATGTGCTGAGCAATGAACCTAGTGAGCCCCAAGGGAGGCTGAAATGGCCTGAGTCACCTGTGTAGTTTATAGATGCCAGGATGAAAGAACTCAGAAAAAAAAAAGAATATGTGATGATAAAGGTTCTTTGGAAGCGTCATGGGTAAGGTAAAGCCACATAGGGGCCAATGATGGACATGGAATAGTCTTATCCTGATTTGTTTGTTTGCTTGATAAGAATTTTGAGGACAAAATTCCTATAAGAGGGGAAGGATGTTACAACCCCTATTTTTTGGGTTCAATTGGTGAGAAATGTAATTTCTCATATTAAAGATAATTGAACAAATAAATATATGATTTGTTTTGAATAAATGGATTTTGTTTACAATAGCCTTGATGATTGTGTTGTGGGATTTATTGGCTATTGGGCCCAATAACATGGAAATGAAGAAAGGAAAATCAATTAATAAATGAATAATTGAGTTTTGAGAAAAAAATGATGTGGAAACCTCTGGAAGGCAAAAGGATGTAATCCAAGGAAGGATTGCGTGCCTCTTGGGTTCCTTGGGTTCCAAGGAGTCCAAATTTACAAAAAGAAAGAAATAATAAAAGAAAAGATTAATTAAATATTTCTTTATTAAGAAAGAAATTGAAAACAATGATAAAATGTGGAAAATAAGTGGAAAAAGGTGGAATTGAGTTATTCTTAGTGGGATTTCGTATCCCAAGGATTCCTAATGATAAAAGGAATACCAATGAGGAGAATTAAAGAGAAATCCTCAAAAGGAAATATTTTAATAAGAAATCAACATGATAATGAGGAATAATGCATTTAGATGCATCTAGAAGGGTAATGAGTATCTAATAAAAAGATGTCGAAATAATAGACTTTCTTGGGATCCAAGGAGTCCCAATAAAGAGGAAAGAAAGAGAAAATACCAAAAATTACAAAATAAGATGATAATGTGAATACATAATTAATGAATTATGTGGTTTTATTAAGAAGAAAGTATTTTCTACTAAAAGAAATGTAATTTCATGCCAATGAATTAAAAGGCAAGCAAAAAGAGAGAGAATTGTCGAATTTCTTTAATAACCAAGGATTTTGGATAATCAAGGACGCATTTAAAAGAGAAACATTATATAAAGGAATCAACTATGCACCAAGAAAGGAAACTAACTCATTTCCTCCTTGATATATATAGACTCTTGTGTTAAACCTCTTTACCCTCAATCATGTAAGGGTTGGGGATGATGCCTCGCATCTAGGGAAGATTGTAGATGTCAAGTGTCCCTCTTCCCAGTATTCTATCCCTTCTGTCATGGCCAGAGGGGGTGGTGCAATCCCAGATGTGGTGCTGGACTAAGGAGGGAGTTTGAGGAAGGATATGAGGACCTTCTACAAGGCGACAGGGCTGCACGTTCGGAGAATTTTCCACCCTGGCCGCCAACGTTACATCTGCAAGTAGGTCGTTCTTTGCAGACCGGGTCACATGCACCCAGCTTCCATGGACGCAACCTAAAGGCCTTGTTGTGCACAGAGGGATGCGACAGAGGTAATGGAACTCTCGCAGATGCCAAGGAGCCCTAGAACACGTGCAGCTATAGCAGCTAGGCTGCTATGATGGCCGACGGAGTCTGGCCTGACGAGAGATGAAGCGGTCGCCTTGGCCAAGATCGAGAGGTGCCCTGCATGTGCCAGGTCATGGTGGAGGAAGAGAGGGAGCTTCCGACGAAGACCGTGGCCCATGGAGAAAGGGGCAGCCCGCGTTTGGCTACAGGACCTCGGCTGCGTAGGGTTTTGAAGGAAGGAGATGACCAAAAACGAGCTCTGGACCTTTATACCCCTCTGTAGGTTCAAGATCCTACCACTTAGGTAGGGGCAAAAATGTCTTTCCGTTATGTTTTCCTAAACCAACAATTGCAAGGGAACGTGGCTAAGTGGCGCCTCCTGATTGGCCCAGGTAAAGTTTTATTGCAAAATTCATAATTAAATATTGGTAGCTACGATTAAAACAAGTCATATATGAAAATTGATCCTCAGAATGAGAGGAACACAAAGGAATTTTGTTTGAAGCCTAATTCTGCTTCAAACTCAAAAAGTATAGTGTTTTACATCTTTTGATGCATTAATTGATAGAAAAACCCTAGAATGATGTAAAAATGAACATGATGAATCTTTTATATGTTTTTGATCAATCTTGGCCTGTTAAGAATAAAAGGAATGGTAAAATCATAAAAGGATGATTAGTATGTTGGTTTTAGGGTTTTATGATCATGAACATGGTTTAATAGACTAAAAACCCTGATTTGAGTAAATATGAGTTTTAGTGGTCACAACATGATATTGCAAGAATAAAACTATAATATAATGATTCTTGAACATAGTTTGGATTAGATAATTCTTAATGAAGATAATTGAGATGGTTAGGGTTTTGTAGGAAACCTTAGAAACCCTAAATTGAATATAAAGGATACATCTTTAAAGACTAATAGGTTCATTTGAAAGATATTAACCTATTGATTAATAATATAGAGTTTTCATCCGTTTTGTATACAAAATTGGTAGTTTTAGGGTTTTAATCCATAAATGAAGAATAATTCATATGGGAACCCTAATTGGGGTAAAAGAAGAGGAAAACCATGATATTTCGGATTAAGGAAGTAAATTACTAAATGATGATCCTAAGACTGATAGGAATATTGAAATGAGAGAATTTAAAGGTTTTAAGTAGATTTGATGAATTAGGGTTCTTAATAACGAATAATGGAGGTAAAACCCTAATTTCCCAGAAAACCCTAAAATTGGAATAGAAATCCTAAGGATGATGATGATATTGGATAAATATTAATAAAAGGAAATTGGTATATTTATTTTAGGATTCTATGCATGATTGGTTGCTTGATTGGGATTTTTATGTTCTGGTTAATTCTGTCTCAAATCTGCAATCAGAGGTATGCGGTTACGCTTATGAATAATCTCTCTAGTTTCACGACGATTCCCGAAGTTTTAATCGGTTGCTTGAAAATAACTGTTGGATGTCTATTTACTTCATGCAACTATAAAGTGACTATGATTATCACTATAAATGTGCGTATATAACTGGCTAGATCTGGGTCCACCTCTATTGCTTTGAAAAGGCTAAAAAAAAGGGGTAATCCTAGAGCAAGGTCTAGGTTACCGAGAGTTAGAAACTGGGCTACCTACGTGTAGTACCATGAGACTCATTAGCATTCCATGAGTTAAGGAGTGGGCTATTTACAAGTAGTGCCATGTGACTCAACCCTAGAAACTGGTTCACCTATAGGTGGGACCATGAGGGGTTTAATGGGGATCTACCATAAGGAAGGTAGTATCCAAGTCTACTGTAGGGATAGCACAGAGGATTGGGTACTCATGGATCACGGAGTTATATTTAAAACGTAATCTTGATTGTTAAATGATTAATTGAATGATTACGCTGTTATCACAGTTGCACATTTATTGTTTCCCCCACATACCAGCTTCGGCTGATCGACGTTTTGTTTGTCGGCATTTTAGGTACAAACCAAAAGGACAAACAGTAAATTGTCATGTTGTGAAATACATGAAGTAAAATACAAGGAGGATTAGTTAGAGTAGAATCCTTAAGTGGATAGAAGTTTAGAGATCCAAGTTTTCAAAAAGGTATGCAAAAATTTATTTTCTTACAACTTTTTAGTATAGTCTGTTAAAATTTGATAATTATTCTTGGTTAATTGCCAAACCTTTGATCCAGAAGTTATGGGTGTGGCTTCAACCTCACAGTCTCCCATAATTGGGGGTTATCGGGAGGTGGGGTCGTAACAGGATGGCTGCAGCAGAGATGGCAGAGTTGAAGAAGTAGTTACAAGTGTTGTTGGAGAAAGGTTTCATCCGACCGAGCACGTCGCCTTGGGGTGCTCCAGTGCTATTTGTTAAGAAGAAGGATGGGTCGATGCGGTTATGTATAGATTACTAGCAGTTGAACAAAGTTATGATCAAGAATAAGTACCCATTGTCGAGGATAGACGATCTGTTCGATCAGCTGCATGGTGCTACAGTGTTCTCAAAGATCGATCTACGGTCTGGATATCATTAGTTGAGGATTAAGACAGATGATATACCAAAGTTAGCATTTAGGACGAGGTATGGTCACTTTGAGTTTGTGGTTATGTTGTTTGGGATAACCAATGCACCTTCTTCTTTCATGGATCTGATGAACTGAGTGTTCCGTCCATTTCTAGATTAGTTTGTTGTAGTCATTATAGACGACATCTTGATCTATAGTCGGGACAGTCAAGAGCATGAACGACATCTTCGGCAAGTGTTGACTCTTCTTCGCCAACATCAGTTGTATGCCAAGTTCAGCAAATGTGAGTTCTGGTTGAAGGAAGTGACATTCTTGGGTCATGTGATATATGCAGAAGGAGTCAGAGTGGACCCTAAGAAGGTGGAGTCAGTTGCAGATTGGGAGAAACCAAAGACGTCGACGGAAGTTCGTAGTTTTCTGGGTTTGGTAGGATATTACTGGAGGTTTATCAAGGACTTCAGTGTGATCATGTTGCCAATGACAAAGTTGACCAGGAAGGATGTACCTTTTGTCTGGGATGATCGTTGTCAGCAAGATTTCCAAAGTTTGAAGGAGAAGTTGACTAGTGCTCCAATGCTAGTGCTGCCAGAGCCTGAGAAGGGTTATGTTGTTTTATGTGATGCTTCCAAGAAAGGCTTAGGTTGTGTGTTGATGCAAGAGGATCGTGTGGTTTCTTTTGCTTTGCGACAGCTTAATAAATGTGAGGAGAACTATCCAACACATGATTTAGAGTTGGTAGTGGTGGTGCATGCGTTAATGATTTGGAGACACTATCTTTATGGGGAAGTGTGTCAAATCTTTACAGATCATAAAAACCTAAAGTACAACTTTTCGCAGAGTGAGTTGAACATGTGAAAACGTTGTTGGATGAAGCTAGTAAATGATTATGATTGCACCATTGAGTATCATCCTGGTAAGGCAAATGTTGTAACTGATGCGCTTAGCAAAAAGTCTTCTTCTCTCCCCACGAAGAAAGAACATTTGAGTTCCTTGGTTTACCATAGGCTAGATATGTTTGTCTCCTTGCGACAGATGAATGTGCAGTTGGAAGTTTCCTTGTTGGCAGGAAAGTTGGCACAAATGCAGATCAAGCCTACACTGAGACAGCAAATCAGAGACACATAGCAAGCAGATGATACAGTGCAGTTGATTAGGTCAGAGCTTGGCAGCAAAAAGTTTGATGGGTTCCATGAGTCTGAGGATGTACTAGTTTGCTATCATGGTAGGATGGTGGTCCCCCATGGTGATAATCTAAGAAAGATAGTGCTTGAGGAAGCACACACGTCGATGTATGCTATGCATCCAGGAGTCACCAAGATGTATCATAATCCGAAGGACCTGTATTGGTGGTCTGGTTTGAAGAAGGATGTAGTTGAGTTTGTGGCTAAGTGTGTAGTATGTCAGCAAGTTAAAGCTGAGCATCAGAAGCCGACAGGTATGTTGCAACCCATGCCGATACCATAATGGAAATGGGATCATATAACCATGGACTTCGTAGTTGGTCTACCAAAGACAGCTAGGAATCATGATTCCATTTGGGCAATAGTGGACAGGCTGAAAAAATCTGCTCATTTCATATCGATAAAGATGAAGTATATATCAGAGAAGCTTGCTCAGGTGTATGTAGATGAGATAGTGCATCTACATGGTGTACCAACAATGATAGTTTCCGACAGAGGTCCTCAATTCACAAGTCGTTTCTGGGAATAGTTGCATAAAGCGTTGGGAACACAGTTGAGGTTCAGTACTACCTTCCACCCACAGACGGATGGACAGTCTGAAAGGACTATTTAGACATTGGAAGATCTTCTCTGAGCTTGTGTTTTGTAGTTCCTAGGCAGTTGGGACGTACATCTCAGTATAATAGAGTTCTCTTACAATAATAGTTATCAGGGGAGCATTGACATGGCTCCTTATGAGCCCCTATATGGAAGGAAGTGTAGATCCCCTTTATGCTGGTATGAGTCTGGTGAGTATCAGCTTTTGGGCCCTGAGTTAGTGCAGCAGACAGCAGAAAAGATCAAAGTGATACAACAACAGTTGAAGGTGGCACAGGATAGACAAAAGTTTTATGCAGACAATCGTCGATGACCTTTAGAGTTCCAAGTGGGAGACAAAGTGTATCTCAAGGTCTCACCTTGGAAAGGCATGCTAAGGTTTGGCCGGAAAGGCAAACTGGCACCCAGGAATATGGGGCCATACCTGGTAATAGCACATGTTGGCAAGGTATCTTACATGTTAGAACTATCGCCAGAGTTACACAGGTTATATCTGGTGTTCCATGTCAGCATGTTGAAGAAAAGTCATCCAGACATAGGGAAAGTGATACAGCCAATTGAGGTTGAGCTTGATGAAAATGTGATCTATGAGGAGGGTCCAGTGGCGATCCTTAACAAAAGAGTAAAGAAGCTAAAGAGGAAGGATCTGGTACTTGTGAAGGTCCTTTGGCATCATCATGGTGTTGAGGAAGCCACATGGGAGCTTGAGGAAGAGATGAGGCAGAAGTATCCCTCGCTTTTCTCTTCAGATTTTGGGGATGAAATCCCTTTTTAGAGGTTTATGGCTTGTAAGGACCCTGACCTTCATTTTGGGCTTACCCTATTTGTTTTGCCTAAACCTTGTGCTTGGTTGCTTGCTAATCACCTTTAGTGGTGATTAGGGTTTGCTTGTGCTTTGTTGAGAGTTGGAGGTTCTACTTGCAAAATAACCTGAGTTAGGGTTGAAGAGCAAGTTTGTCACCTAGAGAGATGTATTTTTCTCTTTTTGCTTCCTCTAGAGTTGAGAGGAAGGTTTGGGCTCATGTCTTGAGTTGTCTTGGGCTTTGTTGAAGCTCTGTTGGGCTTGGTTGAACCTTACTGGGCCTTGCCTTGCTTTGAGGAGCCCAGTATCAGGCAAGGATTCTTTGTTTCGACCATGGGGTATCGCCCATGGGGGTGTCGGCCAAGGTGGTGGTGGTGTGTCAGCCTTTGACCTTATTTGACCTCCTTGCCTTGGTTGTTTCACCCTAGCTTGGACATGTGGCTGAACCTTGGTTGAGTGGTGGCATGGAATGTGCATGTGTTTTGCAAGGTGGTAAACCGTGTGGACAAGTGTCCCTTGGTAAGGTGACACCTTGCCTTGGTTTAACCTTGACCCACATCTATATATGTCTTGCCTTTCTCTTCCTTGGGAATCCTTTAGCTCTTTTGTTGCTCTTCCCTCCTTGTGTGCACGACACACCTTCCTTGGAGTGCTTGGTGGCTGATCCTTTCCCCTTGGTGGAGATCCCTTCTTCTTCCTCTAGCTTGGTGGTTGAACCCTAGGTGGGTCTTGTTCTTTAGTAAGCATCTTCCCTCTCTCCTTAGCATCTTCTTCTCCATCTTGCCTACCCTTTGGCCATGGTGGTTATGGTTCTTATTCCTTTTCTTGAGGTGGTCGAAAGTGGTGTGCTTGGAGCTACGAGCTTGAAGCTTGGAGCTTTGGAGCTTGAGGAGTTTGCTTAAGGCGTGTTACATAACTTCTAACCCTAGCTATACTACCTTCTTTATGTGGCATGATTCCTATATGTTGATGATCGGCCATTGCATGTTATGTTACTTGGTCGAGTACATGTTGTTGATCTTATGGATATAGTAAGCATGATGTGGTTGATGTTGTTGATGGTTTATATGCCTTTACACCTAGTTGGCCGAACCATAGTTTGGGGTTTCCTTGTTGAGCAATAATCCTTTCTCTCCTTGGTCTAGAGAAGTGAGTTTGAGATCTAGTGATGTAGGCAATACCCCTCTCTCGTTTTAGTTGAGAGGTGAGTCTACATTCTAGTTGCTTGGGCAACACCCTCCTCTCACCATGGATTTGAGAGGTGAGCTTTTGGATAGATGATGACCTATGTTGAGGTTGATCATTTGTGGTTGCCCAATTTGTGATAGAGGTTGTGCAAAACCCCTCTCTCTTGGTTGTTGAGAGGTGAGTCGATCTTCTTGATCAATTAGGGTTTGTTGCCCTTGTGCTTGAGGTTGAAGATGACCATGTTGGGTTGTGCCTTGCACGATATGACCTTGGAGTAGTGCTACTCGATAGCCTTATCTTGGGATGTACCCTTAAGTGATACACCTAGTTGAGATGGTAGGTTTTATGCCCAATATGGTTCTCTTGGCTTGAGATAGAGCTTGGGCGACACACCTTATATCTTGTGCTCTGAACGATACATCTTGAAGTAAGGTTGCCCGATACCCCTACGTTGTGTTGATCTGTGCCCGATTTAATATGGAGTTGAGATGCTTGGCTTGGTGCCCATTATGCTTTGACTGATATGGAGCCTTGTAGGCCATCCTTGTGTTGGGTGATATGGTTTAGTTGTGGTGATGACCGATATGGGTTAAGTGGAAACCCTAGTTGTTTCTTTGATAGAGGCCAATATGGAGTGCTTCCCTGTTGACCGATAGGCTTCCTTGAGGTGCCTTTGTGTCGCATGTGTCATGAATTATGTCACCTGTGTCATGAACATGTTGGGCGACACAGTGTTTCCTTGGGGTGCCATGATCTTAGACGATACAGTGGTGAGAATGGGTGCCCAATTCAACCCTAACCCTAACTGGCTGGTAGGGTTCTAGCCGATACACCTCTTAAGCTGGTTGCACGATACACCTTGTGCACCTGGTATGCATGACAAGGTTTCATGTTAACACCATGTTCTTTAGTTGCATGATACACCTTGGGTGTTGGTTTGATATCTTCTAGGGTTGGCCGATATGTGGCTAAATGCCTAGGCCAGTAAGGTTTTAGTGAAGGTTGTTACCCTGCCTGATACCACCTGTGGTGAGGGATATGCTACCCGCCACACTTTTAGCGAAGGTATCATGAGGTTTTAACTAGGGTTCTTGATAACCCGAGAGCCTAGAAGATAGTTCTTGATCATGTAACTACATCTTTGATGAGAATGATGATATGGTTTAACTACCTTGATCCCGCATCTATGTTGGTAATGAGACATGAGGATAGGTTGTGAACCAGGTATGTTTGGAAGGTCATGATGTTGTTACATATGATGTTGCTTCACATGATAATGTGACACATGTATATGATCACAAGTATGGGGCATTATAAATGTTTATGATTAATGATAAAACTATGATTTCTACAGCTTATGTGTAATATACTCATGGATGTTGCCTCATACTTGGTAGCATGATAATCCTGTTAATCCATGATGGCTTTAGTTATCTCTATGAATGTGTATACTAACCATGTAGGTATACTATGTGGATTCATAGCCTGGTAAGAGCTATTAGATATATGTGCTTTGAATAGCATAATGTGATGATAATCCTTGTTAATGAGATAACAGGTTGATAGGTCTGAGGACCTGATAAAGGCTGAGTGCCTAGTTGAGGTGTTATCCTCTGATGATAAGTTAAGGGATGCGTTCCCAGAATGTTGATGCATGATTATGATGCCTTGAGAGGTAGTGGTTGTTATTATGAGGGATTGAGTTCCCAAGACAGTATGATGATGGCATTGATGATGTAATTCTATAGGGCTATGTTATACTTTGGTTGCCGCAACAATTGGCTTAAAATATACTAATTAATTATAGATGAACATATCATGTAGTTTGACCTGGCCATAGATCCATCATCGTCAGCATTTGGTGATGGTGAAATAGGTTTATCCTACGGGATTACCTAGAGCGCATATTGTTGAATATGTGAGGTTTCCCCTAGCCTAAAATAGGAGGGTTTGAGTGCAGCTATGGTTGCAGACTCAGGATATATGGAGTATGGTGAACAGACCCATGGCTCAGGATATGTGATGATGAGCATGATGCGTTCATGGCTTGGATGTATGCACTAGCACCTATGATGAATTGAGCTAGAGATATGGGTAGCTTGTGGAGCTGACCCAGAGGTTGAGGCCCTATAAGCATAAGATTGTGGTCTTGCTTGATGATTCGTGTACTGACCATAAGAAGGTGAGGTCATGGAGTCTGGATCTGCTTAGACCTTGTATGGCACCGGATTGGGCTTCGCAGCCAATGGTTGGATTTGAGAAGGGAAGGCTCACTTCCTCAGGGAATAATAATACAAAATCCAGTCGAATAGTATATCTTGCTTAGAGCAAAATATGAAACATTGATTGAGGCCTTGGTTATATAGTTGATCTAGCTGTATTATGCAATTGTGTGTACGATCCTTATATCTTGTGATAAGTTCTTATAAATCTTATCTTGTCAATCATGTTCCATAAAGAAATTCTTAGTTATATGCCTCCCGGATATCTTGGTAAGCTTGATGGTAATAATAGCCTTGCTCTGTATGCTGCTCTTTTTATAGGCTTTATCAGTTATCTACTGTTGTTGCCTTAACCTTCTGAGGTTTTATAGTTTCGACAGGGAGTTATGTTTCTCGCTGGGACTGTTTGTCTCACCCTACTGGTTTACACCCTTTTTAGGTGATCGCTCTAGACGTGGTGGTGATCGTGAGGTTGTGGCCGAGCATCAAGAAGAGCAGTAGAAGGCAAGAGTTGGGCATGCTGCTATTTTTATGGTTTTGTAGTAGAGTCCTAGAGTCATCCATGTACTCTCAGGTCCTTAGAGGTGTTTGATGTCGTTTCATGATGTCTAGCTGTTGTAATCTTGTATATCCTATTGCTGGCCATATGTGGCCGTTATGTATGTATAAACAAGTGTTGAACTCTGGTGCTGACAGTACAGCTGGTTCCGATAAGATGTGGACCTACAATAAGGCTTGTGAATGTTAATATTACATGTTTCTCTACAGGATCTGAATGCAAAATTTCTCTCATGTATACTTTTCGCAATCGGCTTTAATTAACCCGTGTTTTCAGTAATATGAGGTTCCACATGTTTTCGCGTGTCATCTCCCTGTATGTGTGATGGCGGGGTGTCACAGTTTCTCTCCAGTGGCTATCCCTCCCTAGTCGGGTAGGACTTGCCTAGGCTCTCATGGTTACCACAACCAGAGAGGACAACGTTTGTCAGAAAAATGGATTCTCAATTATCTATGTTGTGCTCTGGGAAATCCCCAGTACCTCTCTATTTATAGGCGGAGTTTGGGTCTAGGTTCCTAGTCTAAGAGGGAGTGGAAGGGACCGGAAGAACTTGAATTTTACAACAATTCTGAAAATTTCAAAATCTGTGACAGCCAAAACGGCCGTCTCATGACCCGGACAGTCGTCTGGTCACATGAGATGGTCGTCTCGCTCTGTGAAATGGTCGTATTAGTGTTTCCCAGTTGTACATGAAATTGGCAATTCATTTCTAATTAATATCCCATATTAAATTTTCTTGTACAACAATTTATGTGCAATTGAAACAAAAGTGGAAATATCTTGAAACTTCACTCAGTCAAGCCGATCATCTTGCCCATGTGAGACAGCCATCTCACTCACCCATACAATCATCTGGTGAGCCAAGTAAGGCCAAACAGTTCATCCAAAGCCAATTTCAACTCGAATCAACTTGACATACAGACGCATGTCTCAATGCTTGATACGGCTATTTGGTACTCTCTAGACGTCTGTCTGAACACTTGAGATGGTCGTTTGGTAGTGCTGTCAAGCTGTTGTTTTCTGAATAAATTTCCTAAACACATTAATAATTAACTCAATCGCTATTAAAGATTCAACTCCTCTTCTACATGAGTTCCTATGTGTGTGACCCTATAGGTCCCATATTACGTTGGCAGTGAATGTCCATAACAACTTATGACATCACAAGCAATGAGGGTGCCTAGTCACACATCATTGCTACCCAAGTCAATGGAAAGTGGGAGAACAACTTGAACCTACAATATGTGCATGGTGTTACAATGTTTATATAGTTCCTTTATCACTGATATCCATATTGAACTAGACGCATGGAGAAGTCAACCTCATCATTATTCAATCTTGTTCCTTGAACCTAAACAGACTATCTAAGATATACGTAAGCTCAACATATTCACTGACATGTGCATGCACACTTTTTTCAGTCTCGCTAATCAAGAGGCCCCAGATATCATACTCCCTAAGGAGGGACAAATCCCACATCTATCAGTCACAGTCAATCCCCATGTGTCACAGTCACCCAATCATCACCTTTTATAACAATCTATGTTTTAGGACTGCGTTTGATGATGTCAAATCATACTGGATGAAATGTGATGAGTGTAATTATTTTAGGTCAAGGAACCACAACCACCACCATCTCTGTGAGAGTTGACTGTGACTTCCATTATGATGGCTTCCATTAGTGTGTCTCACGGTGGTTCTATCTGATACACTATTCCTAACATATATCAGTGTGCTTGGTTTGATATCACCATAGATGACTAATGAGACTCTGTCATCAAACTGACTCACACTATGAACCTATGTGTTATTGTTATCTATCTACCTTCCACAATAACAGCCAATCAAGGACATAATGAGAATGTATATACTCTTAACATCCGTATGATATCATTCTTCCAAGTCACATACTTGAAGACACACATCATTGATTAATATGATTCTCTAGACATTTATCATGTTACTTCATTATCGTATAACTGAACAAATAGAATAAATTGGAAGCTTGCCTTTTATTAATAATCAAATTAATTAGATTTATGCCACTACAATCATCACATGATTGGCTCTCTAGGCATAAACACCAACAACTCATGCCAATTGCATCATATGCAATTCTAGATAGATGATATGTGCAACCCCTTGCCATAATCACATGCATGCTTCTGAGCCCATATGCTCTAAGAATCACCAGTCAAGCCTGAACCAAAAGATGACATGATAATAATGCACCATGTGGAGGCGTATTGTACACTATTACCATAACACTTCCATGAGATAGACGGTGCACCCCGCAGTGGAGAAATCTATGATTAGTTGATCGAGCTTTTCATGTGAGCTGCTTTTTGAAAGTATCTAATTAAGACTTGATATTTTAATGGAGGGAGTTTGCAAAAATACATATACTTTATCCAATCACCACATATATACTACGTATCATGTACATGCTATATCCCACAATGAAAAAATGGAATAAATGAAAGTGGTGGTTATGGCAAGCCTGATGTAATCCCTTCGTGCCACAAGGAATTACATCATCTAGGTCTACATCACATGTAAAAACCTATTGTTGATGAAGATATGTGCTTGCCAATCTGGGTTTCTAGGTTCAACCCTTGAACTGGTTGGCTCGCCACCTGGCCAGTTTATAGGTTGTCTCACTGGTCCTCTAGTTCATCTGTCCACCATCTACTAGCTTCTCCAGTGGATCGGTCGAGTCTACCAGGCGATCGATCTGGCTCATCCTCCATGGTCATTCATTCGGTCGGCTCATCTTCAGGACATCTTCATCTTCGTCATAACATGAAAGTAAATTTTCCTAATTTTACATAATTATTGAGAAACCTTGAGTTATATTCGAGAGGATAAAGGGTAAGAAACAATTAACTTTACATTGAGAAGATAAAATAGAGGCAAGGTACGCAGAATGAGATAAATGGATAACCCAACCACACAATCATGCACATAATATAGGGGTTATTGTCTATAACCATGGTACACGTCCACCATCAGAACCGATTTTAGGGTGACGTGTGTAAATTGCATATATATATCATATATAAAAAAATATACATATATATATATATATGTATATATATATGTATATATATATGTATATATATGGCCATTTTTTAATACTCACGCGGGTAGCCTGGATTTCGCTACCCGACAGCCTAAAAAGTAATTGTTCTAACCAGAAAAGTAATTCTGCTATAAAAAAAAGTAACTATGTTGATAAAAAAACTACCTATATGACTAAAAAAGTAATCTCGTACAAAAAACACAATAGATATATATGTAACCGTGTTTTGAAATCTGCTATTACAAATGTAACTATCTATGAATGAAACTCAATAGTTTGCAAAGTAAAGTAAGCCTCTACATGTCAAAAGTAACAAACTTGAAAAAAAGTAACCGACATGGGGGGTGGGTAGTTACCTGCGCGGGCATTAAAGATGGGCCATATATATATATATATATATATATATATATATATATATATATATATATATATATATATATATATATATATATATATATATATATATATATATATATATATATATATATATATATATATATATATATATATATATATATATATAGAGAGAGAGAGAGAGAGAGAGAGAGAGAGTCAGGCTAGAATACACTCGAGTGTATTCGAAACGGAATACACTCAAGTAGTTTTCCATGATGCAGTATTTTTTTTGAAAATCTAATCCATTGATCTTCTTAAAAAAATCGTGAACAACTCATACACAAAATTTGAGCACATTTGGATATGTATAGCTCATGTTATGAAGACTACAAAAATTATGCATTTCAAATTAGTTTTGCGCGCTGATTTTGTTGCCCTTGGATGAGTGAGTTATGCTCATCCAAATGGGTTCAAAATTTGTATGTAGCCTAGTTATAGTATGTCAGTGAAGATCAACGGTTTACATTTTGCAAAAACTGTCTTGATATGCAAACACACTTGAGTGTATCCGTGTGATCCGTACACTCGAGTCTATTCTAGCCTGACTCTATATATATTTATATATATATATATATATATATATATATATATATATATATATATATATATATATATATATATTTATATATATATTTATATATATATATATTTATATATATATTTATATATATATATATATATTTATATATATATATATTTATATATATATATATATTTATATATATATATATATTTATATATATATATTTATATATATATATATTTATATTTATATTTATATTTATATTTATATATATTTATTTATATTTATATATATATATTTATTAGTTTGGGATTATCTTGGTATTAGATTTGACAAAATATTATTTGCGTTGCATGGAATAATAGAATAACAAAACCAAAATCTGATCATATCGATTATCCCATAATATAGTAAACTGACATTGGTGTTGATACACTGTAGGGAAATATGGCTATCGATAGGCAGCGGCAACAAAAATTTTATCTACCGTATTCCTCATAAATAGTAGGTTGTGTTAGTTACTATAATGTAGGAAGGATGGTTTTGAGGATATACCTGGCCCTAGAGCAAGTCCAGTGACAATCCTCATAGTCGTAGATGTGCAACTTATGAATCTTGGTTGCACTAGGACTCATCTGACTATTCTGCCTACTAGTCTGCACCACAGACTGCAACCACAAACCTCGTACTCCTCAATAGCTCCTCTTGTCATAGACCGCTGGTTGATGTTGTCCTCCAAGCGGCAGATAATGACCTCCCACCTCTGTGGTAGTCCACAGAGACAACCTAGAACTCATGTCGTCCATCTAGAATGATCAGGAAGGATTCGTCCCTCTTGTTGGTGTACTAGTCATTAACTTACTCTACCATGAAAATGATGTCAATTTCTCTTTCCCTTATTGTTCCTCCCTAGTCGGATAGAACTTGCTCAAGCTTTCTTGGTTACCACAACTTGAGAGGACAACATTTGTCAGAGCAACTATTTCTCAATTATAGTTTTGTGCTTTGGGAAGAAATCAAGTCTTCAAGTAGTGAGAGAAGGAATCATAAAAGTATTCGCTTTCACGTAGACGATGAGTAAAAATCTACTTTAATAAAGTAGCTTAGGCTCCTGACAGCACATCGGGGCAAAGTGCCCCCAATACCCCTTTATTTATAGGCAGGGTTTGGGTCTAGGTTCCTAGTTTATGCACGAGTGGAAGGGACTGAAAGATCTCAAAATTTTTCAACAATTCTAGAAATTTTGCAACCTACGACAGCCCTAACGATCGTCTTAAAAGCCAGATGGTCATTTGGCATGAACCAGATGGTCATTCAGCTGTTTCCCAATTGTACACGAATTTGGTAATTCGTTTCCAATTAATATCTTATATTAATTTCCTTGCACAAAAAGTACTATGCAACACAAAATATCTAGAACCTTCCCTTATCTGATTGGATGATCTTGCATGGGCGAGATGGTCATCTTGGTTCACCCAGATGGTCATATAGTGACCTGAGTCGAGTCGGTCAGCATGTCCGACTCACTTCCTTAGACAATTTGTACTCATAATAAGAATGACTCCCAAGATGCCTGTCTCAACAATTGAGACGGTTGTTTGGCACTTCCAGATGGTAGTCTCCACACTTGAGATGGGCATTTGGCAGTGTTGTCAGCCTATTTGTTGCCTGAATTAAATACCAAAACTCTTTAGTACTTAACTCAACTGTCATTGAGACCTAAACTCCTCTTCTAAATCGTGACCTATCTATGTGACCCTAGAGGTCCAATATTACATTGGCAGTGAATGTCCATAACAATTTATGACATCACAAGCAATGAGTGGTTCTGAGTCATGCATCAATGCTATAGAAGTAAATGAAAAGTTGGGGAACAACATCAACCTACAATCTATGTATGGTGTTACATAGTTTGCATAGTTCCTTTGTAACTGATGTCCAAATTGAACTACAGGCATGGAGCAGTCACCCCTATAAATATTCAATCGTGTTTCTTGAACTAATAGCAAATTGTCTGAGATATGTGTAAGCTCAATATCACATATTGACTCACATGTGCATCGCCATGCTTTTCTCAGTCTCACTAATCAAGAGTCCTAGGACATCACACTCCAGTAGGAGGGACAAATCCCATATTTATCACTTACAATAAATCCCCATGTGTCAAAGTCACCCAATCATCACTGTTATAACAACCCATGCTTTAGTATTGTATTTGATGATGTCCCAGAGTGCCAAACAACATATGTTGAGTGTAGTGATGTTAGGTATAAGAACCACAACCACCACCATCATTGTGAGACCTGACTATGACTTCCATGATGATGGCTTCCATGTGTCAGTCTCACGGTGGGTCTGTCTGATACACTATTCTTTAACATGTATTTGTGTTCTTGGTTTGATATCGATATATCTTGACTAATGAGATTTAGTCATCAACCAACTCACACTCTGATCTTATGTGCCATTGTTGTCTATCAACCTTCCAAAATAACAACCGATTAGGGAATTAATGAGAATATGTATATGTAGTCTTAACATCTGTATGATCTCATCCACAAGGGTAGTAACTTGAATACATACGTCATTGAGTAATATTATTCTCTATACATTTATAATGTTACATCATTATCTCATAATTGAATTAAACATAATAAATTGGAAGCTTGCCTTTTATTAATAATGAAATCATTTTACATGATATGCCATTACAATCATCACATGATTGGCTCTCTGGGCATGCATAACCAACAAAATTGTGTATCATTAATGTTGAACCAACCCTCTAATCATCAAAATAAGTAATTTGGGAATCACTTTGAACTTAATGAAGGATGTAATCACCTTTCTTGCACTTTTGACGTCTATATAGCACATATGTGGCTTGTTTTTTTGGACTTCAATGCATAATCTCGATTAAAGTTGTAACCTTGCATCTTTTTTACCTTAAAACTTATTTCTATGTATAAATCAATAACATATACCCTTCATGATACAAGTGTCAACCTATAATATTCTTGTTGCTATGTTATTCTCGTATGAGATGACATTCATGAACATGACCCTTTATGATGATACATGATAATAGTCGAATCAAATGATGGCTTTGACCCCTTTTGTGCATCAAAATTTAATATATATCTTTGAAATCTGTAATTCAATTATGTCTTCTCACCCAATTGGCTTAGGCCAACTTCCTTTGAGATATAATGGAATATATGACCCTAAATCCACCATTATTGACCTAATGTAACATATATGATTGGAATTATTTTTTGTTCCTTAAACTTAATATGGATCTAATTGTTGTATCTTCTCTTTCTATTCATGAGTTAAAATCAACCTTATGGTACTATTGTTATGTATGTCCCTCCTAAGCTCTATGTTGAACCCTAATGGCACAAGTAAACTATGTTGATATTTTCATGTATGTTGATATGTTTATAGGATAATGATATGTAGACCTAGGAGGAAATACACCTATATTATAAAGGTGATAATCTATTACTTAACTTGTTTTTCCCTATCTTATTTCATGAGTGAATATCACGACATTATGAATCTTAAGTTTGGCTCCCTATTATGAGTCTCTTGGCCTTCAAATATGCATGTAGGTGCTAAATCGCAAAATAATTATAGAAATAAATGGTAGCTCACAATAACATGAAACATGAACCAAACCATCAAGATGGATCATAAATATTAAAATATCATCAAACATGTAAATAATCACCTCTAAACCTATTTTGACCGAGATTCAAATCATTAATCTAATAACTACAAAACATGTTGAACATTGTTTAATAATGGGCTATGCTCTTAATCAGGTGGTTTCTCATGATCTAGATGGTCAACAAAGGTTAAGATCCTCCTAAATTAGGTATGTAGGCTTTTAATAATATATGAATGTTTTCTTTCTTAAATACATTATATGTATGTATACTCTCTTAGTGGAAAATATTGACATGTGGTATTGTTTCTTTGTACTTGATGATTTTCCTAGATGAATTCACATGAACACATAATATAGACCTTCAACATAAAAACATTCAAACAAGTTTTCTCAATGGATTTTGTAATTTGAAGTCTCTTGCATAGAAACATGGTTAGTTCTTCACTTTTAGCCTTGTGGTCCCTTATGGACCCCTTCCGACCAAAGTCATTCAAAAGACTTATATTGATTATTTTCTTCGTATAGTGGAGTAAAATAAAAATAGATTTTTTTCCTTGATAAATAACTAATGTTATTTCTCTTTTTTTATCTTACAAAACCTTTCAAATTATGAAAACAATAAATATATGTATCTTTATGCCCTTGTACAAGAACCTTGTGTGTTTATATGCTTGTTTCTCAAATTATTTAGGATCAAAGTTAGATTGGGAATTGATGGCATGTGAGAAGGTGTTATGGTTGTACTTTTTGTAAGATTCTAGTTAGTGTATATGTCTAGAATTGTATAATTTCACCCATGAATATGTAACTTGAATTTGTAATAACTGATGTAGTAAAAATATATATACTTGTTGAATGTTGAGAGGATGTTCGTGTATGCATATAATTAATTATACATATATGCTATTTATTTCATGATTACACATTTTAGTCTTTGGAATTATGCTTGTTTTATGATATTTAGCTTCACCCTCTCAGTCTCACGGGGTTTCCAAGCGGCAGATCCAATTTCACCACATTCCAATTCCTTCCTCACAAATGATTTGAAAAGCTTTAGCTTTCATTTTCTGGCAAACTTGGTGTCATCCTAATATAAGAATGTCACTCATATAAAATAGAAGAAAGTAGAACTTTTCACTAAGAATTTCTTGATGAATACATGTGGATCTGCACTTCTCTTCTAGAACTTGTGACTCTTCTTGGAAAAGTCAAGCTTTGTATACCATGCCTTAGAGTATTATATAACCCATTAAAACACTTCTTCATTAATTGAAAATTATTTAACCCATAAAAACACTTCTTCATTATGTTGAGTAAGTAATTTTAGGTTGACCTAGAATCTTTTTGGATGTCCTATGTAGATCTACTCATCTGGATTTATCGTGAAGAAATGATTTCATCATATCCTTATTCTCGAGCTCTAGATATACACTTTCAGATGAGAGTATAACCAATCTAAAAGAAGTCATCCTCAAAACAAGAAAAAAAAATCATCAAAATCCAAGCCTAGCCAGTAACTGAATCCCTTGATAACTTGTTTTTATTTGGATCTAATGTCCTTGTCATTGACATATTTCTTCATCTTATTGC
The DNA here is from genome assembly GCA_963693085.1 of Alisma plantago-aquatica. Classification (NCBI taxonomy): domain Eukaryota; kingdom Viridiplantae; phylum Streptophyta; class Magnoliopsida; order Alismatales; family Alismataceae; genus Alisma; species Alisma plantago-aquatica. The sequence continues at coordinate 1,851,178,634 of OY856409.1, forward strand.
CCCACTTATTCTTTGCTGATCTTAGGTCCTTGGGATGCATCACAAGCTCATATGTACCATTTTTATGTAATGAAGTCATCCACTCATGCATCACTTGATTCTATTGTGCTTTGACTATATGTGTATGTGCTCCTACAAAGTCTATAGCTTGTCTAGATTAGTTACTAGAATATTCCTAGATATCAGATATATAGATGAAAAACACTACCAAGTCTTTTCAACTGTTTCTATGTATACTCTCCTAGTGATGCTCATCTTCCCACAACCCACTAATCTTTAACTGTGTCACTGAATCACCTCTATGCACATATGAAATTGGGCCACTTAGTGTCCTATCACTTTTCTAGTCTTTGAATTATTTCTTGAGGTTATACATCTTTCCATAATAGAACACCCTCAAATGTTAAACATAGGTCTATGATGGGCCTTTCAATTGTCTTAGGATCTACCACATATTTAAGATCTACCATGGTCTCTTGATCTAACACTACCCCAGGTATTAGTGAATTTCATCCTTGAATCCTAGTTTCCTAATGCCCATAGTCGATTATCTTTATTCACTAAATTTTTCATCTTCTGGTCAAGCGTTCCCTTCTTGTGAAGAATTGATGACTCTTATTACAATCATCTCTCACTTTTCTAGTACAAAACCCAAAAATGTAGCATCTAGATTTAACACTCTAGAACCATATTCATTGACACTAGATGGTTGATAAGGTTTTGAAACTAATTCATGTGAACGGAAATGATAGTATTGTCCCCATAACATAATTACACCACTTCCTTTACCAGGAACACTTTATTTATCACAAACTTCTGCTGGTATAGTTTCTTAAGATTTTCACATATATTTTTGGCATTGGTCTCCTCTAATATGTGGTGGAATGGATAAACATCATGCCATTATTGTTTTGTACTCAAGGTGTTCCAAGTTAATTTGGTTTTTGTAGTAAAAAGATCCTATGCATTTTATCCCTCTATTGGTCCACATAAATCCTTGACGTATAGAATCATCCATATCCAATTTCTAACTTTTCCAATTTGTGAACATTAATTATATGATCATCACATCACCATCCATTGATATACAGACTTGAATTAACGATGTTGCTCTCCAATGCCACTTAATAGGGACATGTATGTAGATAATTATGATATGATCCACAAGGGTGCAAGAAAAAATATAGACATGATACAAACAAGCGTATAATCCCAAATTAATTGAATGTAAATAGAGAGAAAATATGAAATATAACATAGAAAATGTTCACACATGATGAGGAAAAGAACATGAATCAAAGATGAGTTAATCCACTTCCATGAAAATGTACATTTAATTGTTTGAGATTTTAACCCCAAATGTGTGGAATTACTACTAGAGGAAAATGTAGAAAAATATGTGTGTAGGGACAAATTCTAAAAATACACTACATCATAACTATTATGAAAAAGGCCTCTACTCCAAGATACAATAGCAATAATAAACTAGTGGATATATTTAGATACTCATGGAATTTTCCCCTTGCTACCTTTACTGTTTATTTTCTTTTTTGTCTAGTATTATACTTTGCTTTTTCTTCCATTAATGATTTTTTCAAAATATTGTCTCGTTTCATTGCATGATTGAGGAACTTGTGTTTTATTATCCTTATTAAGTAGCAACCAAATACCAAATATGTTTTCATCCTCACGAACCAATTGGGAAGGATCACTTAGGTCCAATTATATGAAAAAGAATCAAGTAATGTTGAAATGGTAAATTTAGTGGCTCGTTGAAATTCAAACTTAAGCTAAAATAGCCTTTCAATAATATTAACAAAATAGCCCTTGTATTATTTTAACTAATATGGCTTTTTTATTTGTTTATTTTCATTCTTGAACCTCAAAAAATAAGAGATTTTCCTAGAAATATTACTTGGCTACCCTTCCATTTTATAAGCCCATAATTAATTCAATGGATAGATGTTCTAGAATTTTGGTTGAGTTACTCTGGTTGATGGAAAAAGCATAGTATAAATTTGAGACATATTGGCATTTGGCAACATAGTTTCTTTCAGTCTGGTTCTTCTCACAATATTGCATCACATCAATGTTAGAATAAAGAAGTTAATTCTGACTGTATTTTTTCGATCCGACACAAAAGAAGATTTAATATCTTGGTTGAATCCCATCTGAATCCTACTAGTCAATTTCAATCCAATTATACATATGTTGTCAAACACCCAAAGCATTAATAAATGACAAAACTAGATCCAAATTGGATATGTGCTCTTTCTAGTGCAAAACAAGGGCTAAATGATCCATAGAGGTATGGGCTCCACTCTTCCACTTTAAGATAAAAGTAAACTAATAAAATACATATAGTCCTAACAATGTAATGATTAAAATAACCAATAATCATTTTAGTAAGATTACACTAGATTGAATAGGAAAGGAAGGAAACTCCAACATCTCTTTAGGATGGTTTCAATCATTTTTCTTCTTATTCAACAAGAACATGGGATTATTTGGTAGATTTGTTGATCTATCAAGTGTTTCTTTTGTTAGGAGTCTAGGATTTACCACTCTCGGATTTGATTTGGTGGCAATCTCAGATACCTTTGTTGTGACCATATGACCCTTATCATGCTAAAGAAGTGTTAGCAAATGTACCTTATCATGCTAAAGAAGTGTTGCCAAATGCAAACAATTGGCACTTGGTATTTTATGTATTTCACATGACCATTTTCACTGCACTACAATCTGAATACAATCTAGTAACTTTCACTAGTTTCTCAATAGTTCAATCCATGTAATCCTATAATAACATACATATTCATTAGTGACCAATTTATCAAACATTCTTATTGCATTACTTTTTAGAAAATATGAATAAGTATTATGTAAGTTATTTAGATACTAATTAGTAATAGGGATACGGGGATCAAACTTAATCAACATATATATTTATAAATATATTCCAAATGGGTATTAGCATAATTTTCAATTGACATATTTGATGTTTAGAACTCTTTGTAGTTCAATACAAAGGCATCATAACTTCTTTAGGATCTCAATGAATTATATCACCTCATATGATATCATCATATTAACATTCACTCACTTAACTGAAGATGTTTTAGATGTTGTCAACTTAAAAAACTAGACAATTACTAGTGTTGTTAGGTTTTCAATTTATTGATAACCCAGCTACAAGGATAAATATAGGATGCATGAATTTGTATCATCATCCGAAACACATATATTAATTTTTCTATGAGTTACTAAAATAGTATTGAATACATAGTTATCATTCAACAAATAACCATTAAAATTTTGAATTAAATAAATTCATTTCTATATCATAATGTCATGTTCATGTAAATTTCATGAAGGATAGGAAAAGAGATGTCTCTCAATTGTCTTATAGAAGGGGGACTATCTTCTCTTCTATCTTCATAAGAAAATGAATGAATAAAATGGTCTAAAACTATCAATATGTCTCTAATATAAGTTGCAAACCCATGTATATAGATATGGATAGGCAAATAAATAGATATTGCTCTGACTTAGAATGTGGGATTTATCAGGGTCTTAGTAAGTACTAATCTAAATTCCTAATATGATAGCTGATTTGTTTAGGTTTTTGAAGAGAGGACTGACAACCAACAATTTAATTTGAAATGCATGAAAGAAAAAAAAAAGAAAATACATCAAAAGATACTCAAATTGTTTAGAACAAGAAAAGTTATAATCATTCTCCCTATTTGATTTGCTAGCAGATTCCAAATGGCTTTTTTTATGGATCTACTGACCCTCTTGAGTATGGTTTTGTTTGATATTGCCACTTTGAAAGTTTTTATTTAGCTAACAAAAAATCCATCGATTCTAATTCTATTTATTTATACATTAGCAAAAATAGTACATGGAAGCTGACTTTTTTTCCGATTTCCATGAGATTCTTATTCATCCTGCTCTCGGGTAGCAGAAAAACTAGTAGGAATATTATGATGTTGTTGTGCCATGTGTTCCTCACTGTAATAAGAAATGAGGAATCTAGGGAAACGATTCCAAGTAAAAGAGTTACCTAGATGCTTTGTAGCCCATTTGGTGATGCAATCTACCACAATGTTTGTGTTCCTTGGCGAATACTTAAGATGTATGTTTTGGTGGTTAAAAAATTAAGGAGTGAACCTTGCTTCTAATGCTTTTGTATTTGGGCATAGAATACCCAGTGTTTAGGAGGAGGTTGCATGCCATCTGACAGTCTGATTCCACCAAGATCTTCGGGTACAAGTCTGCCACTACTTTGATTCCTATGTAAATGGCTAGGAGTTCAGTTTCCAGCACGTCCATACTCTCACTACTACTAGCTCCACCTATGAGCCATTGCCCATTCTCAACTCTGGCCACAAAACTCATAGCGGCTTTACCTTTTCATTTGACCACCACACCATCTACATTGACTTTAATGTGCCCATCCGTCAGGGGGGTGGGGTCCATACAGGTGTAACAGGAGTGCCTTGCACTATGGGTGCGAGAGAGAAAGCCTTAAGAGTAGCCTTTGTTTGTATTGTGATCATTTTAATAGCCTTCTTAGGCTGTGGACATCTGTTGTTGAATATTAGATCTTTCTTCCATCGCCATATCGCATCTGCAGTGTTTGCAAACCAAACTAATTGATTCCGCCCTTTCTTGGAAATTTTGAGGTTATGTGAGAACCATTCATGTATAGATTGTCCCCCGGAGAAGTCGATCTTTTGTTGTTGGGCTACACCTTTCCATATCTTCCTAGCGTAGTCACAGTCCTTTAGAACATGGAGAGTAGTCTTAGTTGTTGTACCGCATCTCAGACATTGAGCATTGGCTATGAAGGACCTTTTGAATCGCTACACATTTATCATCAGGCCTTCGTGCATGGCTTTCCAGAGAAATATACATATTCTTTGCGGCACTTACAACTTCTAAATCGACATCCATCTCCCAGGGGACTGAATACAGTACGGTCAGAGTAACTATTTGTAGAACTGCTGGGAGAAATAGACCCCATGAGGGTCATTCACAAAGCACCATTCGTCCTCCTCGTCATGTTCTTGTGGTGGTATCATGCTCAAAATTTGCTTACTTGTAGATTTAGTAAACCAATAGTTGATGAATTGGGCATCCCAGACACCATTGTGTGCCATTGATTGGACCTTCAGGTCCAGTAACTCTTCTAGTATGGTTTGTTCATGCCAGATAGATGGAATAAACTTGGCCAAAACCCACCTGTCATTCCATGCCAAAGTATCCTTCCCATTGACCACCACTCTAGCCTTCATGGTTTTCATATCTTGTGAGCGACTTGCGATGAACTTCCACAGTCGTGAACCCGACGTTCTGCCTTTATTGGCCCTGTGTTTATACTTTTGATACATTACTTCCTTCCATAAGCATTTCCTGCTAGTGCAATCATCCCAAACAACCTTCGATAGTAGAGCTTCATTCTACAGTCTTGTTGGTTTATTACCTAGGCCACCCTCATGCTTAGCAACCATGAGCTTCTTCCAAGAAATTAGACTGATGCCCCTATGTTCTGATGAGCCTCCCCAAATGAACCTCCTAATCAACCTATCAATCTTGTCACACACTGACGCCGAAAGCCATGCAGATTGCATGATATAGGTTGGTACTGAGTTGAGCACTGAGCGGGCCAAGGTCACCCTTCCAGCCAGCGAGAGGGTTCTGTTGGTCCATGAGTTGATACATGCATCAATGGATTGTATTATATCGAGATACAAGGCTCTATTAGCTCATCCATGCAGAATAGGAACACCCAGGTGCTGACGTAGGTCATGTGTCTCTGACATTTGGAGTTCTCGACTAATCCTCCTCCTCATTAAACGATCAATGTTCTTTGAAAAATATATTGATGATTTTTCTTTTGACAAAACCTGACCAGATGCCTTGCCAAATTCCACAATACATTTATTGATGGTTCAGGCTTGTCTAACAGTAGCCTCTTTGAATAGGAGAATATCATCGGTGAAGCACATATGTGTAAGTTTCGGTCCCCGCCTAGTGACAATGTGACGTCCCCGGATTTTCTAAAACTTAATCTGATGTGTGACGTCCAAATTGAAACCCTCACCTCAGCGAGAATCCCAATTTAAACATCCCACACAAGGCTAAGAAAAAGAAAATCAGAGGAAGTCAAAAGGAAACAATCAGTAGCACATGCACATGAACAATAATAAAACCATACACACATGTTCACCATTCAACATATAATTACAACATGAATTGTTACAACATTTGATATTTCATATTGAACAGCAAACTATACATATACATGTACTACGTCTCAACAACAGGATCTTAAGACAACAGGTCCACCTGTACATCAGCTCGCTATACAACTCTCTCTATCCTGGATCTTCAAGAGCATAACCACAACCTAACAAAAGATTACATGCGGTACACGTCAGCACAATATTTCAAGAATATTGTACTGAGTACGCCTACGTGTCTTTTTATTTACCTCTCATCATATCTTGGCAATAAGATAAAACTAATACTTGGCAGTAACAGAAGAATATAAGAAAAGCGTATACTTGCACTAGGATATTCATTAACAAAAGAGAACACATATTTTAAGCTCATTTTCCATTATATATCAAGGCCTTTATGATCTACTACCAAAGAGTTGGATCATATCACAATGTGATCTACTACCAAAGAGTTGGATCACTTCCAAGTACTTTACTACCAAAGAGTTGAAGTACTTATTTCCAGCACTTTACTACCAAAGAGTTGAAGTGCTTAGATATAATGGAACAGATACATTATGTTTCATGTGTTCATAGCAATAAGTATGGAGAATCAAGCAACATAGCATGCAAGAACAATCATTTCAATCAATACCATATGCCAAGTATTTTACTACTCATATAACACAAGCATATTGTATAATAAGCCAAGTAAGAGGTAATGGTGTACCTTCCAAAGAGATATCCTAATCATCACATATCACTGATGTCAACTATAAGCTTGGTCAAACCTGATCAAGACAAGATCATATACTATCATCAGGTTCTTATCATCATACATCTAATCTTAACCCTAATCGTATCCATTACGGTTTATCCTATCTCATTAGGATATGTGCATTATTACTTGTATTATCTTCTTGGGATTATCTTACTGATCTCATATTCCAGATTATTGTTCATCAACTGGATATACTCATGTGTCACATTATTATGTGGACATATTTAACATTATGTCACATTCATTAACCATATTAGGGTTATATCATATGTATTAAGGGTCATCCTCATGTAACATGAATTCTATGCATCTAACTAATATTCGAGTTACATATTAACTTCCAGTTACTGATATGAGAGAGTTCTGCAAATTCCATCATTTATTGAGCATGTATGCATTTATTATATTTTATTTAGGGTTATTAGCCCTAATTAGTGATATTAGGTAAATTACATAATTTTGTGTATCAACGTCACAACTACTGATATCCAAAGGATTATAATCCACATGTATGATTTACTAGCACATTCTCATAATTTTAGGCCAACGTTTGATAATTATTATCCATTAAGCTAATATTACATATCTTACATGATATCACTGTGATTTAAGCAAAAAACGGCTGATATGATGGTTCTATTGTGTTCTACACATTTTTCTGAACATTTTGGTAACTTGTTTGTATTTTTCTGATCATCGAGCTAATTACTGTGTTTTATCAAAGTTCTGAGTATTTCAGATTAATTACCTTCATTGGGCCAATCATGAGTTGACACGTCAGCATCAAGGGTTGGTTCTTTCTCCTGCTGGGACCCGATCCAGATCATACGTGCATCTCCTTGCTCCAGTGCCGCTGGGAGTTGTTCTGTAAGGGCGTCGCTGCATACCTCACCTTCGGTGAGCAATAGAGAAGCACCTCCTCCTCACTGCTTGAGTCCGGCTGCGCCTATGGGAGGTTCCCATCCTTGACTTGCCGCTGAGACTCCATATCACTGAAGCTCGCTGCTAAGGCTTCTTGAGTTCTCTCTCCGTTCTGGGCGTGCGGTCGTGCACCTCCAGGGTCGCCCCCTCAACTCTGCTCGGTGCTCGACACCATTGTTAATCATCTCCTGGGAAACGGCCGCCGCCATGGGGCCTCTTCCTGATCGTGAAAGTCGTCGCGGCATCCTGGGAGTGTTCTGTATGGCTGGCTACAGTGGGTCGAACTACCTCCCCTCCTTGCTACGCGTCCAGTCCGCACCACCGCCCAAGCCACCGCCGCCTGGCTTGCTGGTTCGTCGCTCCACGCACTGGTCTGTGTTCTCTCCTATCTGCATGAAATCCAGGAAGCCCGATCCCATACATGCGGCTCCCTTATTCTAGGCGCTGCTGTTGGGAGAGCAACGAATCCACGAGTGGTGGCTCTGGTGGTCGTCAACGACTTGGAGAGCCTGCCGCCGCTCCATGCTTCGGGTTGCACTCCTTTGATCACCCCTCGAAGCCGCAGCAGTTTTCATCCTCCACCACGAGCACCACACATTCTCATCATGGGCATCAGTTCTTCCCTCTCGCACAAAGCCACCGACTGTGAGTCCATGATCCCCAGCGAGCAGTCGGCGCCGCTTCGTGTTTGGGAATCCGACGAGAAACAGACTGACCGCCAGATCCTCTCTCCTCCGCAAGCGATCCTTCGGCTACCATCTGCTCAGCGCAAAGGAGAAGAAGCGATAGCCAAGGCATCGCTCTCCCTGACTAGTCTATTAAAACACCCAAAAGAGGGCTCGACCACGATCCCGCGGTCAGGTGGATGGTTCTACTTACTTTTTTGGTCATGTGGTAATCCCACTATCAGGTTCATGGAGGTGATTGGTGTCGTGGCCATAACCTGTAGCCAAGTCTGCGTAACTGACAGAGGTTGAGGGTGATACATCTACCATTGAACTAGGCCATCCAACGACCTCCACTATGCCACGTTTTGTATCCACAACCTCAAGTCTGTGGCTTCTACCATCCGAACTCCAAGGGGTGGGGTGCGTGACACAAGCTTCCAATTAAAACATAGGCTATAAACTTATATCTTGGTCTATCAACATCAAGGTGCACATTATTTCATAATTACAAACCCATTTAACTTCCTCTAGGATATTCTAATTGCCACCAAATTTTAACCGTAGCTTCTTTACTTCTCGAGCTACCTTCTATTCAAATTTGGTGACCAAACTCATCTATTAGACCATTTAATTAAATTCCTCAAAAAGGCATTAAAAGAGATGTGTTAATCATAATGTCAACATCACATCAACACACCTACTTTGTCGAAGGCTTGGAACTATTAATATTATCCAACCCTAGGATTTCACTTATGTCATTGGATGATTAAGGACTCCAAAAGTACACTCCATCACATCCTACACACCTTAAAAGAAATTCCGTCCTCGGAATTAAAGCAAAACCCACTTTGTCACATCATATACATCTTAAAAGAACTTTCGTCCTCGAAAGTACACCATACTCATACTTCTAGGAAAAACCTTATCTTGCCTTCATCCACATGTGGGCACCATTCTATGTGTAACATATCTGCAAAAGTTACCTAGAACCATGTATCTGAAGCACTATTAGGGGTTTCTACAACCATCCTGGTGCACAAACACTCCATTCCGGGTTGAACTCAAGGTTTAGAAGCTCAGCTTATGTCATTACATATCTCATATGTTATATTTGCTTCCTTATCTTTAGCCATGCATCGGGGTTCCCATATCATATTACCATGTTCTAAAGGTGTTAACTAAGATAAACGCATTAGCAAGGTGTCATAATCTTTATGTTGTGCTAACTATCAAACTACATTTTCCATCTTTGTTAAGCACTAAGATTAATACCTTTTGCAACATGTTTCATTCATATGATCTCATTTCATTATTCATACTAAATTGATACATTTATTAGTGATTTAATCACAAGATTAACCAACAACATCACATTATCATCATTATAAACCTGGTTATGGACTTCCTGACATTTTTCCATAATTTTATGTCATCATTTATTTATGTATGTGGTTAACCATTTATGCATTTGTATCTATTAAACCATCTCTAGGTTTCCATCATATCATGTCTATATATCATGTCATCGAGATTAGATCACATCATACATATATTATATCATGGTTGTGCTAACAAACTTATACAAGTGGCTCGTGAAACGTATATCAAAGCTTTATATAGTCCAAATGAGGTTCCTCTAACCCATACCACGATGGTAGCACCATGCTCAGTCTCTCTGAGCTAACTCAACTCAATGAGTATCTCATAAACACATACTTTATCTTTTCTCTCTTAGCTTAGGGTTCTCAGATTACCTCATTGGCACTAGTGAAAGCCTTACAAGGTCAAGCCACACAGGCACAAACCAACGACATGACATGGTGTTCTCATCACAGGTCTTCTACCCATGAAACATGCATACCCCAAAACTCTCTTATATACACCACTAGATTCCTATACAGGAAACCACCAACCCGAGCATGAGGCTTCATAGAAACTGACATAGCTACCTCCTCCAGGGTCTTGGGCTCTCTCCCTCACCCAGATGGCAGGCACTCGTATTCATGTTCACATATGCACATATATAACCAGCCTCTCTCTGTCTCTAGGGTTTGGTCCTCCCAAGGACATCTAAGGTTCAACAAGACAATAGGAATCATGCATAAAGCAACTCAACTCAATCACTCAGGAGTAGTCTAGTTTAGGACATATCGTATCACATATCTCATAATTCTCATATCTTGGAGTTTAGGTTCTCTGACCTTCTCCCTGTGGGTCTCACTCTCTCTGGAGTTAACCCCGAAACTGGTCCTAACACTAGAGGTCCTCCTTCGTAAAAGAAATTGAGGCTCTTGCTGATTCACATCCTTGTCTCAGCTTAGCTTATCTTATCTCATAAAAGCCTAGTTACTTGCATCATCAAAACTTATCTCAAAACCTCAAAACTAAACTTACATCCTCAAAGACAAACATAGATCATCGAAACCATCTTATATCATCTATATAAGACTTACATAATATCATCAAAACTTATTTCATCTATTCTATCTATCACATATACCAACAAGGCTCTAGACATCTAATCTAGAACTACACTCTCTTCTAGACTGATGTCATTCACTTTCACTTAGGTTGCATGACCACCTCCTACTCGTACATGTGTGGGGACACATTTTTGTAATACATATACATAATAAAATATTATATAGTTTTTCTCCGATAAAACAAACGTCAGAGAAAACTATCGAGGTTCGATCCATTTGGAATCAAAAACCAAAACCAGAAACGAGTGTCCCACACATAGTAGAGAGTCCAGTGTCATGAAAACTAGTGAAACGGGTGAGAACATGGTGTAAACTAGTGTAGCTACTCTAGACAACGAGCGCCATATGTCTAGGGTTTCTCTTCCCTTGATGTACGTCATTTCCAAATAGTGCAACGTCCCATACCGCTGCACTACAAGGAAAGAACGACATCTAAGGACTTGCTACTTAACAAGCACCAGTCTAGACCTAGTTCTCGGACATCTAGGTGCTAACCTAGAGGCTAGGTCAGATCTAGTCTCTAAAAGATGACTAATCTAACCCTAAAAGATTATTAAGTTCAAGGTTCTTTAGTTTTGAGTTGCATAATGAGCAAATGTTATGCTTTGCTATTGTTCATGCTCTGATACCACCTGTGACGTCCCCGGATTTTCTAAAACTTAATCTGATGTGTGACGTCCAAATTGAAACCCTCACCTCAGCGAGAATCCCAATTTAAACATCCCACACAAGGCTAAGAAGAAGAAAATCAGAGGAAGTCAAAAGGAAACAATCAGTAGCACATGCACATGAACAATAATAAAACCATACACACATGTTCACCATTCAACATATAATTACAACATGAATTGTTACAACATTTGATATTTCATATTGAACAGCAAACTATACATATACATGTACTACGTCTCAACAACAGGATCTTAAGACAACAGGTCCACCTGTACATCAGCTCGCTATACAACTCTCTCTATCCTGGATCTTCAAGAGCATAACCACAACCTAATAAAAGATTACATGTGGTACACGTCAGCACAATATTTCAAGAATATTGTACTGAGTACGCCTACGTGTCTTTTTATTTACCTCTCATCATATCTTGGCAATAAGATAAAACTAATACTTGGCAGTAACAGAAGAATATAAGAAAAGCGTATACTTGCACTAGGATATTCATTAACAAAAGAGAACACATATTTTAAGCTCATTTTCCATTATATATCAAGGCCTTTATGATCTACTACCAAAGAGTTGGATCATATCACAATGTGATCTACTACCAAAGAGTTGGATCACTTCCAAGTACTTTACTACCAAAGAGTTGAAGTACTTATTTCCAGCACTTTACTACCAAAGAGTTGAAGTGCTTAGATATAATGGAACAGATACATTATGTTTCATGTGTTCATAGCAATAAGTATGGAGAATCAAGCAACATAGCATGCGAGAACAATCATTTCAATCAATACCATATGCCAAGTATTTTACTACTCATATAACACAAGCATATTGTATAATAAGCCAAGTAAGAGGTAATGGCGTACCTTCCAAAGAGATATCCTAATCATCACATATCACTGATGTCAACTATAAGCTTGGTCAAACCTGATCAAGACAAGATCATATACTATCATCAGGTTCTTATCATCATACATCTAATCTTAACCCTAATCGTATCCATTACGATTTATCCTATCTCATTAGGATATGTGCATTATTACTTGTATTATCTTCTTGGGATTATCTTACTGATCTCATATTCCAGATTATTGTTCATCAACTGGATATACTCATGTGTCACATTATTATGTGGACATATTTAACATTATGTCACATTCATTAACCATATTAGGGTTATATCATATGTATTAAGGGCCATCCTCATGTAACATGAATTCTATGCATCTAACTGATATTCGAGTTACATATTAACTTCCAGTTACTGATCTGAGAGAGTTCTGCAAATTCCATCATTTATTGAGCATGTATGCATTTATTATATTTTATTTAGGGTTATTAGCCCTAATTAGTGATATTAGGTAAATTACATAATTTTGTGTATCAACGTCACAACTACTGATATCCAAAGGATTATAATCCACATGTATGATTTACTAGCACATTCTCATAATTTTAGGCCAACGTTTGATAATTATTATCCATTAAGCTAATATTACATATCTTACATGATATCACTGTGATTTAAGCAAAAAACGGCTGATATGATGGTTCTATTGTGTTCTACACATTTTTCTGAACATTTTGGTAACTTGTTTGTATTTTTCTGATCATCGAGCTAATTACTGTGTTTTATCAAAGTTCTGAGTATTTCAGATTAATTACCTTCATTGGGCCAATCATGAGTTGACACGTCAGCATCAAGGGTTGGTTCTTTCTCCTGCTGGGACCCGATCCAGATCATACGTGCATCTCCTTGCTCCAGTGCCGCTGGGAGTTGTTCTGTAAGGGCGCCGCTGCATACCTCACCTTCGGTGAGCAATAGAGAAGCACCTCCTCCTCACTGCTTGAGTCCGGCTGCGCCTATGGGAGGTTCCCATCCTTGACTTGCCGCTGAGACTCCATATCACTGAAGCTTGCTGCTAAGGCTTCTTGAGTTCTCTCTCCGTTCTGGGCGTGCGGTCGTGCACCTCCAGGGTCGCCCCCTCAACTCTGCTCGGTGCTCGACACCATTGTTAATCATCTCCTGGGAAACGACCGCCGCCATGGGGCCTCTTCCTGATCGTGAAAGTCGTCGCGGCATCCTGGGAGTGTTCTGTATGGCTGGCTACAGTGGGTCGAACTACCTCCCCTCCTTGCTACGCGTCCAGTCCGCACCACCGCCCAAGCCACCGCCGCCTGGCTTGCTGGTTCGTCGCTCCACGCACTGGTCTGTGTTCTCTCCTATCTGCATGAAATCCAGGAAGCCCGATCCCATACATGCGGCTCCCTTGTTCCAGGCGCTGCTGTTGGGAGAGCAACGAATCCACGAGTGGTGGCTCTGGTGGTCGTCAGTGACTTGGAGAGCCTGCCGCCGCTCCATGCTTCGGGTTGCACTCCTTTGATCACCCCTCGAAGCCGCAGCAGTTTTCATCCTCCACCACGAGCACCACACATTCTCATCATGGGCATCAGTTCTTCCCTCTCGCACAAAGCCGCCGACTGTGAGTCCATGATCCCCAGCGAGCAGTCGGCGCCGCTTCGTGTTTGGGAATCCGACGAGAAACCGACTGACCGCCAGATCCTCTCTCCTCCGCAAGCGATCCTTCGGCTACCATCTGCTCAGCGCAAAGGAGAAGAAGTGATAGCCAAGGCATCGCTCTCCCTGACTAGTCTATTAAAACACCCAAAAGAGGGCTCGACCACGATCCCGCGGTCAGGTGGATGGTTCTACTTACTTTTTTGGTCGTGTGGTAATCCCACTATCAGGTTCATGGAGGTGATTGGTGTCGTGGCCATAACCTGTAGCCAAGTCTGCGTAACTGAAAGAGGTTGAGGGTGATAAATCTACCATTGAACTAGGCCATCCAACGACCTCCACTATGCCACGTTTTGTATCCACAACCTCAAGTCTGTGGCTTCTACCATCCGAACTCCAAGGGGTAGGGTGCGTGACACAAGCTTCCAATTAAAACATAGGCTATAAACTTATATCTTGGTCTATCAACATCAAGGTGCACATTATTTCATAATTACAAACCCATTTAACTTCCTCTAGGATATTCCAATTGCCACCAAATTTTAACCATAGCTTCTTTACTTCTCGAGCTACCTTCTATTCAAATTTGGTGACCAAACTCATCTATTAGACCATTTAATTAAATTCCTCAAAAAGGCATTAAAAGCGATGTGTTAATCATAATGTCAACATCACATCAACACACCTACTTTGTCGAAGGCTTGGAACTATTAATATTATCCAACCCTATGATTTCACTTATGTCATTGGATGATTAAGGACTCCAAAAGTCCACTCCATCACATCCTACACACCTTAAAAGAAATTCCGTCCTCGGAATTAAAGCAAAACCCACTTTGTCACAGACAAGGAGTGGCTTCCACTGGCATGCAGCTTCCAATTGTGCTATGGACTGGCTCAGTCTTTCTAAGCACATGACAAAGATGTATGGAGAAAGTGGGTCTGCCTGTCTGACCCCACGGGAAGCTTTAAAGGGTTCTAGTAGCGAGCCTTTCCAGGAGATTGCAATATCACCACTCGTGATTATGTTCATAATCACCGTTATAAGTTCCGACAGAATAGAGGTTTGCTGGAGTGTATCAAAAATATAATCCCACCTCATACGGTCATATGCTTTAGCCAAGTCCAACTTCAGTACCATGCATTGTTGCCTAGAGGTGTGTGTTCTCATAGAATGTACCACTTCCTACATTAGTATTGTGTTATCTGAAATATGCCTTCCTGGAACAAAACTTGTTTGACAGGGGGATATCTAGGCATCTAGATGGGGTTTAATTCTCTCCATAATGATTTTAGACAGGACTTTCAAGCTCACATTGTTCAAAGCAATATGCCACAAGTGATGGTAGCTCTCCGGAGTGTTGTTCTTCGGTATGAGCACCAGAGTGGATTTCACCATGGCCTGAGGGATTTCGTGCCCTACAAAACACTGAGTTATTGTTAGTGTTGAAGATTTTTATAGATGAACCCAATTTCTCCTCAAGAAACTGACATCAATCGCGTCATGTCCTAGTGCTTTTTGAGGATTCATCCTCTCTAGAGTGTCAAAAATCTCCATCTCTATAGGGGTTCTGGCAACGTGGTGAATTGTCTCCTCGGGCCAGCTCGGGAATGCACCTGGATAAAGTATGGGCTTGTTCCTCTGGGACACTTCACGCTCATCTGAGAATAGTTCCTAAAAGTGGTTTCAGACCAGAAGAATCAACTCTTTCTCATCATCAATCCATTCCCCTGTAGAGTTCATAAGTTTAATGATAGCATTGTGTCACCGTTTCACTTTAACCAAGGCCTGGAAGTAAGGTGTATTGTCATTTCCGAGCTTGATCCAGTCACACCTAGCTTTCTGTTGCCACTCTGCTTCCTCCAATGCAAGGACCTCCATATATTGGATTTGAAGTGCCGAGATCTCCCTATCCAGTTCTTCTGAGTACATGGAGCTCAATTCTTCTTATTTCCTTGCTATCATTTTTTGGAGTCTGTCTTTATGTTTGCCTTCTTTCTTTTGTTCCTCCCATTCCCAACTTTTAGCTGCGTCCATGAATGTCATTGCAGCCTTGGTATAATCATCATCAGGCACCCACACTTGTTGGATAAAATTAGGATATGAGGGCTTAGCATACCATCTGTTGCTTGTTTTCAGGTGTGCTTGTGCTTCTCTCCTGGCTTGATTAGTTCTCACCAGAATAGGGGAGTGCTCTGAGGCCACTCTGGCCAGCACTTCAATTGTTGTATCGGGGTAAAAATCAACCCAGGCCTGGTTGGACACCGCTTTGTCAAGCCGCTCTTGTAAGCATCCTCTTTTGAATGTCATTTTCAGACCTGACGCTCCTAGGTCCTCCAGTCCGGCATCTGCTAGTGCCTCTGCAAATTCCATGCAGCTCGAGATCATTATTGTATTACTTCCACTCTTCTCATCAGTTGACAAGGTGGCGTTAAAGTCGCCTAGAACCAACCACGGCAGGCTAGACACTGACACGATTGTGTTTAAGTGATTCCATAGTAAACGACGTCCTGTGCGCTGGGGGCTTGCGTAGAAAAACGTGATGAGGTGCGTTCGGTTGATTAAACGGTGAATAAACTGGCGGTGTAAAGACAGTATGTCCACCGTTCCAATCCTCCTTTTCTACATGACCCATATTCCTCCGGCAAAACCTCGAGCCTCCACACGATGAGATTTGTCAAAGTTCAGTCTCCGTATAATGTGTTTTGCATTCTTTCAACGTTGTTCTTGGCTCCAAAATTGCCATAATATCAATATTTAGGCTGCTTGCATAATGCCTAATGGCATTCTGAATGTCCTCCTTGTCTATGCCTTGGACATTCCATGAGCCGCAGATCATTTACACAGGGGGTCTCATGGCGAAGGGGTTTATCTGGCCCTCATTTGCCGTCGGTATTACTTCCACATGTTGTTGTTTACCTCATTTCCTGGTGCCCAGTCTCACCAGATCGGGTGAGTTGTAAACTTTTCGGTTGCGTAGATGGACACCTACAGAACCTCCTCCTTGCGGCCGAGCCACAGTGTGACTCTCCTTCCTATTAGTCTGATCAGAGTCTTTCACAAAATAGAATGTCATGGGAGGGACATTGCTTGCCGCTCCGGTAACCACAACGGTGTCCTCTTCATTGATGGTTGTTGCAGAATGGGCGTTCTCCTTACCTGTGTTGCTATTAGTGCTTTTGGAATGTCGCTGACCAGAGGCATTTCTGAAAGTTGGATCCCGCAAGTCCTGATTCTTTTGGTTGTTTTTTCTAGTGGCTTCCTTCCGGGCTCTCCAATCTATGCCAGTAATCCTGTCAGCCACTGCTTGTTGCTCCGCCTGGTTTGTCTCGTTCGGCTCTTCCTGGTCCAATTGTGCCCATGTATGTTCCTTGTTACAGCTCGTCCTTGATTTGTCGTTGGGTTTGGTTTTCGTTGACGACGCTCGGTTGGGCGTGCATGCATTGCTTATGTGAACGTCCCCGTCGGAGCAGCATGAATTTGTCTCGTCACCGTATTAGCATTGGTAGGCTAGGTACTGGCTGCTGCCTCTACATCAACCCGTACCTTACATCCATCCTCTTTCTGTCTGATCCTACCACAGAACTTGCAGATGGTCGGTAGATTCTCGTATTCAAGGTTGTATCTTTCCCCTTGGATCGTGATGGCCAGGGTGTGGGGTTTTGCCGTGTCAAGCTTCACAGCCACCCTTGCAAACTTTTCTTGATGTTTTAACACCGTGTTGGAGTCCACCTTCACCGTCGTTCCCAGGTAGTCCCCTATTTCCTCTAGGATTCTTCTTTGATACAGAAATATGGGAAGTTTGGGTATGCAAACCCATGCTACAATATATCGAGGGTTCTCATCTGAAGGGATAAAGTACGGATCCCATGGTTGTACTGACAGGTATGACCCCATCATCGGCTAAGGGCTCCCGGCCGGTGAGCGCCTGTATGTAATCGTCCTCACACAACAATTGTACAAGATAGTAGTTGTTTTCAAGGTCAATCAAACACATATTGCCTGTAGGTTTCCACATCGTTTTGATCCGAGTCAAAAGGGTCATAAATCCAACCTCTTTCCCGAGGACCTTGACAATAACTATATAGCACCATGGCTTCATTAGTTCTTGAAACTTGTCTTCCGTAATCCGGAAATTGGGTGTACCATAGTGATCTACGACCTGGATATCCTCAGTGGATATGTGCACCTCCATATCCTCAAACCCCATGATCGATCGACTTCCCCCTCCAACAACATCGTTATAGGACACTTGTTGTCTGGGGGTTTGTCTTTGCGCCGTACCAACGGGAGACGATCTTCGGAGGTCTAGAAATTCCCCTGTCCGTAGGAGTGCCCCATCGACTTCCATAGCCGCCTCCTGGTTCCGTGTGGAACCCTTCTATTGTTCAGCATAGGTGGCATAGGTAAGATTCAGTCCCACGCTCCGAAGCACATTCGGGATGCCGCTAGGGATACCCGACTCCGCGATCCTGATGTCGCTTTGAGGCACACCAGAACTGTTAGCGCCATCAGACTCCATATTGTCTGTAGATGGTCCACCACTTCCTCCCGGTCCATCCTTCTCTGGTCCCCAATCGTCGGGTGGACGATGGCCACGGCCGCCCCGGCCTCCCTGGCCACCCCGACCTCTGCCGCCACGACCCCCTGCGCCAAACCCTACCATCCGGTCTCTTTGACTTTGTTGTCTCTCTCGTGCTATGCAATGCAATTTATAACAATATGTCCTTACACTGTAGAAGCTACGATGGTCGACCAAAAGATGTTGGAGCATATAAGCACCATATATCAGGGTTAAACAAGTTACAAATTACACAAGTATAGGCCTTTTTCTACTGGTTGCCAGCTAGTATATCGGTCAATAAATTAAATTAAACTTTGAGCGTAAAATCAAGGCCGGGAAAGCACGCCAAACCCCGAAACCAAAACCAAAAGTAAAAATGGTAAGATCGGCTGAAGCTTGAATTCCTGTAGTATGCAAGGCGACTGTAACTGTAATAGCCTAATGAGTATGATACATTTTTTCTTTGACGGGAATAACAGGTATGATTAGCCAACAAAAAAAATATATCTGTTCGCAGAAATGATACATGGACGCTCACTTTGTTGTCGCTCTCATGATAAGCAATGCAATTTATAACATAGTTATGTTTCCAAGCATGATGACCCTGTGAATTTTTAGAATACAAGAATAAGTCCTTTACACTGTAGAAGCTACGATGGTCGACCAAAAGATGTCGTCGGATCATGTAAGCACCATCTATCAGGGTTATATTAATTATAAATTACACAAATGTAGGCCTTTTGCTACAGGTTGACGGCTAGTATATAGGTCAAGAAATTAAATTTATACATTTAACTTTGAGTGTGAATATGCATATAATCAAGGCCTAGGAAGCACGACAAACCCTGATGTCAAACCAAAAAGAAAATGGTAAGATCTGCTGAAGCTTGAATTGCAGTAGTATACAAGCAAACTGTAACTGTAATAGCCTAATAGGCATGTTACTTTTTTCCTTTGACGGAAATAAAGGTATGATACTTTATATATCCGTTACCAACATATTGTAGAACATTAACATACAGCCGCGGCGTCTTCTATGTCTGTGGTCAATGAGCTTGCATCCAAGGGTGTGTGAAGATTAAGCAGCGATCCGGAACTTCTGTCGACCAAGGTTGACTTTCTCGGTTTCCTGTCTTGGGTTGCTGTACTCATCGATTCGTATTATACGACGATCAGTGTCCTCTCCTTCTGGGTGCAGATGGTGGGAGCTTGGCACCTTTAGGGAGGGAGCTGAAGAGCAGCGACGCATACTTGCCTGTTGCTGCCGGGGCTGTGTTGTCAGCGGTCACTCCTGTGGTCAACGGAGATGGATGGCCGTCACTGAGGTCGCCGCTTCTTGAAGAACGAATGGTTCTAGCCGCAGCTGCGAGTAACAACGCCGCAGTTATGAGGAGGACAAAATATACGAGGAACGCAGCAAAGGCCGCCGCCTTTGTAGCCATTCCGTTGTCAGTGATGATGGGTGGAGCGGATTTGCTTGTACGAGGAATGATGAACGTAGTCGATGGGGTATCAATGACGTCCGACAATAGCTTGCAGCAAAAGTTACATAGCGACGACGGGCAGGGGAAGGGAATTTGGCGTATGAGAAAGCCGGTTTCCTTGCTAAATTATGAATCCAGGAGGTGAGGGAGCGAAGAATGGGGAAGACGCCGATGGAGATTAGGAGCGTTTAATCTCCTGCTGCTGCTTCTTCTGCTGGGGAACTTGGAAGGACCTATGGAGGTGGGCAAGCTTGCTAGCACGGTTGCTCGGGCTAAAACGATGGGAATGCGGAATGGACGAAGTAGTGTCTTAAGAACGGGGATTGCAAAGAGGTGGCTTCTGGGGAAACATGATAAATATTTATTATCTATTCAATAGTCTAGGGAAAAGTGAAGGTGTACGGAAACGCGTACGGCAAGAAAAACGCCCGGCGTCGATCCCTCGACCCACGTATTCCTTAGCTCGTTTGAAATCATCTGAGCCACTCGGGCTCTAGTAGAATGGGTGGTGCGTGCGAGTGGTGTTGTTTCCTTTGGCCAAGGAAATATTTTATTCCTTGAGCCATATTATTGCCTATCTTGAAGATCAGAATTGGATCAGAACGACCAACTTGCTGTCTTTCAACGTTGGGGAATAGAACTTACAGTCTCGATATTGGATGGGGATGCAAAACTTTCTAATGGGGCATGTTCTTTCTCGATGGAAACTACATTGTGACACGGCTACACGGCGGGGGGCTCATGTGCTTGGACTTTTTGAACATACTAGTGAAAGCACACATGCATATGCACATGACATATAAAATTCGTTGGAAATATGTTGGGAGATGACTCGTCCGTGAAAGGGTCTCTACAGTAAAAGATATTAGTGTTGGTTGTTTGAAAGGAGAGAATCAATGAACTGTTTCCGTGGGATGGAGAGAAAAATACAGAATTAAAGATAATAAAAGTTAATAGGAGAGTGTGAAAATAAATAAATGTAAGAACAAAATTCTTTGAAAAAAGGAGAGAAGAGAGTAAATCAAGGAGAGCGCAACATCAAATTCGTTCTTTTTATAGTAGTATAGATAAGTGAATCTTCTAAATATGCTAGCAAATACAAGTATTTTTTTTTTCTTCTTTAAAACGAGGCGTCGACACGGTCCGCGGCCTTTCTGGCTGACGGGCTGGACTGCTGCGTGTTTCAGATTGTCATACGGCACTTCCTATCAGTAGGGAGCTCATCCTCACAGGGAAACATATACAAGTACTTTGAAAAGGTATCGACTTCAGTATTTCATATAAACATGGAAGAATTTCCCAACAATGGCAGAGGATATTCTGATTTTTAGACTGGTCAATAAAAAAGATACAATACCTATAATGATCAATTTGGAGCCAATGAGGTAGGGGTTTCATCATTATGTCATGGGATGGCTTCCGCAATGGACATGGCCAACACCGTCACTACCAAAAATGACGTTGACACACATCTGTCTGTTAGACAATTTATACGCTGATGACGAAAATTGCAGATCAGGACATCCTTTAAAAAGTACCCTCCAACACCGTATATCAATAGCTTGTGGAGGAGAAAGGAAACCATACTTGAAACTGCAGCACCTCATATTTGTGGTGTTGTGTACCTTGTCTGAGAACGCTTTGTTCTTCCATACAACTATTCTTAATTTAATGTCGGAAACAAAGTCAACCATTTGACCGGTCATGAGAATCCAACCATGCATCTCTAAATTTATAAAATCAATGCCACAAATTTTACTTGATAAACTCTCCAACCCATAGGAAAAAGAAAAGGAAAATTCAGCAAATAAATAACATAAAATAAATGAGTTTTATGTTATTTCTTTGCTGAATTTTACTTGATAAACTCTCCAACCCATATATTCGTTTTCTATAAATAAGAGTTTAACCGTTGAGAACTAAACGAGGTGATACTTCAAAAAGAGATCAGTCTTGTTTAACATTACAAGTCCTAAATGATTACGTCAGCAACTCTTCCTTATGACACACCTACTAAGTAGAAATTGAATGTGTATCAGTGTCCTCGCTTCCACTACCACTGACTATCCTTCCTCTAGTCATTTGCAAATGTCCATCAATTAAGTCATCTACCTTATCCCAATCGGAAATACGTGTTCTAGTTGGCTATACAAGAACCATGAGGAGCCACCATAAGTTTCTTGTTTACATTTTGCAATAGTCATTGGATGCCTCCAATGAATGTAATAGCTTTGTCAATCATTGAAGTTTTAATGGATCCTTTTTTGTCCAAATTCCTCTTCCCCTGACTAGTGAGTCATTTGTGATAGGCCCTGAGTATCCATCCCTAGGATGGCACAAATTCCTTTGCCCTGGTGTGTGCTCTCTACTATGACTGGAATGTAGAAAAAGGCAAAAATTTTGAGATGTAGAGGCATCCGTTCTGCGGACTGAATTATGTTGAGGTAAGGGTTCTGTTCTTAGCTATTGTGGTGGTGGGGAGTAGGTGGCATGGAAGTCATAAGGAATGCAACTCAATACACCTAGTAAATAGGCACACCGTCATTCTATATATAACAATGACCACAGTAGAAGGCATTTGTAGGAAAACATGGTGGTGTGTATATATTCATTTGGCACATAAGTTGGAATAGAAGCATGACAACTAGTATAAGTCCATACCATGAACGCAATCTGTTAAGGTGGTTCCAAGATTGGATGAGAGGCACTAATACATCTAATACACTACGTGTAGAAAATCATTCTGCTTGTTATGAGTAGCATGAAAAATTGGAAATAGAAATGGTACTTACCAACCAACACGAAGATTTCTCCCGTATTAAATCCAATATCACAAGTGTCATCTAATTAATGGAATACCATAAGACCAGCTCCAACCTATAAAAGAAATTTTGTCAATTGAATCCCATATACATTTCTATTCATAACTATACTACAATATATGTAGGAACTTTATAGAGTTACAAGATGAATAAATAGCTTCTGGAACAAGTTATATTGTATTCTCACTTCAGTTCATGAAGGCTTTGCAGAGTTTATTGGTATTAATTTTGTTCATGTCACCAATTAGATATTTAACTAAGTTCATATATCTAGTTTGCAAAGAACTTAAGGTAACACAAACATAAACTTTATATGGTTCTTGACAAATGTCATCTGCAATACATGTAGTCAATATTGAAACATTAGTTTGCCTCTCATTCACATCACTAAGATCGAGCCACTTGAGAAGCAAATACAATAACCCAAGTACCACCATTATCTATGCATTCTCTGTGTTCCTATCCACATAAAAGCCCAACAAAAGCTAGTCAAGTAAGAAAAGTTATGCCAACCCATGACAATAAAACCCAAGTCTACAGAACTTCAATAGCCACCCTGTATCGACTTGTTGGTAACCATATACAATGACTTCAAAATCATAGTCATGTAGCGTGCTCCAATGATTCTACAATACATGTATCTTTAGCAGGACCACCTTTTCCTCCTCGAAAAGGACCTTAATTGTTCAAATCCATGCAATTGTTGACGAGAATCTTACATGCACATGGTCTTGGGCACATTTATGTCTAGAACACCCAACATAGAGAACTTTGGTCTCTATTGCCTCCCATTACAACACATCTCCATTTTGAACTTGCCTTGAATGTTACCTTCTTCAACATCCGCAACACATTATCATCAAGAAGGGGATTGATCTTCAACCAGTCCTACCACTTGCACTGATGTTGACCTCAAAGACTCTGATATTTAGGTCTAGGATAACTATGCCTCTTGGCTAAATCTTTCATTATGTAAGCATAGTATTTCTCAACAAAGAAATGTGCCTACATGATCTTACATTGAGAAAATGTTATTGTTTTTCTCTTGAATTAGGCTCAAACTATGAATCCAAAGTCTTCCCTTCTCCACTGGTACAATCACTAATCGCCAACTTGACCAATGTTATTTTTGTTCTCTATCTCTAGGCAGCCATTGAAAGTCAACCATAAACTACTCATCTTCTCCATGTAAAATAACGACTACCATAACCATAAGGGGGAATAAAGGCATCAAAGCCAACACTTTTTCCACCACCATGACATGGCTGATAAAGGACAACACTTAAACTTCTAGGTAACTCGACTATCCACTTTTTTACCATCATCTAAAATGTGTCACTTTAGACCTTCCTAAAATAATTGGGGTGCACAATTACTGCATGATGTTAGTGCACCATGGAAACTCAGATCGTGTTGTGCACATTAAGCCACCATTTTGATGTATTATGAACAAATATCATTAATTTTGACCTATTTATCATCTATGGATAGGATAAGTCCTAATCCGCCAAGAAGTTAGTCAGCATCTGGGTCGGAAATGACCTCAAGTTGGTTTAAAGTGTTGTATTCTTGACAAACAATATGTGACTATGATACACCCCCACCCCTCATCTTATACCTCCTATAATCACCTACCTTCATCTCCTTAGTCATCATTTGACTCCACATTTCCTTGAAGGTTATGAACAAGCTTACAAACTATGGAATAATTTTATCTAAAACCAAGGTAGAACTCAAAGGACATTCATGTCTTATAACCCACCGACATTGTCATTTGCAAGTTAAGTATGAGACTAAGGCATTAATTGTCAACCCCTCATCAAATCCCCTAAAACACTCAATTTTATGCTATCTACACATCCACCTTCATGATAACACCCTTCCCATAGCATAACATCTTATATCTTGCACTAACTCCATCATTAGCTTGATATTATATTTGATATCCCTCTAGAGAAAAAAAGGTGTTCTACACCATGAACATCAACCATTGGAAATACCCATAGACATATTCTCTAAAATTTTATCCACGATGCAAAGGAACATATTATCTACCCCAATCAACATGAAGTTCTTTTGAATGCAAGTTGATTCATCAATCTTTGTAGTAGAACTGAGTGAGAAAATAGGGATCCACAATGTAGTTGCCCCCATAACCATTGGCCAACTAACTCACAACAATTGGCCTTGATTATAGGTTATGAAAAACATATAAATTTTGAATGAAGTTGTTATTTTACTAGGCATTATTGATTTCAGTCCCCAAGAAAACAAAAAGGACCTCCTCATAGAAACACACCAGAACAGAGTTTGTCTACATTAGAAACTAGCTCTAAGATGGTTCCCAAGAAGTGTACCTCTTCCACAAAACACAGTGGAGGGTCCTAGGAGAAGAGGTTAGAGAACATTATTGCAATTTCCATCTTGATTACATTTAAGCTCTTCTGGCTCTCACAAAGTTATGATAGACATGACTATTGCAATTGTATCTCATTCCACTTTAGGTTCAGGGCACACAGTACATGTGTTCACCAATTCTCACATTCTTACCATAAGCAATAAAAGAAAAAATTCAAATTATATATTAAATATTTCTATAGCTCATATAAAGAATATATGTCCAAAGAGGATGTAATGATTTTTTATGGCCATTACTGGGTTTTCCATTGATAAACCCTCTTAGAAGTGGATGCGTGGAGATTTTAGCTATATAGTTGGCACATACTCAGTAGTTACCTAAAATTAGCCTTGATTCTACCAAAGGAACCCATCCCTTCCTATGGGAATTTTCTAGGAAAGATCATTCAATTTTTACTTCTCTATTCTTGGACCTTTCTATTAGTTGCAAAAGCAAGAGGACTCCCTAAAGCTTCGATATCTTTTTCAATGTATAAATTTTATTGCAAAAGAATATCCCTGGAACAAGTTGACATGACTTGGTAATTGTGTTAAAATTTGATTAGAGGCATACTTGAGTTGAATGAAAAAATAGAAAGATTTTAGGGGTATGAATAAAGACATAAAGGTGCAATAAAAATGCAACAACTAGTCTAAGATATTTGACGACCTGATGAATGCATATTCATATTGGTTCAATCATCTCGTTTAGCCCAGTTTTGGTTGCATTCATGCATTTATCGACTTTATCTTCTAATATGTTCATTCACTTGGCTTAATTAGAATGATCCCTATTTTTATTGAATTTTTGCACCTTTGTGTAGGTCACTTCGGGCATTTGGGCCTTGTCTCCACGACCCAATACTCTATTCTGGGCCTTGGTCTGTTCGAGCGTGCTTGGGGTCAGCAGCAGTCAGTGGATCCCCTTCTTCTCCCGGCTTGACCTAATCGTGATTCATAGAGCCTGGTCGCAATCGTTTCTAAGCCAGCAATCCACGGTCTTCTCTTCTATTCCCAACCGCGGTTCCCCCAGCCACACATACCGTGACAAAAGCCGCGATCACAAAAAATGTCGCGACTGCGGAAAAAGTCGTGACCGCGAAAAAAGCCGCCACCACGCCAAAAGCTGAAACCACGAAAAATGCCGCGACCACGACAAATGCCACGACCTGCTGCAGAAATGACAAGGTCATGATTTTAAGTCAGTGCCCAGTCTGCCTATAAACAAGACACGACTCCAGTCAGCCAAATCATCATCTTCGGACGCCGTTAGGCTGCAGGACTGTCCTGGGCCTAGGGAGACGATCTCCATAGCCCAGAACCTGCCCCCGTGGTGGTTTTGCGGCCTCTTCACCCAGATCTCGAGTGAAGACTCAGATCTGCAAGCCACCTCATTTAGATCTAGATCTACTGTGTCCATGCCACCATCTCGTCCACGAGCTGCTCCTTCTACTATGAGCGAGGACTACGAGAAGAAGAAGAAGGTGGAGAGAGAAGATCTGCCCCGTCGGCCGTGGTGTTCTTCCCTCCTCGTCCAGATCTGCCCCGACATCATGTAGAAGACCGTTTCTCCATCGAGCTGCAATCATCTTCTTCACCATGCTCATGGCAGAATCTTCTCTTTCTCTTGTTTTTCTTGTTCCTCTCACCATGAGTGAGCAGTTTACTTTCACTGGGGTGCGGGGACTAGCCCCGCTACCCATGCTTTCATATCCTTTTTGTTAAACATTCCATGGCATGTATATAATCTTTCATTTCATTGTTAATTGTCGATGTGTGCTTGTGGATTGATCACCCGCTTTCTTTTATCTTGTTCGTTTCCTATGTTGCGAGAACTTCAAGGTGTAGGTTTTGAATGTCGATTAACGCGGTTGACTCCCAAACTAGAAATAGAATGGGATTCCTTGAGGTCGTAAGTGTATGATCCGTGTGGTGACGAGCCATCTATCCCGCGGTGACGCTTCTGTGTGCCTGACGCCTGTATAGGGGGCCCACAACTTCATTTGGATTTTTGTATCTTCGGAGCCGTAAGTATGTGATCTGGATGGTGATGAGACAACTGATACCTAAGGTGATGCTCACGCGGACCTGACGCCCGTACGGGGGGTTCTGCAGCAACTCTATTTGAATGGTTATATCTTGCCTGGATGTTGATGTTTGGATGTGATTGAATGTGTAGTGGTGGTGAAACCCGGGACCATCCCATCGATTTCCCTCATTAATCTTTAATCAACCTTTAATCCTGCTCTTTTACTTTCCTTGCATTTAGTTTCATTAAACTCAATTCAACCAACCTTGTTCTAAGATATTAGTCTTGATTCAACTAGATTCGACTAGAAAGAAGATTCTTAAAAATGTTGTCCCTTGGGATTCGATCCTCAACTATACTGTGATAAGACCCGTCCGCTTGCGGGTGGTATTATTGCACGTTGTTTTGGTTAAAAACTTAGGGATTTCAACCGTAAGTGAGTTTGTTAGTGCGATAATATAAGCCACGTCAACTTCTGGCGCCGTTGCTGGGGACAACGGAATCATCTAGTTAAATCTAGTTCTTTTGAGACTAACTTAGGTTTTTTCTTTTACTTTTGATACTATCAATCATATATACTTGAATTTGGTTCTACTCCGTCCGTCTTACCAGCAAAAGATCTTTCCATCCTAGGTACCCACAAAGTCTTGTGTATGCGCCACTCGGACAGTCCCAGACTCTCTGCTAGCTTTGACCCTGAGATAGACAGAACCTTTCGCCGTCAGTATAGAGAGAATCAGGCAAGAATGGCTCAAGAGGAGGTAATTGCTCGAAGGGTAGCTCAAGCCCTTAATGCACAAAGAGATAGGCTTATGCAAGAAGCTCGAGCCACAATTCAAGAAGAAATATAAGCAGCTCAAGCAACATCTCAACAAGTAGAGTTACAAAAAGACCTTAGGGAGTTCTCAATCCCTAAAGCTGCTGACATTCATCACCCAGTGCAACCTCCTCCCATCAACGCTCCAAATTTTGAGATAAGAGCACATTGGGTCACTTTGCTTCAAAACAGTCCTTTCTATGGTAAGCAGGGAGAAGACAGTCAAGAACATCTTCTGAGGTTTATAGATCTATGTTCCATGACAAAGCAAAATGGAGTCATAGATGATGCCATCAGGCTCCGTCTCTTCAAATACTCTCTTGACGATAGAGCCATGAGTTGGTATAACTCCTTGCAATGCGAACCCATCACCACTTGGGAACAACTTCAAAATGTTTTTCTGGAAAAGTTTTATCCACCTTCTCTAACCTATGAAATCAGGGGCCGAATAACGCAGTTCATCCAGGTCCCTAGAGAATCCCTAGCTGAAGCATGGGAAAGATACAAAGAGATTCTACGCAAGTGTCAACATCATGGCATTCCAAAGAATCAACTCATTGAAATCTTTTATAGAGGTGTGGACGATGATATCAAGAGGTTTTTGGATTCCTCGTCTGGAGGAAACTTCATGCGTCAGAGTTATGATAGCGCATGGAAAGTTGTCACCCTTGGAGCTGAAAACCAAGCCAACTGGGGAAGACCTGTAGGAAAAGGAGTGCTGAAGGTAGCTATGGCCGAAGTAACACCCGAGTACAAGTCTATCGCTGAATCTCTCAAACTCCTAGTTGCCAAGCAAGACCATCTAGAATCATCTCTCGCAGCTTATGAAAGAAGACGTTCACCCCCTCGACAATAAGAGCAAGTTAAGTCGGCCTCACTCTTCTGCGAAGCATGCATAGGAACTGACCATTCTACTCTAGCTTGTCACATTCTCTATGATGTTGTTTTGAGAAATACATGTGCCCAAGGAGATAATGGTCAAATGGAAAATATGAATGCTGTCAACACCATCCCTGGTCAAGGGTACTATAATCCGAATCAGAATAGGAACCATCCAGGTTTTCAATATGGAAACCCTTCTGGAGTGGAAAACTCGCGACAACTTGGTTCAAATACTCAACAACAAGGCCCGTCGGGATTCCAGTATAACCAACAACCAAATTTCAGGAATCAAGGGAAC
The DNA here is from genome assembly GCA_963693085.1 of Alisma plantago-aquatica. Classification (NCBI taxonomy): domain Eukaryota; kingdom Viridiplantae; phylum Streptophyta; class Magnoliopsida; order Alismatales; family Alismataceae; genus Alisma; species Alisma plantago-aquatica. The sequence continues at coordinate 1,851,208,204 of OY856409.1, forward strand.
TTTAGAGGAAACTACCAGAATAGAAACTACAACAATTATCAGAACAATTCTCAATTTCAGAACCCCAACCAAGTCCCCTATCAACAGCAACAACAAGGGCAACAAGTCGGTCCCATCTCCCCTGATGACAAATTGTCAGCTATTGAGAAGATGATGCAGTCGCAGCAGACTATGATAGCTAACCAGCAAGCCCATCAGAAGGCTATTGAATCTCAACTAGCTCAACTTGCGGCTAGCATGAAGCCACCTGCTGGAACCTTTGCTGGACAACCCAAAAACAATCCTAAACATCTGGAGCAACTAAAGGCTGTCACCACCAGGTCCAGGAAAAACTATTCTGACTCCCCTGCTAAGATACCAATAGCGGAAACAAATGATGATAACTTTGCAAATGACCAAGACTGTGCAACACCTGAGTCCCAACCGAAGGAACAACCAACCGCTGATAAGAGAGACAAAGCAAGATTGGAGGAACCATTGACTGCGGAGGCTGAAGACACACCTGAGTCGGATGTGCTAGTATACAAGCCTCGTCCTCCTTTCCCAGCTCATTTGAAGCAGACAAATCTTGATACTCGATTCAACAAGTTTAAAGAAGCTATGAAGAAGCTTCATGTAGATATACCCTTTCTAGATGCGCTGGCTGAGATACCGGCCTTGACTAAGTACTTAAAGTCTCTCCTCCCAAGGAAGTACATAACTGAAGAATACGAGACTGTTAAACTAGCAACAACCACTTCTGATATCATCCAGAGCAAGATGCCCAAGAATAGAAAGACCCGGGATCCTTTGGGATTTTATGCCATATCGGTGACTCTTCATGTAAGAAGGGATTATCCAATCTCAGTGCTAGCATTTCTATCATGCCGCTTAGCCTTTGCAAGAGGCTAGGGTTTACAGAACTACTCCCAAATGGAATGACCATTCAACTTGCAGATAACTCTATGACTCTTCCTTTGGGAATCATCGAAGATGTTCCTGTCAAGGTTGGAAAAGACTCTTATGTCCCTTGTGACTTTGTCATCATGGACATAAAAAAATACGCCAGATACCCTCTTATCTTTGGTCGTCTGTTCCTCGCCACTGCAAGATCTTTGATTGACGTTGAAGCAGGGACCTTGTTGCTCAGACTAGGGAAAGAAACCCTTGAGTTCAAAGTTTTTGAAAGCATGTGAAGACTGAGCATGCAGGAAGAAGTCTATTTGATTGATTGCATTGAGCAAATGTCTCTCCTCAGACAAGAGGAATATGAACAAGACGATCCTTTAGAAATGGCACTAAAAAACCCATCCGCTAAAATTTTCATCAACGAACAAGTTAAGGATTGTATCCTTCACCTCGAATCTGTAGAAGAAGATCCTGAAGCTAAGTTCAAGGAACTCAAAGCTGTGAATGTATCTGAAGAGCCATGTGAGAAACCAGAAGCCCCTGAAATGAAACCCCTACCCGAGGGACTTAAGTACGTGTTTCTAGATGATCTCAAGGTTTGTACAGTTATTATAAATTCTGATCTAACGATCGAACAAGAAGATAAACTCCTGAAAGAATTAAAGAAAAGAAAGAAAGCTATCGGCTACAAGATGAGCGACCTCACTGGGGTCAGCCAAGCGCTTTGCATGCACAAAATCCCTATGGTGGAAGACCACAGGCCGACTGTTAAGAATCAATGGAAGTTGAACCCTAATATGTAGGAAGTGGTCCGTCGTGAAGTCATCAAGCTGCTCATTACCGGAATCATCCATCCAATATCTGACTCACCTTGGGTGAGTTCTGTACATGTTGTTCCAAAGAAAGGTGGCACTACTGTGATACAAAATGAAGATAATGAACTCATCCCCGCCCGAACAGTAACCGGGTCGAGGATGTGCATCGACTACAGGAAGTTAAACAAGGCCACATGCAAGGATCATTTCCCGGTGCCTTTTCTAGATCAAGTCTTAGAGCGATTGGCTCACCAAGAATACTTTTGCTATCTCGATGGTTACTCTGGATTCTATCAAATTCCTATACATCCAGATGACCAAGAGAAAACTACGTTTACCTGCCCCTTTGGAACATACGCCTTTAGAAGGATGCCATTCAGACTCTGTAATGCGCCTGCAACCTTCCAACGTTGCATGTCAGCCATATTTGTCGGGCTAACCGAAACTGTTATGGAAGTTTTTAGGGATGATTTCTCCGTATATGGAGATTCATATGATTCATGCCTAAGGCACCTCTCCCTTGTCCTCAAACGATGTGAAGAAACACATCTAGTGCTTAATTGGGAAAAATGTCACTTTATGGTGAAAGAAGGTATTGTCCTCGGCCATAGGGTCAGTAATCGAGGAATCGAAGTCGACAAAGAAAAGATCGAAGTGATTTCTAAACTCACTATCCCAACCAATGTAAGAGAAGTCTGCACATTCCTTGCTCATGCAGTCTTCTATAGAAGGTTTATCAAGGATTTCTCCAAGATAACCAAGCCCATGACAAACTTGTTGCTGAAGGACGCTGATTTCCATTTTGATGAAGAGTGTATCAAGAGTTTCAACAACCTAAAGCATGCCCTTACAACAACACCCATCATTCGAGCCCCAGATTGGGATCACCCATTCGAAATTATGTGTGATGCCAGTGATTACGCTGTGGGTGCCGTTCTGGGCTAATGTATAGAGAAGAAACATCATGTCATCTATTATGCATCGAAGACCCTTGACGAAGCTAAGAGGAACTATGCAACGACTGAGAAGGAACTCCTAGCAGTCGTATACGCCTTTGATAAGTTTAGATCCTACCTCATTGGTTCAAAGGTGATTGTCTACACCGATGATGCTGCTATCCGTTATCTTCTAAAAAAGAAAGATGCAAAACCAAGGCTAATAAGATGGATTCTCCTATTGTAAGAATTTGATCTTGAGATTAGAGATAAAAGAGGCACAGAAAATGTTGTAGCAGACCACTTATGTCGTATCCACACTCTGGAAACTGAGAAGATACCAATTAATGACTCTCTTCCAGATGACCAGCTTATGAAAGTCTCAGAAGCTACTCCTTGGTACTCAGACTATGTGAACTACCTTGTCACTGGTGTCATCCACCCTGAGTGTACTGGCAACACTCTAAAGAAATTCATGCATGATGTGAGGCAATATCACTGGGATGAACCGTACCTTTTCAAGCTTTGTGCTGATGGTCTCTACAGACATTGTATCGCTGAGGAAGAAGCCCAACTTATTTTAGAGCAATGTCACGCAGGCCCAGTCGGAGGCCATATGAGTTCTAAGAAAACTTCTTTGAAGGTTTTGCAATGCAGTTTCTTTTGGCCAACCATATCCATAGATGCTTATAACTTTGTGTTTTCATGTGACAAGTGTCAGAGAACGGGAAACATTACGAAAAGAGATGAGATGCCACTTAAGCTATGGCAATAAGTCGAGATTTTTGATGTTTGGGGAGTGGACTACATGGGTTCATTCCCATCCTCACATGGATTTTCGTACATCCTAGTTGTTGTGGATTATGTCTCTAAATGGGTAGAGGCCATACCAACCATCACTAGCGATTCAAAACCCATCATTAAAATATTCAAAGATATCATTTTTCCCCGTTTTGGAGTTCCACGCACTGTGATCTCTGATGGAGGTTCTCATTTTCTGGAAAGAAGCCTTGAAGCGTTGTTGAGAAGATATGGTGTAACACACAAAGTAGCTTCTCCCTACCACCCACAAACAAGTGGGTAGGTAGAGGTTTCGAACCGTTAACTCAAAGCTATCCTGGAAAAGACAGTAGGACGCAACTGAAAGGATTGATCAGTGAAAATCAATGACGCTTTATGGGCCTATCGAACTGCGTTCAAAACTCCTCTTGGAACAACACCCTTCAAAATCATCTATGGAAAATCATGTCACCTACCCGTGGAACTAGAACATAAAGCATGGTGGGCAATCAAACAGCTGAATTTCGACATGAAGAAAGTAGGCGAAGCCAGGATTCTACAACTTCAAGAGCTGGATGAACTCTGAATGACAGCTTATGAGAATGCACGAATCTACAAGGAACACAAGAAACTTTGGCATTATGGTCATCTGAAAAGGAAGGACATTCAAGTGTGAGACCAAGTTCTAGTGTTCAACTCGAGACTGAGGTTATTCCCAGGGAAACTCCGCTCTCGATGGTCTGGATCATATATTGTCAAGAGCATCTACCCACATGGTGCATTTTCCTTATGGAGTGAGAAGTCAGGTGATTTTGTGGCAAATGGCCAACGCTTGAAGAGATATTTCACCACAGCCGATACCAGCACTGAGGTATTGATGAATCTGTCCAAACCGACATCTCTACCCAAAAAAATGAAGAAATCACGTCGAGCCATCGACATAAAACAAAGGCGTTTGTTAGGAGGCAACCTGATCTTTAACTTAGCTTTTACTTTTAATTTTGTTTTTAGAAAATTTTGCACTTGATAGACAATGCATCACAAGATGCAGTCTTAAGTTTTGATAGATTCCATTTTGCAATTTCAGATGGAGGACGTGTTGCCGAAAGGAATGCAACCACATCTGGTGGACCAACTGGCACGAGTTTTCCCCTCCATCTCAGATTTAGAGTTTGTTCGGGACGAGCAAATTTCTAAGTTCGGGGTGGAGGGTGGGTGGTATGTACTTTACTTTCCACCCTCTCCTATCCGTTTCTGACTTAAGATCTCATCATTGAAATTTTGTCGCAATTTTGAGCAAAATTTTCAAAATTACCTAGCCGGCTATCCCATTTTCCCATGCAGTTTTGAATCATTATACCCTCCTTATTCGAAACGAAGCCTCAAGGAGAATAATTTCTGAAACTAGCCTATGATTAGAAATCACCGTGTGAAGCTTATGAATCCTAACATCATGATCAGTAGATATGGCAAGTATCTATCAAATTGAGAGGGATCAAACATGTTGTGCTTCCTATATGACTAGTGGAACAATAGCATGGAATCTCCACCAGATCCTCATCAAGTCATTATTTGAGCAGAGTATGATAAGGAGAACAACCCGGTGCACTGGATTGTAAATCAAGTTGCATTCTGAGCTGAACTCTTTTCTACACTTCTTCTATCATCTTCTTACCCCTTCGTTCATAAAAAACAAACAAAAATAGCCAATATAGTGCCAAACCCCAAGTTTGGGGTGGCACACCCTCTCTCTCTTTCCGTTTCCTCCATACCCCTCACTAGGAAATAGGGGCGTATCACCAAGAAAAGATGCCTAAGTGCACACAAAAAGAAATGCAATCTCGAGTCGAATAGAGGAGAGATTCGCACAAAAAAAATGTAATCAATGAAATTGCAAATCATATAATATAAATCTCGAGTTGAATAGAGGAGAGATTTATTTTTCCCTTCCATACCACCCTTCACTCTCATCTCCACCTAAAGGCACAATGAATGCCTCCCTGATCCCAATAAAACTAGTGTCAGATCAGGTGCACACTTGTTGTTCCGCGGGTATCTCTGGACTCTTACGAAACTCTCTAACATGCTTGATTTTGGAAAAAGTAGAGAAGAAGTGATATTGGGAAGCGAACTCGGGAACGAAGATATGGTAAAATGTGTTATGTGATCTCAGGATGTTGAGACACTTAGTCATACCAAGCAGAAAAGAAATATTCGTGATGTGAAGGTGAGGCAGTTACACATTTCGAAAGTATTCATTTGGAGACAGTTTCAGATTTCATGTTACTCGAGGACGAGCAAAGTTTAAGTTTGGGGTATTTTGATGAATGCATATTCATCTTGGTTCAATCATCTCGTTTAGCCCATTTTTGGTTGCATTCATGCATTTATCAGCTTTATCTTCTAATATGTTCATTCACTTGGCTTAATTAGAATGATCCCTATTTTTATTGAATTTTTGCACCTTTGTGCAGGTCACTTCGGGCATTTGGGCCTTGTCTCCACGGCCCAATACTATATTCTGGGCCTTGGTCTGTTCGAGCGTGCTTGGGGTCAGCAGCAGTCAGTGGATCCCCTTATTCTCCCGGCATGACCTAATCGCGATTCATAGAGCCTAGTCGTAATCGTTTCTAAGCCAGCAGTTCATGGTCTTCTCTTCTATTCCCAACCGTGGTTCCCCCAGCCACACATACCGCGTCAAAAGCCGCGACCGCGACAAATGCCGCGAATGCGGCAAAAGCCGCGACCCCGAAAAAAGTCACGACCACGACAAATGTCGCGACCCGTTGTAGAAATGACAAGGTCGCGATTTTAAGTCGGTGCCCAGCCTACCTATAAATAGGACATGACTCTAGTCAGCCAAATCATCAACTCTGGATTTCGTTAAGCTGTAGGACTGTCCTAGGCCTAGGGAGACAATCTCCATAGCCCAGAACCTACCCCCGTGGTGGTTTTATGGCCTGTTCACCCAGATCTCGAGTGAAGACTCAGATCTGCAAGCCACCTCATTTAGATCTAGATCTGCTGCGTCCACACCACTATCTCGTCCACACGTTGCTCCTTCTGCTGTGAGCGAGGACTACGAGAAGAACAAGAAGGTGGAGAGAGAAGATCCACCCCGTCTACCGTGGTGTTCTTCCCTCCTCATCCAGATCTGCCCCGACATCGTGTAGAAGACTGTTTCTCCATCGATCTATGATCATCTTCTTCACCATGCTCATGGCAGAATCTTCTCTTTCTCTTGCTTTTCTTGTTCCTCTCACCATGAGCGAGTAGTTTACTTTCGCTAGGGTGCGGGGACTAGCCCCGCTACCCATGATTTCATATCCTTTTTGTTAAACATTCCATGGCATGTATATAATCTTTCATTTCATTGTTAATCGTTGATGTGTTCTTGTGGATTGATCACCCGCTTGCTTTTATCTTGTTCGTTTCCAATGTTCCGAGAACTTCAAGGCGTAGGTTTTGAATGTCGATTAACCGGGTTGACTCCCAAACTAGAAATAGAATGGGATTCCTTGAGGTCGTAAGTGTATGATCCGTGTGGTGATGAGCCATCTAGCCCACAGTGACGCTTCTATGTGCCTGACGCCTGTATAGTGGGTCCACAACTTCATTTGGATTTATGTATCTTCGGAGCTGTAAGTATGTGATCTGGATGGCGACGAGACATCTGATACCTAAGGTGATGCTTACGCATACGTGACACCCGTATGGGGGGTTCTGCAGTAGCTTGACCGACCTAAATCGTGCGTCCTAAAATTGGAGGCAGATTTGAGGTAGTCAAGCTTTTACATTTATAACTTGAAACCTTCTAGGCCCCCACAACTTTGTTTGTGGGGTCAAAGTAGATAGACAAGGTCGAACACAGGGACAGGGGTGGTAATGTTGAGAATGCTGAATCGACACACTACACTCCGGCAAGAATAAGAGATGATAAAATTCCCAAAAGGGAACAACAGAACAAGATCGATAAAACAAAAGAAAACCCTATCTCCAACTGGAGTTACAAGGAAAACTTAGGTTTTAGGCATTTATCAGTTTTTAGGGATTTTCATGCAACAGAAACAGAGAGATAATACTAAAGCTAAGCAAGGTACCAAGGAGAAAACTTCGGTAAAACAAGCGGCAGCAGAAACATCATGTACCCCTCCTCTCAGAGCGGGTACCCCTAACCAAGCCACAACACCTCTCTCAAGGCTGTTGTGACGGGAAAATAGGATTTGGTAGCTAATCGAAACATGATCCAACGTGCAAGCTAGAGTTCAGATATTAAACATAGCAATCATCCAACAAGGGTACCAAGCATAAGGCAGCAGATAATTAAACTCGTCTATTTCTATTAACCTATAAAAGGGTTGATTATAATGCAGTAGTAAAAGAATTAAATGACTGAAATAAAGATAGATATCACCTTCTTGATATAGAAGGACGAAAGACTACAATGGACCATCCAGCCCGATACCGGTTAGGAGCCTAGCCCGATACAACCGTGTCGGGCGACACACCCTCTCGGGCGACACACCGTGACGGGCGGATTGCAACGTGCAAGAACCCTGGCCCGATGCGCTCATGTCGGGCGACACCCTCTCAGGTGGCATGCTGTGACGGGTGAAGCGTATCGGGTTCGGTATCGTGCCGGGCTAGCTGCTGTATCTAGTGTCGGTCACATAAGTCGGAGATCCGTGTCGGCCGATATCGGCCTGCAGTGTCGCCCGGGACGATACTAAGTGAACCATTCACCTCCCTCTCGGGATGGGGAAGAGCTCACCTAGGATCGCCCGGCACAGCACTGAGGCACGATACACTCGCTCTCGCAGCTTTCCTCAGAAGATTGCACAAGGTTCTGAGCTGTTCCAACCTGTCTTTTCGGCTTCCTCTAGCTGCTATTTATAGGCAACGGTTGGGGAAAGTCATGGTGCTCGGGGCACCACGTGTCCCCCTTTATCATCGTGGAGTCGGTGACAGCCGATATCGGTATCGCCCGACACAAGGATGTCAGCTATCGGTCACATGACGAGCGGCGCCTTCCAGTGGGTGGCCCGTGTCGGGCGAGCTTGGGCTCCTTGTCGGGTAAAAGACGTATCGACTATCAGTTCCTTCTTGCACGACATCCCTATGTCGCACGTCGTTGTGTTGCACTTACCCTGTCGGGCAGTGATCATATCGACCATCTGGAAGGCCGATGCAGGTATGGAACTTGTTTGTGGGCCGGGACGACCTTATTGATGAGAAATGAGTCCAAAATGAAGGAAAACTCTGCAAAAGATGGAAATATTGAATTAAGAGCGTCGTTTGGCCAATTATTGCAAAAGTACATATAAAAGGAGAGGAAAGCAGTTTAAAAGGGAAGTTTTGATAACAAAATAAGGGTCAAAAACATCACAAAAATTGGTGTTATCAACTCCCCCAAACTTAGCGTTTTGATTGTCGTCAATCAATATTTAAACTTTATTTTGTGATGCTTCTTTCTGCGTGGTATATCTTTCAGGACAAGAGGTAAGACAAGAATCATGATGCCTTTAGAGATAATGCTTCCCCACTACAAACGAAAGACCTTGTGTTTCCTGCCTTATTATTTCTGTAAAAATTTTCTCTATAGCTTCGGCGAGACTTTTATGCATGATTCTGAAGTTAGCTTTCACACCAAACAACTTTTAGGGGCAGAAAGTTGTGTGTTCGGTAGGCTAAGGCTTTTTGGGTATTTCTTCTTGTTTCCATCGGTCCATCCAGGTAAGGGTCCGTTAACGGGAAAGTGGTCCCTGCAGTCCAAGCCAGTTGGCTTTAGAGCAGTGATTTCACATCCTACGTACCACTGCCCCAGATCTACCATGCCTAAACATGGGTACTTTTGCAAAAACAAGTGTGTATATATATATATATTTCTTTTTCTTTTATTGGGCACAACTCTCATGCTTTTATTCACCCTCATAGGGCTGCTTTCTCTTTTTGGGATTTTTGTTGGGTGAGGGGAAACAAGAGAGATTTTTGGCTGCTTGGGCAACTTTTTCCTTCTCCATACACGTCTCTTAGCTGTTGCGAGATTATTCATTTTTCGAAATTTTGGCGTGGATAGACGTAGTCTTTTGTCATTTGAGGCAGCATTATCAGAAAGATATAACAAAACTTGCATCTCATTGGGCACATAGAGAACAAACTTGGCAAGAAGTCGCATCAGGTTTTTACTAATATAGAGACTTTATACATATGTAGGGAGACAAAATAAGCAAAATTTTTAATTTTTCAAAATTTTTATATGATCATGGCATTTTATACGAGCATGGGTACATACACATGATATAGGAGAAGGACGAAATGACAAAAAGGGTAGAGATGAAGAAGAAAAATTTTATACCTCCCTCACTGGTACATGGGTACCCCCCCAAACTTACTCCACTCTCTGTCCCAGAGTAGTGAAGAGGACAGGGTGAGGTCATGTTAGCCCAGTGAAGGTTAGATGGTGGTTGTTCTTGTGCCTTGGAGAAGCTACAATATGTTCTCCTTGCAGTCTCCATTTTCTTTCCCAGCTGGATGCAGCCGGAACAAGTGCAAAGCTCTCAAAATTATTCGGCCTTCCCTTAATCCTGGTACTTCCGTTGTGAACATTGAACAAAAGGATTGATCGTCAATCCCAGTTTCAGTCCATCTGAGTCCATTTTCGTTCCCAGGAGGGTGCAGCCGGAGGGCCTCTCTATTTGTATTATCTTTCTCTTTTGGATATGGTCCTAAACCACCACAGAAGACAGACTATGATAAGGGAATGGACTTCTTTTGACGACCCATGTGTCTTAGGATTCTGACGTTTCTGTCCGACTGTTGTTGCTTTAGCTGTGGCCGCAATGTGTTTATCAACTTGACCGGAGGTTTGCTGTGTATCCGCCACACCTGTTATCAAGTTCGTAGATCATTTAAATGTTAGGCATGAAAACTGATATCCCGATAAAACTTGTTTCGTTGCAAAGTTCGGGTATCGTCCATCAAAAGAGAAAATCTGAGGCGATACGAGATCGGGCGATAAGGTCGCATGAAAACAACTGCCTGATAGGATGTCATGATGGAAAAACCTGTCACCCGATATGGCGTATCGAGCAAGCACGATCAGCCTCCGTGTCGTGCTTCACATGCGTCGGGCGATACAAGATAAATTGACTAAGTTCGTCAACCCGATTAGCAGCGCATGATATGAAACTCGTATCAGGCAAACAGGTTGTCGGGCTATACCTTTGCTCTTTGGAGCCATTGCCCGATACAAGGGTAAAGGCAAGCTGGCCGACACACGAGCAAAAAGTGTGTTACTGCATGTGGTACAGGTGGTGAAAAAGAGTAAGTGTAGTAGCCCAACACGTTGAGCCCTCCTTACTATATATAGCACACTCAGCTGGGGGTAAATCAGGCAGTTCTGGGGCGCACGTCGGCCGTTGAGACATGCCGTTCCTGAGATGACAGTCCCATCTGTCTCATTAAGGGCAATTACTCGCGTGCACGATACAGATGCACACCGCCCAGGAATACCGTCTGTCACGACCGTTGCGACTCCCGAGAGACTACAGCCCGATACAAGTGGTCCTGCACGCCAGCTGAGCTGCTGCTCGATACGGTTAAAAATAGGCGGCCAAAAACTAAAACTAAGTGGAAAAACATTTGACGGACAAGACATCATCAGTTTAGAGTTAGGTTCCCAACCTCAGAAGGTATTACTGCTCAAAGCTTCGTAAAATACAGTAGTGGCCCATAAAACAGAAGAGTCGGTATGCTCGGCGCGTGCACTAACTCGGGCCTTATTACAGTCCATAATGTTCATTTTACAAGGAAGAAAAATGTATCCTACTCTATGAAAGAAAGAAAAGCTCGGGCTGCCTTCCGAGGAGCGCTGAAGTTTGCGTCGCCAGCTTGACCGGTGCAAGCTCTTCACATTCAGCCTTCGTCTGTACCCATATCCTGCAAGTCAATTTCTGCTCTCCTGACAAAAGCTTCATCTTCATAATACCTCTTTACTCTGTGCCCATTCACCTTGAAGACCTTAGTCGGATCATCTTTGTCGTAGAGCTCCATCATTCCTGATGGGTATATCTTTGACACAGTAAACGGTCCCGACCATCTTGTCTGTAACTTTCTAGGAAAGAGTCGAATGGAGGATTTAAATAATAGGACTTTATCCCCTTCGCTCACATCCTTTCTTCTCAGGTGAGCATCATGCCACACCTTCATTCTTTGTTTGTAGATTTTTGCATTTTCATAGGCATTCATCCTCAGCTCTTCGAGCTCTTGAAGCTGCAAAAATCTCTTCTCTCCTACTTTTTCAAGGTCCATGTTTAAGAATTTGATTGCCCAAAGGGCCTTGTGTTCCAGTTCTAGAGGTAGATGGCAGGATTCTCCGTAGATCAGCCTGTAGGGGTGGTTCCAATGGGCGTTTTGTAGGCGGTCCTGTAGGCCCATAGTGCGTCGTCAAGTTTCATAGACCAATCTTTCCGTGTTCGATTGACAGTCTTTTCTAAGATCTACTTAATTTGTCTGTTCGAAACCTCTACCTATCCTGAAGTCTGTGGGTGGTAGGGTGTAGTGATCTTGTGCTTCACTCCATACTTATGTAGGAGTGCTTCGAACTGTCTTTCTCCGAAGTGCGACCCGCCGTCGCTTATTACAGTGCGTGGTACACCGAACCGAGGAAAGATCGTCTTCTCAAATAGCTTGATTACGGACTTGGCGTCGCATGTTTGGGTTGCTACGGATTCTACCCACTTCGATACATAGTCCACTGCCACTAGTATGTATTGATACCCCCTGGATGGGGGAAACGGTCCCATGAAATCAATCCCCCACACGTCGAAAATCTCTACTTCGATCCAGCTTGCCATCGACATTTCATTTCTCCTCCCTATATTCCCTGTAGACTGGCACTCTTTGCAGACTTTTACAAATTGTGCAGCATCTTTGAACAGCGAGGGCCAGTAGAATCCTGATTGTAGCACTTTTGCAGCCGTTCTTTCGCTACCCAGGTGTCCACCATAGGGGGAGGCGTGGCACTTCTTCATAATATTCACGGTTTCTTCCTCGGGGATGCATCTCCTGTATAGATTGTCAGCGCATCTTCTGAAGAGGAGAGGATCATCCCAATAGTAATTTTTAGCATCCGCGAATAGTTTCTTTTTCTGATTGTAAGTAATGTCATGAGGCAGCTCTCCACAAGCAAGGTAGTTGCAGATATCTTTAAACCATGGTAAGTATTCTTCTTTAGCATCTGCCAACATAAGAGCCTCATCGGCATAGTTGTAGTTGATCGGTGGTCCCCCTTGTCTTTCAGCTACGATCCTTGATAGGTGGTCGGAGACCACATTTTCTGCGCCCTTCTTGTCGATAATTTCATGGTTGAACTCTTGAAGCAGTAAGGCCCACCTCAATAGTATGGGCTTTGTGTCCTTCTTTTGCATTAGATATTTTATGGCCCCATGATCTGTATATACCTTGACCTTTGCTCCAATGAGGTACGACCTGAACTTATCGAATGCGAAGACGATCGTGAGCATCTCCTTTTATGTGGTTGTGTAATTTACCTAAGCTTCGTCCAACGTGCGACTAGCGTAGCAGATCACATGGTGCTTTTTATCTTTCTTCTGCCCTAGGACTGCTCCTACCACATAGTCTCTAGCGTTGCACATAAGCTCAAAGGGTAAATCCCAATCTGGCATTTGGAGGATAAGTGGTGATACTAAAGCATTTTTCAAAGCCTGAAAAGCATTGAGACAATCATCAGAGAAAACAAATTCAACATCTTTTACCAGAAGATTGGACAATGGTTTTGAAATCTTCGAGAAGTCCTTTATGAATCTTCGGTAGTATCCGGCGTGCCCGAGGAAGCTTCTCACTCCCATCACAGACTTTGGTGGAGGAAGCTTAGATATTGCTTCAACTTTGCTTGCGTCCACTTCGATCCCACGCCTTGAGATCTTATGCCCCAGAACGATGCCCTCCCGTACCATAAAATGGCACTTTTCCCAGTTTAGAACCAAGATGTTCTTCTCGCACCTTCGAAGAACCAAAGACAGATTTTTCAAGCAGGTATCGAAGTCCTTCCCATAGGCTGAAAAATCTTCCATGAAAACTTCTATGATATCTTCTAAAAAAATCTGAAAACATCGATATCATGCATCTTTGAAACGTGGCGGGAGCATTGCAAAGTCCGAAGGGCATCCTTCTGAAAGCATAAGTGCCATAGAGGCAGGTGAATGTTGTTTTCTCCTGATCGTCGGGCAAGATGGGTACCTGATAAAATCCTGAAAAGCCATCAAGAAAACAAAAAAATTCATGATGCGCTAATCTTTCAAGAACTTGGTCAATAAGAGGTAGCGGAAAATGATCTTTTTTGGTAGCCTGGTTTAGCTTTCGGTAATCGATGCACATCCTCCATCCGGTGACGGCCCTAACCGCCACCTCGTCACCCTTTTCACCCTTTACCACTGTCATCCCGCCCTTTTTGGGTACTACATGGATCAGACTCACCCAATTGCTATCGCTGATTGGGTAAATGATCCCCGCATCCCTAAGCTTGATTACCTCTTTCTTGACGACCTCCTTGAGCATCTGATTCAGCTTCCTCTGGGGTTGGGCCAGAGGCTTGGCGGATTCTTCTAAGTTGATGCGATGCATGCATAAGGCGGGGCTAAGGCCTTTGATGTCCTCTACTGAATATCCTATAGCCCACCTGTGGAGTCTCAACTCCTCAAGAATTCGGTCCAACTGGTCTCTCGAAAGATTGGCGTTGACGATGATAGGGTTTCTCTCTTCTTTATCTAAGAATTCATATTTCAGACTTCGGGCAACGGTTTCAACTCAGGCTTTGCTCTCAGTGCCTTCTCTTGAGGCTCCTCCTCGAGAGAGGCATACTTCACAGACTCCACCACCTCATCCTCTTCGTGCAAATCTTCGTCAGACAGGTAAAACAGGTCGAGATACTTCGCAACTTCTGGATCTTCGAAGTCAGAATCCTGGCATCTCATAGCCCTCGCAAGGGGGTCCACCATCTGGATGTCCTCTTCTATCTCCTTGCAGAATTTATCGTAGCTATCCACGAAACACGCAGATTCTGACAGGGAAGGACTTTTCATGACCTCCTTCAACTTGAAGTCCAGGTGGTCATTTTCGACCCTCAATGTGATCATCCCCTCAGAGACATCAATCAATGCCCTTCCTTTTGCCAGGAAAGGACGTCCAAAGATGATCGGGTAGTGGGGGTCTTCTACCATGTCAACGACTACTATGTCGTAAGGAATGAAGAAATTACCGACCCTGATCGACACATCTTCAACAACGTCGACTGGTCTCTTGAAGGTATGGTCCGCCAGTTCGATCCTCATATTGGTACAAACCATGTCGGTTAAACCCAACCTTTGCGCAAATCTCAGGGGCATGAGGTTGATGCTTGCCCCTAATTCGACAAGACCTTTTCGCTCAATGTTGTCCCCGATGGAAAACGGGATCGTAAAAGCTCCAAGGTCTCTTCTTTTGTTTGGCAGGTCAGGCTTCACGAAGGCTGAGGAAGCAGATGCTAGGTGCACGGTCTCAACCCCTCCTCCTCTTCTTTGCTTCGTTATAAGATCCTTGAGGAACTTGGCGTAGGTCGACATCTCCTCCAAGGCGTCAAGGAAGGGGATTTCAAGATGTAGTCTCCTGATCGAGTCTGTGAATCTTTCGTGATGCTTTTTTAGATTTGTCTTGACCAGTTTATACGAAAACGGTAGCCTGGGATCATAAGGATTCCTCCCACCAGATAGCTCATCGGAAGGCTTCTGTGCAGGCTCTCGAGCTTCTTCTTGTCTACCTTCGTCCTCTGTCGGAATTGCACTCTCAGGCCCTTGCTCAGGCTCTGGTCAGGCTTCATCAGTGCGCTCCACCGTCTTCCCCGATCTTAGTACTGCCATTATGGCAGTTTCAGGATAGGAGAGTGTCTTTCCTGTAGGGTTCTTCATCAGAGTGGCCATCTGGGCCAATCATTGATCGACCTCCCATTCGCGCATCTACAGACTTGCCATCTCGTGTTGCATGGAATTCAATGCTCCAAGACTGGGAAGCGCACCCTGCACCAGCCGGTTGATGATAGAGTCTTATCTTTTTATGAAAGCATGCAATTGGCCAACCAAGATGGGCTGGTGCAAAATCTCATCTCGGACTTGACGTTCACCCTCAGACAGAGATTGCTCACAATGAGACATGGCGTCAGAGCTCGATGGAACAGGTCACCGTTCTTAAGAGTTCCTGAAATGGCACGAGAAATCAAGTCAGAAAATAGAATTATTTAAGTTAGGCAAATAATAAGGAAAAAAGAAAAGAAAAAGAGTGTTGTCAAGCTCATTTCTAAGCTTGAGGCATGGGAGTGTAGTTAGTGGATTCAGATTCTTCAACAATACCGTCTGCCTTGTCCCCGAAAATGGCGCCAAAAAGTTGACCGACCTAAATCGCGCATCCTAAAATTGGAGGCGGATTTGAGGTAGTCGAGCTTTTACATTTATAACCCGAAACCTTCTAGGCCCCTGCAACTTTGTTTACGGGGTCGAAGTAGATAGATGGGGTCGAACACAGGGACAAGGGTGGTAGTGTTGATAACGTTGAATCGACACGCTACACTCCGGCAAGGATAAGAGATGATAAAATTCCCAAAAGGGAATAGCAGAACAAGATCGATAAAACAAAAGAAAACCCTATCTCCAACTGGAGTTACAAGGAAAACTTAGGTTTTAGGCATTTATCAGTTTTTAGGGATTTTCGTGCAACAGAATTAGAGAGATAATACTAAAGCTAAGCAAGGTACCAAGGAGAAAACTTCGGTAAAACAAGCGGCAACAGAAACATCCTGCACCCCTCCTCTCAGAGCGGGTACCTCTAACCAAGCCACAACACCTCTCTCAAGGCTGTTGTGACGGGAAAACACGATTCGGTAGCTAATCGAAATGCGATCCAACGTGCAAGCTAGAGTTTAGATATTAAACATAGCTATCATCCAACAAGGGTACCAAGCATAAGGCAGAAGATAATTAAACTCGTCTATTTCTATTAACCTATAAAAGGGTTGATTACAATGTAGTAGTAAAAGAATTAAATGACTGAAATAAAGATAGATATCGCCTTCTTGATATAGAAGGATGACAGACTACAGTGGACCATCCAGCCCGATACCGGTCAGGATCCTAGCCTGATACAACCGTGTCGGGCGGCATACCTTCTTAGGCGACACACTGTGACGGGCGGATTGCATCGTGCAAGAACCCTGGCCCGATGCGCTCATGTCGGGCGACACCCTCTCGGGTAGTACGTCGTGACGGGTGAAGCGTATCTGGTTCGGTATCGTGCCAGGCTAGGTGTTGTATCTAGTGTCGGTCACATAAGTCAGAGATCTGTGTTGGCCGATATCAACATGTAGTGTCGCTCGGGACCATACTAAGTGAACCATTCACCTCCCTCTCGGGATGGGGAAGAGCTCACCTAGGATCGCCCGACACATCACTGAGGCACGATACACTCGCTATCACAGCTTTCCTCAGAAGATTGATTGCATAAGGTTCTGAGCTGTTCTGACCTATCTTTTCGGCTTCCTGTTGCTGCTATTTATAGGCAGCAGTTGGGGGAAGTCATGGTGCTCGGGGCGCCACATATCCCCCTTTATCATCGTGGAGTCGGTGATGGCTGATATCGGTATTGCCCGATACAAGGATGTCGACTATCAGTCACATGACGAGCGGCGCCTGCCAGTGGGTGGCCTGTGTCGGGAAACAAGCTGTAGCTGTCGGGCGAGCTTGGGCTCCATGTCGGGTAAAAGATGTATTGCCCGTCAGTTCCTTCTTGCACGATATCCCTATGTCGCGCGTCGTTGTGTTGCGCTTACCCTATCAGGCAGTGATCATATCGGCCATCTGGAAGGCCGATGCAGGTGTGGAACTTGTTTGTGTGCCGGGACAACCTTATTGATGAGAAATGAGTCCAAAATGAAGGAAAACTCTGCCAAAGATGGAAATATTGAATTAAGAGCGTCGTTTGGCCAATTATTGCAAAAGTACATATAAAAGGAGAGGAAAGCAGTTTAAAAGGGAAGTTTTGATAACAAAATAAGAGTCAAAAACATCACAAAAATTGGTGTTATCACAGCTCTATTTAAATGGTTATATCTTGCCTGGATGTTGATGTTTGGACGTGATTGCATGTGTAGTGGTGGTGAAACCCGAGACCATCCCAGCGATTTCCCTCATTAATCTTTAATCAACCTTTAATCCTGCTCTTTTACTTTCCTTGCATTAGTTTAATTAAACTCAATTCAACCAACCTTGTTCTAAGATATTAATCTTGATTCAACTAGATTCGACTAGAAAGAAGATTCTTAAAAATGTTGTCCCATGGGATTCGATCCTCAACTATACTGCGATAAGATCCGTCCGCTTGCGGGTGGTATTATTGCACATTGTTTTGGTTAAAAACTTAGGGATTTCAACCCTAAGTGAGTTTGTTAGTGCGATAATATAAGCCACGTCACTACCTATCAACACAACCATAAGATTACAACATTAATACTCTTATACATGCAATTAATCTAGCTATAAGACACGACAAAATGTTAACATCAAAGGGATGTTTATCCATTCTAGAAGCAATTCATTACAAAATTATGAGAGTTGAAATAAATAACACATATAACATTTCGATGAATAACAAATTTCAATGAACTCAGAGTAGTCTGTAGAAGTAGAGGAGTTGCATGAGGAATGTTGATGCTAGTGCTAAGACCAACCACTATAATTCCCTGATCAATTAGGAACACTACACTGAGAACAATGGTTTTTTTTCTTAGTTTAGGTTCATCTAGAAAGGGAAATCACACTATGGTACCCATATCAAGAAGGAATAACCAAATGAAAATGATAAAAACTATTGAATATAGGATGTAATACAAAATTATATAATTAACTAACTGGTGTAAATCACATGTCAAAAAGAGTGGATCTAGAGTAGTCAGACTCTTAAATTTATAATGCGACAATCAAGCCATGGCAACTGATATACGGGGTATAACACATTAAATCAGGGTCAATCGACAGGGTCAAGGAGTGATATGTGTTAAGAATGTAGAATCATGGCTTAGTTAAACCAACCAAAGAGTAAGATAAAGTTTGGCATTCCTTTGGGAATGATGTTACTCTAACAAACAAACAAAGTTAAATAAGTAAAACAAAGTTAAATAAGTAAAACAAAGCAAGAAGTAAAACAATGAAGTAAAATCAAAGAGTGCTACATCAATTATGGATGGGAACTTGGATCCCGTTTCACCATCTAAGGTCTCTCACAAACATACAATAATCACACCCATTTTATACCTTTAGAAAGATTCCAAGCGATCATCATAGATGTCTATTCCCTCCTCTCTCGAGCTTAAGATAGATCAAGATTATAAGTTTCTCTCTCTCCATATGGCAAACAAACAATCCCAATATAACCATATGACCATTAGCTTAATCATTCCACAATTCTGATGCATTCATGCAACTCCATAACACTTAGATAAGGTTATTACTACTCTTTCAAGGCACTGACAATCAAACATCATAGGATGGTAGCTAATCATATCAGTGAAGCATTAAAACCAAGAGTATGGGGATAATCATTCCTTCGAGCATATATTCAATGCATATAAGTATTTACATTTTGGTAGAGCCTTAGTGGATACTCCCAAACCAATGTATATGTTTAGCCACTAATGGTGGTGAGTAGAATTATGGATTTACAAGTATAACAAGACATGAGACAAAATGATAAACAAAACGATGGAAATAGAGGCGGATGAACATGTCTAGGGAAGAAGAAGGGAGATACACCAAATATAATGACAAATGACCAAGGTTGATGCGCATCTTCTTCAGATTTGGACCTAGAGTGAACGTTAAGGATGGTTGTTCCTTCTCTCAAAGAATAAACTGATAGGGTGTGGTGATGGCACATATGTGATATCTCCTTCAGACTTTTATCTTTGAAGATTGATGGCAAGCTGGACTGGAGGTTGTTGTGTGGTATGATAGTGCTTCATTGTCTCTCACACATCATGACCCCCTCATATATTGAGGCAGTCTAATATTTATAGGTGTGGATATCAAGGTAACTGACTTAAGCTTAGCAATCATTAATCATTCAAACTTATCAATCATTGAGGTCATGGACCCATCAGTCACTGGGATGTGTTGGTCACTGATATTGACACAAGTAAGTCGGGCGATGCAGTTGAATCCCACTGCAAGGCTTGGTAGACCCTAATCAAAGTGGTCATTTATGTGGATACTAGGCAGTTGGTGATGTGGATACTTAATGGTCGCTGATATTGCTGGCTTGGTGGCCGCTGAGCAAATCTTTGGTGATTGACTAAGTGTGGGACTGCCAGTGATTATTAAGCATACAACTAAAGGTCTTTGATGCTGAAAACCCATTGGTCATAGTTACTCAAATCTTTCTCTCGATGATATTATGTGCAAGTAGAAGATAGGGCGATGAAATTAGGTAGTTATTCCAAAACATGCCAAAATAAGTGGATTTATTTAAATAAAACATTGTTATATTGATATGGTGAGGGTAAAACAAGCACTTGAATATCCATAAAATTAGATGTATCAACCCGGTCTATCATGACCTCAGGCTAACATATAGAATTACAGCATCCAAAAACTTCAAGGGATTTATTAAATTAGTGTTCTTGGAATGTGAAGAATGTCATTATGTCATCCTTAAGTCAAGATGTAATCAATCTAAAGATTCTCCCTTAGATTAGGAGTTTCAAGACAAATTGGACCAAACGGTCTTGAGACCGTTTGAGTCCAAACGGTCTTGAAACCATTTGGGATCAAATGGTCTCAGGACCATTTGGAGGATTAATGGTTGAACTTTGGTTGATGGATAATAGAAAGGGATTTATACATGGGTGTTAATCATGTAGATTATGTGATTCAGGTATGATACTTTGTGAAGAGATCACAAAACCCTAATTGAGAAGGTTAATGAACCCTAACCCTAATTCAGGGCAATTCTGAGTGAAACCCTAATTTAGGGTAATAGTGAAACCCTAATTGAGGGTGATGACATGAGTAATCCTAAGTTAGGGTCATGAAATGTAAAACCATAATTTAGATGAATAGTAAACCCTAATTATGGGTAATTGAATTTGAAACCCTAATTGGGATGAATAGTAAATCCTAATTGTGGGCTATTGTATGCAAACCTAATTTAGGGAGATACTAAGTGGAATCCTAATTTAGGGTAATGTGATGTGAAACCCTGATGTATTGATGTGATGTGAGACCCTATTCCAAGGTAAGGATATGTAAAGTGCATGAAACCCTAATCTTGGGCAATATGATGATAAACCATAACCCTAATCTGGGTAATGGGATAAGCATTCCCAGTTGACATGAAATGGGCAACCCTAACCCTAGTGTGGGAATAAGGGTGATACCATGGAATAATGATGATACATTTGTTTTGGATGGTGCTGATATTTAAATTAATGTAACTGCTATCATCTGTTCTAACCATGCATGTATCATGAGATGATGAGCATAGTCAGGTATGAACTATGATGTGTTATTTATTTGAAGAGAGTCAATGGTCCTTAAGTGATATGAGAGATGCTTGTGTAGTAATTATCATGTTTACCTTGGTCACATAACCTAAAAGTGATAGTTACCTAAAAAAGTGGTAACATTGCTCAGTGATGAGCTAAGGGTTGGAATACCCAAATCCATATGATTATTGTATTAAGATTGTGGAGGGATGAGAATTCCCAGTATTGACATAAGGAACTGAAATCCCAATATCTAATAAAGATTGAGAAGTAGTTGATGGAAGTAGCCCATGTTTCCTTGTGGCATCTGCCATAATAAGTTATGTTTGAAAACTTGGCTGATACTAAAAGAATATGATAATGTACTTGATTAATCAAATGATACCAGAGAATGTAGTTGCCCTGACGATAGATCCATTAGCGTCAGAATTAGCTGAATGGTGAAATGAGTTTTACTCGGAACACATATTTTTGAATATGTGGGGGTAATTGGGAAAATATATCCTTATGCCCCATAGGAATGGCTACGGGCTATGTCCAATGTACGAGATTGGTTTTAGACTATACCCTGATAAGAGTATGGCTATGGGCCATGACTCCTCAATATAATACCAGGCATTGGCTACGGGCCATAACCCTGAAGAGAGTATATGCTACGGGCTATAACTCTATAGCGAAGATGCCAAGCAAATTGCAGTTTGACACATGATGTCTCTGCTAAAAGTAGTCTCATACTGACTAAGACAGATGAGTTCATGGAATCTGGCTCTCCCATTGACCTTGTATGGTACCGATGCTTTACGTAATCAGGGTCGGTTGGAGTATGAGTGGTATATCTCATCTCCTCAGGGCATAAGCTTGATTGTAAAATGTAATCAACTGTGTAGCACAACTACTTAAGATTGATATCTGGGAATCATTGGTTGATGTCACTCTATTTATCATATCCGATATGGATAGATATTAGACATTATTTTCAATTCCTTATGAAATAAATGACATGCTGCTTAGTTAGGTTATAACTGAATTGTTTGCCTATGATTGCTGCTCTAATCTGTTAAACATTGATTTATCTGTTGTTGAACATAAAACACTCTTTTGCTCAGTTCCTTTCCATTAAACTACAATAATAATGTTTCAGCGGAGTGTTATATCTCTCGCTGGGGAAATTTTTATAATTGTCTCACCCTCGTGAGATCCAACATTTTTAGGTGGATGCGGACGAGGTAGAGACAGAAACCTCCTAAAAAGGGAACAACAACAACAACAACAACAACAACAAGGACAACAGTGAATCCTCAGGTGGAGATACTGGCTGTCAAGTCTTGTATATGTGTAAATAGAGTCCTATGTGTCGTGTCTGTACTCGCAGGTCCTAGGAGTCAGTGATAGTGTTTTTATAATAGATTTGAGATTTTGGCATGATGCCTCAAGGATTTTGTTACTTGTGTTTTTTAGCAAAGCAATGATGTATATATATTCCTCGAGAAGAGATAGTATAGTGAATGTACCTTGTGAACAAGTATGTAAATATAATATTATGGTTCTTGTTGAAAGAGTTTCCCAGAGGATGGATCTCTTTGTAAATGGTTTTAATTTTTAGCGATTTTCAGTAATTCACTATTAGCAAATGCTTCCACTTAGTTAATGATGTTTTGTTCGATCGGTGTATCACAGGAAATCTTTGTGTTCCTTATGCATTGTGTCCCTATCTCCCCACATGTCATCCCTCTCGCTTCTAAGTTCTTCCATTTCTGATGCCATTGCTTGTATTGTTTGGATCATTATCCTTTAGTTGGTGATCAAGCCTTGCATAAATTGTGGTAGGGTTCAGATTCTCTCATCTAATATTTCTGCCTACATGGTTAGTGCTTATAGGCTCGAAGAAGTATTTAATGAGTTAGAGGAAGAGTTTTGAATTTGTTCAGATATGGCATCAAATTGACACCCTAGTTCTTCCCCAAGGATCGTTGCTCGTCATTTTTCATGTGCTAGTTTTGTGGTTGCATCTGCTGCATCCATCATCGGTAGTTGTGTCTCTTTCTTTAGTGGATTCGAAGATGAAGCTAGTTGCTTGGGCTCATTGTGTTCCATACCTACATTGTTAGTCATTGTGGGTGCTTTCACTTGGTCTTCTAAAGTGGTTTCCTTCATTTGGTCATCACATGGGACCCTTCACTGTTCACTTGACTTCACGTCATGTGCCTTATAACTTCTTGTATCTATAAGTGAAGATGGTTGGTGGTGAAGGCATCAACCCCTTCTTTATTGGTGTTGAGTGCAGCCTGTTATGCTGGTATTTGCTTCTCTAACCTTTGTGCATCCTTCTCTTAAGGTTGAAACCACCCTGTTGACCTTGACAAGCAATTTTTATCTTTTCTCTATTTTTGCCGCTTTCCTTTCTTCTGATGTTGGTAGCTCAATGATAGGTGTGAGTGGATCTACAGGTCTTGTAATGGTACTCGATAACATTTTGTCAATATATTCTCTGGAGACGATCTACTTATGAGTGTCATAGTGGCTCATTTCTAGGAGAAGAAGTATAATGTATGATTTGTCTTGCTTACAATAAAAAAATTCCCCCCATTTGTGCAATCACCCCAGACATGATGAGGCTTTTATGTTGATCAAGTAGTCCCTTTGGTTTCCTCATAATTCTTTATTTCTTCTAAGTCAAGGAAATAGAACAAGATCAATGTGATTTGGCCTCCCATGCAAAACTATTTTGTTTCATATGGGTTGGCGGTTGCGGATAGTTTGTGCATTAGTAGTCTCCTTATGTTGAGTGGTATTTTCTTGAGCATGGACCAGATTAGTAAGAGATCTTCTCTGGATATGTTTTCAATTTTAGATCTTGCGAACATAGTGTTGGCACTGATCTTCTAAATCATCTTAATGAAGCAAGAGGTCATCTATGTTGCCTTTGAGGTCAATGGTTTGTGCTTCGAATCTTCCAAATCATCTTCTCCTAGGTTCCATGGTTGTTGAATCCTATGACGTCTATGTAATACCTAGCCTCCATGCTTGCTCTGGCATGTTAATCTGATCCAGTGAATATTGCATTTTGTATCTTTTTATTCAGAAAGAAATATTTGCCCATCATGCAGACCAACAATTCGAAATCCCCTCCGTCATCATCTTTTTCTATGTTTTCAAGGGGCACCTTGACCAGTGGTGACATAAATACTATGGTGAGGTCCGTGTAGGAGCATGAACTTTTGTGTACATGATTTGGAGGTTTCTCCCTTTATAAAAAAACTCCATGACTCATTCATTGAGCCCCAATTGTCTGAAGTTGTATTTGTCCATATATTGGGTTGGTGGAAGGTTTTTTTCTTCATGATCAGGTCATACTTAGCCTCATGCTCATTATCTCTAGGCTGGAACACAACTTTTAGTTCTTTGCACCACCGTCAATCAACATAGGTTCCTTGCTAGTTGCAGTGTTGGTCAATGTGTTTGATGATGCTACTCCTCTAGCGTGAGGTTTTGTCTTTATTGCTACCTTCATCTTCTTATATGTTGGGGCATATAGAGTTGTTCTTGTTACTTTCCGCTTCACTTTTTATTTTCTTTCTCCTAAGAAGGAACATATTCAGATGTGTTGGTCCCTTCATGTTGGTGTGACTCCTCTTCTGACTCAAGAGATTTGCTCCCCAGTAAGTGTTCATAGTGTTCTTTTTGCAGTTGAAGTAGTACCCTCTTGTTCTTGGGCATGTCTGGATGGATATTTAAGACCTTGTTGATGATTTGTATAGCTTCCTCAATCCTACCCCGGCATGTGTCCTTCTTTTTTAGCGACTCAGAGGTTGATGATTGAGAGACCCCTAACCGTACTTAAAGTGTTGAACATGTTTAATTACAATAATTCAGTTATTTAATCATAATCGATCCTTTTGATATGCTTTGGTATAATGTGACAATCTTAAGCTTCAAATTTGGTCTAATTTGGACACTATTTGTGCAAGGTATGCAACTTTTGTACATTTTGGACTTTTATGAAATTTACCCAAATTTTAGGTTTTACGTGAAATTTATCAGTTGCATTATAATACTTAGATGTTTCTTTATCATGTTTGATCTTTTTGCGCCATGGGGAGCCTATTTTAACCTTCATTTGGAGGTGTTTTCTTCAAGGGTAATTTAGGGTTTACCCCTTTATGGATGAGCTACCTTTAGGATCTGTCAACCAATGGTTTATTTGATTGATTTGGAAATCCAACAAATGATGTCTAAGAAGGTCTACATGAATGGTGGGGTAGCATCTTGTGTGTCTTCTTATCTATCCATAATAGTTTAAGGTGATGGACACATGGAGAGTTATTTAAACACCTCAAGCTTTTCTCTTTCTTTATCCATCAGTCTTATGTACTTATCCTTTAGCTCAGAAACGAAACCTTTAGACTCTTTTATTCTCCTCCTCTATAGAAATTAGTTTTTCACCTACTTGGGGGTGAATAGAGTTGCCAATGTAGAAGAAGATAACCAACATTCTTGTTGGAGCATCTAGGATTCTAATGTACCCTTATCTAGGGTTTGCAAAGCTTCCTTTTGGTGATCTTGAATGAAACTAGTAACTATCTTCTTTTCTCCTTTGTTTCTTTTTCTTTTCCTATTCCTCCTACCTTCTTCCTATATGGAACCTTATTGTTCCATGGTAAAGTTTGCTTTAAAGCTCAAGGAACTTATCTTTCTTGCCTCTTCTATATAGGGTTTGCTTCTTTTGTGGAGAAAGTGTTGGTATGTATGCCCTGAGAGCCAATCATGGGATGATTGGTGGGATACATTAAGATTGATTTGATAAACATCAAAGGCAAGCTTCCAATTCTTTCTGGTTCAGTCATATGAGATAGTGATAGAACAGATTGAATGTCTAGAGAATGACAATACTCAATGACGTATGCCTTCAGGTTCATGACTTCAACGATGAGATCATACGGATGCTAAGAGTTTGTACATTCTTGTTATGTCCCTAGTCGTATGTCATTGTGGAAGGTAGATAGACAGCAATGACAACAAGACTAGATTGTGGTGTTGGTTGATGACAAAATCTCATTAGTCATGATATAGAGATATCAAACCAAACACATAGGTACTTGTTAGAGAGCAAGTGTACCGTACAGACCCACCGTGAGTTTGACACATGAAGCCATGGCATGGTAGTCACAGTCAGTACTCACAGTGATGGTGGTGAGTGTGATTCTTTGACCTGAAATCACTACACTCAACACATGTCGTTGGGCACACTTTGACATCATCAAACGCAGTCCTGAAACATGGGTTGTTATAAAGGTGATGATTGGGTGTCTTTGATACATGGGGTTTTGAGGGGTGAGTGATAGATATGGGATTTGTCCTTCCTGATGGAGTTTGATATCCAAGGCCACTTGATGAGTAGGATTGAGATAGGCGTGCGCACACATGTGTGAATCAGTATGTGATATTGATGTCATACATATCTCGTTCAATCTACTCTGAGATCAAGAAAGTGAATGAACATTGATAGGATGACTGTTCCATGCCTCGAGTTCATTCGGGATATCAGTGACGAAGGAATTATACATTCGTTGTAACACCATTCACGGATTGTTGGATTGAAAGTTGTTCTCCAACTTTCTACTTTCACTTGGGTAGCACTGATGTGTGACTAGGCACCGCTCTTTTCTTGTGAAGTCATAAGTGTTATGGACTTTCACTGCCAACGTGAAATGGACCTGCAGGGTCACACACATAGGATTTAACCTGGAAGAGGAGTTTTGTCCACAAACAATGTTTAGATTGATTACTAAAGGAGTTTAGTAGTTCAATTAAACACTCAATTGATTGATAGCTCAAAATCATAGTGTTCAAGGTGTTGGACAAATTGATTAGAGTATCAGATTGATTGAAATCGCAATTGACTGATTTTGCACAACCTATACTCCCAACCGATCGGTTCAAGTGTTGAACCGATTGGCTGAGGTTGCTGAACCGGTCGGCTCAAGTGTTGAGTCGATCGACTCATGGTCAGAGTGAAACGATCAGTTCAAGTGTTTAAACGATCGATTCAACTGGTGTAACCGAGCAAGTTGGGAAAGTCAGGTCGGTGAGAATTTTCCTTGCGTTTCACTTGCCCAATTTGATTGGAACAAGGATTGGTATTCGATACCAATTAGAAACAAAAGAAGGAAAGTCAATCAGGAACTGATCAGGACCATGAACCGACCGGTTTAGAAAGTGAACCGACCGAATCATGGGTCCCAACTGATCGGTTGAGTGTCAACCGACCGGTTCAGGTCCCCAACTGACCGGTTCACTTGTGAACCGATCAGTTCAGGTTGCGAGTTGGTTGTTTTTGTGGAAAATATCGAACCCTTCTACTCTTGCTTTTAGTCCCATATTGTCGGGGACTGAGAACCCTGTCCCATGACCCTCCTATATATAGGGGTATTGGGGGCTTCTAAAAGTACAACTCAGTGCAACCAGTTGCTCTGCAAAGTTGTCGTTCTCTCTGGTTTTGGTAACCGAGAGAGAGCCCGAGCAAGTGCTTCCTGCAAAGGGAGGTGAAGCAAGGGAAGGACAACTGCAGTTGCAACTGGAGGCAGGAGAGTGTGTTGGCGACTAGTACGTCAACAGGAGGGTGCGACTCCTTTCACTTCCTTGTGGGACAAGGAGTGTGGAGTTCCAGGTGGTCCGTGTGGACTACTTCAGAGGCGGGAGGTTTCTACCGCTCAGGAGAACAATTGTCAATCCCGACAGTCCGGTGAGAGGAGTCGTCAGTCCCGGTGCGACCAGGAGCTGCACAGACACCGTCCAAGACCGGAGGTGAAGACCGCGCAAGGTGCGAGGTATTGTCTCCGAGCAAGCCTCGGGACAAGGTATGATTCCACGAACCATCCTTTCCTATTATATACACGTTGTCGCGTTTCCTCGTGCTGGGTTTGGGGAAATTTTTTTTTGTTTCCGCTACCTTCTCTGCCTCCCCTAAAACCCAATAGTGGTATCAGAGCCACATCAACTGCTCTATATTTTAGGAATATCGATATGATCAATTTTGGTTTGTCGCATTTATTTATTGCATGCGATGCGAATAATATTGGATTTATGCATGTCCAATCCTAAATCCACAAATCCCAATTACATATATGATATGTATTATTAATGCAATCGATATGTGTCACCCTTAAATGAGTTTTGTGGTGGATGTATAGCGTGGTTCTGGCCAATAAACCCTATCTGTGATTGGTTGTGTGTGGTTGCTTGCATCTCGGTCTGCGCACCGATCTTCCTTCTCCTATTCCTGATGTAACTCGAAATAATTCGAGATTCTTTCCTACCTTTGCTCCCCCCCAAATGTAACTTGGGGTTTCCCTTTTAAGGCAATGTAATATTAGAATAGATTTTATTTCCTATTATGTCAAAGAAGGCGGACATCCAGACGACAACAGAGACGATCAGTTCAAGGCGTGAAACGATCGGTTGACGTTCCAGACGATCGGTTCAAGGAGCGAACCGATCGGTTGATGGCCGGTTTGAGGAATAGGTGGCGGCCATGGAGAGATGCACGACGATCAGGAAAACCGATCAGTTGGAGGAGCCAACAGATCGGCTGGTGGCACCCAGACGACCGGCCAAAGAGAACAGATCATTCATATGATGAGTTTATTAACTCAGAATGCAAAGCACAAATGTTCATCTTGTACAGGTTGCATGTGATGTAGACCTAGATGACCGTGATTCCTCTTGGCTCGAGGAATCACATTAGGATGGCCATAATCATCGCTTTTATCGTTTGTGCATGTTTTCTGTGGGATATAGCATGTATATGATACATACTATGTATTGTGGTGATTGGATATGTATATGTATATAAAAACCAAATCCCTGATTAAAATATTAAGTCTTATATGCCTTCCATTAGCGACACACATGAAAAACTCGATCGACCAAGCGTAGGTTACGCCAAAGCGTGGTGAGCCGTCTATCTTGTGGAAGTGTGAAGGGTAGACATGTAGGTTCTGCCAAAGCAGGGTGCATGTTCTACCGTGTCAGCTTTTGGGTTAGACTTAACTGGTGATTCTTAGAGCGTCTAAGCCCAGAGGCAAGGAATGTTCATGGCAAGGCGTTGTACATGTTCATTCAACAAGAGTTGCATATGATGCAATTGGCAAGAGTTTCCTACCTGAGAGATCTATGTTGTGGGCGATCAGCCAAAGCTGACTCATGACTTAGAGGATTTCAGGATCTTGCCCACTAGAAGGTTGTACGCTGCAATCTTCTAAATTGATGGTGAGGGCTATCAATTTGAAGTAAAATAGTGGGAGCGATAATTAATTAAAGGCCTAATTTTATCGTCAACTTTTCAAATCAATCAAACAAATCAAAAGAGTTTTGGACTAAAATTGCATATATTTCCTTTTGTTAAAATAAATGGTTAATCAACAATAATCACTTTATTTGCGATCGGTCTTAGACCAAAAAATTAAATGGGAATAATTCCACGACTGGTTAGGATGATGAGAAGTGTTCTCAAAGAGCAAAAGCTCTAAGTCCTAGTTATACCAAGACCAGATAAACTCAATCCCACCACATCAATGGCTGAAAGTATGCTTATGGAAGCATACTGAGGAAGATATTGATGAGGAGTGCTTGATGTTGTGTTCTATGAACTATGAGTTGCAAAGACAACATGAGACATATGATGTCTCCAAGACACTGTCCTAGTATGTCATGACAGAAGGAGATCCAGTAAGGTATTCACACACTCAATGTGATTGGGTATGTGGAAAACCTAACTAAGCAGGATTCCCTCTGAGCCAAGGGTTGGCTATTGGTATGATACTGCAAATGTTGCGAGAATCATACAATTCATGATAAACTACAACATGAACAAACTTTGACAAGCGTTGATAGAGTTGTTGGACATGTTGAGGATAGTAGAGGCAAAGATGAAGAAAGAAAAACCATAATCTTTGATGTGATCAAAGAGAAAGGTAATTCTTAAGGGCAAGGATAAGGGCAAAGCAAAGAAGTGTTCTGATGCTAGCCAGCAATCCAAGCCGTCTTCAGCTTCAAGGCACATGGGGAAAGGGTGTGTGAGGGAATTGCCCTCTATATCTGGAAGAACAAAAGAAGATGAAGGAGGGGATGGAGATCTCCACCTAAGGTATCATGAAATGAACCGCTTCTTTATCTGAGGTATATGATAGCAAGATATGGATATATCATATATGATATGCAATATCCACAAAGAAGTGATGGCCTTTATGAAAGGACCAAGAAAGGAGTACCCATCATTGGAGCAAGTGTTGCTGCCATAGATAGGAGTACCTTTCAGTTTATTTCATCCTATAGGGAATGAAATAGAGTTGAGAACTACTATTTCATATATCGCCAATAGATAGAAACACTTTATTTTTGCGTATTGTATGACAATGATGGCAATTAATAAAGTTGATGTTTCAATCTTAAAGATATGATCTTTGTGGCAATGCCTTGTTTATCTTGTGATACATGGTATGCATAAGATAAAATGATACCTAAAGTTATTGATAACTCAAACAATCAAATTAGCATCAATCATGAGAAATTCATTTCTAGTTTCCATGTGATGGATAAATCTAGACTCTTTTGGTTAGAGAACCAGTAAGAGACATGAATCTCTTGTACATGATTAATCAATCTTCACTAATGGTAGTGGGAGAATGATTATCCTATTAGGTATAATACATGTGATGTATTTACATACCTATTGGAACAAATGCTAATACTTCAAATGGTGTTTAGAGAAATACCAATATGAATATCTTGAAGTGTTCAAGATTATCATAGATGAAGTGCAAATTTGGTAAAGTGTTAATTCTTGATGAGATCAATGAATGAAATACTTGGACCAAATGTTTGAGATCCTTTTGAGTGATTCTGATAGTGTATCATAGTGAGCTCATGATTAAGGCATGGTGATGTCTAAATCAAGAAGGAATCATACTCTAAGGAGTTAGAGAAATATTATCAACTAACTGAATTCTTCTTAATAAACGAATACCCCACAGTAATAACGAACATTGAGAATCACAAGGAGTTGTGAGTTCTTATATCCTTGACAGATACACCTCAATTATCTATGTGATTAGTTGTTCATGTGATGAGTCAACTATCTAGATGAATATGAGGAACCGGATTTTGAGTTATGGTAGATAGCCATTACATCCTAAATGACTTCCATGTAAACCATAAGGTATGACCTTGATGGTAGCACTCATTGGGATGAAATCCATAAGTGCACATAAGTCTTAAGTGTTAAGACACATGGATAACATTTTGAGAAGGATGATGCTTGTTGATTGCAACTTAATGACTAAGACATTTGTCATATGGATACTAAAACTGCATTCCTATGAGGAATAAGACAAGGATGTGTGCGTGACACAACCTATAAGGTTTATGAATCCACTAATGCAAATGAAGTCTATAAGTTACAATGGACTAATCAATGTGATTGATTGAGTACAAGCAACTCAGAATTGGATCTTTACTTTGATAATATAGTCAAAGGGTTTGACTGATATGTCAAAGATAAAGAAGGGATCTGTGATTTAGTGGGAGCGTGTTCACATTCCTTATATTGATGTGAAATGGAAATGTTCTAGAATGGAAATACAAAGTGGAAATTATCTTTAAGGAAGATAGAGATCTTTCCTATGTGATAGGAATAGAGATATATAGAGATAGTTCTTGAAAACCTCTTGACCTGGTAAAGAGAAAGCATACATTGGCAATCTGTACTGAAGGGTTCAGTATGCACATATTCAGTGGGAGAAAACTTGTCCATGTTACATGGAGTTAGTATCCCAAGGCCAAGTGTCCAATTCTTATGAAGAATGAGAACACTAAGAATAGATATGGATCTATCATGTATGTGATCATCCCAGCATTCATCATCTTGTATGTATGACATGGTAATATGATGTGCTCATCCTAATAACTCGTATGTGAGACATGATGAGTGGATGTCTGTCTACTTCCAGTAAGGGTTACTGGAATACCATGAGAACTTGATAAGTACTATTGAAGTACTAGTTCTATGGAGATAAGGAAGAGTTCGATGTAAAGAGTTACATAGATGCGAACTTCCGAAAGGACTGAAAATAATCGCAAAATATATATAGGATATATAAAAGTGAAAGTTTGTTGATAATTGGAAGTGTTCCAATAAAACCATTTCAAAGGAAATGTAGAGCATCCGTGTGTTAGAGAACAACAATGGATACTATATGGATCTGGAAGTTCATGAGATGAACTTATAGATATTTCGATCATTGATGACAAGTATGGAATCCTTGATCATGCAATGTGGCTAAAAGTTAGAAAAGGAATACTGGATCGCATATTATGACAACTCCATCTCATACGTGTGACGTAGAGTGAAGAGATGAGAGACATGCAATTTATACTGACTTTGGCAAGGTGTTGACATTACTCACTATGTTCGCACTAAGAGCACAGTAACATGAGGGACATGTTTGAAGATCACTATGAATATGATTCAAGGGTGATTGTCTCGCAGTGCAAGTGGGAGTCTGTTGGTATGTATGACCTGAGAGCCAATCATGGGATGATTGGTGGGATACATTAAGATTGATTTGATAAACATCAAAGGCAAGCTTCCAATTCTTTCTGGTTCAGTCATATGAGATAGTGATAGAACAGATTGAATGTCTAGAGAATGACAATACTCAATGACGTATGACTTCAGGTTCATGACCTGAACGATGAGATCATACGGATGCTAAGAGTTTGTACATTCATGTTATGTCCCTAGTCAGATGTCGCTGTGGAAGGTAGATAGATAGCAATGACAAACAAGACTAGATTGTGGTATTGGTTGATGACAGAATCTCATTAGTCATGATATAGAGATATCAAACCAAACACATAGGTACGTGTTAGAGAACAAGTGTACCAGACAGACCCACCGTGAGTTTGACACATGGAACCATGACATGGTAGTCACAGTCAATACTCACAGTGATGGTGGTGAGTGTGATTCTTTGACCTGGAATCACTACACTCAACACATGTCGTTGGGCACACTTTGACATCATCAAACACAGTCCTGAAACATGGGTTGTTATAAAGGTGATGATTGGGTGGGTTTGACACATGGGGCTTTTGAGGGGTGAGTGATAGATATGGGATTTGTCCTTCCTGAGGGAGTTTGATATCCAAGGCCACTTGATGAGTAGGATTGAGATAGGCGTGCACACACATGTGTGAATCAGTATGTGATATTGATATCATACATATCTCGTTCAATCTACTCTGAGATCAAGAAAGTGAATGAACGTTGACAGGATGATTGTTCCATGCCTCGAGTTCATTCGGGATATCAGTGACGAAGGAATTATACATTCACTGTAACACCATTCACGGATTGTAGGATTGAAAGTTGTTCTCCAACTTTCTACTTTCACTTGGGTAGCACTGATGTGTGACTAGGCGACGCTCTTTGCTTGTGAAGTCATAAGTGTTATGGACTTTCACTGCCAATGTGAAATGGACCTACAGGGTCACACACATAGGATTTAACCTAGAAGAGGAGTTTTGTCCACAAACAATGTTTAGATTGATTACTAAAGGAGTTTAGTAGTTCAATTAAACACTCAATTGATTGATAGCTCAAAATCATAGTGTTCAAGGTGTTGGACAAATTGATTAGAGTATCAGATTGATTGAAATCGCAATTGACTGATTTTGCACAACCTGTACTCCCAACCGATCGGTTCAAGTGTTGAACCAATCGGCTGAGGTTGCTGAACCGGTCGGCTCAAGTGATGAGTCGATCGGCTCATGGCCAGAGTGAAATGATCAGTTCAAGTGTTGAAATGATCGGTTCAACTGGTGCAACCGAGCAAGTTGGGAAAGTGAGGTCGGTGAGAATTTTCCTTGCGTTTCACTTGCCCAATTTGATTGGAACAAGGATTGGTATTCGATACCAATTAGAAACAAAAGTAGGAAAGTCAATCAGGAACTGATCAGGACCACGAACCGACCGGTTCAGAAAGTGAACCGACCGAATCATGGGTCCCAACCGATCGGTTGAGTGTCAACCGATCGGTTTAGGTCCCCAACCGACCGGTTCACTTGTGAACCGATCAGTTCAGGTTGCGAGTTGGTTGTTTTTGTGGCAAATCTCGAACCCTTCTACTCCTGCTTTTAGTCCCATATTGTCGGGGACTGAGAACCCTGTCCCATGACCCTCCTATATATATAGGGGTATTGGGGGATTCTAAAAGTACAACTCAGTGCAACCAGTTGCTCTGCAAAGTTGTCGTTCTCTCTAGTTTTGGTAACCGAGAGAGAGCCCGAGCAAGTGCTTCCCGAAAAGGGAGGTGCAGCAAGGGAAGGACAACTGCAGTTGCAACTGGAGGCAGGAGAGTGTGTTGGCGACTAGTACGTCAACAAGAGGGTGCGACTCCTTCCACTTCCTTGTGGGACAAGGAGTGTGGAGTTACAGGTGGTCCGTGTGGACTACTTCAGAGGCGGGAGGTTTCTGCCGCTCAGGAGAACAACTGTCAATCCCGACAGTCCGGTGAGAGGAGGAGTCGTCAGTCCCGGTGCGACCAGGAGCTGCACAGACACCGTCCAAGACCGGAGGTGAAGACCGCGCAAGGCGCGAGGTATTGTCGCCGAGAAAGCCTCGGGACAAGGTATGATTCCACAAACCATCCTTTCCTATTATATAGACGTTGACGCATTTCCTCGTGCTAGGTTTGGGGAAATTTTTTTTTTGTTTCCGCTGCCTTCTCTGCCTCCCCTAAAACTCAACAGAAAGGTGATAGTTGGCCAAATTCAGACCAAAAACTAGGGTTCTTCACCTTCTTTGCTCAAATTTTCTTTTTTCTTGGACTCTTATCTTCTCCCTAGTTGTGATTTTTAAACTCTCTTCACTTTATTGCTTACTACATTCTTGATTACTCATGATCTTGATCTAAAATAAAGATCTATGCAAATAAAAGCTATTCTTTCTTAGAATTTCGAATTTAATGGTGTTCCTTGATTAGTTTCTAGTTCTATATGAACCTAAAATCATGTGTACGACCTTCCTGAGGTAGACAAAGACTTGTTCCTTGCTTACATACCAACCAATGGTTCTAAATACCTATCAAATGATGGCATATACTTAGTGTTTTAGGTAGATTTTTAATTTTATACATGAACTGATGCATGACCTTATACTAGATTCGATGGAGATGCCTCTGTGGCAACTGATGGTGACCACCCATGGTTACAGGTGATAATTTTAACCATTGGTCACACCTTAGTTCATTTCTAGACTCTTTTGGAAGCTCAATGATTGATGGTTTAGTGCCCTAAAGATGATATGATCCAATGGAAATTTTAGCTGAACATCTGATGGTGTTCAATGATGGTAGTATTGACCTCATCAACTAATGGAGTGATAATGTTTCACAACTGATGGTGGTTCAGTTAACACATGATGTTGTAACTATTTATCATGAGTTACTTTAATTAAGCCTTAAACTGATGGTTTCTTTGGTTATAGGATCCAAGGGTTAAACTTACATATCAATCGATATTTTTGAAAAGTTAAACCCCATCCAATGGTTGTGAATGGATACTTCAACTTCCAAAGGTTTAGAATGAATTCTATAGTATAATGTTTTGGTTCTAGTGATGAGAATTTTATGGTCAATACCCTTGAATTTGTAATCTTACCTTTTCCCTCGGGTGGATATAATTGATAATCACCATAATGAGTTAATGGGTAAACCTAATGAAGTATAGCTTGTTACACCTAATACTAAAGTATCTATGTGATGATGGTTGATTATGAATATCTCATGTGAATGATTAATAGAATAATGGAGTATTCTTTTATGATTGTTGAAATTCTAGTATACTATGAATTTGATGGTTACACCTTGAGTTATGTTTGGATCCGTACTTGAGGATTTTATGGAATTTGATGGTGATGCTTCACCTTGTGCATCCATGATTTGATGGGAATTCCATGTGTTAGGGTTTGGGTATGAATGCTTATTTGTACCATCAATGTGACTTATCTTGTTATTCCTAACCATAAAACCTTTAGATGATGGTGATTAAACATGATTAACCTCCCATTAATGATTAATAGAATAACAAAGTATTCTTTTATTCTTGTTGAAACCCCAATATGATATAAAAATGATGGTTGCACCTTGAGTTATGCATGGATCCATACTTGAGAATGGTATGGAATGTGATGAAGATGCTTTGTCTTATGCACCCAAGATTATATGAGGATACTATGAGTGAGTGTTTGTGAATAAATTCTGAAGTATAACTTTAATGAAACTTACCTTGCTAAACCTCACTCTAATGCAAGTAGAGAATGGTCATTAATCATATGATCCTTTCTTGAATGGTTAATATAAAGATGGAATATCCTTCCTAATGATTGATTGAAACTCTAATGTGTTAACTAGTCATCATCATAACTTTATGACTTATGTTTTCTTTTACTAAACTTTTACACTAACAATATGATGTTGGCCAATGATATAGCTTCCTTATATGTTGATATAATAAAGGAATGCTCTTAATGCTAAGATAACCCTGCAATGTATCCTATAAATATATTTTAGTTATTTAATGCCATATCATGCTGAGCCTGGGCATCACATGTGTGGTTATGTTTTTTGAGCCTTGTTATAAGGCATGGAAAGATAATAATGATCTTGCAGGAAATGATATTATGGTCTTAAGGACCTTTGGGCATGGTTGAACCTTGAATGAGGTCCAATCCTCTTTGATGACAAGGGTTGATACTCTGTGATGTTGTGATAAGAATTTATACCCTATGATAGTGTGGTGACAAGTGTAGTCTCATGAAAAGCAATGAATAGTACCATGTGAAGATGATGTGATGAAAAGTATATTCTCTTTCTTGGCAGATGAATAGTGCCATGTGATGTTGAGATGAGAAATTTTGTCTCACATGTTTTATATATTTTGAAGTTGTTATAATTAAATTCTTGCTAGAACTGAATTAGGGCTTGTAACTCCACTTGTTTGATGCAACCTTAGTTCACCCAACTAGCATAATTAATCAAGTGAAACCTTAATCATGTAGTTCCCTGTGCCATAGATTCATTCCAATGTCAAAACTTACTGGATGGTGAAAGGACTATTCCTATCAAAAGCTGGGAGCGTATAATGTGAGTATGTGGTTCTTGTCATCTTGACACCAAGTGTTTATGGAGGATGGTTATGGTTATACCTCAGATATTGCGATGTGTGAAAGGAAACAATATAACTGCAAGATGACTCTTATAGAACGGTCATGCATGTGTTTTTCTCTAGCATCATGACCTATACTAAGGTGGGCTAGTTAGAGGATTATATGTCATTGTTTTGCAACTTGACTAATATGTCACTGTGGGGTAGACTCGTACTGGACAAATAGGAAGAAGATCTTGGAGTCTGGCTCTTTCTAGATCTTGTATGGCACTAATTTTGACTTAGCAATGTTCAGTTGGATTTGGGTGGTATGACTCAAATCCTCAGGGAAAAATAAAAACAATGTAATACAACCGTGTAGCATATCTATTTTGGGTTATAGACGACACTTCATATTGGATAATAACCCTTGTTTGTTCTCTTTACATAAAAATGATGATTAGCATATTAAGAGATGATAGATATGCTTACGTTGTTGAAATACTCATGATGTAGATGTGTACATTCAATAGTCATGCAATGTTAACAAATATACTACTACTATTGATTATGCTAATGGTGATAGTTATCACATGCTTTTAGCTATGTTTATATTGCTAGCCATGTCTCTATTATTAGAGATGTTTAAACTGCTAATCATGCTTATGTAGATAATTGTGATTTGATGTTAGTTCTACTTATGATGTAAATATATTCAACTTGATAGCCATGGTAACAATGTTAGCTTTACTTATGCTGCTAGAAATATTCATGATGTTAGAGATACTTATGCTACTAGATTGCTTATATTGTTAGCTAATCATAAGATTATAGTCAGACTAGTGATGACCTTTGTTTTTTGATGCAATCTTATACAATCCAAGATGATAGTCTACATATACTCTGATAATTATAGTTGTTGCTAAGCTTATTTGCTTAACTTTTTTAGTATGCTTGAACTGTTTAATCTTCTCAATTATCCATTAAATACTCCAACTACTCAGTCTACTTATTGTTAAATGATTTGTTGTAATCAATATCTATTGGAGAGAGTTATATCTCTCGCCGGGACTGGGTGTCCAATCACCACATCTTTTTTGGTGATCGGAAATAGTGACAATAGAACTATGGCAGTGGGGAGTAAATATAGTGATGGACCTTAGAGGAGGTTATTTAGTTGTCTAGCATGTTTTAGAGTCGTCCATGTCCCTCTCAGGTTCGGGTGAAAAGTTTGCATACGATGTTTCAATTGAATCGAGCTTTCGATAGCATGTTGATGCTTGTATTAGTGGAATATGTGGATAGTGTTCCATTGTAAAGTTTATGTTGTAGTTGACAGTACTGAGTAGTTGTAATGGATATTGAGTATTATATGGAATGGAGCAAGTTGTTAGGGTTTTATGTAAATGTTTCTGAGCATTTGAGAATTGTTGAAATCAGTTTTAATTTATCTTATTTTCTTGATTTGTGTTTAATTAATGAGTAATTATGTTTTGTGGTTTTTGTAATCTTGTTTAGTGTAATGAGTTCTCCCAATGATGACATCTTGCTTGACTTATAAAATTTGTTTTATCCATAGAGGAAATTCGGTTGCAATCAGGCAAATGAAACATGGTAGGCTGGGTCAGTAACTATTACTAAATAAGGGAAGGAAAAGAGAGAAGTAAATTCGATCGATGGAAGATCTCTTCCCAGCGATCTCTAAGAATTTAATGGTTTAGGCTAGCAGTTTTCGTCAATCGCTGAAATTTTGACAATCTCAATGGTCATTGAGAAATATGGACTACATGACAAATCTAGGCGGTTGTTGAGATTTTGATCAATGTGGTCACCAAAAATCTTGAAAGTTTAACAAATCATCGAACATTCTAAATAGTTGCTGAGAAAACTCCATGATTGCTAAAAATGCACCTCAGTGGTCGTTGAAAGGACTAGGAATCTTGCAAGGAATTCATTCTTCTCTTATAAAAATCAATTGAGTTTGGAAATTCAATTGGAGGATGGAGTAATTAGAATAGAGAAGACCGCCGGTGAAACCCTAATCGTAAGAGAATAAGGGATTTGGGTATCAAAACAACACATAAGGATGAAAATTGAATGAGATGGTAGTATTCTAGGGCTACCATCAATCGGTGGATGGTTTATCAGTGGAGTAGCAACAATTTGGAGACTATGATGTCAAGTTGATAGGTACAACGTCGGATCGACACTATGGTAGGTGGATGGAGTGCTTTAGGAGGAGGATAGAATGCCTAAAGCATCTTTTATGGGGGATGGTTCCTTAGGTAATATTCATATAGAGTCCTCTCCAATCGTCAATGAATTTTTCTAGAGCATTGCTAGCCATTGAGTTAGAGTGAAGGTCTATCGGTTAGGCGAATCAGATTATAAACCCTTAAGGGTTCAGCGGTCATTGCAATTGCTTAAGTTTCAGTGGTCGCCAACAATTAATATTATTGGTTGCTGAGGATTTTGAATCAGCGATCACTGAAATCAACTACTCACTTATTAAGAGTTAGGTGGTCACTACGATTTTAGATCAGTGGTTGTTGGCTCACTAATGTTTTGGCAGCCGCTAAAAAACCTTGGTGGTTTCTAAAAATATGTTTCTCAGTGACTTATGGATATCCTCCTTTTCTTGAATTGACTTCCTAAAATCAAGGAATATTCATGAATTTAATATGCAACTTTATTTTATATACAATAGAAATTAAGAAACAAAGTGAATTGCCCAAAAGTGTTATGTGGTTTAAAAAATTAGGAACATATAATTACCGAAAGAAAATAAAAAAAAAGTAATGATTAAGAGAACATGTCAATGAATCATTGGGTTGCCTCCCAAGAAGCACTAGTCTATAGTATTTAGCTTGACATTATTTGGTTTTCTTCTTCAAATTTCTTCTGGTTGTGTAGGTGGGGGTTCCTCTCTTCTTGTGAATGTCTCATCTTCACAATATCTCTTTACTCTATATCCTTTCTTTTGTAAGTCATAGTCTTTTCACTAATAATCTCCATCATCCTTGAGGGATATATCTTTGTTACAGTGATGGGTCCTAATCATCTTAACTTTAACTTCCCTGGATAGACTCTAACTCTTGAGTTAAAAAAGAGAACCTTATCCCCTTTAAACACATCGTTTCTCCTTAGGTGGGTATTCTGCCACACCTTGGTCCTTTGTTTATATATCCTTGCATTTTCATAAGCATGGAGTCTAAGCTCCTCTAGTTCTTATAGTTGCAAAACCCTTTTCTTTCCTACCAATTCTGGGCCCATGTTCAAGAATTTGACTGCCCAGAAATCTTTGTGTTCCACGTCAATTGGTTGATAAGCCTTGCCATATATTAATATGTAGGGAGTGGTTCCTATAGGGGTGTTGTAAGCACTATGATATGCCCATACGACATCATCCACCTTCATGGACCAATCCTTTTTTGTCCTCCCTACCGTCCTCTCTGATATTTTCTTAGTCTACCTACTGGACACCTCTACTTGACCAAAAGTTTGTGCATGGTACGGGTGGAAACCTTGTTCCTTACTCCATAATTCTTCAACAATATTGCAAAATGTCTTTCAACAAACTAGGATCCCCTATCACAGATGACGGTGCACGTGACTCCAAATTTAGGGAAGATGATCTTTTTAAACATTTTGATCACATGCTTCTCATCAGATGACAGGGTAGATATTGCTTCTACCATTTCAACACATAGTCTACCACGACTAGGATCTACTAATTATATGGGAATGGTCCCATATAATCTATCCCCAAACATAAAAAATATCTATCTTGATTTAATCTTACATGGGCATTTCATTACTCCTTGAGTGAGTTGACATTCCTTACAAGTCCTTACAAATGTGTGAGCATCCTTGAATTGAGATGGCCAACAAAACCGGACTACAATGTGGTCATGTCTCTGCCTAAATATTCTCCGTAAGGTGAAGAGTGACATTCTTAGAATTTGAGGCACTTTTTCTTCTGGGATGCATCACCGACACAGATTATCAACACATCTCTAGAATAGTATTGGATCATACTAGTAGTAGATTTTCAAATTAGAGAAAAACTTCTTTTTCTAAATGTAAGTGATGTCAGGAGGTAGTTGTTGACATGTTAGGTAATAGTAGATGTCTACAAACCAATGTAAGGTAGGTTCTACGATTCTTGCCATCATTAAAGCTTCATCGACATAGTTGTCATTTATAGGCAATAGGTCTTTTCCTGGTGACTATGATCCTTGGAAGATGGTCAGTGACAATGTTTTGTATACCTTTCTTGTCTATAATTTTGTGATTGAACTCTTCCAATAACATGTCCCACCATAGAAGTCAAGGCTTGGTGTCCTTCTTTTGCATCAAGTATTTGATGACACCATGTTAGTTTACACCTTGGCATTCAATCCTATCAGATCAGATCTGGATTTGTCAAAAACACATATGATTTCTAGCATTTCTTTTCTGTGGTGGTGTAATTGACATGTGAATCATATAGAGTTTTATTGGCATTGTTATAACCTCATTTTTACAAAATGTATA
This sequence comes from Alisma plantago-aquatica, assembly GCA_963693085.1. Lineage (NCBI taxonomy): Eukaryota > Viridiplantae > Streptophyta > Magnoliopsida > Alismatales > Alismataceae > Alisma > Alisma plantago-aquatica. Next base: position 1,851,249,942 of record OY856409.1, read on the forward strand.
AATAGATAAATGAGTTTTATGAATTAATTAATGGATTGATTTAATGCCTTGTATGTTTTCTTGATGGGCCTTATTGGCCATTGAGCCCGATTGAAGGAGAAAAAGAAAAGGATTAAAAGAATACATAAAGAAATGAATGAAATAAGAAAAGGCTAAGGAATGATTTCCTAAAAATAGGATTTCGAGTTAATGGATTCCTTAGGGTTCAAGGAACTCAGAATTGAGAAATAATGATAAAATAAATAGAAAGGACATGGAAAATATGAGAAATTAAATGATAACTTGCAAACCAAGAAAAGGGATCGTACTTTTGAGATAATAACTTCAAATTTTGTAGGATGGAAGATAAAACTATAATTGAGTTTCCCTCAAAATTTGAGTAGGAAAGCAGTTACCGTTTGGGAATTATGAATCTTTCAAGTTATCATTGAAATAGGAATGAAAATCGAATTTGTTGGAAAATAATTTCCTTTTGTTAGAACATACACAATGAGGGACGTTGGATCTTGATCCAACGCATGCCTCTTGTTGTCTAGATTCCCAGTAGGACAAGTAGTCTGGGTTACAGGGGGATTTTCCCCATGGAATTTCTCACAATCAAGTGCATCTGCGCTTATCATCCTTGTCCCATTAGGTTTGGGAGATCCTTGCGAAGGATCTAGACCCTGGTTTTACCAGGTTTCGACCTAATCTCACGAAATGCCCAATTGGGCTAGTTTCTCAGTTCGTCTAGGATTGGGACTCCTCACAGGGACGCCCCATACCCTATAAAAGGGCACCCCACGGTCCCTTGTTTCGGTGCGATCTCAAGTGGCCTCTGATAGTTTCCCTTCACTCGCTAACCTGCTCGATCGAATCCTCTCCGGAGAGGGTGCCGCCGCGGCGCTAGCAGCAGAACACAAAGGAAGACGATGCTCAGACAGTGTTCGATTGAGATCTGACGGCGCAACTAAATTGTATTGCCCAAAGTTGTGGGTCGATCGATCAAGATCCCACCGTGGACACAACTAAATCCAACGGACCGGGCAAGGAGGCGGGGTGCACTTCAGGGTTAGTGGAGATGTGCTACGCTGAGCGTCAGATCCGGAGGAGGACCACGGGTGCAACAATCCAACGACTCACAAAAATTGGTAATTTCGCCTCTCTGCTGAATATTCAAGAAAAACGGTTTTCTTTGCAAAATTCGTAGTAATAGCTAGGAACCTCATATGGGAAAACTTTATATATGAAAGTGGTGTAGAAAGATACAAGGAATATGATAAAAATACTTTCAGAACCTAGTTCCATTCCATTTTGCAAAAGTGCCTTAATTTGCTAATAATGTGCTTTTGATATTGACGAAGAACCCTAATTGAGTATAAAGGGTGTATTAATGGATCAAATTGATAATTTTAACCCTGATAATGATAAAGGTGGTTTAATTATCTGTTTTGAATACAAAGATGCCTAAATTAGAGTTTTAATCCAGAAAAGAAGGCTAATTTATAATAAAAACCCTAATTTAGGGAAAAGGAGATAAAAGTTAAGTTATTTCGGATTAAGGGAGTAATTTGCCAAGATATAATCTTAAAACTACTGGGAATGTTAAAATAAAGGTTTTAAGTTAATTTTTTGAAATTAGGAACCTTGATGAATAAGGATTGAAGCAAAACCCTAATTTCCATAGAAACCCTAAAATTGGAATTGAAATTCTAAACAGTATAATGGAATCAGATAATTATTAATAAAAAGAAAATAGGTACTTTCATTTCAGGATTTCTGACCAACCTTGCTTGATTGATTGGGTTTCTCTACATACTTGAATTTGTCTTGAAAACCGCAATTAAAGGTATGTGGTTATGCTTATGTTTATTCCGACTAGTTTTCTGAGGATTTTATCGATGTTTCCCTTATGGATTGAAAATAATGGTTGGATGTTTATTTATTTCATGCAACTATAAAGTGACTATGATTATTGTAGGGTTTTAGGGGAGACAGAGAAGGCAGCGGAAACAAAAATTTTTTCTCCCCCAACCCATACCGAGGAAAGGCGTCAACGTCTATATAATAGGAAAGGATGGTTTGTGGAATCATACCTTGTCCCGAGGCTTGCTCGGCGACAATACCTCGTGCAATGCGTGGTCTTCAACTCCGGTCTTGGACGGTGTCTGTGCAGCTCCTGGTCGCACCGGGACTGACAACTCCTCCTCCTACCGGACTGTCGGATGACAGTTGTCCTCCTGAGCGGCAGTGTCCTCCCGCCTTTGTAGTAGTCCACACGGACCACCTGGAACTCCACTCTCCTTGTCCCACAAGGAAGTGGAAGGAGTCGCACCCTCCTGTTGACGTACTAGTCGCCAACACACTCTCCTGCTACCAGTTGCAACTGCAGTTGTCCTTCCCTTGCTGCACCTCCCTTTGCGGGAAGCACTTGCTCGGGCTCTCTCATGGTTACCAAAACCAGAGAGAACGACAACTTCGCAAAGCAACCGGCTTGCATTGAGTTGTGCTCTGAGAAGCCCCCAATACCCCTATATATAGGTGGGTCATGGGACAGGGTTCTCTGTGCCCGGCAATATGGGACTAAAGCAGGAGTAGAAGGGTTCGAGATTTTCCACTAAAAGCAACCAACTCGCAACCTGAACCGATCGGTTCACAAGTGAACCGGTCGGTTGGGGACCTGAACCGGTCGGTTGGAGCACCAACCGATTGGTTGGGACCCATGAGCCGATCGGTTCACTTCTGAACCGGTCGGTTCGTGGTCCTGATCAGTTCCCGATTGACTTTCCAACTTTCGTTTCTAATTGGTATCGAATACCAATCCTTATTCCAATCAAATTGGGCAAGTGAAATGCAAGGAAAATTCTCACCGACCTGACTTTCCCAACTTGCTTGGTTGCACCAGTTGAACCGATCGGTTCAACACTTGAACCGCTCGTTTCACCCTGGGCTTGAGCCGATCGGCCTGGACACTCCAGCCGACCGGTTCAGCAACCTCAGCCGACCGGTTCATCACATGAACCGATCGGTTGGGAGCACATGTTGGGCAAAATCAGTCAATTGCGATTTCAATCAATCTGATACTCCAATCAATGCGTCCAACACCTTGAACCATACGATATTGAGCCATCGACTGATTGAGTGTTTAATTGAACTACTAAACTCCTTTAGTAATCAATCTAAACATTGCTTTGTGGACAAAACTCCTCTTCCAGGTTAAATCCTATGTGTGTGACCCTGCAGGTCCATTTCACGTTGGCAGTGAAAGTCCATAACACTTATGACTTCACAAGCAAAGAGCGGTCACACATCAGTGCTACCCAAGTGAAAGTAGAAAGTTGGAGAACAACTTTCATCCTACAATCCGTGAATGGTGTTACAATGAATGTATAATTCCTTTGTCACTAATATCCCGAATGAACTCAAGGCATGGAACAGTCATCCTATCAACGTTCATTCACTTTCTTGATCTCAGAGTAGATTGAAGGAGATATGTATGACATCAATATCACATACTGATTCACACATGCATGCGCACACCTATCTCAATCCTACTCATCAAGTGGCCTTGGATATCAAACTCCCTCAGGAGGGACAAATCCCATATCTATCACTCACCCCTCAAAAGCCCCATGTGTCAAAGCCACCCAATCATCACCTTTATAACAACCCATGTTTCAGGACTGCGTTTGATGATTTCAAAGTGTGCCCAACGACATGTGTTGAGTGTAGTGATTTCAGGTCAAAGAATCACACTCACCACCATCACTGTGAGTACTGACTGTGACTACCATCTCATGGTTCCATGTGTCAAACTCACAGTGGGTCTGTCCGGTACACTTGTTCTCCAACAAGTACCTATGTGTTTGGTTTGATATCTCTATATCATGACTAATGAGATTCTGTCATCAACCAACACCACAATCTAGTCTTGTGTGTCATTGTTGTCTATCTACCTTCCACAATGACATCCGACTAGGGACATAACAAGAATGTACAAACTCTTAGCATCCGTATGATCTCATCGTTCAGGTCCTCAACCTGAAAGCATATGTCATTGAGTATTGTCATTCTCTAGACATTCAATCTGTTCTATCACTATCTCATATGACTAAACCAGAAAGAATTGGAAGCGTGCCTTTGATGTTTATCAAATCAATCTTAATGTATCCCACCAATCATCACATGATTGGCTCTCAGGGCATACATACCATCAGACTCCCACTTGCACTGCGAGCCAATCACCTTTGAATCATATTCATAGTGATCTTCAAACATGTCCCACATGTTACTGTGCTCTTAGTGCAAACATAGTGAGTAATGGCAACACCTTGCCAAAGTTTGTATAAATTGCATGTCTCTCATCTCTTCGCTGTACGTCACACGTATGAGATGGAGTTTCTGTAATATGCGATCTAGTATTCCTTTCTAACCTTTAGCCATATTGCATGATCAAGGATTCCAGACTTGTCATCAATGAGTGGAATATCTATAAGTTCATCTCATGAACTTCCAGATCCATATAGTATCTACTGCTGTTCTCTAACACATAGATACTTGGCATTTCCTTTTAAATAGTTTTATTGGAACACTTCCAATTATCAACAAACTTTCACTTTTATATATCCTATATAAAATTTGCGATTAATTTTTTGTCTTTTCGGAAGTTCGCATCAATATAACTCTTTACATCAAACTCTTCCTTATCTCCATAGAACTAGCACTTCACAAGCACTTATCAATTTCTCATGGTATTCCAGTAACCCTTACTGGAAGCAGACAGACATCCACTCGTCATGTCCCACATACGAGTTATCAGGATGAGCACATCATATTGTCATGTCACACATACAAGATGATGAATGCATTTTATTCTTTCCATGTCAATACATGCAAGATAATGGGATGATTGCATACATGATAGATCCATATCTATTCTTAGTGTTCCCATTCTTCATAAGAATTGGACACTTGGCCTTGGGATACTAATATCCATATAACATGGACAAGTTGTCTCCCACTGAATCTGTGCATACTGAACCCTTCAGTACAGATTGCCAATGTATGATTTCTCTTTCCAGGTCAAGAGATTTTTCGAGAACTATCTCTATAGATCTCTATTCCCATCATATAGGAAACATCTCTATCTTCCTTAAAGATAATTTCCACTTTTGGATTTCCATTCTAGAACAATTCCATTTCACATCAATATGTGGAATGTGAATATGCTCCCACTAAATCATAGATCCCTTCTTTATCTTTGACATATCAGTCAAACCCTTTGACTATATCATCAAAGTAAAGATCCAATTCTGAGTTGCTTGTACTCAATCAATCACATTGATTAGTCCATTGTAACTTATAGACTTCATTTACATTAGTGGATTCATAAACCTTATAGGCTGTGTCACGTACATATCCTGGTTTTATTCCTCATGGGAATGCAGTTTTAGTATCCATATGCCAAATGTCTTAGTCATTCAGTTGCAATAAACAAGCATCATCCTTCTCAAAATGTCATCCATGTGTCTTAACACTTAATATTGATTTGCACTTATGGATTTCATCCAATGAGTGCTACCATCAAGGTCATACCTTATGGTTCACATGGAAATCATTTAGGATGTAATGATCATAACTCAAAAATTCGGTTCCTCATATTCATCTAGATAGTTGACTCATCACATGAACAACTCATCACATAGATAATTGAGGTGTATCTGTTAAGGATATAAGAACTCACAACCCTTGTGATTCTTAATTTCCTTTATTAGTGTGGGGTATTCTTTTATTAAGAAGAATTCAGTTATTCGATAATCATTCTCTAACTCCTTAGAGTATGATTCCTTCTTGATTTAGACATCACCATGCCTTAATCATGAGTTCACTATGATACACTATCATAATCATTCATAAGGATCTCAAACATTTGGTCCAAGTATTTTATTCATTGATCTCATCAAGAATTAATACTTTACCAAATTTGTACTTCATTTATAATAATCTTGAACACTTCAAGCTATTCATATTGGTATTTCTCTAAACACCATTTGAAGTATTAGCATTTGTCCCAATAGGTATGTGAATACATCACATGTATTATACCTAATAGGATAATCATTCCCCCACTACCATTAGTGAAGATTGATTAATCATGTACAAGAGATTCATGTCTCTTACTGGTTCTCTAACCAAAAGAGTCTAGATTTATCCATCATATGGAAACTAGAAATGAATTTCTCATGATTGATGCTAATTTGATTGTTTGAGTTATCAATAACTTTAGGTATCATTTTATCTTATGCATACCATGTATCACAAGATAAACAAGGCATTTCCACAAAGATCATATCTTTGAGATTGAAACATCAACTTTATTAATTGCCATCATTGTCATACAATATGCAATAATAAAGTGTTTCTATCTATTAGCAATATATGAAATAGCAGTTCTCAACTCTATTTTGTGCCCTTTAGGCTGAAATAAACTGAAAGATACTCCTATCTATGGCAGAAACACTTGCTCCAATGATGGGTATTTCTTTCTTGGTCCTTTCACAAAGGCCATCACTTCTTTGTGGATATTGCATATCATATATGACATATCCATATCTTGGTATCATATACCTCAGATAAAGAAGCGGTTCATTTCATGATACCTTAGGTGGAGATCTCCATCCCCTCCTTCATCTTCTTTTGTTCATCCAGATATAGAGGGCAATCCCTCATACACCCTTTCCCCATGTGCCTTGAGGCTCAAGACAGCTTGGATTGTCGGCTAGCAATAGAACACTTCTTTGCTTTGCCCTTATCCTTGCCCTTAAGACTTACCTTTCTCTTTGATCACATCAAAGATTATGGTTTGTTTTTCTTCATCTTTGCCTCTACTATCCTCAACATGTCCAACAACTCTGTCAACGCTTGTCAAAGTTGTTCATGTTGTAGCTTATCATGAATTGTATGATTCTTGCAACATTTGCAGTATCATACCAATAGCCAACTCTTAGCTCAGATGGAATCCTTCTTAGTCAGGTCTTTCCAAATACCCAATCACATTGAGTGTGTGAATACCTTACTAGATCTCCTTCTGTCATGACATACTAGGACAGTGTCTTAGAGACATCATATGTCTCATGTTGTCTCTGCAACTCATAGTTCAGAGAACACAACATCAAGCACTCCTCATCAATGTCATCCTCAGTATGCTTCCATAAGCTTACTTTCAGCCATTGATGTGGTGGGATCGAGTTCATCTGGTTCTGGTATAACTAGGACTTGGAGCTTTCGCTCTTTGAGAACACTTCTCACCATCCTAACCAGTCGTGGAATTATTCCCATTTAATTTGTTGGTTTCAAAGACCGATCGCAAATAAAGTGATTTGTTGATTAACCATTTATTTTAACAAAACGAAATATATGCAATTTTAGTCCAAAACTCTTTTTCACTTGTTTGATTGATTTGAAAAGTTGACGATATAATTAGGCCTTTAATTAATTATCGCTCCCACTATTTTAGTTCAAGTTGATAGCCCTCACCATCAATTCGGAAGATTGCAGCGTACAACCTTCTAGTGGGCAAGATCATGAAATCCTCTAAGTCATGGACCAGCTTGGGCTGTCACCCACAACATAGATCTCTCAGGTAGGCAACTTTTGCCAATTGCATCATATGCAACTCTTGATAAGATGTCATCTACAACTCCTTGCAATGATCATCTCCATGCCTCAAGGCGCTAGATCCTATCTAGGTCACCTTGTTAAGTCCGACCCAAAGCAAACACGATGAACATGCACCCTGCTTGGGCAGACCCACATGTTCATCCTTCACGCTTCCATGAGATAGATGGTGCACCACGCTTGGGCGTGCCCACACTTGGTCGATCAAGCTTTTCACGTGTGTCGCATTTGGAAGGCATCTAAAACTTAATATTTTAATGAGGTATTTGGTTTTATATACATATACATATCCAATCACCACAATACATAGTATGTATCATATACATGCTATATCCCATAGAAAACATGCACAAAACGATAAAAGCGATGATTATGGCCATCCTAATGTGATTCCTCGAGCCAAGAGGAATCACGGTCATCTAGGTCTACATCACATGCAATCTGTACAAGATGAACTTCTGTGCCTTGCCTTCTGAGTTGATCAACTCATCACATGAATGATCTGTACTCTCCAGCCGGTCGTCTGGGTGCCACCAGCCAATCGGTTGGCTCCTCCAACCGATCGGTTTGCCTGGTCGTCGTGCATCTCGTCATGTCCGCCACCCGCTCGTCTCGCTCCTCGAACCGGTCATCAACCGATCGGTTCACTCCTTGAACCGACCGTCTGGAACGTCAACCGATCGGTTCACTCCTTGAACCGATCGTCTGAGCAGTCGTCTTGATGTCCGCCGGTCTTTGACATAACAGGAAATAAAATCCTATTCTATTTATTACATTTCTTTAAAAGGGAAACCCCAAGTTACATTTGGGGGGAGCAAAGGTAGGAAAGAATCTCGAATTATTTCGAGTTACATCAGGAATAAGAGAGGGAAGATCGGTGCGCAGACCGAGATGCAAGCAACCACAAACAACCACACACAGATAGGGGTTTATAGGCCATAATCACGCTACACACATCCACCACAAAACTCGTTTAAGGGCGACGCATATCGAGTGCATTAATAATACATATCATATATGTAATTTGGGATTTGTGGATTTAGGATTGGACATGCATAAAGCCAATACTATTCGCATCGCATGCAATAAATAAAGGCGACAAACCAAAATCGATCATATCGATATTCCTAAAATATAGAGCACTTGACGTGGCTCTGATACCACTGTAGGGTTTTAGGGGAGACAGAGAAGGCAGCGGAAACAAAATTTTTTTTTCTCCCAACCCATACCGAGGAAAGGCGTCAACGTCTATATAATAGGAAAGGATGGTTTGTGGAATCATACCTTGTCTCGAGGCTTGCTCGGCGACAATACCTCGTGCAATGCGCGATCTTCAACTCCGGTCTTGGACGGTGTCTGTGCAGCTCCTGGTCGCAACGGGACTGACAACTCCTCCTCCTACCGGACTGTCGGATGACAGTTGTCCTCCTGAGCGGCAGTGTCCTCCCGCCTCTGTAGTAGTCCACACGGACCACCTGGAACTCCACTCTCCTTGTCCCACAAGGAAGTGGAAGGAGTCGCACCCTCCTGTTGACGTACTAGTCGCCAACACACTCTCCTACTACCAGTTGCAACTGCAGTTGTCCTTCCCTTGCTGCACCTCCCTTTGCGGGAAGCACTTGCTCGGGCTCTCTCATGGTTACCAAAACCAGAGAGAACGACAACTTCGGAAAGCAACCGGCTTGCATTGAGTTGTGCTCTGAGAAGCCCCCAATACCCCTATATATAGGTGGGTCATGGGACAGGGTTCTCTGTGCCCGACAATATGGGACTAAAGCAGGAGTAGAAGGGTTCGAGATTTTCCACAAAAAGCAACCAACTCGCAACCCGAACCGATCGGTTCACAAGTGAACCGGTCGGTTGGGGACCTGAACCGGTCTGTTGGAGCACCAACAGATCAGTTGGGACCCATGAGCCGATCGGTTCACTTCTGAACCGGTCGGTTCGTGGTCCTGATCAGTTCCCGATTGACTTTCCAACTTTTGTTTCTAATTGGTATCGAATACCAATCCTTATTCCAATCAAATTGGGCAAGTGAAGCGCAAGGAAAATTCTCACCGACCTGACTTTCCCAACTTGCTTGGTTGCCCCAGTTGAACCGATCGGTTCAACACTTGAACCGCTCGTTTCACCCTGGGCTTGAGCCGATCGGCCTGGACACTCCAGCCGACCGGTTCAGCAACCTCAGCCGACCGGTTCATCACATGAACCGATCGGTTGGGAGCACAGGTTGGGCAAAATCAGTCAATTGCGATTTCAATCAATCTGATACTCCAATCAATGCGTCCAACACCTTGTACCATACGATATTGAGCCATCGACTGATTGAGTGTTTAATTGAACTACTAAACTCCTTTAGTAATCAATCTAAACATTGCTTTGTGGACAAAACTCCTCTTCCAGGTTAAATCCTATGTGTGTGACCCTGCAGGTCCATTTCACGTTGGCAGTGAAAGTCCATAACACTTATGACTTCACAAGCAAAGAGCGGTCACACATCAGTGCTACCCAAGTGAAAGTAGAAAGTTGGAGAACAACTTTCATCCTACAATCCGTGAATGGTGTTACAATGAATGTATAATTCCTTTGTCACTGATATCCCGAATGAACTCAAGGCATGGAACAGTCATCCTGTCAACGTTCATTCACTTTCTTGATCTCAGAGTAGATTGAAGGAGATATGTATGACATCAATATCACATACTGATTCACACATGCGTGCGCACACCTATCTCAATCCTACTCATCAAGTGGCCTTGGATATCAAACTCTCTCAGGAGGGACAAATCCCATATCTATCACTCACCCCTCAAAAGCCCCATGTGTCAAAGCCACCCAATCATCACCTTTATAACAACCCATGTTTCAGGACTGCGTTTGATGATGTCAAAGTGTGCCCAACGACATGTGTTGAGTGTAGTGATTTCAGGTCAAAGAATCACACTCACCACCATCACTGTGAGTACTGACTGTGACTACCATCTCATGGTTCCATGTGTCAAACTCACGGTGGGTCTGTCCGGTACACTTGTTCTCCAACAAGTACCTATGTGTTTGGTTTGATATCTCTATCTCATGACTAATGAGATTCTGTCATCAACCAACACCACAATCTAGTCTTGTGTGTCATTGCTGTCTATCTACCTTCTACAATGACATCCGACTAGGGACATAACAAGAATGTACAAACTCTTAGCATCCGTATGGTCTCATCGTTCAGGTCCTCAACCTAAAAGCATATGTCATTGAGTATTGTCATTCTCTAGACATTCAATCTGTTCTATCACTATCTCCTATGACTGAACCAGAAAGAATTGGAAGCTTGCCTTTGATGTTTATCAAATCAATCTTAATGTATCCCACCAATCATCACATGATTGGCTCTCAGGGCATACATACCAACAATTATCACTATAAATGTTCATATATAACTATCTAGAACCGAGTCCACCTCTGTTGCTTTGAAAAGGCTAAAAAAGGGGTAATACTAGAGCAAGGTCTAGGTTACCGAGAGTTAGAAACTGGGCTACTTACGAGTAGTGCCATGAGACTCTTTAGCACACCCTGAGTTAAGGAGCGGTCTACCTATGAGTAGTTCCATGTGGCTCAACCCTAGAAACTGGTTCACTTGATAGGTGGATCATGAGGGGTTTAATGGGGACAACACAGAGGATAGGGTACCCTTGGATCGCGGAGTTATTTTTAAAATGTAATCTTGGTTGTTACATGATTAATTGAATGATTACATTGTTAACATAGTTGCACGTTTATTGTTTCCCCCACATACCAGCTTTGGTTGACTGATGCTTTATTTGTCAGTGATTTAGGTACAAATCTCAAAACCACAAACAGTAAACTGTCACATTGTGAATTCAAGAAATAAAGGAAAAAAGAGGAATTAGTTAGAGTATTACAGCTGTGGTTAGAAGTTTAGTATATTCCAAACTTTCCAAAGGTATGCAAAATTTTTATTTACATCTTTTTCAGTATAGTCTGTTAAAATTTAATAATAGTTCTTGGTTATATGTCGAACCTTTGATCCTGAAATTAGGGGTGCGGCTTCAACCTCTTGGTCTCCCTTAATTGGGGGTTACCGAAAGGTGGGGTCGTAACAGGCATAGTATATAACATGGTGCTTCTTATCTTTTCTTTGACTAAGAATTGCTCCAATAGTGTAGTCACTCGTATCACAAATTATTTTGAAGGGTAGCTCCCAATCTAGATCTTATAAGATCATAACTATTGTCAAAGCATTTTCTAGAGTTCCAAAGGATGCAAGACATTCATGTGTAAAGTCAAATATGACATATTTAACAAGAAGGCTAGATAGGGGTTTAGAAATATTGGAGAAATATTTGATAAACCATTGGTTGTACCCCGAGAAACTTCTCATACAATGATTGATTTATGGGGTGGACGTTTAAACATGAATTCTACTTTATTTAGATCAACTTTGGTTCCTTTTTCTAAAATATCTTACCCCAAGACAATACCTTCTTGAACCATAAAGTGGCACTTTTCTCAATTCAGTACTAATAGCTTTTCTTAGCATCGTTTCAAAACTTGAGATAGGTTCTTTAGACAATTGTCAAAAGTAGTTCTATAGACGAAAAAGTTGTCCATGAAAACTTCCATTATATCATCTAAAAAATAAGAAAAGATAGAAATCATGCAACTTTAGAATGTTGTTGTCGTGTTGCATAAGTCGGATGACATTCAACGAAAGACTTAGGTTCCATAGATGCATGTGAAATTAGTCTTCTCCTGGTCATCAGGGTGTATTGGAACTTGATAAAACCCTAAATATCCATCTAGAAAGAAGAAATATGAGTGATTGGCCAAGCATTCCAGGACTTGGTCTATGAATGATAATGGAAAATGATCCTTCTTGGTGGCATCATTGAGCTTTATATAATCGATGCACATTTGCAAACCTGTTACAGTCTGTGTTGCCACCTTGTATCCTTTTACGATTGTCATTCCTCCTTTCTTTATCACTACACACATTTTCCTTACCCAATTTATATCACTCAAGTGGTATATAATTCATGCATCTCCAGTATTATCAGTTATTTCTTAATCACTTCCCTAATCATTTGATTCAACTTTCTTTGCAGTTGATCTAGGGGTTTAGTAGCTTCTCCTAGATTTATTCGGTGCATGCAAATACTTGGTCTTAAGTCCTTGATCTCTTCTACAGAGTAACCTATCTCCTTTTGATGTATCTTGAGTTCATTTAACAATTTCTCCTCATGGCATATGTCAAGGAAAAGTTTATGATTACTGGATTTCTTTCTTCATCATCCAAAAATTGATACTTTTGATCTTATGGGAGCTGCTTTATCTCTGGCTTGGTCTTGGGTGCTTCTTTCTCCTCTGGTATTTGTTCTACAGAGGTGTACTTTGCAGTTTCAATGATCTCTTCCACTTCATCACGACATTCTTCTTCTAGAAGGTTCAGATAGTTGAGATTTTTGACAACTTTTATATCTTCGAAACTAGGGTCTACATTTTTTAAAGCTCTCTTGAGTGGATAAACTATGACATTCTCTTCTTGGACTTCTTCTCATAATTGATAGTAGTTATTCATAAAATAAACCAACTCGAAAAGAAATGGTTCCCTCATAGAGTCTTGCACATGGAAGTCAATGGGATCATTTCCTACCCGTAAGGTGATAATTCTAGCTGCCACATTTATCAATGCTTCCCATTGGAGAGGAATGGTCTTCCAAAGATCGTTGGGTAGATGGGATCATTGACAGTATCAATCACTATTATGTCGCATGGTATAAACAATAGTCCCACACGGATTGGGACGTCTTTTCACAATTCCTACTGGTTTTCTGAAAGTGTGGTCAGCTAATTGAATTTTCATTCCAATTTTAACCATATCAGTGAGTCCTAACCAATGAGCTAGAGTAGGGGTCATAAGAGTAATGCTTGCTCCAAGTTCCACTAGTTCTTGTCTCACTTCATTGTATCCAACATTAAATGGTATGGTAAACTCTCCTGGGTCCTTTTGCTTCGTTGGCATTTTTGTTTCGACTAAGGCTCTAGACATTTTTGCTAGTTTCACTATCTCCGCATGGTCTCCCTTCCTTTTCTTCATAATTGGGTCCTTGAAAAACATCACATATGTTAGTATGTCTTCAATGGGATCAAGTAACAAGATGTGCATGTTCAGTTTCTTTATGACATGCATACATTTCTTGTATCTTTTCTTGAAATGGGCCTTGATCAGTGTATTGGGGAAAGAAACTCTTGTTGAGTATGGATCCCTATTTGTGAAGGCCTCCTTAGTGGGGTCAGATTTCTAACCTTTTGAAATCTCCTTTCCCTTTCCCTTCTCTTTTTCTTTATCCTTCCTAGTAAATACTTCCACTTCAGGTGCTTCTTCTATGATAACAAGTTTGGTATGTGATTCAATATTATTGGCGCCTTCTTGGATAGTCTTGCCTTTCAGTTCTTCTAATACCTTTCCAGAATAAAGAGTGGCCATTTTCAACTCACAGTGTTAGAAGGTATCTTTCCTTGCATGTTCTCAATCAGCTTTAACATTTACACCAGCTTCTGATCAATCACCTTCTAGGGGGTGTGCATTTCAGTTATCTAACATATATGCCCCAACTGAGTCTGCATTGTGCTTAAGACACCTATGTTGGTCATAGAACTTTGGGTTAATTGATCATTAATTGTTTCTTGCCTCTTTGCAAACTCAAAAAGTTCAAACATGATATCAAGATGGTTGGCATTCTTGTTTTGACTTTGGTCTTGGATTGGCCTATTTAAATTTCTATTTTGATTTTGGTCTTGACCTTAAACTTGATAGCTATTTCTATTTTGATGGTAGTTTGTGCTATGAGTTAACATAGTCTGTCCTCCGCCTTTCTTGAATCCAGGAGGTCCCTTAGATGGATTGATCAACTGATGAACATTCTCAACATCATATTTGTTTTCCTAGGAGAAACTAGGATGATCCACTCTCTTGAAGTTGATGTAAGAATTTTTTTTTGTTTCTTCTTCATCACTATTCTCTTCTGGTTGGATGTAGGTGCATTTGTCAACACCATGCCCACCCTCTACACAAGTAACACATTTCATGACTTTTTCAACCTTGCCTTTTCCCTTACCTGCAGTGTCCTTTAGATGCTTCACATCTAAGGAATGTATAGGAACTAATCGGTTATAGTCTCTAGGGGTTTAGATTCATCACTAGTACCTTCAAACGATATATTTTTTGTTGTACCTCTATCATTATCTAGACCAAATTGGAAGGTGGTCATGTTATCTATAATCCTCATGGTCTTCTTTGGGTTTTTTCTATAGAAACATTCACCAAGGTCCTTTTAGCAGAGATAAGCCCATCGTAAAATGTAGTGACTAGAAATCCTTTATCGTAGTTATGGTGAGGGTAGTCCCTATGATACTATTAAAATCATTCTTAGGCTTCATAGAGATTTTCTCCAGGCTTTGGTGTGAAGATGGTGATCTTGTGCCTATTTTTGAGGGTTTTCTCAACTGGGTAGAACTTGGCGACAAAAGCATCTGCCAAGGGTGTCCATCCATTAATGGTCTTTCCAGGAAGAGCAAGGAACCAAACAAGGCTTTATCCTTAAGAGAGAACTTAAATGCCTTGTAATAATCACCTCGTGTGGCATCTTGTTCATCATGATGGTGTGGTAGATATTTATAAGTTATCAAGGTGGTGGTAGGAGTTTTCATCTAGAAAGTTGCATCAAAAAGTTTAGTTCTGGATCATGGTGATGGTTGTTTCCTTTAGTCCAAAGTTCATAGCATTAAACCTAGGGTTGATATTGGGTACCTAGATTTGTTGGTTGGGGTAATAGGAAATTCATGAAGGGAAGGGCCTCCATCATCATTGTCAATGTCATTGTCTTGGTTATCATTATTGTTGTTGTTGTTGTTTCTCCCATTTATCCTTGTTGTTTCTCCCATTTGTCCTTATTCTTGGACATAGCCCTTGATCATAGTGTTCTTCTACACGTTCCTCATCATGAGGTGGTTCTTCATGAGGTGGATTTTCATGTTCTTGTTCCTCAGAGTGGTATATCTCATGATCAGAGTCAGACTCTAGTTGTGGTTGAGGATGTTCCACTCTTGGGTTGTGGCCTCGTACCTGGTGTCCTCTCCTATAAGGAAGCATGTTGATTGCATGTGGGTAGTTGTAGTCACTATCCACTTGCCTCCAAGCTACCCAAAATAGTTCACACAGTCAAGTTTGAAACTAGATGTGTGAGACAAAGTATTCGAGATAGTTAGAGATAGCAGACTAAAAATAGTGTAGTCAATTCTATTTCTAGACTTGAGGCACAAGTGCATGCTGAGTAGACTCGGGTTCTTAACAATACATGTTGACTTGTCACGGTGTCAAAAGTTTACCGACCTAAATCACACATGCAAAAGGAGCGAATCTAGAGTAGTCAAACTCTTAAATTTATAACATGACACTTAGGCCCCACAACTAGTATACAAGGTCCAATGTAATAAATCAAGGTTGATCCATAGGGACAAGGAGTGGTATGTGTTAAGAACGTAGAATCTTGGTTTAGTTACACAAACCAAAGATTACTATAAAGTTTTTTGTTGCTTAGGGAATGATGTTACTACAAAAGTAAAATAAGTAAAATAAATCACGAAATAAAATGTGAGGTAAGTAAAATCAAAGAATGCTATATCAAGTATGGATGGGAATTTGGATCGGGTTTTACCATCTAAGGTCTCTCACCAACATATGTTACTCACAACCATTGCATACCCTATGAAAGATTACAAGCAATCATTATGGATGTTTATTCTCTCCTCCCTAAAGCATAGGATAGATCTAGATTATAAAGTTATCTCTCTCTAAAGATGACAAACAAACAATCATAACATAATCATATGAAAATTTTCTTAAGCATTCCAACATTCTCATGCATTCATGCAACCCCATAACATGTAAATAAGTTTAGTACTATTTTTTCAAGGCACTAAGAATCAAATTTCACAACATGGTAGTTTTAATCATACAAGTGAAGCATTAAGACTAAGAGTATGAGGATACTCATTTCTAAGTGAAAATATTCAATGGATAAAATTATTTACATGTTGGGAGAGCCTTAGTTGTTACTCCCAACCAAAGATATACGTTTAGCCACTCATGGTGGTGACTAACCTTATAGATTTACAGGTGTAACAAGACATGAGAGAGAATGGAAAAATGGATGAAGGAGATGGAGGCAGACGAACAGATCTAGGGAAGGACAAGGGAGATACACCAACTTTAACCACAAATGACCAAGGATGAAGCACATGTTCATTCAATTTGGATCTAGAGTGGACGTCAAGGATGGCTGCTTCTTCTCTCAAAGAAGAAACTGGTTGAGCATGGTGATGGTGCAAGCGTGCTATCTCCTTCAGACTTTCAACTTCATAGATTGATGGCACTATGTGGTGTGGAAACACTTCGTCATCTCTCCAACATCATGACCCTCTCATACATTGAGGTGATATGTTATTTATAGGTGTGGTTATTGTGGTAAATGACTTCAGCTCAACAATCGTTGATCATTTGAACTCATCAATCACTGAGGTCATGAATTCAACGGTTGTTGGTATTTGTTGGTTGTTGATATTAACCCAAGTCAATTAGGTGATGAAGTTGAAGCCCAATGCATGGCATGGTGGTCGTTGACCCTGATCAATTTCAACAGTCGCTCGTGTGGATACTATGCAGTCACTGATGTGGATACTCAACGATGGCTGATATTGTTGACTTAGTGGCCACTGAGCATAGCTTCGGTGATCGCTTAAGTGTGGGAGCATCAATGATCATTAAGCATCAAGTCAAAGGTCTTCGATGATGCAAACCCATTGGTAATTGAAACTCAAATATTCCTCTTATGATATTCCATGCAAATAGAAGATAAGGAGATGACATTCGGTAGTTGATGCGATGATTTTGAGTCGCATTTATAGACCTGTTTGATATGTGCTTTATGCTTTTTTTAGTCATTTTTATGATTAATGTTGCATAATTCATCCACTTTGATCTTTGCTACTATTTTATGTCAAATCCCCTTTATTTCATCGTTTTGAGCATTAATTGTCAAAACATTATTATTTGTGTGAATTTATGTGGTTTCATGTTTGAATTTCAGAGAAAACAAGTATCTTCTTCCGTCGATACCATCGACGGAAGTCGATACCATCGACCGGACCACAGGTTTCCAGCCGCGAGTATCAGCAAAGAGTCGATACTATCGACAGTGATGTCGATGGTATCGAGCTACCATCAGGTTGTTGGTGAGGAAGCAGTCGATAGTATCGACACCAAGTCGATACCATCGGCGCATGGAGGCTACAGTGACACAAAATGACAAAACCGTCGCTATAGGTTCGTTGATACCATCGACCCGCGTCGATGGTATCGATATTACATCAGGTGCTCATACGAAAGGAAAGAAGGGGTGCCGCTACCATACTTAGTCGATACCATTGACTCGCGTCGATGGTATTGACACCGTAAGATATGCATTTACTTTGGAATGATCTTAATCAGACGACCGTGGTTAATTAGCGACCTTATGAGGGAGATATACCTAATGACGGCCGCCCGGACGTGAGAGGAGGGGGGCATGAGCCATTGCATGAGTACCGAGGAGCAGTAGAGAGGAGAACGGAGGCCAGAAGCTCATACCAATTGATCTGGACACCGAAGCAGACAGATTCCACCACCGGAAGGCGGGAGAGTACGTGTTCTACACGGAGGATCAACCAGTTCTTCTCCGTTCAGGGGTTTCACCTCTCATTTCACATTTTTCATATGATTTCCCCTATCTCTACCATGTACTTTCTTGAGATGAACATGCGGGGCTAATCCCCTTCATCTTTAGGACCAGGAGTAGCTCGGGAATTCATTGTATGACAATTTTATAATAGTAATTCATATTTTATCTCCTAAATCCGTGGTATGATTTCATTTTCTCAATATATTGTTATGCTTGATCACCATAATAATAACCTAATGCACTTAATCACTTTGAAAGAAGGATTAACGGCTGAAAAGAGACGGAATTCACATTAATCAACAAATCCCTTGAACAAGGTGGTGTAAAATTAATGGTGGATACTGAGAGATCGTTCATAATGCACCTAGTTTAGGGTATAGGTTACTACGACGGTGGAACCGACCTAGACTTAGGTAGTGAATTGCACCACGACAGTGGGCAATTCTATTTTTAGGCCACTACCCGGATAGAGAGATAAAAATTGAGGCATTATATAAAATCTAATACAATGAAAACTCACGGTGCAACCGCAATCTTAAAGATACCCTTTTGAATTGATTAAATCAACATTTAATCGATCGTTTGTTTGTTTTGTTTTTAGTTTCTTTTGATTTCAACAACAACTCTCAACTTATTAATCGGCTTAGCTGATCGCGAGTAGTTAGTAGGAGTCCCCGACGATTGCACGTATCCCTGAGTTCGACCCGGGCCTCTCAAAGGACTGTACTACTCGACGTGTTCACTTGCGTTTCTACGCACAGTAAAATTGCGTCAAGTTTTTGGCGTCGTTGTCGGGGATACGACAAATTTGTTGGAACTTCGAGTGCTGTGAGCGGCCACTCTAGGCCACCTTTTTATTTTTTTTATTATTATCATTCCAAAAATTCATAATCTATTTTCTAAATATTTGCAATCGTCAAGCACTGTACTAAATTTAATCTTTCTATTTTTAGGTACTGTGCATGGTGCAGACGCGTAGTACTGATTACGTAGGTCATGCACCAGAGGTTCCGCTACCGGGACAAGAAGACGAGGAAAGCCACAATCAAGACCAGTTAGAAGAAACAAAGTCAGAACCTGAACAAAAAGAGATGGACGAGCCACAAACAATTTGGGAGAAGATCAAGGCTTCTTCCGCATCTGCGTCAAAAGGGCCTATAAAGAAGCAAGCAATCAACATACTTACCTATAAGATTGATCCGGCTTTGATAAATCTGGTGAAGTCCAATGCTTTTCATGGGCTCAAGAATGAGGACCCCGTCGCGCACATAAATCAGTTTGTTGAGAACTGTGACATGGTTAAAATTGACAGGTTTCCACAGGATGCACTTTATCTTAAGCTTTTCCCGAGTTCATTGGCAGGAGCCACGCGAGAATGGCTACACAATTTAGATGATGAGTTTGTGGAGTCATGGGACCATATGGTGGAGGTTTTCTTTGAGAGGTTCTTTCCTCCTGAGAAGACCAACGACATGATCAGGAAGATCCATAACTTTACCCAACAGGCATGTGAGACATATTCTGAGACCTGGGAGAGGTTTCAGGTCATGCTGAGATGGTGCCCGCATCACGGGCTGGATAAAGAAATACGGGTAAAGATCTTCTATTTTGCTCTTTCCGAGCACGATAGGAGCAACCTTGATTCAGCTGGGTCAGGATTCTTTTTGAACAACACGGACACCAGGTGTTGGGAGATATTAAAGAACATGGCTAGGAAACAATCATGGGGTGAAAGAGGCGCCGTGGAGCAGGTCTGAGTAGTAGGAGAATCTAAGGCAATAAAAGAACTGAATGAGAAGATGGATCTTCTCGCAAAGAAATTTCTTGCAAAGGAGGATACTGAGTCCGAGGACGAGGCTCAAGTGAAATTTATGAGGCAGCAGCCAGGTTACGGGAACAACGACTACGCATGGAGAAAAGACAAGAAGTTCTCGTGGAAGGATCCAAACAATTTTCTACAGGATCCGGATGCCAAACCCCAGCCAGTAGCAGAGGATAAGAGCACAGAGCTGCTCAATCAGGTGATAAAGAAAAATCAAGAACTCATGACTACGTTTGACCAGCAAATTAAACAGCAAGGGGAGTTTATGAATCAGTTTGGGCAAACACTGCAGAGCCATGGGGCGCAAATGAGGACCATTGAGACATCTATGGCACAGATGGCAGCAGAGATAGCCAGTTTGAAGAAACCGACGCATCCAGGTTTTCCGGGAAACACCAATGTTCCAGGGGGAAACCAGCAGGCAAAGGCCATCTTGCTAAGAAGCGACAAGAAATTGTTAAATCCAAGGGCTGAGGAGACAAGCACACCACAAGCTGAAGTAGAAGGTGAAGCCAATGAGGAGCAGCCCACACCGGTCACAGATCCAGTCAATGACACAGTTGTGGATTCTACTGAAGACTCGATTGCAGAGGAGGAAGGACCTCAGAAAATGACACCCTATGTGCCACCGCATCAAAGGGCACAAGCGGTCCCGGTCCCGTATCCAAACAGTGCCAAGGCAAGGAAGGTAGATGCGCAATTTAAGAAGTTCTTAGACAGTTTCAGGAAGCTTTCAGTCAATATCCCTCTATTGGAAGCCATTGCGCAAATCCCGTCTTACGGGAAATTTCTAAAGGACATCATTACTAAGAAGAGGAAAATTCCGGATACAGAGGTTGTCGTGCTCAAAGAGCAAGTGAGTGCCTTCATCATGGGCAGTTTGCAGCCAAAGAGGCAAGATCCAGGCTGTTTTAACATTTCTTGTTATATTGGAAAAGTCAAATTTGGTGAAGCATTATGTGACTCAGGGGCAAGCATCAACTTGATGCCCCTTTCTACATTCAAAAAGTTGGGATTTAAGGAGTCACGGCCAAGCAACATGACTATTCAATTGGCAGACAATTTGGTGGTAAAGCCATATGGAATATGTGAAGATGTGTTAGTGAAAGTGGACAAATTTGTTTTTCCAGCAGATTTTGTAGTCGTGGAGATGCTGGATGAACATGGCAACGAGCTATTACTTGGACGTCCTTTCCAAGCTACAGCCGACATGATTTTAGAGATGGGGAGAGGTCGTTTGACCTTGGGTATAGCCGATGACCGATTTGAGATGGTCATGCCCTCTAGCACTGTGACGTCTAAAGCAAAGGAACAATGCCGTGTGGTAAAACATCTGGATAATAATATTTCACTATGTCTTGGGAAGACATTTCTGGACATGGCTCATGTGATGAGCAAAGTGGACAATGGAACTTTGGTTGTGGACATCATGGAACAGACCAAGGTAGTATCTCTGTGTAAGGCTGTAGGGTTCCCTAATGATGAGGATGAGGACAGTCTGCCTTCTACGGAAGATGATGTTATTGCAATTTATGTTTTTGATGCATATCCTGAATTACCATTGGAGGCTTGCTTGGTAAATATTACACATGATTGGATGTGGAGCAAATCACTCAAGGAGTGCGCCAAAATGCTTCAGATGCTTCCATGTTTCTATGTGCGGCATTATGAAGATTTAGGTGAACTTCCCTCGCCGCTTCAATCATCTCTGGTCAGCCCGCCGGAGTTAGAATTAAAGTCGCTACCACCGCATCTCAAATATGTCTTTCTAGCTGAGGAAGACAAGCTACATGTGATCATTTCTGCTTATTTGAGTGCGGATGAGGAGGAACAATTGTTGATAGTGCTGAAGAACCACCAGGGAGCTTTTGGGTGGTCCGTTGCAGATATCAAGGGGATTTCCCCTACATTGTGTCAGCATAAGATTCGGCTCGAGGAGGGAGCCAAGCCCGTGATCCAACCTCAATGACGTCTCAATCCAAGCATGATGGAGGCTGTGAAGAAGTAGGTTATTAAACTTATTGCTGCAGGTATCATTTACGCAATATCATACTCGACATGGGTGAGTCCCACACATGTAGTCCCTAAAAAGGGGGGAATTACTGTCACCCAAAATATTTTAAATGAACCTGTCACCACCCAATTGGTAACTGGGTGGTGAGTTTGTATTGATTACCGCCGTCTGAATGCCGGTACGCTAAAGGATCATTTTCCTTTACCTTTTATCGATCAAATTCTATAGCGTCTTGCCGGCCGATCGCACTTCTATTTTCTTGACGGGTACTCGGGGTACAACCAGATTTCAATTGATCCTTTGGACCAAGAGAAATCTACTTTCACTTGTCCCTATGGGACTTTCGTGTATCGCCGAATGCCTTTTGGTTTATGCAATGCACCTGTGACTTTTCAGCATTGTATGCTCGCTATTTTTTCTGACATGGTAGAATGTTGTCTTGAGGTGTTTATGGATGACTTTTCGGTGTATGGTGCATCGTTTGACGAATGTCTCTATAATCTGGATAAAGTTTTACAACACTGTGAGGACACACATTTGGTCCTCAACTGGGAAAAATGTCACTTGATGGTGATTGAGGGGATAGTGCTAGGACACAAGGTGTCTAGCAAAGGTTTAGAGGTGGATCCGGTAAAAATTGAAGTTATTTCCAAGTTACCCCCACCAATTTCTGTTAAAGGGGTAAGGAGTTTCTTGGGACATGCCGGATTTTATCGTCGGTTTATAAAAGATTTTCAAAAATCGTGAAACCTCTATCCGAACTGCTTGAGAAAGACGCTGTATTTGATTTCAATGACAAATGTCTACATGCGTTCGACGTGTTGAAGGAGAAACTGATTTCTGTGCCGGTTGTTCAAATGCCAGATTGGACTAAACCATTCGAACTCATGTGTGACACTTCTGATTTTACGGTAGGAGCCGTGTTGGGGCAGCAGGTGGACAATAAACCCGCCGTGATTTTCTACGCTTCAAAGACTTTGAATGACGCACAATTAAATTATACAACTACTGAAAAAGAATTACTCGCCGTTGTTTTTGCTTTTGAAAAATTTCGGCAATATTTAGTTGGATCTAAAGTAGTCATTTGGACTGACCATGCCGCAATTAAATATTTAATGGAGAAAAAAGACGCAAAGCCTAGATTAATTAGGTGGATTTTGCTCTTACAAGAATTTGACATCGAAATCAAGGATAAAGCTGGGATTGAAAATGTTGTGGCGGATCATCTGTCTAGGTTAGAGAGGGTGGATGAAAAAGATTTACATATACCCATAACTGAGACATTTTCGGATGAACAGATTTTGAAAGTTAATTCTAAATATCCTTGGTTCACTGAGATTGTGAATTATTTGGCTTGCAGGATCATCCCGGAAGATTGGTCATATCAAGAGAAGAAAAGATTTTTCCATTCTTTAAGATATTATTTTTGGGATGACCCAATTCTTCTTAAGAAATGCAGGGATGGTATCCTACGCAGATGTGTGCCTGAGGTGGAGTACGAGAGCGTTCTCCGTCATTGCCACACACTACCTATGGGAGGACACCATGCGAGTTCTCGTACGGCAGCTAAAGTTCTGGAGAGTGGCCTTTATTGGCCAACCTTGTTTCGAGACACCTACGAGTTTGTAAGGCAATGTGACTCCTGCCAACGAGCAGGTAATATTTCAAAGAGACAGGAGATGCCCCTAAATGTGTTCCAAGAAGTGGAGGTATTTGATCTGTGGGGCATAGATTTCATGGGACCCTTTGTGTCCTCAAATTCAAATTTATATATTCTTTTAGCAGTTGATTACGTGTCAAAGTGGGTAGAAGCAATACCCACAAGGAATAACGATTCCACTGTAGTGTGCAGGTTTGTGAAAGAAAACATTTTCTACAGGTTTGGAGTGCCCCGAATGATCATCAGTGATGGGGGTACGCATTTTAGGAATCAGAAGTTCTCGACATTGTTGAAGAAATATGGGGTCAAACACAACATAGGTACCCCATATCACCCGCAGACTCAAGGACAGGTGGAGGTCTCCAATCGTGAAATTAAGTAGATTTTGGAGCGTACGGTGGTGTCCACGAGGAAAAATTGGAGTGCCCTACTACCGGATGCATTGTGGGCGTACAGGACGGCTTACAAAACACCTATAGGCACCACGCCTTTTAAGTTAGCATATGGTCAGGCTTGTCACTTACCGGTATAGTTAGAGAACAAAGAACATTGGGTGCTTAGAAGGCTCAACTTGAGTTACGATGGAACGGGGATGAAGAGATTGCTTGAATTGAATGAGTTGGATGAGCTGGGGATGACGGCATACGAGAACTCGCGGATATACAAGGAGGGCACCAAGTTAATCCACGATCGCCACATCCAATTGTGCACGTTCAAGAAAGGAGATAGTGTATTGCTGTTCAATTCACGAATGAAGTTGCATCCCGGGAAGCTCAAATCCCGGTGGAGTGGGCCGTTTGTGGTAGAAGAGGACAAACCACACGGCGCAGTCTTGGTACGGGATGGTGAGACCACATTTTTTGTGAATGGACAAAGATTGAAGCTCTAGTTTGGTGAAAATTACAAGAGGAAGGTGAATGAGGTCAAACTCATTTCACTTTCGGATGTATGAGGTGCCCAAAAGTTGTCTAGCCTAAGATGTTAAATAAGGGCGCTTGTTGGGAGGCAACCCAACCATCGGTACCTTAGTTTAGTTCATGTACACTCGTAGGTTGACTTGTTTTGGTTTAATTTTTAGCTTAAAAAAAAGATATCATGATCAGTTTGTTCTTGTGCAGGCTAAGGCAGAGTTGATACCATTGACACACTGGTCGATGGTATCGACCATGGAACAGGTTAACGACTGTAGATTTTGCACTGCGTCGATACTATCGATGGACTCATCGATGGTATCGACAGACCTACAAGCAGATCACAAAATCAAGGTCTATGGTATCGAGATGCCTGTCGGTACCATCGAGATCTCTGAAGATTTACAGAAGAAATCGACTCAGGAAAGTCGATACCATCGACGGGCGTGTCGATGGTATCGACACATTCAAGTGAAAAAGGTGGCGGCCGGGTTTCGCAAGGATTTGCCCTAATCAGAGAGTCAATACTATCGACTCGCGTCGATGGTATCGACCATCCACATCACTGATCCGCGCGAACAAATCAATGGAGATCGTGGCATCAAGATGGTCGATCCAGGTGCAGCGTTGATACCATCGACCCATGTCGATGGTATCGACACGTCAGCGATCCGGGTTACAAGATCCAGCCATCGACGACCGTCGATACCAGCGAGGGGGCGGATAGCATCGATAAGTGTCGATACCATCGACCCATGTCGATGGTATCGACGGGTCAACAGTGGCGCCGGCCACATCTATTTAAGGGGAGTGATTGCGTCAGTTGACGTCACACTTTCAGAACAATCTCCTTCTCTTGTGGCGAGCGATCCCCCAAGCCGTCAAAGCCCGACGACGAGCAGCACCGAGCAAAGGTCTTCATCGAGTGGAGATTAAACTCTCCAATCTTCACCAAGCTCTCTTTCTGATCCCCATTTCTCATCGCAAACATGGTGCATGTGGCCGGAGCTTCCTCCTCGCGCGCGACTCTGATGGACATCCCGGAATTCATGCCACCACCGCCATCGTCGATCACACGTCCCCGACTTGTCCATCCTTCCTTGGAGGTCCGGAAGATCTACGAGGAGATCATGCGGAGAAAGATAGAGCCCACCTGGTATGTGGACCGGGAGATGATCAGAGATCTCGGATTTGAGGCCAACTTGGCCTACGTTCTGTAGGGACAAGCCCGTCACACGGGGCGAAGGCCCGATGAGTTGCAATACCATGCTGATGGTCAGCCGTTCTTCAACGACTGGCCGACGTACAAAGAGTTGGTGGCAGAGTTCATGGCGTCGCTGGACGTCTGTGTCGTTCCCAACGACATAATAGCTACCGATCATGAGTGGATCAAGGGTCAGGTGTCTTTCCGGCTGTACAACCACGACTACACCCTCACGCTCAAGCAGTTCAACAGGATTTTCAATTGGAACCATTCGTAGTACGACCACCGGCGGCCGGACAACCGCACCGACTACGACGCCATCTTCTCCGAGCTGGTGACAGTGCCGCAAGGAAAGTCGGTGAGCTACCACAATGCCGCAGTAGCCGATTTCGAGCACCCTTTCGTCCGGATCTTGCACCGGATGCTCAGTTCCACAGTTTTTGCTCGGGGTGATCTGGCCCTCAGCAAATTTCAGGGGTCAGACCTATTTTTTCTGTATAAACTCCTAAAGAAACAAGAATGCAATTGGGGTGCCTTCTTTCTGCAGCGAGTATTGGACGTGAAGAGGAGTACAAGGAAAGCCCCGATTCACTTTGGAGGGCTTATCAATAAGCTAGCCATCTACCTGGGGTTGAATCTCAAGCAGCTGACTCCTCTCTCTACAAGAAGCAAGGTGAACTTGCAGCATCTACACCGGTCCAATCTGCTACTTCTCCGAGATGGCGTGGCGTTTGCGCACTGCCACGTAAATCAAGCATATCAAGAATGTTCTCTTCCCGACCCCGTTTTCAACATCGACGGTGCGCAACATTTCCGGTGGCCAATCATAGCCATCGCCGACTCCGATGAAGAAGGTGGCAATGACGGCGGCGACAACGGAACTGATGACGAGGATGAGGAGGAAGAGGAGGCATTTACACCTCTTCGGGCACGAGTGGCACCAAGGATGCATCCTCGGATGCATCCGGGTGCATCTTCATCATCACAGCCTACGCCACCACCACCACCGCCCTCACAGCCAAGCGAGGATGCCTATTCTATGCAGGGCATGTATGCGATGATGTAAGACATCCAGCAGACCCAGCATAGCCACACAGCCACCTATGCCGGTATTCAAGATACTACCAACCGGCTCTTTGTCAATCAGCAGGCGATTTTTGAGAATGAGCGCCTTCTTTTCGAGACTCAGCAGAACATCCATGATAGGTTGCACAGGATGGAGGTGCAACAACAGCCGTTCTTCGATCATTATTGGAGCCAGAATTATTTTGGGGGGTATCCACAGCCTCCGCCGATGCCCCAGTACGATCCGACATTCCAGGGGCAGTACCCGTCTTGGGACCCCACGACGCCGCAGTACCCGCCTCCACCACCACAGGAGTGATCCGGTATCACTGTTCCAATCTTTAAGTTTGTTTTTGACTATGAGGCCATAGTCGAATTCAAGCTTAGAGGGGTAGTTGAAACAACTTTATCTTTTATTGTTTTTAGTTTTTAACTTTATTGTTTTTGTTCTTGTTATTTGTTTCTTGCATTTTTAGTTTTTGTAGGATCCACATGCTATCTAGTGTAATCGTAGATGTCATGAAGTTTGTGTCATCTCATTAATTGTGCATGGGAAAATCAAGGGAAATTTAAAAAAATTTGTGTGTTTGGAAAGCTTGTCTTGTTTAACCTTGGGCACATATCCTACGAAAATGATTGGTTTTGTCAACTTTAAAACAAAATTTCACAACTGTACTCCTAATGATTCATGAAAGTGGACATAAATGGTTGTTTGAGCCTAAACTGACCAAATGGTAATGAGACTCTAATTGGATGTAAGAGAGAGAAACCTCTTAACTACTACATAGGTCAGTAAGGAGGGACACATAATATCTTTCTATGGTTCAGTCATCTAGTCTTGTGATCTTTCCACCTCTTTACTTTTCACAATCCACCACAAGAATTGGAAGTACTTTACAGTTTTAACTTCTTTGACAACATTGCATATAGATAGGTCCTGCATTGAATTTATTTCCATATGTTTTGCATATATAAAAAAAGAAAAAAAGAAAAAGTAGAATAGTGATACATGAACATTACCCTTAGGTGCATGCCATGTAGTTGCATTCATAATTTTCATGCATAAAGTATATCATGTATCTCAATTTTCCTCCAATGGTGAATTAAATTGTTCCATACCTTCTAAATAGTGCAAATTTCTGAGTATGAAGAAAAATAAGCCCAATAAAATATTCATTATCAATTATGGATATAAGGGTTGAAAAATGAAAAAAAAAGAGAAAAATCTGAAAAATCTGCATAATGAAGAAAAAAAGAAGAAAAGAGTTATGTAGAAGCAACACGAATAAAAAGGAGAAAGGAACGTAATATCACATGCATTTCAAGATAATTGAGTACATGATGTAGCTTAATTATATGTCCATCTTGTTTTGAGATGGATAGTTAGTACATCCATCATTCCACGCAATTTTAGGCATTAGGGCATTTTTCATGTGCATTTGCATCATTTAGGACATTTTTGTTTTATGCATGTTGAAACTGTATAATACTTCCACTTTCTTCCATGAACCACCCATCTTCATTCACCCGTTGCTCGGATTGGTAGGCCACCGTGAATTTCTCCTCACTAAGGTATATTAGGAGAACTGCTTCCATGTAGATGGTAGTTAGGGCGAGCAACATAGTATAGGAGATCACAAGATGCACCAAGTCTGAACCGGCGAGTTTTATTATGTTAACTTCCTTATGTGATAGTGTTCATCAGTTTTGAGGTCAATTTCTTTTATGGATGATTACTGTCGCCTTCAGGGTAATTACCGTTCTGTGGTTAGAGAGGGCCAGTATGTGAATGTCCGGTGGGAGTCATATGGGATGTTGATTGTGGTGTGTTGTTCTTCAGTTGACATTAGCAAATTCTATTCTAAGGATTAGTTGCTCGAGGGCGAGCAACGTTCAAGCTTAGGGAGTTTTATGCGATGATTTTGAGTCGCATTTATAGACTTGTTTGATATGTGTTTTATGCTTTTATTAGTCATTTTTATGGTTAATGTTGCATAATTCATCCACTTTGATCTTTGCTACTATTTTATGTCAAATCCCCTTTATTTCATTGTTTTGAGCATTAATTGTCAAAACATTATTATTTGTGTGAATTTATGTGGTTTTGTGTTTGAATTTCAGAGAAAACAAGTATCTGCTTCCGTCGATACCATCGATCGGACCACAGGTTGCCAGTCGCGAGTATCAGCAAAGAGTTGATACTATCGACAGTGATGTCGATGGTATCGAGCTACCATCAGGTTGCTGGCGAGGAAGCAGTCGATAGTATCGACACCAAGTCGATACCATCGACGCACGGAGGCTACAACGACACAAAACAACAAAACCGTCACTACAGGTTCGTCGATACCATCGACCCGCGTCGATGGTATCGAGATTACATCAGGCGCTCAGACGAAAGGAAAGAAGGGGTGTCGCTACCATACTGAGTCGATACCATCGACTCGCGTCGATGGTATCGACACTGTAAGATATGTGTTTGCTTTGGAATGATCTTAATCAGACGGCCGTGGTTAATTAGCGACCTAATGAGGGAGATATACCTAATGACGGCCGCCCGGACGTGAGAGGAGGGGGGCATGAGCCATTGTACGAGTACCGAGGAGCAATAGAGAGAAGAACGGAGGCCAGAAGCTCATACCAGTTGATCCGGACACCGAAGAAGACGGATTCCACCACCGAAAGGCGGGAGAGCACGTGTTCTACGCGGAGGATCAACCGATTCTTCTCCGTTCAGGGGTTTCACCTCTCATTTCACGTTTTTCATATGATTTCCCCTATCTCTACCATGTACTTGCTTGAGATGAACATGCATGGCTAATCCCCTTCGTCTTTAGGACCGGGAGTAGCCTGAGAATTCATTGTATGACAATTGTATAATAGTAATTCATATTTTATCTCCTAAATCCGTGGTATGATTTCGTTTTCTCAATATATTGTTATGCTTGATCACCATAATAATAACGTAATGCCATTAATCACTTTGAAAGAAGGATTAACAGCTGAAAAGAGATGGAATTCACATTAATCGACAAATCCCTGGAACAAGGTGGTGTAAAATTAATGGTGGATACTGAGAGATCGTTAATAATGTACCTAGTTTAGGGTATATGTTACTACGATGGTGGAACCGACCTAGACTTAGGTAGTGAATTGCACCACGACAGTGGGCAATTCTGTTTTCAGGCCACTACCCGGATAGAGAGATAAAAATTTAGGCATTATATAAAATCTAATACAATGAAAACTCGCGGTGAAACCGCAATCCTAAAGATACCCTTTTGAATTGATTAAATCAACATTTAATCGATCGTTTGTTTGTTTTGTTTTTAGTTTCTTTAAATTTCAACAACAACTCTCAACTTATTAATCGGATTAGGTGATCGCGAGTAGTTAGTAGGAGTCCCCGATGATTGCACATATCCCTGAGTTCGACTCGGGCCTCTCAAAGGCATGTACTACTCGACGCGTTCACTTGCGTTTCTACGCACAGTAAAATTGCGTCAATAGTTATTCCAAAACGTGCCAAAACAAATGGACTTATATAAATAAAAAATTGTAACATTGCTAGCGTGAGGGTAAAACCAGTGGCGGAACCAGAAAATTACATGGAGGGGGGCTGAAATCATATATGTGTGCATTTTAACACAAAGGGGGGCTGAGTCGAAAAAATACAAAAATTGAGAATGGAACTTGAATCTCTAGTGTTTAGAAACTAGTTTTTTACCACTCCAACTAGCTCATTTTTTTTGTTAACTACTACGCAGTTAATGTATTTAATTACACATGATCTATATATAATACTAAAAGAACCACTACTTGTATTAATTTTTTGGGGGGAGGGGGGGCTAAAGCCCCGGCAGCCTCCCCCCTAGTTCCGCCCCTGGGTAAAACATGCACTCAAATATCCATAAAATTGTATGTTATCATTAACCAACCTCAATATCAAATTTTAGGTTCATCTCAAGGTTAAACAAACGATACGTCTCTGCCAAAAAAGTAAGAATAGGCATAATCCATGGGTTTAATGTTGATGTGTTGCATTATCATGGTCCAAAATCTATAGAAGGCCATTTTCTTATAATCAAGGGAGAACCAAAATGCAAAGTTATACATATGCTCATAGTTTAGATAATATTATTACCTTTTATATCAAATCAATAATAGAAATCATCAAACAATCTCATATATCATCCCACAATCAAAATATGAAAAATAAAATAATGAATGTCTCTTCCATAGCATAATTTGTCAAATGATTGCATACACAGTCTAGCAAAGCTTGTTGGATTGATTGACCTTCTTCAATGTTGCAATTCCCAAACTGCATATGCTGACATAAGGGCTGATTTTTATCATTGAAGCTACACAATACAAGCTCTAAATAAAATATGAAAAAAAAAGAAAATAGAATGAAAAAATATAATTCTTCTTATAGAAGTACACATCATTTTTCCAAATGCAAATACGAGATTAGTTTGAGACAAGATAGTAAGAAAGTACTCTATAAGGGATTAGAGGGGATTCCAAATGTAACTGAGTAACCAATATCACCACCAATTCTTTTCATTGACCTTGCATAAGCCATTACCTAGACCTCGCTTGCCAAGTATACATGATAAAAAACACCAATCGGAATAAAAAAAGTAGAATGTATAAAGCAATAGATTATTAATATTTCATAAAAGAGACCCAAAAGACATAAGTAAACATGCCTCCATAAAAAGACCCAATCATCTCAAGCTTTGGCGTAGATGATACAAACGACCAGTCATCCTCAAATGGTCATAAGATTTTTCACGACCCTAAGACAACAAACCACCAAGTACACGACTTGTAGGGACTTTTCATATATTCAACTTCATTTACTCTTAAATGATTACCAAAAAATAAGTAAAAATAGATTTGTTTAAGGGAAAAAACCTCATTTTTAGTTTTTAATCCAAGTCATGCTTTAGATCTTCAAGAGAAAACTAGAGATTAAAAAAAAAGTTATTCACCGTTTCTATGCAGAGTCAATGGGCAGTAAAGTGTAGAAAGTTAATTCATTCTTCCTCTCCTAAAACTCACATGCATACTATGATGCAAGCATATGCATCACATGAGACGGCCGAGAAAAACTGACATGTGAACTATTGGCGAAGCTGCAAGGACAACATGCCTGATTGAACCACACAGAAAAGATTAGATAGATATAATAACCAAATAATGGAGTTGCTAGCAGTATAAACGGGAAAATTAGAGAAGAAATAACATCAATCACAAGTCAACTCTACCTCCACTAATAGAAAATAGAATCGAAGAGAACAAACATAGAAAGGATGTAGTTGTTCTTTACATAACAAGTTGTCAAACATAACACATAGTCTTATAATAATAGGATACGAGACAAACATGGCATCATGTGCTCCAGAAAACGATAAACTGAGACATCATATTCTATTGAACTCATACTTGATTTCTTGTATTGTTTCCATTCCTTCTTTGATTTTATTCATTATTTGAAGCATCACCAACAACATATAAATCCAATAAATGCTAGTATGTTCATCTATGATGGTCAAGTTGAGAGACAAATAAAAGTCCTTAATTTGAATTTAGATAAAACTGAAATTAGTAAAAATCATAGATTGTGGAAACCCATTATAGTGAAAGTCAGAGAAATATATTTAGTCCAACGTATCGATAAATAATTAGATTTTTCCCAAAACCCCTCACATTCATGATATTCTAAAAAAACCCTTTCTTTTAGGAAATTCTAAATAACCCCCTCTCTTTTGTATAGAATTCCAAATAGCCCCCTCCATTTACTTTTCCATCCCGTTCCGTTAATGCTGACGGTTTTGGTTTTTTTTTCATTCACTTTTTTTCACCTCCATTCATATCAACTCATGTATATCTAATGATACCGCCAATATTTAATATTTTTAGTTATTACAACAATAAAGTGTTGTTAACTATTTTAATAATTTTAACAAGTATCTCA
The DNA here is from genome assembly GCA_963693085.1 of Alisma plantago-aquatica. Lineage (NCBI taxonomy): Eukaryota > Viridiplantae > Streptophyta > Magnoliopsida > Alismatales > Alismataceae > Alisma > Alisma plantago-aquatica. Next base: position 1,851,283,050 of record OY856409.1, read on the forward strand.
TCAGAGTGTCCGACTGGTAGGAGCATGTAAGTCACAATAAAAGACTCGAGTTCAAATCAAAGTGAAAGGTGTTCTGCGAACGAAATTTCATGTCAATTGGGTGTGGGAGGAGTGATTGGACCACACTCTCTTTGGCCCCCGAGTATTGTCCATGTGGGGGAAGGTGCAGTAGCAGCTCTGACTGAGGTAGGTTCTTTCTTAAATCAGTAAAAAATATTACTTATAATTTTGGTCAAGTTAGTTCGGGCCGCAAATAGTATAAAATATGTTTATGCTGGTCAGATTGGGTCCGGATGAATTATTTTAATAATAAAATTTATTACAATATTTAGATCAAATCAGGCTACGACCACTAGTATTAATATTTAAATTATCATAACATTTTGGTTGACCGCCAATAATAATGGTCATTAGGCTCAATGGGTCGAGTTTTGTTGGACTCGATATGATTTACCCGAATCTCGATAAGAAGACTCAAAATAGACCCAGGCTCAAAAGGACCCGGCTGGACTCGTACCCGAACATACCCAGTTCGACCCGAAAATCATAAAAAAAAATCCATTATAAAAATCTACAGAGAAATTGTGATAAATTTGAAACATGACCCGACCAAACTCAACTCAAACTAAATAAGACCCGAGCAAAACTAAAATGCACCCAAAAGGACTTGACCCAAGACTCAATAGACCCAACAAGACCCAAATTTTCGGGTCAGGTCAGGCTGGGTAGGGTAGGATAGGGTGAGGTATTAATTTTTTACCACCCACAATTTTTATGATTTTGAGTCCTGCGAGTGAGGTTGACTTCATGTGGGGTATATTTGAGTACATGTAAAATCGGGTCCTTTCGGACTCGGGTCTATTCCGGGTTTGATTTACATGGATTCGGGTTAATTCAGATCTGTTCCAGCAAAACCTGACATGTTGAGCCTAATGACCATTATTATTTGCAGTCAACCAAAACGTTATGATAATATTTAATTTTAATACTAGTGATCGCAACATGGCTTGAGATAAATATCATAATAATATTTCATTATTAATATAAGTAGTCTGAACCCAATCAAACTTTAACACTTAGAAATATTTTATACTATTAGTTGTCCTACCGGCCTTAACCAAAATTATAAACAATATTATTTAACGATTTATGAAAGAACCTACCCAGACAGTGCCACTACTAGACCCACCACGATATGATAAACCCTTGGGGGCCTGAGAGGGTGTGGTCCAATCATTCTCACACGCCCAATCAACACAAACTTTCATTTGCAGAATCTTTTTTGGTGTGATTCGAACCAGGGTCCTTTATTGTGACTTACGAGCTCTTACCAGCCAAACTACTCTTATCAGACAATTATTAAATTTATTAAAATATTTAACAACAATTTATTGTAATAATTAAAAATATTACATATTATTATTATTAAATATACATGCGTTGATTTGAATGGAGGTGAAAGAATGAATGAAAGAAAAAAATATCCGTTAGCTGAAACTAACGGAATGAGATGGAAAAGTAATTGGAGGGGGCTATTTGAAATTTTATACAAAAAAGGGGCTATTTAGGATTTCTTAAAGGCAAAGGGATTCGCAGGAATATCATGAAATGTGAGGGGGTTATTGGGAAAAAAAACTCTAAACGCGGGAAGCGGAACCAGCGACGTATCCTCGCCTCAACCATTGAAGCCAAAGTCAAAAGCTAGTTCGTTCCAGCGTGACAATACTTACACTTTACATTGCAGAAATCAGACCTACCGCTGGATCCGCGGTCGTGGACATTTGTTTCCAACCACCCTATCGTGTATGTAACCAACTTTTATCTCTATCTCGTGAGTTCCTTTCAATCAGATGACGCCAAACATATAGCCCATGTTTGGTTCCGGACCCAATTCAGATTCCTCCTTGTCTTCTTGTACCACGACAGCAGGATCCGTATCCGTTCCAGGCTGATGTAGATGAGTGTTTGGTTTAACATTCTGAAACGGCCCCGTCTCAGGGTTCCATTGTCCCAAATCCGGACCAAATCAGTCCTATTAGGAGCAGGATTTCAGAATCCCAGGTTAAATGGATAAGCTGTCTGAGATAAATCATTATTTAATTATTGACATCAACATTGGGAATTTGAGATCACTCCAAATTAGGCTACCCAACAAAGGTGGATGAGCACTAATTTTGTGGTCAAATAGATCGACGCGTCTAAAACGTGCCAACTTGGACTGATGTCTAGCGCACCATCCTCAGGCCGCTACCACTTCTACCAACATTTTGCATATAATTTATATTAGTTCAATAAATTAGGAAAAAGAATCTTGACAATACACTTTTACAAAAATAAATCACATTATGCATTCGGGGGAAAATATTTACCAAAAGTACCACAGGTTGCGGTGAAAACGTCACTTAAGTTTGCGTTGTATGTATCCGGGTCAAAAGGGGGCAGAAACACTAACATATTTATATTAATATTTATTTAAATAAAAACAAATAAATCAACTACGCCACCATTTCAATGTGATGTTATGTTGAAAGTTCCATCGAGTATAGCGCTTTTGTCTCGTTTTTCAATTTATTAAAAAAAAGAACAATATACGTGGCTCTTTTTTATTCATGATATATAAAACGTCTTTTTGAGTGGCGATTTTTGTGTGAAGTGTGTTATTTCAGAAAATATTTTTAAAAGAATATAAATAATTTTAGAAAAGTATACTAAATTGGATTTTTTTCAATAAATTACCAGTTGGACTTGTGGTCCCCCACCACTATATGGTTTTCAAATTTAATTCCATATACCATATTTCCAAGAGTTGAGTTTTCCTTTTAAGTGGAAGCGTATTCATGGCTTTGGTCTAATTTTGTTTCTTTGTCAGCTTAATCCAAAAAGTGCTATATTGGTAAATATATTTACAAAAGTCTGCTAAATTGAGTGTTTTTCAATAAATTACCGTTGGACTTATGGTCCCCCACCCCCATATGGTCTTCAAATCTAGTCCTACATACCATATTTCCCAGAGCTAAGTCTTTCTTGTAAGCGGAAGTGTTAGCTAAGGATGAAGTCGGTTGCTTAGTGGCTCAGATATTCACGGCTCTTTTTTATTTGTCACTCAAGCCAAATAGTGCTATACTAGTAATCATTTTTACAAAAGTGTTGCAAATTGAGTTTTCTTTCAACAAATTACATGTTGGACATATGGTCCCCCACCCCGACATAGTATTCAAATCTAATCCCACATACCATATTTCCAAGAGTTAAGTTTTCCTTTTAAGCGGAAGCGTAAGCCAAGGCCGAAGTTAGTTGTTTAGTGGATCGCAGATATTCATGGCTAAGTAGAATTTTGTTTCTTTGTTAGCTTAAACCAAAGAGTGTTATATTGGTAAAGTGGTGTTTACATGGGTTTGCCTTGGTGACACCTTGTCATTTCCCTTTTTTATTTCTAGTTACATTTACAAAAGTTTGCTAAATTAGGTTTTTTAAAATAGATTATGGTCCTCTACCCCCATATGGTTTTCAAATCCAGTCCCATATATCACATTTCCAAGAACTAAGTCTTTCTTTTAAGCGGAAGTGTTAGTCAAGGTTGAAGTCGATTGTTTAGTGGCTCATATATTCACAGCTAAGTCAAACTTTGTTTTTGTCACTCAACCCAAAGAGTGTTGTCTGGTAATCATTTTTACATAAGTGTTCTAAATTAATTTTTTTTCTTCAACAAATTACCTACTGGACTTATGGTCCCCCAACCTGATATAGTTTTCAAATCTAATCCCACATATCTTATTCCCAAAAGTTATATGATGCTTCGACGTGCCACAAAGTGAATTACTAAAAATGAAGCATGTAACTAATACTAATCAACTAGTTTACCATAAAACACATGAAATTTAAACCAATTTCACATCAGCACAGAAGTTGAACCTTATTACATTTGAGTCCACATGAAGCCACCAATATCATATTACATGCCAAAAGATGTACACATATAACTGTTCACTGGCTCACTAGACACAACCTGTTACATATGATAACATGTTCATATACATCATGTCATATCTATACAACAAGAGCATATAGCCAAAACACCGTCTTGATATACAACAACTATAAAGGCTCGCCAAGGACCTGAGTGTATAGGGACGAAACATAAGGCTCAACTATAAAACACTAGCGATATATCCAATCTTTACTCATCTATTGCTCCTCTTGTTGCTCATCCTCAACCACACGATCTCTACCTCATCGTGTATGACCACCTAAAAGATGTGAAAACCCACAGGGTGAGACCAAACGTCCCAGTGAGAGATATAACTCTCTACCAACATCTATTATAAGCATAGGTAAACTACACATGTAGACAAATTATCATCCAGTTGAGCAAATTCAGCAAAACAATATGTATTAAACTGATAATATAGGTTAAGCAATTACTTCTAAGCAATAGAACAATTAATACTCTAAGAAGAAATATGAAGAACATGTATAACATTTGATTTCTCTTACCACATTATAATTCAAGAAATCAGTAATAAAATAAGGAAAAGGTTCATCCGATTTGAGAAATATTTAACCCTAAGCAAATATACTACATGTCTATATTATGTTTTTTATTATGCCCTGAGGAGATGATGCATACCACTTGTGCTCCAACTGACCACTACTAAGCCAAAATTAGTGCAATACAAGATCAATGGAAGAGCCAGAATCTATGATCTATCCACACTCTCAATTAGTCTGAGTCTGTCGTAGTGACATATCAAGTCCAACGGCAAAACAACCTAGCCCTCCTTGGTATATAGGTCACAAAACTAGTAAAATGAGACACGACTGTGGCGGTTCTCCTACATGGGCATGACTGCAACCATCCTAGTAAACATATCACATGAGCGAATCAAATCATCTGAGATATGACCTTGACTGTTCTCGTGTCAGGGTATGACCTCAACCATCCCAATGTATTAAGGATGCAAGGAGATGCCTTGACCTGCACCCTGCATATTCACCAATATGTGTTCCTAGTTTCGTACATGAATTTCTCGTTTCACCATCCAGCTAATACTGACACTGAAGATGGGTCTATGACACATGGAAACCACATGGTTAGGGTTTCACTTAATTAATTAAGACAATTGTGTATCTTTTAGCATCAATCAAGTTACAACGTAGAAACCTTACAAAAACTCTATAAAGTTAAGGACATAATATAACTTCAGAAGATATAAAACATAGAAAGTGTGAACTTGTGACATCATTACATGATACCACTATCTTACAAGGCCATCAAAATCATTATCAAATCACTAGGGAATATCAATTCTTCATCACATTACAGGAGTATATCACCTCATAGTAGGCATAAAGCCTCTTCCAGGTCATCAAAGCGATCACACCATTCCTACATTTCAACATCATCTCATCATGCCTCATCAAGGCTCACATTTATCATCTTGTGATACATGATCACCATCATAACATTCACAAGCTATGACTACCATTCACCTACATGGTTAGTGTCATAAAAGTAGGAGAGAGAAACAATGTAGCATCATTGCAAACTATCACATTGCACAAGGTAAACAACCATTGTTATAATCCCACATTAGGATTATGGTTTCAACATTATGTCTAATTAGGGTTTTACATCACAATAATATCAACAAACCCCGGGTATGTCAACCTTCCCACATTCTTGGAACACCCTTGTGATCTTTCATGGTCGACAATAAGACAACCATACTTATCAAACACATGTCATAACCCTTCATGGTTGAACAAGGCATAGGTCACAAACCATGTGATTGAAGGGAGGTACACATCATGGTCAAAGACAATCCTCAAGACCAGAGATCAAAGTACGATCGTGACACACCAGCGGTCGATGAAGATTCACCACGGTCAAAGATACATCAACGATAAAGAGAACCACCAAGTTTAACAACCAAAACCAACGACCAAAGCTAAAACCAACGATCGTATGAACCCTAGGTTGCAGGATACATTAGTGACCAAGTTACTACAAAGATTGAACGGTTAAAGGAATACAGACATCCAAGCGGTTGAAGGGATCCTAAAGTTTACATTACCAAAGAGGAAACTAGTCCATGCGACCAAAACTAAGGGAAATCCATCTCATTTGACCAAACATCTCCAAACCTTCAACCACTTAGGTACCATCATGAATAACATCCAAGAGAGAGAAAACCACTTGAAAATCATGAGAAAGATAGATGATTAACATCATGAAATTGATCAGCCAAGAGGGATGCAAAAACTTACAGAAAACTTCATCCAAAACCTAGAAAAAAAGTACCACATGTGACCAACACAAAAACCATGAATTGAGGGATGAAAGCTTAAGATCAAGCGCATGAAAACAGAACCAAAACTCCACCTTAAGCAAGGCAACCAAACCATGAACAAAGATAACAAAAGCTAATGTTAAGTTGCATGTCATACCATCATCTTCTCTATCACTTAGATTTTTGGGTACATGAATTAGGGTTTAAACAAGGAAACACGTACATGTAAGACTAACATAAAAACACCACCCTAATAAAGATATCATCAAAAAAAGAAATTAATAACTTTTTTAAATAAGATGCATGTAGGATTAAAGTGATATAATAGAGAAGGTAGAAAATTATATAATCCTCCTTGGATGATAGTTGCATCACCTCCAAGAAAAGTTTCAAAAACAAGAAAGGAACCCTAGATTTGATCTCCTCCACGTCCAAGCTAATCACTACCACAAAAGAGAAGGAAAAACCCTGGGTTAAAAGGGTAAGAAAGGGAGATCCAAAACCTAAAGGCTACATGGAACAAAATAAGGAGAATGAAGAGCGAAGATGGCTTCTTTTCACTTAGATACCACCATGGCAAACCATAGTCTCCGATCATTGTGAAGAAAAGATCTTCAAGATAGCCACCTTGGTTTACACCATAGCCTACAACCAAAAGAGGACAAGGTGGGTAGGGTTCTTCAAGAAAACGAGATCAATAGATGGATCACTTACCAAGGAACAAGGAACCACCAAAGATCACCAAGGAAGAGATCCTCCAAGCTTGGATCACGACATGCTAAAGACATCAACCACCAAGAATGTTACAACCCCGCCTCCCGGTAACCCCCAATTAAGGGAGACCGAAAAGACAGAGCCGTTAACCAATAACTCGGATCAAAGGTTCGACAAATAATCATTAACAATTATTAAATTATACCAACTATACTGAAATATGGAGAAAAGTAAAAGCTTTTGCATACCTTTTAAAACTGGGATTTCAAAACTTCTATCCACACAGATACTACTCTATCTAATCCTCCTTTTCACTTTAATTCTCATTTAGTACCACATATGCCACTTTACTGTTTGTTCTTTTCATTGTACCTAAAACGTCGACAAACAAAACGTCGGTCAGCCGAAGCTGGTATGTGGGGGAAACAATAATCATGCAAATATGTTAACAACATAATCATTCAATTAATCATTTAACAACCAATATTACGTTTTAATCCATACTACTTAATCCTTTCCTATCCCCTAACTATGTGCTATCCCTTGTATGCTACCTCTCCTTAGGTAGCTTCTTACCCCCATGGACCTACCTTACAGGTAGCCAATACCTAGGGTAATAGAGTCGCATGGAACTACCCGCAGGTAGCCCAATATCTAACTCATGATGACTTGATGGACCTACCCCATTGGTAGCCATTTACTAAGTCATCTAATGACCTGATGGACCTACTCCATTGGTAGCCATTTACTAGGTCAATTATTAAGCCACAGAGGGGACCATGATCTGAGCTAGTAGACACATATATTATGTGATAGTCATAGCCACATTATAGTTTGCATGAATTAAAATCATCCAAAAATTAATTCATGACATCGAGGAAAGCTTCGGTAAATCTCAGAAAACTAACTCGAGATATTCATAAGCGTAACCACATACCTGATTTGATGATTTCACAAGCATTAAGAAAATCCAACCAAGAATGCAATCCAAGCAAGCAATTCAATAATCACATAATTCCTGAAAAGAATATGTACTGTATTTATTACACACTTTATCAAGAATGTACTTTATTGACTTGGATTCACTTTCTAGGGTTTTTGTATCCATTTTAATCAATGACAAGATCATTATGAGCATCTATCATTAATTCAAATTTCATTAGGGTCTAATTAAGATATGAACTCATTTTACCATCAATCTACCTTTTATTCATGAGAAAACCCTAATCACTACATATAGGGTATTTATCCAGAATTAAGAAATTTTATGTGCAAATAACTTAGGTCCATCATTTTACAACATATTTTCACATTTTCAAATCATATACGATCTTATCCTCTTTTACCTTAAATTTAGGGTTTCTAAATAATCATTCTCATATGGGGTAAAAACCCTAAATTATGCAATTTTACATCTAGATCAGATTCGAATGTAAAATTATCATTCAACAGGTTATTAACACTTCAATTAACCCATTAAGTATACTAGATTCAATCTTTAATCACAAATAGGGTTTTTAACTTAACTTTAATGCACTTTTCATCATCTTAATATACTTTTGAAATTAGGAATGAAATTAGGATTTCATATCATTTTTATTGGATTCCTCTCGTTCTCCTGATCAATTTTCATATACAGCATGTCTTTATTCGACCTACCAATAGCTAACTACATATTTTGCAAGATAATCGAATTTGGACCAATCAGACGATGCCACACTAGCTTTTATTATCCCCTTTTGTTATTCTCGCAAGCTGTAACTAAAACGCCCAGAATTACCTTTTTGCCCTTGAGGGCGACGCATGGCACCAGGGTCCCTCGGGTCTTTTGCCCCTTATCTTCTTCCTCGTTGCGCTAGGCGATTCCCTGCCCGATGCAGGGACTCCATCGCTCCATCGCGCAGCTCCTCCCGCGTCTGCAAGATTGTGTGAAGATTTCCCTACCACCGCCGATCCCCACTGGGTCACCACTAGCCACCGGAGGTAGCTTTTCATTGCTGGAGACGAGAGCAGTAGGTCCCCTCCCGATCCACAGGTCTGTAGGAAGATCTCGGCAGTGAAGTTACCACCTACTAGAATTGAGATGGGATGTCGCCAGCCGCAAACTCCCCCACACCATGGTCCACTGCCACCTCCCTTGGGCACAACCACCACCGTGCATGATCCGTTGTTATTCCATGGTTCTCCTCAAAGGACCATGGACGAAGACGCAGGTTGTTGCCGTCGTATGTTTTGCTCTGGCGGCACTGTGCAATCCTTTACACACGATCGTCAGTCGGCCTCGTTGCGCTTGGACGTGAAAGCAGGCATTGCTGTAAGGTGTCTGATCAAGCCTTGGCCATGAAGGCCTTCCTCAAAGAGCGTTCTTCAACCGCCCCTCCCCAGCCGTGGTGACGCTGATGAACGTCGGAGTGAGGAGCGCAAAGAGCAATTAAGATCAAAGCTGAAATAGTTAAGTCGGGGATCCTTTGATCCATTCCAGCTTTGGTCCTTTATATATATCTATATCCAAGGAGGCTCTAGGGTGAAGAGTACAAGGATAGGAGGGAGAGAGGTAGGCAAAGGCTCATTCTCATCTTTCCTGCACAATGAAACCTCCCTCTTTCCTACTTGGATTTAGTGGAAAGATACTACCAACATTATTTCCATCCTATCTTATAAATATGGATTTGGTTGAGATAATCCAATATTCAATACATGCCCTCCAAGCAAGTAGCAAGTTACAATTATCGTATGGGATTTCTTTTTATGTGAAAGGTGTTTCCAAAACGCCATTAATACATATCCATTAAAAGACATTTCTTTTGACAAAAACTAAAGGTCATTAGTGATTTATCACTTTATCCTCTTATTTTTCCTTTTCTCTTTCTTGTTCTTCGTTGGCACTCCTTGGATCCCAAGAAATCCTTTTTAAGGATACTCATTATGCATTTATTTCTATTTCTTATTAAAATATCTCTTTTTGATGATTTCTCTTTATTTCTCTTTTATTTTCCTCATTAGTATTCCTTTTGACATTAGGAATCCTTGGAATACAAAATTCCACCAAGGATAACTCAAAAATCCTCTTTTCACTTGTTTTCCACATTTTATCATTATTTTCAATTTCTTTCTTAATAAAGAAATGCTTAATTGATATTTTCTTTTCTTATTGCTCTCTTTATGCAACTTTGGACTCCTTGGAACCCAAGGAATCCAAGAGGCACGAAATCCCTCTTTGGATATGCCTTCTAGAGGTTTCCATCTCATTCTTTTCTCAAATATTCAATTATTCATTCACTAATTGAATTTTCTTATTATTTGGGCCCAATAGCCAATAAAGCCCACAACACAAACATCAAGGCTATTGTAAACCAAATTTCATTTATTCCAAATATATTATATCATAATTTGTTCAAATATCCATATTATGAGAAATTACATTTCTCACCAAAAGAACCCAAAAATTGGGGTTGTAACATCCTTCCCCTCTTATACAAATTTTGTCCTCAAAATTTTATCAAACAAACAAACAATTCAGGATAAGACTTTTCCATGTCCATTATTGGCCCCTATGTGGCTTTACCGTAGTCATGGTGCTTCCAAAGAACCTTTATCATCACATATTCCTTTCTCTGAGTTCTTTCATCTTGTCATCTATAAACTACACAGGTGACTCAGGCCATTTCAGCCTCCCTTGGCCTCACTAGGTTCATTGCTCAGCACATGGTCGAGGTACCTCACATAGTGCTCTATATTGGACACCTGGAACTCATCACACATTACTTTGTCCTGAGGGGTAAAGTCAACCATAAACTTCTCCACCAATCCATCTGAAATGGACCCATGTATCGGGGACCCAACTTCCTTAGTTGTAGCTTAGAGGGGTCGTTTTTTTTTTCATGTCACATATTTCCCACAGTGAACTGCATGTCAGACTACTTTGCATACACTCATGACTGTTGTCGTCTCTAGGCTCCTTTCAGCCATTGCACGATCAAAGCGAATTCATCTACACACACTGTGGTCCTTTCACCAACATCACCTTACTAAAGTGGTGACCGACACAACCTCCCTTACAAAGCTTCTTTAAATCCCCATACTGGCTATGGTGGTCATCATTACATCTTTCATAGGAAAAGAACTGTCTCTAGCCATCACCCTGAATGAGCACATATGCTCTCATCCGACCCTTTAGTCCGGATCATACTAATCATTAGTTATGGATGATGAACTATACTAACATCGAGTCCTTCATGTACCTACTTCCACCTTTTGGAAGGGAACCTTTAGGTCAAACTTAAGAACCTTTGGACTCGCTTCATGGTTTAGTTGAACCATCTCTCTCATGGGTAGTTCAACCAGATCTGTCCCTTGACAGAACTCTTTCTTTCTCATGTTATCTAGGTAAGGCGATCTACCATAACCCATATTGCATCTCGACCTCCCTTGGTCTAGGGGAGACCTATCACAACATCCATAGTGATGAACTCCCATTCCCTCTCAGGGACTCTTTTGTCCTCTATATCGATACACTGGGTTACTGGGGTTCGTCCTTTACCTCCTAGTTTCCATGGCCATATACCACATGCAACTTCATCTTAAGCATCCAAAATGCTATTGCCATTTACTATCTTGGTAGAACCACGATGTATGGCAATCTTCAATCATGATTTCCTGTGTGTCATGATTCCTCAAGATCGATTCCTCCGAAACCCTAAACCACTCTAGTCGGGGTTTCATCACCTTCTTTTCCCAAAGAAGTGCATCTGAGGTTCTACCACCATCCTTTCATTGTATCCAGGACTAAACTGGCTAACCAAACAACCATTAGCTGATCTCATTACATTAGTGTTAGCCAACCATATCTTCTTTCCAAACTTAGGGTCAACCCAAACTAGTCAGTTACATCTCAACCAGAACATCCATTACCACTTCACATCCTTAAGTATTAGGTAACATACACCTCTATGTATTCAACTTATCATCTCATCTCAACTCTAGGTCTGTATTCATCAAGTACACTCTCTGATCTCATCAACATGGTGATCAAACTCAACCTTGTAAGACCCACCTCTTAGTTTTTGAATTCTACCTGGTATAACTCATCACTCATGCTAAAAACATCCTTATAAGATGACTACCTTATTTCTCTTTAGCATTTGCAAACCATCCATGTATCATTCACTTTACCAGGTCATGCTATCATCTCTGTTCTCATACCTCATAGCAACATTCCAACTCACATCATCTTTGTCCTTGGTGTATGGCATGCATGTTGTCCTATCTCTCATTCCCATAACAAGAGGAAATAAGCATTTGGCTGCAGTCCAAACACAGAGTTTTTCCTGTTCCAAGAGCAGAGATGGTACGTCCCACCTTGTCAGTACACCTTTAAATATAAGTTGAAACGTGTCGTCTATGTCTCTACATCACAATCATCTCGATATCAAGGTTACTTCCATGGAAAATTGGTCTCGAACCTACTTGGGTCACTACACCATCCTTGGCCATCACCTCTAGGTCTATAGGGTGCTGACACTTCTAGGGTCATCCCTCTTCCCTTATGCATCTAGAGAGGGCCCTACTCATCTACCATTTGGGTCCCATGAGTTCATGAAGGTGATCAATCTCCTAACCCATGACCCTCAAACAATGATAGCTGTTACCTCTCGACCCTATGGTCACATGCAACTAGGGAATTAGGCAACTCCTACTTCCATCGGTCTTATCCCTACCTGACCCTAGGATAGACTGAGGATTCTATTTTAGTACATGTCCAACTTAGAACCTTACCCAAGCCTTCATCATCTCTCTTTCTGCATTCAAGGGCGGACTTTCATCCTTTCATAGGGGTCATGGTGACCTGCCGACCTGGGTCAGGCCCCATACCGGTTACCTCCATGGTAACACATCCACATGCACTTAGAGATGGTTATCTATGGGTCTATAGGTTCCTCCTCATACCATGTACTTTTCACTTAGCTTCTCAAGATCCTATGAGACCTCTTTAGGTTTCCTCAAAACTTGCAAAACTGGTATACACCCTACCAAAGGGTCCTTCTCCCAGGATGGGAGGAAACTATACCTCTTGATACAAAGGTCACAAACACCCTTAGGTCTAGGGTTTACATCCACATGAGCATGCTTAACCCTAGAAAGCTAATAAGGCACAAGCAGATCACCTACTGAACCATGCTAAGTCATACTTGTCCTCTTTCCTCGATACTGGATCGAGATAAAAATTTCCTTTATCATCAACCTAGTTATGAGGGGTTCATCAAACATACCTTAGACTTAAGGGGCTTCCCTTTTCCTCTATGCATGAGGAGTACGATGCTCGCTTCTATAGGAAATCAACTCTCCTCATGAGCATTAGGTACACCACTTCCCCTCTTAGGCCTAGAGACCTTAGGTTCACTTGTATGTGTCCAACTACATACTCTGTCTCTTAACCACAAACCAAACATGTAACGGCTATGACATACAGTTCCTGTCATCTTTTCCCTTGATCAACACTTTAAAGTTGTGTACTCCTCAAGGACAATCAATAAGGTACAAGGCCTCATAACCTGTTACTAAACCTCTCTAGGGTATACAAAACTTCTTCTTCCCTTCTCAGAAGGTAAACACTTATACCATAGGCACATAGGTGCCAGAAGCCTCATCCTCTCGCTAGGGTTTGGTTCCTCCCATGGCAACCAAGACATCATCAACCTCTAGGGATCAAGCATGTGGTGACCACCATCTTCCACTTAGGTCGCATCATCCTCAACTCCCTTCTTTTCCTCATATCTCGGAGTCTAGGATTCCAACCTTCTTGTTTGGTTCCTACTCTCTGTTTCTAGAGCTAACCCTACAACGAACCTCACCATTAGAGGTCCTCTCTTCATGAAGGATCAACCCCGAAAGCATGCCCCTACCCGGATTAAGCCTATGTTCAACTTATGTTCGCTCAAGGTTATCCATAGTTCTTTAAGCTTATTTCATAAGCCATCCATCACTCTCTCCTAGTTAGGGTTTCAACCTATTTCTCCCACTACTGATACATTCTGGGTGCCCATTATGCCCATATAAGCTCATGGGGTTTCCATAGGTTCTTCTCTAACCTCATCAATGAAGGAGCTATCATTCACTCTAACATGCACGACCCTTCCCAGGGTTGGGTTTCCAAAGGCGCTAGGTCACCCATGGATCATACGGCATCCCAAAGGCATGTCCTTTCAAACACCTGGTCTATTGTGATATCTGTTCACCACTTCATCTCTTTCTAACCAACACTTAGGGTTAGGGTTATCATCATCCTCAGAGGATGTGTCAGGTCTCTACTTACAATGGATATCTCTATCTACAAGACTAACTCTCTTTATCTATCCTCCTGATAAGAAGTTCTAGCGTCAAGTTTCTTCTGAGGGCATGACAACTTATGTCATACGACCTAAGCATGTATCTATTCTTTAGTTTACGCTTACTCTATTAAGCTTATATCCATGACATCTTATATACATGCTTTTCATTAATTTGATGGAGGATTCCTTAGACCTTATTAATCTTACCCATACCTCAAGAGGGTGAGGAAAAGAGAGAAAACCCTAATCCTTAAGGTCCTTAACAGAATTTGTGATGAGAAGGGATGAATAAGATGAGAAAGTCCTAAAGGTATCTTATTTCGATTCATACCCTAAGACTTTGGCCAGGAAGTCACACGGATCCGGGAGTCCTCGTATTCTGACTAGCGGTGTGGAGGAAAATATTTCCAGCCCCTGGTCGTGATCCTTTTCTAGACACATCCATCTTTTGGATAATCCTATAATAATTCCCTTCAGTTCTATGGATTTTGTAAAATTTAATAATTATTAATGGTTAAGTGAGGAACCTACGCTCTGATACCAAATGTTACGACCCTGCCTCCCAGTAACTCCCAATTAAGGGAGACCGAAAGGATAGAGCCGTTAACCAATAACCTGGATTAAAGGTTCGACAAATAATCATTAACAATGATTAAATTCTACCAACTATACTGAAATATGGAGAAAAGTAAAAGCTTTTGCATACCTTTTAAAACTGGGATTTCAAAACTTCTATCCACACAGATGCTACTCTATCTAATCCTCCTTTGCACTTTAATTCTCATTTAGTACCACATATGCCACTTTACAGTTTGTTCTTTTCATTGTACCTAAAACGCCAGCAAACAAAACGTCGGTCAGCCAAAGCTGGTATGTGGGGGAAACAATAATCATGCAAATATGTTAACAACGTAATCATTCAATTAATCATTTAACAACCAAGATTACGTTTTAAGCCATACTACTTAATCCTTTCCTATCCCCTAACTCTGTGCTATCCCTTGTATGCTACCTCTCTTTAGGTAGCTTCTTACCCCCATGGTCCTACCTTACAGGTAGCCAATACCTAGGGTAATAGAGTCGCATGGAACTACCCGCAGGTAGCCCAATATCTAACTCATGATGACTTGATGGACCTACCCCATTGATAGCCATTTACTAATTCATATAATGACCTGATGGACCTACTCCATTGGTAGCCATTTACTAGGTCAATTATTAAGCCACAGAGGGGACCATGATCTGAGCTAGTAGGCACATATCTTATGTGATAGTCATAGCCACATTATAGTTTGCATGAATTAAAATCATCCAACAATTAATTCATGACATCGAGGAAAACTTTGGTAAATCTCGGAAAACTAACTCGAGATATTCATAAGAGTAACCACATACCTGATTTGATGATTTCACAAGAATTAAGAAAATCCAACCAACAATGCAATCCAAGCAAGCAATTCAATAATCACATAATTCCTGAAAAGAATATGTACTCTATTTATTACACACTTTATCAAGAATCTACTTTATTGACTTGGATTCACTTTCTAGGGTTTTTGTATCCATTTTAAACCATGACAAGATCATTATGTGCATCTATCATTAATTCAAAGTTCATTAGGGTCTAATTAAGATATGAACTCGTTTTACCATCATTCTACCTTTAATTCATGAGAAAACCCTAATCACTACATATAGGGTATTTATCCAGAATTAAGAAATTTTATGTGCAAATAACTTAGGCCCATCATTTTACAACATATTTTCACATTTTCAAATCATATACGATTTTATTCTTTTTAACCTTAAATTTAGGGTTTCTAAATAATCATTCTCATATGGGGTAAAAAACCTAAAATTATGCAATTTTTCATCTAGATCAGGTTTGAATCTAAAATTATCATTCAATAGGTTATTAACACTTCAATTAACCCATTAAGCATACTAGATTCAACCTTTAATCACAAATAGGGTTTTTAACTTAACTTTAATGCACTTTTCATCATCTTAATATACTTTTACAATTAGGAACGGAAATAGGATTTCATATCATTTTTATTGGATTACTCTTGTTCTCCTAATCAATTTTCTTATATAGCTTGTCTTTATTTGACCTACCAATAGCTAACTACATATTTTGGAAGATAATCGAATTTGGACCAATCAGACGATGCCACACCAGCTTTTATTATCCCCTTTTGTTATTCTCGCAAGCTATACCTAAAACGCCCATAATTACCTTTTTGCTCTTGAGGGTGACACATGGCACCAGGGGCCCTCGGGTCTTTTGCCCCTTATCTTCTTCCTCGTTGCGCTAGGCGATTCCCTGCCCGACGCAGGGACTCCAACGCTCCATCGCGCAGCTCCTCCTGCGTCTGCAAGATTGCGTGAAGATTTCCCTACTACCGCCGATCCCCGCTGGGTCACCACTAGCCACCGGCGGTAGCTTTTCATTGCTGGAGACGAGAGCAGCAGGTCCCCTCCCGATCCACAAGTCTGCAGGAGGATCTCGGTAGCTAAGTTACCACCTACTAGAATTGAGATGGGATGCTGCCAGCCTCAAACTCCCACACGCCATGGTCCGCTGCCACCTCCCTTGGGCACAACCACCACCGTGCCTGATCCATTGTTATTCCATGGTTCTCCTCCAAGAACCATGGACGAAGACGCAGGTTGCTTCAGTCGTCTGTTTTGCTCCGGCGCCACTGTTCAATCCTTTGCACACGATCGTCAGTCGGCCCCGTTGCGCTTGGACGTGAAAGCAGGCATTGCTGTAAGGTGCCTGATCAAGCCTTGGTCATGAAGGCCTTCCTCAAAGAGCGTTCTTCAACCGCCCCTCCCCAGCCGTGGTGACGTTGATGAACGTCGGAGAGAGGAGCGCAGAGAGCAATTAAGATCAAAGCTGAGATAGTTAGGTCGGGGTTCCTTTGATCCATTCAAGCTTCGGTCCTTTATATATATATATCCAAGGAGGCTCTAGGGTTAAGAGTACGAGGATAGGAGGGAGAGAGGTAGGCAAAGGCTCGTTCTCATCTTTCCTACACTACAAAACCTCCCTCTTTCCAACTTGGATTTAGTGGAAAGATACTACCAACATTATTTCCATCCTATCTTATAAATATGGATTTGGTTGAGATAATCCAATATGCAATACTTGCCCTCCAAGCAAGTATCTAGTTACAATTATCGTATGGGATTTCTTTTTATGTGAAAGGTGTTTCCAAAACACCATTAGTACATATCCATTAAAAGACATTTCTTTTGATAAAAGCTAAAGGTCATTAGTGATTTATCACTTTATCCTCTTATTTTGCATTTTCTCTTTCTTGTTCTTCATTGGGACTCCTTGGATCCCAAGAAATCCTTTTTAAGGATACTCATTATGCATCTATTTCTATTTCTTATTAAAATATCTCTTTTTGATGATTTCTCTTTATTTCTCTTTTATTTTCCTCATTAGTATTCCTTTTGACATTATGAATCCTTGGAATACGAAATTCCACCAAGGATAACTCAAAAATACCTCTTTTCACTTGTTTTCCACATTTTATCATTATTTTCAATTTCTTTCTTAATAAAGAAATGCTTAATTGATCTTTTCTTTTCTTATTGCACTCTTTATGCAACTTTGGACTCCTTGGAACCCAAGGAATCTAAGAGGCACGAAATCCCTCTTTGGATTTGCCTTCTAGAGGTTTCCATCTCATTCTTTTCTCAAATATTCAATTATTCATTCACTAATTGAATTTTCTTATTTTTTGGGCCCAATAGCCAATAAAGCCCACAACACAAACATCAAGGCTATTTTAAACCAAAATTCATTTATTCCAAATATATTATATCATAATTTGTTCAAATATCCATATTATGAGAAATTATATTTCTGACCAAAAGAACCCAAAAATTGGGGTTGTAACAAAGCACCAAGGATAAACTCTTCTTCACCACAAAGAACACTAGGGATGAGAACAAGATGGGAGAAAGAAGGAGGAAGGTTAAAAGAGGTACATGCATGTGTAGAAGAGGTGTTATATACATTGGAGTATGAGAGAGGTGAAAGGGGTTAGGTGTCAAGATATTAGGGTTTGTCATGATACTTGTCCGTCAAAGAACAAAAATGGATTGACTAAAATAATGCAAACCACTAAGGTCATGAAAAGTAAGAAAACGATGTGACATCACTTGGTCATGCATGGCCATCGGTCGTAGAAACACATGCCCTCATCATTCATGGTTGCATAAAACCATGCAAACCACACTTCAAGTGACATAAACCCTAGGTCAAGCAACCCAAGGGAGGGATCCAAACTCAAGAGACCATAGGGATCTCAAAGAAAATATCAAAACTTCATTCAACCATAGAGAAACCACCAAGGAACAACAAGGTTGGCTGTTGAAAGACCCAAAACCAAACAATCAACATAAAAGTCTAGATCAAAATAGGCATCAAGGCAAACCTTATAAACCACTCTCATCATATCACCACTTCTCTCCTAATCAAACCAATCATAATAAGGTGCCCCCAAGGAACCATCTTCACTCTTATGATGCCAAGGAACAAAGGGCACAACCTACATTTGAGAAATTGCAAGATAACCCTTCCACATGGGTAAATTTCAAGTTGGTCCAAAATAAGCAAAACTAGCTCAAACATCATCCAAACAGGACCAAACTGATTGACAAGCATGTCACATGATATTAAGGAATCTCAAGAGATTAGATTAAGTTAAGTATCTTATTAAGAAAACCAAAAAAGGTTAGCTTGAAAGGTAGATAAAGGGCCTTACAACAATGAACCCCTAACAAGGATTTTGCCCCCAACAAGCTATGTGAAAAGAGATGGGTACTTCCTACACATCTCTTCCTCCAGCTCCCATGTGGCTTCCTCTATGCCAAGATGATGCCATAAAACATTAACCAAAACAATGTCCTTCTTATTCAACTTCTTTATCCTTCTATATAGGATCGACACATGCCCTTCCACATAAGAGATATTCTCATCCAACTCAACCTCTTATGGATGCAACTCCAACACCATGTCAGGGTTACACTTCCTCAACATGGGCACATGAAACACCAGATGGAACCTGTGCAACTCAGGTGGCAACTCCAACTTGTAGTCCACTTTTCCAACACATAAGGTCCCTTATATCTAGTAGCCAACTTACCCTTCTTCCCAGACCTCAAAACACCTTTCCAAGGAGAGACCTTGAGATACACTCTATCTCCCACTCGGAACTGCAATAGTCTATGCCGATTCTCTGCATATGACTTCTGCCTATCTTGGGTTTCCTTCAACTATTGTTAAATAACTTTGATATTTTTTGTCATCTGCTGTACAAGATCATGACCCAAAAGCTGATACTTACTGGCCTCATACCAACACAAAGGAGATCTACAATGTCTCCAATACAAAGCCTAGTAAGGTGTGATATGAATGCTTCTTTGAAAATTGTTGCTATATTCAAATTCTATCAAACTGTGGTGCACATCCCAACTTCCCAAGAGCTAAAAAACACATGCTCTCAATAGATCTTCCAAGATCATATTGTCCTTTTTGACTTCCCATCTATCTGTGGGTGAAATGCGGTACTAAACTTCAACTGTGTACCCACAACTTTGCGCATACATTCCCAAAAATGATTGGTGAATTGAGGACCTCTATCAGACATGATGGTAGTTGGGGTACCGTGCAAGCTAACTATCTCATAAACATATATCTGAGCAAGCTTCTATGCCTTATGTGTCTTCTTTGGTGGAAAAAAGTGCGTTGTCTTTGTCAACATATCAACTATCACCTAGATGATTTCATGACCCTTGGTTGTCCTAGGCAAACCAACCACAAGGTCCATCATTACATGATCCCACTTCCACTGTGGTATAGGTAACAGTTGCAAAGTCCCTATAGGCTTTTGATGCTCTACCTTAACTTGCTGACACATACAACACTATGCCACAAACCCATCCACATCATGCTTCAGTCCAAGCCACCAATACAAATTTTTAAGATTGTGGTACATCTTGGTGCTACCTGGATGCATAGAATACATCAAAGAATGAGCCTCTTCTAAGACCATCTTGCTCAGATTATCAACATTAGGAACCACGATTCTTTTGTGGTAACATTTTGATGAACACTATCAAACCGACAGTCAAATCATCATAGGAATTACGCAGAATAACCATTAGCAACAGATTTACTAAAAATACTAAAAATTAAAATTGTTTTGCAAAGAGATCCATTGCCAGGAAACTCTTAAAGAAAGAACTAAGACAATATATACATCATGGTTCACATTGTGCATACATTGTACCATATTTTCTCGAGGATATCATATACCAGTTGCTTTGCCCAAAGATATACATAAGCAACATAAAACCTCTAGGCATACAAGACAAAATCTCATATCATTTTTAAAACCATTACGTACTAGCTCCCAAGGATATGAGAGTACAGATATGACACATAAGACTTCTATTTATAATACACGACAAACAACACACTCAACCTGAGCTGTTACTATTGTCCCTGTTGTTGTTATCCTCCCTCTGTAGTATGGTCTCTACCTCCTCGTCTGGGTCCACCTAAAAAATGTTGGGACCAAGGGGTGAGAAACAAGTCCCATCGAGATATATAACTCTCTGCCAATAATATTATTATCTCAAGTAAACAATATAAAATAGAGTAGAGGACCTTTTATATTAATAATCAAGATTGATCATGGTTTAAAAGCATAACAGAGAAATATCATCTTTTAAAGCATTGTAGCTATCTAAGATGGAGCAATAAATCATCTTTTCACTTTATAAGGAATACGAAGCACATATATACCATATATCTATTTAAGATGTAGAAATGTAGTGTAATATCAACCAATGTTTTTGTATTCAATCCTTAAGTAGATACGCTACACGACTGATTACATATTTACAATCACACTTATTCCCAGAGAAGATGAGGTATACCGCTCATGCTCCAATTGACCACCGCTTAGTCAAAATCAGTACCATACAAGGTCAACAAAAGAGCTGGCTGCCAAGACCTCACCTGTCTCAGTTAGTATACAACTACTGGAAGTGACATCATGTCAAACTACAACTAGCTTTCTGGGGTATAGATGCGTCTTTGCTATATAGCTATAGCGGCATCATGCACTCTCTTTGGGGAGATCATACAACAACCCCATTACATTTTCATCAGGGCGATCACACAAAAACCCTGGTATTCCTCGGGGAGATGGCACAGAAATCCCTATTTGGACGTAAGGATATGTTCGTCCATAACCCCCACATATTAAAAAATATGCACTTCGAGTTAAACACGTTTCACCATTCAGGAAATCCTAACACCGAATGGATCTATGGCCAAGGAAACTACATGATAAGGTTCCACTTGATTAATTAGGTGCATTATAGTATCATTTAACATCAACCAAGTTACAAGCATTAATTATAACATATGCTACAAAGAAAAGGTGTAATACATTTATCATGTACTTTCATAATCTTTGGAAACATTGAATGCATAACACTCAGGATCTCAGTCCCTTATCACAATACTGGGAATTCTCATCCCTTCACATTATCATCATCATGATTGCTAGATCTGGGTATTCAAACCCTTAGTTCATCACTGAACATTGTCACCTTTATTAGGTAATTATTACCTCTAGTTCCTCAGACGAGGTATACATTATACTTATTGCACAAGTATTTCACATGGCTCACAAGGCCCATTTAATCTACATCATATGAAACATCATAGCTCATACCAGGCTATGCTCATCATCTCATGACACATGAATGGTTAGTATTTCATGATAAAAACAATATCAAGCAATGCAAGAGAAATACAACCTTCCCATTATTAGGGTTAGGGTTTCCCTACCAAGCCGATTAGGGTTTCAAGCCGACTAGGGTTTCAAGCCAATTAGGGTTTCAAGTTCATATTATCAAGAATCATAACCCAGATTCCTTGGCCATAGATGGTTTTCAAATTTAATTCCATATACCATATTTCCAAGAGTTGAGTTTTCCTTTTAAGTGGAAGCGTATTCATGGCTTTGGTCTAATTTTGTTTCTTTGTCAGCTTAATCCAAAAAGTGCTATATTGGTAAATATATTTACAAAAGTCTGCTAAATTGAGTGTTTTTCAATAAATTACCGTTGGACTTATGGTCCCCCACCCCCATATGGTCTTCAAATCTAGTCCTACATACCATATTTCCCAGAGCTAAGTCTTTCTTGTAAGCGGAAGTGTTAGCTAAGGATGAAGTCGGTTGCTTAGTGGCTCAGATATTCACGGCTCTTTTTTATTTGTCACTCAAGCCAAATAGTGCTATACTAGTAATCATTTTTACAAAAGTGTTGCAAATTGAGTTTTCTTTCAACAAATTACATGTTGGACATATGGTCCCCCACCCCGACATAGTATTCAAATCTAATCCCACATACCATATTTCCAAGAGTTAAGTTTTCCTTTTAAGCGGAAGCGTAAGCCAAGGCCGAAGTTAGTTGTTTAGTGGATCGCAGATATTCATGGCTAAGTAGAATTTTGTTTCTTTGTTAGCTTAAACCAAAGAGTGTTATATTGGTAAAGTGGTGTTTACATGGGTTTGCCTTGGTGACACCTTGTCATTTCCCTTTTTTATTTCTAGTTACATTTACAAAAGTTTGCTAAATTAGGTTTTTTAAAATAAATTATGGTCCTCTACCCCCATATGGTTTTCAAATCTAGTCCCATTTATCACATTTCCAAGAACTAAGTCTTTCTTTTAAGAGGAAGTGTTAGTCAAGGTTGAAGTCGATTGTTTAGTGGCTCATATATTCATAGCTAAGTCAAACTTTGTTTTTGTCACTCAACCCAAAGAGTGTTGTCTGGTAATCATTTTTACATAAGTGTTCTAAATTAGTTTTTTTTCTTCAACAAATTACCTACTGGACTTATGGTCCCCCAACCTGATATAGTTTTCAAATCTAATCCCACATATCTTATTCCCAAAAGTTATATGATGCTTCGACGTGCCACAAAGTGAATTACTAAAAATGAAGCATGTAACTAATACTAATCAACTAGTTTACCATAAAACACATGAAATTTAAACCAATTTCACATCAGCACAGAAGTTGAACCTTATTACATTTGAGTCCACATGAAGCCACCAATATCATATTACATGCCAAAAGATGTACACATATAACTGTTCACTGGCTCACTAGCCACAACCTGTTACATATGATAACATGTTCATATACATCATGTCATATCTATACAACAAGAGCATATAGCCAAAACACCGTCTTGATATACAACAACTATAAAGGCTCGCCAAGGACTTGAGTGTATAGGGATGAAACATAGGGCTCAACTATAAAACACTGGCAATATATCCAATCTTTACTCATCTATTGCTCCTCTTGTTGCTCATCCTCAACCACACGATCTCTACCTCATCGTGTATGACCACCTAAAAGATGTGAAAACCCACAGGGTGAGACCAAACGTCCCAGTGAGAGATATAACTCTCTACCAACATCTATTATAAGCATAGGTAAACTACACATGTAGACAAATTATCATCCAGTTGAGAAAATTCAGCAAAACAATATGTATTAAACTGATAATATAGGTTAAGCAATTACTTCTAAGCAATAGAACAATTAATACTCTAAGAAGAAATATGAAGAACATGTATAACATTTGATTTCTCTTACCACATTATAATTCAAGAAATCAGTAATAAAATAAGGAAAAGGTTCATCCGATTTGAGACATATTTAACCCTAAGAAAATATACTACATGTCTATATTATGTTTTTTATTATGTCCTGAGGAGATGATGCATACCACTCGTGCTCCAACTGACCACTACTAAGCCAAAATTAGTGCAATACAAGATCAATGGAAGAGCCAGAATCTATGATCTATCCACACTCTCAATTAGTCTGAGTCTGTCGTAGTGACATATCAAGTCCAACTGCAAAACAACCTAGCCCTCCTTGGTATATAGGTCACAAAACTAGTAAAATGAGACACCACTGTGGCAGTTCTCCTACATGGGCATGACTGCAACCATCCTAGTAAACATATCACATGAGCGAATCAAATCATCTGAGATATGACCTTGACTGTTCTCGTGTCAGGGTATGACCTCAACCATCCCAATGTATTAAGGATGCAAGGAGATGCCTTGACCTGCACCCTGCATATTCACCAATATGTGTTCCTAGTTTCGCACATGAATTTCTCGTTTCACCATCCAGCTAATACTGACACTGAAGATGGGTCTATGACACATGGAAACCACATGGTTAGGGTTTCACTTAATTAATTAAGACAATTGTGTATCTTTTAGCATCAATCAAGTTACAACGTAGAAACCTTACAAAAACTCTATAAAGTTAAGGACATAATATAACTTCAGAAGATATAAAACATAGAAAGTGTGAACTTGTGACATCATTACATGATACCATTATCTTACAAGGCCATCAAAATCATTATCAAATCACTAGGGAATATCAATTCTTCATCACATTACAAGAGTATATCACCTCATAGTAGGCATAAAGCCTCTTCCAGGTCATCAAAGCGATCACACCATTCCTACATGTCAACATCATCTCATCATGCCTCATCAAGGCTCACATTTATCATCTTGTGATACATGATCACCATCATAACATTCACAAGCTATGACTACCATTCACCTACATGGTTAGTGTCATAAAAGTAGGAGAGAGAAACAATGTAGCATCATTGCAAACTATCACATTGCACAAGGTAAACAACCATTGTTATAATCCCACATTAGGATTATGGTTTCAACATTATGTCTAATTAGGGTTTTACATCACAATAATATCAACAAACCCCGGGTATGTCAACCTTCCCACATTCTTGGAACACCCTTGTGATCTTTCATGGTCGACAATAAGACAACCATACTTATCAAACACATGTCATAACCCTTCATGGTTGAACAAGGCATAGGTCACAAACCATGTGATTGAAGGGAGGTACACATCATGGTCAAAGACAATCCTCAAGACCAGAGATCAAAGTACGATCGTGACACACCAGCGGTCGATGAAGATTCACCACGGTCAAAGATACATCAACGATAAAGAGAACCACCAAGTTTAACAACCAAAACCAACGACCAAAGCTAAAACCAACGATCGTATGAACCCTAGGTTGCAGGATACATTAGTGACCAAGTTCCTACAAAGATTGAACGGTTAAAGGAATACGGACATCCAAGCGGTTGAAGGGATCCTAAAGTTTACATTACCAAAGAGGAAACTAGTCCATGCCACCAAAACTAAGGGAAATCCATCTCATTTGACCAAACATCTCCAAACCTTCAACCACTTAGGTACCATCATGAATAACATCCAAGAGAGAGAAAACCACTAGAAAATCATGAGAAAGATAGATGATTAACATCATGAAATTGATCAGCCAAGAGGGATGCAAAAACTTACGGAAAACTTCATCCAAAACCTAGAAAAAAAGTACCACATGTGAGCAACACAAAAACCATGAATTGAGGGATGAAAGCTTAAGATCAAGCGCATGAAAACAGAACCAAAACTCCACCTTAAGCAAGGCAACCAAACCATGAACAAAGATGACAAAAGCTAATGTTAAGTTGCATGTCATACCATCATCTTCTCTATCACTTAGATTTTTGGGTACATGAATTAGGGTTTAAACAAGGAAACACATACATGTAAGATTAACATAAAAACACCACCCTAATAAAGATATCATCAAAAAAAGAAATTAATAACTTTTTTAAATAAGATGCATGTAGGATTAAAGTGATATAATAGAGAAGGTAGAAAATTATATAATCCTCCTTGGATGATAGTTGCATCACCTCCAAGAAAAGTTCCAAAAACAAGAAAGGAACCCTAGATTTGATCTCCTCCACGTCCAAGCTAATCACTACCACAAAAGAGAAGGAAAAAACCTGGGTTAAAAGGGTAAGAAAGGGAGATCCAAAACCTAAAGGCTACATGGAACAAAATAAGGAGAATGAAGAGCCAAGATGGCTTCTTTTCACTTAGATACCACCATGGAAAACCATAGTCTCCGATCATTCTGAAGAAAAGATCTTCAAGATAGCCACCTTGGTTTACACCATAGCCTACAACCAAAAGAGGACAAGGTGGGTAGGGTTCTTCAAGAAAATGAGATCAATAGATGGATCACTTACCAAGGAACAAGGAACCACCAAAGATCACCAAGGAAGAGATCCTCCAAGCTTGGATCACGACATGCTAAAGACATCGACCACCAAGAATGTTACGACCCCGCCTCCCGGTAACCCCCAATTAAGGGAGACCGAAAAGACAGAGCCGTTAACCAATAACTCGGATCAAAGGTTCGAAAAATAATCATTAACGATTATTAAATTATACCAACTATACTGAAATATGGAGAAAAGTAAAAGCTTTTGCATACCTTTTAAAACTGGGATTTCAAAACTTCTATCCACACAGATACTACTCTATCTAATCCTCCTTTTCACTTTAATTCTCATTTAGTACCACATATGCCACTTTACTGTTTGTTCTTTTCATTGTATCTAAAACATCGACAAACAAAACGTCGGTCAGCCGAAGCTGGTATGTGGGGGAAACAATAATCATGCAAATATATTAACAACATAATCATTCAATTAATCATTTAACAACCAATATTACGTTTTAAGCCATACTACTTAATCCTTTCCTATCCCCTAACTATGTGCTATCCCTTGTATGCTTCCTCTCCTTAGGTAGCTTCTTACCCCCATGGACCTACCTTACAGGTAGCCAATACCTAGGGTAATAGAGTCGCATGGAACTACCCGCAGGTAGCCCAATATCTAACTCATGATGACTTGATGGACCTACCCCATTGGTAGCCATTTACTAAGTCATCTAATGACCTGATGGACCTACTCCATTGGTAGCCATTTACTAGGTCAATTATTAAGCCACAGAGGGGACCGTGATCTGAGCTAGTAGGCACATATATTATGTGATAGTCATAGCCACATTATAGTTTGCATGAATTAAAATCATCCAACAATTAATTCATGACATCGAGGAAAACTTCGATAAATCTCAGAAAACTAACTCGAGATATTCATAAGCGTAACCACATACCTGATTTGATGATTTCACAAGCATTAAGAAAATCCAACCAAGAATGCAATCCAAGCAAGCAATTCAATAATCACATAATTCCTGAAAAGAATATGTACTCTATTTATTACACACTTTATCAAGAATCTACTTTATTGACTTGGATTCACTTTCTAGGGTTTTTGTATCCATTTTAATCAATGACAAGATCATTATGCGCATCTATCATTAATTCAAAGTTCATTAGGGTCTAATTAAGATATGAACTCATTTTACCATCAATCTACCTTTTATTCATGAGAAAACCCTAATCACTACATATAGGGTATTTATCCAGAATTAAGAAATTTTATGTGCAAATAACTTAGGTCCATCATTTTACAACATATTTTCACATTTTCAAATCATATACGATCTTATCCTCTTTTACCTTAAATTTAGGGTTTCTAAATAATCATTCTCATATGGGGTAAAAACCCTAAATTATGCAATTTTACATCTAGATCAGGTTCGAATGTAAAATTATCATTCAACAGGTTATTAACACTTCAATTAACCCATTAAGTATACTAGATTCAATCTTTAATCACAAATAGGGTTTTTAACTTAACTTTAATGCACTTTTCATCATCTTAATATACTTTTGAAATTAGGAATGGAATTAGGATTTCATATCATTTTTATTGGATTCCTCTCATTCTCCTGATCAATTTTCATATACAGCATGTCTTTATTCGACCTACCAATAGCTAACTACATATTTTGCAAGATAATCGAATTTGGACCAATCAGACGATGCCACACTAGCTTTTATTATCCCCTTTTGTTATTCTCGCAAGTTGTAACTAAAACGCCCAGAATTACCTTTTTGCCCTTGAGGGCGACGCATGGCACCAGGGTCCCTCAGGTCTTTTGCCCCTTATCTTCTTCCTCGTTGCGCTAGGCGATTCCCTACCCGATGCAGGGACTCCATCGCTCCATCGCGCAACTCCTCCCGCGTCTGCAAGATTGTGTGAAGATTTCCCTACCACCGCCGATCCCCACTGGGTCAACACTAGCCACCGGCGGTAGCTTTTCATTGCTGGAGACGAGAGCAGTAGGTCCCCTCCCGATCCACAGGTCTGCAGGAGGATCTCGGCAGTGAAGTTACCACCTACTAGAATTGAGATGGGATGCCGCCAGCTGTAAACTCCCCCACACCATGGTCCGCTGCCACCTCCCTTGGGCACAACCACCACCGTGCATGATCCGTTGTTATTCCATGGTTCTCCTCCAAGGACCATGGACGAAGACGCAGGTTGTTGCCGTCGTATGTTTTGCTCTGGCAGCACTGTGCAATCCTTTGCACACGATCGTCAGTCGGCCTCATTGCGCTTGGACGTGAAAGCAGGCATTGTTGTAAGGTGTCTGATCAAGCCTTGGCCATGAAGGCCTTCCTCAAAGAGCGTTCTTCAACCGCCCCTCCCCAGCCGTGGTGACGCTGATGAACGTCGGAGAGAGGAGCGTAGAGAGCAATTAAGATCAAAGCTGAGATAGTTAGGTCGGGGTTCCTTTGATCCATTCCAGCTTCGGTCCTTTATATATATCTATATCCAAGGAGGATCTAGGGTGAAGAGTACGAGGATAGGAGGGAGAGAGGTAGGCAAAGGCTCATTCTCATCTTTCCTACACAATGAAACCTCCCTCTTTCCTACTTGGACTTAGTGGAAAGATACTACCAACATTATTTCCATCCTATCTTATAAATATGGATTTGGTTGAGATAATCCAATATTCAATACATGCCCTCCAAGCAAGTAGCAAGTTACAATTATCATATGGGATTTCTTTTTATGTGAAAGGTGTTTCCAAAACGCCATTAATACATATCCATTAAAAGACATTTCTTTTGACAAAAACTAATGGTCATTAGTGATTTATCACTTTATCCTCTTATTTTTCCTTTTCTCTTTCTTGTTCTTCGTTGGGACTCCTTGGATCCCAAGAAATCCTTTTTAAGGATACTCATTATGCATCTATTTCTATTTCTTATTAAAATATCTCTTTTTGATGATTTCTCTTTATTTCTCTTTTATTTTCCTCAGTAGTATTCCTTTTGACATTAGGAATCCTTGGAATACAAAATTCCACCAAGGATAACTCAAAAATCCTCTTTTCACTTGTTTTCCACATTTTATCAATATTTTCAATTTCTTTCTTAATAAAGAAATGCTTAATTGATATTTTCTTTTCTTATTGCACTCTTTATGCAACTTTGGACTCCTTGGAACCCAAGGAATCCAAGAGGCATGAAATCCCTCTTTGGATATGCCTTCTAGAGGTTTCCATCTCATTCTTTTCTCAAATATTCAATTATTCATTCACTAATTGAATTTTCTTATTATTTGGGTCCAATAGCCAATAAAGCCCACAACACAAACATCAAGGCTATTGTAAACCAAAATTCATTTATTCCAAATATATTATATCATAATTTGTTCAAATATCCATATTATGAGAAATTACATTTCTCACCAAAATAACCCAAAAATTGGGGTTGTAACATCCTTCCCCTTTTATACAAATTTTGTCCTCAAAATTTTATCAAACAAAAAAACAATTCAGGATAAGACTTTTCCATGTCCATTATTGGCCCCTATGTGGCTTTACCGTAGTCATGGTGCTTCCAAAGAACCTTTATCATCACATATTCCTTTCTCTGAGTTCTTTCATCTTGTCATCTATAAACTGCACAGGTGACTCAGGCCATTTCAGCCTCCCTTTGGCTCACTAGGTTCATTGCTCAGCACATGGTCGAGGTACCTCACATAGTGCTCTATATTAGACACCTGGAACTCATCACACATTACTTTGTCCTGAGGGGTAAAGTCAACCATAAACTTCTCCACCAATCCATCTCAAATGGACCCATGTATCGGGGACCCAGCTTCCTTAGTTGTAGCTCAGAGGGGTCGTTTTTTTTTCATGTCACATATTTCCCACAGTGAACTGCATGTCAGACTACTTTGCATACACTCACGACTCTTGTCGTCTCTAGGCTCCTTTCAGCCATTTCACGATCAAAGCGACTTCATCTACACACACTGTGGTCCTTTCACCAACATCACCTTACTAAAGTGGTGACCGACACAACCTCCCTTACAAAGCTTCTTTAAATCCCCATACTGGCTATGGTGGTCATCATTACATCTTTCATAGGAAAAGAACTGTCTCTAGCCATCACCCTGAACGAGCACATATGCTCTCATCCGACCCTTTAGTCCGGATCATACTAATCATTAGTTATGGATGATGAACTATACTAACATCGAGTCCTTCATGTACCTACTTCCACCTTTTGGAAGGAAACCTTTAGGTCAAACTTAAGAACCTTTGCACTCGCTTCATGGTTTAGTTGAACCATATCTCTCATGGGTAGTTCAACCAGATCTATCCCTTGACAGAACTCTTTCTTTCTCATGTTATCTAGGTAAGGCGATCTACCATAACCCATATTGCATCTCGACCTCCCTTGGTCTAGGGGAGACCTATCACAACATCCATAGTGATGAACTCCCATTCCCTCTCAGGGACTCTTTTGTCCTCTATATCGATACACTGGGTTACTGGGGTTCGTCCTTTACCTCCTGGTTTCCATGGCCATATACCACATGCAACTTCATCTTAAGCATCCAAAATGCTATTGCCATTTACTATCTTGGTAGAACCACGATGTATGGCTATCTTCAATCATGATTTCCTGTGTGTCATGATTCCTCAAGATCGATTCCTCCGAAACCCTAAACCACTCTAGTCGGGGTTTCATCACCTTCTTTTCCCAAAGAAGTGCATCTGAGGTTCTACCACCATCCTTTCATTGTATCCAGGACTAAACTGGCTAACCAAACAACCATTAGCTGATCTCATTACATTAGTGTTAGCCAACCATATCTTCTTTCCAAACTTAGGGTCAACCCAAACTATTCAGTTACATCTCAACCAGAACATCCATTACCACTTCACATCCTTAAGTATTAGGTAACATACACCTCTATGTATTCAACTTATCATCTCATCTCAACTCTAGGTCTGTATTCATCAAGTACACTCTCTGATCTCATCAACATGGTGATCAAACTCAACCTTGTAAGACTCACCTCTTGGTTTTTGAATTCAACCTGGTATAACTCATCACTCATGCTAAAAACATCCTTATAAGATGACTACCTTATTTCTCTTTAGCATTTGCAAACCATCCATGTATCATTCACTTTACCAGGTCATGCTATCATCTCTGTCCTCATACCTCATAAAAACATTCCAACTCACATCATCTTTGTCCTTGGTGTTAGGCATGCATGTTGTCCTATCTCTCACTCCCATAACAAGAGGAAATAAGCATTTGGCTGCAGTCCAAACACAGAGTTTTTCCTGTTCCAAGAGTAGAGATGGTACATCCCACCTTGTCAGTACACCTTTAACTATAAGTTGAAACGTGTCTTCTATGTCTCTACATCACAATCATCTCGATATCAAGGTTACTTCCATGGAAAATTGGTCTCGAACCTACTTGGGTCACTACACCATCCTTGGCCATCACCTCTAGGTCTATAGGGTGCTGACACTTCTAGGGTCATCCCTCTTCCCTTATGCATCTAGAGAGGGCCCTACTCATCTACCATTTGGGTCCCATGAGTTCATGAAGGTGATCAATCTCCTAACCCATGACCCTCAAACAATGATATCTGTTACCTCTCGACCCTATGGTCACGTGCAACTAGGGAATTAGGCAACTCCTACTTCCATCGGTCTTATCCCTACCTGACCCTAGGATAGACTGAGGATTCTATTTTAGTACATGTCCAACTTAGAACCTTACCCAAGCCTTCATCATCTCTCATTCTGCATTCAAGGGCGAACTTTCATCCTTTGATAGGGGTCATGGTGACCTGCCGACCTGGGTCAGGCCCCATACCGGTTACCTCCATGGTAACACATCCACATGCACTTAGAGATGGTTATCTATGGGTCTATAGGTTCCTCCTCATACCATGTACTTTTCACTTAGCTTCTCAAGATCCTATGAGACCTCTTTAGGTTTCCTCAAAACTTGCAAAACTGGTATACACCCTACCAAAGGGTCCTTCTCCCAGGATGGGAGGAAACTATACCTCTTGATACAAAGGTCACAAACACCCTTAGGTATAGGGTTTACATCCACATGAGTATGCTTAACCCTAGAAAGCTAATAAGGCACAAGCAGATCACCTACTGAACCATGCTAAGTCATACTTGTCCTCTTTCCTCGATACTGGATCGAGATAAAAATTTCCTTTATCATCAACCTAGTTATGAGGGGTTCATCAAACATACCTTAGACTTAAGGGGCTTCCCTTTTCCTCTATGCATGAGGAGTACGATGCTCGCTTCTATAGGAAATCAACTCTCCTCATGAGCATTAGGTACACCACTTCCCCTCTTAGGCCTAGAGACCCTAGGTTCACTTGTAGGTCTCCAACTACATACTCTGTCTCTTAACCACAAACCAAACATGTAACGGCTATGACATACAGTTCCTGTCATCTTTTCCCTTGATCAACACTTTAAAGTTGAGTCCTCCTCAAGGACAATCAATAAGTTACAAGGCCTCATAACCTGTTACTAAACCTCTCCAGGGTATACAAAACTTCTTCTTCCCTTCTCAGAAGGTAAACACTTATACCATAGGCACATAGGTGACAGAAGCCTCATCCTCTCGGTAGTGTTTGGTTCCTCCCATGGCAACCAAGACATCATCAACCTCTAGGGATCAAGCATGTGGTGACCACCATCTTCCACTTAGGTCGCATCATCCTCAACTCCCTACTTTTTCTCATATCTCGGAGTCTAGGATTCCAACCTTCTTGTTTGGTTCCTACTCTCTCTTTCTAGAGCTAACCCTACAACGAACCTCACCATTAGAGGTCCTCTCTTCATGAAGGATCAACCCCGAAAGCATGCCCCTACCCGAATTAAGCCTATGTTCAACTTATGTTCGCTCAAGGTAATCCATAGTTCTTTAAGCTTATTTCATAAGCCATCCATCACTCTCTCCTAGTTAGGGTTTCAACCTATTTCTCCCACTACTGATACATTCTGGGTGCCCATTATGCCCATATAAGCTCATGGGGTTTCCGTAGGTTCTTCTCTAACCTCATCAATGAAGGAGCTATCCTTCACTCTAACATGCACGACCCTTCCCAGGGTTGGGTTTCCAAAGGCGCTAGGTCACCCATGGATCATATGCCATCCCAAAGGCATGTCCTTTCAAACACTTGGTCTATTGTGATATCTGTTCACCACTTCATCTCTTTCTAACCAACACTTAGGGTTAGGATTATCATCATCCTTAGAGGATGTGTCAGGTCTCTACTTACAATGGATATCTCTATCTCCAAGACTAACTCTCTTTATCTATCCTCCTGATAAGAAGTTCTAGCCTCAGGTTTCTTCTGAGGGCATGACAACTTATGTCATACGACCTAAGCATGTATCTATTCTTTAGTTTACGCTTACTCTATTAAGCTTATATCCATGACATCTTATTTACATGCTTTTCATTAATTTGATGGAGGATTCCTTTGACCTTATTAATCTTACCCATACCTCAAGAGGGTGAGGAAAAGAGAGAAAACCCTAATCCTTAAGGTCCTTAACAGAATTTGTGATGAGAAGAGATGAATAAGATGAGAAAGTCCTAAATGTATCTTATTTCGATTCATACCCTAAGAATTTGGCCAGGAAGTCACACGGATCCGGGAGTCCTCGTATTCTGACTAGCGGTGCGGAGGAAAATATTTCCAGCCCCTGGTCGTGATCCTTTTCTAGACACCTCCATCTTTTGGATAATCCTCTAATAATTCCCTTCGGTTCTATGGAGTTTGTAAAATTTAATAATTATTAATGGTTAAGTGAGGAACCTACGCTCTGATACCAAATGTTACGACCCTACCTCCCAGTAACTCCCAATTAAGGGAGACCGAAAGGACAGAGCCGTTAACCAATAACCCGGATTAAAGGTTCGACAAATAATCATTAACAATTATTAAATTCTACCAACTATACTGAAATATGGAGAAAAGTAAAAGCTTTTGCATACCTTCTAAAACTGGGATTTCAAAACTTCTATCCACACAGATGCTACTCTATCTAATCCTCCTTTGCACTTTAATTCTCATTTAGTACCACATATGCCACTTTACAGTTTGTTCTTTTCATTGTACCTAAAATGCCAGCAAACAAAACGTCGGTCAGCCAAAGCTGGTATGTGGGGGAAACAATAATCATGCAAATATGTTAACAACGTAATCATTCAATTAATCATTTAACAACCAAGTTTACGTTTTAAGCCATACTACTTAATCCTTTCCTATCCCCTAACTTTGTGCTATCCCTTGTATGCTACCTCTCTTTAGGTAGCTTCTTACCCCCATGGTCCTACCTTACAGGTAGCCAATACCTAGGGTAATAGAGTCGCATGGAACTACCCGCAGGTAGCCCAATATCTAACTCATGATGACTTGATGGACCTACCCCATTGATAGCCATTTACTAATTCATATAATGACCTGATGGACCTACTCCATTGGTAGCCATTTACTAGGTCAATTATTAAGCCACAGAGGGGACCATGATCTGAGCTAGTAGGCACATATCTTATGTGATAGTCATAGCCACATTATAGTTTGCATGAATTAAAATCATCCAACAATTAATTCATGACATCGAGGAAAACTTTGGTAAATCTCGGAAAACTAACTCGAGATATTCATAAGAGTAACCACATACCTGATTTGATGATTTCACAAGAATTAAGAAAATCCAACCAAGAATGCAATCCAAGCAAGCAATTCAATAATCACATAATTCCTGAAAAGAATATGTACTCTATTTATTACACACTTTATCAAGAATCTACTTTATTGACTTGGATTCACTTTCTAGGGTTTTTGTATCCATTTTAAACCATGACAAGATCATTATGCGCATCTATCATTAATTCAAAGTTCATTAGGGTCTAATTAAGATATGAACTCGTTTTACCATCATTCTACCTTTTATTCATGAGAAAACCCTAATCACTACATATAGGGTATTTTCCAGAATTAAGAAATTTTATGTGCAAATAACTTAGGTCCATCATTTTACAACATATTTTCACATTTTCAAATCATATACGATCTTATTCTTTTTTACCTTAAATTTAGGGTTTCTAAATAATCATTCTCATATGGGGTAAAAACCTTAAATTATGCAATTTTTCATCTAGATCAGGTTTGAATCTAAAATTATCATTCAATAGGTTATTAAAACTTCAATTAACCAATTAAGCATACTAGATTCAACCTTTAATCAAAAATAGGGTTTTTAACTTAACTTTAATGCACTTTTCATCATCTTAATATAGTTTTACAATTAGGAACGCAATTAGGATTTCATATCATTTTTATTGGATTACTCTTGTTCTCCTAATCAATTTTCATATATAGCATTTCTTTATTCGACCTACCAATAGATAACTACATATTTTGGAAGATAATCGAATTTGGACCAATCAAACGATGCCACACCAGCTTTTATTATCCCCTTTTGTTATTCTCGCAAGCTATAACTAAAACGCCCATAATTACCTTTTTGCTCTTGAGGGTGACACATGGCACCAGGGGCCCTCGGGTCTTTTGCCCCTTATCTTCTTCCTCGTTGTGCTAGGCGATTCCCTGCCCGACGCAGGGACTCCAACGCTCCATCGCGCAGCTCCTCCCGTGTCTGCAAGATTGCGTGAAGATTTCCCTACTACCTCCGATCCCCGCTGGGTCACCACTAGCCACCGGCGGTAGCTTTTCATTGCTGGAGACGAGAGCAGCAGGTCCCCTCCCGATCCACAAGTCTGCAGGAGGATCTCGGCAGCGAAGTTACCACCTACTAGAATTGAGATGGGATGCCGCCAGCCGCAAACTCCCCCACGCCATGGTCCGCTGCCACCTCCCTTGGGCACAACCACCACCGTGCCTGATCCATTGTTATTCCATGGTTCTCCTCCAAGAACCATGGACGAAGACGCAGGTTGCTTCCGTCGTCTGTTTTGCTCCGGCGGGACTGTTCAATCCTTTGCACACGATCTTCAGTCGGCCCCGTCAGTCGGCACAAAATCCCTCTTTGGATTTGCCTTCTAGAGGTTTCCATCTCATTCTTTTCTCAAATATTCAATTATTCATTCACTAATTGAATTTTCTTATTATTTGGGCCCAATAGCCAATAAAGCCCACAACACAAACATCAAGGCTATTTTAAACCAAAATTCATTTATTCCAAATATATTATATCCTAATTTGTTCAAATATCCATATTATGAGAAATTATATTTCTGACCAAAAGAACCCAAAAATTGGGGTTGTAACAAAGCACCAAGGATGAACTCTTCTTCACCACAAAGAACACTAGGGATGAGAACAAGATGGGAGAAAGAAGGAGGAAGGTTAAAATAGGTACATGCATGTGTAGAAGAGGTGTTATATACATTGGAGTATGAGAGAGGTGAAAGGGGTTAGGTGTCAAGATATTAGGGTTTGTCATGATACTTGTCCGTCAAAGAACAAAAATGCATTGACTAAAATAATGCAAACCACTAAGGTCATGAAAAGTAAGAAAACGAAGTGACGTCACTTGGTCATGCATGGCCATCGGTCGTAGGAACACATGCCCTCAACATTCATGGATGCATAAAACCATGCAAACCACACTTCAAGTGACATAAACCCTAGGTCAAGCAACCCAAGGGAGGGATCCAAACTCAAGAGACCATAGGGATCTCAAAGCAAATATCAAAACTTCATTCAACCATAGAGAAACCACCAAGGAACAACAAGGTTGGCTGTTGAAAGACCCAAAACCAAACAATCAACATAAAAGTCTAGATCAAAATAGGCATCAAGGCAAACCTTATAAACCACTCTCATCATATCACCACTTCTCTCCTAATCAAACCAATCATAATAAGGTGCCCCCAAGGAACCATCTTCACTCTTATGATGCCAAGGAACATAGGGCACAACCTACATTTGAGAAATTGCAAGATAACCCTTCCACATGGGTAAATTTCAAGTTGGTCCAAAATAAGAAAAACTAGCTCAAACATCATCCAAATAGGACCAAACTGATTGACAAGCATGTCACATGATATTAAGGAATCTCAAGAGATTAGATTAAGTTAAGTATCTTATTAAGAAAACCAAAAAAGGTTAGCTTGAAAGGTAGATAAAGGGCCTTACAACAATGAACCCCTAACAAGGATTTTGCCCCCAACAAGCTATGTGAAAAGAGATGGGTACTTCCTACACATCTCTTCCTCCAGCTCCCATGTGGCTTCCTCTATGCCAAAATGATGCCATAAAACATTAACCAACACAATGTCCTTCTTCTTCAACTTCTTGATCCTTCTATATAGGATCGACACATGCCCTTCCACATAAGAGATATTCTCATCCAACTCAACCTCTTCTGGATGCAACACCAACACCATGTCAGGGTTACACTTCCTCAACATGGGCACATGAAACACCAGATGGAACCTGTGCAACTCAGTGGCAACTCCAACTTGTAGTCCACTTTTCCAACACATAAGGTCCCTTATATCTAGTAGCCAACTTACCCTTCTTCCCAGACCTCAAAACACCTTTCCAAGGAGAGACCTTGAGATACACTCTATCTCCCACTCAGAACTCCAATAGTCTATGCCGATTCTCTGCATATGACTTCTGCCTATCTTGGGTTTCCTTCAACTATTGTTAAATAACTTTGATATTTTTTGTCATCTGCTGTACAAGATCATGACCCAAAAGCTGATACTTAGTGGCCTCATACCAACACAAAGGAGATCTACAATGTCTCCAATACAAAGCCTAGTAAGGTGTGATATGAATGCTTCTTTGAAAATTGTTGTTATATTCAAATTCTATCAAACTGTGGTGCACATCCCAACTTCCCAAGAGCTACAAAACACATGCTCTCAATAGATATTCCAAGATCATATTGTCCTTTTCGACATCCCATCTATCTGTGGGTGAAATGCGGTACTAAACTTCAACTGTGTACCCACAACTTTGCACATACATTCCCAAAAATGATTGGTGAATTGAGGACCTCTATCAGACATGATGGTAGTTGGGGTACCGTGCAAGCTAACTATCTCATAAACATAAATCTGAGCAAGCTTCTATGCCTTATGTGTCTTCTTTGGTGGAAAAAAGTGCGTTGTCTTTGTCAACATATCAACTATCACCCAGATGATTTCATGACCCTTGGTTGTCCTAGGAAAACCAACCACAAGGTCCATCATTACATGATCCCACTTCCACTGTGGTATAGGTAACAGTTGCAAAGTCCCTATAGGCTTTTTATGCTCTACCTTAACTTGCTGACACATACAACACTATGCCACAAACCCATCCACATCATGCTTCAGTCCAAGCCACCAATACAAATTTTTAAGATTGTGGTACATCTTGGTGCTACCTGGATGCATAGAATACATCAAAGAATGAGCCTCTTCTAAGACCATCTTCCTCAGATTATCAACATTAGGAACCATGATTCTTTTGTGGTAACATTTTGATGAACACTATCAAACCGACAGTCAAATCATCATAGAAATTACGCAGAATAACCATTAGCAACATATTTACTAAAAATACTAAAAATTAAAATTGTTTTGCAAAGAGATCCATTGCCAGGAAACTCTTAAAGAAAGAACTAAGACAATATATACATCATGGTTCACATTGTGCATACATTGTACCATATTTTCTCGAGGATATCATATACCAGTTTCTTTGCCCAAAGATATACATAAGCAACATAAAACCTCTAGGCATACAAGACAAAATCTCAGATCATTTATAAAACCATTACGTACTAGCTCCCAAGGATATGAGAGTACAGATATGACACATAAGACTTCTATTTATAATACACGACAAACAACACACTCAACCTGAGCTGTTACTATTGTCCCTGTTGTTGTTATCCTCCCTCTGTAGTATGGTCTCTACCTCCTCGTCTGGGTCCACCTAAAAAATGTTGGGACCAAGGGGTGAGAAACAAGTCCCATCGAGATATATAACTCTCTGCCAATAATATTATTATCTCAAGTAAACAATATAAAATAGAGTAGAGGACCTTTTATATTAATAATCAAGATTGATCATGGTTTAAAAGCATAACAGAGCAATATCATCTTTTAAAGCATTGTAGCTATCTAAGATGGAGCAATAAATCATCTTTTCACTTTATAAGGAATACGAAGCACATATATAACATCTATCTATTTAAGATGTAGAAATGTAGTGTAATATCAACCAATGTTTTTGTATTCAATCCTTAAGTAGATACGCTACACGACTGATTACATATTTACAATCACACTTATTCCCAGAGAAGATGAGGTATACCGCTCATGCTCCAATTGACCACCGCTTAGTCAAAATCAGTACCATACAAGGTCAACAGAAGAGCTGGCTGCCAAGACCTCACCTGTCTCAGTTAGTATAC
Organism: Alisma plantago-aquatica; assembly: GCA_963693085.1. Lineage (NCBI taxonomy): Eukaryota > Viridiplantae > Streptophyta > Magnoliopsida > Alismatales > Alismataceae > Alisma > Alisma plantago-aquatica. The sequence goes on from OY856409.1 coordinate 1,851,323,086, forward strand.
GACCACTGGAAGTGACATCATGTCAAACTACAACTAGCTTTCTGGGGTATAGATGCATCTTTGCTATATAGCTATAGCGGCATCATGCACTCTCTTTGGGGAGATCATACAACAACCCCATTACATTTTCATCAGGGAGATCACACAAAAACCCTGGTATTCCTCGGGGAGATGGAACAGAAATCCCTATTTGGACGTAAGGATATGTTCGTCCATAACCCCCACATATTAAAAAATATGCACTTCGAGTTAAACACGTTTCACCATTCAGGAAATCCTAACACCGAATGGATCTATGGCCAAGTAAACTACATGATAAGGTTCCACTTGATTAATTAGGTGCATTATAGTATCATTTAACATCAACCAAGTTACAAGCATTAATTATAACAGATGCTACAAAGAAAAGGTGTAATACATTTATCATGTACTTTCATAATCTTTGGAAACATTGAATGCATAACACTCAGGATCTCAGTCCCTTATCACAATACTGGGAATTCTCATCCCTTCACATTATCATCATCATGATTGCTAGATCTGGGTATTCAAACCCTTAGTTCATCACTGAACATTGTCACCTTTAATAGGTAATTATTACCTCTAGTTCCTCAGACTAGGTATACATTATACTTATTGCACAAGTATTTCACATGGCTCACAAGGCCCATTTAATCTACATCATATGAAACATCATAGCTCATACCAGGCTATGCTCATCATCTCATGACACATGAATGGTTAGTATTTCATGATAAAAACAATATCAAGCAATGCAAGAGAAATACAACCTTCCCATTATTAGGGTTAGGGTTTCCCTACCAAGCCGATTAGGGTTTCAAGCCGACTAGGGTTTCAAGCTAATTAGGTTTTCAAGTTCATATTATCAAGAATCAAAACCCAGATTCATAGCTCCACACATATAAGGAGCATCAATGTATGCTTATTAAATGATTATCACACAAATTATGAGTTTATCTCTCATCCTCACTAGGATATTGATTACATCATACCTTATTAAGTTGGATCAACCCTTTTCTCAAGGTACATTGGCCTACACTTATCAAAATGCATTAAACTCCCTACATTTTAATGTATCATTTGACATAACACACTTCATGTGTTACTCAATCAAGTATATTGGATTGGAGGTGCTTACCTCCATATCAAGCAAGATTTGTATGTTTGCTTTCCATATTGGGTAAGAGGTTTATGTTTTCTTACCATATCAAGCAAGAGGTGTATGCTTTCTTACCATATCAGGAAAGAGGTGTATGTTTGCTTACCATATCGGGAACGAGGTGTATGCTTTCTTACCATATCAGACAAGAGGTGTATGTTTGCTTTACATATCGGGAAAGAGGTGTATGCTTGCTTACCATATAGGGAAGGAGGTGTATGCTTGCTTACCATATCAGACAAGAGGTGTATGTTTGCTAACCATATCGGTCAAGATGTGTATGTTTGCTTTCCATATTGGGCAAGAGGTGTATGTTTGCTTACCGTGTTAGGAAAAAGGTGTATGTGTGTGTGTCACACCATATAATCCAAGAGGTGTGTGTGTGCTTCACACCATATCATTCAAGAGGTGTGTGTGTGCTTCACACCATATTGGGTTTCATCACCATATTGGGTTAGAGGTGCTTCAACCCGATATCAGTTTGTGCCATGATGATGTCATCATCATCAAGCTCTAAACTTTCCTTCCTTACTATCCTAGTTCATGGAAAATAGTTCTATGTAACTATTATAACTCATGGATTCAATTTATTCAAGAAAACTCGAAATTGAAAGTAGATCATCAAGTATAGAAAGATTGAAGGTGAATAATAACATGATTAGGTTCAAGTTATATAACCTACCTAACGAACAATTGCAAAGCTCCAAGCTCCAAAGCTTGACGTTCTCAGGGTTGAAGATGAACTTGTCAAAGATCCAATACTTGTTCACAACTCCTCTATATGCAAAGAATCACCATAGATAAGAACTTGGTGAAGAAGAAAAGAAAGGAGGAATCACAACCCGAGATTCATGATTCAACCAAGGTTGAAGATGACCATGGCTTTACCTTAAGCTTAAGGCTTGAGCTCCTCCTTTCTCCTCAACTACTATGCACAATATCTAAGAGAAAGATGGTAGTAGGATTTGAAAAGATTCACTAGTAGTTGAAAGGAGTGGTATATATATTTGAGGCTCATGAGAGAGAGTGTATATGTGGTATCATCACCATATACTCGTAGGTGACACATGTCCATGCATGGGTTGACACATGTACATGCATGCACACATATTTATCTTGACATGAAAAAATCTTGAGGATAAGCTAGGGATAAGATTTCATCCATTAGTTATCTTGTTGAACAAGATATTTCAACTCAACATCACTTTATTCACAAACGGATACAACTTTTCCAAGGAAAGTTGTAAACCGATATTCATCACCTTCTTGAGGTGCTTAACTCATCGTGGCCTTTGCCAAGAGTTGAAAAAATGATATGGGACCTCCTCTATGGATTTTAGGCCGATAGGCACTTCCATATAAGCTCTACAATTCAATACAACTCATATTAGGGTTTCAACTATACAACTCTTTTTGGTCTTTCATCATCAATAATACCATCACTCAAATATGATTCAAACATGGTACCTATTTCTTGATCTCTACTCTAAATTATGATAAAAGAGAGTAGGGACACTCTAGAGGTGGAAATTTGCATACAAACCCTACATTTTGGTGAATTGTAAATTACACCATAACTGGTACACAAGGCACAAGCATTATTCAAACAAGCTCCAACTTGGAACATAGGCTTTCCACAAGCCACCCCTTATCATCATTCTCTCTCTTATAATGCTAAAGAACTTGAAGCATGTTCAAAGTGTGACATATTACAATATAACCCCTCATTTTGGGTAAATTGCAAATTACACCCAAACTATCATATAATGCACAAACAAATTGTAAATAAGCTCAAACTTGAAAATTAAAGTTTCCTAGAGTCTTAATTACATTTCAAAAGATTAAAACAAGTTTATAAATAGCTTACTTAAGAAAAACTTCTAGATTTGTGCCATAACCCATGTCAGGGATGTTACAAATACATTGTTCCATCCTCTGTCTCGTGGAAGCCATCACGCTTCTCATTGTCAAACTCTGACCAAATATGTTGTATCACAATATCACCCTACTGTGCATCTCTAATATGCTACCTCAATATGAGCTTCACCTACAACTGTGCCACTAGTTCTGCTAGTATGGACATCTCCAACTGCCCATTCATCTAATGCAAGGAGACCTACATGTCTCTCGTATGACACACCAAAGAGCACAACTGTGCTTTTCCAGCAGATGATGATGAGGAAGACTTCCTGATTAGAATGTATGCCACCACATTTGCCTTCCCTGTATGGAAATCTATGGTGCAATCATAGTCTTTTATCAACTCCATCCAGCATCTCTACTGCATGTTCAAATCCTACTGTGAAAAGATATACTTGAGATTCATGTGGTCGGTGAAGATCTGACACTTTTCACCATAAAGGTAGTGTCTCTAGGTCTTCAAGGCATGAACCACCACTATAAGCTCCAATAATGCATGAGATAGTTCTTCTCATGATTCTTTAACTGTCATGATGTGAAAGCAATAACATTCTTGTTTTGCATCAGCACACAATCCATGTCATTTCTCGAGGCATCACAAAAGACAATGCGGCCTTTCCCTTATTCTGGTAGCACTAGAACTAGGGAACTTGTGAGCTTCTTGTTCACCAACTGGAATGCATGCTGACACTTGTCATCCCAAATGAAAGGTACATCTTTCCTAGTCAACTTCGTTAGGAGTAACACTATAACATTGAAGTTCTTAATGAACCTCCTGTAGTAGCCTACCAAACCTAGAAAACTACAAACTTTGATTGGTGTCTTTGGTTGTTCCCACTCTATCACAAATTCAATCTTTTTGTCTACACAAACACCCTTCGCGATATCATGTGTCCAAGAAAGGACACCTCCTTTAGCCAAAACTCACATTTATTGAACTTCTCATCTAACTGATGTTGTCTCAACAGGGTCAAAACTTGATGTATATATTGTTCATGTTGTTGGATGTATTGAATGTATATCAGGGTGTCATCTATGAAGACCACCAAAAACTGATCAAGATAAGGTATGAAAACCCTATTCATCAATTCCATGAATGTTGTTGGTGCATTGGTTAGCCCAAACGACATAACCATGAACTAATAGTGGCCATACCTCATCCTAAAAGCTAACTTTCGTATTTCATCTACATTTATCCGCAACTGGGGATACATGTACCTCAAGTCTATCTTTGAGAACACTATGGCACCTCACAACTGGTCAAACAAATCATCACTCTACGATAAAGGATACTTGTTCTTTATCGTCACATTGTTCAACTGCATGTAATCAATATTAAGTCTCATGGATCCATCTTTCCTCTTCACAAACAACATGGGAGCACCCCAAGGAGACGTGCTTAGTCTAATGAAGTATTTCTCAAGAAGTTCTTGAAAATATTTATTCAACTTTGACATGTCAACTTACACCATCATGTATGGAGTTTGTGTTATAGGATGCATGTCGGGTACCTGACTGTTCTCAAAATAATCTCTCTACCTGGTGTAACACCTAGGAACTTTTCTAGAAACACATCCTAAAACTCACAACCAACACCTCCTGGATACTTGGACTCCTTGCCTTGGTATCCACCACATGCTCCAAGAATGCATCACAACCCTACCTCATAAACCGTTCTGCCATCATCTCCAACAGCAAAAACGGAGGGAAAATCTTCCTATCTCTTTAGAAAATCCATGACACATCACCATAAAAAATGTTGCCACTTTGGATTAACAGTACAAAACCACCTAATACTTCTCTAAATTATCCATTCTAAGGATCACATCGATCCCTGCATGTCAAGTGGTATGATGTCCACTTGAATACTATGTCCTAAAAAAGAAAGGACATTGGAAGGACACACCTCCCACAACTCTGTAGAACCAACCAACAATTTTTCTAAATGAAGGTTATCTACTCTTCAACTATCAAGTGAAGAACAACTAGCAATCACTGCTTAAGTGATAAAGGAGTGTGTTGCACCTAGGTCAACCAAAATTGATAGGAAGCAAAAAGAAGAAAAATTAGAATGAAATAACTCCATCTGACCTGTCATGACTCATGGGTTGATGACTCCCTCTGACTGACTCATCGCATAGAATGTTGTCTCCCCCGACCTGTTCTGGAATGTCCACAAGAACTAGCTTGTGACACTTGTCCACGTCTTCTGCTATTAAAACTGTTGAACTATTGTCACTGCTATGACCCTTGCTTGCTCTGTTTCATCTGTTGGGTACCTTCCTCATCTATCACAAGATTGTTCCATCTAATATATCCCACCTATTCACACTTATGGAAAGTCATGGAGTCATATTATGGCCTCATTGGTCCTATCATCAATGATCATGTTGTACCTAGGGCTCCTAGCCGAGAAAAGCTACATGCTCTGCCTTTTCTAGGTGACCACCATGACTAACTTGCCAATCTCTATTGTGATAGCAGGGTAGAAAACATCGACTTCTTAAAGCTACCCGACGACTTTCCCTAATATTGAGCAGGCCACTTCTTGGCCTTCATCTCACACTTATCCACCACTGGCCATTCCACCCTTCTAACTGACTCAACAAATGTGGTAAACTTCTCCCTATTCTCTAGAGATGACATTGGAATTGTCAAATCGGTACTCAAAACTTTCTCAAATCGTCTGATCCTCTCCTTGTCTACCATTGCCATATGTGGATAAAAACTTAGAAGCTCCATAAACTTAGCTTTGTACTCATTAACTGACATAGATGGCTGTCAGATATTCTCGAATTGGTTGATCCTCTCATCAACATAGATCTCGAGAAAGTACCGACTCACAAACTCACATCAAAACTCTTCTCAACTGATCAAAATACTTGGCCTTTTCTCCAGATGGCCCACCAATGGCCAACAATTCCCTTCAATAGATACACAACATGCTTCACTTTGGCATCATCAGGGATGATGAGGATCTTCATGTCCTTCTCCAACTCAGTCCACCACAAATTTGCATCTTTCGAGTCTGATGTATCTGCATACTCTACCACCCCTATAGGTCTCAACCTCTCAAAGGTCTTCCCTGATCATGAAGATTCCACATTGGGGACTACCGTTCCTGCTTTGGGTGGAGGCTTTTTGTCTACCATGTGTGCCATCGTAGCCATGAACTATCCAAACATGGACTGAAAAGCAGGATTGGCTACTATAGAAGGGACAAACCGGGGCATCTCAGGAAAGCATCAACCATCTCCTTCCTCCTAGCACCACCACCTGGTGCAGCAACACTACTCTCGGTAGCATGTTCATCATGTTCTTCAGCCATTTTTTCTTCCCTTTTGCTTCTTCTTCTACATAAGCAAAATTTACCATAAGATATGCTGGAGGACACTAGAACAAACACAACCCTAATCCTATGTCCCTATCGACTCAACAAACCTAATGCTCTGATACCAACCAAACTATGATGCCCTGACGAGCAACAAAGTGAGATTAGTCAAAACAATGTGAGGAACTAATACTAATCAACCAGGTTACCATAAAACACAAGAAGTTAAAATTGATTTTACAAAAGCATAGAAGCTAAAGCTTATTACATTCAAGTCCACAAGAAGCCACCTGTATTACATCACATGCCAAAAGATGTACATATATCATTGTCCACTGGCTCACTGGCCATAACATGTTACATATGATAACTTATTCATATACATCATGCCATATCTGTACAACAAGAGAATATAGAAAAAATGTCATCTCGATACACAACTATAGGGATGGCACAAATGACTCTACTAAAAAACACTAGCAGCATATCCAACCTTTACCCATCTACTGCTCCTCTTGCTACTCATCCTCAACTGCATGATCTCTACCTTGTCGTGCATGACCACCTTAAAGATGCAGAAACCCACAGGCTGAGACCAAAAATCCCAACAAGATATACAACTCTCCACCAACATCTATTGTAAGAATAGGTAAACTACGCATGTAGATAACATTATAATCAAATTGAGAAAATTCATCTAGATGATATGTATTAAACTGATAATATAGGTTAAGTAATTAAAGTAATTACCACTATGTAACAAAACAATTAATATTCTAAGAAGGAATATGTAGAACATGTATAACATTTGTGTGATACCACTGCCTTACAAGGCCATCAATATAATTATTACATAATGAGGGAATATTAATCCTTCATAATGTTTTAGTAGGATATCACCTTATACTAGGCATATCGCCTCTGCTCGATCATCAGACCCATTTCACCATTCCTGCATATCAACATCATCTCATCATTCCGCATAAAAAATCACATTTATCATCATGTGATACATGATAACCATCATAGAATTAACAAACCATGACTACCATTCACCTGCATGGTTAGTGTTATAAAAGTAGGAGAGAGAAATAATGATGCATCACTACAAACTATCACTACTACAGACATAGCGTTCAGTGTCGCTTTTCTGGGCGTCGGTTATTTCGGACAACCGACGCCTATAATATTTGGCGTCGGTTATTTATACAAACCGACGTCTATATTCGAAGACCAGCCAGACACGGGTACCGCTTTGTATTCAGCGTCGGCTGAGTGTAACCAACCGACGCCTAAAGGCGCCCGCGAAATCCAATTTTCGAGCGAAAAAAATCTGGGTCACATACAACGTCAGTTGTTTAACAATTCACCGACGCCTATGTGAAATGAAATTTTGCGCGAAAAGTTCCACTTTCGGTGTCGGTTATCCTTGGATAACCGACGCTGATAATAGTTCCCGCCAATTAATTTGGGGTAAAGATTGTCTAATTGGACGTCGGTTATTACGATCAACAGACGCTGAAGATAATAGGCGTTGGTTGTCCTAGATAACCGACGCCGTTGACCAACTTAACAGAGGCCCGATCACCCGACTCTTCCCCCTTTCTTCCTGTTTCATCGATTCTCCTGTGCGCTCTCCCAAAATCGCCACCTGGTGCCTGGTGCCTGCTGCTTCTCGCTCGCCGCCGACGATCCCTGCTGCTGCTCTGCGTCGCCGCCACTGCCGCCTGCTCCTTCCTCCCTGCTCACGCCCTACTGCGGCGTTGTCTTCTTGCTTGCCTCCGCTGCTCACAAGGTATTAGCCGTAGCACCTTCTTCCTTGTCTTCTTCCTTGCCGCCCGCTGCTCTGCTCTGCTTGCTGCTCTGACTTCAAAACCTAAGACTAGTTAGTGTTCTACTTCTATCACTAAGAACCGAGAAGAATGGCCTACCACGGCCGTGCTGCCCAGAACGGTCGTGGTAGGCCAACACAACCACGGACATGTTTGATTTGATTTAAACCCTAATTTGATTTAAACTTGTCCATTCTAGCATCCTAATTTGATTTGATTAAACACTAACATTGATGAAACCCTAACATCAATTGTGATGAAAGCCTAACATGTACATATCTATTATTGTGTTTGTTGGCCTAGAAACCCATCCAAGATTGACTCATTAGGAGTAAATCTTGGATAGTCCCCAGTTTGGGACTGTTCTTGAACACCTAATCTCACTTAGGATGTAAGTGTATAATGTGTATTGGGTTTTCGAGAAAATTTCGGTAGCATTTCCCCGTTTGTTCTCTAAGTACATATGTACTTAGAGAACAGCGGGGAAATGCTGCCAAAATTTTCTTGAAAACCCAATACACATTATACACTTAATAGTGAGATTAGGTGTTCAAGGATGGGATAGGTGGTACACATTTATTATATATAAGAATGACATCACATGTGTTTGTTGGCCTAGAAAGTGAACAATCATTGTTCTTTATATTACTTGTACATTGGTATAAATTAGAATGAACAATCACTAAATTATATATTGTTTGTATGGAGTCCGGCTTCATTGTAGATATCTATTATTGTGTTTGTTGGCCTAGAAACTCGTCTAAGATTGACTCATTAGGAGTAAATCTTGGATAGTCCCCGGTTTGGAACTGTTCTTTAACACCTAATATCACTTAGGATGTAAGTGTATAATGTGTATTGGGTTTTCGAGAAAATTTCGGTAGCATTTCCCCGTTTATTCTCTAAGTACATATGTACTTAGAGAACAACGGGGAAATGCTGCCGAAATTTTCTCGAAAACCCAATACACATTATACACTTACTAGTGAGATTAGGTGTTCAAGGATGGGATAGGTGGTACACATTTATTATATATAAGAATGACATCACATGTGTTTGTTGGCCTAGAAAATGAACAATCATTGTTCTTTATATTACTTGTACATTGGTATAAATTAGAATGAACAATCACTAAATTATATACTGTTTGTATGGAGTTCGGCTTCATTGTAGATATCTATTATTGTGTTTGTTGGCCTAGAAACCCATCCAATATTGACTCATTAGGAGTAAATCTTGGATAGTCCCCGGTTTGGGACTATTCTTGAACACCTAATCTCACTTAGGATGTAAGTGTATAATGTGTATTGGGTTTTCAAGAAAATTTCGGTAGCATTTCCCCGTTTGTTCTCTAAGTACATATGTACTTAGAGAACAACGAGGAAATGCTGTCAAAATTTTCTTGAAAACCCAATACACATTATACACTTACTAGTGAGATTAGGTGTTCAAGGATGGGATAGGTGGTACACATTTATTATATATAAGAATGACATCACATTATACACTTAGGATGTAAGTGTATACCCTAATCTTTTCCTAATATATACTTGTTTCCTAATATATACTTGTTTTCTCTGATCATAGAATGGATAGATTATGGATGTCCATTCGTAATCGTTGCACCCCAGAGTTTATATCTGGTCTTGATCAGTTTATTAGATTTGCCGAGGAACATAGGAAAAAACCTACATATAGGTTCTACTGTCCATGTAGGCATTGCGGTAACAACTTGAAAGTCAACACTGGTGAGGAAATCAAAAGTCATGTCATGTGCAACGGGATTGTACAAGGCTATACAGAATGACACTGGCATGGAGAGATTTCAAAATCGAAACCAGTAGATGTCGATAGCAGTGCTTGGGTGGAAGAAGAAATTGCCTCCGATGACGTAAATGTGAACGAACCAGTTCCAGCAGACATCGTTGATGCGATGCTGGATAGTTGTAGGGTAGAGCACACCGATCCACCTCCTATCTTTAGAAACATTGTGCATGATGCTGAGATACCGTTATACACAGGCTGTGCTAAGTTTACGAAGCTTAGCGCTATGTTGAGATTGTATAAGTTGAAAGCTAACAATAGATGGAGCGACAAAAGCTTCACTTAATTGTTTACTTTGTTGAAAGAAATTCTTCCTGAAGGAAACGAGCTGCCAATCTCAACATACCAGGTAAAGAAAATGGTGTGCCCAATGGGAATGGAGGCCAAGAAGATACACGCATGCCCGAATGATTGTGTATTATTTCAAAAGGACTATGTAGATTTGAAAGATTGTCCAAAATGTGGTGCGTCAAGGTATAAATTGACGACTTCGGGGGAGTCTAAAACTGGTTCTCCTGCCAAGGTGTTTTGGTATCTACCTATAATATCACGGTTTCAACGCTTGTTTGCAAATACAAAAGATGCGAAGAATTTGAGGTGGCATGCATATGTTAAGAAAAATAATGATGGGATCCTACGACATGCGTCTAATTCCCCACGGTGGAAGAAGAGTGATCTATTGTACCCCAAATTTGGTGAAGAAGATAGGAATCTAAGACTTGGGCTTTGTACAGATGGGATGAATCCATACGGGACATTGAGCAGCCAGCATAGCACTTGGCCAGTCATGCTTGTTATATACAATCTTCCTCCCTAGATGTGTATGAAAAATAAGTACGTTATGTTGTCGTTGTTGATATCGGGCCCTAAACAACCCGGAAATGATATCGATGTTTATCTTGAACCTTTGATTGATGACTTAAAGAAACTTTGGGCTGAAGGTGTGATGACCTATGATGCTTCAGCAAGAGAGACATTTCGTTTGCACGCTATGTTGTTTTGCACTGTTAATGACTTTCCAGCATATGGGAATTTGTCTGGATATAGTGTCAAAGGAGCTAAAGCGTGTCCTATATGTGAAGAAAACAATGATTCAATAAGACCAAAACATGGCGGCAAGACTGTATATCTTGGTCATCAAAGGTTTCTTTCAAAATTCCATCTGTATCGTAGGAAGCGCAAAGCATTCAATGGATGGAATGATGAATGGAGTGCTCCTAAACCTATACCAGGGGATGTTGTTTATGCAAGAGTAAAAGACATTGTCAATGAATTTGGTAAGAAATCACAATGTAGTATGGCCACACGGAGTGACAATTCTTCATTCAAGAAGAAGTCAATATTTTGGGATCTTTCTTATTAGAGTTCTTTGACAGTCAGGCATTGTATCGATGTAATGCACGTTGAGAAAAATGTCTGTGATAGCATCATTGGTACTCTGTTAAATATACCAGGTAAGACTAAAGATGGGATAAAATCTAGACTGGACCTACGTGAAATGGGAATAATGTCAGAATTAACAGAATTACGTGAAATGGGTAATAAAAGAACATACTTACCTCCCGCTTGTTACACGTTGTCTAGAAAGGAGAAGAAAACTTTTTGTGAATGCTTGGTAAATGTTAAGGTGACACATGGTTACTCATCCAACATCCGTAGATTGGTATCAATGAAAGATTTGAAGTTGATAGATCTTAAATCTCATGATTGTCACACTCTAATGCAACAAATATTGCCCGTGGCAATTCGATCTATATTGCCGAAGCATGTAGGGTTTGCAATTACCAGACTTTGTTTTTTTTTCAACAGTCTATGCAGCAAAGTTATTGACCCTGATACTCTCGATAATTTGCAAAGAGAAGTGGTTGTTACCCTATGTCAGCTTGAGATGTATTTCCCTCCTTCATTCTTTGATATCATTGTACATCTTGTTGTCCACTTGACTAGGGAAATGAAAATGTTGGGACCAGTTTTCTTGCATTGGATGTATCCCTTTGAACGATACATGAGCGTTTTTAAAGGTGATGTTCGAAACCATTATCGGCCTGAAGGGAGTATTATTGAAGGTTATGTGGGGAGAGAGGTTATGGATTTTTGCAATGACTTTCTCAGTGGTAATGACACTCCTGATAATGACAAGAATATTGAGGAGGGCAAAGGAATTTTGGGATCACGGGTGAAAGTAATCAGCCGTGAGCAGTTGGAACAAGCTCACTTGTATATTTTACACAATATGGACGAAGTGAGTGTTTATATCGAGGAACATACAAATTTCATAAAGAGACAACATCCTCGAGCAAGTTCAATGTGGCTTGCTAGAGAGCATAATAAGACTTTTACTAAGTGGTTTGAAGATAAAGTCGTACATCAACTATCTCAAACACCAAATGATATTACATAAACTATCAAATGCCTCGCCTTTAAACCAAAAACGAATGTTATGTCTTATGAAGGGTTTGACATTAATGGATTCACATATTACAAAAAGCGCCAAGATGATAAGAGTGTCGTCCAAAATAGTGGGGTCACTCTTCAAGCGTCAACTATGTACTTTACAAGTGCAAAGGATAAGAGTCCACGTGAAGCTAAAATGTCATATTACGGTGTCATTGAAGACATTTAGTAGTTTGACTACATAGATTTCAAAATTCCGCTCTTTAAATGTAATTGGGTTGATAACACCAAAGGAGTTATAGTGGATGAATTGGGTTTCACTTTGGTGAACTTTGAAAAGATTGGCGAGAAGGGTGAACCATTCATATTGGCATCACAGGCGAAACAAATATTCTATATCGATGATCCTACAAATGATAAATGGTCGGTTGTTCTTCATGGTAAAAAACAGTTCATTGAAGATCCTATAGATGAAGAAGAGTACTATGATAAGTATGATGACTCCAGTCCATTCTCAGTTGGGTTGCCAACTCCACAAAATATTGAAGCTAATGATGACTTATATGTGCGCGGAGATCAAAATGAAGGATTGTTAATTGATAAAAGATCACAATTTTAGAGACATGTATGTTTATACAAATGCTAAATGTTTGCCTTTTTCTAGTTAATACAAATGCTAAATGTTTGCCTTTTTCTAGTTAATACAAATGCTAAATGTTTGCCTTTTTAATGACATTTTCAGATGGCTGACCATGATGAGCATGATGTCCATGATGAGCATGAAGTCCATGATGAGCATGTTGTCCATGACGAGCATGGCGAGGATACCAATGTAAGTTCTAAAAACATATCTTGTATTTCTATAAAATTCATTATCTTCTAGTTATGTCATATATCTTATATTTCTATATTGGGCTAATTCAGTGTGTTTATTTTTGTCAAATTTTAGGTTGATGATGCACATGTACCCACTGAAGCACTGGAGCAACTTGATGCGCAACACCAAACACTTAACAAGAAAAGGGGCATCACTCTGTTGAAGAAGTTAATAGCGCTTAGTGGTAGTGGATCCAAATTGGTTGTGGAGTTTGATAATGGAGGAAATGCAATTGGAGTGAACCGCAATAATTTTGTAAACTATCTTGGGTGTACCACTCGGAGCCATTGTGGTGTTAAGTATGATAATTGGCATAAAGTTCCTCAGGGGAAAAAAGACTTGATATGGAAGGATTTATGCGTGAGTTATTATTATTTGCAATTCTATTTTGTAGATTACAAATTCTATTATTTCCAATTCTATTTTGGATACTAGTTAATAACATTTCTATTTTATAGAATCTATTTGCATTGGATGAGAAGTTGCATCGTAAAAGTGTGATGCAACGCGCTGGAAAGATGCTTAGGAATTATAGGACAAATCTGAATAGAGAATACATAAAAGAGGGTGATAAGAAAAAGAAGTCAGCCCTTGAACAATGGAACTTCTTGGACAAAGAAGATTGGGACAACTTTGTTGCTTCAAGAAAATCTGAAGAATTCAAGGTATTAGGTGTCACTCCCAATTTAATTAATATACATTGTATTCACCTATTCAAGATTAACATTTAGTGATACTAACCAAATCATTAATGTGCATACTAACTAGGCCCTCAGTGACGCACAAAAAGCAAGGCGTGCACTGAATGTGCATGACCACACTATGGGTCCAAAAGGCTATGCAAGCATTCGCCAAAGACTACATGCGGAGTCTGCGGCTACTCAAGAGTCTGCTCCTACTCAGGAGTCTGCCACACCCATGCCTCGCCATGATATCTGGATAGCTGGGAGGCAAAACAAGAAGGGTGAAATAAAGAAGCCCGTAACTGCTGAGGCGGCTGCGAAAATGGTAAAATACAACTCTAAGAGCAATCGTTTGAATATTGATTATTTGTGGTGTTAATTTACCAATTTCTGTTGATGGTGATTAGCGAGAGCTGCACGAGCAGAGGAAACAAGGCACGTTCATCCCTCAGGGCACAAGTGATGAATTGACAGTTGCTCTGGGTAACCCAGAGCATCCTGGACGTGTTAGGGGTGCAGGCGCTGGTGTGGGCATCAAAGCATTCTTTGGGCCATCCCAGCGCAAACCTAGAGCGAGACTTTCTCAAGAAGAGGTAACCTATTCTTTTTTTAGAATGTTACTGCAAAAGGAAATTCAATAATAAGAAGCTAATGTTTCTTTTATCCATATATAGGAGAATAAGAGAGTCGAGGATATAGTTGCTAAGAAGGTCAACGATGTAGTTTCTGAGAAGGTCAAGGAATATTTGTTGCGGTGGCAGGCATGTCAGGCTTCCAATCAGCCTATGGCGACCCACTCTTCTCCTGATGCACAGACTGCAAGTAATCCTGGAGACCCATCGCCTAACACGTCTGTTGTAAGTATTGTTTATGACATTGTAGCTAGTCTTTTCAAGATGATATGTTTTCAAGATGATATGTATATATGTATAACATTATTTACGTAAATTTGTAGGCATTGAAGCCATGCCGCTTAAGAATACAAGACTATGTTGTTGCAGAGGCGCAGGCTTACCCGTCCCTTCCTGGGGAAAGGTTTCACGGTACTCCAATGCCATAGGGCTACATTCGTGTGGGCCCATTACGTGTGTTACCCGATTGGAGGGAAGTTACATTGCCATATCCCCACCCGGATATTGATACACTTGCTGAGGCAGAAGGCGGGGTCATATTATGGCCCAAAGCAGATGTCGTCTACACTATTGAAATTGTAAGATAAATTTACATTGATTTAGACTGTTAATGTGTATATATGATGTCAACTGATCTGAAATTATATATACAGGTTAAAAAGAAGACACCAGGAGCACCTAGGCCTCCACCTCCACTTCCCGCATTACCAACTTGGGTTCCAACTGACCTAACATACCCGTTAGGTCCTGCTTGTAGGGGTATGGCATGTTGGCTATGGGCACATAATATACATTGCCCGATAATTGTTTCTTTAGATGCAGATTATGTAGGTCAATCATACGATAGCTCTTTATTTATACAAGATATTATTGAGCTGTTTATGTATGATTGGCTGAATACATCAATGATAGAGACATGGATAAGGTGAGATCTTGTTTATACATCCATATACCTTGTGTAAGATCTGGTGATCTGGTTTCTTATATATTAATGCATACGTAATACATGTTTTGCAGCTACTTAGTCGAAGATCATTGCAAACAATTTGCATTTGATCATGTGGGATTTTTGATTCCATCATTGATTAGTATGATAGCTAAAGACCCTGATAATGTTCAACAATACTGTATAGATGCTTTTACAATTTTTGGTCAGCAAAAGAAGACGAGAATAATAGCTCCATTCAATGTAAAGTAAGTTTACTTTATTTATAATTTGGACTTAAGAAAATTCCATTTTTATTGTGCATTTTGAGTTATTAATTGTTAACTTCTTACCTCTAGCGGTAAACATTGGGAGTTACTAGTTATTGTCCCCGGGACGTTCACTGTTTATTATCTAGATCCCGCGGGAAGTACATTAAACACTAAAATTGGACACATACTGAGAATGCCATTATTCTGGTGAGAAATATTTCATTTTTGTATCTGTTAACATATGTTATTACATTACTATTTACTTATGTAATTTACTGTGTTATATTAACATGTAGGGGTTTAGATGCATTCAAAAAGGCTGGAGGAACGGTCCCAAGGAAAAAGAACCAGCCAATAAATTGGCAGAACGTACAAGTAAGTTCCCGACTCCAATGTATATATTATTGATGTGAATTGTGCTTAGTTGTATTATTTTGTATGTTTCAATTTATAGTGCGCTACACAAGACAATGGCTGGGCCTGTGCATACTATGTGATGCGATTTATGCAGATGATTATCAAACATGCCACATTGGACATCGATACCATACATGAGGTATTATATATAGTCTCATTAGTTAGTATGAAATATATCAATATTATTTTTATATTATTACTTATATATATACATCATTCTCTTTGCAGGTGTTTAAAACTGACCACACTATAGGTAAACGCTTAAAAAATATACATGGTCCATATACGATAGAAGCATTAAATGAAATAAGAGAAGAATGGGCAAAAGCCATACAAGCAGTGGCAACTGTAAGATATAATTGGGATGTTGATAGCGATAATGAATGATACTTTGTAAATGAATATTTCTGAATGTTAATACATGTATTTGAATGTTTCTATATGTGTGAATGTGAGAATTGAATTGATGTCTGAATGTATCTACTTGTGTGAAATTTTCCTTGGGACTTTTGCAGGTTTGTGGCCTGTTTGTAGGCTGATATCAATGGATGTCGTAAACCTGCAGTTCATAAAACTAAACTGCAAGTTCTCATCCTGCTGACCAGCCACAGCAGGCCTGCAAACTGATATGAAAAAAAATAGATATAGGCGTCGGTTATTTACAAAAAACCGTCAGCAAAGACCTACATCGTCGGTTATTGGATAAAAATCGACGCCTAATATTACAAACAACCCGAACGTACAAGAAAGCACAGCCGTGGTGGAAAAGGCGTCGCATATTCATATAAAACTGATGCCTATAGTACTAAACACGGCCGTGCAGGGAAGCACGGCCGTATCGTGTTGAAGTATGACGTCGGTCTTTTAGTAGATAACCGACGCAGAATGTGTCCTAGATGACACCGTTTTCTGTGGCGCGAACCCTTTTGGCATCGGTTATCTACTAAAAGACCGACGCCTATATATTAAATAGGCGTCGGTTAAAAACCCGACGCCGAAGTGTTCGACCTTTAGCGGCACCCACATAGGCGTCGCTCAGAAACCGACGCCAAAGGGGGTTAAACAACCGACGCCAAAGGCTGTTTCTGTAGTAGTGTATCACATTGCATAAGATAAACAACCATTGTTATAATCCCACTTTAGGGTTAGGGTTTCAACATTAAGTCCGATTAGGGTTTTACATCACAACAATATCAACAACCCCTAGGTATCTCAACCTTCCCACATTCTAGGAACACCCTTGTGATCTTCCATGGCCAGCATCAAGACAACCATACTTATCAAACACAAGTCATAACCCTTCATTAGCTGAACCAGGCATAGGTCACAAACCAAGCAATCAAAGAGAGGTATACATCATGGTCTAAGACCATCCTCAAGACTAGGGATCAAAGTACGGCCATGACACACTAGCGGTCGATGAAGATTCACCATGGTCGAAGGTACATCAGTGACCAAGAGCACCACCAAGTTCAACGACCAAAACCAATGACCAAAGCTAAAACCAACGATCGTATAAACCATAGGTCATAGGCTACATCAACAACCAAGGTACTACCAACATGGAACAGTCAAAGGAATGCCAACATCCAAGCAATCGTAGGGATCCTCTAGTTTATGTGACCAAAGCAGAAGCTATTCCATGCGATCGAAACCAAGTGAAAGCCATCTCATATGACCAAACATCTCCAAGCCATAAACCACTTAGGTACCATCATGAAGAACATCCAAGAGAGTGAAGATAACTAGAAAATCATGAGAAAGATGGATAATTAACATAATGAAACTGATAACGCAAGGGGGATGTAAAAACTTAGGGAAAACATCATTCAAACCCAAGAAATATGTATCACATGTGATCCACACGAAAACCATGAATTGAGGGATGAAAGCTTAAGATCAAACACATGAAAATAGAACTAAAACACCACCTTAAGAAAGGTAACCGAACCATGAAACAAGATGACAAAAACCAAGGTTAAGTTGCATGCCAATCCATCATCTTTTCCATCACTTAGATTTTTGGGTAGGTGAATTAGGGTTTAAGCAAGGAAACTCGTACATGCAAGATTAACATAGAAACACAAACCTAATCAAGACATCATCATAAACAACAATTAATCACGTTTTAGAATAGTATGCATGTATGATTAAAGTTCTATAATAGAGAGATTAGAGAGTTGTATAAACCACCTTGGATGATAGTTGCACCACCTCCAAGCAAAGCTCAAAAAGCAAGAATGAAACCCTAGCTTTGATCTCATCCATGACTAATCTAGTCACCACCTAAAAAGTGAAGTAAAAACCTTGGGTTAAAAGAGTAAGAAAGGGAGATACAAAAACCTCAAGGATTCAAGGAACAAAAGAAGGAGAAAGAAGAGAGAAGAGAGCTACATTTCACTTAGATAGCCCCATGGTAAACCATAGTCTCCAATCTTCATGAAGAAAATATCTTAAAGATAGCCACCATTGTTTACACCATAGCCTATGACCAAAAGTGGACAAAGGGGTAGGGTTATTCAAGAAAAGGAGATCAAGATATGGATCACTTACCAAGGATCAAGGAACCACAAAAGATCACCAAGGAAGAGCTTCTCCAAGTTTGGATCACCACATCCAAAAGACCTCGGCCACCAAGCACCAAGGATGAACTCTTCTTCTCCACTAAGAACACTAGGTAAATGAGCACAAGATGAGAGAAATGAGGAAGGTTAAAAGAGGTACTTGCATGTGTAGGGGAGGTGTTATATACTTAGGAGTATGAGAGAGGTGAAAGGGGGTTAGGCTTCAAGATATTAGGGTTCCTTATCACACTTGTCCATCATGGAACAAACATGCTTCCACTATAACCATGCTAACCAATTAGGTGATGAAAAACAAGAAAATCAAGTGACCTCACTTGGTCATGGATGACCATCGGTCATAGGAACACATGGCCTCAGGGCTCACGGTCGCAAAAAACCATGCGACCTACACTTCAAGCGACCGAAACCCTAGGTCAAGCTACCCAAGGGAGAGATCCAAACAAAAGTGACCATAAAGATCTCAAAGAACTATCAAAACTTCATTTGACTATAGAGAAACCACCAAGGTACAACAATGTTGGTCGCTAAAAGACCCAAAACCAAACCATCAACACAAAAGTCAATGGCAACATAGGGCATCAAGGCAAACCCTAGAAACCACTCTTGACATATCACAACTTCTCTCCTAATCAAACCAATGCACAACATGGCACCCCAAGGCACCATATTATATCTTATCATGCCAAGGCATAAAGGGTGCAACCCACATGTGAAAAATTGTAAGATAACCCTTCCATAAGGGTAAATTGCAAGTTGGTCCAAAACAAGCAAAACTAGCTCAAACATCATCCAAGTAGGACCACACTAAAACCACAAGCATGTCACATGATATTAAGGCATTTCAAGAGATTATATTAAGGTTTAAGCATCTTATTAAGAAAAGAAAATAAGGTTAGAAAGAAAGCTAGGTTAGGGGCCTTACAAGTTTAGTCTTTCTTTTAAGCAGAAGAATCAACCAAAGCTAAGTCAATTGTTTAGTGGATTACTAATATTCACAACTAAGTCAAACTATATTTTTATTAGCTCAACAAAAAAACCCTCTTTTTTTGAAGGTGCAATGCTTATTTTTTTCATTATTGAACATAAATGAAATGTTTAATTTAGATGGTCATAATGATGATGCTTGGTGAAGCTTCTATTTATAAAAGAATCTAATGAGGTCTAATGTTTTCAAACAATTCATAGTGGCGCTACTTCCTATTTCTCCAATTGATGATAATAACAATGAAAAATGTGCATGGTTATAATAATGCAAATCTTTAAATAATAAAGAAAGATTATGATAGACATATCATCAAGCTTAAACTTGATGGAAGAGTAAAGGAAGGATAAAAGGATACATCTCACTCTGATGTAGTCCATCACTTTTCTTCTTATGAGAATGTATTTGAACTTCTTCAGAAGATTTTTTGCTCCTAGGGGATGTGGTTTTATCATTGGGGTTAATAATTTCACACTTTCTATTAGATCCCAGTGGCAATCTCTTGATACCTTGGTTGAGATCTTATGATCACTTTTACTTCAAAAAATGTGGTAAAAAAAGAACATGATAACTTGAACTACCAGTAAATTGCATCCAGATGATGATCTCCATAATGTGAAACTAGTCCTAGTGGAATATTTAATCAAGTAAGAAATTGCTAATCAAACATAAAATTAAAGGATGTATGTATTTCCATTATTATTTAGTCAAATAAATACAAGCTAGAGTTTAATCATATTTCTGATTTTAAGACCTTATAAATTATTAATAAAAGAAAACATATTGCATAAGACCCGAAAGGAACAAATTGGAACTATCCAAATATTTCATAGTTTTATATCTTACATAGAAAAAGCACATGTCAAAATATAACATATATCTCAATTAAGTACAAGATAGAACTCAATAATATTTATAATTTTAACACCACATAAATTACATTTTACTAGAATGTTATTGGATAATACCAAAATAGAGAAAATTATGAACTTTTCACAAAAAAGCTCATGAAAACACTGTCTATATCTACAAAGTTGATCTATGAGAGTCACTACAAAAAAGTATATTTAAAATCCATAGTACAAGAAAATCCTAATCTCATCACTCCTATCCCAACCTGATTATATAGTATGTACAGAAATATCAAATTTCCTAAAGTTTAGACTCATCTAGAATCGAAGCTCCTCAACATAAACCTATATAAATTTTCAGAAAAAAATTGTTCATTTGAAACCTTAGAAAGTGGGAACTTCATGCTCAATACTTTATAAAACAATCAAGAAAAAAAATTTAATTTCAATTTTATCATGTACAAAATGTTTACACTACTTAAAAAGAGCAATGTATTCAATATTTATATAGTACTAACAAGGTAAAAATGTTCTTAAATAAAATTAATTTTAGAAAACATCTCATTCTTGCAGAGTCTACTTTTTGGTTTATCCTCTATATATCATTTAATTTTTTAAAAATCTTCAACTGTAACCTAACACTATATTATAAAACAAGAGTTTCACAAAACAAGTCATTTCACAATGTTGGAAAATATTAATACATAGCCCCTCCTATTCTCTTCAAAACAAAAAACACTAAGAAAAGGTGAAGTTTTTACAAAGGTCAGACAACCTTAAACACACAATACAAGGATCTTAGCCAAGTCTAGAAACACTTCTCACACACGATTGGGACAAATAGTTAAAGCCATCATATTTCACAATCTGGATGAGACATCTGACCTTGAATCATCATCTCTCTCCTAAAAAGACAAAAACATCAACAATACAACTAAAGGCTCATCACATGTATCTTACTAATCAAGAATATCACATCTGATAACCTATTATTATGTACAAGTGAACTCGATACTTTGGGTTTTTCATGTATTTTATCTGACCATTTTTTATAACAAACAATGTCAACAAAATCTAGATACGTTAATTAATTTCTCTATAGCTCCATCCATGGAATAACTATAAAAAGTTATGTCATCATCATTGACTTATAATATAAGCTTGATTGTTCATAATCTATAAACATAAAAATTAATACTTGATTACTTACTTATAAACCAATTATTAATATGGATATGAATATCATATAGAGTATACATACACATTTTTACAACTACATATCAATATTACGATAATCCTAAATTGAATATGAAAATTCATTTGTATAACTTATTTTAGTTAAATACAAATGTACAACAACTTATTTTGAACACTAAATAGTGAAAATACTTCATATGATATCATCACATCAACATTCATTCATTTAGGGTGAACATGCACTTAGTAATTGTCAACTTAAGAATCTAAAGCAGTGTTTATTCTGTTTGGTTATTCAATTTGTCTATTACAAGGCTACAAGTATTAATTTAGGATGCATGATTTATTAATATGATATAAAAAACTAATAAATATTCTAATTTGAGTTATTAAAATATTGTTGAATACATTAGTAGCATTCAGCATATGTACACTAACTGAGTAAACCCATTCAATTTCAATATAATTTATTAGTGTCATGTGCATATATAAAGGACTAAACCGGTGATGTCTATGGATTTGTTCATTAATGGTGACCTACCATCTCTCGTCATCATAGGAAGACAAATAAACAAATGAGATAAAACATACTGATACGCCTTAACGATATGTTTCTATCCCTTTTACATGAATTCATATAGCAAAATCAATGGATGTTTCTCCAAACCAAAATGTTGTAATTACCCAGGCCTAACTACAAAGTGGTTTATATTTATGATCTAGTTACATGTCTTTATAGATTATCTCTCTCTACATATATGTAGATATAAATGTTATGGTTTCATGGGGATGCACATCCCATTAATATATTTGAAAATCATATGTGACAACTACAATCAACATTGGAAATACCTCCTTTTAATGTATTGCAACATAAATGGTATTTTTTTTGACATAGTAGGTTATTATACTCTTCTTTTAATGATTTTAATTATCTTAAATGAATGACACAAATCTTACTTTCACAATTAGTTGTCAAGATTTTTTGTTTTTTCTACTCATTTACATATCTTTTACCTCTCATGACAACATTGAAAAACTTATGTTTGAAATTGTACCAACAATCAAAATAATAGAGAAACTCGATACATCAGAAATATCACACAATCTGACTTGATACACCCAATCTATAGTGAGGTTAGAAGAGATAAGAAGTTTCACTTAGGAGAAAAATAAACTCTCTTAATGGAGAGATAAATTTTGCATAAATCTTAAAACCAGTGAGAACATTGGAAGACTATATGGAGTGGAATTTGATCTTAGAGTTGGTTTAACTAGTTTCCTACCCGTTGGTAGTAGTTTTGATTCTTGATCAGAGTAGGGTCAGGGTTTTATAAAAGTCATGTATTGCACAATCATAAAAATGACAATAGCCTGTTTCATTGAGACTAGACGGTTTAGTTTCATATTCTAATTACATCCACTATTATGATTAGCTTACTTAAATTCTATTGTGAAAATTATAATTATTTTAACTTACAAAAATGTGAGTTGAAAGCTCACATTGTGCTCTCTCTCATGCTCTGAATTGTCATTAATGGATTAATTATGATCCCATGTATTATTTACATGTGTCTTTTGGAAAAACAAGGATAAGTACTTACTTAAATTGACTAAATGATGACGAATCATTAAACACTAATTATGATGGTCACATAGATTACCAATCAATCAACTACATCTCTTCTGAAATGATCTTTTTTTTTATAAACTATTTTCACACGATATGTAATAAACAAATAGAATATGAAAATCTATAATATGTAGAGAGAGATAAAATGATTTGGGCATCAAAGTTCATGGAATTCCATGGATCACTAGCTATGGCTTCACATCAAAATATACAAGCAACATAGATTCAAAGCTATAATAAGGGTGTGGGATCCCCATATACTACAACCCACAATAAGTAATACAAATGTGAGTTGAATGAGTTCACTATGGAGGTGTGATCCCTTACCAATACCCAGAAATAATAGTAGGGACCCTAGGGATAATGAGACAAATAGATAGCATAAATTTGAATAGGGATCATGAAACCAAGCATGAAAGAAACATAATTAGATCATACAAGATACATAACAAGAATAATCTCATCATTATCATCAACCTACTAAAGGTAATGAGTTTTATGAGATAATGTCTATCATGTACTGAAGACATGAGTAATTCTTTCTTAGAGAACATTTGGAGTAGAAAATTGGCTTAGAATCACATGAAAAAGTGACTTAATTGAAAAAAAGTGAATTGCTTAGACCCAGAATGACAATGACACATGGAAGTCATGTAATGACATGTCCGACTCATATTGTTACAACCTCAATTTTTGGGCTTATATGGTTTGAAATGCAATCTCTCCAATTAAATGTATGATTACGAAATTGTATGATTTATGTGTAATAAGTGGATCTTTGATAATATTTCCTTTAAATGTATGATTTTGTGGATCCTAACGAGTTAGTGAGTCAATATGATAAAAAAAGTTGAATGAAATCAAATAATGCATAAAAAGGAAAAGAAATTAAAATAATGATGAGAAATATGTGGAATTCTCTGGAAAGTTGAATGATTGATCATCGTAGATTATATTTCAAATCCACATGGTTTCTAATGGTGAAAGGAATCCAAACAAAGGATATAATAGAGTAAGAGAGAGAAAATATGAATAAAATATGCCTTTTTAAGTAATAACTTGCATATGAAGAAAAGTCTCTCCTACTTTCTATTTTGAGTCCCAAACATGGCACATATGTAGCTTAAGTCAATATGGACTTTCCTTTAAGATTTGGAATAAAATCGGTGAATAGTTTAGGAGTTATGATTTGTGTAAGATTTTCTAAAGTGGAAAGGAAAAGGGAAAATACATTAAATGTCACAAGTTATACTCAGATTGGGATCTAAGGCCCGATCCATTAATGTGTCATGCACTCTAGTAGCCATTTGATTTGAAATCAATGGTGCTCAGATTATATTGTACCTCCAACCTTTTTAGGAAATGATTGCTACAATATTGTTGATCCTCCTCCCTCCGATTATCTCTCTCTAAACAATGTCCTGATTGGGAAATAACTCCAATGAAATTGATAGAGAAAACCAGACCTACCTGAACCCTATATACTTTTGCAATGGAACTAGATTTCCCCTAATTTCTAGTTAGTGTGGTAACCCATGGATGGTCAACGAGGTGTCCATGCCTATTTAAAGGGGGGCATTATTCTTCACATGTACAAGAGCACGTTCTATGAGTCCCTGATAACTCAAGGAATTGTAACCCATCTTCAATTCTTGTTCCCAAGATGCCCAATGACTGGATATCTCCTTTGGCCTTCTCCCTGACCAGCCAGCTTGGTTCATGCAACTTCGGCTGCCCTTCCTAACTACAAAGGACGGAACTAGGTCAAGAGGACCAAGGCGATAGTCATCGACCCATCACACACACCCATGACTCCTGAAAGAGAGGAGTCAACCTCGAGGTCGACCGCGGCCTGGAGTAGCGGAATACTAGGTTGCGAGTGGATGGGGGTGGGCGAAGAAGATGAAGTGGGTGGGGATAATGATCCTTCTCCCGAGAGTGAATTGAAGGAGAAAGGGCAATTACGTCTTTTGACTCCGCTTACAGCCTTCACCCTGATGGACAAGTTTCTGAGATGGCCACAGGCCATTGGTCAACCATAATCGACATGGAAAAGGAAATAAGGGTCCGGAAGGATGACATGGATCTTTATTATTGTTCTAAAGATAATTATCTTGCGAAATTCATAATTAATCATTGGTAACTCAGATGACAATAAATTATATATAAAATTTGATCAAAAAAATAAGTAGAGTAGAATAAAAATATAATTGAAGCTTGAATCTTTCTCAATTCAAAAAGTATATAAAGTTGTCACCTTTGTTGCATTTATGAATAATGAACCCTAATTTTGATATTAATGAGATTTAATAAAGAGCTATGTATGATTTAAGTTGATATTAACCTATTATTAATAAAAAGGAAGAATTAGATTTAAAAAGATGATATTTGTTCTTAATTTACTCAATTTAGGGTTTCATGTATATGAAAGTGCATTAACATGCTTAGAAACCCTAATCTAGGTGATTATGACTTTTATTTTGAAAATCCATGTATAGGACAGAGATATGAAAAATTCTAAGTCAAATTAAGAATAAAGGAATTTTAATGTGAATAATTTGAGTAATTAGAGTTTTATGTATAGAAAAACTATTTTTAGGTTTTGTTGACTTAAAAAGGTGAAGAGTGAGAAACAAATCTAAGAAACCCTAAGGAAACCCTAATTCAACCTAGAAACCCTAGAAGGGAATTCCCAAGTCAATAAAAGAGTCTAAAATGAGTATGTAATGAGTAGGTAATACATGCTTTTGAGGATTCAGACTGCTTGTGTGATTTGCTTGACTTGGTTGATTGGACTATCTGTATGGATTGGATAGTTGCTTGATTCTTTGAGATCTCCAAATCTGGTATGTGCTTATTTTATGATTACTCACTTTAGTTTCATGGAAATTACTGAGGTTTCATCGATTGCTTGAAAATAACTATATGGATGACTTTATTTCTTGCAATCTATAAAGTGACTATGATTATCACAATGTAATTATTTATGGCTTGCCCGAACCCACATACCATCTCTAGATGTAAGATTTACGAGGACCAAGCCCTAGAGGGAAGGTCATAGGTGGTCAAGCCCCGGAGGGAAGACCACATGGCACCCGAGGATGTGACCCATAAGGTACTAAGATTAGGATGAAGAAGGTCACCTAAAGTCCTTTTCAAGGACTAAACCCTAAGAGAGGGTATCCCAGAGGATGAGTAGAAATAGTTGGGAAGTTATAATGAAAATGTAATCTTGAATTGTTAACAACTATTTGATGTGATTAGGTTGTTATGAAATATGTGCAAGATTTTGGTTGTCACCACATACCAGTATATTCTTTGTACTGACTGACATTTTTTTTGTCATCATTTTAGGAATACTTGAAAATGACAAACAATATAGTAATATTTGAAAAATAAAGCTAATTAAAGAAAGGAGGATTTAGTTAGATAGAACTCTACATTGGGTAAAGTTCCAATCTCCTATTTTTGAAAGGTATGTGAAAAGTAAATTTTTATCCTTCTTTAAGCTTAGTATTTGGTAGAATTTTTCAATTATTTTTTATTACTTGCAAAATCATTGATCTTGTTTGGGGATAATGACACCAACTTCTAAGCCTTCCTTAAATGGGGGTTGCTGAGGGGTGGGGTTGTTACAGTTGGTATCAGAGCATGGTTTTCCATTTAATCTCTAATAAATATTAAACTTTACAAACTCTTTAGATCCCAAGGGAGTTATTAGAGGATTTTTTAGTGATGCAGGTATCTAGAAATAGATCACAATTTAGGGGATGGCAAGATTTTCCTCCTCCCCACAAGTCAGTCTACAAGGACTCCCAGATTCTGTGTGACTGCCTGGCCAAAATCAGAGGAATTGACTCAAAATAAGATACATTTAGGTCTTCTCTCATATTTCTTTGTCCCTTATCTACCCCCATTCATTGAATAACTTTAAGAGATTATAGTTTCTCTCTCTCCACCCCTCTTGAGTTTAGGATTAAGGAGTCCTCTACCAAATAATAAAAAGCATGTAAGAAAGATGTCATGGACATAAGTATAAATGATGAAACTTAGACTAAGTTTAGTTACATGCTTAGTTTGCATGGTGTGACGACCCGACATCAAATCAAGCCATCACCAATAACTATTTGCAGAATAACCATAAGAAGAGGATTAAAAAAATCACTAAAAATTAAAACCATTTTGCAAAGAGATCCAATACTAGGAAACTATCACTAAAACATCCAAAACTTATACATACCATGATTCACATTGTACATACACTATTTCATCTCATCTTGAGGACAACATATAAGAGTTGCTTTGTAAAAACATATACTGAATCGACATAAAACCTTGAGGTATACATGCTAAAATCTCAGATCATTCATAAAACCATTACATACTGACTCCAAGGACCTAAGAGTACATAGATGACACATAGGACTTCTATCTACAAGACATGATAGACAATATACTCAACCTGAGCTATTACTGCTACCCCAACTGCTATTGTTATCCCTCTATAGTATGGTCTCTACCCCCTCATGCACGTCTACCTAAAAAAAATGTGGATCCAATGGGGTGAGACAATTGTCCTAGTGAGAGATATAACTCTCTGTCAACAATATTATTATCACAAGTAAGCAGTATAAAACTGAGAAGAGGTTCTTTTATATAACTAAGCATGATTCATCATTGTTTATAAGCAGAACAGAGCAGTCTCATCTCTTATGGTATTGCAACTATCTATGATAGAGCATTAAATCATTTATTCATTATACAAGGAATATAAAGAAACATATGTAACATCTATCCAATTAAGATGTATATAAAAGAAGTGTACATTAACCAATGTCTTCGTATTCGATCCTTAAGAAAATACGCTACATGACAGACTACATATTACAATCACACTAATGCCCTGAGGAGATGAAGTATATCGTTCATACTCCAACCGATCACGATTACGTTAAGCATTGGTACCATACAAGGACAATGGCAGAGCCAGTTGTCAAGACCTCGCTCATCCCAGTCAGTACGAGACAACTTAGCAGGGCATCTCATGTCAGCTACTGGAGGGACATCTTGTGTCAGCTGCAAATAGCATGCCGGGGTATAGCAACATCTTCGCTATAGAGATACAACTATAGCATGTACTCTCTTTGGGAGAAGGCCACGTAGCTTTCCCAGTTTATAAGGAAAAGAAAGATTATACATAAATTCCTCACCTGGTCAGGAGATTACAATCAATCCCAACAACACATAATAATAATGAAGAAGGATTTACACTTCAATTCCATATTTGGTCGAGAGATTCACATCATCCTAAGAGAAATAAGAATGGTGCTACATCAGTTCTTCATTAGGACGTATAGTTATACTTCATCCTTCACCCCCCACATATTCAAAATTTTTCTCTCCGAGTTAAACTCGTTTCACCATCAACAATTTTTGACACTGAATGGATCTATAGTCAGGGCAACTACATGATGAGATTTCACTTGATTAATTAGGTACATTACAACATCTTTTAGCATCAACTAAGTTTCAAACATGAATTATAACGGATGCTATAAAGAAGGGTGTAGTACTTTTAAGATCTTTGGAACACTCTGAATGTATTACACTCAGGATCTCAGTCCCTTATCACAATACGGGGAATTCTCATCTCTTCACATCATCATCATGATTACTGGATCTGGGCATTCAAACCTTAGATCATCACTGAACATTGTTACCTCTATAACATGTAACTATTATCTCTAGGTCATTAGACCAAGGTATTCATCACACTTGTTTTACAAGTATTTCACATAGCTCACATGGTTCATTAAATATCTTGTCACCTCTCACTAGGAAACAACTATCTTTTAAGATATCAGACTATATAATCATTATACTTGTTGTATAGATACTTAGCATGGCTCACTATGCTCATTTAAATTTGTATCATATAAAACATCATAGCTCATACCTAGACATGTTCATCATCTCATGATTCTTGAATAGTTTGCACTTCATGATAAAAACTCTAGAAGTATATGACATCACTATGTAATTCAAGAGAAATACATCCTTCCCATTATTAGGGTTAGGATTGCCTATTTTAACCGAATAGGGTTTAAATTCACATCATCTCTATGTGATGTAAGAGAAATACATCCTTCCCATGATTAGGGTTAGGGTTTCTCAATCTAACTGATTAGGGTTGTAAGTGCATACCATCACCCTTCATTAGGGTTAGGTTTTCCCCTTATTAACAAGTTAAGGATTTAAGATCATATTATCAAGAATCAAACCCTAATTCATACTCCACTCATTTTAGGAGTATCAAAGCATGCTTTTGAACATGATTTATCACACATGTTAAAATTTCTCTCTTATCATCATTAGGATGCTGATTAGATCATACTTTGGCTCAATCCTTTTCTCAAGGTACATTGGCCTACACTTAACACACTACATTAAACTTTTTATGTCTTAATGTATTACTTCACATAACACAATTCATGGTTTACTCCATCGATTACATTGAATTGAGATGTTTCCAACATATTGGGTATAAAGGTGTGTACTTGACACCATATCATACTTTCATTTGGGCTTGAGGTGTAACCTCAACACTATACCGTGCATCTATATCGGGCATGTGGTGTTGCATCATCACCATATCGTGTTTAGGGTGTATCCCTTGTTACCATAATGTGTAATCAAATTGGGTTGGCTATAACTTTGGTTTTATCATCTTAAGTTAGAGATACTTTGTTTCATATCGTGCATGAGCTAAATGCTTGACCTCATATTAGGTATGCAGGTATAGTTGATACTATATCGTGCACAAGATGTGCACCATGTCAGGCATAGGGTATGTGCCACATCATGGTATCATTTGAGTAGTATATACACAATACCATATCGGGTTCCTATGTTGGATTATCATATTGGGTTACCATGTTGGTTGACATATCAGGTTAGCATATTGGGTAGACCATTATGCACATATACTTTCATTTCTTCAAGGAATCAGTCCCATCATATATTTAAATGAAAAATTAGATGTCAAGTTGAGCTCTTTTACAACAATCCTTCACAAAAAATGATAGGGTGTGTCGAGTTTCATTCCATCACCTATGATTTCAACCCATATCAGGTTAGAATGCTCAATTGGCACCATATCAGTTTAGAGTGTACAATTGACACCATATCATGCATGAGGTATGAAGTTGACCTCATATCGTGTACAAGGTGCAAGTAGGTATTACTCATATCGTTCATGAGGTATCATACATTACTATATCAAGCTACCCATCATCTTGGGTTTCATATCACCATCTAGGGTTTCAACCCATATCAAGTTAGGATATTAACCTAACAACTTATCATGTAGGAGGTGTATACTTGACCCCATATCATGCTCATGGTGTGTACATGTTTTTCTCATATTTCCCATGAGGTATACACTTCTCAACATATTGTGTTTATGGTGTGTTCATATCAACATGTCGTGATACTTATCCTCTAGGGTTTGTTATATTGGATGGGAGTATATGCTTGACTTCATGTCGTGGATAGGGTGTACACTTGACCTTATATCGTGCAAATAGTGTATGTTTAACAACATATCGTGCACAAGGTGTACACTTCATCATCATATCGTGCAAGAGGTACCTACTCATCACCACATCGTGTTAATGGTGTATTCACTCCATCATATCAGGTTAGAGGTACTTCGGCCCAATATCGGGTTAGACCTTGATGATGTCATCATAATCAACCTCTAGACTCTTGTTCTTACTATTCTAGATCATGGACAACATCAATTAATCAAAGGAATTCGAAATTGGAAGTAGATCATCAACTTCAACAATATTGAAGGTGAATAATAACGTAGTTGGGTTCAAGTTATATAACCTACCATATGAACAACTTCAAAGCTCCAAGCTCCAAAGATTTACGTTCCTAAGGTTGAAGATGATCTTATCCAAGGTCCAAGGCTCGTTCAAAGCTCCTACATATATAAGGAATCACCATAGTTAAGAATTTGGTGAAGAACAAAAGAGAGGAATATCTATAACCCAAAAATCATGCTTCAACCAAGGTTGAAGATGAACATGGCCTTACCTTAACCTTGGTACTCGAGCTCCCTTTGCTCCTTAAGCTACTATGCATGATATCTAAGAGGGTTTGCACAATATCTCAAAGAAAGATAGTTGTGGGGTTCATAAACTTCCATTAGTAGGTGAAAGGAGAGGTATGTATATCTGGGGTTCATGAGAGAGTGTGTATAAGAGGTGTCATCACCATATACTACTAGGTGACACGTGGCCATGCATGGTTGACACATGTCCATGCATTCACACATATATATCTTTACATGCAAAATTCTAGAGGATAATGTAGAGATGATATTTCGTCCATCCCTTATCTTGTTGGATAATATATCTCATATTTATCTCACAAGTTATGCAAACCGATACACTTTTTGCAAGGAGCATATAACTCATCATGGATCACCTCCTTGAGGTGATTAGGCCATCATGGCCTTTGCGAAGAGTTCACAAACCAATATGGAATCCCCTTTATGGCTCCTTGGCCGATAGGTACTGCCATATCAAGTCTACAACTCGATACAACTCAAACAAGGACTTTCACATTCAATCCTTTCTTAGTCTTTTCATCACGAAGAGTACTATTAGTCAAAGGTGATTCAAATATGGTGTCTCTTTCTATCTCTACATAGAAGGAGTAGGGACACTCTATAGGTGGTAATTTTCATATCAACCTTACATTTTGGGTAGATTACATTTTTTACCAAAATTGGTGCACAAGGCACTAACATTATTCAAACAAGTTCAAACTTGAAATTTAGGCTTTCCAAAAGCCACCACTTAGCATTATTCTCTCTCTTATGATATTTAAAACACTTAAGGTACATTCAAAATGTGATATATTGCAATGTAACCTGTCATCTTGGGTAAATTGTACTTTACGCTCAAACTATCAAATAATGCACAAATAGTTCACAATTAAGCTCACACTTGAAAATAAACTTCACAAAGAGTCTTAATTACTTTTATAAAGATTTAAAACAAGTTTGTAACTAAATTACTTAAGCACAACTTCTAGGGTTAAGTCATAACCCAAGTCAGGGATGTTACACATGGCCTGTGTTGATGTGCCCTTAGTTACCCCTCTAGAGAATGCTGAGGTTAGATCATCTTGTAGGAAGATGAGGAGAGGGATAGCTTTGGAGGAGGAAGAATCCAGGAAGATGAAGAGACCTGACACATCTTCTGAGGATGATTCTCAACACAAAACATTAAGCAGAGAATAGAGAAAGAGAAGACACGATGAGTTGGATATCACAGTCGACCATGCATGCAAGTACATGGGTTGGACGTACATTCTTTACTTAGAGTATTTGATTATGCATGAGAAATGTAGACTATGTGACCACTAGTGCCTTTTGGTAACCTGACCTTGGGTAGGTCGTTCCTGCTAAGGGTAAGGGATAACTCCCTCATTGAGAAGGTTAGTAGTGATCATATAGTAACCCTAACAGGTACATATGAGCAGAAATGAGGCATGCACCTACATAGAAGTGAGTAGTAGTAGGGATGGCAACATGTTTTACACCTAGGTAAGAAGGGTTATGCCTGACAGTTTATGATATAGACATACAATGCTTTGGATGATCTTGGCCAAACATAAGTTTTGGTAGTATGAGTCACCCAAGTAGGGATAGACGTGTATCCTTAAGAGCTTGACCCATCTTTTAAGAGAGAGAACCTACAATGGTAGGACCAACTGTAGGGTTAGCTCAAGTTAGAGAGTGAGACTCGATGAAGAAGGTCGGAAACCTATACTCTAAGACATGATGAATTATGAGAAGGTTTGGTATGATATGGCCTAGAATAGATGACCCTGAGTAGAGGTATGTGATTGCCTCATGTACGATCCTTAGAGGCTTATCGTACCTCAGATCCCTTTAGAGGAACCAAACCCTAGAAAATAGGAAGGGGCTCCTAGTATAGATGTACACATGATATAAGTGCCTACCTTTTATGTTTAGGAAGGAGAGTTCCAAAGACCCTGAAGAGGTATGGTATGGTAACAACTGATGAGGCTTCACACCTAGTTAGTTGTCCTAGTGAAGGACTCTAAGGGTTGTTCACGTGGAAGAGGAAGTGTATGCCATAGCATTTTGGTTCATGTTTGAGCAGCTGAGCCTGCATCTGATGCATAAGAGGTGAACTTGGGGTTCCTAGACCAAAGAGGGTAAGTAGTAGTACCTGGTGCACATGATGCTCACAAGGATGATTGAGTTCATAGGAAGTAAATATGGCACCGCCCAAGTACTAGAGAAAAAGGAAACTCCACTTGAACTGAGATATAAGTTTGATGAGCCACTTATGTAAGTTGGTGACTTATGTATGTATGATATCGATCCAACCTGGAGGAGTGATGAACAAGTACGACATACCAAGGAACTTAGAATGGTTTAATAGGTTGTCTTCTTGCTATCCAGATGTATATGTATACAGATAAGAGCTATGAATATACATGATGATACCTATTTTTTAATACAAGGACGTTTTGTGACCTCTGTTAATATTAAGACATAGTTTTATCTGTTCTTGGGAAAGGACCTTTCATGTTGGGGTGAGAACCAACTGTTGGTTAAGTTTGAAATAACCTTAAGAGGTCATTTATAAGGGCTTGATGAGCTAAGTGTGAGAGTGCATAGTATGAGCATGAATCTATAGACCCATGTGTGACCATCTCTAAGGGGCATGAGGATATGTTACCATAGAGGCAAACTATAAGGGGCCCGATCAAGGTAGGAAACTCACCACGATTCCTATGAAGGGATGTAAGTTTAAACATGAGTGCCCAGAGAGATGATGGATATTTTGGTAAGGATTCAAGATTGAGATTTGCTATGATGGAATCCTAAGTCAATACTAAGGTCAAGGAGGGATAAGACTGATGGGAGTAGGAGTTGCCTATTCCCTGGATGCACAAGACCATAGGATTAGGAGGTAACAACTACCTTTACCCGAGGACCATGGGATAGGAGGTTGACCACCTTCATGAGTTCATGGGGCCTAAGGGGTAAATGTTGTGAGGCACTCCCTAGATCCATAAGGATCACATCACCCCAAAAGTACCAACACCCTGGAGACTTTGAGGTAATGACTACGGATTGAACATAAGAGTAATGTTAAGACCCAAAATTGTTTAAAAACAACCTTTCCATGGATGTAAACATAATTAGGATGTTCATGATGTGGAATCATGAGAAGTATGTTTCAACTTAGACTGGGAAGTGTAATGGTGATGTGTAATGCACCATCTCTACTCTTGGAATGGGATGAACTCTTTACTTGGACTACAATGACATGCTTATTTCATCTTGTTATGAGTGTGAGAGATAGGACAAAATGCATGCCATACTAAGGATAAAGGTAATATAAGTTGAAACCTTTCTACGATATCTGAGGATAGAGGAAGTATTACACCCTTTGGAAGTATATTGGATAGATGGTATGAAAGCATAGATGAATGAAGGTAATCATCATATGAGGACACGATTGTCAAGAGAATCTTAGATTTTATGACTTAGAGATTGGGTTTGATAACCAAGATGATGGATGTAAGAGCTTGAAGTTTACCTGACTCAGACAAACCTAAACCCAAGACAATGATGACGTGAGGTATATAGGGAAGAATATGTCTTCACTATCATCTAGCATATAAGGAAGCTAATGCGGTAACGAGATGATTTCAGCTGAAAACAACTCAATTGTACAACTGTCTTGTCTAGCCAGTAGAGAGAGCTGAGAGAGGTTGCTAGGTGGACCCTATGACCATTAGAAGACTAGACATGTGAGGCTAAGATCTAGATGCAACCAAACCTGTGGGTCGAGTTGGTGGTTTCCCAGTTAGCCAGACAAAGATTGTTGAGATAATAGGATTGTTAAAAGAACCACAGATGCCCCTCTCAGGAAAAGTAGGTGGTGAAATCCACTACTAGTGTGTTTTAGGGTTTTTTAGGAATCACCCTAGAAGAATCATGTCATGCAGGATGGTTATGATTCTAAGTACACCACACACCATGGTCACACTGAAATAGTTAAGGTTTGCAGTAGTATCTGGAATGAGAAAGGATATAGATGTGCATGTAGCCAGTGGCCATACTTGCCAGAGGGTGAACGTTGAACACCTGTAACCAGGTGGAATGCTATAGAGGATTGGAAACTCTAGAGTGGAATGGGGTCAGATCACATGACATGGTGGTTAGTCTCCCTTGACTGAGATAGGTCATGATGTATTATGGGTTTTCATAGATTGGTTTAGGGGTCACTGCCAAGGTGACAAATCTAGTTGAGCTATATTTGAGAGAGATAGTTCAGCTACACAGTGAACCGTGTTCAAATATTCTAGAGTATGGCCTTCACTTCCATGTTGTGGAAGTAGGTACATGAAGAACTATATATCAGATTGAATTTTAGTACATCATGTCACCCCTTGAGTGATGGACATTCAAGAGAGTATGATCCAGACATTAGAAGGTTTGATGAGAGCATATGTGTTCATTCAGGGTGAATCGTGGGGGCAGTATATGCCCTATCTGAGTTTGTTTGTTATAACAGCTACCTACACCAGTATTCATATGTATGAAGCTCTTTATGGGAGGCTGTGTCGATCACTGCTTCACTAGGATGATGTCAGTGAGAGGAACTTGTAGAGGTCAAAGAAAGCATAGTTATATGCTGATAAAGTTGCTTTGATCAGGCAATGGTTGAACAAGCCTAGGATCGATACAAGTCGCATGTTGATGTGAAACCGACTGACTTGCACTTCACTGTGGTTGAACATGTGTTTTGAAAATTTGACCGCTCTAAGCCACCTCTAAGAATAGAGGAAATTTGAGTCCCCGATACATGGGTCCATTTGAGATTTTAGAATGGATTGGTGGAGCTGCTTTGGTTTAGACTTACTCCTCAGGATAGTACGATGTATGATATGTGCCATGTGTCTAAGCAAGAGCACTATGTGATTCAGTCGAGCCATGTGTTGAGCACTGAACCTATTGAACTCCAAGGGAGGCTAGCTTACCCCAAGTCACCTATGAGGGTACGAGGTACAAAGTGAGAGAGATGTTAGGAGTAAAGAATAGGTATGATAAAGGTTCTTTGCATGCACCATGGAGAGGACGAAGACACATGGGAGCTGATGATGGACATGGAAAAGTCTTATCCTGAATTGTTTGTATGTTTAGTGGAATTTTGAGTGCAAAATTCCTATAAGAGGGGAAGGATGTTACAACCTCAATTTTTGGGCTTATATGGTTTTAAATGCAATCTCTCCAATTAAATGTATGGTTTATGTGTAAAAATGGATTACTTTGATAGTATTTCCTTTAAATGTATGATTTCATGGATTCTAATGAGTTAGTGAGTCAATATGATAAAAAGGAAAGAAAAGTTGAATGAAACAAAATAATCCATAAAAAGGAAAAGAAATTAAGATAATGATGAGAAATATGTGGAATTCTCTGGAAAGTTGTATGATTGATCATGTGGATTATATTTCTAATCTGCATGGTTTCTAGTGATAAAAGGAATGCAAATAAAGGATGTAAAAGAGTAAGAGAGAGAAAACATGAATAAAATATGCCTTTTTAAGTAATAACTTGTATATGAAGAAATGACTCTCATACTTTTGAATTTGAGTCCCAAACATGGAAAACTAGTATTTTACGTCAATATGGACTTTTCTCTAAAATTTTCGATCAAACCGGTAAACGGTATAGGAGTTATGATTTTTGTAAGATTTTATAAAGTGGAAAGGAAAAGGGAAAATACATTAAATGTCACATGTTATATTCAAACTGGGATCTAGGGCCCGTTCCATTAATTTGTCATGCTCTCTAGTAGTTGTTTGATTTGAGATCAATGGTGCTCACATTATCTTTTACCTCCAGCCTTTTTAGGCAATGATTACTATAGTACTGTCGATCCTCCTCCGTCCTATTCTCTCTGTCTAAGTGATGCCCTCATTGGGAAATAACTCCAAGGAAATCGAGAGAGCAAACTATACCTACCTAACCTCTATAAGTCTACTTTTGCACTAGAACTTGGATTCCCCTAATTTCCAATTGGTGTGGGAACCCATGAATGGCCGACGAGGTATCCATGACTATTTAAAGGGTGCTTCTATTCTTCACAGGTATTAGATCACATTCTATGAGTCCCCATTAACTCAAGGAACTAAAACCCATCTTCAATTCCATTCCCAAGATGCTCAATGAATGGATCTCTCCTCTGGCCTTCTCCCTGACTGGACGACTTCTAGTACATGTAACTCCGGCTGCCCTTCCTCACCGCAAAGGATGGAACCAAGTTAGGAGGACCAATTCGATAGTCATTGACACATTGCACACACCCACGATGCCTGAAAAAGAGGAGTCAAACTCAGGGTTTACCATAGCATGGAGTAGGGGAATACTGGGTCACCAATGGATGGGGGTGGGGCGAAGAAGATGAAGTGGGAGGGATACCGATGCTGCCGTCGAGAGTACATTGAAGGAGAAAGGGCAATTACATCTTTTGACTCTGTTTAAAACCTTTGCCTCGATGGAGGCCATGGGCTATTGGTTAACCTTAATCTACATGGAAAAGGCAGTAAGGGGCCAGAAGGATGACATGGCTCTCTGTTATTGGTCCAAATGTAATTATCTTGTGAAATACATAATTAATTATGGGTAACTCAGATGACAATAAGTTATATATGAAAATTGATCAAAATAATAATAGGTTGCAATAAAAATATAATTGAAGCCTAAAATTTATTCTCAATTCAAAAAGTATATAAAGTTGTCACCTTTGATGCATTTATGAATAAGAAACCCTAATTTTGATATTAATCATATTTAGCAAAGTGATATGGATGATTTAAGATGATATTAACATGTTGTTAATAAAAAGGAAGAATTAGATTAAAAAAGATGATCTTTGTGCTTAATTAGCTCAATTTAGGGTTCCATGTATAAGAAATTGCATTAATGGGTTTAGAAACCCCAATCTAGGTGATTATTACTTTTAATGGTTTTATTTTGAAAATCCATGTATATGACAGAGTTATGATGATTCTAAGTCAAATTGAAAATAAAGGAACTATAATGTGAATAATTTGAGTAATTAGGGTTTTATGTATAGAAAAGCTATTTTTAGGGTTGTTGACCTAAAAAGGTGAAGATTGAGAAATAAATCTAAGAAACCCTAAGGAAACCCTAATTCAACCTAGAAACCCTAGAAGGGAATTCCCAAGTTAATAAAAGAGTCTAAGATGAGTATGTAATTAGTAGGTAATACATGCTTTTCAGGATTCAGACTACTTGTGTGATTTGCTTGACTTGGTTAATTGGACTGCCTATTTGGATTGGATAGTTGTTTGCTTCATTGAGATATCCAAATTAAGTATGTGATTATTTTATGATTACTCACTTTAGTTTCATGATGATTTCTAAGGTTTCATCGATTGCTTAAAAATAACTGTTTGGATGGCTTTATTTCTTGAAATCTATAAAGTGACTATGATTATCACAATGTAATTATTTATGACATGCCTGAACCCTCATACCATCTCTGGATGTCAGATTTATGAGGACCAAGCCCTGGAGGGAAGGTCATAGGTGGTCAAGACCTGAAGGGAAGACAACAGGGCACCCATAGAGGGGACCTATAAGGTATCATGCTCAAGATGGAGATGGTATCCTAGAGTCCCTTGCAAGGACTAAACCCTAAGATTGGGTAGCCTAGAGGATGAGTAAAAATGGTTGGGAAGTCATAATGAAAATTTAATCTTGAATTGTTAACAACTATTTGATGTGATTAGGTTGTTATGAAATATGTGTAAGATTTTGGTTGTCACCAAATACCAGTCTATTCTTTATATTGACCAACATTTTGTTTGTCAACATTTTAGGAATACTTGAAAAGGACAAATAGTAAAGTGATATATGAAGAATAAATCTAATTAAAGAATGAAGGATTTAGTTAAATAGAACTCTACATTGGGTAAAGTTCCAATATCCTATTTTTGAAAGGTATCTGAAAAGTGAATGTTTATCCTTCTTTAAGCTTAGTCTTTGGAAGAACTTATTAATTATTTTGATTATTTGCAGAACCAGTGATCCTGCTTTGGGATAATGGCACCAGATTCTTAGCCTTCCTTAAATGGGGGTTGCTGAGGGGTGGGTTGTTATACATATCTCAATTTTTCAGTGGTGACTTTGATCCTTATATTGGAGGTTACTATAATGATCACATGTTGTTTAGTTTACTTTGACACTAGACCAACATGCCTCTAAATAAATGTTCCCAAAAATGTAGTGATTAGGTGTACTGTGACACTTGTGGATTACTATAAATGATGTAGATGTAATGTGTCCCTCTTTTAGAGTGATATCACCTCACTTTATAAGCGAGACTCTTAAAATGTGTGGCCATGCTGATTCGAGTCAATGTATGGTATTGGGCTTACAATATTTGGAATGGTTTGTCTTGATTTAAAAAAAATATTGAATGATAAGAGGATGATAATTCCATATCTTTCTTTCAATATGGAAATTTGTGATAAAGGGATTATACAATCATTATAACACTAATCACAACACTTGGTTGAAGTAGTTCTCCAACTTCTCCAATTACATGGATGCTAATTAAACCTTGCTAGGTACTAGTTATTATCACTAAAGTCATAATATATGACTATAGGCATCATTACCAATGTAATTTCGAGGCTATAGGGTCACACAAAAAGGATGCATATGAAAGAGGGATATAATCATGGGAATATGATAAATTGGTTTCTAAAAGGATCAACAAACTAATTACATCATTAACTGGTTGACTGGAAGTTTAATCGACTGTTTTCTATTGTGTCCATTTGCTCGACATGATTGAGTTCAACAAACCAACTAAACTATTTCTAATAGGAAGACCCAACTGGACTGAGTCTAGTAGTTGAACTGGACTAGATCCAATCGGCTTATTGCACTGGGTCCACTCATCAGACATGACTACGTTTCATGGCCCAACTACACTAGTTCCAATTGACCGACTAGAATTGGTCCAATCTCCTGACTGGATTGGGTCCAGTGGCCGAGTTGGTCTAGGCCCTATAGGGCGATTACACCAAGTCCTCCCCCCAACTAGTATGTCTAGGGGCCTCAGCCACTATAAAAAAATATACCTTTTTGTTTCCTAGAGTTTATTAAAAACAACACTTTGTTGCCTTTCCTATATATAGGGCCATCACGATGAGGGCTTTGGCAAGAAAACCTTAGACACAATTTTTGACTATTGTGTGGCAACTTTTGTGAGATAAAAGGAGGAACCTCTAAGATATATTTGACCATTCATCATTTCCATAAAAGTGAGAAGGGGAGAGGAGAAGTTTTGCAACAATATCATGATTTAAGTAGAAAGGTAAATCCTTCAAAATGGGCTCTTGTATCACAACATTGAGTTCTCTATCATCTGTGTACATAGTATAGAGATGTGGACATGTCGGTAGTCACGTTGGGAGATCTTCTTTGTAATCATCTTCATTCTTCATTGTTGTGAGCTTCATCACTAGATTTAATAATCTATAAAGGTATTCATTAACAATTCTTCCTTCCCACTTTGTCATTGTTGATGAGATCCCTAAAAGGATATGTCGAGAGACGAAATTGTTATTTACTACATCAGATATTCCTACTATTCTTTTTATCTCTCTATGTAGATTCTTATAGTGATATCAAAGTCACGTCAATGCAGGGTATATTGAGATTCAAAACCAATATGCACAAATTTACTTTTTATGTCTCTTGTGTTTTTACATATGTTGCGAACGATTAACTATTATCATGCATAAATTTTTAAATCCTCATATATTCACGGGGATTATCTCATATGAAAACATATCATCTATATATATAGGGTATTATATATCTATTAATCATACATGTCTCCTAGAAAATGTTTTGTTTGGTTGATGTGTGCATTGGCTATGGTAAAATACCCTTTTGTGTGCATGATATGGATGTATACTTATTTGGTTGACAAATATATGCCTTGAATGTTATGCCTCACCTTTTAATCCATAATGTAACATTTTTATTCCTTCTTACTCCCCTTGAATGTAACTCAAGATTCCTGCATATTTTGTAATAGAGATAGGAATAGAATAAGATTTGGATGATTGAGCGTGATGAGGCAACCATGAAGATTCAACGAGCATCGATGGAGCCATTGTGGTACAAAAAGAAAGTTAAATATACATGTGATGCAAAGAACCTTGGGTGAATAGTATCCATTTGTGTCTTCAAAGTATTGCATTGGTGTGTCCATAACCAATGTTATACATTATATGATCGTGATTATTGATTGTTGATAAAATATGTATATGATATATATTATAATTACGTGGTGTGAGGATATTTATATATGATAATATACAACCCTTCAAATAAATATTTAGTCTTATATGATTTTTGATTACTTGTATACATTAATAACTTGACAAACAACATGAGGGAACACCAAAAGCATGGTACACTATCTATCACGTGGTAGTTTGGGAATAGATATGTGGGTCAACCAAAACATGGTGCATATTCGATTGTATTGGCTTTTGGATCTGACTTAACTAGGTGACTTTAATAGGGTTAAACACCTATACTCATAAATATGGTTACGGTAAAGAGTTGTTTGCCCATCAATCATGAGTTGTATTAGATGTAATTGGCAAACTTTTCCTACCTAAATTGGCAAGATTTAGGCAATCAACCAAAGATGACACATGATTTGAAGACATATGGATCTTTGTCACTAGAAAAATGTACAATGCAAATCTTCTAAATAATAATTAGGGGCTATGAATTTTAAATGAAATATTAGAATCATAATTAATAAAATTCCAAACTAATTCCATCAAAATCATATTTTTTTAAGATGAAAATAAAATTTCAAATCAATTTTTTGATTGATACAAATATTTTCTATGTAGATAAATGGAAAATACAAATAATCATTTTCACTGCAATTGGTTGATGAATGGGTTTTTTAGTCGTTTCCACATGCATATTTTCCTTGATTTTATGTGTTGTTTTATCATTTATCTGATTAATAATGCATGAAATGCTATTAATGTAATGTGATATTTAAATGCATCAAATTATCTAATTTTTAATGTTTAATATAATTCAATATCTATCCCGAGTATTTATCCATGTTCTTATGTATTTTCAGGTATAATGGAACTTCATAAAATCGATACTACCGACACCAAAATTTGGTGGTACTGAATTCACATCAATAATTGCCCATAATAGACTCACACAGACTTGATACTACCGACACTCCAAGATAGTAATATTGAAATCATGTCAGTGAAGCATAAGGATGAATCGCGAAAATTTGGTACTATTGAGTTCATGAACTCAGTACTACTGAGATGACGTTAGGCAGACATTGCTCGAGCGACCTGAAGACTCGATGCTATCAAGACAAGTAGATAGTACCTACATTTTCCAGAGTCGCGACTACCCTAAGATCTCAGTACTACCAACTACCAAGTTGGTATTATCGAGTTTGCCCAATTTGACAAATCTGAAGATGGCAATCTAATCCAATGGTGAACATTTTGTTGTACCGCAAGTGACTCCTATGACCTAAGTGGAGTTTGACCATATGAAAGGAGGTATCCGTATTCCATTGCAGACACCAGAGAGAGAGACAAGAGGGGATAGGAACTGAAGGCTTCATCCGGGACGATACGAGCACCTCCAGAAGGTGAATTGGTAGTAAGAACTAATAAGACAACCGATTTCATGCACGACGTAGGGGATCGTTCAGATCGACTATTCACTAGGGTTTACTTAGTTTCTCTAATGTTTCCCATGTTTTTATCTTTCTCTACCATGTACTCGTCAATGAAAATGATGCAGGGCTAATCCCCATGATTCATTAGGACCTAGGATAGCCCGAATATGCATTGTAATTGATTTCCATGCATTAATATCATGTTTTCCTTATTTTCTAGATATAAATTTATGAAGATGCGTTGTTTTTTTGTGTGGAAAATTGGGTAAGTATATTCCAAAACCCCCCCTAAAAGGGGACAAAGTTACAAGACACACCCATACATGTGACTACACACCTAGTAATTGGTAACAACAAATCCCAATTCTTAGCTATAATAGGAGAAAAATCAAGACAAGATTTAAAATTAAAGTACATTCTCTTGATCTCAATTACAAGACGGATGAAGATGGCGACAAAGTCAGAAGTGCCACCGTTATGTAGCCTTTTATTATGCTCCTCCCAAGTGAAGTGAACAGCACCAGTGATGGCCCAAAGTTCAATGATTTTGGATTGCTTTGACCTTTTACCAAGATCCATGAGGCATTCATATAGAGAATATGAGGCTCTGATGTTGAGTTTAAGTTGAGCACGTCCCCAAATATATTTCCAGTATTTGCAACTCCCAAAAAGATGAGTAATGGAGTCATTGTGCTGGCCACATAGTAAGCATGCAGGAACAAGAGCCCCCGACCAGGAACTAATATTTTCCATAGTAGGCAGTACATTTGTGAGTGCTCTAAAGGTAGTAAGACTCCATCTAGGATAGTGCTTGGAGAGCCAAAGATTTCCAGAAGCCTTATCAGGTGCATGCTTTTGTCTTGCATTCTCCCAAAGATCATTGCCTTCCCAAGCTAAGAAGGAAGGTCATAGAGCTACCATACGTCTGTCACAAGTAGAACCATTTCTGGAAGCAATAGACAAGGTATCACCATACCTACAAGAAAGCCATGAGATC
The DNA here is from genome assembly GCA_963693085.1 of Alisma plantago-aquatica. Lineage (NCBI taxonomy): Eukaryota > Viridiplantae > Streptophyta > Magnoliopsida > Alismatales > Alismataceae > Alisma > Alisma plantago-aquatica. The sequence continues at coordinate 1,851,367,477 of OY856409.1, forward strand.
CATATACATTGAGCTTGGGTGATCTTCTTGATGCGACGTAACAAATGGTAATCTGCAATTTCATCAAGTCTCTTAAGCCCCAAGCCACCTTCGCCAAGCGGGTAAGCTAAACATGACCAACTAGAGGGGTGCACCGAGCTACCCCAACGGAAGTCAGAAAGTAACAACTCCATTCTTCGTAAGACAACAGGAGGGATGTCACCCATACACATACAATAGCTGATTAGACCCATGGCATAGTGCTTAACAAGCACAAGATGAGCAACCATAGATATTTTAGAACTAGGCCATCTCTGTATCTTATATTTGAGCTTATCTAAGAATTCATGGAAATGGCGCCTCCTGAGGTTGCCTCCAGCCATAGGAAAACCAAGATACTTTGTGGGCCACGTACCACGCTGAATACCCAAGCAGCTAATCAAGGCATCCTTGTTGCGGTAAGAAGAGGATAAGAATATATGTGTTTTATTCAGATTGCATTTCATTCCAGAAATAGAACCAAATTCAAGCAAAACCTATTTGAGTTTGACAGGCCTACGTAGACGTCCCTCGGAAAAGATAAGTACATCATCCACAAATAGAAGATGGCTAAGAGATTTGGTCCCATTGATGGAATAGCTCCTGATGAGTCTATTATCATACGCCTCCTCAAGACATCTGTTGAGACCTTCCATAGAAATAGCAAAAAGTAGAGGGGATAAGGGATCACCTTGCCTAAGACCGTTGGAGCTTTTGAAGAAGCCAACCGAAGAACCATTTAGCAAGAGAGAAAAGGATGGAGTTTCCACACATTGCTTAAGAATGGAGATAAACTTTTCATTGAATCTGAGGCCGTAGAGACAATCCCAAAGGTAAGACCAACGAACAGAATCAAAAGCCTTAGTAATATCCAACTTGATGCAAGCAACGGGAGGACTGGATTTCCGATTGAATCTAAGAGTGAATTCAGTCGCAAGAAGGGAACAATCCTCAATACTCCTACCTTTGACAAAAGCACCTTGGTAGGGAGAGATAATATTTGGAAGAAGAGTATCTAGTCTCCTTGATATGACTTTAGCAATAATTTTATAGAGCATCGAGCAGCAGGAGATAGGCCTAAAGTCAGCAGGGGACAAAACAATGTCCTTTTTGGGAATTAGAGAAAGAAAAACATGGTTGACTTGCCTAACCATGTTTCCCCCCTCAAAAATCCATTGGACAACCTTAAGGAGATCATCGCAAATGACGTTCCAATTACCCCTATAGAAGTAATGATTGAAGCCATCCGGGCCTGGGCTTTTGTGAGGTCCTATGTTCCACACAGCATCACGAACCTCACTCAAACTTGGAGTAGAGCATAGCATGTCATTATCAATTCCAGAAACAAGAGGTGACCAATAAGGAATACAAGAGACTGAAGCATCACAAGGTTTATTATATAGTTGTTCAAAATACTGGACAGTTTCATCAGTAATAGCATCTTTATCCTGTAAAAGATTACCATGTGAGTCAAAAAGTTCAGTTATATAGTTCATAACATCCCGTCTCTTAACCATGGTATGGTAGACAGTAGTGTTTCTATCACCATTAGAGAGCCACTCCATTCTAATATGCTGCCAGAAATAAACCTCTTCTGCCTTAAGAAGCAAGTCGAAACTATCAAGGGTTTGTTTTTTTAGCATGAATGAGTTCTGGATCTAGAGGACATCTACGGACCATAGATGAAATGTCATCGAGCTCCATTCTTTCTCTAGCAATTAGGTTCTTGAGGTTGACATACTGTTTGGACCAAGTCTTCAACTTCTCTTTGAAATTCTTGAGTTTGTGACAGAATTGGAAGAGAGGATTACCATGGATGTCAGTCGTCCAAGCCTCTTTAATAATGTCCCGACAACCTTCCCAATCCAGCCAGAAATTGAGAAAACGGAAAGGCTTCTTCTTGAAAGAAATAGGCTTCATATTGATGTTTAGAGCACAGTGATCTGAATAATTACATGTGATGAACTTTATTTTAGAACCAGGAAATTTAGTCATCCAAGCATCATTAACAAAGGCTCTATCAAGTTTGCACACCACCCTTTTAGCAACACCTTGCTTGTTATGCCCAGTATAAACCTCCTTACCAATGACATGTAATTCGGTTAGACTGGCATTATCAAGAGCAACATTAAAAGAACTAAGGATAACATAGGGCACCTCACGACCCCCAACCTTCTCCTCTTGCTTCCTGATATTATTAAAGTCACCAGTGATAAGCCAAGCTTCATCTATGCTAGTAGCAATCCTCTCCAAGGTACGCCACAGAAAAGAACACTCAGACACAAAGTTCCTAGCATAGATAGTAGTAGTGTAGATGATGAGACCACCTTTATTAATGCATTTCAAAGTGACCTATTGATCATCCATCTCAACCACAGAAGTAGTCCAGCAATTAGGATTCCATCCAACGTAGATATGACCATTATGAACATGTAGATGATTAGAAACCCATCACCAGCCTTTAGGGAACATACAATCAGATGTATGTATCATGTGAGACTTGATTTTAGATTAAAAAAGAATGGACATTGTCACTTTATTATCAAGGATGGTTCTGCTCACTTCTTTCTTTTTATGTGGATTCACCAAGCCATGAACATTAGTCATGCGAAAGGTCATTAATGACCTCTGGCAGCCGAGCGGGTCTTGCAAGACCCATCACCTTTGGACACCCTTGAAGCCTTGGACGATGAAGAAGAGGAAGCACCAGTGGATCGTCTGATTATAGAATCATCAATCTCCCCTAAACGAGCAATGCAAGCATCCACCATTGGGTCTGTAGCACTCGGACCTCCAGTGACTGCAACACCAACACCATCATTCACATCAGCTCCACAACGCTGCGTTGCCCCACCGGCAACACTAGCAGCAACACCCTCATTCACATCCGTGCCACGACGCTGTGTCGCCCCACCAGCAGCCCTAGCAGCAACCAGATACGTTGTCACAGTAGTCGGAGTTGCAGCGCCTGCAACACTACCGCAGCCCGATCCACCAGTGACTGCAACACCAACACCCTCATTCACATCTGCACCGTGACGATGTGTCGCCCCACCAGCATCCCCAGCAGCAACTGGAGACGCTGTCACAGTAATCGGAGTTGCAGCACCAGCAACACTAACTCCTCCTTGACCTATCGAGCCAACCCTTCCATCAGCCATGCTAGCACGACCTCCTCCAGTATGGGGCACTCCACCATCAACCTGTGTGCCTGATTCAAGCCCAACAACGCCCAAGACCCCCGTGTTGCTGCCAACACCGTTAGCATGCTCGCCATCAGCCCTTGGTTTGGTGCCAACATCACCCGAGGAAGAGGTGCCATCATCTTGTCCGCTTATTAAACTAACAACCATGACCTGATTGACCCCTTGTTCATCCTCCGTTGCACTAGAAATAGCCGTAGCCTTCCCTTTCTTACCAACTACCTTCCATATTTGCATTGGTGGAGTGGGTTCTACCACCTCACTAATCGGTTTGATAGGGCAATCTGACCCATCATGGCCAAATACCCTGCACTCGACGAACCTCTTCAGGACATGTTCATATTGAATCTTCACCGGCATAGGGTCACGCCGAGGCATGTTGACCCACACCTCCAGCGGAGGTTCTTCATCGGCGTCGATTTCCACCAACGCACGTGCCTCTCCCAGCGACTCCTGCCCTAAGGACTTGTAGTCAATCCTGAGTAGTCTCCCTACTCCGCTAGCGACGATCCCAATAGCCCTAGGGGACCAGTTGCACCCCATGCTTGGTATGTTGATCCAGACCGGTATGGTGCTAAAGAAGTCCTTCTCTAAGTCGTCACCCATCCTGTAGTCCTTGACAACCACCAATCGGCTATCAAACCATCGAGGTGCACCATTGATAATGCTCGTCTTGTCCTCGGCCGATTTGAAACGAAGGAGGAAGAACTTGTTCATCTTGGAGAACAGGTCGAATCCTCCCTTACGTTTCCAAACCCTACGAATCCAATCAAGAAGATGATGGTAATATGGCCTGTGCCCATCACATATAGGATCGCTGTATGTTCCCAACACTTCTCCATGACGTCGTAAGTTGGCTCATCTATTGTCACAAATTGCTTGTCGTCGATCCTTTTAGGCGGGCTGAACGTATGCTTCTCACTGTCTAGTCTGCCTCCAGCCAGAACCTGGTTCCAGGCCTGTCTGAGGGTGGGGCGCTCTGGTACAGCAGGTGCCTCAACTCCATGAGGCATCACCACAGCCATGGCGCCTGAGAGGGAGGAGGGAGAACCCCCTCCAGGGGGGAGGGAGGGGCTTACCTCAGAGTCATCTGTTTGTCCGTCGCTGAGGTGGCGCTAGACATAGGGCAACGCACATATGTTATCTCAAGTTGCATTGTTCTGCTTATACCTGATCAATATAGATAGATTTTTAGTCTCTTAATCATTTCAAGAGAGAGGTTAAGGGTTCAAAAGCATAGATTTACCCATTTATTGCACCCCTTGGGAAAGACAGAGAGTAAACGGGAGGAGAAACCCAGAGTTAAAACATAAAACACCTAACTAATCAACGGATTACTATGAAAATGGGGTTGGAATTAGAATAGGTAGTAAACTATGTTGCGGGAGTTGGTAGTTCTGATTACATGCTCTTTATTCAGTGATATGGGTAATTAATATTGGTGTATGGAATGAGTTGCAATGTTATCTGTGGTGAAACCACAATCCTAAGGAATTCCTTAAATGTGAGTAATTTAATTGTTATGTTTGTTTGATTTTGTTTTTGCTTGTGTTCAATCAAACTCATTCATTTACACTGGCCTAGAAGATTATACCATAGTTAGTAGTAGTCTTTGGAGAACTTTTCCCTATGTTCAACTATGGTCTCCAAAGGGCCTATATTACTTCGATACATTAACTTGCATATAAAGCACGGTAAACACATGTGAAGTTTTTGGCAGTGTTGTCAGGGAAGCAACAACATCCAACACTACGAGTGTTCTTGTCGGCCACTCTAGGCCAGCCCTTTTTTCCATTTCACTTTGAGTTGATTTATAAAATCATTATTTCTTTTATCTTCGTTAATGTACTCTGACCATTAATTTGCTACTTTTAGGCACTGGTGTATGGTTCATACTCGAGCCCATGATTACAGATAGCCATCTTCATTAGGGTTTGGGAAAGCAGAACTTCTTCAAAAAGAGAGAAGTTGGATGGTAAATGGATAGATTCAGCATAACTCCACCACCGACAACTCTACCTGAGAGCCTTGTAACACCAAAAGAACATGAGGCAACAAAAATGGTGGGAGAAGAAGAACAAACAATATGGGAGAGGATCAAAGCCTCTGCCACAACATCTCAAAAAGGACCAATCAAAAGACAAGACGTCAATATGAGTAGCTACAAGATTGACTTAGGGTTGATCTCTTTAGTTAAATCCCAAGCATTCCATGGCCATAGTTCTGAAGACCTGATGATGCACATTAGAAACTTTATGGAGAACTGCAATATGGTCAAGATAGACAGAATACCAGCAACTGTGATACATTTGAAGCATTTTCTGTCATTATTGGCAGACAGCACAAAGTCATGGTTTCATAACCTTGATGATGAATGCATTGAAATGTGGGATCAGAAGATTGACGCCTTCTTTGAGCATTATTTCCCTCCACAAAAGACCAATGACTTGGTAAAGAAGATCCATAACTTCAAAGAACAAGCCAATGAATCCTATTCTACAGTATGGGAGAGGTTCCAGAATATTCTGCAGAAAGTACCTCATCATGAAATCGATCTTATGGCATAGGCAAAGATATTCTACTATGGCCTGCACAAGGGAGAACAAACTAAACTCGACAATGAGGGAGTAGGGTTCTTCCTCAACAATAAACCTACCCGCTGTCATGAGATATTGACAAATATGTCCAAAAATCAATCATAGGGAGATGAGAGAGAGATCCTGACAACCATCAAAAGTGTAGGCAAGTCTGAGATCATCTCTGCATTAAATGAGAAGTTGGACTTGATTGCTAAAAATCTTTGTGCCAACGATGGATTGCCTTCAGAAGAAGAAGATGAAGAGTGTAAGTTTGTGCACCAACAACAGTAGTATATGGGCAACAATTATGCATGGAGGAAGGATCCTAAGTTTTCATGGAAGGATCCTAACAATTTTCAACTGGACCCATCACAGACGCAACAACCCAAGCACCAACAGTTCGGTGTCCTGGCACAATGTCAACAGGAACAAAAGAAGATTGGCAGTATTGAAGAAATGCTTGGAAAGTTGATCAGTTAGAATGAAGTACTAACAGTACAAACACAAAGATAACTCTAGAATCAAGGGGTGAGGATCCATAGTATAGAACCTCAGATTTCTCAAATAGCAGCGGATGTGGGTACCTTGAAGAATCCAAAACAATAGGGGTTCCCTGCTAATACCAAAGTGCCTTCTAGAAATCAACATGTCAAGGAAGTCCTACTACGCAGTGTAAGACATTGTTGAATAAGGCACCAGAAACCACAAATGCAATTGAAGTTTTTGGAACAACAACTTGGACTGTGACAATATAGGAAACTAAACTAGATAAGTTGGGATAGGAGAAAATATTTGAAAAGCACACTGATGATGTGGAAAATATTAGATCAAAAGCATATGTCCCACCTCACCAGAGGACACCAGTATCCTTTCCCAATAGCTTGAAGGCTACCAAAGCAGACCGACAGTTCCAGAAATTTTTAGAAGGTTTTAAAAAGCTATCTATCAATATTCCACTTATTGATGCAATTGAGCAGATACCATCATATGGAAATTTCTTAAAAGACATCATCAATAAGAAGAGGTTGATACCTAAGGCTGATGTGGTAGTGTTAAAGGGGAAGGTAAGTGCTTTTCAACTGGGAACTCTACCTCCTAAAATAAAAGATCCTGGTTGTTTCAACATCACATGGTACATAGGAAAGACTAAGTTTGGTGAGGCCCTATGTGACTCAGGGGCTAATATCAACCTCATTCCTTTGTCATCCTTCAAAAAACTAGGTCTTAAGGAGACAAGAAAAAGTACCATGACTATTAAATTGGCTAAAAATGATGTGGTTAGGCCATATGGCATTTGTGAAGATGTCCTAGTGAAAGTTGATAGGTTTGTTTTTCCTACTAATTTTGTGGTATGGAAAGGTATGAAGGTAAAGGCAAGAAACTTTTGCTAGGTAGGCCATTCCAATCCACAGCTAATATGATCTTGGAAATGGGCAGATGACGTCTAAAAATGGGTACTTAGGATGATCGGTTTATATTAAAGATGCCTAAATGCTCAAAAGAAAAAGGGGGATACAACACAATGTAACATGCTGCAGGACATGGAGGGCAATATGTATATGTGTCTGGGGAAGCCATTTCTTGATATGGCCCACGTGATGACCAATGTGGAAAAGATACTCTGGCAGTTGATATAATTCAAAACACCCAGATGATCTCATTGAAAGAAGCAATACTTTACCCAAATGATAGAGTAGAAGACTATGACCCGACTACCATAGAGGAGGTCACTGTAGATTCACTGATGTAAACATATCCACAATTATCTCTGGAAGCATGTCTGATGAATAGGGTAGATGATAGCACACACATCCGCTCTCTGGAGGAGTGTGTATTTATGTTGAAGGTAGTACCCTGTTATTACACAAGATACTTTGAAGACTTGGGACCACCTCCCCCTCCACTAGTTCCGTCTCTACTAAACCATCCTGAGTTGGAATTGAAGACATTATCTCCACACCTAAAGTATATCTTCCTAGCCACATAAGAAAAGCTCCCGGTGATCATATCATCATCCTTGAGCGGTGAAGAAGAGGGGAAATTGCTTGTTGTATTGAAAAACAACTGATGTAACGACCCCGCCTCCCGGTAACCCCCATTTAAGGGAGACCTGAAGGTCAAAGTCATTATTCAATTAACAAGATCAAAGGTTCAACAAATAATCAATAACAATTATGAAATTCTACTAACTAACTGGAATTTGGTATAAAATTAAAACTTTACGTACCTTTGAAAACTTTGGAAATCTATCTATCCAGAGCTTCAATTATTCTATCTAATCCTCCTTGCATTTTATTTCTTTTTTCCACAATGTGTCACTTTACTGTTTGTTCTTTCAATTGTTGCTCTTAAAATGCCGACAAACAAAATTTCGGTCAGTATATCGAAATGTACTGGTATGTGGGAACAACCAAAATTTCACAGATATGGCTAACAATTTAATAATCACAATCAAATTATTTATCAAGACAGTTTACATTTTCAATGTGTCATTCTCCACCGCTTTTGCCCTAACCCTGGCATACCCCTCTAGGGTTTCTCTTTTGCCATGACTTAAGGCCACCTTCTCAATCTCGAGCTTGGTGCCTGGGAGTCACCTCTCATGGTGCTCCATAGTCATGCATCATATACCACCTTCTCATTCCTGAGCATGGTGTTTGGGGTCACCTCTCATGATGCCCATGGGTCTACCCTCCTGGGCCTGACCTTTATGGCATCTTCCATCAGGGTGGCATGTAGGTGCTAGAATACACATTTCTTTATAATTGTGATAACCATAGTGACTTTATAATTTTGCAAGTATGAACATCCAACTGTTTAGATTGCATTCAATATGAGGAAACATTCAGAAAACCCTCGGGAAACTAATGCGATTAACCATAACTAACCACATACCTGATCTGACGATTTGAACAAAAATATCCATGCAAATAAGAATCCAAGAAAGCAAGCATTTTGAACAAGATCCTGAAATAATCACGTAATTCACTTTTTATTATTCATGCCATCAAGATCCATTAAACCTAGCTCGCTTCCTAGGGTTTCACTTTTAGGTTTTCTATTGCAATTAGGGTTTCCCTTCATCTTTTACTATTTCAAACCCTAATTTTATACCATTTCTCATAAACCCTTATTATTTTATCTATTCTTCAACATTAAGGATATCTTAACGACATATAACCCTATTCTCAGATTTAAAGGTACCATTAACCATCAATTAATTTCATTAAGCTTCTTTTACATCAAAGCTACTATTTTTATCCTTTTTAATCCATGACAAAGTCATTATACTTGTTTATCATCAATTTGTAGTTCATTATGCTCTAATACTCATATGAACGTTATTTATCATTAATTCTACCTTTTATTCATGAGAAAACCCTAATTACTACATTTAGGGTATTTATCCACAAATTAGGAACTTTAATGTTCGAAATAGCTTATAGTCATGAAAACTCAATTCTATACATGAAATCGAGTAATTAAAGCCATTAGTAATCCTAATTACCAACATTAGAGTTTCAAGGCCCATTAAAGCTTATTTATGCACATGAACTCTCAATTAAACTACTTACGTGAAAAATTCATCTTTTTTGATCTTAATGTATCTCTTTATGATTAACAAGTTAGTATCAACTTTAACCATCACTTAAACCCTACTAAACACATTAATCATATCAAAATCGGGTTTCTTCATTATCATTACATTAAAGTTAATTACTTCCATTACTTTTCGAATTTCAATCAGAACTAGGTTTCAAACATATTTTTATTGCATTCCTCTCATTTTTCTAAGCAAATTTCATATTTTATGCGTTACCATACGAGCTACCGTTTAGGAGTTATGATTTTTGCATTAATACACTTACTAGAGCCAATTAGAAGTAGCCACGTCGCCTTGGCCCCATGCACTTGCTCGCTGGTTTGCAAAATATAACGCAAAGATGAAACTGCCCTTGCTTAAGTGGCAACCTCTTCAGCCTACAGAGGGGAAAACTTGTCCAACGTATCTTTAACCTTCTTCCATCTCGCGATCAGCTGCTGCTTCCGCCGCAGCAACCCTAGCTGTAGCTTGCGCTCCTCCTCCACCCTCTCCTGGACCCCATCGACCACTGGAGATGATCCCTCCACCTCTGAAGCTCCTCGACGCTCCCCTAGCTACCAACATCTCGTGGACAAAGCCACTAGCTTCCGCGGGTGAAGTCTGCCTATGTGGTCGACCCTTGCAGCCGTCCAGGGGCTGTTGCGTCTAGGTGAGAGTAGAGAGACGATCTCCAAGCGTCCCTCCGGCTGCGTGGGTGTCTCGTGCCTCCAGCAGGACCATGCAATAACCTCCATACGATCCAGGGTGCCTCTACCCATCTTGGCTAGGTTTTTCATGGATAGAACAAAGAGGAGAGTGTGGGATCTCTCTCTCTCTCTCTCTCTTGGACTCGAACCAGGGATCTACCCTTTATATAAGGGTGGGTATCCATGCTCTAGTAGGCTTGCCCACAAAGCAACCAAGCCCTCTTCCAATTAGGAATGTGTTTCCTTTACCAAAAAGCAAGTTTTTCTCTCTTAAACATCTCCTTAAAACAACATATTCATTGGATTTTTGGGAATATGAAAATATTCTCCCTTATTATCTTTTGACTTGCTTTTTAATTCATTAATCACGAAATTATGTTTTCCTTAAGTAGAAAACACCTCCTTTTAAACAATACCACATAATCCATTAATAATGTATTCACATTATATTCTTGTTTTTTTTATAGGTATTTTTTCTTTCCTCTTTCTTCATTGGGACTCCTTTGATCCCAAGGCACTCTATTATTTCGAAATTCCTTTTTAAGTAATACTCATTATCATTAAATGCATCAATATGCATTATTTCACATTATCTTGTTTATTTCTCATTAAAATAGTTCTTTTGGAGGTTTTGTCTTTATTTCTCTTTTATTTTCCTCATTGGTATTCCTTTCAACATTAGGAATCCTTGGGATACGAAATTCCCCCAAGGATTACTCAATTATACCCCTTTTCACTTATTTTCCACATTTCATCAATATTTTCAATTTCTTTCTTAATAAAGAAATACTTAATTGATCTTTTCTTTTCTTATTGCTCTCTTTATGCAACTTTGGGCTCCTTGGTACCCAAGGAACCCAAGACGCACGAAATCCCTCCTTGGATTTACCTTCTAGAGGTTTCCACATTTTTCTTTTCTCAAATATTCAATTATTCACTCACTAATTGACTTTTCTTATTATGGCCAATAAAGCCCACAACACAATCATCAAGGCTATTGTAAACGAAACTCATTTATTCAAAACAAATTATATCATTATTTGTCCAATTATCTCCAATACGAGAGATTACATTTCTCATCAAAAGAACCCAAAATTTGGGGTTGTAACATCCTTCCCCTATTATAAGAATTTTGTCCTCAAAATTCCATCAAGCAAACAAACAGTTCAGGATAAGCCTTTCATACGTCCATCAGGGCTCCCGTGTGGCTTCACCCATTCCATGGTGCCTCCCAAGAACCTTCATCTTCTCATATTCTTCCATCTGAGTTCTTTCTTACCTTGGTATATCATACCCTCATAGGTGACTCAGGACTTTTCAGCCTCTCAAAAGCTGAATAGGTTCAGGGCTCAACACATAACTTGGGTACCTCACATAGTGCTCTAGATCAGACTCATGTAATACATTATACATCATGTTATCTTGAGGGGCATGACCAAACACAATCTTCTCCACAAATCCATCTCAAATGGACCCATATATCAGGCACTCAACTTTCTTAGTTGTAGCTTAGAGGGGTCCGATTTTCACATCACATATTCTCCCACAGTGAACTGCATGTCAGTCTGCTTTGTATCATCTCGTGACTCATGTCACCCTTGGGCTCTCATCCATTGCACGATCAAGCGACTTCATCTACACACACTTTGGTTCTTTCCTGACCTTCGCGAGGCCTCCTTAACCAACATCATCTTAATGAAGTGGTGACCGACACAACCTCTCTATAAGGCTTCTTGCATCTCGATAAGGGCTATGGTGGTTAACATCACATCTTAAGAACTATCTCTTTGTATCACCCTGAGCAAGCACACTTGATCACCTCAGACCCTCTAGTCTGGAACATACTAACCATTAGTAAGGGGTGATAAACTATACTAACATCGAGTTTGGCATGTTTTTACTTCCACCTCATGGAAGTGAACCTTTAGGTCATACCCAAGAACTTTTGAACTCGCATCATGCGGTAGTTGAACCATCTCTCTCTCTTAAGTAGTTCAACTAAATCTATCTTGTGACAATACTCTTCCTTTCTCATGTCATCTAGGTAAGGTGATCTACCATAACCCATATTGGATCTCGACCTTCCTTAGTCTAGGGGACACTTATCACAACATCCATAGTGATGAACTCCCATTCCCTCTCAGGAACTCTTTACCTTCTAAATTGATGCACTGGGTTACCGGTGCTCATCATTCACCTTCTGCCAGGCATACCACATGCAGCCTTATCTCTGACATCCATAGTACTGCTACCACTCATTATCTCAGTAATACCATGGTATATGGTGATCTTAAAATCATGATTTCCTATATTTTCATGATTCCTCAAGATCGATTCCTTAGAAACCCTAAACCACTCTCATCGGGGTTTTGTTTCCTTACTATCCAAAGAAGTGTATCTGAGGTTATATCACCATCCATTCATTATATCAAGGACTAACATGTTCAACAGATCTTGTTACATCTGAGTGTTAACCCAAACATATCTCTTTTCCAATTGAGGGTTAACCTAACAACCTCTTCAAGCCTTTTGCCAAACTAATCAGATATATCTCAACCAGCACATTCATTACCACTTCACATGATTGAAGACATACACTTCCATGTATTTCACTTATCATTTCAAACTAAAACTCTAAACCTATCTTCATTGAGAACACTTTGAGATCATCTTCTTGGTGATCAACTCTACCTTGCATCACTTGCAAAATCCACATAGCTCATGCTAAAACATCCTTATAAGGTGACTACCTTATACCTTTTATTGTTTGCAAACCATCCATGTATCATTCACTCCACCAAGTTATGTTATCCTCTCTGTCCTCATACCTTGTAGCAACGTTCCAACTCACGTCATCTTTACCCTTGGTGTATGGCATGCGTAGTGTCCTATCTCTCACTCCCATAACAAGAAGAAATAAGCATTTGGCTACAGTCCAAATATAGAGTTCTTCCTATTCCAAGAATAGAGATGGTACATCCCAACTTGCCAGTACACCTTCAAATCTAAGTTAGAATGTGCAACTTATGTCTCTACATCACAAACATCATGATATCAAAATTACTTCCATGGAAAAATGGTCTCGAACTTACTTAGACCAAGTACAATCCTTGGTCATCTCCTCTAGGTCTATAGGGTACCGACACTTTGGGGTCATCCCTCTTCCCTTATGCATCCATAGAGTTCCCTGCTCATCCGCCCTTTGGGTCCCATGAGTTCATGAAGGTGATCAATCTCCTAACCGATGGCCCTCAGACAATGATAGCTGTTACCTCCCGACCCTATAGTCGTGTGCAACTAGGGAATTAGGCAACTCCTACTTCCATCAGTCTTATCCCTACCTGACTCTAGTATAGACTTAGGATTATATCATAGTAAATGTTCAACTTAGAACCTTACTCAAGCATTCATCATCTCTCTTTCTGCATTCTTGGGCTGTCTTTCATCCTTTCACAGGGGTCATGGTGACTTGCCTACCTTGGTCAGGCCCCATACTAGTAACCTCCATGGTAACACATCCACATGTACATAGAGATGGTTATCTATGGGTCTAAAGGTTCAATCTCAGGCCATGTACTTTTCACTTAGCTTCTCAAGATCCTATGAGACCTCTTTAGGTTAACTTAAACCAACAAAACTGGTATACACTCTACCAAAGGGTCCCTCTCCCAGGATGGGAGGAAAGCTTCACCTCGATAACCAAGGTCACAAATGTCCTTAGGGTTTACATTCACATGAGCATGCCTAACCCAGAAACTACTAAGGCACAAGCAGACCACCTATTAAACCATGCTAGGTCATATTTGTTCTCTTTCCTCAACATTAGATCAACTTAGTTGTGAGGGGTTCATCAAACATACCCTTAACTTAAGGGGATTCCTTTTTTTTTCTTTCCGCATGAGGAGTACCATGCTTGAAACTATAGGGACTCAAATCTCATCATGAGAATTGGGTACACTACTTCCCCTCTTAGGCCTAGGAACTCTTGGTTCACCTTCGGGAGTCCAACTACATGCTCAATCTCTTAACCAAGAATCAAGCATGTATAAGGCATGACATGCACTCCCTATCATCCTTCTACTCGAGCAACACATCAGGGTCGAGTCCTCCTCAAGAACAACCAACAAGGTAAAAGGCCTCACAACCTATTACTCAAATCTCCTCAAGGTCTAAAGCACTCTTTATCTCATCCAGCATGTAATCACTTATACCATAGGTACTAGAAGCATCCACTGTCATCCACTATCATCCACTTAGGTTGCATCATCCTCGACTCCCCATTATTCCTCATGTATTAGAATCTAAGCATCCAACCTTCTTTCTTGGGTCCCACTTTCTCTCTCTAGATCTAACCACATCCAACCTCTCTGCATGAAGTTGGATCAAGCTTACCAACATATCCCTACTTGGGAGAAGCCTTTTCTCAACTCATGTTTGGCTCAAGATTATCCTTAGCTCTTTATGTTTATCACTTAAGCTATCCAACATACTCCCTTGACCAGGGTTTCAACCTACTGTCAGTACTACTGACGCACTATGGGTGCAAGCTATACCCTACTTTCCTAAGCCCATAGGGTTTCTATAGGTTCTCCTCTAACCTCATCCATGAAGGAGCTATCCTTCACTCTAACATGCACGACCCTTCCCAGGGTTGGGTTGCCAAAGGTGCTAGGTCATCCAACCTCTCATGGCTCGTATGGCATCTAAGACATGTATATCCAAACACCTGGGCTACCATGACATCTAACTCATCATGTCATCTCTCTCTCTCTAACCTCTACTTAGGGTTAGGGTTAACATCATCCTCAGAGGATGTGCTAGGTCTCTACTTTTAATGGAGATCTCTACCTCCAAGACTAACTTTGTCTACTCATCCTCCTATCGAGGAGGTCTAGCCTCAGGTCTTCTTCTGAGGGGCAATCACAACTCATGTCATACGACCTAAGCATGTATCTATTCTTTAGTTTGCGCTTAATCTATTAAGCTTATGTCCATGACATCTTATTTACATGGTTTTCATTAATTTGGTGGAGGATTCCTTAGACCTTATTAACCCTACCCATACCTCAAGAGGGTGAGGAGAAGAGAGGAAACCCTAATCCTTAAGGTCCTTAACAGAATTTGAGTTGAGAAGGGATGAACAAGATTAGAGAGTCCTAAAGGTATCTTACTTAGAGTCATATCCTAAGACATCAGCCAGACAGTCACACAATCCGGGAGTCCTCGTATTCCGACTAGCGGTGCAGAGAAAAATATTGCCAGCCCCCAGACGTGATCTTTTTCTAGACACCTCAATCTTTTAGACAATCCTCTAATAACTCCCTCGGTTCTATGGAATTTGTAAAATTTAATAATTATTAAAGATTAAGTGAGGAACCTTCACTCTGATACCAATTGTAACGACCCCGCCTCCCGGTAACCCCCATTTAAGGGAGACCCGAAGGTCATAGCCGTTATTCAATTAATAGGATCAAAGGTTTGACAAATAATCAATAATAATTATGAAATTCTACTAACTAACTAGAATTTGGTATAAAATTAAAACTTTACTTACCTTTGAAAACTTTGGAAATCTATCTATCCAGAGCCTGAATTATTCTATCTAATCCTCCTTGCACTTTATTTCTTATTTCCACAATGTGTCACTTTACTATTTGTTCTTTCAATTGTTGTTCCTTAAACGCCGACAAACAAAATGCCGATCAGTATATCGAAATATAATGGTATGTGGGAACAACCAAAATTTCACAGATATGGCTAACAATTTAATAATCACAATCAAATTATTTATCAAGATAGTTTACATTTTCAATGTGTAATTCTCCACCGCTTTTGCCTTAACCCAGGCATACCCCTCTAGGGTTTCACTTTTGCCATTGACTTAAGGCCACCTTCTCAATCCCGAGCTTGGTGCCTAGGAGTCACCTCTCATGGTGCTCCATAGTCATGCATCATAGACCACGTACACATTCTCATTCCCGAGCTTGGTGCTTGGGGTCACCTCTCATGGTGCCCATGGGTCTACCCTCCTGGGCCTGACCATTATGGCATCTTCCATCAGGGTGGCATGTAGGTGCGAGAATACATATTTCTTTATAATTGTGATAACCATAGTGACTTTATAATTTTGCAAGTATGAACATCCAACAGTTTAGATTGCATTCAATACGAGGAAACTGTTGGTATGTATGCCCTGAGAGCCAATCATGGGATGATTGGTGGGATACATTAAGATTGATTTGATAAACATCAAATGCAAGCTTCCAATTCATTCTGGTTCAGTCATATGAGATAGTGATAGAACAGATTGAATGTCTAGAGAATGACAATACTCAATGACGTATGCCTTCAGGTTCATGACCTGAACGATGAGATCATACGGATGCTAAGAGTTTGTACATTCTTGTTATGTCCCTAGTAGGATGTCATTGTGGAAGGTAGATAGACAACAATGACACACAAGACTGGATTGTGGTGTTGGTTGATGACAGAATCTCATTAGTCATGATATAGAGATATCAAACCAAACACATAGGTACTTGTTAGAGAACAAGGTACCGGACAGACCCACCGTGAGTTTGACACATGGAACCATGAGATGGTAGTCACAGTCAGTACTCACAGTGATGGTGGTGAGTGTGATTCTTAGACCTGAAATCACTACACTCAACACATGTCGTTGGGCACACTTTGACATCATCAAACGCAGTCCTGAAACATGGGTTGTTATAAAGGTGATGATTGGGTGGCTTTGACACATGGGCTTTTGAGGGGTGAGTGATAGATATGGGATTTGTCCCTCCTAAGGGAGTTTGATATCCAAGGCCACTTGATGAGTAGGATTGAGATAGGCGTGCGCATGCATGTGTGAATCAATATGTGATATTGATGTCATACATATCTCCTTCAATCTACTCTGAGATCAAGAAAGTGAATGAACGTTGGCAGGATGACTATTCCATGCCTTGAGTTCATTTGGGATATCAGTGACAAAGGAATTATACATTCACTGTAACACCATTCACGGATTGTAGGATGAAAGTTGTTCTCCAACTTTCTACTTTCAATTGGGTAGCACTGATGTGTGACTAGGCACCGCTCTTTGCTTGTGAAGTCATAAGTGTTATGGACTTTCACTGCCAACGTGCAATGGACCTACAGGGTCACACACATAGGATTTAACCTGGAAGAGGAGTTTTGTACACAAAACAATGTTTAGATTGATTACTAAAGGAGTTTAGTAGTTCAATTAAACACTCAATTAGTCGATAGCTCAATATCATATGGTTCAAGGTGTTGGACGCATTGATTGGAGTATCGGATTGATTGAAATCGCAATTGACTGATTTTGCCCAACCTGTTCTCCCAACCGATCGGATCATGTGATGAATCGGTCGGCTGAGGTGCTGAACTGGTCGGCTGGAGTGTCCAGGACGATCGGCTCATGCCCAGGTTGAAACGACTGGTTCAAGAGTTGAACCGATCGGCTCAACTGGTGCAACCGACCAGTTGGGAAAGTCATTTCGGCAAGAATTTTCCTTTGGTTTCAAATTGCCCAATTCGATTGGGAATAACGTTGGTATATGATACCAATTGAGAACGAAACAAGGAAAGTCTTTTTGAGCCGGATTAGGACCATGAACCGATTGGTTCAGGGCACCAACCGATCGGTTGGAGTGCCCCAAACGATCGGCTCAGGTCCAACCGATCGGCTCAATGGCCGAACCGATCGGTTCAGTTGTGAACCGATCATTTCAAGTTGCGAACCGGTTGCTTTTTGTGGAAAATTATCGAATCCTTCTACTCCTGCTTTAGTCCCGTATTGCCGGGCACAGAGAACCCTGTCCCATGACCCGCCTATATATATAGGGGTATTGGGGGCTTCTCAAAGTACAACTCAATGCAAGCTGGTTGCTTTGCGAAGTTGTCGTTCTCTCTGGTTCTAGTAACCGTGAGAGATCCCGAGCAAGTGCTTCCCGCAAAAGGGAGGTGCAGCAAGGGAAGGACAACTGCAGTTGCAACTGGTAGCAGGAGAGTGTGTTGGCGACTAGTACGTAACAGGAGGGTGCGACTCCTTCCACTTCCTTGTGGGACAAGGAGAGTGGAGTTCCAGGTGGTCCATGTGGACTACTACAGAGGCGGGAGGACACTGCCGCTCAGGAGGACAACTGTCATCCGACAGTCCGGTAGGAGGAGGAGTCGTCAGTCCCGGTGCGACCAGGAGCTGCACAGACACCGTCCAAGACCGGAGTTGAAGACCACGCATTGCGTGAGGTATTGTCGCCGAGCAAGCCTCGGGACAAGGTATGATTCCACAAACCATCCTTTCCTATTATATAGACGTTGACGCATTTCCTTGGTATGGGTTTGGGGAGAAATTTTTTTTTTGTTTCCGCTGCCTTCTCTGTCTCCCCTAAAACCCAACAGTGGTATCAGAGCCACGTCAACTGCTCTATATTTTAAGAATATCGATATGATCGATTTTGATTTTTCGCCTTTATTTATTGAATGCGATGCGAATAATATCGGATTTATGCATGTCCAATCCTAAATCCACAAATCCCAAATTACATATATGATATGTATTATTAATGCACTCGATACGCGTCGCCCTTAAATGCGTTTTGTGGTGGATGTGTGTAGCATGATTATGGCCTATAAACCCCTATCTGTGTGTGGTTGTTTGTGGTTGCTTGCATCTCGGTCTGCGCACCGATCTTCCCTCTCTTATTCCTGATGTAACTCGAAATAATTCGAGATTCTTTCCTACCTTTGCTCCCCCCGAATGTAACTCGGGGTTTCCCTTTTTAAAGCAATGTAATATTAGGATAGATTTTATTTCCTGTTATGTCGAAGACCGGCGGACATCAAGACGACAGCTGAAACGATCGGTTCAAGGTGTGAACTGATCGGTTGACGTTCCAGACGGTCGGTTCAATGAGTGAACCGATCGGTTGATGACCGGTTCGAGGAGCGAGACGAGCGGATGGCGGACATGACGAGATGCACGACGACAAGGCGAACCGATCGGTTGGAGGAGCCAACCGATCGGCTGGTGGCACCCAGACGATCGGCTGGAGAGTACAGATCATTCATGAGATGAGTTGATCAACTCGGAAGGCAAGGCACAGAAGTTCATCTTGTACAGGTTGCATATGATGTAGACCTAGATGACCGTGATTCCTCTTGGCTCGAGGAATCACATTAGGATGGCCATAATCATCGCTTTTTATCGTTTGTGCATGTTTTATGTGGGATATAGCATGTATATGATACGTACTATGTATTGTGGTGATTGGATATGTATATGTATATAAAAACCAAATCCCTCATTAAAATATTAAGTTTTAGATGCCTTCCAAATGCGACACACGTGAAAAGCTTGTTCGACCAAGTGTGGGCACGCCCTAGCGTAGTGCACCGTCTACCTCGTGGAAGCGTGAAGGATGAATGTGTGGGTCTTCCCTAGCAGGGTGCATGTTCATCGTGTTTGCTTTGGGTCGGACTTAACAAGGTGACCTAGATAGGATCTAGCGCCTTGAGGCATGGAGATGATCATTGCAAGGAGTTGTAGATGACATCTTATCAAGAGTTACATATGATGCAATTGGCAAAAGTTGCCTACCTGAGAGATCTATGTTGTGGGTGACAGCCCTAGCTGGTCCATGGCTTAGAGGATTTTAGGATCTTGCCCACTAGAAGGTTGTACGCTGCAATCTTCCGAATTGATGGTGAGGGCTATCAATTTGAACTAAAATAGTGGGAGCGATAATTAATTAAAGGCCTAATTTTATCGGCAACTTTTCAAATCAATCAAACAAGTCAAAAAGAGTTTTGGACTAAAATTGCATATATTTCCCTTTTGTTAATATAAATGGTTAATCAAAAAATCACTTTATTTGCGATGGGTCTTTGAGACCAACAAATTAAATGGGAATAATTCCACGACTGGTTAGGATGATGATGAGAAGTGTTCTCAATCAAAGAGCAAAAGCTCTAAGTCCTGGTTATACCAGAACCAGATGAACTCGATCCCACCACATCAATGGCTGAAAGTATGCTTACGGAAGCATACTGAGAAAGACATTGATGAGGAGTGCTTGATGTTGTGTTCTCTGAACTATGAGTTGCAGAGACAACATGAGACATATGATGTCTCCAAGACACTATCCTAGTATGTCATGACAGAAGGAGATCCAATAAGGTATTCACACACTCAATGTGATTGGGTATGTGGAAAGACCTGACTAAGAAGGATTCCATCTGAGCCAAGAGTTGGCTATTGGTATGATACTGCAAATGTTGCGAGAATCATACAATTCATGATAAGCTACAACATGAACAACTTTGACAAGCATTGACAGAGTTGTTGGACATGTTGAGGATAGTAAAGGCAAAGATGAAGAAAGACAAACCATAATCTTTGATGTGATCAAAGAGAAAGGTAATTCTTAAGGGCAAGAATAAGGGCAAAGCAAAGAAGTGTTCTGATGCTAGCCAGCAATCCAAGCCGTCTTCAGCCTCAAGGCACATGGGGAAAGGGTGTATGAGGGAACTGCCCTCTATATCTGGAAGAACAAAAGAAGATGAAGGAGGGGATGGAGATCTCCACCTAGGGTATCATGAAATGAACCACTTCTTTATCCGAGGTATATGATGCCAAGATATGGATATGTCATATATGATATGCAATATCCGCAAAGAAGTGATGGCCTTTGTGAAAGGACCAAGAAAGATATACCCATCATTGGAGCAAGTGTTGCTGCCATAGATAGGAGTATCTTTCAGTTTATTTCAGCCTACAGGGCACGAAATAGAGTTAAGAACTGCTATTTCATATATTGCCAATAGATAGAAACACCTTATTATTGCATATTGTATGACAATGATGGCAATTAATAAAGTTGATGTTTCAATCTTAAAGATATGATCTTTGTGGCAATGCCTTGCTTATCTTGTGGTATTTGATATGCATAAGATAAAATGATACCTAAAAGTTATAGATAACTCAAACAATCAAATTAGCATCAATCATGAGAAATTCATTTCTAGTTTCCGTATGATGGATAAATCTAGACTCTTTTGGTTAGAGAACCAGTAAGAGACATGAATCTCTTGTACATGATTAATAAATCTTCACTAATGGTAGTGGGAGAATGATTATCCTATTAGGTATAATACATGTGATGTATTTACATACCTATTGGAACATATGCTAATATTTCTAATGGTGTTTAGAGAAATACCAATATGAATAGCTTGAAGTGTTCAAGATTATCATAGATGAAGTGCAAATTTGGTAAAGTATTAATTCTTGATGAGATCAATGAATGAAATACTTGGACCAAATGTTTGAGATCCTTATGAGTGATTATGATATTGTATCATAGTGAACTCATGATTAAGGCATGGTGATGTCTAAATCAAGAAGGAATCATACTCTAAGGAGTTAGAGAATGATTATCAAATACCTGAATTCTTCTTAATAAAAGAATACCCCACACTAATAAAGGAAATTAAGAATCACAAGGGTTGTGAGTTCTTATATCCTTAACAGACACACCTCAATTATCTATGTGATGAGTTGTTCATATGATGAGTCAACTATCTAGATGAATATGAGGAATCAGATTTTGAGTTATGGTATAAGACCATTACATCCTAAATGACATCCATGTGAACCATAAGGTATGACCTTGATGGTAGCACTCATTGGATCATATCCATAAGTGCAAATGAGTCTTAAGTGTTAAGACACATGGATAACATTTTGAGAAGGATGATGTTTGTTGATTGCAACTTAATGATTGAGACATTTGGCATATGGATACTAAAACCGCATTCCTATGAGGAATAAAACAAGGATGTGTATGTGACACAACCTATAAGGTTTATGAATCCACTAATGCAAATGAAGTCTATAAGTTACAATGGACTAATCAATGTGATTGATTGAGTACAAGCAACTCAGAATTGGATCTTTACTTTGATGATATAGTCAAAAGGTTTGACTGATATGTCAAAGATAAAGAAGGGATCTGTGATTTAGTGGGAGCGTGTTCACATTCCACATGTTGATGTGAAATGGAAATGTTCTAAAATGGAAATCCAAAAGTGGAAGTTATCTTTAAGGAAGATAGAGTTGTTTCGTATGTGATAGGAATAGAGATCTATAGAGATAGTTCTCGAAAACCTATTGACCTGAAAAGAGAAAGCATACATTGGCAATCCGTACTAAAGGGTTCAGTATACACAGATTCAGTGGGAGAAAACTTGTCCATGTTACATGGAGTTAGTATCCCAAGGCCAAGTGTCCAATTCTTATGAAGAATGGGAACACTAAGAATAGATCTGGATCTATCATGTATGTAATCATCCCATTATCTTGCATGTATGACATGGCAAGAATAAAATGCATTCATCATCTTGTATGTAGGACATGGAAATATGATGTGCTCATCCTGTTAACTCGTATGTGGGACATGACGAGTGGATGTCTGTCTACTTCCGGTAAGGGTTACTGGAATACCATAAGAACTTGATAAGTACTTGGGAAGTACCAATTCTATGGAGATAAGGAAGAGTTCGATGTAAAGAGTTACATTGATGAGAACTTCCGAAAGGACAGAATTAATCACAAAATATACATAGGATGTATAAAAGTGAAAGTTTGTTGATAATTGTAAGTGTTCCAATAAAACCATTTAAAGGGGAAATGTTGAGTATCCGTGTGTTAGAGAACAGCAGTGGATACTATATGGATCTGAAAGTTCATGAGATGAACTTATATTCCACTCATTGATGACAAGTCTGGAATCCTTGATCATGCAATGTGGCTAAAGGTTAGCAATGGAATACTAGATCGCATATTACAGCAACTCCATCTCATACGTGTGACGTACAGCGAAGAGATGAGAGACATGCAATTTATACTGACTTTGGCAAGGTGTTGCCATTACTCACTATGTTCGCATTAAGAGCACAGTAACGTGTGGGACATGTTTGAAGATCACTATGAATATGATTCATGGGTGATTGGCTCGTAGTGCAAGTGGGAGTCTGTTGGTATGTATGCCCTGAGAGCCAATCATGGGATGATTGGTGGGATACATTAAGATTGATTTGATAAACATCAAAGGCAAGCTTCCAATTCATTCTGGTTCAGTCATATGAGATAGTGATAGAACAAATTGAATGTCTAGAGAATGACAGTACTCAATGACGTATGCCTTCAGGTTCATGACCTGAACGATGAGATCATACGGATGCTAAGAGTTTGTACATTCTTGTTATGTCCCTAGTCGGATGTCATTGTGGAAGGTAGATAGACAGCAATGACACACAAGACTGGATTGTGGTGTTGGTTGATGACAGAATCTCATTAGTCATGATATAGAGATATCAAACCAAACACATAGGTACTTGTTAGAGAACAAGGTACCGGACATACCCACCATGAGTTTGACACATGGAACCATGAGATGGTAGTCACAGTCAGTACTCACAGTGATGGTGGTGAGTGTGATTCTTAGACCTGAAATCACTACACTCAACACATGTCGTTGGGCACACTTTGACATCATCAAACGCAGTCCTGAAACATGGGTTGTTATAAAGGTGATGATTGGGTGGCTTTGACACATGGGGATTTTGAGGGGTGAGTGATAGATATGGGATTTGTCCCTCCTAAGGGAGTTTGATATCCAAGGCCACTTGATGAGTAGGATTGAGATAGGCATGCGCATGCATGTGTGAATCAGTATGTGATATTGATGTCATACATATCTCCTTCAATCTACTCTGAGATCAAGAAAGTGAATGAACATTGACAGGATGACTGTTCCATGCCTTAAGTTCATTCGGGATATCAGTGACAAAGGAATTATACATTCACTGTAACACCATTCACGGATTGTAGGATGAAAGTTGTTCTCCAACTTTCTACTTTCACTTGGGTAGCACTGATGTGTGACTAGGCACCGCTCTTTGCTTGTGAAGTCATAAGTGTTATGGACTTTCACTGCCAATGTGAAATGGACCTGTAGGGTCACACACATAGGATTTAACCTGGAAGAGGAGTTTTGTACACAAAGCAATGTTTAGATTGATTACTAAAGGAGTTTAGTAGTTCAATTAAACACTCAATCAGTCGATAGCTCAATATCATATGGTTCAAGGTGTTGGACGCATTGATTGGAGTATCGGATTGATTGAAATCGCAATTGACTGATTTTGCCCAACTTGTGCTCCCAACCGATCGGCTCATGTGATGAACCAGTCGGCTGAGGTGCTGAACCGGTCGGCTGGAGTGTCCAGGCCGATCGGCTCATGCCCAGGTTGAAACGACCGGTTCAAGAGTTGAACCGATCGGCTCAACTGGTGCAACCGACCAGTTGGGAAAGTCATGTCGGCAAGAATTTTCCTTTGGTTTCAAATTGCCCAATTCGATTGGGAATAATGTTGGTATACGATACCAATTGAGAACGAAACAAGGAAAGTCTTTTTGAGCCGGATTAGGACCATGAACCGATCGGTTCAGGGCACCAACCGATCGGTTGGAGTCCCCCAAACGATCGGCTCAGGTCCAACCGATCGGCTCAATGGCTGAACCGATCGGTTCAGTTGTGAACCGATCATTTCAAGTTGCGAACCAGTTGCTTTTTGTGGAAAATTCTCGAATCCTTCTACTCCTGCTTTAGTCCCGTATTGTCGGGCACAGAGAACCCTGTCCCATGACCCGCCTATATATATAGGGGTATTGGGGCCTTCTCAAAGTACAACTCAATGCAAGCCGGTTGCTTTGCGAAGTTGTTGTTCTCTCTGGTTTTGGTAACCGTGAGAGAAACCGAGCAAGTGCTTCCCGCAAAAGGGAGGTGCAGCAAGGGAAGGACAACTGCAGTTGCAACTGGTAGCAGGAGAGTGTGTTGGCGACTAGTACGTCTATAGGAGGGTGCGACTCCTTCCACTTCCTTGTAGGACAAGGAGAGTGGAGTTCCAGGTGGTCCGTGTGGACTACTACAGAGGCGGGAGGACACTGCCGCTCAGGAGGACAACTGTCATCCGACAGTCCGGTAGGAGGAGGAGGAGTCAGTCCCGGTGTGACCAGGAGCTGCACAGACACCATCCAAGACCGGAGTTGAAGACCGTGCATTGCGCGAGGTATTGTCGCCGAGCAAGCCTCGGGACAAGGTATGATTCCACAAACCATCCTTTCCTATTATATAGACGTTGACGCATTTCCTCGGTATGGGTTTGGGGAGAAATTTTTTTTTGTTTCCGCTGCCTTCTCTGTCTCCCCTAAAACCCAACAGAAACATTCGGAAAACCCTCGGGAAACTAATGTGATTAACCATAATTAACCACATACCTGATCTGACGATTTGAACAGAAATATCCATGAAAATAAGAATCCAAGCAAGCAAGCATTTTCAACAAGATCCTGAAATAATCACGTAATTCCCTTTTTATTATTCATGCATCAAGATCCATTAAACCTAGCTCGCTTCCTAGGGTTTCAGTTTTAGGCTTTCTATTGCAAGTAGGGTTTCCCTTCATCTTTTACTATTTCAAACCCTAATTTTATACCATTACTCATAAACCCTTATTATTTTATCTATTCTTCAACATTAAGGTTATCTTAACGACATATAACCCTATTCTCATATTTAAAGGCACCATTAACCATCAATTAATTTCATTACGCTTCTTTTACATCAAAGCTACTATTTTTATCCTTTTTAATCCATGAAAAAGTCATTATACTCGTTTATCATCAATTTGTAGTTCATTATGCTCTAATACTCATATGAACGCTATTTATCATTAATTCTACATTTTACTCATGAGAAAACCCTAATTACTACATTTAGGGTATTTATCCACAAATTATGAACTTTAATGCTTGAAATAGCTTATAGTCATGAAAACTCAGTTCTATACTTGAAATCAAGTAATTAAATCCATTAGTAATCCTAATTACCAACATTAGGGTTTCATGGCCCATTAAAGCTTATTTATGCACATGAACTCTCAATTAAACTACTTACGTGCAAAATTCATCTTTTTCGATCTTAATGTATCTCTTTATCATTAACATGTTAATATCAACTTTAACCATCACTTAAACCCTACTAAACACATTAATCATATCAAAATAGGGTTTCTTCATTATCATTACATTAAAGTTAATAACTTCCATTACTTTTCGAATTGCAATCAGAACTAGGTTTCAAATATATTTTTATAGCATTACTCTCATTTTTCTAAGCAAATTTCATATTTTATGCGTAACCATAAGAGCTACCGTTTAGGAGTTATGATTTTTGCATTAATACACTTACTTGAGCCAATTAGAAGTTGCCACGTCGCCTTGGCCCCATGCACTTGCTCACTGGTTTGCAAAATATAACACAAAGATGAAACTGCCCTTGCTTAAGTTGCAACCTCTTCAGCCCGTGGAGGGGCAAACTTGTCCAACATATCTTTAACCTTCTTCCACCTCACGATCAGCTACTTCTTCTGCCCCAGCAACCCTAGCTACATCTTGCACTCCTCCTCCACCCTCTCCTGGACCCCATCGACCACTGGAGACGATCCCTCCACCTCCGAAGCTCCTCGGCGCTCCCCTGGCTTCCAAGATCTCACGACCAAAGATGCTAGCTTCCGCAGGCCAGGTCTGCCTATGCGGCCGACCCTTGCAGCTATCCATGAGCTACTGCGTCCAAGTGAGAGCAGAGAGACGATCTCCAAGCCTCCCTCCGGCTGCGTGGGTGTTTCGCGCCTCCAACAGGACCATGCCATTACCTCCACACGATCCAGGGTGCCTCTACCCATCTTGGCTAGGTTTTTCATGGATGGAACAAAGAGGAGGGTGTGGGATCTCTCTCTCTCTCTTGGAATTGAACCAGGGCTCTACCCTTTATATAAGGGTGGGTATCCACACTCTAGTAGGCTTGCCCACGAAGCAACCAAGCCCTCTTCCAATTAGGAATGTGTTTCCTTTACCGAAAAGCAAGTTTTTCTCTCTTAAACATCTCCTTAAAACAACATATTCATTGGATTTTTGGGAATACAAAAATATTCTCCCTTATTATCTTTTGACTTGCTTTTTAATTCATTAATCACAAAATTATGTTTTCCTTAAGAAGAAAACACCTCCTTTTAAACAATACCACATAATCCACTAATAATGTATTCATATTATATTCTTATTTTCTTTTGTTGGTCTTTTCTCTTTCCTCTTTCTTCATTGGGACTCCTTGGATCCCAAGGCACTCTATTATTTCGAAATTCCTTTTTAAGAAATACTCATTATCATTAAATGCATCAATATGCATGATTTCACATTATCTTATTTATTTCTCATTAAAATAGCTCTTTTTGAGGTTTTCTCTTTATTTCTCTTTTATTTTCCTCATTGGTATTCCTTTCAACATTAGGAATCCTTGGGATACGAAATTCCACCAAGGATTACTCAATTATACCCCTTTTCACTTATTTTCCACATTTCATCAATATTTTCAATTTCTTTCTTAATAAAGAAATACTTAATTGATCTTTTCTTTACTTATTGCTCTCTTTATGCAACTTTGGACTCCTTGGTACCCAAGGAACCCAAGAGGCACAAAATCCGTCCTTGGATTTGCCTTCTAGAGGTTTCCACATTTTTCTTTTCTCAAATATCCAATTATTCACTCACTAATTGAATTTTCTTGTTATTTGGGCCCAATAGCCAATAAAGCCTACAACACAATCATCAAGGCTATTGTAAACGAAACTCATTTATTCAAAACATATTATATCATTATTTTTCCAATTATCTCCAATATGAGAGATTACATTTCTCATCAAAAGAACCCAAAATTTGGGGTAGTAACAACCGAGCTACTTTTGGGTGGTCTATAGCGGACATCAAAGGAATCTCCCCAAGTTTGTGCCAATGCAAGATCCTGCTACAAGAAGTAGCTAAAGCAATAGTTCAACCTCATTGACGACTCAACCCAATCATTATTGAGGTAGTGAAGAAAGAAGTGGTCAAGCTCCTTTCGGGAGGTATTATTTACGAAATTTTTTTATTCTATGTGGGTTAGCCCAACTTAGGTAGTTCCTAAAAAGGGGGATCACTATCATGACCAACATCTAATGAATTGATTTCAACTAGGTTGGTTATGGGGTGGCGTGTTTGCATAGATTATCATCATTTGAATGCCGTCACTTTAAAAGATCATTTTCTGCTACCTTTCTTTGTTCAAATTTTGGAACGAATCACTGGTCATTCACACTTTTGTTTCCTCGATGGGTACTCCGGTTACAATCATATCTCGATCGAGCCAAAGGATCAGGAGAAACTTACTTTCACCTGCCCTTACGACATGTTTGCATATAGTCGGATGCCATTCATCCTTTGTAACGCCCCTTATACCTTCCAATGTTGTATGCTTTCCATCTTCTTTGATATGGTAGAGTGAAGCTTGGAGGTGTTTAGGGATGATTTTTCAGCGAATGGGGAGTCATTTAGTGATTGTCTGTACAATATGGATAAAGTTTTACAAAGGTGTGAGGACACTCATAGTCTTAAATTGGGAGAAGTGCCTTATGATGGTGAGTGAGGGAATAGTGATGGGACACGAGGTGTCCAATAAGGGTATGGAAGTAGACCCGATTAAGATATAAGTTATCTCCAAGATACCTCCACCTATATCAGTGAAACGAGTAAGGAGCTTTCTGGGACATGCTGGGTTTTTCTGCCAGTTTATCAAATAGTTTTCAAAAAATGATAAACCCTTGTCAAAACTTTTGGAAAAAGATACTGAATTTTCCTTTGATGATCGATGTTTGATTGCTTTTGAGACATTAAAGGAAAATCTAAGTTCTACGCCTATTTTATAGGCTCCTAATTGGAGCCTACTATTTGAGATGATGTGTGACACATCAGACTATGCTGTGGGAGTTGTATTGGGACAACACAAATATAAGGCTCCTATCATCATATAATATGCGTCCAAAACATTAAATGATGCACAACATAATTATACAACCATAGAAAAAGAACTCTTAGCGGTCAATTTTTCAATTGAGAAGTTCTGCCCGTACCTGATAGGGGAAAGTGTGATTGTTTGGACTGACCATACTTCCATCAAATACTTGTTACAAAATAAAGTTGCAAAACCTAGATTGATTAGGTGGATTTTATTGTTACATGAATTTAACATAGAAATTAAAGACAAGGCAGGGTGGAAAATGTACTAGTAGATCTCCTATCTAGGCTGGAAAGAGTAAATGGAAAAGATGTAGATATTCCCATTATTGAAGATTTTCCAGATGAACAACTCTTTGCTATCAAGTTTAAGGATGCATGGTTTGCAGATATTGTTAATTATTTACCCTACAAAGAGTTTCCTGTAGATTGGGGCTATCAAGAAAAGAAGAAATATTTCCACTCATTGAGGTTTTACATTTGGGATGACCCTATTCATCTTAAACAATGTAGGGATGGACTTTTGATGAAGTGTGTACCCGAGTGTGAGGTAGAGAGTATTTTGGCACACTACCATTCTTTACCTACGGGAGGGCATAATGCTAGCTCTAGGACAAAGTCCAAAATGTTAGAGAGTGGATTTTACTGGCAAACATTATTTAAAGATGCATATTATTTCGTTTGTTATTGTGATGCATGTCAACGTGCAGGTGATATTTCTAAGCGACATGAGATGCCATTGAATGTGTTTCAGGAGGTTGAATTTTTTTATCTTTGGGGCATTGATTTCATGAGTCCATTGGTGTCATCTAATTCTAACCTTTATATTTTACTTGAAGTTGACTATGTATCTAAGTGGGTGGAAGAAATTCCAACCCACAACAATGATGCTCAAGTGGTGTGTAGATTTGTGAAGGATAACATTTTCTATAGGTTTGGTGTCCCTCGACTGATCATTAGTGATGGTTGATCACATTTCACCAATAGGAAATTCAGATCCTTACTTAGCAACTGTGGGGTGAAGCACCGAGTGAGTACACCTTATCACCCACAAACATAAGGCCAAGTGGAGGTGTCCAATAGAGAAGTGAAGAAGATCTTAGAAAGGATAGTTTCCACTAATAGGAAAAATTGGAGTTTCGTGTTTAATGACGCTCTTTGGGCATATAGGATGGCATATAAATCACCTATAGGGATGACACCTTTTAGGTTGGTTTGCATTTATTCTTGTAATTTACTAGTAGAGATTGAGCATAAGGAAAAATGGGCATTGAGAAAGTTAAATTTTGGATTGGATGAAGAAGGTAGAAAAAGACCTTTGGAGCTTAATGAACTAGATGAGATTAGGATGGATGCTTATGAATGTTTGAGGATTTATAAGGAGAGGACAAAGAAGATTCATGATAGGCATATTGTGAATAGTGTGTTTCTTCCATGACAAAAGGTCTCCTTTTTAACTCCCGACTTAAGTTACATCTGGGCAAACTGAGGTCCAAATGGAGTGGACCATTTTAGATTGACCAAGTTTTTCCCCATGGTGTAGTAAAGATTTTAGATGGGACTAGGTCATTCCTTGTTAATGGCCAAAGATTGAATCACTACTATGGTGGGGAAGTGGATCTAAGAATAGAAGAGGTACAACTTATAGAGATCCCTTAGATTCTTGTTCGTAGGAACATCTAGTCTAGGAAATTAAACAATGGTGCTTGTTGGGAGGCAACCCAACCTTCATTTTCCTTCTATTCATGTTCATTTTCACATTGTAGTTGTCTTAGTATTTTTTTTTCTTCTAAAAATGGTACCTTGACTCGTGTGTGGAGTGTGCAGATTTTTCTCCAGGTCAGTACTATTGAGACACCCAGTCGGTAGTACCGAGATTACATCAGTGAGCCATCCACACCAGAATGCCAAACTCGATACTTTCGACTCTCCTAGTCGGTACTATTGAGTCTCTGAAGATTTTTTATTATTAAGTGATAAGCTCTCGGTGGTATCAACACATAAATCAGTACAATCGACTTTTTGGCACGCCCAGAAATAGAAAATGGAGATGAAAAATTAAAAGTACAGAGCCAAAACTGCCAACTCGGTACTATCGACACTCCTTTTGGTAGTAACGACACATGGTGTCAGCAATATATGGATGCTCGATTCAACAATATATGCAAGCTTCATCGCACGGTCAGCAACACCGATCCACGACTCAAGTCGTTACTACCAACTTGGACTCGATACCACTGACTCCAAGCGATCCACGCTCAGAACATTATCAAATGTCAGTCATTGATTCATTCGAGCCACATATATGTTCCTGTGTGTTGGTACTACCGACATAAAAGTTGGTAGTACCGACCTTGCCCAACTCAACTATATAAGGAGGGGTGATTAACACATTTTCTTCACACCATTTCCTCCACTCCTCCTAGAACTTAGAGCAGAGTTGCACAAGGCATCGACAATCTTCACTGAGCTGATGATCTTCACTGTACTTTCTCTTTCCCAATCCTTTTTCTTACATTGCCATCATGGTTCCAAGGAGAGGCCCTTCTACGTCAGTGGATCAAGGTGAGTTGGTCCCTCGACCAACCCACATCCAACATTCATCCTTAGATATCAGGATGATATATGAGGACATGTAGATGAGGCCAATAGTACCAACACAATATGGAGATCGTGCATTGATTGAAAGGGAGGTATTTAATGAAAACACATGATGTGTATGTCAGAAGTAGCTCATGGAGGGAGTCAATCCTTTTTTAGTGATTGGAAGACTTACTTAAAATTCATCCTGGAGTTCTTGGCATTGCTAGATTTTCTTATCGCCCCTGAGTAGAATTTAGGAGGTGAATGGCAGGAAGGAAAAGTCAATTTCCGCCTCTTCAACAATAACTGTTCCATCACTCTATGGGCCTTCAACCACATATTGAATTGGGCTCACATCCCAGAATGCTCGGCACCTTCTGACTTCAACTTTGACTTGGCTTGGGAGTAGTTGACTGAGGTGGTAGAGGGCATTCACATAAACTGGAATATCAACTTTGTTACTAACATCGAGCACCCCTTTGGTTGAATCCTTCACTGGCTCTACACCAATACCATATTTTTTCGATCAAGTCAAACTCAAGGGAAGGTTCAACAGGTGGTCATGTACTTCCTCTATAGGCTACTGGAAGGGGACACTGTCAACTTTAGAGCCTTCCTTCTTCTCTACATGATCTCTGTTTGGCACAACGTGACAAGAAATGTGTTGATTTTATTTGGGGGTCTCATCACCCCCATTGCATTACATTTTTGCCTTGATTTGTCACCCTCGTGCCATTGGAATATACAGAGAAGTTGGACCTCCTGCACTTCTGCAAGGAGCACCTCCTTAGCTTCAATGAGAATGTGCTCCATGCATTTTGCATGCATCGAGGACTATTTCGGGAGCGGAACCTCCCCGACCCCATCTTCAACTTGCGTGGAGTGAACCATCTCTATTGGCCATTAAACGAGGGGGAGGAAGAAGATCCATCTAGGGCAGTAGCTCAGGTTGACAATGAGGAGCAAAGTGATGGTGACTTTGATAGTGTTGATGATGTGGAGCCCACCATCCCCATCACTAGGAGAGAGGTCACGTGAAAATGGCCTACACTTATGCTACCTCAACTTCTTCTACCCTACCCCTTTCCAGGAGGAGAAAGACCCATACAACATGGAAGGTACGTATATCATGATGCAGGAGATCCAGATTGGACAACATCAGCATCAGGCAATGTTGGCTGGTGTGCAAGACATTCAAGGAAGGCTATACCAAAACCAGCAGGCGATATATGAGAATGAACACCTTCTCTTGGCCAACCAAGAGAATGTTCACATGCACCTACAGTAGATGGAGCCATACTAGAAGCCCTTCTTTGACAAATATTGTAACCAAGGAGACTTTGGAGGGTACCCACAGCCGCAGTAGGTGTCACTGCCTGATCCATCTTTTCAGGGGATGTTTCCCCCTCATGATCCTGACATGCCTCAGCCAACTCCATTTTGAGAAATGGTATCATTGTTCCACATCTTGAGTGCAAGTATTGACTATGTGGACATAGTCAAATTCAAGCTTAGGGGGGGTGTTGGAACAATATTCTATCTTAGTTTTTATAGTTTTTCTTGCAATTTTATCTTAGTTGTTTTATTCTTAGTTTGAATCATGCATTTTTAGGATTCACACCTATCTAGTGTAATCGTCGAGCAGTAATGTATGGTTGCATTTTTCAAGTCATAGGTATTAGCACAAGTAAATGGTTGTGTCTTCATAGCTTAATTTGTGATAACTTTGTGCATCACTAATTGAGGAAGTGTTTGGTTAAATCAGCTCTAGGATATAGGATATGAATGAACATCTAGAAAGAATGGAAAAGTGAATGAAGATGTTGTTGAGCTTAAGTTGATCAAAATTTTAATGAGATCTTAAATGGAAATTTAAGAAAGAAACCTTAAGATTACCTTGTGCACAGGTCATTAAAGAGGGACATATCATAATTCAATCAAAGGTGTTGTCTCTTAGTTATGTGATTCCATCCATCTTTGCCATCCAATTTTGAATCACCACAATAAAATGAACAAGTGCTCCAACTTATTTCTTTTGATTTCATTGCATGGCATGATAGGTGACATGGTAGGTTAGTTTTTATCTGCATGTGCATTTGATTTTTTTTTTTGCATTTACATACATGACCAATCTGAGTGCATACCAGCTTAGTTGCATTGAAATTACATGTAGATTAAATACATTTCATCACATTCATTCCTTTTTGTCATGTGGATTGTAGTCTCTAATTGTGAAAGTTGAAGTAGGGGCATGCCTCCACATAAAAAAAAATGAAGTGAAAGCCCGAACATAATTCCATCATGCTAAAGACAAGAAAAATTATGGGCTAGAAAAAATTGGATCTCAAGATTTCATAAGGAGAAAGTATGTCCTCCAGTCTTCTTAAAGGGATGAACTAATTCACATGACACAATATTTTTGGTTTTGAATGTCTCATTTTCTATTATGAGATAACCTTATACATGCATCATGTGTCAGTAAGAAAAAAAAAAGAGAAAAAGTCAGTAGGCTTTAGGTCTCATGTATATCATTTTTTTCACTCTTGTAGGTCATCATTTTTTCTGCATAAATAAATTGGATGTACTTGTGATTCTTCAATTGCCACCCATCTCATATCATTAATTACTCTCATTGGTAGGCCACTCAAATGATTCATCTCATCATCCATTATTATAAGGAGATATGCTTCCAAGTAGTTGGTAATTATGAGAGAGTAATTTAGATTAGGGAATCACATAGTGCACCAAGTGAATGCCGAAATTATTATGATATTAACTAGTTTCTTGATAGTGTTCATTGATCAAAAGTTAGATTTATTATATGAATTTTTTTTGTCATTGTAGAGTAGTTATTAGTTCAGTGGCCATTGGAGGCCGGTTCAGGGTTGTTCCAGAGGAAGTGATTAAGAAAATAGTTCATGTGTTGTATCCTTTCACTTACTTATATTAAATAGATCCAAGAGTAGTGTTTCTTGAGGATGAAAAACATTTAAGCTTAGGGGAGTTTGATGCATGGGTTTTTAGTCATTTTCATAGGCATATTTTTCTTAATTTTATGTGTTGTTTTGTCATTTATCTGATTAATAATGCATGGAATGATATTAATGGCATATGATATTTAAATGCATCAAATTATTGATTTTTAATGTTTAAGATAATTTAAAATTTATTCTGAATATTTATCCACATTCTTGTGTATTTTCAGGTACAATGGAACTTCATAGAGTCAATACTACCAAAAGTCAGTGGTACAAACTTCACGTCAGTAATTTCCCAAAAAGGACTCACATACAATCGATACTATCGACACTCCAAGTCAGTAGTATCGAAATCACATCAATGAAGCACAAGGATGAATCGTGAAAAGTCAGTACTACTAAGTTCACGAACTTGGTACTATCGAGATGACGTCAGGCAGACAATGCTCGGGCGATCTGAGGACTCAGTGCTATGGAGACAAGTTAATAGTACTGACATTGTTAAGAGTCACAGCTACCCTATGATCTTGGTACTAACGACTACCAACTCAGTACCACCGAGTCTGCCCAATTTGGAAAATCTAAAAATGGCAATCTAATCCAACGGTGGACATTTTTTCGTACTGTAAGTGACTCCTATGACCTAAGGAGAGTTTGGCCAGATGAAAGGAGGCAGTTGCATTCCATTGCATGACATCAGAGTGAGAGAGGAGAGAAAAAACGAACTGAAGGATTCATTCGTGATGATCCTAGCACCTCTGGAAGGTGAATTGGTAGCCGAAAGATAGCCGATTGCACGCACGACGTAGGGGATCATCCAAATCATCTATTCACCAGGGGTTACTTAGTTTCTCTAATGTTTCCGACATTTTTCTCTTTCTCTACCATGTATTCATCAATGAAAACCATGCAGGGCTACTCCTCTTGATTCCTAGCTGATTTCCATGCATTAATATCATCATTATCCATATTTCTAGATATAAATCTATGAAGATGCATTGTTGTATTTATGCCTGATCAACATAGATATATTTTTAGCCTCTTAATCATTTTGGAAGAGAGGCTAAGGGTTGGAAAGCATATATTTACCCATTTATTGCACCCCTTGGGAAAGGCAGAGAATAAATGGGAGGAGAAACCAATAGTTCAATCATAAAGCACCTAACTAATCAACCAATTGCTATGGAAATGGGGTTGCCATTAGAATAGGGAGTGAACTACGCTACATGAGTGGGTAGTTCTGACTACATGTACTTTATCTATGGATGGGGGTAATAGATATTGGTGTATGGAATGAATTGCAATGTTATATGTGGTAAAACCACAATCCTAAAGAATTCCCTAAATCTGAGTAATTTCAGTGTTAAGTTTGTTTCATTCTGTTTTTTCTTCTGTTCAATCAAACTCATTCATTTACACCGGCCCAGCTGATTAGACCATAGTTAGTAGTAGTCTATGGAGAACGTTTCTCAATGTTCGACTCACACCTCAAAAGGGCCTATATTACTTTAATACATTCACCTGCGTATAACACACGGTAAACACGTGTGAAGTTTTTGGCATTGTTGCCGGGGAAACGACAACATCCAACACTATGAGTGTTGTAGTCAGCCACTCAGGGACAATTCCTTTTTTTTCATTTCACTTAGAGTAGATTTATAAAATCATTATTGATTTATCTCAACTACTACACTCTGATAATTAATTTGCTACTTTCAGGCACTGGTTTATGGTGCATACTTGAGCCCATAATTACGGAGATCCATCTTTGCCAGGGTTTGGGCAAATAGAACTCCTTCATAGAGAGAGATAATTTGGATGGTCAATGGATAGATTCAACCAAACTCCATGAATGACATCTCTGTCTGAGAGACCTATAACACAAGAAGTACCTTAGGTAGTAGAAATGGCGGGAGAAGAAGAACATATAATATGGGAGAGGATCAAAGCCTCTACCACAATGGCTCAAAAAGGACCAATTAAAAGACAAGCCATCAATGTTGGTAGCTACAAGATTGACCTAGGGTTGATCTCTTTAGTTAAATCCCAATCTTACCATGGACATAGTTGTGAAGAGATGATGGTTCACATTAGCAACTTTGTGGAGAACTGCGATATGGTCAAGATAGACAGAATACCGACAACTGTGATATATCTGAAGCTTTTTCCATCATCATTGGTAGACAAGACAAAGTCATGGTTTCATAAGCTTAATGATGAATGCATTGAGACTGGGATCAGATGATTGATGCCTTCTTTGAGCTTTATTTTCCTCAACAAAAGACCAATGACTTGGTAAAGAAGATTCATGATTTTAGAGAACAAGCCAATGAATCCTATTCTGAAGCATGGGAGAGGTTCCATAATATGATGTGGAAAGTACCTCATCATGTAATCGATCTTCTGTGACAAGTAATATGAATATTAGATACTTGATGTGGATCTCACATATGCTCAAAAGATTTGAAAAGAAGTAGTCCATAAAGAAAGGGGAGGTGGAACTATGTGTTGCAAATGGAGCAAGAGTGTTTGCCACTTTCTTAGGCACCTACAATTTATTTTTTCACTCGAGATTGTAATAGAGTTAGAGAACTTCTACTATGTGCCATCCTTACATATAAAAATTATTTATATATCTTGTTTGGACAAGATTGATTTCTTATTTCTAACAAAGCATGGTCAAATTTCCTTCTCTATGATGATATCATTTGTGGTTGTGCTCCTTTGTCTTATGGTCTTCAGACACATATCTATAGAATAAATACTAAGAAGTCAATGACTCAAACAAAACTAATCTATGGCATTGTTTTCTAGCCCGTGCTTAGGGTAAAAACATTTATAGATTCCATAAAGATGGATATGTAGGCTCATTTGATTTGAATCAATTGAGACATGTGAATCATGCTTATTAGGAAAGATTTTTATAAACACCCTTTAATTAAAACCTTGAAATACAAGTGACTTATTCAGACACATATATACTGATTTATGTAGACCTTTTACCAAAATTCCCAGAGATGGGTATCAATACTTCATTACATTTATTGATGACCTCATTAGATTTTTATTGTGTGTATATAATGAAACACAAGTTAGAATCCATGAATAGTTAAAGGAATTCTAGGATTAAGTATAATAGAAACATGGAAAAATGAATTAAAGTACTTCGATTAGACTGGGGTGTTGAATTCTTAAGATAAGGATTGGAGGCCCTTATGAGGTATTGTTGTATTATATCACAATGGGCTCCTACTAGACCACCAAAACATTGTGGTGTATTCGAAAGAAGGCATCACATCTTTTTGGACATGGTATGATTAATTTTGAGTTTATGTAATCTTCCTATTATGTAGTGGGGGCATGTTCTTGAAAGTGTAATGTTTAAATTTCACTGAGTACCTTCTAGGTTCGTTAAAAAGACATCATATGAGATATGGAATGGGAAATATCCCAATATGTGCTTCATTATAGTTTGGGGATGTGAATCTAATGTCAAGAAATAGTTCTCTAAAAATCTTGGACCTATATCAGATAAATGTTTCTTTGTTTGATGTCCTAAAGAAAGTAAGGGTTAATACTTTTAAATTCCACATGAGAAAAGGCGTTTGTTGTTAGAATTGTACTATTCTCAAAGTGGAATTAAATTCTAGATTAAGTAGTGGGAGCTAAATAGAATTCTAATAAGTTTGAGACCATTAAGATCACATTTTAACTATGGTGGTAGACAAGGACCAAGAGGGAAAAAATCATTGTGCAGTCTCAAATCTCATTCGTAATGTAGAAACCTCAAAGTTATAGTAGGAAACATCTTGAAATAGAGAGATATTGAGTTCTTGCAACTAAATAAGATGATGTATTTGTCATTGAGGATGATGACCTAACAAACAACACTGAGGTAGAAATGGATTTAAACCATGATATATGAGATGGACACCATGTATACCAACAAAGTATAGACCTTAGTGGATCCATAGGATGGGGAAAAACCCATATGGTGAAATTGGGTCTTCAAGAAGATGGCTGGCATAGATTTTTTTTTTGAAAACCCCATCATCATTTATAAAAGCAATCAAGGTACAAAGAAACCGTCACTCTCGGAAAAGCCACACCACCGACTCGGCATAGTGCCATATCTAATAGTATGGCCTCCCGAGTCAATAGCATCATGACAGATAAAATGAGCCAGTGCATTCTGGGCTCTTTTTACATGAAAAAAATGGAAAAGACTAAAGTAGGCATCCACACTGTATAGGTCTTCAGCAAGGAGACCCACGTAATCCCTTCTTCCACCCGGGTCCTTCAGTGCCTTCACCAGAGAGAGAGAGAGTCTGAGCATAGTACTACCTTCATGTCCGGATGGCATTTTTCCTTAGCGAGCGTAAGTCCCAACCTGGTTGCTGCGGCTTCCGCTATTGACGAGTCCCAAAAGGCTGCTATGTGCTGCTGAATAGCTCCCACAAAATTACCTTATCCATCCTGAAGGACAGCCCCGAGCCCCCTCTTCGATCCCTCCAACACAGTTGTGTCTGAGTGTATAAACACCCATGACCGGTCCACACCTTGCCGCCCCCATCCCCAACCATCCTCATCCCTCCCTCCACCCAGCCCCCTTCCCAAGGCATGTCCCCCCTCGCACACCACCATCCTCCTGTAGTCAGCTATCAGCGCCCTATACGTCTGTAAGATTGGTCGTGGGGCAGGGGCCTCATCTTTAAAAAATTTATTGTTCCTACATGTCCACGCCGTCCACCACATAGCAGCAACCTCATCCATCTCTTCCTCCGTGCATGACTCGAACAACTCTACCATATCGTTATGAAAATTCCCAGAATCCCCAAGCCATTTAGCATCTCCCAGCCAACTTTCCTGCCTGACTATATCTGCCCTAGAACATTGACAAAGCATATGTCGAATGGATTCCACTTGTGTTGCGCAAATGGGACAAACGCCATCATCTGAAACATGTCTATCATGCAAGCGTCCTCTAGTAGCCAAGCTGCCCGTAGCAATACGCCAAAGAAAATGAGCTACCTTTGGAGGCCAATGTTTCCCCCATATAAGTCGCCATAGGGCATGCGGTACTCACATCTATCTTTCTCTAAGTCCACCATACCCCAGCCTCCCCAACCAATATGCCGACCAGACTGAGACGTTTTCGCCATGTTGCGGCC
This sequence comes from Alisma plantago-aquatica, assembly GCA_963693085.1. Taxonomy (NCBI): domain Eukaryota; kingdom Viridiplantae; phylum Streptophyta; class Magnoliopsida; order Alismatales; family Alismataceae; genus Alisma; species Alisma plantago-aquatica. The sequence continues at coordinate 1,851,407,275 of OY856409.1, forward strand.
ACCAATATACCGTGTATGTCATATCCCGTGAAGATAGAGGAATATATTTCACCACGTATGTTGTCTCCCTAGAAAACAGAATAAGGAGTTTGTCCACATCCCACTCCTTTCCAGACGTATGTATCAACTCATGAACTTTAGTGGGCCACCCAGCTGTCACGTCTCCTGAGCTAGAAAGAATGTCCTCCTTACCCGAGATCCACCTGTCCTCCCAGATATTGATGTTTTCACCATCTCCAACCCTCCAACTAAGGCCATGCACAAAGAGAGATTTTTCCCCCCAAAGACTGCGCCATGTGTAGCTGGGTGTAAGGCCAAGACTTGCATCTAACAAGCTATGATTCGGGAAATATTTAGCTTTTAAGACCTTTGAGACCAACGCTTCTGGCTTTGTGAGAAACCTCCATAGCTGCCTTGCCAATAATGCCTGGTTGAACGTTGATAGATCGCGGAAGCCCATACCACCCTCCTTATTTGACTTACACAAGTTCTCCCAGCTCATCCATGAAATCTTCCTCTCTCCCACCTTCGCCCCCCACCAGAACCTTGCCACCATGGAGTTTAGGTCCTCAATCAAGCCCGTCAGAAGTTGGAAGACACTCATGACATATGTTGGTATAGCCTGTACAACCGCCTTGATTAGAACTTCCTTCCCTGGTTTAGAAAGCAGCTTTTCCTTCCATCCCAAAAGTTTGTTTCTCACCCTCTCTCTGATGTAAGAAAATGCAGTCTTCTTTGATCTCCCTATAGCTGTAGGTAGGCCCAGGTAGGCTGCCTGTCTGTCCACCTCCCTAACTCCCAGAAGACCCTTTATCTCATCCCTCTTGCTTCACATCACCTTCTTGCTAAAGACAATTTCAGACTTGGATAGATTGACCTTTTGACCCGATGCTTGCTCGTACTGGATGATAATTTCAGCTATTCTCAAGCATTCATTCCTAGTCCCTCTAGCAAAAAGAATACTATCATCTTCAAAGAAGAGATGTGAGATCCGGGGGGGGGGGGCTAATGTGCATACCATGGATGGCATTTTCACTAACCGTGAGATTAAGTAAGGTAGAGAACGCATCAGCACATAGGATGAATAAGTAAGGAGAGATAGGGTCAACTTGTCGAAGTCCATGAGACGGCTGAAAAGTGTTAGATCTTTCCCCATTGGCTGTAAAAGTGTGAGAGACCAAGGATACACAGTCCATAACTCTGTCAATCCACCTGCATCCAAACCCAAACTTTTCCATGACCTTCTTCAAGAAGTCCCATTCAATCCTATCATAAGCTTTCATCATATCAAGCTTCAAAGCAATCTACCCTTTTTTGCCACCCTTCCCACTTTTCATGGCATGAAAACACTCATATGCGATCAGAACATTATCTGTGATCATTCGGCCCAGTATAAACGCACTCTGATTTGCTGAAATTATGCTATCCATGAGAGGTTTCAACCTATTTGTAAGAACTTTAGTCGCAATTTTGTATACAACATTACATAGGCTGATAGGTCGGAACTCTCCCACCACTCTTGGCCTTTTCACCTTAGGAATAAGAACAACCAACATATCATTAAAATCCTTGATTGAGCACTCCCCTTTCCACCAGCCTTTAATATGATTTGCAATGTCCTCCCCAATTATGTGCCAAAATTTTTGGTAAAAAACACGCTTCATACCATCAGAACCCGGTGCTTTATTAGGTGACATTTGGAAAACAACTCTTCTAATTTCTTCATTTGATAGCTCCTATTCTAGCATCTCTGCCGTCCTACCCTCCACCCTCCTATGAATACCAGCCATTGCCCCTTCACTGTCAATGGAGCCCACCGCCTGGAAGAGTTCTCTATAGAAGTTTTCAATAATTTTTAGGATCTCCTCATATGTTGTCCTCCAAATCCCATTGTCATGTTTAAGACCATTAATAGTGTTTTTCTTTTGGCATTGGGATGCTTTATGGTGGAAGTACGCTGTGTTGTTGTCCCCCTCTTTTAGCTCTTTTATTCTTGCCCTCGCACACCAAAACATTTCATCTTCTCTTTGGAGTTTTTGTAGTTCATTTGCAAGTTCCTCACATATTTTCAGCACCTCCCCATCCGGTCATTTCTTCTATTCCTCACCCAAGCACTTTGTGGTCTCCTAGATTCTTTTTTTGACACCACCAAACTTTGTAGTTGCCCATCTGTCTAGACTCCCACCCACCTTCTTGATTTTACATTTCAGCTCCAGCGCATCCCCTTCCCTCCAAGCCTCCTGCACCGTCGCGCCACACCTTTCCTCAGACAGCCACATAGGCTCAAAGTAAAACCTAGCCTACCGTTTCCTTCTCACCAGATCGTCCACCACTGCTGACAGAATAATCGGTGCATGGTCTGACATATAGAAAGGGAGGTGTTTTACAAAGAAGCCCGTGTATTTATTTTGCCACTCATCACACACCAGGAATCTATCAAGTCTCTCCTCCACCAGAGTCTCTGCCGTCCTCCCCCTGCGCCACGTGAATATATTACCATCAAAGCCAATGTCTAGAAGTGCTCAGTCATCAATAACCTCTCGGAACGGCCTCATAACTCTTTCTGGCTTCGCCGGTCCTCCTCGCTTTTCTAAATTTTGCGTGATTTCATTGAGGTCACCATAGAACACAACATGGCCTTCTGTACTCCCAAATAGTTGTCTCATCAGATCCCAGGTTTTATATTTCTGATCCTGCACCGCCCATCCATAAATACCACACGCTACCCAGCTGAAGTCAGATCTCTCGTCTTCTACTTTATATTGATTATGCCTATCAAAATAGCTGATAATATCCACCTGCACATCCTTCCACCATAAGTTGATGCCCCCAGCTCTACCAGAACACGCGGTGCAAATTCCTTCCACAAAGCCACACCTTCTTTTCACATTTTCAAGTAACCTATCCTCCATCATAGTTTCCATAACGAAAACTATATTAGGTCTCTCGCTCCAGCACAATTCCCGGAGAGCGTCCACTACCTTGGGGCGACCCAACCCCTGGAAGTTCCAACTCAGTGTTTTCATGGCTGTTCACGGGGTTGGGCTCCCCCAACACCCACTACTTGGTGTGTTTCACCTTTGTTATCAGCACCCGAACCTGCTCTGTACATTGTCTTCTGTCTCTTGACACCTTCCACAATTGTTTCCCCTGTTGTGCATGTATCCATATCCATAGCTTCATTTCCCTTCTCATCGACATTCATTCTGCTCCTCTTGTGTTTATTTTTCTTGGTGACCCGCATGCTGCTGTTGCTCCCTTGCTCCCCCTGCCCCTCAGTATTAGTAACCTTTGGTAACATCCCCTTTCTCAGCTTTAGTTTCTGTCTGCGTTCAGCTAGAGCCCATCCTATTTCCTTCTCCAACTCCTCCGTCACCTTCCCAGGGAACCGAGCTAAGCTTGCCGGCAATACCACTTTCCTTATGTGCAAAGTTTTCTTTTTTTTTCCTCCTTCCCCTCTTCTCTTTCCATCCCCCCACCATCGCTGCTCTCCATTGGTTTCTCCCTCACATCGCCCACACCTTTTTCCCCCAAACCACATCCCATTGTTGTTTCCGTCCTACCATGGACCTGGCTGTCTTCCCTCTGTACTTCTGCTCTACTGTTTCCCCCTGTATGCACTGCTTCCTCCTCCCGAGACTCACGCTCAAACCCTGCCCTCCCTTCCTTCCTTGCAACCTGCTTTGTACCCCTGTGGACATATACCTCCCCGTCTTCACCAGCATGCTGCCCTCCACCCTCCGCCGTAGCTGCAGGTTTGAACACTGCGAGGAGGTCCTCCATTGTACATTGGTTCCATCTTGCAACGTTTTGCGGGGGTAGACTTTCCCCACAGTCTTCTATCCTTATCTACTCATCGTTCACCTCTCTTCTCTTACTCTATGCCTCCCTTGTTTCCTTCATGCCGTGCACCCTTACTGGTATCCACTCGTTCTTCTCCTGGGACCAACCCTCAGACCCCCACGATTGGCTAGGGGTTGATTTGCTTCTCATTTGGAACTAGAAATGTCCCATTGCCCTGGAGCGCCGCCCCCAAGGAGTTCGTCTTCAAGAAGAAGTCTAGGCTTTTGGGGAGACTCCCACAACCAGTTTCCCCAGAACCTTCTGTTGTCATCGTCTTCCTCCAAGCTCGGACAGTCCATGTCCGCGTGCCCTAACAGACCACAATGGAAACAAAACACAGGTAGTCGTTCATACTTCAAATCGAAGACCACCACCTTGCCATCTTTGCAGCGCACTTTCTGGATCCGCTTCAATGGCTTTGATACATTGATCGTAACCCTCACTCTGGTAGAGATCTCCCATCCCAAACCGTCACAGTCCATCTTGACCACCAGTCTAATATTCTCCGCAATGCTCCTGATCGCCGCCGGCGATCTCATGCCCAAAGGTAGGTTATATAGTCGGACCCATATGGTGCAGTCTCTGAACTCAATCCTCCCTGCTGGTTGCTCCCCCACATTCACCTCCTTGAGAAGAAGCAGCTTATTGTCAAAATTCCACGGGCCCTCATCCAAAACCTTTTGTTTATCCTTCCAATTCGTGAATTGGATCACGAATGTTGTTGGATCCACATATTTGAAAAGAACTGCATCGAGCAATCCCCACGCCTGCGCCAGGGTCCGCTTCATCGCCGCAAAATTTCAGGATCTCTCTGTCCATAACCTGGCGACCAGTGCCAGTTCCATGTGCTCTGTCAGAAACTAGTCGTCGTCCACCTTTACCTCCGCCACCTCCTCTTCTGCCTCTGTAATCCACAGCCTCTCACACTGATCTACTAGGTCATCTGCCATCAGATCCGATACTAGCCCACAGGTGGGATCTAACACCCACAGCACGTCTTGGACCTGCAAGAGAAAACCCTAACCTAAGAGAGGAAGAAGACAACCACCAGCACAGTCGGAATTCCGGGAAGACGGAACCCTAGGCGCGGGACGAGCGTTCCCTTTCTAGATGGCTGGCATAGATAGTAATGTACAGACCTACAATTGTGAATTGGTAGAAAAAGGTCTCAAACAAATTCAAGGTTTTCACTATGATGAAACATTTTTACCAGTTTAGATGATTAAATCCATCAAAATTATACTTTGACGTGTAGCTTATCATGACTAAAAATCTAAAAAAATGGACACTAAAACCTCATTCCTCCATAGAAATTTTCTTGAGGACGTGTAGAAGATACAAACTGAAGGTTTTATTGCAACAAATAAAGATATAAAGGCATGTAATGCACACAGTTCAATCTATTTTTTGAATAAAGCATTTGAAAGATGGAATATTTGTTTTAATGAGATAGTTAATCAATTTTTCCAAATACCAAAAGAATATGAACCTTGTATGCATAAGAAGGTTAGTGGGAGCAAACATGTATTCCTCATATTATATGTACATGATATACTATTTATGGGGAATTACATCCCCATGCCATAATTGGTTAAAACAAGTTTGGAAAATACTTTCTCCATGATGTACATAGGGGAATTATCCTATATACAAAGAATTAAGAGCTATAGAGATAAATATAGAAGGATTCATGGTATAAGTCAAAGTACATACATTGATGAAGTTCGAAAAAGGTTCAACATGCAAGAGTCTAAGAGAGAAAACTTACTCATGTGAAATGGAGTAAGTATCTCTAGAAATCAATCTCCCAAGTCAATTAAAGAGAGTTCATCCATGAATAAGATTCCATATGCATCTAGAATTGTATTAATTATGTACATATTATTATGTGCACATCCTACATATTGTATACTTTGTCATGACGAGTACATATTAGTCTGATGTTGGTGCAAGTCATTAGACTGATGTTAAGAATATCATTAGGTACTTGAGAAGAACTAAGGATCAATTCCTCATTTATGGTGGTGAGGAAGAGTTAGTTGTAAAGGATCACATCCAAGAAAGCTTGCAAACCGACAAAGATGACTACTAGTTGCAAACAGGCTTTGGGTTTTTCCATAATGGTGGAAGTGTGACCTAGAAAATTTCTAAAAAATAGAAAGTAGTTGATTCTAAAATAGGGGATGAGTAAATTGCTACATCCAACACACCAATGAAGATGTATGGATCTTGATGGTCATTGGTGAACTGGGAGTTGTCCCATATAATGAAGGTTTAGTAGAGATATATTGCTACAACAATGGACCCATTTCCCAAGATAAGGAACCCAAATCACATCAACTTTTCAAACATATTCTATAGTGCTACCATCTTATAAGAGATCGTATATTAAGGAGATGTGAATATTTGTAGACTACCAAGTAAAAGTAATGTTGTTGATTCTCTGACTGAAGCACTTTCATAGTGGAAGCATGATGGTAATCTTAGATCAATTGCACTTAGATTCATGAAAGTGGGATAATGTTGATTGTGAAATTCATATTGTGTATTTGATTTGATTATTAGTTAACTCCACTTATTCTCTTTTTTCAATGTTTATATAATGATTAAATGTCATAATATCCTAAGATTGATTTTACTCCATGACATATGGTTTGGGTTGAGGACCTGAAAATTAAATCACTTTTATACTTATATTATTCATTCTTGTTATGTCCATAGAGAGTTATTATTGTGGATATTATGAGACAACAAGATATATCTAATCCCAACTAAATATTTTAATATTTGTTATACAATTTAGGCATGAAGTTAATTATTAAGAGATTTTGAGATATCAAGCACAACTACATGTAAACAAGATGATATTATCCAAATGATGGTAATGTCTAAAATTTTTCCCCAAAACAAATGCTTCACTTTAAGAGCATATTACACGGATAAAAATGAAAATAAAATTGAACTTAGGCACATAGAGGGAAACTTGGAAATATCTTTCTATTCCTCAAAAGAAACATCTTGACCCTAAGTATAAGTCTCGTCCTTAGCTATCTCCAACTTTGGAATTTGGAATACCCAAAAACACAAGAAACATAAAGGACATCTGAAAACGTTTGTATGTATTGCATATGTTATTTGGGCCATAGGAAGAAGGAGGTGGAAGCAAATGTAATATGCAAATGGCATAAAATTTAAATAACAAAAATTAATGCATGAAAAGAGATAATGAGGATTTATGCAATAGTACATTTATGAGTCATTTCAAGAGGATTTCATTTAAAAATTTAGTTTAACTTTTGAATGACTAAATTGCAACAATGCATAAGTATGGAACAAGCAATACAAATGTTAACAAACCAACTAGTACAATTTATCAATAGGGACAACAATAGCTACACCACCACAAACTACCTATTTGAGGACCAATAACGATGTAGTATGTGCACGCTTGGCCTAATACCCCTATTTGGAGACTATGCTCAAGGAATGTTTGCAAGTAATGTCAAAAACCCAAATATCATAAGTGAGAAGTACATACCTTCAAGATTACAAAAATATAACTCTAGGGGGGTACTTTTACTCACAATATCAGCTTGTCCTCCTCGAAATACATTATTCATGTTAGTTGGATTACACCAAACATGTATCAATTCCTAATATAGATATTGTACAATTTTTAATCTAAAGTCAAATAGTAATAAACTCCTAGGTTTATTAACTTATTCTCAAAGAGATATGGTTGGAATGGTGGTTATTTGATGATATAAGGTTTTACAATTGTATTACATATGGTGATGGTGTAATCTATGTACAAATCAGTGATGCAAAGTGTGATGGAGTGAACTTTTGGAATCCTAAAGTATTAAGGACATACGTGAATTAATGTGTTTAGTTTATAATATTGGGAGTTACAATAATTTCGGTACATTTGGATTGTTTATTGATGCTCATATCATAATTAAAATCCCATAGTTATGCACTTATAAGGTATTTAATTGAAAGGTCAAATAATTGAGTTAAAATGGAATATAATGTACCTTTTGTTGTGATAAAGTTAAGGTTAAAATTTCATGAAGATCGGAGGATTCTAGGTCAAGTTATTTAGGCTTGAAATTTGTGAAATAATTTTCATTATTTATGATATTTGAGCTAAGTTTTAGATCAAAGTTATGTCATCTTCCCTATAGAGAGGGAGAACCACAGATCAGGCAAATGAAGAGTCCATTCCCAGCCCTTGGATGTAATCTGACAATAGTGAGATAACCTCTGATCTTGCGGTTACTACCATGACCGCATGTAGTGGCCACTACATCATGGAGCATCGGCGAGATCGTGTCTAACCATAAATCTAGAGGGGAAACCAACTGAGAAGTTGGCTACGTATTGGCACAAGCTTTGTTTTGATCCATGACTCGAGTGTTGTAGTGACTGCCGAGGGAGAAAAAACCTCTTCCTCCGCTTTCTGCATGGCTATGCACATATCAGAAGATGGAGAAGAGAAGGAGAAAGAGAGGGTCTATAATGGGGTTTTCTGAGATCTAAGAAAAGGAAAAGAAAGTAGAAGATTGTAGGACTTTATTCCATTTCTCTCCTTGCCTCTCCATCGAAGGCCAGGAAGACTAGGGTAGTAGAAATACCCAAGGTTAAAGACATGCTCCACCACAGATCAAGTTGAAGTCTGAAGGTGTTCTGGGATCCATGAATAGGTCTTCACATCAACATTGGAGGGCCTCAACAAGTATGCTAATGTTTAGTGAAGCTTTTGGAAGGTTCAAACAATTTTAAGGAGGATCAGAGGAAGGTTTCCTCTTTGTTCATTGCAACCAAAGCCACGCGGTGGCATTCTAACGGAGAGTGAGCTAAAAAAAAGCCTAGGAGACAAGTGGTCGGGGAGGTCCAAAAGAGGTAGCTAAAGGTGATGGAGGCCTAGGTAGCTAACAAAGAGCACTATGTATCAATTGTTTTCTTATCATAGAAACCCTATGTGGTGGCGCTCACATACAGAGGGCGCAGCAGACTACCGACCATGAGGGAGAGACGTCGGTGAGTGAAGCCTGGTCCATTCACCCAGACAACCCGGCCGAGGGATAGAGATGCGGTCCGAGATAGGACATGTGGAGAACATGATGCTTGTATCTTAGATAAATAATAATCCTATTAATATTAGTAAATGCTTGTATCTTAGATAAATAATAGTAAATAGTTATTTATCAGAAAAATACAAATAAACTACCAAAATGCTCAGAAAAATGTGTAGAACAACATGGAACCATGATATATGGCTTTTGATGCACTAATGTCATTAATTTTAAGTAAGATCTATGTTGTTAATGTCATGTCTAATAAACAATAAATGATGGTCAAAATTATGGAAATGCATCAGTTGACCTAAAACATGATATGTAATCCATCGATTGTCAGATATGATTTTTTTTCAACATGAAATCATGTAATTTTCTTATTGTGTCTAATTAAGGAAAATAACCCTAATAAATGTCCAACAATTACAAGTATGATCCATAAATCTTGGAAACACCAAAATATATTCATAACGGTATATGGAACACAATGTGAAACTAACATATCAATCTTATGCATAGATGCCATGTTATATGTTGATGATTTCTCTTAATGTGATATAAACCCTAATATTCTTAATGAATATGATTTAGAGTTAATATGTGCACATAATCATATATAATCAAATAATCACATTATTGATCCTAATTTGGAATACACCATCAATAAAATCAATCCCAAATAACAAGAAGCATAAGACAAGAAATAATGATGGGAATATCATTAGACTAAGTGAAACCCTAATGAATCATACCTAGGGTTACGATGATGAGAATATGATGATAGTATATGTGATCTTATCTTAATATGGTTTGACAACGATATAGTTGATATCAATGATGTGTGTATTATGTTTATCTTTCTTAAACGTACACCCTTACCTCTTATGTGGCTTATTATATAGTATGCTTGCATTTAATGTGTAGTAAAATACTTGGCATATGATATTGGATGAAACAATTATTCTAGTATGATATCTTGCTTGACTTTCCATACTTATGGCTATCAACGCATGAAACATAATACATCTATTACATTATATGAAAGCACTAAACTCTTTGGTATATAGTGCTTGGAAGTGACTTAACTCTCTGGTAGTTGGTCACGTTGTACATATGATCCAACTCTATGGTAGTCGATCATAAAGGCCTTAATCTTGAGCTCCTTTAGAGTAAGGAGAATGAATCAAAAACTTTGGAGGTCAATGCATGGATATATAATGGAAAATGTGCTTAAAATATGTGTTCTTTTTTATTAATAAACATTCTTGTTCAATTATATGACTTTTTTTATATGTATTTATTGTTGCCAAGTATTAGTTTTATCTTATTCCCAATCTTAGTAATGAGAGGTATATAAAAAGACACATAGGCATACCTAGTTAAATATTCTTGAATATTGTGCTCACATGTACCACATGTAATCTCTTGTTTAGGTTGTAAACATATGCTTTTGCAAAACCAGGATAGTTGAGAGTTGTGTGGTGAACTGATGTACATGTGGGCTTGTTGTCTTAAGATCATGTTGTAGATGTCGTACATGTATATATAAAAGTTTATTGTTCAATATGTAATATCAAATGTTGTAACAATTCATATGTAATTATATGTTGAATGGTGAACATGTGTTGTGTGGTTTTGTTATTATTCATGTCCATGTTCTACTGTTGTTTCCTTCTAACTTACTCTGATTTTCTTCTTATTAGCCTAGTGTGTGGTGTTTAAATTGGGATTATCACTGAGGTGAGGTTTCAATTTGGACATCACACATTAGATTAAATTGTAGAAAATACAGGGACACTATAGGTGGTAACAGAGCATGAACAATAGCAAAGATGACATTTTCTCATTATGCAACTCAAACTAAAGAAAACCTTGAACTTGAACATATTTAGAGTTAGAGTAGTCATCTTTTAGTGACTAGACCTGACCCAGACTCTAGGTTAGCTTCTAGATGTCATAGAAATGCATCTAGGCTGCTTGTTGTATAACAAGTCCTTAGGTGTCATTCTTTTGTTATAGTGCAGCGATATGGGATGTTCCATTATTTGGAAATGACATACATCACGGGAAGAGAAACCTTTGCATATGATGCATCTATGTTTTGGGTTGTTACACTAGTCTACACCCTATTCTCACCCTTTTCACTAGGTGACATGGAATTGGACTCTACTATGTGTGGGGCTCTCATTTTGTGGATTTGGTTTTTGATTCTAATCAGATCGAAACTCAATAGTTTTCTCTGATGCTTGTTTTATCAGAGAAAAATGTATAACATTATATTATATACGTAAGTATTACAAAAATGTGTCACGATACATGTATGAGTAGGAGGTGGTGATGCAACCTAAGTGAAAGTGTATGACATCTGTCTAGAAGAGATAGCAATCCAAGATTAGATGACTAGATCCTTGTTCGAATATGAGATATATGGAAAATATGGAATAAGATTAGATGATGATCTAAGATGTATATAGATGATATAAGAGAGCTTATAATGGTTTATGTTTGTTTTTTAGGACGTAAGTTCAATTTTGAGGATGCAAGATGAGTTGGGATGATGCAAGTAACTAGGCTTTTATCAGATAAGATATATTAAGTTACGACAAGGATGTGAATCAACATGAGCCTCAAGCTCTTTTATGAAGGAGGGCCTCTAGTGTTAGGATCAGTTATAGGGTTAACTCTTAGACAGAGTCAGACCCATTGGGAGAAGGTCAGAGAACTTAAACTCTTACATATGAGAATGATGAGAAATATGTGATATGATATGTCCTAAACTAGACTACTCTTGAGTGAATGAGTTGAGTTGCTTAATTCATGATTCCGATAGATATCTTGAATCCTAGATGTTACGACCCCAACTTTTGGGTTCTTTTGGGTGGGAATGCAATTTCCCAATAAATACATGATTTTGTAATTTGAATGATTTAAGTAAATTGAGTTCTTTCTTTGATAAATAGGCTTTTTTAATTTGGTGGGCTTTATTGGCTATTGGGCCCAATAATAGGAAGGAAATAAAAAGGAAAGGGAATAAAGTAATAAAAGGGTTTTTATTTGCAATAATCCATTAAAATGTTGAATAAGAGAAAGAATGGAAAATTCTAGAAAGGGATATATTGTGGGATAATGGTATTAACATTAAAAAGGAACAAGATTTTTATGGGAAAGGTATCACATTAAATCCCGAAAGAATAAATATAATTTGGAAAGGAAATTAATAAGTTCCTAAATTGATGCAAAGATATATCAAGGCAAGATAGGGCTTTTAGAAATTAAATGTCTGGTTGCCTTTGCAACCACGTTCATTTCTAGAAAGGTAAAGATACTATAACCCTACCTCTCCTCTTCGTCCTACCCTAATAGAAAAGGTGTTGTGTTTTAGGGGAGGCAGAGAAGGCAGCGGAAACAAAAAAGTTTCTCCCCCAAACCCGGAACAAGGAAACGCGTCAACGTCTATATAATAGGAAAGAATGGTTTGTGGAATCATACCTTGTCCCGAGGCTTGCTCGGAGACAATACCTCACGCCTTGCGCGGTCTTCAAATCCGGTCTTCGACGGTGTCTGTGCAGCTCCTGGTCGCACCGGGACTGACGACTCCTACTCGTACCGGGCTGTCGGATGACAGTTGTCCTCCTGAGTGGCAGTGACCTCCCGCCTCTGAAGTAGTCCACACGGACCACCTGGAACTCCACACTCCTTGTCCCACAAGGAAGTGGAAGGATTCACACCCTCATGTTGACGTACTAGTCGCCAACACACTCTCCTACCTCCAGTTGCAACTGCAGTTGTCCTTCCCTTGTTGCACCTCCCTTTTGCGAGAAGCACTTGCTCAGGCTCTCTCTCGGTTACCAAAACCAGAGAGAACGACAACTTTGCAGAGCAACTGGTTGCATTGAGTTTTACTTTGAGAAGCCCTCAATACCCCTATATATAGGAGGGTCATGGGACAGGGTTCTCCATCCCGGGCAATGCAGGACTAAAAGCAGGAGTAGAAGGGTTCGAGATTTTCCACAAAAATCAACCAACTCGCAACCTAAACCGATCGTTTCATTTCTGAAACGGTCGGTTGGGGATCTGAGCCGGTCGGTTGACACTCAACTGATCGGTTGGGACCCATGAGTCAGTCGGTTCACTTTCTCAACCAGTCGGTTCGTGGTCCTGACCAGTTCCCGATTGACTTTCCAACTTTTGTTTCTAATTGGTATCAAATACCAATCCTTGTTCCAATCAAATTGGGCAAGTGAAATGCAAGGAAAATTCTCACCGACCTAACTTTCTCAACTTGCTCGGTTGCACCAGTTGAATCGATCGTTTCAACACTTGAAGCAATCAGTTTACCCTGGGATTGAGTCGATCGGCTCAACACTTGAGCCGACCGGCTCATCAACCTCAGCCGACCGGTTCATCACATGAACCGATCGGTTGGGAGTATAGGTTGTGCAGAATCAGTCAATTGTGATTTCAATCAATCTGATACTCCAATCAATGTGTCCAACACCTTGAACATTATGATATTGAGCTATCAATTGATTGTGTGTTTAATTGAACTACTAAACTCCTTTAGTAATCAATCTAAACATTACTTGTGGACAAAACTCCTCTTCTAGGTGAAATCCTATGTGTGTGACCCTACAGGTCCATTTCACGTTGGCAGTGAAAGTCCATAACACTTATGACTTCACAAGCAAAGAGCGGTGCCTAGTCACACATCAGTGCTACCCAAGTGAAAGTAGAAAGTTGGAGAACAACTTTCATCCTACAATCCATGAATGGTGATACAGTGAATGTATAATTCCTTTGTCACTGATATCCCGAATGAACTTGAGGCATGGAACAGTCATCCTGTCAACGTTCATTCACTTTCTTGATCTTAGAGTAGATTGGAAGAGATATGTATGACATCAATATCACATACTGATTCACACATGCATGCACGCCTTTCTCAATCCTACTCATCAAGTGGCCATGGATATCAAACTCCCTCAGGAGGGACAAATACCATATCTATCACTCACCCCTCAAAAGCCCCATGTGTCAAAGCCACCCAATCATCACCTTTATAACAACCCATGTTTCAGGACTGCATTTGATGATGTCAAAGTGTGCCCAACGACATGTGTTGAGTGTAGTGATTTCAGGTCAAATAATCACACTCACCACCATCACTTTGAGTACTGACTGTGACTACCATGTCATGGTTCCATGTGTCAAACTCACGGTGGGTCTGTCTGGTACCTTGTTCTCTAACAAGTACCTATGTGTTTGGTTTGATATCTATATATCATGACTAATGAGATTTTATCATCAACCAACACCACAATCTAGTCTTGCTTGTCATTGTTGTCTATCTACCTTGCACAATGACATCCGACTAGGGACATAACAATAATGTACAAACTCTTAGCATTCGTATGATCTCATCGTTCAGGTCATGAACCTGAAGGTATACGTCATTGAGTACTGTCATTCTCTAGACATTCAATCTGTTCTATCACTATCTCATATGACTGAACCAGAAAGAATTGGAAGCTTGCCTTTGTTGTTTATCAAATCAATCTTAATGTATCCCACCAATCATCCCATGATTGGCTCTGAGGGCATACATACCAACGAAAGGATCGCTATATAAGGGTGGATCCCACATTGCTTACACAGGAATCCACACTAGGTTTCATAGACCAAAGGAGATGAGAGAGGACAAACCCTTGTTCACATTAGTTCACCTTGACATGGTGGTGGAGGATGTAGGAAGTTGGATCTCATATCTACACTTTCACCAACTCCTTTTCCTTGGGGATACGACTGCTATGAAAGGGGACTCCTCTGATCAGACTTGTGCGCAAGGTTGGAGGGTGGCGGTGTTGTCAGCAAAGTTGAGATGGTTGTAGACCATGTAGTGCGTCCACAATCTGCAGACCCACCGGAGCAGCCGCTCCTTTGATCACACGTGTGAGGGGAATTTTGGGAACTAAGGCAAGTTGAGTATGATGTTACGAATGAGGGTTAGAAGGTCTCGCCGACCTAGATGTGCATACCTTGAAGGGGAAAGCATGTTTGCATCACATGTAGAAGGAAGGAAGTGTGAATCTGGGGATGGCACCGACTACGACCTCGATGCCTGCATGGAAGGAGATGCCCCGTGTGGAGACAACATGAAGGGGAGGTGGCGCCGAAGCCATGACCTCACTGCATAGTAGACGTGAGAGAGAGAGATCATAGACACAAAGCGTTGCGGCTGGCGTTCGTGAGAATCGGGAGGAAGGCGATCATTAGGAGCAAAATGACGCAAGGAACCCTGGGACTACACATTACCCATAAGGGTACAGAGGTAAATTGATTCTTTTATTTAGCCAGCCCGCCGATAAACGAATATTCACTAAAACTGACGTGTCAAGCTAGGATTGGTTAGTTAATGCATGTCTTGAAATAATTCTAGAAATTTATTGGTAGCCGAGATTGATACATGTAATATAAGAAATTTTCTCAAAAAAGTGTGAGAAATCTACTAAAAATAGTTTTAGAATCTAATTCCTCTTGCAATTCAAAAAGTAGTTGAAGTTATTAACTTTAATGCTTTAATGATTAAGAAACCCTAATACATGATGATTAATGATTTGGGAAGGGTTAAATGGATGTTTAAAGTTGATATTAACCTATGAATTATAAAAATGGCATATTAGATATAAAAGGATGATCTTAATGCATAGTTTAATTAATTTAAGATTCCATGTACATGAATATGCTTTAATGGGCCTTGAAACCCTAATCTCGGTAATTATGACTCTTAATGGCTTAAATTTATCGAATTCATGAATAAAGATGAGATATGATGATTTTAAGCTATTTCAAGTATAAAAGTTTCTAATTGGAGATAAATATTCATAATATGGTAATTATGGTTTTCTAATGGATAAATGTGGAATTAGTGATAAATAGAGTTCATATGTGAATTAGACTATATGGAAGATAAGTTGTTAATTTGAAAGAAGACAAAGATGATAATTAGCCTTAATTATAGAGTAATGACTTAAAAGGATAAAAATGGTAGTTTTAATGTAAAAGAGGCATAATATACTTAATTGACATTTAATTGTGCCTATGATGTTGAAATTAGGGTTTGTGGACTAAAAGAGCATTAAAGTGATAGATGTGTAATGGAGGATAGAACCCTATAAAACCCTAATGTTAGCCTAGATATCCTAGGATGGCATCCAAGCCTATCTTGAGAATGTTTCGAATAAAACAATGACACTTGGATGTTATGCTTTGATTCAGGATATTGTTGATTGCTTAATTGATTGTTCTTGAATATTCTTGCTTGGACATCAAGTTGCTATGGATCAGGTATGTGGTTACATTTATGATTAGCCGCCTTAGTTTCACGACGGTTCCTGGAGATTTTATCAGTTGTTTGAAATAAACTGCTTAGATGATGTTTATTTCATGCAAATATAAAGTGACTATGATTATCACTATAAATGTATATGTATATAACTGGCTTAGATCTGGATCCTCCTCTATGGCTTTGCAAATGCTAAAAAGGGTAACCTAGAGTAAGGTCTAGGCTATCATGAGTTAGAAATTGGGCTACCCACATGTAGTGCCATGAGACTCTATAGCACACCATTAGTTAAGGAGTGGGATACCTACATGTAGTGCCATGTGACTCAACCCTAGAAATCGATTCACCTATTAGATAGGATCATGAGGGGTTTAATGGGGATCTACCATAAGGAAGGTAGCATCCAAGTCCACTGTAGGGATAGTGCAGAGGATAGGATATGTGTGGATCACGCAGTTATATTCAAAATGTAAAGTTGTTTGTTAAATCTTAGTTGACTGTAATATGTTGTTATTGATTGCACTATTATTGTTTCCGCCACATACCAGCTTTATGTTGACCAACGTTTTGTTTTTTGACGTTTTAGGTTCAAGAGAAAAGAACAAACAGTAAAGTGGCATATGTGGAATTAAATGAGGATTAACGATCAAGGAGGATTAGTTAGAATGTTCTCTCATTTGGATAGAAGTTTAGTAATCCAAGTTTTTTTTTAAAAAGGTATGCAAAGTTTAATTTTATTATAGCCTTTCAGTTTAGTTTAGTAGAATTTGATAAGTATTATAGATTATTTGTTGAACCTTTGATCTGGAAATTGGGATAACAACTTTGACCTCTTGGTCTCCCTTAATTGGGGGTTACTGAGAGGCGGGGTTGTTACATTTGGTATCAGAGCCTAGGTTCCTCATCTAATCTATAATAATTATTAAATTTTACAAAATTTGTAGAACCCAAGGGAGTTATTAGAGGAATTTCCAAAAGATAGAGGTGTCTAGAAAAGGATCATGTCTAGGGGCTGACAATATTTTCCTCCCCACCGCTAGTCGGAATACGAGGACTCCCGGATTAGTGTGACTGCCTGGCCAATGTCTCAGGATTTGACTTGAAATAAGATACCTTTAGGACTCTCTCATCTTGCTCATCCCTTCTCAACTCAAATGTTGTTAAGGACCTTAATGATTAAGTTTTTCTCTCTCTTCCTCACCCTCTTGAGGTTTGGGTAAGGTTGATAAGGTGTAAGGAATCCTCCACCAAATTAATGAAAAGCATGTAAAGAAGATGTCATGGACATAAGCTTAATAGATTAAGCGTAAACTAAAGAATAGATACATGCTAGGGTCGTATGACATAAGTTGTCATGCCCCCAGGAGAGACCTAGGGCTAGACCTTATCAGGAGGATAAGTTTTGAGAGTTAGTCTTGGAGGTAGAGACCTCCATTATAAGTGGAGACCTAGCACATCCTTTGAGAAAGATGTTAACCCTAACCCTAGTGAAGGTTAGAGAGAGAGATGACATGATGAGTTAGATGTCATGGTAGACCAGGTGTTTGGATAGACATGCCTTGGATGCCATATGAGCCATGAGAGGTTGGATGACTGAATACCTTTGGCGACCCAACCCTAGGAAGGGTCGTTCTTGTTAGAATGAAGGATAGCTCCTTCAATGATGAGGTTAGAGAAGAACCTATAGAAATCCTATGGGCCTATATGAGCATGGCTCAGGATGCACAGAGTATGTCAGTAGTGCTAACAATAGGCTAAAACCCTGGATAGGACAGTATGATGGATAGCTTGTAAGGTAAGCATAAAGAGCTATGGATAATCTCAAGCAAACATAAGTTGAACATAGGCTTCACCCACGTAGGGGTATGCTTGTGAGCTTGATCCATCTTCATGGAGAGAGGACCTCTGGTAGTGAGGCTATTTGTGGAGTTATCTCTAGAGAGAGGGAGTAGGACCCAAGAAAGAAGGTTGGAAGCCTAAACTCTGAGATATGAGGAAAAATGGGGAGTTGAGGATGATGCGACCTAAGTGGATGTTTGTGGTTGCCTCATGCTTGATCCCTGGAGGCTGATGATGTCTTGGTTGCCATGAGAGGAACCAAACCTTAGAGAGAGGATGAGTTTGCTGGTACCTCTGTACCTTTGGTATAGATGAGAAGAAGAGTCCCTTAGACAATGAAGGGGTTTAGTAAAAGGTTGGGAGGCCTTGAGGAGGACTCAACTCTAAAGTGTTGCTCGAGTTGAAGGATGACATGAAGTGCATGTCATACCTTGTATATGTTTAGTTTGTGGTTAAGAGGTTAACCAGACAGTTGGACATCAGAGAAGTGAACCTAGGGTTCCTAGGCCTAAGTGGGGAAGTGATGTACCTAATAATCATGATGAGAATTTAGTTTCTATAGTTTCGAGCATGGTACTCCTCATGTATAGAGGAAAAAGAAATCCCTAAAGTATAAAGTATGTCTGATGAACCTCTCATAGCTAAGTGATGACATGGGAAGGTATGATCTTGATCTAGTGTTGAGGAAAGAGAACAAGTATGACCTAGCATGGTTTAGTAGGTAATATGCTAGGTTAAGCATGCTCATATGGACAAGGATGGTTGTGACCTTGTTGTCAAGAGATAGTTTCCTCCCTTCCTAGGAGGGGGACCCTTTTGTAAGGTGTACACTAGTTTCTGTTGGTTTTGAGGAAACCTAAAGAGGTCTCATCAGATCTTGAGAAGCTAAGTGAAAGGTACATGGTATGGGAATGAACCTGTAGACCCATAGACTACCATCTCTAAGTGCATATGTATGTGTTACCATGGAGGTAATCAGTATGGGGCCTGACCAAGGTAGGCAGGTTGCCATGACTCCTATGAAAGGATGAAAGTCAGCCCATGAATGTAGAGAGATAGATGATGAAGGCTTGGGTAAGGTTCTAAGCTAGACATGTACTATAATAGAATCCTAAGTCTATCCTAGGGTCAGGTAGGGATAAGACCGATGGAAGTAGGAGTTGCCTAATTCCCTAGTTGCACATGACCATAGGGTCGGGAGGTAACAATTATCATTGTATGAGGGCCATGGGTTAGGAGATTGATCACCTTCATGAACTCATGGGACCCAAAGGGCAGATCAGTAGGGCACTCTCTGGGTGTATATGGGAAGAGGGATGACCCCAAAAGTGTCAGCACCCTATAGACCTAGAGGAGATGACTAAGGAATGTGTGTGGTCCCAAGTAGGTTCAAAACTAGTTTTCCATGGAAGTAACTTATAATATCGAGATGTTTGTGATATAGAGACATAAGTTTCACGTTTCAACTTAGATTTAATGGTGTACTGGCAAGGTGGGATGTACCATCTCTACTCTTGGAACAGGAAGAACGTTGTATTTGGACTGCAACCAAATGCTTACTTCCTCTTATTATGGGAGTGAGAGATAGGACAATATGCATGCCATACACCAAAGAAAAAGATGATGTGAGTTGGAATGTTGCTATTAGGTATCAGGACAGAGATGATAGCATGCCCTTGTGGAGTGAATGATACATGGATAGTTTACAAATAAGGTAGTCATCCTATGAGGATGTTTTATCATGAGCTATGAGTTATACAAGGTTGAGTTTGAAAATCCAAGAGAATAAGCTCAGAGTTTTTTTGATGAAGATAGATATAGAGATGAGATGAGATAATAAATGGAATACACAGAGGTGTATGTCTTCAACGTTACCTAACACCCAAGGATGTGAAGTGGTAATGGATGCCCTGGATGAGATACAACTGCCTAGTTTAGCTAAAGGCTAGAAGAGGTTGTTAGGTTAATGCTAAGTTGAAAAAGAGATAAGTTTGGCTAACACTGAGATGTAACAAGATCTGTTTAACAAGTTAGTTTATGAAAGGTTGGTTGTAAAACCTCAGATGCACTTCTTTGGAAAAGAAGGTGATAAAACCCTGATGAGAGTGGTTTAGGGTTTCTGAGGAATTGATCTTGAGGAATCATGACATACGGGAGATCATGATTTAGGATCTCCACATGTCGTGGTACTACCAAGATAATAAGTGACAGTAGTACTTTGGATGCCTAAGATGAAGTTGTATGTGGTATGTTGTCATGCAAGCCAGGAGGTGAAGGACGGATACCAGTAACCCAATGTTTTGTCATAGAGGCTAAAGAGTCCCTGAGAGGGAATGGGAGTGTATCACTATGGATGTTGTAAGTCTCCCCTAGACCAAGGAAGGTCAAGATGCAGTACGGGTTATGGTAGATCGCCTTACCTATATGACATGAGAAAGAAAGAGTAATGTCAAGGGACAGATCAAGTTGAACTACATATGAGAGAGATGGTTCAACTACACCATGATGTGAGTTTAAAAGTTCTTGAGTATAACCTAAAGATACACTTCTGTAAGGTGGAAGTAGATACATGAAAAAATCTATGTTAGTACAGTTTATCACCCTAGATAATGCTTAGTATGATCCAGACTAGAGCGTTTGATGAGAGCATGTGTGCTCGTTCAGGGTGATACATGGAGATAGATCATGTCTTCAGTAAGATGTGATGATAACCACCATAGCCAGTATCAGGATGTAAAGAAGCTCTATAATGGAGGTTGTGTTGGTCACCACTTCATTAAGATGATGTTTGTGAAGGGACCTCGCAAAGGTCAAGAAAGGACCACCGTGTGTGTAGATGAAGTTACTTTGATCATGCAATTGTTGAAAGGAGCCCAGAGATGACATGAGTTGTAAGCTGATGCAAAGTAGGCTGACATGCAGTTCACTGTGGGGGAATATGTGACATGAAAATCTGACCCCTCTAAGTTATAGATAAGTGAGCTGAGTCCCCGATGCATGGGTTCATTTGACATGGTTTGGTGGAGAAGGTTAAGTTTGCCCTTACCCCTCAGGATAATGTGATGAGTGATGAATTCCATGTGTCCAATTTAGAGCACTATGTGAGGTACCCGGGCCATGTGCATAGAAATGAACCTAGTGAGCCCCAAGGGAGGCTAAAATGACCTGAGTCACCTGTGAGGTTTATTGATGCCAAGATGAAAGAACTCAGAGAAAAGATTATGTGATGATAAAGGTTCTTTGGAAGCGCCATGGATAAGGTAAAGCCACATAAGGGCCAATGATGGACATGGAAAAGTTTTATCCTTAATCGTTTGATTGCTTGATGGAATTTTGAGGAAAAAAATCTTATAAGAGGGGAAGGATGTTACAACCCCAACTTTTGGGTTCTTTTTGGTGGGAATGCAATTTCCCAATAAATACGTGATTTTGTAATTTGAATGATTTAAGTAAATTGAGTTGTTTCTTTGATAAATAGCCTTGTTTAATTTGGTGGGATTTATTGGCTATTGGGCCCAATAATAAGAAGAAGGAAATAAAAAGGAAAGGGAATAAAGTAATAAAAGGATTTTTGTTTGCAATAATCCATTAAAATGTTGAATAAGAGAAAGAATGGAAAATTCTAGAAAAGGATATATCGTGGGATAATGGTATTAATATTCAAAAGATTCAAGCTTGGTATGTGAAAGGTATCACATTAAATCCCCAAAGAATGAATATAATTTGGAAAGGAAAATAATAGGTTCCTAAAATTGATGCAAAGATATATCAAGGAAAGATGGGGCTTTTAGAAATTAAATGTTCGGTTGCCTTTGCAACCACATTCTTTTCTAGAAAGGTAAAGATACTATAACCCTACCTCTCCTCTTGGTCCTACCCTAATAGAAAGGATCACTATATAAGGACGAATCCCACATTTCTTACACAAGCATCCTCACATGGTTTCATAGACCGAAGGAGATGAGAGAAGAAGAACCCTTGCTCATGTTAGTTCACCTTGACATGGTGGTGGCGGATGCAGGAAGTTGGATCTCATATCTACACTTTCACCCACTCCTTTTCTTTAGGGATATGACTGCTATGAAAGGGGACTCCTATGATCGGACCTGTGCCCAAGGTTGGAGAGTGGCGGTGTTTCCGACAAAGTTGAGATGGTTGCAGACCCTGTGGGGCATCCACAATCTACAGACCCACCGGAGCAGCCTCTCCTTTGATCATATGCACAAGGGGAAGTTTGGGAACTAAGGGAAGTTGCGGATGATGTTACAGACGAGGGTTAGAAGGTCCCTCCGACCTGGATGTGCAGACCTCGACGGGGAGAGCAGGTTTGCATCGCATCCAGAAGGAAGGATGGGTGAAGTTGGGGATGGCACCGACTGTGACCTCGATGCCTATATGGAAGGAGATGCCCCATGCAAAGACAACATGAAGAGAAGGTGGCACCGAAGCCATGACCTCGCTGCATAGTAGACGCGTGAGAGAGAGAGAGCACAGACACAAAGTGTTGCGGCTGGCGTTCATGAGAATCAGGAGGAAGGGGATGATTAGGAGAAAAATGATGCAAGGAACCATGGGACTACACATTACCATAAGTGTAAAGAGGTAAATTTATTCTTTTATTTAGCCAGCCCACCGATAAATGAATATTCACTAAAACTGATGTGTCAAGCTAGAATTGGTCAGTTAATGCATGTCTTGAAATAATTCTAGAAATTTATTGGTAGCTCAGATTGATACATGTAATATATGAAATTTTCTCAAAAAAATGTGAGGAATATATTAAGAATAGTTTTAGAACCTAATTCCTCTCGCAATTTGAAATTTAGTTGAAGTTATCAACTTTAATGCTTTAATGATTAAGAAACCCTAATCCATGATGAGTAATGATTTGGGCAGGGTAAAATGGATGTTTAAAGTTGATATTAACTTGTGAATTATAAAAAGGGAACATTAGATATAAAAGGATGATCTTTATGCATAGTTTAATTAATTTAAGATTCCATGTACATGAATATGCTTTAATGGGCCTTGAAACCCTAATCTCGGTAATTATGACTCTTAATGGCTTTAATTGCTCAAATTCATGAATAAAGCTGAGATATGATGATTTTAAGCTATTTCAAGTGTAAAAGTTTCTAATTGTGGATAACTACTCATAATATGGTAATTAGGGTTTTCTAATGGATAAATGTGGAATTACTGATAAATAGAGTTCATATATGAATTAGACTATATGGAAGATAAGTGGTTAATTTGAAAGAAGCCAAAGATGATAATTAGCCTTAATGATAGAGTAATGACTTAAAAGGATAAAAATGGTAGTTTTAATGTAAAAGAGGCATAATAGACTTAATTGACATTTAATTGTGCATGTGATGTTGAAATTAGGGTTTGTGGACTAAAAGGGCATTAAAAGTGATAGATGCATAATGGATGATAGAACCCTAATAAAACCCTAATGTTGGCCTAGATATCTTAGGATGTCATCCAAGACTATCTTGAGAATGTTTCCAATAAAAGAATGACACTTGGATGTTATTCTAGATATCCTAGGATGTCATAAAGTTGCTCTGGATCAGGTATGTGGTTACGTTTATGATTAACTGCCTTATTTTCATGACGATTCCCAGAGATTTTATCGGTTGTTTGAAATAAACTACTTGGATCAATTTTATTTCATGCAACTATAAAGTGACTATGATTATCACTATAAATGTATATCTATATAACTGGCTTAGATCCGGATCCTCCTCTGTGGCTTTGCAAATGCTAAAAAGGGTAACCTAGAGTAAGGTCTAGTCTATCATGAGTTAGAAATTGGGCTACCCACGTGTAGTGCCATGAGACTCTATAGCATGCCATGAGTTAAAGAGTGGGATACCTACGGGTAGTGCCAGGTGACTGAACCCTAGAAACTAATTCACCTGTTAGGTAGGATCATGAGGGTTTTAATGGGGATCTACCAAAAGGAAGGTATCATCCAAATCCACTGTAGGGACAACACATAGGATAGAATATGTGTGGATCGTGTAGTTATATTTAAAATGTAAAGTTGTTTGTTAAATCATATTTGAATGCAATATGTTGTTATTAATTGCACGATTATTGTTTCCCCCACATAGTAGCTTTATGTTGACCGAAATTTTATTTTTCGGTGTTTTAGGTTCAAGAGAAAAGAACAAACAGTAAAGTGGCATATGTGGAATTAAATGAGGATTAATGATCAAGGAGGATTTGTTAGAATGTTCTCTTATTCGGATAGAGGTGTAGCAATCCAAGTTTTTTTAAAAAGGTATGCAAAGTTTAATTTTATTATAGCCTTTCAGTTTAGTTTAGTAGAATTTGATAATTATTATAGATTATTTGTTGAACCTTTGATCTGGAAATTGGGATAACGACTATGACCTCTTGGTCTCCCTTAATTGGGGGTTACTGAGAGGCGGGGTCGTTACACTAGATGTCCTTGTGAGGACCAAACCCTAGAGATAGAAAGAGGTTGTCTATATATGAACATGTGAATATGAATATGAGTACCTATCATCTGGGTGAGGGACAGAGAGTCTAAAAATCATGGAGGAGGCCAATGTGCTAGTTTTCATAAAGCCTTATTCTTGGGTTGGTGGTTTCCCATGTAGGATTCTAGTGGTATATATATATATATATATATATATATATATATATATATATATATATATATTTGGGCAACCTTGTCTCATGGGTAAGGACCTATTAAGAGAATATCATAGCATGGTTTAGTTTGTGCCTATGTGGCAGAGCTTGTAAAGTAATCACTAGTGCCAATGAGGTAGACCTGATAACCCTAGACTAAGAGAGGAAAGATAAATTATATGCATATAATATACTCATAGAGTTGGGTGAGATCAGATAGGTTGAACATAACACTACCCTCACGATAAGGGTTAGGACATCAATTGGGCTAGATTAAGTTTTTATATGTGTTTGATAAGCCACTTGTAGAAGTTTGTGTAGCACAATCCTAATGTAATATCTGTTTCTGATATAAGTTTGACTTGATGGATATGACATGATGGGAACCTAGTGATGGTTTAATAGATCTCTATGTATAGATGGTTAAACATATACATGAATAACGATTGCCTTATAAGATTGGTGAATCAAGTTATGAGGTCACTTATAAAGTTTGTAACTTGATACGAGAAAGTGAAATAAGATAATATTATTGATAATATTGACTATGATGTTAATGATAGTGCTCAGATAAGATGGTTAATATAGTTTGAAAAATTAGCACAATGTTAAATGATAATGAAACCATTATTCAATCAAGAATGATAAGTGGTTTAATTGTAATTAATTCCACGATAACATGTATAAATTAATGTTGGAATCTTGATGCTAGGGATAAATGAGGATGTAAATCCTATAATACAAATATGTCATCACATAACCTAAGCTTCATAGTACATGTTTCAACCTAAGGTGAAGTAGTGATTCACCTTATTTATGATATAATTTCCTTAGGAGTAGTACATATATGTTTCTAGATATCCTGCTTTCGAGAATGTTACACGTATAATGTTTCCTTGCATACACATGAAGAAATTTTTGGTTTCTCTTCTTGGGAACAAGAGAATGTCTTGATTTCAATGAAGAAATTTTCTTTAAGATGTATATGATGTTATGGACTATATTTTAGTTTAATTTCGAGGACTAAATTTCTTCTAACGTGTGTAGGATGTGATGGAGTGAACTTTTAGAATCCTTAAATATTAAGGACATACATGAATTAATGTGTTTAGTTTATAATATTGGGAGTTACAAGCATTTTGGTAAAGTTGGATTGTTGATTGATGCTCATATCATAATTACAATCCCTAATTTATGCCCTTCTGAGGTATTTTATTGAAAGGTCCAATAGTTGAGTTTTGGCACTAAAATGGAATAGAATGTACCTTTAGCTGTGATAAAGTTATGGTTAAAATTTGATGAAGATTGGATGATTCTAGGTCAAGTTTATAGGCTTGAAGTTTGTGAAATAATTTGCATTATTGATGAGATTTGAGCTAAGTTTGAGAGAAATGTTATGTCATGGGCCCTATAGAGGGGGAGAGCCACATATTAGATAAATGAAGAGTCCATTCCTAGCCATTGGATGTAAACTGATAGTAGCGAGATAACCTCCTATATTGCGGTTACTACCTTGATCGTAGATAGTGACCATGACATCAGGGAGCACCGGTGAGATCATGTCTAACCATGTATCCAGAGGGGAAACCAACTGAGCAATTGGCTCCATACTAGGTCAAGCTTTCTTTTGACATCTGACTCGAGTGTTGTAGTGACTGATGAGGGAGAACGAACTCCCACTTCCTTCACTTTCTCCATTGTTGTGCACAGATCGGAAAAGCAAGAAGTAAAGGATAAAGAGAGGGTCTGTGATGGGGTTTACCGAGATTTAAGGAAAGGAAAACAAAGCAGAAGATAGTAGGACTTCATTCCACATCTCTCCATGCCTCTCCATGGAAGGCCATGAAGACTAGGGCAGTAGAAATTCCCAAGGTTAAGGACATGCTTTGTCGCAGATCAAGTTGAAGTCTATAGGAGTTTGGGAATCCACAAATAGGTCTTTGCGTCGGTGTTGGAGGGTCTCAACGAGTATGTAGATGTTCTGTGAAGCTTTACGAAGCTTCAAACAGTTTCAAGGAGGATCAAAGGTAGGTTGCCGCTTTGTTCTATTTCAACCAAAGCCACGCGGAGGTGCTCTCGTAGAGAGTGAGCTCCATAGCCAAAGCCTAGGAGATGAGTGGTCGTGGAGTTCTGGAAGAGGTAGCCGAAGGTGATGGAGGCCTAGGTAGATGATGAAGAGCACTCCAACTCTATTGAATGCTCATCAGAGCAACCCTCTATGGCGGTGCTCACGCATATAGGGAACAACAGACTCGCGATCGTGAGGGAGAGATGCGGCCGTGTGAACCCTAGTCCAATCACCTAGACCGCCTGACTGAGGGATAGATCCTAGATAGGACTGGTGACGACCTCTGAGAGGACAAAAAAGGTAATAACCCTATTAATATCATTAAATGCTTGTATCTTGGATGAATCATAGTAGATAACCCATTTATCAGAACAAATAAACTACTGAAATGCTCAAAAAAATGAGTAGAACAACATGGAACCATAATATCTGGCTTTTGATGCACTAACATCAAGAATTTTAAGTAAGATGTATAATGCTAATATCATGTTTAATAAATAATAAATGATGGTAAAAAATTATGGAAATGCATCAGTTGACCTAAAATGTGATATATAATCAATCAGATGTTAGATATGATGACCTTTCAACATGAAATCATGTAATTTTCTTAATGTGGATAATTAGGGCTAGTAACCCTAATTAATATGAAATAATTACAAGTATGCTCAATAAATCTTGGAAACTCCAGAATCTATTCATAACAGTATATGGAACACAATGTGAAACTAGCATATCAATCTTATGCAAAAAATCCATGTTATAAGATTATGATTGTTCTTAATGTGATATAAACCCTAATATACTTAATGAATACGATCTAGGATTAATATGTGCACATAATCATAACTAATCAAATAATTAGATTATTGATCTTAATTTGGAATACAACATTAATAAAATCAATCCTAGATAACAAGAACAATAAGACAATAAATAATGATGGGAATATCATAAGACTAAGTGAAACCCTAATGAATCATATCTAGTGCTAAGATGATGAGAATCTGATGATAGTATATCTGATCTTGTCTTAATTAGGTTTGGCAAGGATATAGTTGATATCACTGATGTATCGATTAGGTTTGTCTTTCTTAAAGTTACACCCTTAACTCTTACTTGGCTTATTATACAGTATGCTTGCGTTATATGTGTAGTAAAATACTTAGCATATGATATCTGATGAAATGTATGTCTTGAATGATATCTTGCTTGATTTTCCATACTTATGGCTATGAACACATGAAACATAATATATCTGTTCCATTATATGAAAGCACAAAACTCTCTGCTAGTCCATTGCTTGGAAGTGACTTCACTCTTTGGTAGTCAGTCACATTGTATACATGATTTTACTCTTTGATAGTCGATCAAAAAGGCCTTAATCTTGAGCTCCTTGAGATTCAAGAGAATGCATCAAAACCTTCGGCGGTCAATGCATGGATATATAATGGAAAATGTAATTAAAATATGTGTTTTCTTTTGTTAATAAACATTCTTGTTCAATTATATGACTTTTTTTTAATTTATTTATTGCTACCAAGTATTAGTTTTAACTTATTGCCAAGATTAGTAATGAGAGGTATATAAAAAGATGTGAAGGCGTACTTAGTACAATATTCTTGAATATTGTGCTAGCGTGTATGGCACGTAATCTATTATTTAGGTTGTGGACATATGGGTTTGAAGAACTAGGATAGTTGAGATATGTGTGGTGAGCTGATGTACAGGTGGACCTGTTATCTTAAGATCTTGTTGTAGATGTAGTACATGTATATGTAAAAAGTTTATTGTTCAATATGTAATATCAAATGTTGTAACAATTCATATGTAATTATATGTTGAATGGTGAACATGTGTTGTATGGTTTTATTATTGTTCATGTGCATGTGCTACTATTGTTTCCTTCTGAGTTCCTCTAACTCTCTTCTTCTTAGCGTAGTGTGTGGTGTTTAAATTGGGATTCTCGCTCCGGTGAGGTTTCAATTTGGATGTCACACATCAAATTAAGTTTTAGAAAATATGGGGACGTCACTCAAAGTCAATCATTTTCCAATGTATTATATACATAAATTTTGGATAGAAACTTACTACATCAATCCAATGGATTGTTTCACAACATATCAATTCTTATCGTGAAAGTTCATTAGCAAATACTTAGATGAATTTGATGCATAAGAGGGATTGGAACTTACCACGTTGAATATAATTGTAGGTTTAGATAGATGTGAGGAAATGTGTTTGGAATAGGTTTCATAAAGATGAATGATGGTCATTTTCATATCAAAGGAATCATGAACTAATAGGTTGCTACATACTAACCAATAAACATGTTTTGTAAATGAATAACCATGTTCATACACATCATATAAGGAGTTTTATAGATATTACCATGGTTGTAAGTATTTCCATGTTAAAGTAAGGTAGATGATGTGAATGACAGTTGTAATGGGAAAGTAACTTCTTCTAGTATATGACAACCCCATCGACAATCCATTACAACCTCGTTGCCTATCTAGTCGAGAGCTTCCTCTCAGTAAACTTTGAAAACCTCACCTCCTCTGTAAAGAGACGTGATCACCACCTTAGTAAAATTTAAATGAAATAAAAAACATCCACTTTTTCTAAGAAAAATAGTCATTGTGGACTGCATGTATAATAATCCAAGTAAATAATCATGGTTCAGATACATGTAAAATGTCAATAGCAGAGTAAAGAAACTAAGTTAGTACATTGCTTTTTGAACTCAGTTCACTACATGAGTTTCTTTGAAAATGAAAAATAGAAAAGGATCTATAGGATCTAGAAATAAGCAACCTAGTCATCCTTTAATGCAAAACATGAATCCATCACTCCTAAACTTGGTCACCTTGGTCTTGTTCAACACCTTGATCTAATACTGCGTGGTTGGGAAAGCACCCATCAACAGGGAAAGAAAACAAGGTATGTGTCATAGATTATGAACAAAGACAAAAGATAAGAAACAACATGGAAGTAAAGGCTAAGATTTCATCACAAGATGAATATGATTAAAAGTATGAGGCCTACATAAATAGATGCTTGCCATAACAAAAATAGTAAATAGGTTGCATGCATGATTAATATTGACTACCTAAACTAAGCAGGGTTGAGGCACCTACATAACCTCAACCAATAGGTGAGGGAGAGTAACACATTCCAATCACCTATAAGCATTCTATATTGGGGAGAGTAACACATTCCCCTGGGAAAATGTACACATGCCCTATCTATGGGTGGTTGTATAAAAGTACCACAACACTAGTTAAATATTCTAATAAAATCAACATGCTAAGAACTATGGAAAGTATAAGCATAAAGTAAATAAACACAAGGAAGTGGGGTACAATACCCAAGAAATAAATAATAAAATTGATTTTTAGGTGAATTTACTATAGGATTTATCAAAATAGAAATAAGGGTTTCATAGAAGCCTCACTAGGTTAACTAGGTTAGGGTTGCAATTATTCCCAACTTAGGTGTAAGGAAAACACATACATTTTTTAATGATATCCAATTACTTCTCTTTCACTACTTTAATCGATTCCAAAGCCCACTTTTCCTATTATCAATATATAATCATGTATTATGGTTTTATATAGGTATAAAGGTAAGGAAACCCTAACTTTTGGAATTTTTGAAAAAACCTCAATTTAGACTCTAAAATTATCACCATTGATCTTATTAGGTTCTCCTGATTAAGAAAACATATAATTTTGTCTATTTTGAAGTTATGAGGTTAAAAGTGCATTTTTGGTGATTTGTATATTATTAAATTCATTTTTTTAAAACACTTAAACTCAAAATCAAGTTTTCAAAACAATTTAATTAGAAAGCTTACATTTTTTGTATTCTAAAACATATTTTCTTTAAATTTTAGGATAAAGGAATAAAAAGATTTGATTTTTCCAATTGGACCAATCAGTAAATGCCAGGTCAACAAAATATGACAATAGAGATGAAGAGAGAGAGGTGGGCCACGTGGCTTGACACAATCATGAGGTGCCAAGTTAGTGGTCCACACTTACTTAACTCACGTCAACGCATGCAACAACAGAGCCAAAAAGATGCAAACACCCCCATGAGAATTCAGAGAGGAAAGAAGGAAACAGAGACGGTAAAGGTGTCTAAACAGCAAGGGAATTGTCACCTACCTCACTCATGAGCCATAGCTGTGAGTAGTTTGAGGCCAATTTTGGGCAAATTCGCTACACACGATCAAACTCAAAAACAAGAACATGAAAAGAAAGGGGGAAGCACTATGAATCTAAGGATCTAGTTAATTTGAACCAAGGTTCCAAGGAGAACAAGCACGATCTGCCGCAAGATTTGGTTCAAAATCAAACATTGGCAAGTAAGGATATGAGAGAATGAGCGATTCAAGGGTGAAAGTAGTTGCAAGGGGTTTGGGGAAGGGTCAAGTACCAATATTTATAGGCAAGATTTAGTTAGAAAGCAAGAAGGAAGTAGCCCAAACTTGCTTGGAGGGTGAGGTTTGGGGCTTTCCTGGTTTATCCATGAAAACACAAAATCAAGGGGTCATCAGATGAAGTTTCTTATTTGGAAGCATTTATAAAATATTTTGTGCCAATTGATCGAGAGACGAACAAGAAATTATGAAAATATGATCCACATAAATTGGTTCCTATTTCCCGATTGGCAAAATCTAGCTTGTCTTCCTTCATCATTGGTGACCTCTAAATTGTCATCACCTTTTGCTTTTGATACTTGTATCTCTTGTCATATCACACCTTGTTTAGATGAAGGAATAGTGGCAGTTGTATCGGCTGGAGCAGGTGTTGGAGTGATTCTCAGGTTGATTGGTTGTGATATGGTTTGTATTAAAGTAGGGACTCCCTCTACTTCTTTCATATTTTTTAGTTGTTCTCTCCATGGGGTTTTATAAGTAATGGTATGAGCTGTTGGATCGTGGATCCAATGGTTGATATCGCATGCGTCAAAGGTCAAAGAGTGATATTTAAATCAAATTCTCAATCTTTTTAGAATATAGTGTATATATGCATTAATTTCCTTTTTTCTATCTCCTTGTTTGAGGGGGCAAACATGCTCCAAATTAAATGCAAATTGACACCTGAACTATTTTTATATGAAGAATATGAATATGAAATTAAATTTTCCTTTTGGATCTTTTAATGTGTTAAATAAATTAAATTTTATTTTCTCTTTCCTCCTTCATTAATGGTTATAATGTTATCAAAATTTGATGAAACTTCATCCAAAAGTCATATTAAGTGCCTTGGATATGAATTTGCATCAATTTTTCATGTTGGAGTTATTTGTTCATTTAATTAATATTTTGAACGTTCTACACTTTTTCTCTCCTAATTTCAACTTTTAATCAAATATTCACCGAATTGAGTGAAAATTCACCCAATGGGATATAATAATGTGTAGATTGTGAATTTGGCATTAGTTGTTACTTTTGGAGTCATTAATGATTTTATTTGGTATTTTTGAGTTATCTCCTATTTTTCCACTCAATTAATACAATTATACTCACTAATTTTTCAAACGTTGTGAAACTTGTCACGCAAACAAACTTGTACTCAAAGAAAGTGAATTTGTATTTAGAATTATCTTTTGAGTTCCACTATTATGATGTTTAAACAATTTACTCTTATTTTCACTTAATTTGAAAATGAATTTATTTAAGCCACATTATCTTAGTTTTAGGATTTTCTTTTCTTTTTCCCACTCAAAAGAGCATAGAAACTTCTATATCGATTTTATTTTATCCTTATCCCTCTTAAGTGGATATTTTGCAAATTATACCCATTAGTAATCTTTCACTAAGATATTTATGCTTAACTCCTTATAAAGTAAAATATTGGGAACAAATGTACATGAAACCTTTATAATTTCCACTAATTCAACATCAAGGAAAGAAATGAAAGGAAAAGATTTGGAAAAGAATAAACTAATATTTCACATGGATTTCAATTCATTACAGGACTTCACCTATTAAAAAAGATTGTGTCCCCGAAATATCATACAAAAATAGAAGGGTGAGTATGTAACATCTTATCTCTAAGCTCCCAAGTGGTTTCTTCCAAACAATGATACTGCCATAATTCTTTCTCCAACTCAATCTCCTTGTTCTTCAACTGCTTAACTCGGGAGGCAAGAATCTTCACAAGTAACACCTCATAAGTCAAATTCTCTTAGATATCCAAAGGCTCGATAGAGAGTATATGAGAAGGGTCCTTCACATACTTTCTCAATATAGAGAGACGAAACACATTATGGATCTTGTCAAAGGTAGGAGGAAGAGCTAAACAGTATGTACAATCTCCAACCTTATCCAAGATCTCAGATGGTCCAACATAGCAGGGACTAAGCTTTCCTTTAAATTTACATCTTGAAACAGAACGTATACCTACTAGGAAATTGACGTCAGACCTTTTCTTGTCCGCATACATCTTATGTCAATCTTATACAACTTTCATATGCTTTTTGATCAACTGAACCTTCTCAATCATCATCTGCTTATCATTAGATTTTGGTTGACAATAAGAAACATACTCTAGGTTCATAGCAGCACATATTGCATTCTTCTTCCAACTCAAAACATCAAAAACTACATTCACTTTACCGAGATGATAGGTGATGGTAAAGTTGTAGTCCTTGAGATACTACATCCATATTCACTGCCTCAGATTCAGATCCTTCTGTGTCAATAAATATCTTAAACTTCAATGATTAGAAAAAAACTTCAAACTTTACTCCATACAGATACTATCGCCAGATCTTTAAAGCATGCATGATAGTGGCTAGCTCTAAATCATGTGTAGGCCATTTCTCTTCATTAGGTTTCAACTGGCGTGAAGCATAGGAGATAACGCGATCGTCTTACATCAAGACACACCCTAGCCCTTTCTTAGAAGCATCTATGAAGATGATGTAGGGTTTGCCTTCAACATGTAAAGAAAGAACAGGAGCAGACGTCAAATAACTCTTCAACTTTTGAAAATTGTCCTCACATTCTTGTGTCTAGACAAACTTGACTTCTTTTCTTATCAACTTTGATAGAGTAAGTGCCATCTAGTAAAAACTCTTGATAAACCTTCGATCATAACCTTCTAAACTGAGGAAACTATGGATCTCAGATGGAGTCATCAGAGCTTTCCACTTGGTCACACATTCAAAATATTGATCAACAATAATATGTTCGGTAGAAATTTCATGACGCAAAACATCACTTCCTTGTTCCAAAACTCACACATTGAGAATTTAGCATATAGTTGATTTTCTCTCAGTGTGTTCTAAATGATTCATAGATGTTCAATATGTTGTTCTTCAGACTCAGAGTAGACCAAAACATCATACATGAACACCACCACGAACTTTTCAAGGTAAGGATGAAACACTCGATTCATAAAGTCCATCAAAGTAGGAGGGGCATTAGTCAAGCCGAAAGGCATGACCAAAAACTCATTATGCCCATAACATGTTCTAAAAGCTATATTCGGGACATCTTCATCTTTCACTTAAATCTGGGAGTAGCCACTTCATGGATCCATATTTGAGAACACAGTGGCTGATTTCAGCTGGTCGAACATGTCATCCATGCAAGGTAAAGGATAGTGATTCTTTATCATCATAAGAATATGATAATCCATGCACATACGCAATCAACCATCCTTCTTCTCCACGAATAAGATAGGGTCTCCCCATGGTGAAACACTAGGGTGCACAAATCCCATGTTGAGAAGCTCCTGAAGCTACTTCTTAAGATCGACAAGTTTTGAAGGGGCCATACGATAAGGAGGCTTCGAGATAAGAGAGGTTGTTGGTGCCAGCTCAATGGAAAACTCAACCTCGTGAGTTGGAGGAAAGGTTTGCAACTCCTCAGGAAAGATATCAGGGAATTTGTTTAAAACATCTATGTGAACGAGAGTAGGAGGTGTGGCATCGAGCATAATAGAGGCTAAGAATGCTCTATACACCCTTGCAAGACAACCTTTTCATCTTTGATGGAGGATATCACAAACTACTAATCCTCTCAGTTCCTACACTTGACACACATCCTTCCCTCAACAAGATGTAATAAATTGACTTTTGATACCTCACAGTACAAAACATCTTTGTATCTCTTCAACCAATCCATCCCCAAGATGACATCAAAGGTTGTCATGTCAAGCAAGATGAAATCCAAGGGAAATATTATTCCAGAGAAATAGAGGTACATGGTTAGGAGTTTGAGATAAGAAGAGTAGATCCTACCACTATGGGTTTTAACATCGAAAACATGATCCATATATTCTGATTCTATCCCTAACATGGCAGCAAACTCAGTTGATATGAATTTATTCAATGAACCAAAATTGAAGATTGCTTTTACTGGATGCATATTAAGAAGTAAGGTACCTCGATGAATTCATTATCTCCTTCATCGTCCTCAGCATTAAGGGCAAACACCCTAAAATTCTACCTCTCCATAGGTGGTTGTCGACCTTGCCGATTGTGATTGTTGTTGTTTCTTGGAGGCAGATTCTATCATTGTTGTGGCTGCTCAGCAGGCTATTGAGCAGGCTACAGTTGGAGTTGGTCCCAGCCCAAGCTTGGGGCAGTTAGGTTCAATGTGTCTAGCTTGACTGCACTCATGCAAGATGGGTACAAGTCGATCATCTCTACAGTATTGGCCATTGCCAGTAGGGCATCTTCCTAGAAGGTGAGAACATGAGTACCAGTTGCACTTGTCCCACCCTTGGTTTCCAGCATTGTTCTTTCTCTTGTTGTTGTTGTTGTTGTGCCCAAAAGACTAGAACCCGGGGTAAGACTCAGTTACCGAAGCCTTATCCACCATTTTTTGAAAAGTCAACGACAACTGTGGAACAAGGTTGCGTCCGATGTTGTAGCTTAAACCCTCAACGAACATGGTTGATCTTCTTTCAGCTCTGAGGTCCACAACATAGCACTCCAGGAGGAGAAAACATTTCATGTACTCGGAGACACATAGGCTTCCTTGATGCAGACTATAAAACTCTACTTCCTTCCTATTCAGATAGGTGGGATAGATTTACTTCTCATGGAAAAGTTTGAGGAACTCTTCCCAGGTCATGCTCAAAGTATCACGGGTACAAGGCATACCCATCCACCAGACACGTGATGGCCCATCCAGCACGTATGTTGCAAAACAAAGCTTCTGGTGAGGAGGACAAGCCATGCCCTCAAAGGTATGCTCCAAAGCAAAAACCTAGTCATCAGATTTATCCACCATGTTTGGCTCACTCTAGCCCTTGAAGTACGGTGGTTGCATCTTGATGAAGTTTGTAAGGGTGAAGTCCTTCGGCTTAGCTACAGTAGTTACATCATTGGAAAGTTGTCCATCCAAGCCAGTTGAGAGCAACTGGCACAACATGGTCAACTCTTTCTTAGGGGTCAGAAGAGGGGTGCCAACATGGGCAGTAGGGACTGTCCCAGTGTTGGAAGGAGTTACTAGAGTATCCCAATTGTCTGTGTTGCTGGAGGTGGATCTTGAAGAGGAGTTGCTCATGTTTCCAAAAAAATCTCCATTCTTGAATGATAAGGGTATAACATAAGATAAATTGAGTAGACAACAAGGACTTATAAGCCAACTATTGCCTCTGGGCATACTATTTCAGGCAGTTAATATCAATGTAAGCCAGACATGTATCATATGGATCTAAGAGTCCTCATAAATCAAGGTAGTGGCGCGAAGGAAAATATTGATAGCCCCCAGACCTTGATCCATTCTAGACACCCTTTCTATGAACTTATGCCCTAGTAGTTTCCCTAAAGTCTCTAATACCATGTTGTAAAGAGGATAGATCATATCTTTACTATAATTTAAAGGAAATACAAAACATCCACTTTTCCAAGAAAAATAGACATTGTCGAATGCATGTATAATAATCTAAGTAAATAAGAATGTTTCAGATACATGTAAAATGATAATAGAAGCAAAATGAAACAAAGTTATTAAATTTCTTTTTGAACTTAGTTTACTACATGAGTTTCTATGAAAATAAAAAATTGAAAAGAAACTATAGGATCTAGCAATATGAAACCTAGTCATCCATGATTGCAAAACTTGAATCTACTACTCCTGAACTTGATCACCTAAACCTTATTCAACACCTTGATCTAAACCTGGGTGGTTGGGAAAGCAACCAGTAAAAGGGAAAGAAAACAAGGTATGTGTCAGAGATAATGAACAAGGACAAAACAAAAGAAACAACATCGAAATAAAGGCTAAGATTTCATCATAAGATGAAGTTGATCAAAAGTATGAGGCATTAGTAAATATATGCTTTCCATAACAAAAATAGTAAATAGGTTGCATGTATGATTAATATTTACTACCTAAACTATGTAATGTTGAGGTACCTACCTATACTCAACCAATAGGTGATGGAAAGTAACACATTCCAATCACCTACAAGTATTCTATATTGGGGAGAGTGACACATTACCAAGGGAGAATTTACACATGCCCTATCTATGGCTGGTTGTACAAAAATACCACAACACTAGTTAAATAGTATAATAAGATCAACATGCTAAGAACTATGTAAAGTATAATCATCAAGTAAATAAAGACAAGGAAGTGGGGTACAAGAGAAATTAGGGTTTCATAGAAGCCTTCATTAGGGAAACTAGGTTAGGGTTTGCAATTATTCCCAACTTAGGTGTAAGGAAAGCACATGCCTTTCTTAATGAGATCCAATTACTTCTCTTTCACTACTTTAATCGATTCCAAAGCCCACTTTTCCTATTTTCAATATATAATCGTGTATTAGGGTTTTACATAGATATAAAGATAAGGAAACCCTAACATTTGGACTTTTTAAACAAAACCTCAATTTAGACTATAAAATTATCACCATTGATCTTATTAGGTTCTCCTGATTAAGAAAACATATAATTTTGTCTATTTTATAGTTATGAGGTTAAAAGTGCATTTTCGGTGATTTTTATGTATTGAATTCATTTTTATAAAAGATTTTCTTTTTGCAAGAAAACTGCATTATTAACTCACAGTCAGATTACAGAGCGAAACTTTCGGCAGATGCCAGGAAGGTTTGAAAATAAAATCTTTTGCCAAGCCATTTGACATAACACACTTGGCTACAACATCAGCAAATAAGGTGTACTTCCTAGGAAGGAACTGGAAGGTAAAGGTGGATAGTTGGTCCTTGGACCATTGCCTGAAGATGGGCTTCAGGCTGGGCGGAGCCTCCTCAATGTTCTTGAAGAGGGAAATGCCGGTTTTTGAGTTGGAGAGGATCAGGGGCCTCGAGAGGCCATCCAACCGACAAGTGTTTACAGTGTGCGAGATGACTTTGATCTCAGCCTCGACTGCACTCGAGGCGTTACTAGGGGCGCCGACGCCTCGCACAAGAACCCCAGCGATGGTTGTGATATAAACGCCCGAGGTGCACTGGTGAGAATTGATGTTGAAGGATGCATCCACAAAGACCAGAAAGTCTCTTCCATCAAGAGAAATCGAAGGCTCAGCGACTGGAATATGGTTGAAAATATGGCTCGGGAGGTCAGCAATGGAGCACGCCCACTCTTTAATGAACTTGATCTGCACCTGCGGAGGAACAACTTTGAGAGTGTGGATATATTCATTCCTAACCCTCCATAGATGCCAGCAAGAGACAGCATATATGGGGTTTTGGCTAGCGGACGTGATGATGTGCGAGGTCCAGGAAACCACGTCCATATTGAAGAAGCTGTTGTGCACATCCAGACTATCCTAGACAACCTTTCTATAGCGACAATCTCGGAGACAATGTAGGAGGATTTCATCTGCCTCATTGCACTGGGGACAGAGGTTGGTCATGTCCATGTGCCTCTTGCCCTTCTCCACGTTCGTGAGCAGGGCCTTGTGCATCAAGAGCCGTAGGAATAATTTGATACGATTAGGGAGCTTGGACTTCCATAGGGTAGGCCAAGCACCACTGCAGATGATCTCTTTATGGCTCCTATTCCATGTGTATGCTGAAGCTGAGGAGAACCTCCATAGGGAGTCCTCGTTCCAAGCCCAAATATCAGGCCTGGAGGACGATGCAGGGGGGGAATGCTATTAATTTGTGCCCAGGAGTCCATAGGGAAGAAGCTCCTGATGAAGTCCCAATCCCAAGAGCCGTCCAAGGATACCATAGATTCAGCGCTAAGATCGTTGAGACTGTCTGAGATACACAGTGCAGGATGAGATGCCATAAGACTTTCGTTGTTGAACCAAGCGTCGGCCCACACATTGGTGTCAGCACCATTATTCACGACTTTTCGACAGTTTTCCTTCACAGCGTCAATAGAGGAGTTGATGAATGACCATGCATGCGAGAACTACCCAGATTTAGGGACACCCCTAGGGAAGTATTTGTTCCTCATGACCTGGACCCAAATCTTCTCAGGACACGTTAGAAACAACCAGATATTTTTCATCATAAGGGCAATATTTTGATCAGCTGCGTCGCGAATGCCAAGACCTCCATTTTCCTTATGAGAGGTCACTTTCTTTCATGATACTAATGAAATTCTACGTTGTTCACCAGTCCCTTGCCAAATAAAATGCCGTATGTGTTGATTAAGGACATCACACACGCCTTGAGGGAGGCGTACCATTTGGATGGTATAAGTGGGTATAGATTGTAGAGATGATTTCACAAGAGAAACTTGACCTGCAAAGGAGAGATGTTGTTGGGACCATCCATTCATTTTTTCTCTGATGGAATCAATGATGGATGCATGCGTGGCCTTGTTAATTCGCTTGTGGAGAATGGGCACCCCTAGGTATTTGCCCAGGTCTTCATTGGAAGAGATGTTGAGGCATCGACTAATACGATTCCTGATCGCCGTCAGAGTGTTAGGTGAGAAGAAACACTTCGAATTACTGGTAGAGACTTCTTGCCCAGAGGCTGCTGTGAAGTCCTGGAGAATACGGTTGATGCATTATGCTTGTTTGACAGAAGCTTCAGATTGTAAGATGATGTCATCGGCGAACATGGCGTGTGAGATGGGCAGTCTGTTCTTGCTCATAACCAGCGGCTTCCAATCACCATAGTCCACAACCTTCGTGATAGCTTGATGTAAGTGTTCCATACATAAGACGAAGATGTAAGGGCTAATAGGGTCGCCCTTCCTAACACCTCTGAGAGTCTTAATGGGAGGGGGGGGTACCATTCCAGAGGATGGAGGTGTGCCCAGAGGTGATGATGTTCATGGTCAGCTTCACTATGTTGTCGGGAAGGCCCACCCTGGTGAGTGTGTCTTCGATGAAGAGCCAACCCATTTTGTCAAACGCCTTGGAAAGATCAAGCTTTATAGCCATCTAACGCTTCTTCCCCTTCTGGATACGCATGGAATGGATAGCTTCCTGAACCAGAAGAATGTTGTCTATGATTCTCCGCCCCAGAATGAAGCTAGATTGAGTCGGGGCAATCTAGTTGTTCAGAAGAGGTTTGATTCTTTCAACTATTACTTTGGAGATCACCTTCAGGCAGGTGTTAGTGAGGGAGATGGGCCTCAAGTCGCTGCATGATTCCACATTGTTAGATTTAGGAATGAGCACCATATGAGAATTAGCAAGGTCGAGATCTACTGACGCCTTAGTGAAAGCCATGCGTATAGTGGTGACCATAGAGGGGCCGATCCGCGGCCAATTAGTTTGAAGGAAATCTGTATGCACTCTGTCTGGACCAACAACCTTCAAGGGGTTCATCTTGAACGGGACGCCTTTGATCTATGAGGCAGAGGGAATCGCCGCAAGGATAGAGTAAGCAGTGCCGTGAATGCCTCAGAAGGTGCCCACATACTCGATGTGTTGATGAGTGGAACACGAAGGAGTCGCTAAAAGATTATTAAAGTGCGACCGGACAAGGGACTTGAGCTCTTCTTCATCAGTAACCCAACCTCCAGATGGACTTTTGAGTTTGCTAATCAAATTGCATTGACGCCTTGCCTTGACAAAAAAGTTGAAGAATTTCATGTTGTTGTCTCCCAGCTGCAACCAGTCAATGTGGGAATTTTTCCTCCAATCCGCCTCCTCCTTCATGAGGATGTTTTGAAGTTGTTCCTGAAGGGCAAGGCATCTGAGTTCATTAGAGACAGAAGTAGCGGAGGGAAGAGATACATGCAAGCTATCGAGCTGCCTGAGGATGTTGTTCTTTTTCTTATGTTGGGATCGCATCATCTGGTCCTCCCATGTCAAGATCACCGGGGAGAACAGGTTGAGGGCCTCCAAGAAAGGAAGCGAAGCATCCCAGAGAGAAGCCACTTGGTTGGGGAAGTCAGCTTGGAGATTCCAGCTAGATTTCATTTTGAAGATGCCTTTATGGCCTGTGTTTCTAGGCCGACGGGAGACCAAAAGCGCATTGTGATCGGAGATGAAGCGTGGAAGAACAGTCACTGTGGTAGAGGGGTTCGAGTCAAGCCAGGCTGCATTGGCAAGGAGTCTATCCAGGCCCTCGAACAACTTGCCTCTATGGAAGGCAAACCACTATCCAACAAATGGAATTTTAGCAAGACCCGACGATAAGAGCATATCATTGAAGGCAGAGCAGGCCAAGTGATCGAAAAAGCGGCTTCCCACCTTCTCACTAATAGAGGGTATGGAGTTGAAGTCACCAATAACAGACCAATCTCTAGTGACCGTGCTCGCTGTACTTGTGAGGTGTTTCCACAGAAGCTTACGAGTTGTCGAATTCGAGCTGCCGTAGACGAAGGTTACAAGGGACCCATTAGCCCGGCAGTGGATGAATTGCGTGTGGTTTAATAAGATTTCCATAGATGTTATAGAGTGATCCCAGAGGATCCAAATGCCACCCAAGAAACCGATGGCCTCCACATGATGTGAGGAAGGGAACCCCATATATTTAATAATGCTATCAGCTCTTGCGCCGCTGCACCTGGGTTCAGCAATGGCGACGAGATTTAATTTGAATTTCCTCTTAAGGTAGCATAGAAATTGAATTTTCTTATCAGAGCAAGCACCCTGTATATTCCAAAACACGTAGTTCATTAAGAAAGGTTGGTTAAGCAACGATGGGCTGGCCATTGGAAGGACTAGGATCATCTTCTTCAATTGCATGAACCACATTACTCGCATATTCTATCAAAGGGTTGGGCACGGAGGGACTAAAAAGACGTCTGGCCTCAGTCACCTTCGCATTCTCCGGGGCTTCGCGTGCCTTCCCCTTTTTGTGGATTCTATCTGGGCTGCTGGGCGTCGTCTGATAGATGATGCGCCTGTTCCTCAGTAGCACACCATGTCTTGAAGTGCCCGCTCCACCTTCAGGCTTGGGTGAAGCTCCGAAGTGGAATTGGAATGAGGGGCCCTCTGACCCTTGCTCTCTCCCGATAATGGTGTCATCTCCAGCTAGGCGCACGGTGGTGTCACAGAGCCGAGCGTCTTCTCTAGCCTCCGAGTTCTTGTTAGAGGTGTTCGGTTGGTTAGCCCCTAACGTCTTCTTCTAGTTCCTCCTGTTGGTCACTGTCTGCCACTCGCCCGCCGACTCATCACCGGTACCGGGTTGAGAGGGTGGGGGTGCCTTCTCTTGGGACACAGTTTTCTCCAGAGATCTATGAGGCGGTCGCC
Organism: Alisma plantago-aquatica; assembly: GCA_963693085.1. Lineage (NCBI taxonomy): Eukaryota > Viridiplantae > Streptophyta > Magnoliopsida > Alismatales > Alismataceae > Alisma > Alisma plantago-aquatica. The sequence goes on from OY856409.1 coordinate 1,851,449,724, forward strand.
TCTCAGGTTTCTTCGCATGCATCGCGACCGAGTAGGGGACTACTGGGGTAGGAGCGGCCTGCTCCGCTGGCGCAGCCACCGCTGCTTGAGGATAGCGGCCTTCATCATATCCTATGCGCCCATAGCAGATGCATAAGGACGGAAGATTCTCGTACTTGATCTTGAAGATTTCTCCCTTGATGAACACAACTGGAAAAGAGGTTGTCGGGTGTCGATCTCCATGGCAATTCTCGCAAATTTGCCTCTGTTACCTTGTGCTGTGGTTGAGTCAATTTTGATCATCTTCCCCACTAGATTACCTATTCCGGTAAGGAGCTCGGTTTGGTAAAGATGCACCGGCAGTTCGGGAACTCTGATCCAAACGACCAACTTACTTGGTATCGGGTCTGAAGGGCGAAAGTGAGGATATCATGTTTGAACAGACAGGTAATTTCCGAACAAGGTCCATGGACCTCCCGTTAGAATATTCACATAGCCGTCGTTGGAGAAAAGTTGTACCACGTAGTATCCGTTCTCAAGGTCTATGATACGGAACCTATCGTGAATGCCCCAGAGGATAGTGATGCGGTTGACGAAAGCTTGAAAACTGATATTCATGCCGATAGCCTTGATTACTATTGCATACTTCCAAGGTTCCAGGAGGGGGGGGGACGACTTCCTCTCTAATGGAGATAGCCAGTATGGTGCCGCTCCGATCAATGACCAAATCCGAAGATTTTAAAAGATCTGGGTAGATGACCGCATAGCTATCCAACTATCTTTGACCCACCACAGATTTTTTATAGGATTTCTTAACGTGCTGCGCCGCGGTGCCTTTGCCGGGATTAGTTTGTTGCTCATTGTCCTCCATCATGCATGCATCCTCTTCATGATCTGCTGGGTTGTCTACCTCCATCATACCGTTGTCTTCACTAGCGATCCCCGTAGGATCACCGATGGCACCATCCCATGGAGGACGGGCGTGGCCGAAGCCGCCCCGACCCCCACGACTCCCCGATCGCCCAGAGCCGCCGCCTCTCATGAAAACCTAAAAGAAATCTAATTTATAAAACATTTTCTGATATAACTCAAAATCAACTCTCAAAAACATTTTTATTAGAAAGCTTACATTTTTCTACTTCTGAAACATATTTTCTTTTAAATTTTCGACAAAGGAATAAAAGGATATGATTTTTTAAATTGGACCAATCAGAAAATGCCACGTCAACAAAATAAAGCAAGAGAGGAAAAGACAGAGAGAGGTGGGCTGCATGACGTGTCCCAATCGCAAGGCGCCAAGTCAGTGGTCCATGCTGACTCAACTCGTGTCAACGTGGGTGACAACATTTCCAAAAAGATGCAAACACCCTCATGAGATATCACAGAGGAAAGAAGGAAATGATGATGGAAAAAGGTATTAAAACACCAAGGGGATTGTCCCCTACCTTGTTTTTGAGCCATGGCTATGAGTAGCTTGTGCCCAATTTTGGGCAAATTCACTACACGCGATCAAACTCAAAAACAAGAACATGAAAAGAAAGCGGAAAGCACTACGAACCCGAGGATCTAGTTAATTTGATCTGAGGTGCCGAGGAGAACGAGCACGGTCTACTGCAATATTTGGTTCAATAGAGAACACTAGAAAGCAAGGATGCGAGAGCACTAGAAATTTGAGGGTGAAAGTATTTACAAGGGGTTTGGGGAAGACTCAGGTACCAATATTTTTAGGCAATATTGGTAAGAAAGTGAGAAGGAGAACTTGCTTGGAGAGTAAGGTTTGGGGCTTTCCTAGTTTCTCCATGAACTCAAGAGGTCATTGCATGTAGTTTCTTATTTGGAAGCATTTTCCAAATATTTCGTGTGCATTGATCAAGAAACGAACAAGAAATTAAGAAAATACGATAATCGGTCCTTGTTTCCCGATTGACGGGATCTAGGAGACAATCTGTGAGCTATTGGATTATGTATCCAATGGTTAAGATCGCATCGGTCAGAAGTTAGAGCATGACATTTAAATTGAATTCCCAATCTTATTAGAATATAGTAATATGCATTAATTTCCCTTTTTCTCTCTCCTTGTTTGAGGGGGAAAACATGCTCCAAATTAAATGAAAATTGATAAATAGCCTATTTTTGATATGAGGAATCTAAATATGCAATTTGTTCTACCTTTTGGAATCTTTTAATGTGTTAAATAAATCAAATTTTATTTTCTCTTTCCTCCTTCATAAATGGTTATAAGATTTTCCAAATTTGATGAAACTTCACCCACCACTCACATTATGTGCCTTAGATACAAATTGGCCATCAATTTTACATGTTTGAGCTATTTGTTCATTTATTTAATATTTTGAAGGTTGTACACACTTTCTCTCTCTTGATTTCAGCTTTTAATCAAATGTACTCCAAATTTAGTGAAAATGGAAGAACCTTGCGGAGGAACCCTTAGGTGTTCGGGGCTTTGGATTCTCACCCAACAAGCATTAGCACTCCCTAAAAAGGAGGTGATCCAGCCACACCTTCTAGTATGGATACCTTGCAACCTTGGCTTTGCTTCAGGCACCTCTGCCCCCTCCAGTTCATTTCATTATCGGTAAGCATCTACGACACCCATCCTTTGTTCTTGCATCATTGGTTTTCCCCAAGCCTACCCTAATCATTGTGTCTTGTAACTCACTGTGGACCCAATATGGGTGTTCACTGTCATGGTAGATTAGTCGTTGTTCTTCTCTCCTGCTTCATCGAATATGTTTTCCTTGCCTCCAGGAACGTTTCTCAATACTTAGGGCATGATGTCATCATATGAACCAATGGTTTCAGGTTACTACTTCAACCCTCTATTTTTCAATTTTCTGATGAGCATTAAGGCCACAAAGGCTAATATTCTACGTGGTTGATCGCCCACCCTCTTCGGGTCTCCATGAACTTGTTCTTATGCTTTGGGGCCCTAGTTTTGCAACACTCTTGTAGCTGTGTTCCTTCTTTGTACTCCATCACCTTGTTGGAATCATGTATGAGCCGCAACACACCTTTTGCCCTTAATCAGGGGCCCTTAGCATTAGCAGAATGAAAGGAGGATCATGGAAGCCTCATTTTCCCTAATCTAGCAGTAGCACTCATGCTAGATCATAGGGGAGAGCTCCTGTCGAGGAGGCTCCTACCATGGATCAAGGAAGAAGAAATATGGTCAACAAATGACCAAGATATCCCTGCCAATATAATAGCACAATTTTATTAGTATGGACAAGTTAGGGTTTTTACAAATGTATTTTGTTCATCAGGTTACAAGGTTCGGTCGACCTGAATAACAGTTTTATCTTGGCACGATTAATCAAATGATTTTATGTGTAGGGGCAATTTAGGGATTTTATCACATCATCTTTCCTTTATCATTGATCCACTGTAGTGAGTCCCCTTGCTAGTTGACTGATGTTGATTGGTCCAACTCACCACCATCCCACCTCCAAGCCAAGCCACTAGATTCAAATTTTTACACATGCATTTTAAATAAATTTTGATATGTAAGTTGTCGATTATTCACGATAAATCATAAGATGCTCAGAAAATTATGAAGAAATAGTCGTTGGAAAGGGTTTTTTGAGACATATCTGATTTTAAGGTTTTCAAGCCATGATTTGCCTCCCTGTTTTGATGTTTTATTTGAAACCCTATTTTTTGACTAATTGAAACCCTAATTATGTGTTACATGTAATTATATGATCTAAGTCAACCAAGTTTTACTGATATAGTGTTATTGATCAACAATCCTAACCCTAATGCACTCAAACCCTAAATTACCCTAATTCAACCTAGGATCATTACAAGGTATTGATTTATGATGTTTCATAATTATGAATAGGTGTTTAGAGCCTAATCAAGACAAGAGGAAGTTAGACCTAGATTAGACTCAAAGATCAGAGAGAATATTTTAGGATCAACTATTTCTCCAAGGTAAATAGGTCATGCTTCTAAGCACTAGTAATTATGATTATTTACATGTTTAGTACAAAGTAGACGTTACCATTGCATGTTTAATGTTGTAATCACGATCATTCTACATTATTTCTCAATGATTGCAACATGTGTGATGTAGTAATAATGTTCATTATGATTCAAGTTTATGATTAATGACACATGGAATTCATGTTAATTTTCAAGAGGTAGAAATCCCATCATGTTAAGATATCATGTTAATAGGGAGAAATCTCAATATGTTAATCTCAAGAATAATGTTAATGTTAATGTTAATGTTAATGTTAATGTTAATGTTAATGTTAATGTTAATGTTAATGTTAATGTTAATGTTAATGTTAATGTTAATGTTAATGTTAATGTTAATGTCATGTTAATGATCAAGTGAATTGGAATTGAAATAGTTTTATATGATGTAGAATCATGGACCTCAAGGGGTCATCAAGGGCTTTTCTAGCATCAAGGGCTTTCCTAGAAATCATGTGTACCTAAGGGGGCATTATAGAGGGATGCATGCATTTACTACTCAATTATTGATGTCAATAATGATTCAAGAATGCGTATATTTAATTCATGTCAAGTTTTTTACATGTCAAGTATATTTATTTTCTCATATTATAAAGTGCCAGTTGCATTTACCGATGTGTTGTTTTTCCCCTTTTCATGGTTGGGGACGGGATGTCTCCAGGAATTGGATCAAGTAAGGAATCAAGAGGAGAAACCAAGGAGTAGAAGACATTCAAGTTCTAACTGGTGGGGTGCCATCCATACTTGGTGATCCAAGCATTTAAACATATTTACCTTTCTGAATAGTTTTCCATGTTTAGAAATGTTTAAACATATTATAGAATTCATTCAAAGAACAACATATGAATTTCAATGGTGAATTATGTATTTATTTTCTATGATTTCATAAATGTGTCATCTCCCTTCAAGATAAAACCTTCCACAGAGTTATGTTGAATATTAAAAAGGATGAGGTGTTATAATGATGGACATGAGTAAAGAAGTTAGGAAGAGAGAGGATAACAAGAAGGTGAAGAAAGATAACAAGACATCAAGCTAGAAATAATAATTCCATTATAGACAACAACAAATTACAATCCTAGTACTTTCCAATCCCACTTATTTTCTCTCTCTCTCTCTCTTTCTAGTAATTCCCTCTTCTTTTATTTTTCAAAAGGAAAGAGGGATTTTATTCATCTCGCTCCTCTCGTGCAAGCAAAAACTTGGTAGCCATTACAACTTACTAAATCATTTGTTGAAATAAATATGGTAGTACTACTACCATTACAGGATTCTAAGTTGACGATGTCAACTAGACTATTTGGGGGTACCCTATAAACAAAGGAACCACCCATAGTTTTTTGGTGAAATTTTTCAAGGCCATCAGCAGCCTTGTTCCTCTCTCTGGGGATATTCGTACAATTCCAAACCTGCTTCCAGCCATCATTTATGTCTGTCAAAAACAATGCCAACCTTGGGTAATCATCCACTCTTCCATCCATGGCCTCTTTTTCCCTTTTTGAATCAGTCTCGAAGACGATTTGGTAGCATGAGGGGTGTTGTCCAATATCAACAGCCCAATGAACAACTCTGACTTTTGCTTCAAGGACACTACTGGCATGAATCTTCTTACCCCAACCACCAATCCAATTGCCATTCCAGTCTCTACACACGATAGAAATCGACACTGGGGCTAAGATTGCAACCACCATCAGTCTGTATTTTAGAATGTACTCTTTCAATATTCTACAAGTATCATAGTTTCCAATTACCCTCACATTCCAACACAGCATGTCCAACATCGTTGGAATTTTAGTACAGAAGAGTCCTGACTTAGGATAGGTTGTGTGGAGCTTGATTTTCCGTATCACCTTCAGCCGTTGTCCTCTGCTTCTCCACTGCCCCTGCTTCTTGAATGCATTCCCCTTCCTTTTCTTGACCTGTTACATCACTGTTTCGGTTCCGTGGGCTTCTTCTTCGCACCTCCGAAAGGGGTTTTGTCCTGCCGCTTCTCTTCATTTTGGTACCACTACCCCTTATGACCCTGTCCATTGATTTCTTGGCTTTCGATTTTTTATTTGTAAATGTCATCAATGGTCTATTAGGGGTCTTGAAAGGTAGGCTTTGTTCCAACCCTGTGGCCGTGGTTTCCATCTCTGCGTCGTGTTGATCCTAAAGAATTTCTATCACCTCATCTACCCCTGGGTGTACCACAGTGTGCTTCTATCCTCTTGCCTCTTCTGTTTGTGCTCATGTGTCTTATACGTCTTTTTTCTATATATTAATGTGTTATATCCCACTCACGTATTTTTCTATGTTACTCTCTATTCCAAATATTCCCTGTATTCCTTAATGTAATAAGGAGGAGTGAGGAAAACAACACACTAGATTAGATAAAACTATGACATTAGATAAGATATAATACATCAATTATAGACAAAACCGCATTGCTACCAACTACTTCCCTCCTCCCTTTTATTTTTCTCTTTCTCATTCCTTGCACTACTTTCCTCCTCCATGTGTCTTTACATGTATTGTAATGTGTGTTTGGTCATATATTAATTGTGTTAGTTAACCCCCATCTTTCTCCTCCCCCATTTTCTCTTTCTTCCAACTACTTCCCTCCTTACACCTTCCTCCTTTTTCTATCTCTACTTATAGTTTCTCTCCTTTCTCTTTGGTACTTTTGTAATTACGTGCACAAAACTAAGATGATCATCGATAGTACAACAATAGGTTTCAGTAGAATAAGAGCTTTTGATGACATCAACTTCCTTCTATGAATTTCATGTCCACTTTTGGGATCAAATTTATGGTACTTTGATGAATCTAGGTGGTTCTAACTTCTCCTATTAATAGCTAATCTACCTACAGTTGTACAAGTGAAACATTAGATCGACATATAACGTGATCTATTCATAAAAAATGCATGTTAAATATGAAATTTTGATGATAATTACATTACAAGCTAGTTTTAGACAATATGAGTGAGAAAATATATATTTTGAGAGGAATCATCATCTAATATCACCCATAATAGCCTATATAATGATGATAAAATTATGTGCATTAGTGAGAAATTTTTTATAATTGAGGATATGCCGATGAGATACATTCTTAAAGTTGAAGTCAATTATGTTGTGGGTTGTTGATTTCATGGGCCTCTTTGTTTCCTTAAAATATAAGATTTACATATTACAATTTGTGGATTACAAGTCTAAGTTGGTGGATGCAATTCCAACTCGCACCAACAATGGGCATGTTCTTTGCAAATTTGTAAAGGAACATATTTTGTAGGTATTGGATATCCCGACTCACATTTAGTGATGGTGGTTTGCATTTCATAAACATGAATATCTATGATTTTAAGGAAAATGAGGTAACATACTGATACACACACATTACCATCCTAGACCCAAGGTTAGGTATATGACTTCAATACAGAGATCATTCATATTTTGAAGAGAATAATATATGCCTTACAACCCAATTGAGTATGCAATTTAGGGATGCCTGTTAGGTAGACAACACAACAAACAAAACACACAATGGAACAAATTCGTATAGATTGGTATCTGGAAAAGCGAGTCATGTCATTTTCAATTTGAGCTTGTTCATAGAAATATGTTGGAAACTAGGAGTGGAATTTGAGTTCTTCCAAGAGTAATCTAAGGGAAAACATTAAATGAATGATCTTGATGATATCTTCCTTGATTATTATGAAAATTCAAGTGTCTATAAGGAAATCAAAAATTTGATCCTTGACGTGTAGATCTTAAATAAAATGTTCCACCTAGGGAAACACGTTTTTTTATATAAACTCTAGGTTAAGGTTGCACATAAGAAAATTGTAATCTAGATGGATAAGGCCTTGTGAAGGGGTGAAGGTCTATCCATATGGGGCTGTCGATCTAAGAGATGGATCACATATTTTGAAAACCAACAACCATGAGTTGGAACATTATCATTGTTGAGAAGTAATTCATATCCAAGATAAAGTTCATTTGGTTGAGTGATTTACTCCACGTCTAATGCATAATGTTAAACAATGGCCTTATGGGATGAACACCCACCCCTAGGATATTTCCTTTCATTTTTTATTCTTGTATGTAGTTTTACTTTAATACCTACATTAGTACATTACATTGAAAGTAATTAGTTTCATGGGTCATCATGACACTATCTGTTTCATGTTTGTGAGAATGTGTAGAGGACTGCACACTCGTGGAAAGAAGGCCTGAAATATGATCATTGAGGATTTATTATTGTAACTAGTAGAAGTAGAAAAACATCAAGAACTTTAGTCTTTAAATTGATCCATTGACATGTCAGTCGTAGGCATCGACTAAAGCACATTGGATGATAGAACGTTTTCCCAACTATATTGGTGCATTACCAGTATAGTTAATAGTATCCACCATGTCACATGAACCTACTATAGAATTCAAAATTAGAAGTGTTGCACAAACGTCCTAATTCTATGACATAGATAATGGATTAGGAAGTTGCTACACATACTCAAATGTTTAATCTATGCACTGACAACCTTTGTTGATAGCATTGATACATTTCCAAGACACTTGATATATATCTTTGATGACTAGACAAATTTAAAAATGGAATTTAATTCATCACATGAACTAATGAATGCATATTCATCCTAGTTTCAACGGCATACTTGGCCCAATTTTTTATTCAAATTGATCCACTTTCATTTGAAAAAAAACTTCATTTCATTCTATTTATATTTCATGTTAATAGTAGGGTTTTGATACTTTTCTTGACCCCTCTGGAAAATTTTGAGTTATTTTGACTACATACCAGAGAGTCCTAGGGGGACCAACTGTCCTTCAGTAGGTGGGGGTCGAGAATGGATTTCCTATTGTGAGGTGTAGGGAAGCTCCCAGACCTAAAACTTATTTTTTTTCACTTCTAGAAGGTATATTGATGAACATTTTTGGGTCCAAAATAAACCTATTGATCAACCTATGAGGATGACCTTTAATAATATACCCCTTCATTTGAGCCCCAATGTCGACTGTCAGATTGATCTATACACCCTCAACATTCAACCAAGTCCATTTTCTGACAAAGAACATGATATGCACATCAATCAAGCTATTGCAACTCAATATACATTGAACGATCGTCCAACAAAAGAAGTTCATTCCAAGAAAGAGGTCTATTTGTTACCCATCAAACTCTAGGTTGATTAAACTATGCTAACACTAAATCAATTTCATCAAATGTAGTTGTGTTGATAAAATGCTTTGGTCAATTCATATGATGATTGAGCATCATCAAAGTAATCAAACTCATACCAGCCTGATCAATGCAACCAAAGTAAAATCAAGACCTATCCACAGTTCAAATGAACAGATAAAGCTCAACACCAATTGAAATCTAGGTCAATTGGTTAACCGAGCTTCATCAATTAGTGTCCAAATAACAACATTTCTTGAGCTACCAAACCATCAACCTCACGAAGCAATCAACCTCTCAGATTGTTGTCCTTCATGCTTGAGAATAAAATTATCTACCTTTCCAATTTTTTACTAATCAATGCTATAGATTGGCCACTTAGTAGGAATCTTGCAACTAAGACCCAAGTATAGAGGCCTATAAATACCCATTATACACCTTCAAAGAATCTCTCTAGAACACCACCAGTCAATTCATACGTGTGTAGTCAATGAGAGGACAAAAGCATTGACCTTCTATTTATCTTGGGTGGTCAAGCTCTCCAAAGAAAGTGATTGACCTCTCAAGGTTCTTGATCTATTGACATGGTCCATTGATAAGATAAATCGACTTCTCCACTAAAAGAATGATTAACTACAAATAGCCCAACAACGATTGATAACAAACAAAAAAGTAGTTATCAACATTTTAGGTGCTCCACCTTTCCATGATGATCCTCTTCAATCCTAGATAAATTGAAATCTTTCCTATATTGATCCATTTATTGGATGAGATGCTTCATCTTTGACAAAAAAATGATTTCCCTTCTGACAATAGGTTGATTAACCTCCTTGAATCGACCATACTAATGGTTGCCTTCCAGTAGTGATGTTTGAGATTACCTCCTCAGCTTTAGTTGGTTGTAAAAATCCCGCTATGACGATCAATTAGTCCTTTCATTGGGGTGTATAGACTAGCCTGTAACTAGTGTCTTCTAGCTTCATTATTGTTCTAATTCATATTAACTCATTTTATTCATTTGTAATTATTTAATGAATCTTTGTTGATTGATCACCCTCTCTACATCATTTATTATATTCTTACAATGAGAGAACTTTTATTCTTTAGATTTGAATAGTGATTATCTTTATTTGATGCCCTAATGGGAACTTTGAATGGAAGACTTTGGAGTAGTGAACATGGAATCTATAAGTAATGAGACATCAATCTTATAGTGATATTCACTCATGGCAATTTATTATGCTAAATGGGAACATTTTCATTGTGCTTGTTATCTCTTTGTATAAGTTTAGATATGAATGAATGTGTAGATTTGAGTATTCATGGTGAAAATAAATTCCTCCCTAATGTTTTGCATCATCAGTGTAATCCCATTTTTGCTCAACTTTTACTTTCTTGCAATTAGTTTAACTCAACCAACTCACATCATAGTTTTAAATATTAGCCTCAGTTAAATTGTAAAACAAGTATTAATGTTCTTGAAAAGGTTGTCCATTAGTATTTGATCCCCATCTATACTGTGAAAACTATGCTTCCAGGTGGCGATTATTGCACATTTGTTTTGGTAAAAATTGAGGGATCCTACCCTAAGTAAATATGTTTTGTGTAGTAAAATCTACATCAAATTCTAAAGATGTTGTTAGGGAAAACAAATTTTTATAGTATAATCTTATTCTTTTCAGATTAATTAGGGTTTTTGCTTTTACTATTGATATCAAAATAGATTCACTTGAACATAATCTTTCTACGTCAATCTAACTTGTGTAAGACCTTTTCATTTTAGGTACAATCTTAGAGCATTTCATGCTCCACCAAAATCATCCATGTATCTTGTTTTGATCCTAAGATTGATCAAACTTTTCACCAACATAACAAAGAAAATAGATATAGAATGGACACAGAGAGATTATGCGAAGGATAAACCTGAACATTAGAATATTGAGAGTAATAGGCTTACACAAGATGCTTGGGTTTTTGTTGAAGATTACAACCCAGGTCATTGCACAAGAGTTAAAGAGACAAAAAGAGATTTTACATTTCTCAATTTGTAAGGTTACTGATGTTCATAACCCAGTACAACCACCTCCTATCAATGTCACAAACCTAAAAATAAGGGAACACTGGATCATACTATTACAAGGTAGTTTCTTTTTATGAAGACAAGGAAAATATTGTCAAGAACACATCCTAAAATCTTTAGATATAAGTGAAATGACTAAGAAAAATGGAATTTTTGGTGATGCTACTAGACTCTGACTTTACAAATATTGTCTTGTAGATGAGCTAAGAGTTGGTAGAATAATTTTTCTAGTGATATTGTCACCATATAGGAACATATATGAAACAAATTCCTTAACAAGTTCTACCCTCCTTCATTCACATACTCCATTAGAGGCCAGATTACTCATTTACACATCCCTGGTGAAACTATAGTACTTTCTTTTGAGAGGTACAATGAACTACTCTGTAAGTTCCCACAACATGGTTTTTTTAAAATCAAAACACTTAATTTTACTATGGAGGTTTGGATGATGATATTAAAATATTCTTGGAATTCTCATCTAGATGAAACTTCATGCAACTATGTTAAGATAGTTCCTGGAAAGTAACAACTCTTAGAGATGAATATCAAGACAATTGAAGCACCTCTATTACTAAATGATTGCTAAAACTAGGAATAGTAGAAAGTATCTCTGAGTTAAAATCTATTGCACATTCTCTAATTCTACTAGAACTCAAGAAAGAAACCTTAATGTATGTTTTAATGTCTATGAAAAAAGAAATTCAGCATGTCAACAACAAGTGAAGACATTGACACAATTTTTTGAAGCAGGTAAGGGCACTGACCACTCTACCTTGGGTTGTAATATTCTCTATAATATTGTAACGAATTACACATCACCTCACATTGACAATAATAAAATAGAGGATCTAGACTCTATTCATTGTATCCCAGGTCAAGGGTATTATACTCCAAATAAGAATAGAAACTATCTTTGTTTCTAGTATGCCAATAATCTATGAGAGGAAAATTGTCAACAACTCATACAAGATGTAATTCAAATTTGGGAGTCCTCTAGGATCTCATAATAATCTACAAAATAATTATAGAAATCCAGGGGACTATAGAGTAACTTCTTGAATATAAAATACAATCAGTTCCATATTCCTAACTAGATCCCACAACAACAACAGCTATAGGGACAACCAAGAAATGTTCCTTCATCTGTTGATAAAATTTTAGTCATTGAAAGTATTCTATTGTTGCAACATGAGATTATTTCCAATCAAAAAGCTCCCCAAAAAGTCATTGAATCTCAATTTTCTAAACATTCAACTAACCTTTGCCCTCCTACGAGAGTTTTTTGTAGGACAACCACAAGATAACCCAAAGAACCAAGAACATAATAAGGTTGTCTCTACATGATGAGGAAGAGTCTTTATATATACATCTTCTTATACCCTATTATCTATGTAGTTGAGGATGATTTATTGATTATTCAAGATCCTATAATATTAGATTTAGTGACACAATAATTGGAGGGGAAAATATAGAATTCCAAGATACACTAGTCATTGAAAACACATGAAGGTCGATTTAAAATAACTAGTGACCACAAAGGAGGACGCACCTACCCCAAATATTTCACCATGTAGGCCATGTCCTCCATTTCATTCCTATTTAAATAAGACACTATTGAACACTTTCCTTAAGAAATGCAAGGAAGCAATGGAAAATCTCTATGTGGGCATCACTTTCATGAATACCCTAGGAGAGATACGTGCATGGTCAAAATTGTTATGACCCATAACTAAGTTAACTAATAAGTACCTCGATTAGCGTGAAATACCTTGATTAGTTCTAAGTATTTTGTTAAACATCATGATTAATTAAGATAAGCTAAGAAGTGAATCAATAGTTGAGATTGAATCATCTGAGGCAATTAATGATAATCACAGTGTTAATTGTTAAATTAAAGAAGTGCCTATGATGAGATTAGTATTCTGATTAGTTGAAACAAGCTAGTTAACATGATTTCTTGCCTTGAGGTTGTAGAGAATCTCGTGCTTGAAAAGTTGTAAAAGAAATCATTTCAATCGGACCCTCGAGGCAAAAGTTATAGCCTTTTTATTTTTCTTGGACTTGATTGCAAATTTCCATAACTAATAGCCCCTTTGCCCTTATCTTCTTCTTTCTCAAATTATTTCACCCGATAAAATAGGACTACCGCTTGAAAGCTGCACACAGACTAGCTGCTAGCCCGATCGGCTGCAGCAGAGGAGAAATTAGGGGTGATTCTCGAGCCCTTAGCTCCGATTCAGCCTGGCTTCTCTTTCCTCCTTCCTTCCTCCACCATCCCTACCTCCTCCTTCATCCTTGCCCTAGGGCGACACCCTACATGCAGCCGACCTACAGCACGGAGCTGCGGCTGCACAGCAGCTGGGAGGCCAGCTAGGAGCCACCTTGGGCACGACCAACAACACCAAACACTGCCCTTGACTCCGACCAAGAGCCCAAGGCAGGGGATCGTAGCATCTCGCCTCTATTGCGCCACCTACGCCAACCTAGCAAGAGGGGCGGCGCCCTACTTTACAGCAGCCGCACCTGCAAGAAGCAGTGGCCAGGAGCCTTATTTGGCACGGCCAACACCTTAGAAACGTCGCCTCGACTCCGTCTTGGTGGTCCATGTACAAATCCGCCGCCACCCGCCCGCCTAAGCTAGCCACCTAGCAACCTGAACTAGCGGCAAGTAGCAGCTGGTCGTGGCTGCTGTGCGTGGCCTAGAGGGGGGCAATTTTGGTGCGCCAAGCAGCAGGGAATTGTTCCTTGAGTTACGAATTTTAGCAAGGTATTTCGTGCAGAGATTTGCCGCGAATCGACCCCGAATCCACCTTCTTCCTCGGGGATTTCAGTTTTCTGCCCAGATTGCACGGGGTGCAAATCAGTTGCACGGGGTGCAAAGTTACAGAAAAATAGAACAGAATTGTTTCTGCCCAGATTGCACGGGGTGCAGATCGGTTGCACGGGGTGCAAAGTTGCAGAAAACCAGAATTAGGTGTGTTTGTGGACGTTTTCGGTGTATACAAACACACTGAATTGGGTGAGTATTATCTCACTTAATTATCAAGGTTTAACTCGTTTAAATTGTAGATATTTCATATATGAAAATGATGTTTATGTGTATATGTGGGTAATTGAGATTACCCGGATGCCGATAATAGTTAGCATCCTTAGACTTTTAATTTGCATAGTTCAAACGAAATGAAATGATTAGTAATATAAATGTGCATACCTTACGTGTAATTTCAGTAAGATGCGAATAAATGTGATAAAGTATTTCAGGTTGAGTATTCCTTTCAAAATAGTATATTTGAATGTTCAGTAATATGAAATCAGTATAGAGACGTAGAATAGATATGAAATCTATTTACAGTGAATGAATCTGTTTGCATGAAAGCATAGTTGAGTTATGAGTTATTGCGATATAAGAGAATAGTTGTTGCACTATATACAGAAATGTTATGAAAGTTGAACTTCTAGTTTCAGCTAGTGAATTGCAGAATTACAGTATATTCCAGTAGTCAAATATGTGAGAGAGAGACACAATGTTATAAGAGTTTTCTTGTTATAATAAAATGTGTTAGAATTAGATGTCCTGACACAGTAGAACCCCTTTGAGAGGTCTGTGCCTTAGCGGTGAAACGACCTACCTAGCATGTGTCTAGATGGTCGGTGGTTCGTGTTCAACAATAATATGTGCGTGTGTCACGGTGGCACGAGGACAGAGAGGCAGTGTTCAACAATAATCCGTGCGTGTGTCACGGTGGCACTGGAAGTAAATAGGGGTTATTCAACAATAATCTGTGCATGTGTCACAGTGGTAACCCAGACTCTCCGCCTGTGTGCTCAGGTTAGAGGAGGAGTCTAGAGTACACTCTTTGAGAGTATAGTGAGGCCGTGTGAGCCTGAGAGTCCTGACGCAGACCAGGACGACAGTCAGACTTAGCATTTCCCGGGAGTGTCGCTAAGTCTTGTGCGGTGGGTTCGTAGTTCGCTACGAGACTTTATATGCAGAGTACACTGCATATGATCAGGGCATAAGTTAAAAGATGATCACTTAGAATTAAGGTTGATTAATATGAAACTTGTGTATGTTCAGATTTAGAATTTATAATACTTGTTCTTTAAATGTTCAGTATACTTTTCTACGATAATTGCACTGTTTAATTAGAACTGCTCAGTTTGTTATTTTATTCACATATTCCTGTTAAATGTAAAATATGGAGTTATCCGATGATGGCTAAGTGAAATACTATTCACTGAGCGAGTAGGCTCATTCCTCTACTCAAACATTTTTCAGGTCAGCGACAGTATCAAGAATCTGAAGGATCTTACCACCCTAGTCAGTAGAAGGTATATGTAGTTAGTTAGATAGTGGTCTCTTAGTCCTTTCCCCTCGGTCCTTGGGACATGGTGTGGGTGAGAGAGAGTGTGTATGTGGAATGTGTATAAAGATGTAAATTAACTGTTATGTTTACTTTCTATTAAATAATGTTACATGTTGTAAACTCTGTTCATGTTCTCTAGCCAGTTTAATTGAAATGCTTCCGCAATAGTTTATCATGTTTTAGTTTACATCAATAATCCGGATATCATTACGAGGTTTTACAAAAAAAAAAAAAGTTCTCAGTGATTTGTTTATGTGATAATCCCTCCGTCGCGTCCTAATCTCATGATTAGTGGGTAATGCGAGATCGGGGTGTGACATCTTGGTATCAGAGCACAGGTTGAGTACATGGTTACTCTAAGTCAAGGTCAGGGGACGAGAAGAGACCAATAGGATTAGGACTTAAGTGTCTTCCTTCTAACTGCAATTATCTAACAGGAAGTGTTCTGTTATACTATTGCAGATGGAGGAAGAAGATGTGGTCATGAGAACCAAGTAAAGAGCTTAGGTTGAGTCGTTAAGAATCATTAGGATCAAAAGATAAAGTTATAAGTGAGGAAAATAAGAAGTGATGTGTCTTTATCTCTGGGAAGTCTGAGTATTTAGGTACCCTGGCCAGGTATCTGAGTACTTAGATTGACCAGTATCAAGCTACTCTGTCTATTCTTCTCTGGATGCCCTGGCCAGATATGCAGAGGAAGGATAGGCTAGAGAGAAACCCTAGAAAACATAGGGTTAAGAAACTGGAAATTTATGTAGGAGTAAAAGATTAAACATAGAATGTGATACAACTCTTGCTTTATATTGCTTATTTGATTGGAGATCACTAGAAATGCTCTTATATGTATGAATTTAGATTTTTAGTTTATAGAATATAAATGATTCTTTTATATTGTTGTGCGTCATAAATTGGTTTATTTATTGTTTATATTCTTTGTATTAAGTAGGCCAGAAGTTATGTTTAAATGAGTTTTCCCTAAGTGGATATTCTTTCCACATGTTTGAGATTAATAGGAGTTGGTTAATCTTGAGTAGATCTTGGCTTCAGGACTACATGTTCGGCCTGGTCCGGATGGAAGGATGCATTACTGCGATCTAACGACTCTTATTAAAAATATAATAAAAGTAGATTTTGGATAGTTTAGACCTGAATCATGGTGAAAAATGTATATACACTAAGATGTTGAGATATAAGGGAAAGATTAGAACAACTAAGAATTAGTTGGAACTGATATCAGAGGCTCAACGTTGGAACCTCATATGAGCAATCCTTAATTGGAAATAAAGGAACACGATATAAGGTTCAGATTAAATTTAATGATTAGTATTATATGAACTCTAAATATGAGAATATGGAAAAGATATGAGAAAAGTATGTAAGGGCTAAGATGGTAAGAATCAACCATGGAATGGATCATGTAATAGAGTAAAACTTATGAGATCTAAAGTTTGATTTCAAACTAAGGAAGCAAAGTCACATCCCAATAATGCTATGTTACTGATAAGGACCAAACCCTAGAATGTTTAGAGTTGAAGTAGTTCAAGGGATGTCGCTAGTGATTTGACCTTGAATACTAGCATCTCTATAAAACAAAATCATGAGATTTGCACTATGAAAAGTAAACTAGTATTGATAGTAATCCAGGGTTTAAAGTTAGCTAATCTGAAAGGTAGATAAACAATATGAAAATGACTCGGAGAAAAGAGTAAGATATAAATTTGAAATGTAACAAATGTGTTTGAAACAAAAGGAGAAATACAATATAAGTGAAGTGCGATATGAAATAAATTCTTACAGTAATAATAAGAATAAGGAATAATCTATTCTTACCTTGTGTTTTTCAATTTTTGGGATGTTTGTTCTATATGATCAAAATGAGAAGGATAAGTAATAAGAAGTAAGTAGCATAGAATGAGGAGTATTACTCGTCACATGATCTGGATTTAGTTGTGTAGTTCATGCTCATAAGACATGACATTACTATCTTTATGGTGAGGTGTGCCAGGTGTTTATAGATCATAAGAGCTTGAAATATATCTTTACCCAGAAGGATATGAATTTTAGACAGTGGAGATGATTAGAATTGATTAAGGATTATGATATAATGATAGATTATCATCCTGGAAAAGTGAATGTGGCAGCAGATGCTCTCAGTAGGAAGTCAAGTTCAACAACTGATGCATTCTCTATGGCATGTTTCAAGAGAGACCTGCTAGTAGAAATGCGGAAGTGAACATAGACTTTGGGGTGACAGAACAGAGTGGTTTGATTGCACAGATGCAAGTCAAGCCTGCTTTTTATGATCAAATTAAGGAACTTCAGTAGAATGATAGTGAGTTACAATAGATCATGCATGATATGACAAAGGGAAAAAGACTAGAGTTCAGGTTTTCAGATAATGGTGTATTGTATCAGCATGACAGGTTGCGTGTACCTCGAGATAGTAATTTGAAAGAATAGATTTTTGAGAAAGCACATGCGTCGGTGTACGCTATGTATTCAAGCAACACTAAGATGTTTAGGAATCTCAAGAAGTTGTACTGGTGGTCAGGTATGAAAAAGGATGTAAATGAGTATGTGGCCAGATGTAGTGTGTGCCAGCAGGTTAAGGCTGAGCATCAGAAGCCCACAGGTACTTTGCAATCTTTTCCTATATTAGAATGGAAATGGGAACGTATCACAATGGATTTTGTGGTAGGGCTACCCAGGACACCTAGAGGTTGTGACTCAATATGGTGATTATGGATAGACTGACTAAGTCTGCTCACTTTCTTCATATCAAGTCAACCTCTGATGTTCCGAAGTCGGCTAAGATATTCATGGATGAGATAGTCAGGTTGTATGGTATCCCAGTTTCAATTATATCAGATAGAGATCCTAAGTTTACATCCAGGTTTTTGGAATCAGTTGCATTGTGCTTTGGGCACAAAGCTGAGGTTTAGTACAACTTCTTATCTGCAAACAGATAGTCAGTCTGAGAGAACCATTCAGACTCTTGAGGACATGCTGAGAGCATGTGTTTTGCATTTCAGTGGAAGTTGGGAAGAACATTTAAGCCTTATAGAGTTTGCATACAACATTAGTCACCATTCCAGTCTTGGTTTGGCCCCGTATGAAGCTCTGTATAATAGAAAGTGTAGATTGGACCAGTGAATTTACATAGTTCATCGAAACCCAAATTGCTTAGTGGGAATGTTGAGTTTAGAAATACACGACTGATAATGGTATGACTTGGGTATAAACCCAGACAATATAGATTTTGTAAAATCATCAGGTGCATGATTTCAAGAAAGTACGATAGCATTAAAATATGCAAATAAACCTAGTTGCATGCTTCTTGTTATGTTAATGTGTGTTGATGTGATGATTTTGAGTCGCATTTATAGACCTTTTTCATATGTGTTTTGTGCTCTAATTACTCATTTTTATGGATAATATTGCATAATTCACTCATTTCGGTCTTTGCCAGCATTCTATGTCAAATCCCCTTTGTGTTACCATTTTGAGCATTATTTATCATATTATCATAATTTGTGTGGATTTACTTGGTCTTATTGTGGAATTTCAGGAAAAACAAGTATCTGCTTCCGTCAATACCATCGACGGAAGTCGATACCATCGACCAAGCCACAGGTTGCCAGCCGAGAGGAGCAGCACAAAGTCGATACCATCGACGAAAGTCGATGCCATCGACACATGGAGAGATACATCGTCGCTAAAAGACAAAACCGACGCTAAAGAGAGTCGATACCATCGACCCTAGTCGATGGTATCGAGATGACCACAGGCGCTCAGACGAAAAGAAAAGAAAGAAGTCGCTAATACGTTGGGTCGATACCATCGTCCCGCATTGATGGTATCGACGCCGACAGATAGGCGTTGGATTCGTTTTGATCTCAATCGGACAGCTGGAGTTATTTGACGACCTAATTAGGGACTTATACCTAATGACGGCCGCACACAGGAGAGGGGGATCTCATTTTTTGCATTGCACGACTGCCAAGGAAGGAGAGAAAGGAGAACGGAGGCCAGAAGCTCACCCCGGGTGATTCAGACGCTGCCGAAGACGAATTCAACCACCGACAGACGGGGAAGCTCGTATTCTACGCCAAGGATCTACCGGTTCTTCTCCGTTCAGGGGTTTTCCCACTTGTTTCACGTTTTTCTTATGAATTCCCCTATTTCTACCATGTATTCGTGTAAGATGAATATGAGAGGCTAAAACCCTCCATCTTTAGGACCGGGAGTAGCCCGGGAATGCATTGTATGACAATTTTATATTGATAATTCATATTTTCTCTCTCAAATCCATGGTATAGTTTCGTTTTCTCCATATATATTGTTATGCTTGATCACCATAATAATAACTTAATGCCCTTAATCACTTCGACAGAAGGATTAACGGTTGAAAAGAGACGAAACCTACATTAATCGATAAAACCCTTGACAAAGGAGTTGTAAAATTAATGGTGGAAATTGAGATATCGTTTTTAATGCGTTTAGTTTAGGGGAATGATTACTACGACGGTGGAATCAACCTAAACCTAAGTAGTGAATTACACCACGACAGTGGGTAATTCTGTTTTCAGGCCACTACCCGGATAGAGAGAGAAGAGTGAGGAATTATATAAAACCTAATGCAATGTTGACCCGCGGTGAAACCACAATCCTAAAGATACTCTTTTGAATTGATTAAATTAATCTTTAATCGATTGTTTTCTTTGTTTCATTTTATTTTCTTTTAATTTTGACAACAAACCCTACTTTGTTATTCGGCCTAGCTGATTGCGATTAGTTAGTAGGAGTCTCCAATAATTCACGTATCCCTAAGTTCGACTCGGGCATCACAAAGGCCTATATTACTCGACGCGTATACTTGCGTTTAAGCGCGTAGTAAAATACACGTCAAGTTTTTGGCGCCGTTTCCGGGGATACGGCGAATTATTGGCACTTTGAGTGCTAAGAGCGGCCACTCTAGGCCACATTTTTTTTAGTTTATTTTGAAACAACTTTAAATATTCTTAAATTTCTTTATAATTGTATTTACTCGTTCAATCATAGTACTGAACTTGAATTTTCTCATTTCAGGTACTGTGTATGGTGCATACACGTAGTACAGACTACGACAATCGCACACCCGAGGTTCCACCTCCGGGACCTGAAGACGAGGAGCATTCTGAGCACGAGCACCAAGAGGAAATAAATTCTGAATCTGAAGCAGAAGAAATGGCCGAGCCGCAGACCATATGGGAGAAGATCAAAGCCTCTTCTTCATTAGCATCAAAGGGGCCTATCAAGAAACAGGGGCTCAACATTCCAACCTACAAGATTGATCCAGCGTTGATTAACTTGGTTAAATCAAATGCATTTCACGGGTTGAAGAATGAGGACCCAGTGGCACACATCAGTCAGTTCGTTGAAAACTGCGATATGGTGAAGATAGACAGGTTTCCACAGGATGTTCTGTACCTCAAGTTGTTCCCAAGCTCCCTGGCGGGAGTTGCGAGAGAGTGGCTACATAACCTCGACGATGAGTTTGTTGAATCATGGGATCATATGGTGGAGGTTTTCTTCGAGAGGTTTTTCCCTCCTGAGAAGACCAACAACATGATTAGGAAGATTCACAATTTCACCCAACAGGCGGGTGAAACATATTCTGAGACCTGGGAGCGATTCCAGGTCATGTTGAGGAGATGTCCGCATCATGGACTGGACAAGGAGACACAGGTGAAGATCTTCTATTTTGCTCTCTCCGAGCATGATAGAAGTAACTTGGACTCAGCCGGTTCATGATTTTTCTTAAATAACACTGATACGAGATGCTGGGAAATACTGAAGAACATGGCAAGAAAGCAATCTTGGGGAGAAAGAGAGAGAGGCCCAGTTGAGCAAGCAAGAGTTGCCAGTGAGTCAAAGGCAATGAGAGAGTTAAATGAGAAGATGGATCTTCTCGCAAAGAAGCTACTGCAGAAGGAAGACAATGAGTCTGAGGAGGAGGCTCAAGTCAAGTACATGAGGCAACAGCAAGGGTACAGGAACAATGTCTATTCATGGAGAAAGGACAAAAAGTTCTCATGGAAGGATCCGAACAATTTTCTGCAGGATCCGGACGCCAAGCCTGCACCAGCCACAGAGGACAAGAGCACGAAGTTGCTCAATCAGGTCATCAAACAAAACCAGGAGCTAATGAACACATTTGGGCAACAAATCAAGCAACAGGGTGAATTTATGAACCAATTTGGGCAGACTTTGCAGAGTCATGGGGCTCAAATGAGAACCATAGAGACTTCCATGGCGCAGATGGCTGCTGAAATTGCAAGCTTGAAGAAGCCAGCACATCCGGGTTTTTCGGGGAACACCAATGTTCCCGGGGGAAACCAGCAGGCCAAGGCCATCTTACTGAGGAGCGGCAAGAAGGTGTTGAATCCAAGGATGGATGACACAAACATACCGCAGGACAAAGTTGAAGATGCAACCACGAAGGAGCAGCCCACATCTGTCACAGAGCAAGCTGAAGACATAGCTGAGAAAGGCAATGAAGAACAAGCTACTGAGGAGGAACCGCAGAAATTGACACCCTATGTGCCACCTCATCAAAGGGCACATACCGTTCCGGTCCCCTATCCCAATAGTGCAAAGTCAAGGAAGGTGGATGCACAATTCAAGAAATTTCTGGACAACTTTAGAAAGTTATCGGTAAATATTCCGTTGTTAGAGGCGATTGAGCAAATCCCATCTTACGGGAAGTTTCTAAAAGATGTCATCAACAAAAAGAGGAAAATACCCGACACTGAGGTCGTGGTGCTGAAGGAGCAAGTGAGTGCTTTCATTATGGGCACTTTGCCGCCGAAGAGATAGGACCCCGGTTGTTTCAATATTTCTTGTTTTATCGGGAAGTTCAAATTTGGAGAGGCACTCTGTGATTCTGGGGCAAGCATCAATTTGATGCCCCTTTCTACATTTAAAAAGTTGGGATTAAAGGAGTCAAGGCCAAGCAACATGACTATCCAATTGGCCGATAATTCTGTGGTGAAACCTTATGGAATCTGCGAAGATGTCTTGGTAAAGGTAGACCGGTTTGTTTTTCCGGCTGTTTTCGTGGTTATGGAAATGCAGGACGAGCATGGCAATGAGTTGCTACTTGGACGGCCATTCCAAGCAACAACCGATATGATCTTGGAGAGGGGGAGAGGTCGCTTGACCTTGGGCATTGCGGATGATCGCTTTGAGATGGTCATGCCCACTAGCAATGCGTCTACTAAAGCAAAAGCACATTGTAACATGGTGAAATATGTGGAGCACAATATCTCACTTTGCCTTGTGAAGCCATTCTTGGACATGGCTCATGTGATGAGCAAGATGGATAATGGAACCTTAGCTGTAGACATTATGGAGCAAACTAAAGTTGTCTCTTTATGCAAAGTTGTTGGGTTTCCGAATGATGAGAATGAGGACATTCCACCTTCTTGGGAGGATGATGCGATTATTACTTCAGTTTTTGATGCATATCCAGAATTGTCGTTGGAGGCGTGTTTGTTGAATGTCACTTATGATTGGATGCGGAGTACTTCACTCAAGGAGTGCGCCAAAATGCTTCAGATGCTTCCATGTTTCTACACGAGGCACTATGAAGACGTAGGTACACTTCCCCCACCGCTGCAATCATCTCTTACTTGCCCGCCGGAGTTGGAGTTGAAGCCACTGCCCCCGCATCTTAAGTACATCTTTCTAGCTGAGAAGGACAAGTTACCGGTGATTGTATCTGCTTACTTGAGTGCGGAAGAGGAGGAGCAACTACTGATAGTGCTCAAGAACCACCGTGGAGCTTTTAGGTGGTCTGTTGTAGACATCAAGGGGATCTCCCCTACACTTTGTCAGCATAAGATACGGCTCGAGGAGGGAGCCAAGCCAGTCATTCAACCTCAAAGACGTCTAAATCCGAGCATGATGGTGGTTGTGAAGAAGGAAGTCATAAAACTTCTTGTTGCAGGGATCATATATGCCATATCAGATTCGACGTGGGTGAGTCCCACACAGGTAGTCCCTAAAAAGGGGGGAATTACTGTTACTAAAAATCTTTTGAATGAACCTGTCACCACCCGATTGGTAACCGGGTGGCGTGTTTGCATCGACTACCGCCGAGTGAATGCCGCCACTCTTAAAGATCACTTTCCTTTGCCATTTATCGATCAAATTTTGGAACGTCTTGCAGGTCGGTCGCATTTTTGTTTTCTGGATGGGTATTCGGGGTATAACCAGATTTCTATTGATCCTTTGGATCAAGAGAAGTCTACGTTCACTTGTCCCTATGGGACTTTTGCTTACCGACGGATGCCGTTTGGATTATGTAATGCGTCGGCAATGTTTCAACGCTGCATGCTCGCCATATTCTCTGACATGGTGGAGCGTTGTCTTGAGGTTTTCATGGATGACTTCTCGGTTTATGGGGCGTCATTTGATGAGTGTCTTTATAATTTGGACAAGGTGCTACAGCGGTGCGAGGACACACATTTGGTCCTCAATTGGGAGAAATGTCACATGATGGTGACGGAAGGTATAGTGCTAGGACACAAGGTGTCTAGCAAGGGTCTTGAGGTAGACCCCGTAAAAATCGAGGTGATTTCTAAACAACCTCCGCCAAATTCTGTAAAAGGGGTGAGAAGCTTTTTGGGACACGCCGGGTTTTATCGGCGATTCATCAAGGATTTTTCTAAAATTGTAAAACCTTTATCCGAATTGTTGGAAAAAGATGTGGTTTTTGATTTCAATGATAAGTGTCTTCACGCATTCGAAGTTTTGAAAGAGAAGTTGATTTCGGCTCCGGTTGTTCAAACGCCGGATTGGACAAAACCATTCAAATTGATGTGTGATGCTTCTGATTATGCAGTGGGAGCCGTTTTGGGGCAAAGGGTAGATAATAAGCCCGCTGTGATTTTCTACGCCTCCAAAACGCTTAATGATGCTCAATTGAACTATACAACTACAGAAAAAGAGTTACTTGATGTCGTGTTTGCTTTTGAAAAATTTCGGCAATACTTAGTGGGTTCTAAAGTAGTTGTGTGGACCGATCACGCTGCGATAAAATATTTGATGGAGAAAAAGGATGCAAAGCCTAGACTCATTAGGTGGATTTTTCTTTTACAAGAATTTGATATTGAAATCAAGGACAAGTCGGGAATTGAAAATGTGGTGGCTGACCACTTGTCTAGGTTAGATAGGGTAGATGAGAAAGATATACACATACCCATAACCGAGACGTTCCCCGATGAACAACTTTTAAAAATTGATTCTAAGGAATCGTGGTTTGCTGAAATTGTTAACTATTTGGCTTGCGGGATCATCCCAGAAGATTGGTCTTATCAAGAGAAAAAGAAATTCTTTCATTCTTTGAGATACTATTTTTGGGATGACCCAATTCTTTTGAAGCAGTGCATGGATGGTATTCTTCGCAGGTGTGTGCCAGAGGTGGAGTACGAGAGTGTTCTCCACCATTGCCACGCGTCGCCTACGGGAGGACACCATGCTAGTTCACGGACAGCAGCCAAAGTGTTGGAAAGCGGCCTTTATTGGCCAACTTTGTTCCGGGATGCCTACGAGTTTGTAAGGCAATGTGACCCGTGTCAACGAGCAGGTAACATTTCAAGGAGACAAGAAATGCCCCTGAATGTATTTCAGGAAGTTGAGGTTTTTGACTTATGGGGCATAGACTTCATGGGACCCTTTGTGTCCTCAAATTCAAATTTATATATCTTGCTTGCTGTTGATTATGTGTCGAAGTGGGTGGAAGCAATCCCCACAAGGACTAATGATTCTAATGTAGTGTGCTGGTTTGTGAAAGAAAATATATTCTACAGGTTCGGGATACCCCGAATGATCATAAGTGATGGAGGCACACACTTCCGGAATCAGAAATTTTCGACACTTTTGAAGAAATATGGGGTCAAGCACAACATCGGCACCCCATATCATCCACAGACGCAAGGACAAGTGGAGGTCTCAAATCGGGAAATCAAGAAGATTCTAGAACGGACTGTGGCATCCACAAGAAAAAATTGGAGTGCCCTACTACCAGATGCACTTTGGGCGTATAGAACGGCGTACAAAACACCTATAGGCACCACGCCTTTTAGGTTGGCGTATGGCCGGGCTTGCCACCTTCCGGTGGAGTTGGAGCACAAAGCCCATTGGGCGCTAAGAAGGCTAAACTTGAGTTATGATGAAGCCGGGAGTAAAAGGATGTTTGAGTTGAATGAATTAGATGAGTTACGCATGACGGAATATGAGAATGCCCGCATCTACAAGGATCATACAAAGCTGATCCACGATTGACATATCGAGTTGCGCACGTTCAAGAAAGGAGATAGTGTTCTATTGTTTAACTCCCGTCTCAAATTGCATCTTGGGAAGCTGAAGTCCCGATGGAGTGGACCCTTTGTAGTGGAAGAGGTGAGACCGCATGGTGCGATTCTTGTGCGTGATGGAGATGCCACGTTCTTGGTGAACGGGCAGCGGTTGAATTTATATTTTGGTGAAAATTACAAGAGAAAAGTGAATGAGTTCAAACTCATTACACTTGTGAATGAATGAGATGCTGGGAAGACATCTAGCCTAAGACGTTAAATAAGGGCGCTTGTTGGGAGGCAACCCAACCATTGGTACATTAGGATAGTTTAATTATAGTCGTAGATTGTTTTTATTTCGTTTAAATTTTAGTGTAAAGAAGATACCTTGATCCGTTTGTTCAATGTGCAGGCACAGGCAGGGTCGATACCATCGGCACACTGGTCGATGGTATCGACATGGGTTCAGGTTGACAGCTGCAAAAATCACACTGAGTCGATACTATCGACGGCCCCATCGATGGTATCGACATACCTACAGGCAGGTCGCAATAAAAGTGTCGATAGTATCGACACACCAGTCGATACCATCGAGATCTCTGGAGAAGTTCAGAACGTTTTTGATCAGTCAACTCGATACCATCGATGGCCTCGTCGATGGTATCGACATGATCACAGGTTGAATTGAAGAAGTGGCGCTGTCGCAATAAAGGCAAGTCGATACTATCGACCCTCGTCGATGGTATCGACATCCATGTCACCGATCCGCACAAAGACATCGACGACGATCACGAGTCCACGTCATCGATCCGGGTGCTGCGTCGATACTATCGACTTGCGTCGATGGTATCGACAGGTCAGCAATCCGGGTTTCCCGATCCAGCAAACGTCAGCTGTCGATACTCGCGAGGGAGGCGGATAGCATCGAGACGTGTCGATACCATCGACCTGTGTCGATGGTATCGACGGGTCAACAGTGGCTCCGGCCAAGTCTATTTACGGAGAATTGCAACGTCATTTGACGTCACACCTTCAGAGCAAACATCCTCCTTTGCGCCGAGCACTCCCCCGAGCCCTCCAAGACTGAAGAGCAGTGACAGCGAGCAGGGATATTCACCGAGCGGAGAATCACTTCTCCATCTTCCCCGAGCTCTCTTCTTCTAATCCCATCTTTCTTGCAACAATGGTGCACACTGCCGGATCATCGTCCTCGAGCGCGAATCCCATGGAGATTGTGGAGTTTGTTCCACCCCCTACTGCTTCCGTATCACGTCCGCGCTTGATTCACCCTTCCGCGGAGGTGAAGAATGTCTATGAGGAGATCATGAAGCGGAAGATCGAGCCGACCCGGTATGTGGACCGGGGAATGATCTGTGTTCTTGGATTCGAGGCCAACTTGGCCTATGTGCTGAAGGGTCAAGCACGCCACACCAGCATAAGGCCAGACGAGCTGGAGCGCCATGCGGATGGGCAGCCGTTCTTCGGCGAATGGCCCACCTACAAGGAATTGGTGGCGGAGTTTATGGCGTCCCTCGACGTCTGCGTCGTACCCAACGACGTGGTGGCATTGTACCATGAGTGGATCAAGGGGAGGGTGTCCTTTCGGCTGTTCAACATCAACTACAACATCACTCTTCAGCAGTTCAACAACATCTTTAACTGGAACCACTCCCAACATGATCACCGATGCCCAGATTCCCGCACCGACAACAACAAGATCTTCGCCGAGCTAGTCACAGTGCCGGCGGGAAAGACAGTGAGCTACCATAATGCTGCGGTAGCGGACTTCGAGCATCCCTTCGTCTGGGTCCTACACCGGATGTTGAGCCTTACGTTCTTTGCTCGGAGCGATTTATCATTGAGCAAGATTCAGGAGAGCGATCTTTTCATCCTCTACATGTTCCTGAAGCGACAAGAATGCAACTGGGGTGCGTTCTTTCTGCAGCGCGTCCTGGCGGTGAAGAGGAGTACAAGGAAGGCTCTGATCCATTTTGGTGGGCTCATCACCAAGTTGGCGCACTAATTGGGGCTGAATCTCCAGTCCATGACTCCGATTTCCACGAGGAGTAAGGTGAACGTGCAACATCTGCACCGTTCAAACCTTATCCTTCTCTGGGATGGGTTGGCGTACGCACACTGCCACGTCAACCATGCTTATTAGGAGTGTGCACTGCCGGACGCCGTCTTCCACATCGAGGGAGCCCAGCTGTTGGCTAAATGGACATCTATAAATCCTTTTGTTTTGATTATGACAAACATTTCATTCTTATTAAATCTAACGAGCTACTTGAGTGTGCAGGATGACAAAGCAACAAGGGAAAACCCACAAGCTTACATATTTATATTTTCATGCAATGTAATCACTGTTGTAAAAACTTGTACAAAAATATAATGTACAAGTACTTAGAATTGCATGTAAATCAAGCGTTAGATTTTCCCTAGCTAAACACCACAGTTAGACAAGTCATCCCATTCAAATAGGATTACTTATGCACACTCACACACATAATTAGTGCCTAAATTGAAACCTTGAAACAGGATCAATCTCGGTCGACAAACTACTCGACCGAGACACTCTCGGTCGAAAATCTTCTCGACCGAGAAAGATCCAAAGTAGCCGTTAGACACAACAGACAAGTTAGTTGGCAGTTGGAGAAAGACGTTGCAAATCACTTGTTCCAGAGAGCCTGTCGGTCGACAAAAGTTCGACCGAGTAGGTGTCTCGGTCGACCATTTGTCGACCGAGATGGTCTCTGACAGCAACTGCAGAATTAATTAATTAGTCGTTGTTAAAGCAACAACTTTGTACCTAACGACTAGTTAAGCACTTAGAAACCCCTAGAAGTTGTCTAGAACGTCCTTAAGCATCCTTAGGCCATTCCTATAAATAGGACAAGCCATAGGACACTCAAACACACTTGTTTTACACTTGCTACACTTGAGAAACCTTTGAGCATACTTTGTGCAATCTGTTTGTGAGCAATTTGAGCATTGTGACAATTGGCCATTTCATTCCTTAGCTCATAATTAGTGTCCTATAGGCTAGTATCTCCTACCCACTGCAATCACAAGTTCACATACTTGGTTAGGAGATCTATACGCTTGATCTAGGCAAATCAAGCCTTGGGCTACAAAGGATAAGTTGTAATTTCTGTTTTCTTTCTTGTTCCCTATTATTGTTTGTACTCTCCTTGCTACTCCTAGGTTGGAGGCTGCGGATTGGAGAGGGTAAAGATCTTCTTGGCAAAGAAGGAGACTTTGAGCTACTTCAGAAGGCTGGTGCAACAGGAGGTTACTTCTAGAGAGGAAGGCTACTTCAAGGGGGAGCTTGGAGTTACTTCAAAGAAGGCTACCTCAAAGTTGGTGCACCTACTTCAGGGTGAAGGCTGTTCAAAGGGTGTAAAGGAAAGTATTGTATTTTGTATAAATCCTCGAGAGGTAATAAAATAAATACTTTCAAATCCCGGTTGGGTAAGCAACCGGGTAGTAGACTGACAACTATAGTATTTTCTGTAGTTGGAACCACTCTAAACACCTGTCTCTTTCTCCCAATTTCAATTGTGGTTGTTTGAATTCAATAAATTGTTAAAATAATTCAAAAACTCTATTCACCCCCCCTCTAGTAGTTTTTCAATTGGTATCAGAGAAAGGCTTCAAGGAACCCTAACAAGGTCTTGAAGAAATGGGTGACGGAGTACTCAACAACCTCAACATTGAAGGGACACTTGTTGGTAGGCCCCCAGCGTTCGATGGAACAAACTACCAATATTGGAAGAGAAGGATGCAATTCTACTTCCAAGGCATCAACTGGGATTTATGGAGAATGGTGTCTACTCCATATGTGCTTCCTCAAAATGAATTTGTGGAATGGGATGCAAACACGGTAAAGCTAGCCCAAATGAATGCAAAAGCTGTAAGCATTTTATATTGTTCTATTTCGGTAGGAGAATTTAATAGAATATCTAATTGTGACACAACATATGATATTTGGCATAGACTGTCCATAACCTATGAAGGTACAGTCCAAGTCAAAAATTCCAAGATTAGCATGTTTAAACAAAAATTTGAACACTTTCGTATGGATACTAATGAATCAATTAGTGAAATGTTTGCAAATTTCTCTACTATTGTTAATGGTTTAAGTGCTTTAGGAAAACCTATTCCTGAAGTAGATCAGGTATCAAAGATCCTTTGTTCACTTCCTCCAAAATATAAGCCAAAGGTGACAGCCATTGAAGAAGCAAACGACCTCACTCGACTGAAAATGGAGCAACTTATTGGCAACTTAGAAGCTCATGAAGCAACTCTAGAAGAGGAAGAAAGAAGAGCACGTGAACTTCAGCAAGGAAAGAAGAAGGATGTGGCTCTAAAAGCTTCAAAAGCTATCACACAAGAAAGTGAGGAGTCAAGTGAAGAAGAGGGAGAAGAAGCCTTGATAGTAAATGGTAAGAAATACAAAAGATTTAAATCTAACAAATTTTCCAGCTCTTCTTCTATCCCTCCTAGGTTCTTTGAATGTGGGAAGAAAGGGCATTTCAAGAATGAATGTCCTAAAGCAAAGAAAGGAAAGAAAAGCTCACACAAGAAGAAGGGAGAAAAAGCCTATAAAGCTGCATGGGACGAATCAAGTGACAGTGAAAGCGGAGAAGAAACCGTGGATTGTCTAATGGCAAGAGAAGATGATGAAAACTCTCAAGAGGTAAGCCTACTTGATCTTTATAAAGAAGAGTTAGTCACTAGTCTACAAGAAATTCATGATAAGTATGTTGATGTCAAGAAGAAACTAAAGAAGGTTATAAAATCAAATGATGAGGAAATTGCTAAATTAGATAATCTTTCTTCTGAAAAGAATAACATTGATCTTGAGAATTTATCTTTAAAAACATCTTTAGATGATTGCACTAGAAAGCTACTCACTCTAGAAACAAATGTTGATCTCCTTTCTAAAGAAAAGACTGACTTGTTAGCTAAACTAAAAGATTTTCAGACTCAACCTATTTTGTGTAACCATCTAGACTATGATAATGTTATAAAAGAAAGAGATTCATTGCTATATGATTTAGATCAAGCAAGAAAAGATTTACACAAGAAAATGAATGATATTACTCAGCTGCAAAGAGAACTTCATGAGTTAAGAAGAAAAGATATACTTGATAACATTCTAAGCATTGGTACTGTTTTCAACGAAAGAAAAGGTTTGGGATATGCTACAAAGAAAAATCAACCTAAAAGAACTCAAACTAGGTTTGTACCCAAGAACACAATGGCTAGAAAGAGAAATGAAGTTGACTCTATTACCTGCCATTTTTGTTTACGTCTTGGACACTATTCCTTTTCATGCCCTTATAAAACTAAGGATTCCGAATTATTTTGGGTCCCAAAACCTCAAACTTAGTAGAGTCAAATAGAATTTAGTTGAGATATGACCAAAAAGCTTCATCTTGCTATTTATATTGTCTTATCTCAACTAAACAAAAGATTTTATGCTCATTGGTAATTTTCTGCATTATTGTACTAAAACAGAAACTTAGTCGGTCGAAGTATTTTCGACCGAACCATTAATCGGTCGAAGTATTGTCGACCGACCGAATGTCTGTAACATATCAAAATTTACAGCAATTATTTTGGTCGAAAATTGTTCAACCGAGCTACATTTCTGTGTTTTCTGGTTTTGTATTACAGTAATCTTCTCGATCGACAAATTGTCTACCGAGGCATATGTCGGTCGAACAATTGTCGACCGACTGGACTTCTGATTCAGAACTTTTATACAAATCTGTATTTAAATGATTCTAACCATATCGGACCATCACATGGGTACCAAAATCTACATTTTAATGCAGGAATGGGTGGTTGACAGTGGATGTTCCAAACATATGACCGGAAACAAGGATGCATTCCAAACCTTTGAAGAAAAGAAAAGTGGAACAGTCACCTTTGGAGACAATGGTAAGGGCAAAATCGTTGGAATAGGTAATGTTGGTACAAACCTCGAAATTAAGAATGTTCTACTTGTTGATGGTTTGCACCATAACTTGATAAGTGTTAGTCAATTATGTGATAGTGGTTATGATGTGTTATTTAACAAAACCTGCTGCAAGTTATTAATAGAAAATACTACAAATGTTGTTTATGAAGCAAATAGAGTTGGAAATCTTTATATTCTTAAACCTAACTCTATGAAATCAATAGTGGGAAAATGCTTGCTTGCAAATGACAATACCTTACACATATGGCACAAAAAGCTAGGACATGCTAGCTCACATGTTATCAAAAAGTTAGTGAAATATGATCTTGTTCGTGGATTGCCTACTTTATCTTTTGATGAAGTTGAAAACTGTGAACCATGCACAATGGGAAAGCAAACCAAAACATCTTTTAAATCAAAACATGTACTTAGCACCAGTAGATCATTAGAATTAATTCATATGGATTTATTTGGACCAATGAGGACACAATCAATCGGTGGTAAGAGATACTGTTTTGTTATTGTTGATGATTATAGTAGATATACATGGGTACATTTTATTGCAACTAAAGATGATACTATTCATGTTTTTATGCAATTTTGTTCCAAGATTGAAAACCTCTTACAAAATAAAATATGTACCATTAGAAGTGATCATGGTGGGGAATTTGAAAATCATACATTTGAAGAGTTTTGTACATCTCAAGAATACACTCATAATTTTTCTGCTCCACGCACCCCACATCAAAATGGTATAGTTGAAAGGAAAAATCGATCACTACAAGAAATGGCTAGAACTATGATGCTTGAACATAACACACCCAAAACCTTTTGGGCTGAAGCTGTAAACACTGCATGCTATGTGCTAAATAGAGTAACTGTTCACTCTCATTTAAAGAAAACTCCATATGAACTAATACATTCTAAGAAACCTAGAGTTGACTATTTTCATACCTTTGGCTCCACATGCTATATCTTAAATACCAAAGATGATAGAGATAAGTTTGACTCAAAATCACACAAAGCATTCTTTTTGGGATATTCCACCTCTAGCAAAGCTTTTAGAGTATATAACACTATATCTAGAAAAGTTGAGGAATCTATTCATGTTTCTTTTCATGAAGAATCCAAATCTGAAAATCTAGAAATCATAGATCTCACAAATCAATTCGAAAATCTAACCATACCAAATAATAATGAGAAAAGTACTACAAATAATCACCAAGTTGAACCACAACCTACACCTAGGCTTATTAAAGATCATCCCCAAGAACTAATTATTGGAGATCCAAATGATAAAGTCAAAACTCGGTCTTCCTTCAAAGATGTTGCAAACATGGCTTTTGTTTCTATCATTGAACCTAAGAAGATATCTGAAGCTCTTAAGGATGATTATTGGATAATAGCCATGCAAGAAGAGTTGAATCAATTCACTAAAAATGATGTATGGGATTTAGTTCCTAAACCACATGATAAAACCATCATAGGAACTAAATGGGTTTTTAGGAATAAGCTCAATGAGGCAGGAGAAGTCATCAGGAATAAAGCTCGGTTAGTAGCACAAGGATATAATCAACAAGAAGGAATAGATTTTGATGAAACATATGCACCCGTAGCTAGACTTGAAGCCATTAGAATGTTACTAGCTATTGCTGCCCATAAAAACATCAAACTCTATCAAATGGATGTCAAAAGTGCTTTTCTAAATGGCATCATTCAAGAAGAAGTTTATGTTGCCCAACCACCTGGTTTTGAAATTCCAGAAAAAGGTGACTATGTTTATAAACTTAAGAAAGCACTTTATGGTTTAAAACAAGCACCTAGAAATTGGTATGAAAGGCTCAAGACATATCTTTTTGATAATGGTTTTTCTATTGGAAATTCAGATTCTACTTTATTTTTCAAAACATGTACATCTGATTTCCTAGTTGTGCAAATATATGTTGATGACATTATTTTTGGAGCTTCTAATGATTCATTGTGCACACAATTTAGTGATATTATGCAAAAAGAATTTGAAATGAGCCTCATGGGTGAACTAACTTTCTTTCTTGGTTTTCAAATTAAGCAAACACCTGCCGGAATATTCATAAGCCAAGAAAAATATACTAAAGAACTCTTAAAACGTTTTGGGATGGATCAGTGCAAACATGCTACTACTCCTATGGCTACTTCTATCAAAATTGATAAGAATGAAAATGGGGAACCTATTGATGATTCCTTATATAGAGCCATGATTGGTAGTTTGCTTTACTTAACGGCTTCTAGACCGGACATTATGTTTTCCGTTGGTCTTTGTGCTCGATTTCAATCACAACCTATGCATTCTCATTTTCTAGAAGTTAAACGAATTCTTCGTTACCTAGCCGACACTACTTGCTTTGGTTTATGGTATCCAAAAGGACAATCCTTGGATTTCAAAGCTTATACTGATGCGGATTATGCTGGTTGTCGACTTGATCGCAAGAGTAC
This sequence comes from Alisma plantago-aquatica, assembly GCA_963693085.1. NCBI lineage: Eukaryota > Viridiplantae > Streptophyta > Magnoliopsida > Alismatales > Alismataceae > Alisma > Alisma plantago-aquatica. The sequence continues at coordinate 1,851,484,113 of OY856409.1, forward strand.
TAGTGGTGGCTGTTTCTTATTAGGGAGAGCTTTAGTATCTTGGTTTAGCAAGAAACAAAATATGGTTGCCCTATCTACAACTGAAGCTGAATATATGGCAGCCGGGTCTTGTTGTTCTCAAGTGCTTTATATGAAACAAGTGTTAAGTGATTATGGTTTTAATCTTTCATCTACGCCTATTTTTTGTGACAACACGAGCGCCATAAACTTAGCACACAATCCTATTTTACACAGCCGAGCTAAACATATTGAAATCCGTCATCACTTTTTAAGGGATCACATCTGCAAAAATCATGTTTCCCTTCATCATGTTGATACGGAAGATCAATTGGCTGATATTTTTACAAAACCGCTTCCACTAGATCAATTTAAAAAAATTAGGAAGCAATTGCTTATCACTCCTTTGGAAGATGTTTTCTTTGATATTTGTGCTACTTAAACAAAAACTTTTATTTACATTTTTGGCTTTTAAATGGACATCTTTTTCATTAGATTTGATGGGACATCTAATTAAGGGGGAGTTTTTATTCTTAACGGTTATCTTTTTGAAATGAAAAAGGGGGAGAGATAAATATAAAACTAAAACTTAGTAATTATGAAAAACTCAATTAATGAGTTTCATAAATAAACTCTTGGCTTTACATTGAAAGTTGCTATATTCCCGAATGATCTGGATTTCATGTTCCATAATTCATGGGGAATAATAAGCACACATTTTATACACAAGAGAAAAAGCTACAAAAGGTAATCTAAAGGTATGAAACTCATATGTTTTATATTTCCTTTATTTATATTTTGGAAATGTTTGTCATCTTCAAAAGGGGGAGATTGTTGGCTAAATGGACATCTATAAATCCTTTTGTTTTGATTATGACAAACATTTCATTCTTATTAAATCTAACGAGCTACTTGAGTGTGCAGGATGACAAAGCAACAAGGGAAAACCCACAAGCTTACATATTTATATTTTAATGCAATGTAATCACTGTTGTAAAAACTTGTACAAAAATATAATGTACAAGTACTTAGAATTGCATGTAAATCAAGCGTTAGATTTTCCCTAGCTAAAAACCACAGTTAGACAAGTCATCTCATTCAAATAGGATTACTTATGCACACTCACACACATAATTAGTGCCTAAATTGAAACCTTGAAACAGGATCATTCTTGGTCGACAAACTACTCGACCGAGACACTCTCGGTCGACAATCTTCTCGACCGATAAAGATCCAAAGTAGCCGTTAGACACAACAGACAAGTTAGTTGGCAGTTGGAGAAAGACGTTGCAAATCACTAGTTCCAGAGAGCCTATCGATCGACAAAAGTTCAAACGAGTAGGTGTCTCAGTCGACCATTTGTCGACCGAGATGGTCTCTGACAGCAACTGCAGAATTAATTAATTAGCCGTTGTTAAAGCAACAACTTTGTACATAACGGCTAGTTAAGCACTTAGAAACCCCTAGAAGTTGTCTAGAACGTCCTTAAGCATCCTTAGGCCATTCCTATAAATAGTACAAGCCATAGGACACTCAAACACACTTGTTTTACACTTGCTACACTTGAGAAACCTTTGAGCATACTTTGTGCAATCTGTTTGTGAGCAATTTGAGCATTGTGACAATTGGCCATTTCATTCCTTAGCTCATAATTAGTGTCCTATAGGCTAGTATCTCCTACCCACTGCAATCACAAGTTCACATACTTGGTTAGGAGATCTATACGCTTGATCTAGGCAAATCAAGCCTTGGGCTACAAAGGATAAGTTGTAATTTCTGTTTTCTTTCTTGTTCCCTATTATTGTTTGTACTCTCCTTGCTACTCCTATGTTGGAGGCTATGGATTGGAGAGGGTAAAGATCTTCTTGGCAAAGAAGGAGACTTTGAGCTACTTCAGAAGGCTGGTGCAATGGGAGGTTACTTCTAGAGAGGAAGGCTACTTCAAGGGGAGCTTGGAGTTACTTCAAAGAAGGATACCTCAATGTTGGTGCACCTACTTCAGGGTGAAGGCTGTTCAAAGGGTGTAAAGGAAAGTATTGTATTTTGTATAAATCCTCGAGAGGTAATAAAATAAATACTTTCAAATCCCGGTTGGGTAAGCAACCGGGTAGTGGACTGACAACTATAGTATTTGCTATAGTTGGAACCACTCTAAACAACTGTCTCTTTCTTCCAATTTCAATTTTGGTTGTTTGAATTCAATAAATTGTTAAAATAATTCAAAATCTCTATTCACCCCCCCTCTAGTAGTTTTTCACCAGCAATTCCGGTGGCTGATCATAGTCGTCGAGTCCGATGAAGAAGAAGGCGGTAATGACGACCAAGAAGGCATGGCTGAGGAGGAAGAGGAGGCCTTCACACGTCTTCGCGCACGAGTAGCACCACGGAAGCGTCCTAGGATGCATCCGGGTGCGTCTTCATCATCACAGCCCCCGTCGCCATCACCACAGCCCTCGCAGCCAGGCGAGGATGTCTACTCAATGCAAGGCATGTATACGATGCTGCAGGACATACATCAGACACAACAGCAGCATCTAGAAATGTATACCGGTATTCAGGATACTACGAACCGGTTACTTGAAAACCAAAGGGCGATGTTTGAGAATGAACGTCTCCTCCTCGACAACCAACAACAGATACACAATCAGTTGCAAAGGATGGAGATGCAACAGGAGCCCTTTTACGACCATTACTGGAGTCAGAGCTACTTTGGAGGCTATCCACAGCCTCTGCCGAGTACCCATTACGATCCGAGCTTCCAGGGGGAGTATCCTTCTTGGGATCCTACGGCCCCACAGTACCCGCCTCCACCTCCACAAGAATGATCAGGGTATCTCTGTTCTACTCTTAAGTTTGTTTTTGACTATGAGGCCATAGTCGAATTCAAGCTTAGGGGGGTAGCTGGAACATCTCTATCTTTTCTTTTGTTGTTTTTTTTTTTAGTTTTTGCTTTGCTATTTGTTCTTGCATTTTTAGTTTTTGTTTAGGATCCACATATATCTAGTGTAATTGTGGATGTCGTAAAAGTTGTCATCTCGCTGTGTATTCATGGGAAATTTAAGGGAATTTTAGAAATTTTTGTGTCATTGGATAGCTTGACTTGGTTGTCCTTAGGGAACTTATCCTATGAAAATGATTGATTATGTCAACTTTAAAACAATATGTCACACCTATACTCCCATTGACTCATGAAAAGTGGATAGTAACGGTTGTTTGAGCCTAACCTAACCAAATGGTAATGAGACCTTAATTGGATGTAAGAGAGAGAACCCTCTAAACTACTACACATGTCAGTAAGGAGGGACACATAATACTCTTCTAAGGTTCAGTCATCTAATCTTGTGATCATTCCACTTCATTTTTCCATAATCCACCTAAGAATTGGAAGTAAAGTACAGTTTTAATTCCTTCTTGTGTGCATAGCATTTAGATAGGAATTGCATTGATATTTTCCATACTCGTGTAGAAAAAGAGAAAAATATAGGGATTAATGCACATTACCTTTAGGTGCATGCCATGTAGTTTCACTCATGACTTTCATGATTATCATGCATAAGGTACACCATGTATCTCAATTTTTCCTCAAAAGTGATCTAAACCGTTCCATACCTTCGAAATATTGCAAAGATTTCCAATCATGAAGAAAACAGCCCAATACATGTATCTCTAAGCAATTATGGATATGTGGGCTAAAAGAAAGAAAAAAAAATAAGAAAAAAAATTTCTGAAAATCTAAAAAAATTGAGAAAAGAAAAAAAAAGAAAGAGAATTTAGAAGGAAATGGAATAAGAGGGAGAAAGGAACATGATATCACTCGCATTACAGGAAAATTGAGTACATGATGTGGCTTAATTAGATTTCCATCTCATTTTGAGGTGGAAGGTTAGTGCATGCATCATTTCACCCAATTTAGGCATTAGGGCATTTTTAATGTGCATTTGCATCACGTAGGACATTTTGTTTTATGCAGATTGAAACTGTGCAATACTTCCAAGTTCTTCCATGAACCACCCATTCCCTCCACCCGTTGCTCGGATTGGTAGGCCATAGTGAATTTCTCCTCACTAATGATTATCAGGAGAATTGCTTCCATGTAGATGGTAGTTAGGGCGAGCAATGTAGTGTAGGTGATCACAAGATGCACCAATGCCGAATCGGCAAATTTTATTATGTTAACTGCCTTATGAGATAGTGTTCATCGGTTTGAAGGATAATTTCTCTTATTGATGATTATTGTCGCCTTTAGGGTAATTACTGTTATGTGGTTAGAGAAGGCCGGTTTGAGAATGTTCAGTGGGAGTCACATGGGATGTGGGTTGGTGTGTTGATTTTTTTAGTTGACATCTGCAATTCTATTCTAAGGACTAGTTGCTCGAGGGCGAGCAATGTTTAAACTTAGGGGAGTTTGATGCGATGATTTTGAGTCGCATTTATAGACCTTTTTCATATGTGTTTTGTGCTCTAATTACTCATTTTTATGGATAATATTGCATAATTCACTCATTTCGGTCTTTGCCAGCATTCTATGTCAAATCCCCTTTGTGTTACCATTTTGAGCATTATTTATCATATTATCATAATTTGTGTGGATTTACTTGGTCTTATTGTGGAATTTCAGGAAAAACAAGTATCTACTTCCGTCGATACCATCGATGGAAGTCGATACCATCGACCAAGCCACAGGTTGCCAGCCGAGAGGAGCAGCACAGAGTTGATACCATCGAAGAAAGTTGATGCCATCGACACAAGGAGAGCTACAACGTCACTAAAAGACAAAATCGACGCTAAAGAGAGTCGATACCATCGACCCTAGTCTATGGTATCGAGATGACCACAGGCGCTCAGACGAAAAGAAAAGAAAGAAGCCGCTAATACGCTGGGTCGATACCATCGACCCGCGTCGATGGTATCGACGCCGGCAGATAGGCGTTGGATTCATTTTGATCTCAATCGGATGGCTGGAGTTATTTGACGACCTAATTAGGGACTTATACCTAATGACGGCCGCACACAGGAGAGGGGGATCTCATTTTTTGCATTGCACGAGTGCCGAGGTAGGAGAGAAAGGAGAACGGAGGCCAGAAGCTCACCCCGGGTGATTCGGAAGTTGCCGAAGATGAATTCCACCACCGATAGGCGGGGAAGCTCGTATTCTACGCCAAGGATCTACCGGTTCTTCTCCGTTCAGGGGTTTTCCCACTTGTTTCACGTTTTTCTTATGAATTTCCCTATTTCTGCCATGTATTCATGTGAGATGAACATGAGAGGCTAAAACCCTCCATCTTTAGGACCGGGAGTAGCCCGGGAATGCATTGTATGACAATTTTATATTGATAATTCATATTTTCTCTCTCAAATCCGTGGTATAGTTTTGTTTTCTCCATATATATTGTTATGCTTGATCACCATAATAATAACTTAATGCCCTTAATCACTTCGACAGAAGGATTAACGGTTGAAAAGAGATGAAACCTACATTAATCGAGAAAACCCTTGACAAAGGAGTTGTAAAATTAATGGTGGAAACTGAGAGATCGTTTTTAATGTGTTTAGTTTAGGGGAATGATTACTACGACGGTTGAATCAACCTAAACCTAAGTAGTGAATTACACCACGACAGTGGGTAATTCTGTTTTCAGGCCACTACTCAGATAGAGAGAGAAGAGTGAGGAATTATATAAAACCTAATGCAATGTTGACCCGCGGTGAAACCGCAATCCTAAAGATACTCTTTTGAATTGATTAAATTAATCTTTAATCGATTGTTTTCTTTGTTTCATTTTATTTTCTTTTAATTTCGACAACAAACCCTACTTTGTTATTCGGCCTAGCTGATTGCGATTAGTTAGTAGGAGTCTCCAATAATTCATGTATCCCTGAGTTCGACTCGGGCCTCACAAAGGCCTATATTACTCGACGCGTATACTTGCGTTTAAGCGCGTAGTAAAATACATGTCATGTGTGACTTAACATTTACATGAATTGGCACATTTCTATGAAATATTACCAGAAATTCTCAAGTATTGTTATTAAATTGTGTTGTGATATGTAATTAACTCTTAATTGAGTTATGTGATGCACAAACCAGGATTTGGGTTAATGTGCACATTCTTTGAGAAATTTCAGATAATTGATAAATATTACAGATGATTTCTTATATGTGAAGTAAATTACTCTTAGTGGTGTAATAAGATGTTCAATTGCATGAATTCAGTATGTATGTGCCAAAATTGATATGAGTTTGGGATATTTATGAATTTTAAATCTTCCTGCATGCATGATATAAGGATTACTCAGTAATTACAATGATTTTGAACATACTGCTCTGCCAGTTCTAGAATGATACCATATTGTGATTTGAACTGCAATCAAATAGATGAGATAACTGAAACCCTAAGGATAGGGTGTTGCCATGTGACTAGTGAATGAGGTAACCCCTAAGGATAGGGTGTTGCCATGTGACTAGTGAATGAGGTAACCCCTAAGGATAGGGTGTTGCTAGATGATAAGTGAATGAGGTAACTGAAACCCTAAGGATAGGGTGTACAATGAATCAAGTATTTTAATATCAAAATTCTCAGTATGAGATGTGGTGATGCTTAACAGTTCAATTGCATGATTTTTAGTATAAAGTGCCAAATTGACATGCATTTTGTTTATTTAAGAATTTTAGTTTGTCGGCATGTATAGTATGATAATTTCTCAGCAATTACCATAATTTGAGTTACTGTTATAACAGTTCTAGAAAGATAATGTATTGTGGTTTGATCTGGAATCAGATCAGATGTGTCCTATGTTGAGGGACCAATACAAATAGTTGATCAGAGGATCAAGAAGCTCAAGAATCGTGAGATACCATTAATGTAAGTTTTGTGGAGGAACCATAACTTAGAAGAAGCCACGTGGGAACTTGATTCTGAGACGCATAACAAGTTTTTCTTTTTCTTTTAGGAATTTCGGGACGAAATTCTTATAAGGGAGGGAGATTGTTATGACCCATAACTAAGTTAACTAATAAGTACCTCGATTAGCGTGAAATACCTTGATTAGTGCTAAGTATTTTGTTAAACATCATGATTAATTAAGATAAGCTAAGATGTGAATCAATAGTTGAGATTGAATCATCTGAGGCAATTAATGATAATCGCAGTGTTAATTGTTAAATTAAATAAGTGCCTATGATGAGATTAGTATTCTAATTAGTTGAAACAAGCTAGTTTACATGATTTCTTGCCTTGAGGTTGTAGAGAATCTCGTGATTGAAAAGTTGTAAAAGAAATCATTTCAATCAGACCCTCGAGGCAAAAGTTATAGCCTTTTTATTTTTCTTGGACTTGATTGCAAATTTCCATAACTAATAGCCCCTTTGCCCTTATCTTCTTCTTTCCCAAATTATTTCACCCGATAAAACAGGACTACCGCTTGAAAGCAACGCACAGACTAGCTGCTAGCCCGATTGACCGCAGCAGAGGAGAAATTAGGGGCGATTCTCGAGCCCTTAGCTCCGATTCAGCCTGGCTTCTCCTTCCTCCTTCCTTCCTCCACCATCCCTACCTCCTCCTTCATCCTTGCCCTAGGGCGACACCCTACCTGTAGCTGACCTGCATCAAGGAGTTGTGGCTGCACAACAGCCGGGAGGCCAGCTAGGAGCCACCTTGGGCACGACCAACAACACCAAACACTGCCCTTGACTCCGACCAAGAGCCCAAGGCAGGGAATCGTAGCATCTCGCCTCTATTGCGCCACCTGCGCCAACCTAGCAAGAGGGGCGGCGCCCTACATTGCAGCAGCCGCAACTGCAAGAAGCAGTGGCCAGGAGCCTTATTTGGTGCGGCCAACACCTTAGAAATGTCGCCTCGACTCCGTCTTGGTGGTCCATGTACAAATCCACAGCCACCCGCCCGCCTAAGCTAGCCGCCTAGCAAAGTGAACCAGCGGCAAGTAGCAGCAGGTCGTGGCTGTTGTGCGTGGCCTAGAGGGGGGGGGGGCAATTTTGGTGCGCCAAGCAGCAGGGAATTGTCCCTTGAGTTCCGAATTTGAGCAAGGTATTTCGTGCAGAGATTTGCCGCGAATCGACCCCGAATTCACCTTCTTCCTCGGGGATTTCAATTTTCTACCCAGATTGCACGGGGTGCAAATCAGTTGCACGGGGTGCAAAGTTACAGAAAAACAGAACAGAAGTGTTTCTGCCCAGATTGCACGCGGTGCAGATCAGTTGCACGGGGTGCAAATTTGCAGAAAAGCATAATTAGGCGTGTTTGTGGAAGTTTTCGGTGTATACAAACACACTGAATTGGGTGAGTATTATCTCATGTAATTATCAAGGTTTAACTCATTTAAATTGTAGATATTGCATATATGAAAATGATGTTTATGTGTATATGTGGGTAATTGAGATTACCCGGATGCCGAGCATAGTTAGCATCCTTAGACTTTTAATTTGCATAGTTCAAACGAAATGAAATGATTAGTAATATAAATGTGCATACCTTACGTGTAATTTCAGTAAGATGCAAATAAATGTGATAAAGTATTTCAGGTTGAGTATTCCTTTCAATACAGTATATTTGAATGTTCAGTAATATGAAATCAGTATAGAGACGTAGAATAGATATGAAATCTATTTACAGTGAACGAATCTGTTTGCATGAAAGCATAGCTTAGTTATGAGTTATTGCGATATAAGAGAATAGTTGTTGCACTATATATAGAAATGTTATGAAAGTTGAACTTCTAGTTTCAGCTAGTGAAATGCAGAATTACAGTATATTCTAGTAGTCGAATATGTGAGAGAGAGACACAATGTTATAAGAGTTTTCTTGTTATAATAAAATGTGTTAGACTTAGATGCCCTGACACCGTAGAACCCCTTTGAAGGTCTGTGCCTTAGGGGTGAAACGACCTACCTAGTGTGTGTCTAGATGGTCGGTGGCTCGTGTTCAACAATAATCCGTGTGTGTGTCACGGTGGCACGAGGACAGAGAGGCAATGTTCAACAATAATCCGTGTGTGTGTCACGGTGGCACTGGAAGTAAATAGGGGTTATTCAACAATAATATGTGTGTGTGTCACAGTGGTAACCCAGACTCTCCACCTGTGTGCTCAGGTTAGAGGGGGAGTCTAGAGTACACTCTTTGAGAGTGCAGTGAGGCCGTGTGAGCCTGAGAGTCCTGATGCAGACCAGGACGGCAGTCAGACTTAGTATTTCCCGAGTGTGTCGCTAAGTCTTGTACGGTGGGTTCGTAGTTCGCTACGAGACTTTATATGCAGAGTACACTGCATATGATCAGGGCATAAGTTAAAAGATGATCACTTAGAATTAAGGTTGATTAATATGAAACTTGTGTATGTTCAGATTTAGAATTTATAATACTTGTTCTTTAAATGTTCAGTATACTTTTCTGCGATAATTGCACTGTTTAATTAGAACTGCTCAGTTTGTTATTTTATTCACATATTCCTGTTAAATGTAAAATATGGAGTTATCCGATGATGGCTAAGTGAAATACTATTCACTGAGCGAGTAGGCTCATTCTTCTACTCAAACATTTTTTAGGTCAGCGACAGTTCCAGGAATCTGAAGGATCTTACCACCCTAGTCAGTAGAAGGTATATGTAGTTAGTTAGATAGTGGTCTCTTAGTCCTTTCCCCTCGGTCCTTGGGACATGGTGTGGGTGAGAGAGAATATGTATGTGGAATGTGTATAAAGATGTAAATTAACTGTTATGTTTACTTTCTATTAAACAATGTTACATGTTGTAAACTCTGTTTATGTTCTCTAGACAGTTTAATTGAAATGCTTCCGCAATAGTTTATTATGTTTTAGTTTACAGCAATAATCCGGATATCATTACGATGTTTTAAAAAAAAGAAAAAGTTCTCAGTGATTTGTTTATGTGATAATCCCTCCGTCGCGTCCTAATCTCGTGATTAGTGGGTAATGCGAGATCGGGGTGTGACATTTCAAAATACTCAAAGTTGCTCGTCACAAGTAAATACATAAGTGAGAAGTATGAGAGAATATATCTTGCAACAAAAACATATATAGATACAATTCATAACAAGATGTAGAAGAAGTAAAAAGATTCAAGTTCTTTTGTAATCACTTACTACATTGGAGAATCAACATGTAATAAGTGATTTGCTGACCTTGGGGCCATCATATCCATTATGCCCCTTATCTTAGGCAAAATTCTTGGATTCATATAACTATTACTAACTGGAAGAAGTATACAACTCAATGACTCTTTAATGACTATTATTAGGGGAATAATCAAAGATGTCCACGTCATGGTGAGGAGTCTTATGTTCCATGTGACTTCATCGTCGTGAATATAAAGGAAGATCTCAAATATCCTATTATTTTAGGCTAAACATTCCTGGCCACAATGAGAGCATTAATCGATTCCAAGGAAGGATCCTTACTTTTGAGATTAGGAAAAAAGAACCTTGAGTTTAGAATTTTTGACAACATGAAGAGGCCAAGCACACATGAGGAACTATTTCTGTTAGATGGAATAGAAGATATGTAATTTTTCATAAAGAATAATTGGAGTCTGATGACACCCTAGATATTATACTTATTATTCAAAGCTAGTGAGTCATTTGATGAATAGGTGAAACATTACATATTTCTCCTTGATTTAGTAGAGGAGGACCCAAAAGGTAATCTTGAAGAACTAAATATATTCTACATTGTTGAAGAACCAAACAAAACACCAAATCCCCTCAGGTGAAACCCTAACTAGAAGGATCAGAGTATGTATTTTTGGATGAGTTATGGTTTTCCCCATGATAATTAATGTTGATCTATAATCTAGTTGAAGACAAAGTATTATCTGAGTCGAGAAGAAGGAAAAGAGCAATAGGTTACCTAATGAGTGATCTTTACGGGATAAGTAACTATGTATGCACAATATCCATATGGATGAATATTTTACTCCATTATTTGCAAGACAATGCAAATTGAATCTAAAAATGAAGGAAGTGGTTTACCTTGAAGTCGTCTAGTTGCAAATGATGGTACTATTGACCCAATTTCTGACTGGCCATGGTTGAGGCATGTCTAGGTTCTCTTGAAGAAAGGAGGAACCAATGTAGTCCACAATGCAATGAATGAACTAATACCCACTCACACCATCATTGGGTGGAGGATGCACATAGACTATAAGAAGTTAAACAAGGCTACATGCAAGGTTCACTTTCCCTTACTCTTCCTAGACAAGGTTTTAGAGTGACTTTCTCATCAAGAATATTTCTTCTATCTTGATGGTTACTGAAAATTTTACCAAATTCCTATCCATCCAGATGAATAGCAGAAGAAAGCTTTTATGTGACCCTTTGGGACCTATGGTTATAGAAGAATTCCCTTTGGGCTCTGTAATGCGCAAACTACATTTTAACATGCATGGTACCCATCTTAACTTGATTAACTGAACTATTATGGAAGTATTCATGGATGATTTCTATATCAATGGATATTCATTTAACTCAGTCGAATGCATCTCTATCTAGTGCTCCAACATTGTGAAGAAGCACATCTAGTGCTCAACAGGGAGGAATACCATGTTGTAGCGAAGGAAGGAATTGTGCTAGGTCACAGAGTCAACTAAAGATGAGTAAAAGTAAATAAGGAATAAATAGAATTTATATCCAAGCTTAATCCTCCTACTACAATGGAAAAGTTATAGCCTTCTTAGGTCATGCAAAATCCTATAGAAGATTCATTAAGGACTTGTCCAAGATAGATAAGCCAATGAAAAAATCTATTTCTCAAAGACATTGAATTCTGCTTTAATTAAGAACGCTTGAATATTCTATCTAGAACATAAGCCTAGTAGACCATAAAGAAGTTGACATGAACAAGTTGTTACATTTACTAGAAATTGATGAACTTATATTGAGAGTATACAAAAATGTTTCAATTGATAAAGAGTGGAAAAAATTATGGCATGATAGTCATTTTAAGAGGAACGACATACATGTCAAATACCAACATCTACTTTTCAACTCACAACTATTTCTCTTTTCATTTGAACTCTGATCATGCAAGTCTAACCATACAACATAAGTCTTATCTACCTGCATGGTGCTTTGATGTTGTAAAATGAAATACTAAGTGAGTTCATAGAAAATTTCTCATTTTTGAAGAGATATGAACACCAAATTTCCCCTCACTCTTTCTAATATCAGTCAACATGATAAACGAAATCAACGTGTGAAGCCAACGACGTAAAATACATGTGCCTCGGGAGACGACCCGATCATTACATAGGTTTCTGCTTTCTTTGATTAGATAATTTTTTTCATTGATTAGATAACACATTGAAATATGCATCCTTAAGCTATAATAATTTGTTTTAAGATTTTAGCTGGTGGAAATGTTGCTCATAAGAAGGAAAACACATCTTGTTGTCCAACCAACACTATTTCCCCTTCATCTAAGATCTAGTGTTTACTTGGGGATGCAAAATTTTCTATGTTCAAGGTGGATGATGGGTGACATGTATTCTACTTTGTTGCACTCCAATATATTTATGACTTATGCTTACATCTTATCATTTTACTCAAAAAAATTCAAAATAATTCTATTTTGGAATAATTATGTCCATTATTTATCTATCATAGATACAATTTATGAATATGATTGCATCATTAAACCCATTTTATTCAAAATATAGACAATGACATCTACTTCATCACAAATGCAACCTCCAATTTAGGATGCATAGACATACTAGACAATGGATCAACCTCAACATGCCCACTATGCACTAAAAGATCAAAGCGACCCCACATAAATGGTCAAGAATAATACATATCAATGATGAAGGCATGTGATCTATTTGACACAAACAGACATCCATATATTGACAACATTATTCATCCATCTATTGCACCACAACTAATGGTTATGCAAGCTCCTATCAATAGATGAAACCATGAGTACCAACAACCAACATTTCTGATCCTTGTGATAGAATGGGTCAATCCATCAACCCATCTATCTTAGAAAAATTCCAAGAATGATGAACGTTCTATGATAGAGGAGGATTCTTGGAGTTTTTGTTCACCTCAATTATATTCATTTGAGCAATTAAACAAGAGTGCACCCCTCCTCGATGTGCATCCCCAGTGACCTTTCATCATCACAACAGAGGTACTTCATAGATTCCAGACACCCATGAAAGGATGTTTCTTATTCATTCTCCACTCTGGTGTTTATTCCTTTTCTATCAAACATATGACTCAACTTGAATCCAACATGTACACACATTTGTAATTAGGAGTAGTAGAGTTCTTAATGAAGACCTAGGAAAGGGGCCAATGAAGGCAACCTATTATCAAATTCAAGAGTTGGTAGAGCAGTTGGGGTTTAATACAGACATGAATCATCTCTATGGAAACCAGTAAGTGGTAGAAAATCATTTCTTTTTGGTGGTTCAAAAAACATACGCCAAACTCATCCTTTAGTTTATGTCCACTCTTCAACTCAATGCCTCCCTCAGAATAAAGGAAGGTAAGAGATGGGTCTCATTTCCTTCCAACTTTAAAAATACATAACATCATGACCATGCATGCATTTAATGCCATCTTAATATGGGCCAACAACTGTTAACTCTTTGAGATGGATAGTTGTTACAATCAACATGCCTGGAATATAGTTAAAAAAGGACCAAACCTTGACTTTCACTTTTTCATCATTTCTAAGATAGAACACCCTTTTGCACACTACTTTTATGTAGGGAAATATATCGGAAGATATGGCAGATAAAAAAAAACAAATCTTTCTGTATTTCGCATAAACTAGTGGATCACGTCAATAATTACGAATGGAAAGGAAGGTTGTAAGTCATATTATTAGTCCTAGAGAAAGTCTAGGATAATCCTTGTAGTATTGTGCTTCTTTCTAAAGAACCCAAACAATAGTCAGGTGGCAACCTCTCAATGTAGCACTACAATTGGTGGTTGATGACGTCATCCTAGCATGATGGCAACAACCTCAATGCCTATACATAATCGACACAGACCATTGATAACTCCTCATCATTCTTCTGGAATTAAAGAGCAGAAATTGTACCTTTTTTCTATGTGCTAGAGTCAGCATTCTCCTCGTTGGCTATCTCCCCTTTTACGGGCAAGATGCCTCTTGATATCGCATTAGCATAACATTAAAATGAGGAGTATATATACTGAGAGTCTTAGACACCCCTCCCTTTTTATATAGGAGCACATGGGATAGGGTTTCCATAAACCTGAGGACATAGTGTGATATATTTCATGAATCTTTAGTTGTTGTGAACCACCAGTCAGTCGATAGGACACTCCAGTCAGTTGATTGGAATGTTTTACTACTCACAAAGATACTTTCTTTCAATGACACAATTAATGCACAACATAAAGTCAACATCAATTCCTTGATCCAATCTTACTAATCGGCTAGTCAGTCGACTAGATAGTGTAGTCGATTGACTCACATTACCAATCAGTCAACTGGATACTCTAGTGAACCATATGTCAGCTAGTATTATTTAAATTGATTAACTAAACACTTTAGTAAATAAGTTCAACCTAATCCATGAGTATAATAATATTTGATGTTCATCCTATGCATGCTACCCTATAGGTCCCAAATATATTTATGGTCAATGTCTATAACTCGATTATGACATCAAAGATAGTGCAAGGTATCTAGAAACACATCATTGCTACCCAAGTAATTGAAAAGTTGGAGAACAAATTCAACCTAAATTTGTGATTAATGTTATCGTTATCATATATTTCCTTTGTCATTGATATCTAGATTGAACTTGAGGCATGGAATCACCATCATCTTAATATTCAATCTATGTTCCTTAAACTAGAGAAGACTATCTAAGATGCATGCGATCTCATATATCATATATTGATTCACATGAGTATGGCCATAGTTTTCTCAATTCCACTCATCAAGTGGCTAGGATATCAACTCTGACAGGAGGGACAAATCCCATATACATCACTCACAGTCAATCCATGTGTGTTACAACATATTCGAGCACCACCTCTATGGTAACTTTACTTAAGGTCAAGTTGGATGGTTTCAAATTACAACAAATGACATAAGATGAGTACAATGACTTTAGGTCTAAGAACCACAGTCACCATTATCACAGTGAGAGCTGAGTTTGACAACTTTATAATGGATTCCATGTATCAATCTCAAGATAGGTCTGTACGGTATACTATTTTCGAGAAATTACCTATGTGTTTGGCTTCATGTCATATATCATGACTAATGAGATTCTATAATCAGCCAATACACATTCTAGTGTTATCTGTTTTTTTGTCTATTTATTGCTTCAACAATAATATCCGACTTGGGAAATAACAATAATTTATATAATATCATCATACATACGATCTCACTATTTAGATCTTCAACCTAAAGACATATGTCATCAAGTAACATCATTATGAACATTATCTCATAACTGAATATACATATAGATAAAAATTGCCTTTATTATTGATCAAATCAAGTACTTCATACCACATTACAATTACTGAATGACTGGCTCTATAGGCATGCATACCAATAAGATCCCACTTGCACCTACAGATAATCACCCATGAATTTCATAAGAAGTGATCTAACATGAACTTCATGCTTCTTCCATGTAAGTGCTTTTATCATGGGGTCCGCAACATTGCTTTCAGTTGGTACTCTACAAATCAGCATATCTCCTTGTTGTATGATTTCTCATATGAGATTGAATTGTCATTGTATGTGCATGGAACACTGATGTGATCTAGGTTCCTTAGTTTTTGCAATAGCTCCATTTTTGTCACAATACAACTCTATTGCTTCGTTGATACTTGGAACCACCTCAAGTTCAATGAAAAATGTCTTGATCTAAACAACTTCATATGTTGTATTGGAGGCAATAATGTACTCGACCTCTATTGTAGAATCAACAAATATTCTTGATTGTCACTCGTCCATCGATCTTATACTCCATTGTTGAGGAAAAAACAAATCCAAAATGTGATCTAAAGTTATTTTTGCCTATTTGGAATCTTGAATTGATGTAACCCTTTACCACCAAATCTTCCTCACCACCATGGAAAAGAAATTGCTCCTTAGTTATTCTCAAGTACTTAAGGATGTTCTTCATGGCAGTCCAATGACCTACAACAGAATCTGACTAATATTTACTTATCATTCTTAAGTCATAAGAGATATCAAGACGAGTACATAACATTGCATACATGATAGATCCAATTGCATATGAATATGGAATATTACTCATGTGTTCTCATTATTCACAAGAATTGGGACATAGAGCTCTAGAGATAGTAACACCATGAGACATGGGTAAGTTTCCTCTGTTCAAGTTCTCCATTCTAAATATTTTCAGCACTTTTTCAATGTATGTGCTTTGGCTTAGGCAAAGATGCCTCTAGATCTATCTCTATAGATCTTCATTCCTACGATATAGGATGCTTCAACTAATTCCTTCATAAAGAATATACTTTCTAGCTAGGTTTTTACCATTTCTAAGGTAGGGATATCATTCCCCATTGATAGTATGTCATCCACATAAGAAATGAGAAATACACTCATACTCTCACTAACCTTCTTGGAAACACATGGTTCATCTTGATTTTGAC
Source organism: Alisma plantago-aquatica (assembly GCA_963693085.1). Classification (NCBI taxonomy): domain Eukaryota; kingdom Viridiplantae; phylum Streptophyta; class Magnoliopsida; order Alismatales; family Alismataceae; genus Alisma; species Alisma plantago-aquatica. The sequence continues at coordinate 1,851,500,764 of OY856409.1, forward strand.
TAAATCTAAACTCTTTTATTGTTTCCTAAAATAAAAGATTCCAACTTTTAGATGCTTGCTTCAACCCATAGACAAACCTTTGTAGCTTATAGACATTATTAGCTTCTCTTTCATTTATAAAACCCTCGGGTTGTATCATGTACACATCCTCGAATACATTCCCTTTAAGGAATGTGGTTTTAACATCCATCTGCCACATTTTATAGTCACAATAAGCTATAATGGAGAGCATGATCCTGTTAAATTTAACCATGGAAACTGGAGAAAAGGTTTCTCCATAGTCAATGCCTTGAATTTGTCTGAAACTCTATGCAACCAGTTGGCCTTTATATGTTTGTACATTACCATCCATGTCACTCTTTTTCTTGAAGACCCACTTGCACCCTATGTCTTTTACCCTTTTATGTGGTTCGAACAAGGTCCATACCTTGTTGGTGTATGGGGATTTCATCTCAAATGTCATGGCCTCAAGCCACTTCTCAGACTATGATCCCTTAACAACTTCTAGGTAGGTTGTTGTCTCATAATCTATGACCAATTCATTGTCTTCTTATGTCACAACATAACCAAATATTTCAGGCTCAAGAGTGTCCAATTAGAACTGTGAGGTTCCTATGTCACATGAGGAACTTGAGATTCCACAATAGTTTGTGACTCTCCAAGTTCCTTTGTTACTTCTCAAGGTTCAACATTTTCTTGTTGGTATCAAACTTGTTAGAGTTTTACTTTCCTCCCACTAATTTCTTTGGAAATAAATTCTTTTTCTAGGAATACAACATCCCTGGAAACAAACACTTTGTTGTTAGATGGATTATAGAAGTAGTACTCCTCGATCTCCCTAGGATATCCAAACAAAATAACATTTATCCAATACAGATTGGATGCTTCCCAATAAACAAGCTTTGGATACTCCTCGATCTCCCTAGGATATCCAATACTCTGTTGTTCGATGGATTTTTGGGAAACTTCTTTATAAACAAGCTTCACATCCCAAAATCTTCTTAAAATATGCATTGGATGCTTCCCATACCACATCTCATATGGTGTCTTTGAATTGATTTAGATGGTATGTGGTTAAGTGTAAACATTGTGTTTTCTAGAACATATCCCAAATGGAAGTTGGAAGACTAGAAATACTCATCATCAATCACACCATATCTAGTATTAGGTGATTCCTTCTTTATGATACACCATTATGTTGTGGTGTTCTAGGTTGAATCCATTGTGGTATAATACTACGATATCAAAAAATGTCCTTAAACTCTATGATTAAGTACTCCCCACTACAATCAGACCAAAGTGTCGTAAACCATTTGCCAAGTTGGTTTTGTACTTCATTCAAGAAATCCTTCAACTTTACATCGGTTTCTAACTTTTGATTCATTAATTACACAAAAACTTACATACTAAGATCATCAATAAAGGTAATGAAGTATTGGTAACCACCTCTAGAATAAGTGCTAAATTGTCCACATACATCAACATATACAAGTCCAAATAGATCACTTGCTCTCTCACTATATCATGTGAAAGGAGTCTTTTTCATTTTTCCCAATAAATAGATTCACATGTCTCTATCGATTAAAAATCAAAAGAGTCTAGATAGCCGTCTTTATGGAGTTTAGAAATGTGTTTCTCATTAACATTCCTAGATGACAACACCAAAGGTATGTTTTGTTTGAGTTATTGGTTTTAAACCTTTTGGTATTTATGTTAGAAACATTTGTCTCTATATTTAATAAGTGAAAACCACATGGCATAGGGGAATATCCATAAAAGATCTCATCTTTATAAATAGAACATAGACAATTCTTAATATAAATTTTGAATCCATTCTTGTCCATACAAGATACGAAAATGATGTTTATGTTAATGGCAGGTAAAATATAGCAGTTCTCTAACTCTATTACAAGCCCATTGAGTAGAATAAAAATGTTAGGTTCTAACTATAGTGGAAGAAACTCTTTCTCCATTTGCAATGTACAGTTTCACCTCACCCTTTCTTAAAGGTATACTACTTTTTAGATCTGCATATTTAAACATACATGAGATCAACATCCGATATCTAGTACCTAAGACAATGAAGCAAATATATTTATCCCAATAATGTACTTACATGAAGTGGGGATCTCTATTCCCTACTTATTCTTCCTTTTTTCCTCCAAGTAAAGAGGGAAATTCCTTTTATAGTGTGCATCCTAGTGATAGTGGTGACAATTGCTTTCCTTATTCACCCCTCCCTTTGCTTTAAGTGGATAAGACTGGTGTTTTAGGTTAGCTTTAGAACTCTTCTTAGCCAAATCTTTTCTCCTGGACTTCCCTTTTGTCATATGATCATCATCACATATTTGGGTTTGTCTTTCTTCATTTGCACTTCAGTAGTTCACAACATGCCAAGAAATTCTTATAAGAACTTATCAAAATTTTCATGTTGTAGTTCATAAAAAATTGGCTATATGGTCGTGACAGTGATTGCAAAATCAAATTTGTAATCAAATCATAGCCCAAGAGGAATCAAAGTGCCGCTAGATTCTCCACATAGCCAATCAGGTTGAGCATATGGGGCCCCACTGGATCTCCTTCTACCATAATGCACTTCAATGATGCCTTTGAGACATCATATCTTATTTTCTTGCTTGATCTTAGTACATGTTATTAGAATGTATAAGCATCTCAAGCACATCCATATTCTCATATTATATCTAAAAACCATAGTTCATCAGGCATAGCATTGGTACTTGATATCTAAGGCATCTTAAAGAATGCTTCTTGTAAGAATCTCCTCCTACCTTTGGCATGGTGGGAGTGGGCTCGTCTAGCTCTAGTGTCTCCAGGACATAGAGCTTGCACCCTTATGTGAGAATGATTCCTAATGTCCTGAACTAATCATGGGAGTTATATCCATTCAACCTGTCCTTCTAAAGGATCAATAACAAAGAAAATGTATTATTGTTTGCCATTTGTTTCTACAAAAGAAATTTGCATTTAGTGAAAACCCTTTTGAGTTAATTTGATTGAAAGAAAACATTAAAAATATTAATTAGGTCTTTAATTAATTATCTCTCCCACTATTTTCTTCAAATTGATAACCCTCACTATCAATTTAGAAGATTGCAATGAACAACCTTCTAGTGAGCCAAGATCCAAAATAATTATGGTATTACCCAGCCAATTTTAACATTCATAATGAATTATTACTATAGGTAACATTTACCACTTGCATCTGATGCAATTCTTGCAGACATGGTCTGCACAACTCCTTTTTATATATCATATGTATGCTTCTAGGAAGTTAATCTTATTAAGCTTAACTAGTTAAAAAAACCTTGACCCAAAAGCCTACACGATATCAATGCATTGTGCTTGGTAGGCACACATAACTACTGTCACACTTCTACCAGATAGATGGCACACCACGCTTGGTGTGCCCATGCTTAGTAAATCAAGCTTTTCATGTGTGATGCTTATGGAAAGCTTATAAGACCTAATATTTGATGGAAGGATTCCATTTATATGTAATTACATATGTATACAATCACCACATACTTGTAATATGTATCATATACATACTATATACATAGACAAAACATGCAATCATAAAAATTGAGCAGTGGTTATGGTCGAACTAATGCAATTCTTTGGATCCACAAAGAACTTCTATCCACCTACGGTCAAACATCACATTACAACATGTAAAGAAAAAGATGTGTTGGAAACAAGCCGGGCAGTTGAATGGACTCTTCTAGCCTACCAATTTGTACACCTATCGGTCGATTGACCTCCTTCAATTGATCTACTGGTTCCAGGCTCAAGAGGCTGCCTAGACTCCTTCAATTGGTCAATTGAACCTCTAGTCTATCAATTCATTGCCTTGATCTTTAGCATGTTTGGTCCTCAGGGTGATCGACTCGACTTCTTGTCTATTGACTTGCCTAGTGTAAATCATCTTCTCTTTTGTCAAAATACAAATTGAAGCTAATCCTATTTATTTATTACATTGTAAAAAGGCAAAACCTACATTCGATGAGATTATATGGAGGAAAGCATTAATTTATATATGCAGTAAGAGTGTGAGGCTCGGTATGCAAACTGAGTTTAATAGATAGGAAATAAAACATTCAACCATGCACACATGTTCGTGGGGTATTGGACATAACCACACATACATCCACCATCAAAAATATTTAAGGACAACACATATAAATTATATATATATCATATGATATATATAGTATCTCTAGAGGACATTACCTAGTGTGTGGGGTATTTAATCATATATTTGCATCAATCATTTTAAATATTTGAATCACATTCAACAAATTAAACGATCAAAATAAAATTTGATCATATCAAATAAATCCTAACACATAGTAAATTGACATGGTTCTGATACTACTACAAGATAATATGGCAGAAGAGATGGAAGTGAAAATATAAAAATTGTCATATTCCCCATAAATCAATGGATTGTGTTAATAACTATGAATTGATGGAATGTCAAAAGGAATATACTTGGTATTAGAGAAAATCCAATGGCAATCCTTGCACCATTGTGCTTCTTTATCAAGCACCTAGACAACAGTCGAAGGAGGCCTCCTGGTATAGCACTACAGATGGAGATTGATGATGTCCTCATAGTTTGATGGTAAACACCTCCACGCCTCTATGCGTTCCATTTACACCACTCAGAACTCCTTATCATTCTTCTAGAATTGACGGGAAAGAGTTGACCTTTCATGTCATCAACGTGCTAGCATCAACTTTCTCCCCTTTGTCTATCTCTCCCTTTTTGAGTAATATGCCTCTATCTCTCATGTTACCATAGAGTTGAGAAGAGGAGTATCTTAACTAGGAGTGGATGGTCTAGGCTTTCAACAAACCCGAGGACACGATGTGATGGATTATGGATTTTCAGTTGTTAAGAACCACCGGTTGATTGATTGGACTCCCATTCAGATGACTGACATGCCAGCCGGTCGAGTGGGCACTCCAATTGGTAGATTGGAATGCATTTGTATTCCCAAACATAGTGCTTTCAATGCAAAAATTAATGTACATCTTGATGTCAACATCAATTCCTTGGTCCATACTAACTGGTTATATAGTCGGTCAACTAGACTTTTCAATTAGTCGACTAGACACTCTAGTCAGTTGACTCACATTCTTAGTCAGTGGACTGGACACTCATTCAACCAACTACCAGTCAATTTTGTTTAAGTTGATTACCTAAACACTTTAGTAGTGAAGTTAAACCTTATCCATGAGTAAAATCTTATTCTAGGTGCAAATCACAAATAATGAGTGGTATCTACCAATATATTATTGATATCCAAGTAATTGGAATGTTGGACAACAACTTCAACCTACATCTTTGATTGGTGCTATTGTGATCATATAGTTCATTTGTCATTGATATCCAGATTGAACTTGAGGCATGGATTCACCATTCTCTTAATATTCAATCCATGTTCCTTGCAATAGAGGAGACTGTCTGATATGAATATGTACTCACATATCATATATTGATTCACATGAGTAGGGCCATATGTTTCTCAGTCTCATTTATCAAGTGATATGGATATCAACTTCGGTAAGTAGCCAATCATGAACTACATCATTCACAATCAATACTATTGTGTCACAGTGCATACGCACACCACCTTTATGGTAAAACTAATTCAAGGTCATGTTGGATGGTGTCAAAGCACATCAAACAACATATGATGACTATAGTGACTTTAGGTATAAGAACCACAATGTCACAAAATTGTTTGTTACCCAAATCCTCACTCCTAATGGCTAGAAAGCCAAAGGAAAGAGGAGTTGAGTGTCCATCATAGGATAGATCACATAACATATGCATGAACAAAAGTACAAAAAATAACTAGGTAAGAGACAAAAAAGCATAAAAAATGGTAAACTAATACCTGATAAGATCTTAGGTCCCATATATCAACCATAGATATTCGATTTGCATGTCAATATATACCATAAGAATAAGAGAATGATTATCATAAGTGTGAAGGAATTTATCATCATTAGAGATTCATAGTGTACATGTTTCCTAAAATCATAAAATGGATACACGTCAGCATAGCTATGGTGAATATGTTGTGCACACACATAAAATCGAAGGTCTAAAAACATATATTGTTGGACAAAAGCATAATGTAATAATAAGAAATGAATCAAGAACATTTATAGAATCTACAAACAACACCCAAGTGTGTTTTAAGATCATTTCCATTATACCAACAATATCATAAGGCCTTTGATAAGCTTCTCAAAAGAAGGGGTCTGTGTGGGTGCTCAAAATTAGCTACCTTATTTCAACATGAGTGACTAAAAGACTAAACATCAAGAGTTAACCCTATTGATAGGGGGCCTCAAGGCCATTTCCAAGAGCTAACAATTTTATCACTATGGTCTTCCCTATCTTTACAACTCAAGTAGGACTTCTAGCCTTGTGTGCTTACCCTGAGAATACAAGTAAGTGCACAAGGTTGTATAATGGACATCTATCATTATGTTTTCATGTTTGTTCAACATATGTAATCAAGACCAAAACATAGTTGTCATAGGGAACATGTAGGTCAAATAAGTATATTAACCCAACCATTTATACTATATACATACATGTAATTTCAAAACCACTAGTCTGACCAATAGGAGGATAAAGTGTACCATGATACAAGAAAACTAGCATAAAGAGTCAATCAATGAGATCTTGACATTACAAGAAAGTTTAAATAAATTAACATCACAAGACTTAGGTCATCTTAAGCATATTCATCAAGGGTGGATGTTCCACTTAATCTAAGTTTCATATTTCTCAATGGTTGATTTCAACATGTCCAATGTTCATGCAATATTCATCATAGAGCTACAAATTACATCATATATCACTTTGACATAGGGTGAAACATTGTGACGTCCCCAGATTTTCTAAAACTTAATCTGATGTGAGACATCCAAATTGAAACCCTCACCTCAGCGAGAATCCCAATTTAAATACCCCACACTAGGCTAAGAAGAAGAAAATCAGAGGAAGTCAAAAGGAAACAATCAGTAGCACATGTACATGAACAATAATAAAACCATACACACATGTTCACCATTCAACATATAATTACAACATGAATTGTTACAACATTTGATATTACATATTGAACAGCAAACTTAAACATATACATGTACTACCACTAAACTACAGGATGTTAAGACAACAGGTCCACCTGCACATTCGCTCGCTACACAACTCTGATCTATCTTGGATCTTCAAGAGCATAACCACAACCTAACAAAAGATTACATGCGGTACACGTCAACACAATATTTCAAGAATATTGTACTGAGTACGCCTACGTGTCTTTTATATACTTCTCATCATATCTTGGCAATAAGATAAAACTAATACTTGGCAGCATTAAACAAAATATAAGAAAAGATGTATAGTTGCACAAAGATATGTGTTACCAGAAGAGAACACATATTTTAGGCACATTTCCATTATATGTAAACTTGATAAAACACATGCACTATTCTACCACAGAGATTTAGTGTTCACATGTATTATTCTGCCAAAGAGATTTAGTACTTCACAAATGCACTATTCTGCCAAAGAGATTTAGTGCTCACATGTACTATTCTGCCAAAGAGATTTAGTACTTTCGTCAATGCACTATTCTACCAAAGAGATTTAGTGTTACCATATAATGGACCAGATATCTTATGTTTCATGTGTTCATTGAAATAAGTATGTAAAATCGTGCAACATATCATACAAGAACAATCATTTGAATCAATATCATATGCCAAGTTTGTACTATCGTATAACGCAAGCATATTGTATAATAAGCCAAGTGAGAGGTAATGGCGTACCTTAGATCAAGATATTCCTAATCATCATATTCTCATATCATCTACATCCTGGTCAACCCTGATAAAGACAAGACCATATACTATCATCAGGTTCTCATCATCTTAACCCTAGTCGTGTTCATTAGGGTTTAGCTTAGATCATTATGTTATATACATTATTACTTGTCTTCTTGACTTAGAATTATCTTACTGATGTCATTTTCTAGATTGTGGTCCATTATCTGAACATTATCTTCCATAGCATTTTCGTGCACATTAATTAACCCTAGATTACATCATTAACTTAGATTAGGGTTTCATAACATGTTTCAAGGTTAATCTTAATATAACATGGATTCTGTATATAAAACTGATCTCATAATTACACATTATCTTCCAGATACAGACATGAGGGCTTTCTGTAAATATCATCATTTATTGAGCATGCCTGCATTGATTACATTTTATTTAGGGTTAAAAGCCCTAAATGGCAACATTAATCCAATTACATGATTTCGTACATCATCATGGCCATATCTGACATCATATCCATTAAATACATGGTTATGGACTTACTGACATTTTCCCACAATTTTATGTCATCATTTTGTATTTATTATCCATTAAGCAAGCATTACACATCTTACATGATATCACTAAGATTAAAGTTTCAAAGGCCTGTTATTATAGTTCTAATGTGTTCTACTCATTTTTCTGAGAATTTTGGTACATTATACTTATTTTTCTGATGCTCGAGCTAATTATTACGATTTATACAAGATCCGAGCATTTTTTGACTATTTACCTTTTTGGATGAATCATGTGTCACCACGTGGCCTTCAGGTCTGGCGCCGCTGCTCATGGCCTGAGCCGGTCCAGTCTTCTCTTTAGGATGGCCCCGGTTCATGAGTTTCAAACCAGTCGTTCTCCGTCCTTTCCTTTTCACGCAATCGCCCTCTATCAGCGAGGTCGTAGGGTTCTGTCTCCCACGGCCGCCGCCGCAAGGCTGGGCCACGGAGAGGACTTGGCCTCCGACCATGCCTCATATCTCTGTAGATCCAAATGATAGTGTAGGAGAGCTCCTTGTACTCCGCATCAACATTGGTGGCCTGCAACGCACCAAGCCACCGTCGTCGGTCCTTCTCCGGCATGTAGGGAAAGGAAGAAAGATCTACTTCGTCATCCGGTGGTAAGGCCTCCCTGATCTTCGGTGAACGATCGATGGCTGGATCATACATCCTTTCAAGCTTCTTTGGCCATCAGAGTTCTCCTCAGTTAGGTCGCTGCTTCCGCTGCGAGACTCCTGTGAGCAAAAATGGCTGCTCCTCTCAATCTCGATGATCTTGTCCGACGCCAATTCACGTACTCAGTTGTTCTCGTATGAAGTTGCAGCTTCACGGATCTCCTTTTTGACCCTCAAGCACCACCACTAAGCGTCGTCCACCTGCATCCTTATTGTGCATCGCCAGCCCATTGCCTCCCTTCGGTGTGGCTCTTCCTGATATGAGATCCAAGCCTGTCGGCTACCCTCCATCACTTCACCCAAAAACTGGGTCCGAAGGCTATCAGTGCCACCTCATGACTCGGAGTCTGGATGCGTAGGTCTTTTCCTAAATTTCACTCTTTTGTAGGTGCCGGTGGACAAGCAAGGATGATGGGAAGATGGTACTCCCTCCAGTAGTGCTCTGAGGTGAAGAGGAGAGGGAAGACTGGTGCTCATCCTCACTATATCTCCAATGAGGGATGTTGGGTGGACTCACAACGTGATGGCATGCTTGTCCTTCAAGACGTGCTTTAGACCCATGACCTCCACGTTCCCAAGTCATGGACGTCATTGTCGCACCCAGTTGCAACTGATGCAAGGAAAGTGCTCACCAGCCGTCTGATTGCATCCTAGGATCTATGACAAAGCACAAAAGAGTCGATCCCTAGCTCCTTCTACAGTATGTTCACATCATTGGCCACACTTTCCTTCACTAAAAAGGGCACGTGATGCATGGTTGTAGAAATCAATTAGTTATCTTTATTCTAAAGTCATCAATACACCAATTATTTAACCAAATTCAAACCTAAATAGTTCCTTCTAGAAAACTCCAATTTCCACCAAACTTTAATCATAGACTTGATACTTCTCAAGCTACATACTACTCAAACATGAATTTAAATATGTCATTGGACATTTAAGGATTCCAAAACTCCACTCCATCACATCCTACACACCTTAAAAGAAATTCCGTCCTCGGAATTAAGTCAGAAAAACCACTTTGTCACATCATATACATCTTAAAAGAACTTTCATCCTCGAAAGTAAACCATACTCATACTTCCAGGGAAAACCTTATCTTGCCTTCATCCACATGTAGGCACTATTCTATGTGTAACATATCCGCAAAGTTTACCTAGAACCATGTATTCAAAGCACTATTAGGGGGGTTTTACACCCATCTTGGTGCACAAACACTCTATTCAAGGTTGACTCAAGGTTTAGAAGATTAGCTTATGTCATTCCATATCTCATATATTAGGGTTGCATCTTCATCTTTATTCATGCGTTATTATTCAACATCATATTACCATGTTCCCAAGGAGTTAACTAAGATTAACTCATACATCAAGGTGTCATCAACATTATGTCGTGCTAACTGTCAAACTATGTTTTTCATCTCTATTAAGCACTAAGATTGACAACTCATGTAATATGTTTCATTCATATGATCTCATTTCATTGCTCATAATAAATTGATACATTTATTAGCGACTCCATCAAAAGATTAACCAACAATTTTGCATTAGCATCATTATTCACATATATATATGGTTAGCCATTTATAATGTATATCAATTAAACCATCTCTAGATTTACATTATATCATGTCCATATATAACGTTTCAAAATTAGATCACATCCTTACATATATTATATCATGGTTGTGCTAAACAAACTTATGTGAGTTGCTCTTTAAACATATATCAAACTTCATCTAGTCCGACTGAGGTCCTAACCCTTGTCATGAGAGTAATACCATGCTCAGTCTCTCTGAGCCAACTCAACTCAATGAGTATCTCATATGCATATACTTTATCTTTCCTCTGTGATCTAGGGTTATCGGATTACCTCGTTGGAATTGTCGGATAACTTCACAAGATCTAGCCACAAAGCACAAACCAAAACATGCTACAACCTCCTCTTCATAGGTCTCTACCCATGAAACATGCTATTTCTCAACTCTCTTATATACACCACTAGATTCCTACATGGGAAACCACCAACCCGAGCATGAGGCTTTCACAGAAACTAGCACAACTTTACCTCCTCCAGGGTCTTGGGACTCTCTCTCCCTCACCCAGATGGTAGGTTCTCATATTCATTTCCACTTGCACACATATATCGAGCCTCTCTCTCTATCTCTAGGGTTTGGTCCTCCCAAGGACATCTAGGGTTCAATAAAACTATAGGAATCATGCATAAAGCAACTCATCTCAATCACTCAAGAGTAGTCTAGTTTAGGACATATCACATATCTCATAGTTCTCATATCTTGGAGTTTAGGTTCTCTAACCTTCTCCCAATGGGTCTCACTCTCTTTGGAGTTAATCCCAAAACTGGTCCCAACACTAGAGGTCCTCCTTTGTAAGAGAGCTTGAGGCTCATGCTGACTCACATCTTATCTTAACTTAACATAACTTATCACATAAAATCCTAGTTACTTGCATCATTAAAACTCATCTTACATCCTCAAAACTGAAGTTAAATCCTCGAAGACAAACATAGATCATCATAACCATCTTATGTCATCTACACAAGACTTACATCATATCATCAAACTTATATCATCTATTCCATCTATCATATATATCAAAAAGGCTCTAGACATCTAATCTAGAACTACACTCTCTTCTAGACTGATGTCATTCACTTTCACTTAGGTTGCATGACCACCTCCTACTCGTACATGTGTGGGGACACATTTTTGTAATACATATACATAATAAAATATTATATAGTTTTTCTCCGATAAAACAAACGTCAGAGAAAACTATCAAGGTTCGATCTGATTGGAATCAAAAACCAAATCCTGAAATCGAGTGTCCCACACATAATAGAGAGTCCAGTGTCATGAAAACTAGTGAAAAGGGTGAGAACAAGGGGTAGACTAGTGTAGCTACTCTAGACAACGTGCGCCATATGTCTAGGGTTTCTCTTCCCTTGATGCACGTCATTTCCAAATAGTGCAACGTCCCATACCGCTGCACTACAAGGAAAGAACGACATCTAAGGACTTGCTATACAACAAGCACCAGTCTAGGCCTAGTTCTCAGACATCTAGGTGCTAACCTAGAGGCTAGGTCAGATCTAGTCTCTAAAAGACGACTAATCTAACCCTAAAGATTATTAAATTCAAGGTTTTCTGGTTTTGAGTTGCATAATGAGCAAATGTTAGGCTTTGCTATTGTTCATGCTCTGATACCACCTGTGACGTCCCTAGATTTTGTAAAACTTAATCTGATGTGAGACATCCAAATTGAAACCCTCACCTCAGCGAGAATCCCAATTTAAATACCCCACACTAGGCTAAGAAGAAGAAAATCAGAGGAAGTCAAAAGGAAACAATCAGTAGCACGTGTACATGAACAATAATAAAACCATACACACATGTTCACCATTCAACATATAATTACAACATGAATTGTTACAACATTTGATATTACATATTGAACAACAAACTTAAACATATACATGTACTACCACTAAACTACAGGATCTTAAGACAACAGGTCCACCTGCACATTCGCTCGCTACACAACTCTGATCTATCTTGGATCTTCAAGAGCATAACCACAACCTAACAAAAGATTACATGCGGTACACGTCAGCACAATATTTCAAGAATATTGTACTGAGTACGCCTACGTGTCTTTTATATACTTCTCATCATATCTTGGCAATAAGATAAAACTAATACTTGGCAGCATTAAACAAAATATAAGAAAAGGCGTATAATTGCACAAAGATATTTGTTACCAGAAGAGAACACATATTTTAGGCACATTTCCATTATATGTAAACTTGATCAACCACATGCACTATTCTACCACAGAGATTTAGTGTTCACATGTACTATTCTGCCAAAGAGATTTAGTACTTCACAAATGCACTATTCTGCCAAAGAGATTTAGTGCTCACATGTACTATTCTGCCAAAGAGATTTAGTACTTTCGTCAATGCACTATTCTACCAAAGAGATTTAGTGCTACCATATAATGGACCAGATATCTTATGTTTTATGTGTTCATTGAAATAAGTATGTAAAATCGTGCAACATATCATACAAAAACAATCATTTCAATCAATATCATATGCCAAGTTTGTACTATCGTATAACGCAAGCATATTGTATAATAAGCCAAGTGAGAGGTAATGGCGTACCTTAGATCAAGATATTCCTAATCATCATATTCGCATATCATCTACATCCTGGTCAACCCTGATAAAGACAAGACCATATACTATCATCAGGTTCTCATCATCTTAACCCTAGTCGTGTTCATTAGGGTTTAGCTTAGATCATTATGTTATATACATTATTACTTGTCTTCTTGACTTAGAATTATCTTACTGATGTCATTTTCTAGATTGTGGTCCATTATCTGAACATTATCTTCCATAGCATTTTCGTGCACATTAATTAACCCTAGATTACATCATTAACTTAGATTAGGGTTTCATAACATGTTTCAAGGTTAATCTTAATATAACATGGATTCTGTATGTAAAACTGATCTCATAATTACACATTATCTTCCAGATACAGACATGAGGGCTTTCTGTAAATATCATCATTTATTGAGCATGCCTGCATTTATTACATTTTATTTAGGGTTAAAAGCCCTAAATGGAAACATTAATCCAATTACATGATTTCGTACATCATCATGGCCATATCTGACATCATATCCATTAAATACATGGCTATGGACTTACTGACATTTTCCCACAATTTTATGTCATTGTTTTCTATTTATTATCCATTAAGCAAGCATTACACATCTTACATGATATCACTAAGATTAAAGTTTCAAAGGCCTGATATTATAGTTCTAATGTGTTCTACTCATTTTTCTGAGAATTTTGGTACATTATACTTATTTTTTTGATGCTCGAGCTAATTATTACGATTTATACAAGATCCGAGCATTTTCTGACTATTTACCTTTTTGGACGAATCATGTGTCACCACGTGGCCTTCAGGTCTGGCGCCGCTGCTCATGGCCTGAGTCGGTCCAGTCTTCTCTTTAGGATGGCCCCGGTTCATGAGTTTCAAACCAGTCGTTCTCCTTCCTTTCCTTTTCACGCAATCGCCCTCTATCTGCGAGGCCGTAGGGTTCTGTCTCCCACGGCCGCTGCCGCAAGGCTGGGCCACGGAGAGGACTTGGCCTCCGACCATGCCTCATATCTCTGTAGATCCGAGTGATAGTGTAGGAGAGCTCCCTGTACTCCACATCAACATTGGTGGCCTGCAACGCACCAAGCCACCGTCGTCGGTCCTTCTCCGGCATGCAGGGAAAGGAAGAAAGATCTACTTCGTCATCCGGTGGTAAGGCCGCCCTGATCTTCGGTGAACGATCGATGGCTGGATCATACATCCTTTCAAGCTTCTTTGGCCATCAGAGTTCTCCTCAGTCAGGTCGCTGCTTCCGCTGCGAGACTCCTGTGAGCAACAACGGCTGCTCCTCTCAATCTCGATGATCTTGTCCGACGCCAATTCACGTACTCAGTTGTTCCCGTATGAAGTTGCAGCTTCACGGATCTCCTTTTTGACCCTCAAGCACCACCACTAAGCGTCGTCTGCCTGCATCCTTATTGTGCGTTTCCATCCCATTGCCTCCCTTCCGTGTGGCTCTTCCTGATATGAGATCCAAGCCTGTCGGCTACCCTTCATCACTTCACCCAAAAACTGGGTCCGACGGCTATCAGTGCCACCTCATGACTCGGAGTCTGGATGCATAGGTCTTTTCCTAAATTTCACTCTCCTATAGGTGCCGGTGGACAAGCAAGGATGATGGGAAGATGGTACTCCCTCCAGTAGCGCTCTGAGGTGAAGAGGAGAGGGAAGACTGGTGCTCATCCTCACTATATCTCCAATGAGGGCTGTTGGGTGGACTCACAACGTGATGGCATGCTTGTCCTTCAAGACGTGCTTTAGACCCATGACCTCCACGTTCCCAAGTCATGGACGTCATTTTCGCACCCAGTTGCAACTGATGCAAGGAAAGTGCTCACCAGCCGTCTGATTGCATCCTAGGATCTATGACAAAGCACAAAAGAGTCGATCCCTAGCTCCTTCTACAGTATGTTCACATCCTTGGCCACACTTTCCTTCACTAAAAAGGGCACGTGATGCATGGTTGTAGAAATAAATTAGTTATCTTTATTCTAAAGTCATCAATACACCAATTATTTAACCAAATTCAAACTTAAATAGTTCGTTCTAGAAAACTCCAATTTCCACCAAACTTTAATCATAGACTTAATACTTCTCAAGCTACATACTACTCAAACATGAATTTAAATATGTCATTGGACATTTAACGATTCCAAAAGTCCACTCCATCACAAACATCCTTAGCATGATCAGGGATTTCTATTTAGGTTTCATGTATCTTAATAGGGAAATCATACAATTTGAATAATCTTAAAGCCTTATTCATCATAACATCAACTAAGTGATATTTAGTCATTTCCAAGCAAGATAGTCAACATTAGAGTACAAGTGGGTTCATTCTTGATTCAGTATCACAAAGATCAACATGTTACTTATTTGAATATAGATATAGTATGGGTGACCATTAAGGTAATATTTGTACAAGAATAGATCTCAATTTAGCAATATGCACATTAAGGTTACATTTCATGTCATGTCTTGGTCACTTAGTAACAATTAGTGTACAAGAGTGTTTCACATGATATTTTGAGTTATAACCATATAAAGTTAAGGATTTGGTATCCACAAAGTAGATTTTAACATATAAATCAACATTTTGACAAGGTTTACTATCATCATTAAATGTTTAAAAATATCACTTTTGATGGCATATTTCATAACATCAAGATGCAATAGGGTCCAAGTGTGGGAAAATTACATTCATGACTCAATCAGGCATCAAACATTACTGATATACATCAAGAATGATGATTGGAGTTCATATAATCAACATGGGCATCAAAATGATGATCATAGAATCAAATTCCAATTTGTACATTTTTCATGGTTCATTTCATAGATTAGGGCCATTCAAAGGGTGACGCATGATTAAGTTCAACTCATATATCTCAATATATCAAATGTTAGTGATTAGGATCATAATAATCAGTGTGGTCTTGATATGATCATGTTTGAGCATTAGATATCATTAATCATGTAAAGGAGAGGAATTTGATTCTATTTTTAACATATCAAGAGCTACATATGGAATTAAACTCTGAAACTATATGTAATACATAGACTCTCATTTCAACATTTTCATTTCATAGAAGTGTATTCCTCATTGACATAGATTGTCACAGTAGATGATTCAGAGCTGAAATAACACAAGATAAATCACCCTTAAATATTGATGGTCTAACCCTAAAGATGTAGATCCACATTCCAAAAATCCTTCTTATAATTATCAAATTACTACAAGGATCACCATTTCATTTCCCTAATATGAACCTCAGAGGAAAGTCATGGTGCTCAAGGAACGTAAGTAGATTTGTCATCATGTCACTTGCTATCAATCCTTTTTCTCATCTTCAAGTTGATCCAAAGAATCATTTATCAAAAGTGTATGTTCTTGCACAACTAGAATGACATATAAAAACTACAGATAGAAAGAAAGACAATCATTATATCCAGAATAAAAACAGTATATGATTTATAAAATTCATCTTTCTTTCCCATTTCCATATCATTTCATACGATTCATCATCAATGGGATATCATCCTAAGAGGTAGTCTCATCTATATCTATTTACCATAATCAAGTTTTCTCAATTGCAAATGAATACATCTTTATTTGATCCCAACATCTTTTTTTTCATTTCCATCATCACATACATTTCAACAAATATTTGCATAAATATTATAATCAACATCATTGTCATCATATGAAGACAACCCATCTTTGTCTCAGTATAGTCTTTCAATGTCATGTTTGCGTCCTCTTCCCCATTACATAGAAAAAGTTTGCCACTAGTTCAGGTACAAGATACTATTAATTTTGTCTGGACAATTAGACATCCAACCCGTAGTCACACCGAGTCAATTGCAAGAGTAGAACTCTACCAAATTAGCTATATCCCCCTAAGACAAGTGGATCATGCTTGAAGGAGTCATATGCTTTTTTTATTCTTTTCCCTGGTGTAGTTGGGCCATGTTGGAGTTGAAACAGAGGCCTTGAATGTGAAGTAAATCATCGCACCTATGATCCAACCAATTGGGAGAGAATCAATAGATTCTTTTTTAGGATCAATTCATCCTTCCCAAACGCAGCATACAACTCTCTGAGGTACTACACTCTACAAGTGTGATTGTTCCACCTTCTCCATTACCATGGAAAATTTTTGTCATTCATCATTCTCAAATAGGTCGATCATTCAACATACTATTATTCCATCTAATTCCTATATATTTGAATAAATCTCAAATGTATAAATATGCATATCACACATTTGATTTTATTTGAAATCCATCAGAGTAGACCATTCTGAAGATATAATATTCTGACATAAAATTACAATCTAATAACACATTCATATAAATCAATTTTTCTTGAACGTTATCTCCTAATTAAAGTAAACTATACTTATAGGCATTCCTAAATCTCTCCTTTGAGATCATTACTCATCAACATCACATAGCTCATTCTTTTAATGTTAGAGTTAGGTTCTTAGATCCATATACTAATTTTAATCATTTTCACTTCATTTCATATTCATTAGTTTCAACTTCTTTCATTTCATGTGCACTACTACACTTGAAAAAAATCATTTTAAATTTACTTCAAGAATAAAGTTTCTCTCACATTGAATTCATGTATTTTTTTATTTTAGTGTACTTTCATTCAGTTTAGGCCAACCTAAATATATTTAAAGTAAATGGATGAAATATTTCCACGTACTTATTTTATTAATATTTCATTCATTATTTATCATCACAGTTAAGTTAACCCTCGATCATTCCTCATATTGCATATAGATGAATTTACCATGTAATTTGAATTATAATGGCATTTTGGTTAATAAAAAAATACTTTATTCCAGTAAAACTCACAATTTAGAAAGTAAAACAAATTACAGTTACCTCTTCATGCCTCTATACTTCTAGTCATCTTCTCAACTCATTGATATGTAACTTGTATAAAAGTTTTGCATTCATGTGTGGTTTACTCATTGTTCCATAAATTATATTATAATAGATGAATTAGGCTTAGATTATCTTAATCATACTTATCACCTTGAGTTCAAGTATTGATACCTTCTATTGAACATTATACTCATTGTAAGATTACATACAAGTTTGGGTTTATTTGGCATACATGTCTTAATACTTGATTTCTATGGTTTTCATGAAGTTGATTTAATTAAATACATCACAAGAACCTTACTATTCACTAGTCTATCAAGGTGTGCAGGGTTTCATTAAAGATATTCACTCACATGGAAACCCTAGTTTATGTCAAACACAACTTTTTCATAAGTTATTAGAAAACATTAATTCATTGGCTCATTTAATTCAATTTGGAAAAACTAACCCTAGTCATGGAATTACTCCAACTAAAACACCCATACAGATCCCTATGTTTATGTAATATTTAATTCTAGCAATGATTTGGAAATTAAGATGAGAAATCATTCTTATTAAGTTCATACATGTTATTATACTTTTCATCTCAATTTGTAAGCATTAATTCACTAGGCCAGTTGTAGGCAATATATGCGTAAAACAAAATAGTTCTTTATCCATAAGATTTGTCACATATATTGAATCAATATATCATGAAATAGAAAAATACAAATAACAAAGAAGGAATCTAAATTAGTAAAAATCATTTTCCATAAAATCATGCCAATTAATTACTTAATTGCATACAAATGTTGATTATTTTAACCTAAAAGAATTAGATATTCAAGATGATTATAGATCAGAAGAGAGATACCAACACTCACCTCAAGTGCCATGAACCTTAAAAATGTTTCCCATACTTTAAATTTCTAGAAATTCACAAATCACCTAGGGATTGAACTCATCTCTTGCTCTTTTCAATTTAGGAACACTAGAATATGGGAATCAGAATCAAAGAAAGATAAATGAGGTTGATTTGATATTCTTTTGATTCAAATCATAGGAGGGACAGAATTTAGATATGAAAGAAAAGATTCACAATAATATCCTATCTAAAGAAGGTAAAGTTACTTTCTTTCATCACTTTTCAAAAGTTAAAACCGTTGATCAACATCTCTACCTCGTTCTACACTCAAACCCAAATTCTTTATATCTTTCAAGGGGTTCATTTCAATGGAATGGAGAAACAAATTGGGAGCTACTAGAGTGATAGGTTACTAGTATGGAGCAAAAAAGATGTTTGGGACATAGTAAATAATTATCACAATACATTTTGTTTTACATAAATCATATTTTATACCATAACAACTTACTCAAAACACGTTATTCAATCAACTAAATTGGCTCCCAAAATTTTGAAAATTTTGTATGGAATTTGAAATGAATTTTTAGAGATATTGTTGAATTTTATAACAGTCAAAATTACCAATAAATAAATATAAAAAACCACATGTTACAACCTAAGTTTCACTTGTATTTTAAATATTTGAGATGCAATTATTCTAGTAAAAGTTACTTGATTGGAAATTTGTGTGCTTTGTTTTTAAACAATGGTCTTCTTTCCAAATTTCTCTTGGATGCATGATTTTATGATTGATATTGATTTAATAATCCAATATTGGATGAAAGAAAAAGGGATGCGCATGTGAGAATTTTGTAGAAGATAATTGTTTGCATATGTGAAAATTTTGTAGAATTCTCTAGAAAGTGTCTTGGATGACCACTATTGACTATATTTAGGTCCCACATGGTTTCTAATAAGAAAATAAATCAAAATAAAGGAAATAGAAAAGAAAGAAAGATAAAAGATGAATTTTAAATTCATAATATATGCCTTACTATTGGATGACTTGCATATGAATAAAACTCTCTTTTCTTTTCAAATTTTGGTCCTAATGTTTTCTGACAATTAGATAAATTTATTTAAATCTTTCCTTCAAAATTTGAAAGAAAAAGGACAAAAGATGAGAGAGTTATGAATTAAATGTTTTTTGCTAATGTGAGAGGGATATGGAAGTAATTGTATTAAATGTCACATTTTTTCTTTAAAAGGGAAATAAGGGGGCAGCTCTCTAATAAGGGTGTGCACCCCGAAGAATGTGGATCTAAAGATAAATGTCCCAACCATCGCCTTCTACCTAGCCACTGAAAGGGGAAACCTAGTGTACAGTAGAACGGATTCCTCTCCTCTCTTCCCCTCTTCTCTTTAAATGTTTTCCCACGAAATAAAGTCCAACAAACTCAGGGAGAGAAGATGAATACGTCAAGACATTACAACACCATTACTTCACCATATCGAAGAATTACTCAATTTGTTTAAAACTCAAAGTTTTAGGGAAGAGAAATACTGACCTTTCCCACAACCCTCGTGCTTATATAAGGCAATGGGATGTTTTCTCTAGATTCATTGGTTCTTCCTCTCCCCTCAATTGCTCCAATTTCCTACAGCCCCACACCAACGATCAAGCCATCCCATTCGATAGAGTCTCATGCTTGCGGAAGGTAGAAGATGAGGAATTGTACCCCTCTGAACAGAGAGGATGGTGTTGGAATCCAAGTTGCACCACGATGGGTCTTTCATGATCTTCAGATCAATAAAACAATGGGTTTTTTCTCATCTTGCTATAAGTTCCATCACAATAGTTTAATGGTGAGTTTCTACCATGGGAATGCTTCCTCCTAAGACCCTTAGTCAAAGCTAAGAGAAGCTTTAAATTTTCCAGACTTGGGCGGACAAAGTAGGCACCTCTTCTACCTCATCTGAGCTAGTATGGTGAGGATAAACAACCAGGATGACCACAGCTATGGTGCTATCTGCCCTGGGTGGCACAACAAATTGGAATAAGAAGTGGACTTATGGATTTCCTATTTTACCGCCCTAGATTACACAGTGAATGGTGAAGACAATCTGCCCTTTTTCTCCTTTGTACCTATCATTTAACTCAACCACACAAGCACGTGTCACCATAATGACATGAGCCTATTGGCTATGCTCGGGCCCACAACTGAGATGGATATTCATTGATTGTTGGTGTGTCAGTTGTTAATTGGCCAGATTAGGTTTTGTCTTGTAAAATTGATAAAAAAATAATTGATAACTCAGATGAATACAAACTATATATGAAAATTGATCGGGAGAATGCAAGGAATGCTGAGTAAAGTGGGTGAGTGGAGGCCAATCTCCTTGTTGAACATCCTCTATAAGATCATCTCAAAGATAATGACAAATAGGATCAAGAACATTATGCCTGATCTTATAAGCATAAACCAATGTGCATTTTTAAAGGGAAGACACATTGCGGATGCTATCCTACTGGAAAATGACCTTGTTAGTGATTTCAGCAAGTAGGGTGTCCTTCCAAAATTCTGTTTCAAAGTGGATCTTAGCAAGGATTATGATACGATTAGTATAGAATATATCCTTTATGTGATAGAAAAGATGGCCTTCCCCCATGTTGGTTGCAATGGGTCAAAGAATGTCTAATTAATACTGCTTCTTTTCAAGTGCTTATCAATGGAAATATGTCCCCTATTATCAATGCATCCAATGGGATTAGTCCAGGTGACCCCTTGGCACCTTACCTCTTTGTCATAGGTATGCAAGGTTTGACAACAATTCTTAATCAAGCTGAGGCTGCTAAAATTATTAATCTCGTTAAGACAAATGACTACTCTGTGTCCCATATTCTTTTTGTGGATGACCTAATCATTTTTTCTCAAGCAACTACATCCAATGATGAAGGGGTCAAAGTGTGCTTAGGAAGGTTCAATAGAGTCTTTGGCCACCAATTAAATCTGGTTAAGATTCATCTCTTCACTAGTACTTTGACCTTGAAGGACATTCAAGGCATTCTTGGGGTCCATAATACCCAATTTACTATCACGTACCTAGGTCTCCCTATGTTTAGTGGAAGACTTACTAAAAGTCTTTGTCAACCCCTGGTGGACACATTGAAAAACAAACTGGAAGAGTGGAAGATGAAGGTTCTTTTAATGGTTGGGAGATAGGAAATGATTATCTCAACCCTCTCATCTTACCACCTATTTTGGACATGAACCTTTCTCGTACCTAAAGCTACCATTAATGAGGTTGAAAGATTATGTAGAAGATTCTTATGGATTGACTCTAATTACAACAAGATCCATATTGTTTCTTGGAATACGATCTGGTCTACTAAGATTGAAGGTGGACTTGACATCTGAAG
This sequence comes from Alisma plantago-aquatica, assembly GCA_963693085.1. Taxonomy (NCBI): domain Eukaryota; kingdom Viridiplantae; phylum Streptophyta; class Magnoliopsida; order Alismatales; family Alismataceae; genus Alisma; species Alisma plantago-aquatica. The sequence goes on from OY856409.1 coordinate 1,851,523,214, forward strand.
AATGGAAGATTGGATATCTACTGTCTTTATGAAGAACCTATAGGATATAGAAAATCACAAAAACTCCTTATGGGTTAAATGGGTTCATAACAAGTATCTGCTTCATAAATTTGTTTGGTTGTGTGATCTAAAACCCCAGATTGGGTGGTACTGGAAGGCCTTGGTCAGGTTCAAAGACATTGTAAGACACTTGGTACTCCTTGAGGTGGGAAAGAATTTAAATATTTTTATGTGGAAGGATCCCTGGATACAAGGATGCTTCCTAAATGATGTCCTTAGAGCTGAGCTCTCTCTCCAGTCTGACTTCCAAAAATTCCAGCCTCTAAATGCTATTATGTCAAATGGGGTATGGTGCCTCCCCGAGAAAAGAGGAACTAAAGAACTAAAATAGATCTGTATGAATGTGCAAATCACTGAAGAAGACAAATGCTACTTCAAGGACTTGAACAACTTCTCCCTGAAGGGTGCATGGGATCTCTGCAAATCGCATAAACCAGTACTGCCTTGGGCATAATGGCTATGGAAGTGCAAGCTACCTAGATGTATGACCATCTAGTATTGGAAGATGTTTCATAAAAAACTAGTGACTGGACATTTTCTTCAGGAAAGAGGTTTCTCCCTGTCTTCCAGATGTTGCCTCTGTAAGGAGGAGGTGAATCTCTGGATCACATTATGTGGAACTATCCTTGTAGTGAGAAACTATGGTGCAAGGCCAGAACATAAATATCCTTCATGCCAAAAATCCTAGAGGACGTTTTAGCAACTCAGAATAGATCAGAGTAGGTCATACATATTCTCATTATGTACCACGTTTGGTACATGAGAAATAATGTCCTTTTTTATGACAAGCACCCAAGTGCAAACGAAACATGGAGCCTTATTAAACAAGACTTCAAAAGCTTAAAATTTTATAGATAGGATTTCTTATTTCCATACACTTGTACATGAATTTTGGCAATTTTGAAATGAAAGAGAGGCACCACACTTAACAATTAAAAAAAAAAGAGAATGCAAGGAATGCAATAAAAATATGATCAAATCCAATATCTACTTCTAATTTGAAAAATACCTAAAGTTAGCATCTTTAATGTGTTAAATGTATAAGAACCCTAAGTTTTAGGTTTTGATTATTCTAATGTGTCCAATTGATATTGATAATGAAAGAATGATCTTTTATGGATAAAAAAGACAACTTGAATCAAATTTGAGATTAATAACTCATTAAATGATGAATTAAGGTTTCCTTGTAATGAAACATGCAACTAAAGTTAAGGTTAGGGTTTGTAACCTAAAAGAGCATGAAAAGTGATAATTATGATTTAGGAAGTTAAAACCCTAATGAAACCCTAAAGTCAACCTGAAACCCTAACTTGAAACCCAAGTCAGTTTTTTTGGTAATTTGGATAAAATAATGATACATGGGTGTATTGCTTTAACTTTCAGGATAACTTTTCTTAGTTGATGGACTAATTGCTCTTACTTAGACATCTAGAACTTCTGATCAAGGTATGTGGATGTGATTAAGATTACTCATCTTAGTTTCATGACATTTTTTGAGGTTTCACTAATTTTCTTGAAATTAACTACTTAGATGAACTTTAATTCTTGCAACTATAAAGTGACTATGGCTATCACCATATATATGTGCATGACTAGCACAAATCCTAATCATCCTTTGTAGCTTTGTGTATATGTGAGAAATTTTTGATCTAGGTATTGGTCTACCTTGGGGTAGGATAAATATATTATCATGAATCGAGGTTTGGTCTACCTTTAGTAGGATCATACGAGTATACAACTCTAGGTCCATGTCTACCTTTTGGGTAGGACCTAAAAGGGCTATTGAGGAACTACCATATGGGGAAGGTAGTATCCCTATCAATTGTAGGGACAAAAAAGAGGATAGATCAACATTGAGTAGTTATTTTAAAGATGTAAAGTTCGATCTGTTAAACAATAATTTTCTTGCAATATGTTGTTACAACTAGATGCAAACATTTTTTCCCCATATACTAGTATAATTTGTTATACTGACTGACATTTTGTTTGTCCAAATTTTAGGTTGATCTATTGTTATATCTACAAGATTAATGGAAAGTGGATATTCCATTGAAGGTGACATTGAAAAAGAACAAGGCTATATAATGTTTGGAGGAATATAGTTAGATAGTTATAGCTTTGGGTAAACTCCTAAAATCCCTTTTTTGAACAAGTATGTGAAAAAAAATTATGTCTTGCATTAAGCTTAGTTGTTGTAGAATTTATGAATTATTTTTTATTATTTAAAAAACCATATGATCCTATTTGGGATAAAGGCTCTAGCTTCTTGGTCTTCCATAATTGGGGGTTGCCGAGAGGTGGGTCATTACATATGGCATCAACGCTTGATTTTCCATATAATCTCTAATAATTATTAAATTTTACAAATTCATTAGAACCCAAAGGGAGTTATTAGAGAATTTTCCAAAGATGGAGGTGTCTAGAAAAGGATCACAATCTGGGGGATGACAAATTTTTCCTCCACCCTGCTAGCCAATTTACGAGGACTCCTACAATCTGTGTGACTGCATGGCCAAAATCTGAGGATTTGACACGAAATACGATACCTCTAGGAATTTCTTATGTTCCTTTCATCCCGTCTTTACCCTCTTTCACTGAACACATTTTAATTTCTTAAGGTTTTCTCTCTTTCCACCTCCTCCAGAGTTTTGGGGATAAGAGTGTTAAGGATTAAGCCATCCTCTGTAAAAGAACTAAAGTGGAAATAATGATAAAGAGAAAAATTTGGATGGGTTTCTCATCTATAAAGGTAAACCCTAGATGGACTAGCATTGGTAAGGGAAAAAAACCTCATTGGGTCACGGGAATCACAAAACCTAAGGTGCAAGTTATAAACACTAACCTCAACCCAAAACCTTAACACTACTACATAAAATGATTTTTACAATGGGAGATAGACAACAGTTCTGATGATTATGTTGTAGTTAGCATACTTATCACAACAAGCCCATTTTTGTGTTGTATATTGTATATTTTATACAACACAAGTCATTTACAACATGTCAAACCTGTTGTAGTATAGGGGGATACTATAACAACTGCTAAAGTGTTGTAATAGGTTGTAGTATCACAACATATTCAAAACCGTTGTAAAAGATGTTATTTACACAACATATTTTGACCCATTGTAATAGTCACATGTTGTAATAGACCATCATTACACAACGCAGACTCACCCGTTGTAGTATGTATTAATTATACAACAGGCCTTTACATGTTATATTTGGTACATGTTGTAATAGACCACCATAATACAACATATTAAAACTCGTTGTTATATCCCAACATGAGACAACAGACTCCAACTTGTTGTTATATATTATAATTACACAACATGTTGTAACATGTTGTAATATCCACACATAAAACATCGTTGTAATAGACCTCCATTACACCAGGTAAACTAAACCATTGTAATATACTATTATTACACAACATGATATCACCTGTTGTACTATCTACATATTGCAAAAGACCATAGTTAAACAACATGTCATATACACATAATTCTCTAAAATTTTCAATTATTTGTGTATAATATGCAAATTTTTTATTAGATGTATGGTACACCTGAATTTCATATTAAACCCATATTTTCCCCGAATTTTATGAATTATTCATGTTTTATTCGTCATTTATGCATTTTCACGTATTATCCCGAACAAAACAATTTATTTCCGAATTGTTTAAAAAAATACACACTTAGCATTGTTTCATGTTTCAATATTTTCTAAAGAATATTTCCCCTCAATCACTACTACAAAACTCAACAAGGTCGAAGGATTTTTCCTCAAGGACATAATCCTTGACAAGTGTATTAATTTTTCCGAAGGCTTATCCCTGACCCTTGTGATGCTATCCTTGATGAGTATATTAAATTTTCCCAAAGGCTTATCCCTAACCTTATGGAAATGTATCCCAGACTATTATTTAATTTACCCAAGGATTGCTCCTGGCCCTCATTAACTTTTTTCCTAACCAATATTAACTATATTAAACAAACCATTATCTCTTTTACTTCCGTGAAGAGGATCCATTTGATTGTGGACATTTATACTTTTCTTTTTGGATAATCATAATTGTTTAAATGGATCAGCCGTTGATTTTAAACAACAATTGCAGTTTCCTTTTTTGTACCTTATTGAATCCTAATTCATTTAGACGGTAGATTACTTTCCAATACATGCCTCCCTTCCGTTCTATATCTACCGCTCCGAAAACAAAAGAACGGCGCCAAACCCTTGCTCTCGCTATCACTCCTACTCCAGAAATAGAACGACGCCAAAGTCCCGCCTCCAAAACCAGAACAAGCACTCCCTCTCCTTGTGTCGCTGCAAGTCTTCTTTTGTCTGGTCTCCCGTTGTAATAGCTACATGTTGTAATAGACCATAGTCACACAATATGCTATAATCCATTGTTATATGCCAAGATTATACTATAGACTTTGACTTGTTTTATATACCCAAAACCGAGCTAAACCGAATTTCTTATTAGAGAATTTTATCATGAACATGTAATCAAATAATTATTTTTTCATATAAAATTATTGTCAAATATGGGTCCGAGTTCTTTTTGGAATTTAATTTTTTTAATATGGGTTGGTTTCAGTTTGAGAGGTCGATTGAACAAAAATTAATTTTGTGTGTTCATGGGAATGGCAATTTTTTCACTCTGGGTAGATGTTTTGACCCGGAACCGACCACCCAATATTATATCACACGAAATATAATCATGAACATCTAATCAGAGATTTGTTTTATATTCATTGTCAAATCTGGCTCCGAGTTTTCTTTCGAATCTAATGTTTTCAATTTGGGTCGTTCTCAATTGAGACACCATTCGAACAATTAAAATCTAGTTTTGCATTTGGGTCCGACACTGACAATTGAACTCTCTAACTGGGCCATGTTTTGTCCCAAAACTGACTGACTCGAAACCAATGTTTAACACCCTGTGTGATATTATAACAGAGTAACTAATCAACCTCTATATTTACATGTTATATATATGTATCTACTATTTTACATACAAAATAGCCTTTGAATTATTTTGCTCGAAAAAAATTCAATTTTAGATTGGGTCCGAGATTGACAGTTAAACAACCTGGACCGGTTCATTTTTTTTAACCCAGAACTAACAATTATTTAACACCCTTATGTGATATTATTGTAAAATAATTATTAACCTACATGAATCATATACATTGCATATATGTACATGTACATGTATAGTACATGTATAGATCTAATTAATAAATAGGTGTCACATAATGTTAAAACAATTCAACACCCGCGCTTCCTCTTTTCCTCCGCATGCCCGTTTCCCTCAAAATTCACTCCTTCCTGCTATCAGCAGTTTCCACCGCAAACTACCCGCCATCCCAGAGCTCCGTAGAGCATCCATACTCCTGCGATCAATAGTTTTCACCGCAAACTGCCTTCACATCGCCGCCATCCCACTACTTCTCTGGAAAGCACTACCTTGGAGAGACCGACGACGACTCGACTCCACTACCATGGAGAGACCACTGACAATGCCTCCTCATTCACCAGAAAGCGTCGTTGTCCTCTGCAATTTCTTCGCCAGAAAGCATTTTGCACCCACCTCTACTTTGAGCTCACTTCAATCCAAGGTAACCTCCTGGTCTGTCAGTTTAACGGTTGTTCAGATTTTTCCCTTAGGCTTTCATTGATTCTCCGTAAGTGGGAGGAAAATGAAAGGAACTACAGTTCCCAATCAAAATTCACCCCTTTCTGGCCGCCGGATCGGGTCTTCTGGACTGTAGGCGTTTTGGGTCACGGGGTGACTACTTCAGGGCAGTGGCTACATCTCCAATGCAGCATCTTTTGGTGGAGGTGCGATGATATCCAGGGTGATCTCATGGAGGTCATATATTTCTTGTCTAATTTCCACAAATCTTCTCCCAATATAGGCTCGTCAAGGTTTCTCTATGTTCCTTATTCAGCTTTCCTTCTATTCTAGTTCTTTTGCTTAGACAGACATTTCCTGTCCCCCGCTCATGTGAAGGTTGTGGTCCGCCTCATATTTTGATGGGGTGCAGCTTCATAGATGGGCATGGGTTCAATTCTCCTTTTTTCTACAATTTTTTTGTTGATGCCTAGGTTGTCTGGATTATCAGCCACAACATTGATGTTGGCATTCTTAAAACCAGTGTGGCGAGATGACATGCTTGTGTTCATGATGGGTTCTATCATCTTCTCCTATTCAAGCTTTGTTTGTGTCTGTACTACAACATTTCTATTTGTATCTGTTATAGATCTTGTACCAGCCAGAGCTTCTCCTGGGGCACTAAGCCACTAATGTCATGGGTAGTTGTTTGAGGTTTGACCACTACTTCTTTGAATGTCCTAGGGATAGTAGTGGTGGGTGTGATCAATGAATGTTCTGCTTCATTCCCTATGAGATTTACTGCCTCATGTGTGGGGGATTTCTTTTTCTTTGGTTTTGTCACCATTTTCTTTGGGAGGCGCAATATCACTTTTTTCTTTGACAGGTTTTCTATTGAAGTATCTTCTACCTACTTCATTTGTGGTCTTGTCAGTGTTTTCTTGCTGATAGTTTGGATGGGTTTAGTTGTATCCTTCATTTTTAGGATTTCATCCTCCCCGAATATGAGTTTTTCATAATCAAATTGCACATTTTGGGGAGGGGCAAAAATCATTGGATTTGTAGAATCAGTAGAAATATTTTAACTTCTGCCTCTTTAAGACATTGGTGGCGGTCAGATACTTGGCTTTACTAGTGTTTACCCGTCAGATCTGAGTAAGAACTTGAATTCAGTGTGGTATCCTAGAAGGTGAGCGATGTAAGTGACAAGCCTCCCATGTAGAAGAGGTCACGAGAGCCTTACGGCCCAATTGCTTCTACTAGCGTATCAATTAGTTTTCATCTGATATTGATCAGCTTGCCTTCTATGATTTTCCATAGGACGTGGAAGCCCATTCTTGTCATGTTCTGTGTGTATGTACTGAAGAACAGGGTGTTGGAGAAGATTTTGTGTAATACTCGCATGAACCCAAAATCCATCATAGAAGCTTTTCACTGCCCCAAACAATACTGACTTTCTTCACATAATTTCTCCCATGTTTGGTCAGTGAAAAAGCCTCAAATTTATTTATTTTCTTTTGCTCTATTGGCTCTTTCTATTTGTTTGTTAGAGTCCATTAAAATGGAATTGAGACATTTCTCGGTGAGCATATATTCTTCTTTCACAACTCACACACTAATTTGTAATGTCCCCCACACTCTTTCGCCTCTTCCTTTATTATAGGCAGCTTCTTCAGAGATGACATGAATTCTAGGGTGAGTTCATTGTAGGATATGTGCATGTTGAAGAACATTTTGTAGATTCCTTTCGTTTCAAGACTCTCCTTCACTCTTTGATGAATCCCCAGTCTTTCTAGGGTGTCTATAACATCCATTTGTTCATCATCTCTGGGTAGGAAATAATTATCAGATTGTTCCTTATAAACCACATTTATTGTTTATGGAACAACCCTTGGTGAGAACTTATATAATAGTGACGACTACTTGATGTGTTACTACTTCTTTTGTATTATCCATTGTTGACATCCTAGTCACTTTCCTCAGTATGTCTTAGGGAGGGGGCTTGATTCCCTCCTTTTCTTTGGATTCTAGACTTCATTAGATGGCATATATTCAGAATTCTCAGTCCACCTAGACTCAACCTAGTTGGAGGATTCTTTAGGAATTGGCTCATATATCATTTTGAGTCTATCTACAACTACTTGGATCTAATGCTTTCTGGTTAGGCTCCATGTGGATCTTGATATAAGCAACTTCTTCATCTTTTAATCTTTCAATTCTATCTATTTCTTCCTAAGTCATGTTGGCTATAATTTTGTTGGACTCACTTTCTTGACTAGACAGACCCTTTTTGGTGCCTTGTTTTTTTCCTGTATTACCTTCCATTTTAATAATTATTTTCTATGTGGATACTTGTGTATCTCTTGTAGGGTTAGGCCAACAATTAATTTCATATTTTAGAGTTAAGTATATGATCACAAACTAATGGTTTGTCAAGTAAGATCAAACACATGATGGATTTACTTAGGAGTTAGACAATTGATGGTTAGAGGAGAAAGACCAACTGATGGTTTCCCCTGGATACCTTAAAAAATGGAGAATCGATGGTTCCACAATGTTTGTGTGTGTAACACCTTATGCAGTTGATAATCCATTACGTGCAGTAGCTGATGGAAGGGTGTATATATCTACTAGATTGTAGCCATTATATTTTTGCTAGTAGATTCAACTATAGTAGCCATTATATTTTTGGCCTGACCACATTATGGTTGATCATTTCTTTATATACCTAATTCACTAATACCCCAACATCCAACCATTCCTATGGTGAATTGGACTTTGATCCATAATGGGGGTTGTGACTTTCATTTTCCATGCATTTGTTAGCCATGTTTCTAATTTTTATATGGGTCTAATTTTCCATATGGTATGAATTCCTTGACCATGCAGTGTTATATGGTACTAATTCCTTGACCATGAAATGCCTAGATTGATATGCGTTCATCGATTATTGTGGACCTAGGATTAATCTATTTGATAAACAAGTGGATGTCGATAGAAAGTTAGTCAATTAACCATACTAGGGCCTGACATCCAGTTGCACTAGCATATTACAGATCAATACACTTCTTATTAGGTCAATGGTTATTAGAACTAGTCTAACAAATTCTAAAAAAGTAATTCAAATCTAAGCCCTATAGTGGTATTCCTTTCCTTAACATTAACCAGAGTTGTCAGACTCGAACCGGTCAGCAAACCAGTCAGGCCTCTGGTTCATGGTTCACTGGTTCAACCAGTGGCTTGACCAGTTCAACCGGTGACATCAGCATGACACCTTAAATTATATTTATAACCTTATAATATATGAAAAGTCAAGGAAAAAGTAAACAAATGTAGGAGAATATCAAAAACTAGAATAGAAATTACAATAATTCATTTGGGAAGTGCATTTCCTATGTCAAATAATCAAGTAATCAAATTAAATTTATTTAATATGAGGTGATACCACAGTAGGAAAATAAATATAGACAGTAGAACTAGGCTTTTCTATAGTCATTCACATGGCAGGATAGTAGGAGAATGCTAAAGAATGACAAATGGTAGGTAGAATATTTTAGCTGTATGGAAACATTACTAGGGAGAATAGATGACAAAGAAGAGAGGCACCAAAGAAATTGTAAGAGGATCAATACAACAAAAAAAGGCAGCAGCAAATAACAGCAACAACAGAAGCAAATGCTAGCAGCAAACTATTGATGACAGGAAAAGGAGGATAAGGATGAAGACAAGAAAGAGGAAGAATAGGGGAAAAGGGGGGAGGGGTGGCATGTACTGGAGCAATAAAAAAATTAGCAAAAATTCTAGCAAGTCATTGGTGAGTCAGACTCAACCGGTTCAGTAAAAATCAGACCGGTTCATCGGTTCAACCAGTCGGTTGACCGGTTTTTGACTGGTTCAAAGGGATTTCCAGCTTTGGGGCTAAACCGAACCACTAGAGGCACCCATTCCCGGTTCAACTGGTTGAACCGGCCGGTTTGGTTCGGTTCTAATAACCATGACATTAAATCATTATTGGTGTCTACCAATCAATTTTTGTCATCCTTTTTTCCAGCATACATTATAGTTGGGTTCTAGTTAAGGTCATTTGTCATTAGTATGAATCGAGCTAAATATGTTATGAATTTATTCAGGTATGCAACAACCTTCTTATTTTATTTTTTTACTAATTCATGTTACCTATTCACTATGGTTGTCCAAGCATGAATAATTCCATGTGAATGTCATACTATAAGTGGATCTTATTATTGAGGTATTCCCATTAATTATGTACATACAAAAAGATCATGCTTTTCTATCCATGTTTGCATTAAATGTCCTTTGTTGAGACGTGCCCATTTAATTCAGCTTTTCCCATTGTGTCTTGTTAGCTATTCTTTTTGTAGTAAATCATACACACCATGCAATGTTGGTGGCATCCAATTGCTAGGGGACAACATGTCATTGGTTGATTCAAATTGGTTTTGAGCCAATTATCCTTCACAATGTGGCATTGGATCCAAAACACAAAAAAAATTGGTGGGAAACTTGGGAACTCATATAGAACTTGAAAATTTGTTAGGAAAGTAATAATTTGAAGGGAAGATCTAAAAACTTAAGGGGATGATTAGAAACTTGAAATAGCATAAGGTTAAGAACCAGAATATCAACTATGCCTTCCTGAAATTTTGCCCCATGCGCCATAACATAGATCTGAATATCACTCCATGCGTCTTGCTTGCAACTATGCCTTCCCTACAAGAACTATCCACATATTTTTACTCACCCCTTTTATCATTGTGCAACAATGGATCGAAAGTGGATGTCTTCAAATCGCTTATCTGAAGAGTATGAAAAAGGAGTGGATGAATTTGTAAGGTGTGCAATTGAACATGCAAGAAATGATACTAGACTTCTTTGTCCTTGCACAAAGTGTGATTTCGATAAGAGGATTAACAAAGACGCATTGCATCATCACTTATTTCGAGACGGAATTGATACGACTTACACGCGATGGATACATCATGGCGAGAGGGAAGATTTTCATATTGTAGATCAGAGTGAACAATTTGAGGGAGGCGAAGGAGACACATTGCAGGACATGGCTTACAATGTAGAAGAAAAGATACGAGTATGTCCTAAAATGTTTGAAAGGTTAATGACTGACTCTGAAACACCATTATACAATGGATGTGTCAAGTTCACCAAATTATCTGTTGTTTTAAAGTTATATCACCTGAAGGCGAGCAATGGTTGGTCTGATAAAAGTTTTATGACCTTGTTACATCTCTTGAAAGATATGCTTCCTGAGGATAATGTGCTTTCTCGTCGCACTTATGAGGCAAAGAAAGTGCTTTCATCCATGGGCCTTGATTATGAAAAGATACATGCATGCTCCAATGATTGCATTTTGTATCGAAATGATCATGCTTTGAAGGACAGTTGTCCAGTCTGTGGAGAACCACGATACAAGAAGGATGGAAGCCCTAGTAAGGTGTTTTGGTATTTACCAATAATACCAAGATTTAGGAGCTTGTTCAATAATGTTGATGATGTGAAGAAGTTGGTTTGGCATGCTGAGGATAGAAAAAGAGATGGTTTTCTTAGACACCCTACAGATTCTCCGCAATGAATGACAATCGATAATATATTTCCAGAATTTGGTGGTAATCCTAGAAACTTAAGACTGGCACTTTCTGCAGATGGAATGAATCCCCATAATTCCGAAAGTCATAGTACATGGTCTGTAATTTTGGTTATATATAATCTTGATCCAGATGTATGCATGAAACACAAGTATATGCTTTTGACTTTGCTGATTTCAGGACCAAAGCAGCCTGGAAATGATATTGACGTTTACTTGGCTCCACTTGTTGAAGATTTAAAGATTATGTGGGACAAGGGTGTTGAGTTGTATGATGCATACCGCAAAGAGAATTTTAATATGAGGGAGATGCTATTTTGTACGATAAATGATTACCCGACATATGGAAATCAATCTGGGTACAGTATCAAAGGACATATTGGTTTCCCTATCTGTGAAGACGAGACCTCTTTCTGCCAACTAAAACATGGGAAGAAAACTATTTATCTCAGCCATCGTAGGTTCTTGCCTAAGGATCATCATTATCGTAGAGTGAAGAAAGCTTTTAACGGAAAAGTAGAACTACGAAGAGCTCCAAAACCATTAATTGGTCAAGAAATCTTCACTAAGGTGAAACAGTTGAAAGTAAAATTCGGAAAAAAGAATAAATCTCCAATTCTCAAAGGTCTCTACAAGAAGAGGTATATATTCTTTGATCTTCCTTATTGGAAGTCTTTATATGTGAGGCATTGTTTAGATGTGATGCACATAGAGAAGAAAATATGTGATAGTCTGATTGGAACATTACTTAATATCCCATGGAAGACAAAAGATGGCCTCAAGGCAAGATTGGACATGGTTGACATTGGTATTCGAGATAGATTGGCTCCATAAATGAGGGGAAGTCAGACCTACTTACCCCCAGCATGTTACACACTTTCAAAGTCTGAGAAATTTGTATTTTGCGGGTTCCGAAAAGGAGTTAAGGTTCCAGAGGGATATTCTTCAAACATGAGTAGATTTGTGGATATGAAAGATTTGAAACTATTGGGCTTGAAATCACATGATTTCCACATCTTAATGCAACAGTTTTTTCCATTGGCTATCCGTTCCATTTTGCCTAAGCGGGTTAGAACTGCAATCACTAAACTTTGTATGTTCTTCAATGCTTTATGCTCAAAAGTCATTGACCTTGAGTCGTTGGACTCATTGCAAAATCATATCATCATCACTTTGTGTCATCTTGAGATGTACTTCCCTCCTTCATTCTTTGATGTAATGGTTCATTTGACTGTGCACTTGGTTAGAGAAGTCAAACTATGTGGTCCGGTATTTTTACGTTGGATGTATCCGTTCGAGTGATATATGAAGCTATTATAGGGGTATGTGAAGAATAGATATCGACCCGAGGGTTGTATGGTGGAAAGCTACATAGTAGAAGAGGCTATTGATTTTTTTGTCCAACATTTATTCAATGTTGAAGCCATTGGTCTTCCTAAATCATGACATGTCAGAAAAATTGATGGACAAGGCAGTATAGGATGCAAGTTTGTACGACTTTCAACTGATGAATTACACACAGTGCATGTGTCTGTCCTTCGTAATACAACCGAGGTTGAACCATATGTTAAAGAACACATTGATTATTTACAAACTCGTTGCCGATCTAAGAATGAGAAGGATATAATGAACTTACACATCTGTTGTTTCGCCAAATGGTTAAAGAATCATATTAGGGAACAGATTGATCATTCACCAAATTCTGTTTCAAAGACCTTGAAATGGTTATCTGTGGGGCCTAAATCAACCGTGTTGTCATTTGCTAGTTATTTTATAAATGGATACACTTTCTATACAAAATATTACGATGACAAAAGCACGATGCAAAACAGTGGGGTGTCTTTGGTATCCGAAGCTTTGCACATTGCTAGTGCTAAAGACAAAAATCCAGTCTGGTGTGACATGTCATATTATGGTGTGATCCAAGATATATATGAGTTGGACTACAACACGTTTCAGATTCCTATTTTTCATTGCAAGTGGACTGAAAATGATAAGGGTGTACGCACAGAAGATGGATTGATCTTAGTGAACCTAGATAGGGAGGGATGTAAACACGATCCATTTATAATGGCATTACAGGCAAAACAAGTTTTCTATGTGATAGACACGGCTAACAAGGGTTGGTTTGTAGTCTTATCTCACAGAAGAAGGCCCCATGAAGGAGATAATGATGACGATGACATCATTTTCGAAGAAGAAACTTCTTTGTCTTCAATCATTCCATCTATGTCTGTAAATGATGATCTTGTTGTTGAAGAAGAAGAGATATGTGCTCGAGAAGATCATAATGACGGGACATTTGTTGATGATGTCAGTGTGCATAAAAATAAAAAATAGTGTACGCATAAGTGAGAGTAAGTATTAGCATTTTCTTGATATGCACTAATATCTTTCTGTAATGAATGTAAATATGTCTTAAATTTTGTAAGATTTTATTATGTTGTTTTATATGCAGTTTGCTAATATTTTGTTGTACCAAATTTTGTTGTAGATGTCTTCCAATGAAGACGACTCAATCACCACAATGATTAGTAGGGGCCGTACCACAATGCCTAAAGTTTCGAGAAAGAGACGTAAAGGACAAAAGATTCAAATGGAATGGAATTCAGAAGGACAACCAATTGGGAAAACCCGAAACATTTTCAAAAGCTATATTGGAGTCGCATCTCGAGAACGAGTTCCAATCAACATCGATACTTGGAGTGATGTGGGAGAAGGTCTCAAGGACCTTATTTGGGAAGAGATTGAGGTGAGTATGTAGACGTTAATATTTTTTGTATAAAAATATTATATTATATTTTATGTGTATGTGATTTTGTTATTTGTATGGTGTTTTTTCGATTGGATCTGTCAGAAAGTAGTAGGTATTACAAAGAGACAATGATAGATGGAGGGAATTCAAATCTCGATTATCAAGAAAATTCATGAGGGACGAAGATGGAAACATATTCTAACACCCACCCAAAGAATATGATTTTATATCTGCAGATCAATGGGAGGATTTTGTCATGAGTCGATTGACCGAAGAATTTAAGATGATAATATAAACTAGTGTAATTTTGTTGTTTTGCTTGTAAGACATTTAAATATATTTTCATATTTATTGTTCATAAAAATAACCAGAGAAGAAGTAAGGCTGGAAGAGAATTATCGTCAAAGAATGTGTATCGGCCTAGAATTTCTCATAAGGGATATGTTGGCCTAGAGCAAGAAATTGTAAGATTTGATTCGTTTTAAAGCAATTTGTGAAATTTCATATAGAGGTATAAAAGTATTGTGGTTTTATCATATTATAAACAGATCAGTGAGAATAGTTTAGATCTAGTTATTTCAAAGATTTCTAGAGCAGAAATATGGAAAAGAGCTAGAATGGACAAAACTGGTGTTGTTACTAGTGACAAGGTCAAGGAAGTGGTGTACAAGATTGTAAGTTTAATTTATTATCTTGTTGATTTTTCATCATAATATATAGTTTTTATTATTTTTACATATGTATGTTTTATATTTTGCAAGGAAGCTCTATCTCAGGAAGTTTCTGAGGGACTCGTTAGTGAGAAGGGATGTAATGATGTGTTAACAATGGCATTGGGAAAAAAAAGAATCACGCAGGACATGCGAGAGCAACCGGACCAGGAACAACAACTACAAAATATTGTGGAACTGTGGCTCGAACAGATGATCAACCATCCCATATGTTGTTACAAATGCAACAGACCATTAAAGCTTTGGCCATGAAGATCAAGTATCTTGAAGGGAAGAATATGAGCAAGGATCTCGAGAATGTTGGGGATACAGACCAATACCTTACTTCCAAATCTAATTGTCGACTTGCAAAATTCTCACATCTACCTAAGGTAATCAACAAGTCTGTTATGTAGTAAATGTTAGAGATAGTGATTTCTCATGTTGACAATATCTATATTTGAATTTTGTAGGGCTATCACAAGTGCATTTTGATGTTGGATAATCCATTACATTCAGTAGCTGATGGAAGGGTGTATATATCTCATACAAATGAGCCAATTATCCTTCACAATGTGGCATTGGATCCAAAACACAAAAAAGTGATAATTGATACCTCGTTGCTTCCTGAAGAAAGTGTGCCAATACCTTTAGATATGGCTGAAGTTTATCAAGTTTGTCAAGGCATAGGCACCTACCTTCCTTGGCCTATAGAATTGATCAAAATAAATATGAAGGTATATGCGATAACTTGACTGCGTTTTTATTAATTTATTGAAATGAATCATGTATATTAATAAACAATATTATTTATTTTTTATAATCATATGCAAGGAATCCCAAGACTCATTATCTCAAAGAAAAGTCAGGGAATCAATAAGCACACAAACAAGAAATTCAAAAACTAGAAAAAATTGTGATGAAGTCTCAAGTCCCATCAAGCCAACATGCAAAAAGCCTCCAACGAAGCAGAAACTGTTGATGGTGTATGTGGAAGATGATGAGAATCGTAACATCTCTCTTTAGATGTCTGAAGATGTAGTAGGTTACAGACATGAGCTAATTATCACACTAGAATTGGTTAAAATATGCCATGATAAAGACCAACTAGAAGCCTCACACATATCATTGTACATAAAGTAAGTTTCTATACAAGTACAAAGACTAATTATGTGTTTCTATACAAGTACAAAGACTAAATATGTGTTTTTTTGTAGGCATTTGTTCAACAAAGTGACCTCGGGAAATATATTTAATATATTTGGATTTATATGTCCACATTTTATAGATCCGTTATACAATGATAAAGTGGAGACTTGGGCGCAGTACATAGCAGATCAGTTCATTAGAGGGAAGAAAAAAAGATTAGAATTGTTCTTTATACCTTATAATGTGGGGTACACATACATTTTGTCGATTTTCTGTTATTTGTTTACTTTAAATGTTGCTTAAAAATACATTAATCTTAAAATATAATACTCATGTATGCGTAGGGGACATTGGATACTTTGCGTCTTCGACCCTATGTGGGGTAAGTGCCACTATCTTGATCCGTTACGAGGAAAATTATGTGGGAACGTGGAAAAACTCATGGAGTTGTAAGTACTTCATAAAACAATTTCAATTACATAATACATGTATTGAAAGTTCCATATATAGTTACTAATGCATATAATTCTTGATATGAATTTGAATAGGACTCATCAAGTTTTTCAAAAGAGATATGTGCAATATAGGAAGAATTCAAAATGGGAAATTATCAAGGTAATTTACCTTTTTGATCCAGAAAAATACTGCTTTTTGATTCACCAATAGAAGTGTTGTTCCAGAAAATATCATATTTCAACACATCACCTTTCATATAAAAAAATTGATTGGTTACAGATGATACTTTACCATTTAACATTAACTTGGAGTAATACACATTAGATGTCGAATTTTGATATCCCATTAAAAAATAGATGAGTCTTTACACTCTTTTGTAGTGATAAAATACTTATCAATGTTTGACACTAAATAATGATGGTCCATTGTAGCAAAAAAAAGTTAATATTTTTAATATCCCTTGTCTAGTCTACTACTGTCTAGAAACAAATTGAACTTCCAAGCAACCGTCAACTCCAGACCTAAAAAAATACATCAAGATAGTAAGACACATTAGAGTTATTAAGGGAGTCCAGTATACTATGAAACAGTTGGAGTCGAACCTTTTAGATTTCTGGAAAGGGTACTAATATATCATTTTTTTAAGCCAAAAGATCATTACAAATATCATAGCCCTCTTGTCATAAAATTATTTGTAGTATGTTAGATACAAAATTTCATTTTGATCTAAATATCAGGAACCACACAAGCATAAATCTCTCTTAGAGCATATGAAGATTGTTAATGATCAGAACAGACTGTAGATATCCTCTAATTTTTTAATTAGTATCATCATAATTCTAGAACAGTATGGACAGCTATGACTACCCTATGTTACAAGTGACGTTTCAATAAGTGGTTCGGAAAATAGACCAGCTTTTTAAAAGTTGAATACAACCTATACCAAAATCTCAAAACTTACACCACTATAAGGGTTCAGGAGGGTCATAACTACTACTGGACCATAGATCAAGAAGAGACTATATAACCTGAGCAGAACACATCAGCAAAAGCAAAGTAAGAAAACATACTATTTGAAATTTGAATTACTAAGGAAACCATATCCACAACAGGATAGATATTTTGGACTGTATCCAGAACTCAAGACATTTCTTAAGCAGAATTGTTAACAAAATGTGTTCAAGTAGTAGGCACCTACTTGAGGTTAGTGTGGTTTGTTGGACCCCATGGCTGACAGAGATTATTCTTGCATCGAATTGAGATCCTTTTCATGGCTTCTTTTCTGTTAGGGAATCCATGAGTGATTGCTATTGAGGTTAGGGTCTCAAGAACTATAGCTCATGGTAGCTAGTCTTATGCCTCCACTTCAGTTGGAACTCAATAAAGGATCAGAGTAAAAATGGAATCTTGTTTCAGTTGAACTGCTCTTACAAATTGGATGGATAAAAAACTATGTGCTCTTTGTAAGGTTAGATAGATGATGTCCTAATTAACATCATGGATTCATTGCTTCTCAATTAGAATATTATCCGGAGCAGTTCTTAGTGACGAAGAAGAATATATGTAGTTGACCCCATTGAGGCTTAGATGAGATGACAGTAAGTGATGCTTTGCTTAACATTATTCAGTTATCTGTTAGTATACATATTTTACTAATATATCTGACCTATATTACTTGGATAAATACTAGCATTAAGTTTATCTGTATGACATATGTTACTTATAATAACAATAAAGGATATATGTAGCTGAACCCATTGAGGCTTAGATGAGATGATAGTCAGTGATGCTTTGCTTAACATTATTCAGTTATCTGTTAGTATACATATTTTACTAATATACCTGACCTATATTACTTGGATAAATACTAGCATTAAGTTTATCTGTATGACATATGTTACTTATAATAACAATATATTCTGAATTTTAGAACTTAGGTATATTACTCTTCCAAATGGAGAAAAAATGATTTAGATAGAGAGGATCATTAAGAGTTATTGGGCCGTGGGAGCACACCTAGATGTCCAGACACCCCAAGGGAGTGTGCCAGGACCTATCTTATGTCCTATATGTTCCTTGGCCCATTTTTGTTGGTTTTCACACCTATTTTTGGGTTTTAAGGTGTGTTTTATGGTTCAAGTGTTCCTCCTAAGGACTATTGTCCATGTTAGATTGCCTAACGCTCTGATTTTAGAGATTAGTACCCTAAAATGTTCATTTTGAGGTTTTGCCTTGGTTTGTCCTTTTAATTTATCACATTCAGTCATTTAATAATCAGAGTATATAAGATCATAGTATCTATATTTAGAACTATTAATACTCAATATAATGTAAGCCTCATAAGGGCGGAATTTACTGAATATTAAATCTTTCAATGGTTAGACTAATTTAGACCTACTAATTTGAACGATCGCCATTACAACGATCGCCATTACTTTGTTGAAGACTTGGATATTGTTACATGCTTGATTGAAAAAAAAAATCTTCAATTGTTGTGTGGAGACTATATGTCATACTTTAGAACTATTTTCTATTTATACATGGACTACTATAAGTTATAAATTAACAAAATTTAACTTGGTTATATTTATGTATGGCTTAGGGCTTACTTTTGAAGATGAATCATAAGTTATGTATATAACCCTAAGATATGTGTAGACTTGTGCCCATAAAAGTGTACAATACAAACAAACATACACACACTCTCTCTCCCCCCTATTAAGATAATAATGCCTTACTGATGCTTATATAAAAGTAGTCAAGACATAAACAATGCACAAGTTTATGTCATTGTTTACTATTTTAAGTTTCCAAAATACCAATTTGAGCATTACAAATATGTTTAGTAATTATTGGAGCAACTTAATTAAGAGTCCTAAAATTCTGATTAGACTCTACTAAAGGGAAGAGTTGGAACTTTATTTCATAATTTTAGTACAATCTGATGATTTGGTGTGGAATAGACTCTACGAAAGGGATTAGACTCTACTAATTAAAGGGAAGTGTTTGGCACTGATGAGACAAGACAGATAGCCTAATGTAGCTTTGGTGTGGAATATTTGAAACAAAAAATTATCTACCAAATGGATGTAAGAACCTTTTTATAGATACAAAGGTGGATCATCAGAATTTCATGATGTGTGAAATTAGTGTAGTAAGGAAGACACAATGGGCAACAATAATTTTCACCACGTGGAATTAGACAAAATTTCCTGATGTGGAATGAATAATGAATACAATGAATAAGAAAAAATGATATATATGTGGATAAGTCCTATAGATACTGATAAAATCCTACCCGTTCCAAAAAACATCAATGATAACAAGGAACGTGATCCCAAGGCAAAATTCTAGGTACCCCTTTTGGCAAACCTGACTCAATCATAGCCCATTTCTATCTAAACTCTCTCCTTATATGCATGTACCATTTTCGAAAGCAATTGTGCAACTCTACATACCATCTAGGAATTCGACTTGGAGAAGATGACTTGGACTCATAAAGTTTATCAAAAGAGAGATGTGCAATATAGGAAGAATTTGAAATGGCAAATTATCAAGGCAATTTACCATTTTAATGCATTGCGATTGTTTGAGTGGATCAAGATAATGATAGGTGTATGATTACATGATTAGTAACTTCTTTTGTGCTAAAATCATAAAACATATGTAAAGTAGATAAAACTTTGAAACAAATTTAAATTAGCATAAGTAAACCTGTAAGAACTAGTAAAAGATCTTTGTGTAGAAGTTTTAGTGGATGCACATGTTCTCAGTCATTCGGATGAGGCATATTTCCAGTGTGTCAATCATTTGTATGAAGTCGCCAATCTGCTATGAAGGTGTATGTAGAGGCAATCATGACTATTTTCTTTGTCTGTTTTTCTCGACTGCCTCTTGAATACTATTCTGGATTTGGAACATGGTTGTTAAGATGGGTGTCTAAGCACAAACTTGGAGGGGGTGGTGACCATCATGGAAATCTATTTTCCACTTATTATTTTTCTCTGTTATTTTATGTGTAAAGGCTCTTTGTGCATTGTAAGGCTTGTGTGACGTTCCTACTTGTTCTTTTAGGGGTAATGGGCATGAAAAGAATTCATGAAGTACCTATTAGTATTTTAAACATATGATACAATATATGGAATATATAGAACAAGTATGAGCGCCTAGCCGCCTAGGCACCCAACTAAGTACATTGAGCTCCTAGACTCCTCAACAAGGTTCGTGACAATACATGATAGGGTCCATATTGTGATTTACATATCAGATCTATCACTGGTGTCAACTTCTACAAAAAACAACCAACTCTAATCCTCTGACCTTCCTCAAGTTCAGCTTTTTACTCTGGACTTTTCTGTCCTTGTTCTCTTCTGACCTTCCTCTTCCCGCTCTCCTCTCTTCTGGGCATTTTTGCTGCTCAGGTGGCAGCCTAGGAGCGGCAGAAACATGGAAGAAAGGGGACACTAGAATCAAGAAGGGAAAAGAAGAGGGGAGAGCTCATGTTAAGAACTCAGAAGCATGGTGGGGAGTGATGGCCATAGTGGCTATGTTTCTTAATAATGAGGTGTTTGGAGGATGGAACATCCTTCTAAAATTAAATAACATGATTAAAGGATTTTGAAAGACAGGCTAAATCGTGCACTACAAATGAAATCAGCATAATACATTGAGAATCAATACTTTGGGGTAGATCTGCTTTGGCTTTCTGTAATTTTCTTTCTAAGTCTTAATGCATCCACATAAGTGCAAAACCAGATTGTATTGTGTGGACTGTTAGCATGGAAGTTCTGATCCACATTTGGAATATAATGTTCGGACTTGAAGAATATCACACAATGTACCTTTAAGGGACTTGAGTTATTTATAACTATAAGAAACCAAAAAATTTGTTGCGCGTTCCTACTTGTATCCTTATACTAATCTAAGTTTTCTTTTGTGAAATTCATGTGGTATCAGTGCATATACCACGGGGAACTAACCTATACCTCTAACCTATACCTTCTGTGGTTGTGTGAAGTTTGAGGAAACAAACAATTCAGGCTTCATGAGAATTATCTATTAGGCACTTATACGAAAAGATACTGATATTTTATGTCATGCAATAACTGGTAGCCGCCTTCTGATGAACATTTTGTGCCTTCCGTTTGATCACTTTTCCAATAATGTGGACTTCATCTAGTTAAAGGGATACTCTTGGTCAGGATAAATACAAAGCTGAGTTTATCAAACTGAATTGGGTGGCAGTTTTGCCTAGGATACACATAGAGCCTTTAGCTGTAATGTAATGTAGGATATCATATGATTAAATTAAATAAAATCAAAGTTAAATATGAAAGTGATGAAACAAAAAAAAATACAAAAAATATATTAACCAAGAAACTATGAATCTGGAGTGTGGATAATAGTATCATGTTAAGGCATCATAGGTAGGCGGTGAAGTCTTGGGTCTACTTCATCATACTAAGGCCCTTCGAAACAAGTCAATCTTTAGCATGTGTATGATGAAAGAATGTTTCTGTTTAGACAATTGTTTAAATATGCGATACTAATATCAAGAAACCTCTGTTGATTTGACAGTCATTCATTACACTTTTATGCTATCTTAGGCAGCATTTGTTTTGCTGGTATAGTGCCGGTACGGTAATTAAATTATGGGTGGTAAGTTAACTTATGTTTGCTATTCCGTTTAGAAGATACATAGCTTGCCGCAGAGATAACTTAATCAAAAATTTGCTAGATAATGTGTCATCTCGATTTCTTGCGACAGTGAAGAGATTAGTGTGTCATAGCTATTCATTTCCAGCCCAGCCCCTTTAACAAACTTTTAGATACATGTAACAATAGGGCAAAATGGACTTTGTCTAGACGAAAAAAGACTACTTACTTGTGTACTAAATAGTGGATAGCTTACCATTTAATTTATTTATCATTGTCCCAAACAACAGTTATCTCTCACAAGATTAACATACCACCGGTTAATATATCCATATCAACTAAATTCACCATAATTGTTCACCAAACGCAACCTTAATCTTACTTCAAGTATATGTAGTGGAAGGAAAGAGAACTGGATAGTAGAGTAATCTACTACAGAGTAATCTACTTCCCTGAGTCCAATGTCACCTTGTTGTTGTTGACCTTGACCCACTGCCCTAGGTCCAAAACTCCTTTGTCGTTGGTCACCTTAACCAACATATTTTTGTCTTAATTGTCCTCTTAATCTTCTTCCCGACGTTATGCTCCTTCACCAAGCCGGTCTGCTATTGCCATTTCTTCTTTTTGTTCTTCTTCTTCCCTTGTTGGATCTTCCCGTACCTCTTCCATGATGGTGGCAGTTTCATCTGCATAAAATAAAATAAAACTCATGATATTTACAGTTGGTAGAAATATCCCTAGATTTTTTTGCTAGTCTCTTCAGTTACCTTGCTTTTGTCATCATGAATCTAACCCTGAATATTTATCTCGTCAGGGGAGGGGGTGGTACAATGAGAAATATTGACCCGAGGTGCTTCACTTCAGTCTCTGCTGCTAGGAACATCGAGTAGTGTATCATATCGGAAGGTTGTAATGCTGTGGTGGGAGAGGATGACAACAGTGGAGGGAGCATGCGAGCAGGTGTAGTTGGGATGGGAAATCCTTTGCACCGCGTCGTTATCATCATCGTCCCTTCGTTAGCAGCAGGTCGTAGGTTTTCCATCTAACCGTCTTGCAGTATCAGTGAAAGGGTTAAATTTGGGTTCTGTGTTTTCTGGAGCTTCTTCAACTTTATATGCCTTACTAACAGGAGTGGGAGAAGCAAGACACTTAGGTTATATAATGTGCTTGGTTTCTATAATGTCTATGTAGTATTTTTTATTGTTATAAGCTACCATGATACTGTCGCCAGTTGTCAAACACGAGTAGTTACTGAGAGTTGTTTCCAAAATAGCTTTGGGGTTTGATATATCTAAAAAAGCTTTCATTTGAGGATGCAGTTTAACAAAGGTTCCTTTTGGAAGGGTGGCATTCTTCACTCTTACAAAATTCCCTCTTGCAAGAGCAAGTTTTGCATCATCCAGTATGGCATATAAACCACACCTTTTTCAGTAATAAACCATGCCTTTTTCACTCGTATAGCATTTTGGATTCTGTTTACACATACCTTTTATTAAGTTTCCTAGCTATTTATACATTTCCATCCTCTTATTTGCTAACAAGTTCTCACAATTAATTGGATACCAAATTAATATTTATTTTGTACAGTGTCCAAAGCAGCCGAACAATACAGATTGCGGGTATTATGTGTTGAAGTATATGAAAGACATCTTTGATGCGAGAAATAGAAATATTCCTAAATGTGTAAGCTACTTAACATTATATTATTTTAGTTTGTTCAAATTTCTAAATAAATTGAAAAAATCACAATATGTTGATATATTTGTCATATGATTGCAGTATTATTTGAAGTATATTGGTCGTTGCTTCAACCAAGAAGAAATTGGTGAGGTCCGAAACGAGTGGGCAACGTGTTCTTGAGCACACATAAAATTATGTGACATGTGGGGGAGACATTTTTTCTTTAGCATAGACCAATGTGTGAAACTTTTTTAGTTAGTTTTCAGTTCGATTCTAGAGTGGATACTCAGTACTTTGTATTATTGAATCATTGTATGGATAATTTAATATTAATTAAATTTATTACGAGTTTCTTTCAAGATTTGATGGAAATTTGGTTCAACTATGTGTTTGTTTGTGAAATGAAAAAATATAATTGCATATTTATTATAATTTATTAATAATATGGTTAATTTGATCAATACAATTGGTTCGATATATGACCTGTCAAACTCTAATCAAAGACAACAGTTAATGATATGTTGTAAAATGTATGATTCTACAACAAACAACACATGTTGTGTTATCCACATCTATTACAACATGTTTGTCAGGAAAAAAATACACCTATTACAATAGGTGTTTCTAGTGAACTAAAACATGCATAACCTGTTGTATAAATTGTGTATATTACAACAGACACACACCATGTTGTCTAAACAATCCTATTACAACGGTTAAATGTATGGAAAGACAACATACTCCAACTGTTGTATAAACATGTATATTACAACAGGTGCACTGCATGTTGTAATAGACCTACCTATTACAATGGGTGTGTTTAGTGAAAGACAACATGCTTCGACTATTGTATAATATAAATTACAACGGGTGAACCACATGTTGTAAAAAACACCCCTATTACAATGGGTGTGTTTAGCAAAAGACAACATCGTTCAACTATTGTATAATATATATTACAACAGCTGCACCACATGTTGTGTAAAATACACATATTACAGCAGGCCATTCCTTAAAAGACAACATGTTTCAACTGTTGTATAAAATACATCTATTACAACATGTGATCATGTGTTGTGTAAATCACCCCCCCATAAGACCACACAATCTAATACAACGGTTAACACCTGTTGTAAATTGAGAAAAGGAACTGCTGTAAAAAGCATTTTCTGTAGTAGTGTAAATAATGGATAGAGAAAGAGAGAACCCAATAAGTTGGATATCTTAGTTTGTCCATGCATGCAAGTACATAGGTTAGGCATGCATGACATATGTGGACAACTGGAGTATGCATGGGAAACATAGACACAAAGTGGTTGCATGACTCCTAGTGCAACTTTTGCTTTTGGTGACCTGGCCTAGGGTGGGTCGTCCCTGAAAAGGAGAAAAGATCTAAGAGGGAGATAACACCCTAAATCAGAAGGTTAGCGGTGACCAAAATGTTTAAACTCCTTCAGGAAGGAACCCAAATGAGTGTGTTCCCACTCAGATACAAGTAGGAGATTGGCACGCACCTACGTGGAAGTGAGTGACATCAAGGTTGGAAATAAGATTTAGTTCTAAGATAGATGGGTAATGCATGTTAGTTTATGACATAGGCATACAAGAGGAAATGAATAAGGAGCTTCACATTATGTAATGAGATACTATGGTATATGATGATCTCAGCCAGACATAATATTTTATAGTACGCTTCATCATATAAGGTAAGCAAGGTGAGGATAAGATGTGAATCTTAAAAAACTCAACCTCTCTACCAAGAGGGTATCTCTATTTCTAAGACCGGTTATAGGGTTAATGCGGGAGAGAGTGAGACCCAGATGGAGAAGGTTGGGAACCTAGAATTTAAGACATGAGAAATGTTTTTGTGATATGTCCTAAAATAGACTACCCCTAAGTGAATGATTCGAGTTACTTTATGCATGATCCTTAGAAGCTTGTTTTACACCAGATGTCCTTGAAAGGACCAAACCCTAGAGACAGAGAGGGAGGCTTCTTATACCCATGTGTAGATAATATGAGAATCCCAAGATCCAAGAGAGGTAAGGAATGGTGATAATATGTGAAGCCTCATACATAGGTTGGTAGTCCCTGGTGTTGAACTCTAGGGTTTACTTATGATGGGTACGGATATTTAGTGAGGAGTTTAAGGAGAGAATGCCATATCATGTTTTAGTGCAATACATGCTTGAGTGGCTAAGTCATGCAATTTAGATGACCTATGCTTTTGAAGTAAACCCGAGGTTCCTAGACTAAAGAGGGGAGGTAGTGGTACATGGTGCATATAATGTTCACGAGGTTGATTGAGTTCATTGGGATTAAGCATGAAACCCCCCTCAATTTATGGGTAGAAGGAAACCCCATTTGGATTGAGATATATGTGTGATTAACCACTCAATCTAGTTGGCCTAGCACTACATGATATCATATGTATGTATGAAACTGGTCCAACTGTGAGAGATGAGGAATGAATATGAGATAATGGAGAACTTAGAAATGGCAACATGCATGGATAGAATACTAGGAAACATGCCTGCATGTTATGACATAAACCAAGCATGTTTTGTAAACCGTGGTTCTGCCAAGCATTAGTTTTTTATAGTCATGGGAAAGGACCCTTCCTAAAAGAGTGAGTTCCAAAAAAAAGTTTAAAATTTGAGGAAACATCAAAAGCCCCTTAAAACTTGAGAGGTGAAGGGAAAAAGAACATAGACTAAGTATGACAATTTCGACCCAAGCATGACCATCTCTAAGGGACATGAAGAAAAGTCATTGTGGAAGTGATTGGTAGAATGGGTAGAAGGAAACCCCATTTGGATTGAGATATATGTGTGATTAGCCACTCAATCTAGTTGGCCTAGCACTACATGATATCATATGTATGTATGAAACTGGTCCAACTGTGAGAGATGAGGAATGAATATGAGATAATGGAGAACTTAGAAATGGCAACATGCATGGATAGAATACTAGGAAACATGCCTACATGTTATGACATAAACCAAGCATGTTTTGTAAACCTTGGTTCTGCCAAGCATTAGTTTTGTATAGTCATGGGAAAGGACCCTTCCTAAAAGAGTGAGTTTCAAAAAAAAGTTTAAAATTTGAGGAAACATCAAAAGCCCCTTAAAACTTGAGAGGTGAAGGGAAAAAGAACATAGACTGAGTATGACAATTTCGACCCAAGCATGACCATCTCTAAGGGACATGAAGAAAAGTCATTGTGGAAGTGATTGGTAGAATGGGGCTAGGCCCAGATGGGTAGGTCTCCATGTTTCCCATAAAGGGACATAAGCAAAACTATGAGCGTCGAGAGAGATGAAGGAAATTTTGGGTGAGAATTCTAAAGTGTTGGGTTTTAGGGGAGGCAGAGAAGGCAGCGGAAACAAAAAATTTTCACCCCCAAACCCAGCACGAGGAAACACGTCAACGTCTATATAATAGGAAAGGATGGTTTGTGGAATCATACCTTGTCCCGAGGCTTTCTTGGCGACAATACCTCGTGCAATGCATGGTCTTCAACTCTAGTCTTGGACGGTGTCTGTGCAGCTCCTCGTCGCACCGGGACTGATGACTCCTCCTCCTACCGGACTGTCGGATGACAGTTGTCCTCCTGAGCGACAGAAACCTCCCGCCTCTGTAGTAGTCCACACGGACCACCTGGAACTCCACACTCCTTGTCCCACAAGGAAGTGGAATGAGTCGCACCCTCATGTTGACGTACTAGTCACCAACACACTCTCCTACCTCCAGTTGCAACTACAGTCGTCCATCCCTTGCTGCACCTCCCTTTGCGGGAAGCACTTGCTCGGGCTCTCTCTCGGTTACGAAAACCAGAGAGAATGACAACTTTGCAGAGCAACTAGTTGCACTGAGTTGTTATCTGAGAAGCCCCCAATACCCCTATATATAGGAGGGTCATGGGATAGGGTTCTCTTGCCCCAGAAATATGGGACTAAAGCAGGAGTAGAAGGGTTCGAGATTTTCCACAAAAAAACAAACAACTCGCAACCTGAACCGATCGTTTCATTTCTGAAATAGTCGGTTGGAGATCTGAGCCGGTCGGTTGACACCTCAACCGATCGGTTGGGACCCATGAGCCGATCGGTTCACTTCTGAACCGGTCGGTTCGTGGTCCTGGTCAGTTCCTGATTGACTTTCCAACTTTTGTTTTCAATTGGTATCAAACAACAATCCTTGTTCCAATCAAATTGGGCAAGTGAAACGCAAGGAAAATTCTCACCGACCTGAATTTCCCGACTTGCTCAGTTGAACCAGTTGAACCGATCGTTTCAACACTTGAACCGATCATGTCACCCTGTCCATGAACCGATCGACTCAACACTTGAGCCAACCGGTTCACAAAGCTGAGCCGATCGGTTCATCACATGAGCCAATCGGTTGGGAGTCCAGATTGTGCAAAATCAGTCAGTTACGATTTCAATCAATCCGATACTCTAATCAATCTGTCCAACACCTTGAACACTATGATATTGAGATATCGATTAATTGAGTGTTTAATTGAACTACTAAACTCCTTTAGTAAACAATCTAAACATTGTTTGTGGACAAAACTCCTCTTCTAGGTTAAATCCTATGTGTGTGACCCTACAGGTCCATTTCACATTGGCAGTGAAAGTCCATAACACTTATGACTTCACAAGCAAAGAGCAGTGCCTAGTCACACATCATTGCTACCCAAGTGAAAGTAGAAAGCTGGAGAACAACTTTCAATCCTACAATCCGTGAATGGTGTTACAACGAATGTATAATAACTTTGTCACTGATATCCCAAATGAACTCGAGGCATGGAACAGTCATCCTGTCAACGTTCATTCACTTTCTTGATCTCAGAGTAGATTGAAGGATATGTATGCCATCAATATTACATATTGATTCACACATGCGTGTGCACGCCTATCTCAATCCTACTCATCAAGTGGCCATGGATATCAAACTCCCTCAGGAGGGACAAATCCCATATCTATCACTCACCCCTCAAAAGCCCCATGTGTCAAAGCCACCCAATCATCACCTTTATAACAACCCATGTTTCAGGACTGCGTTTGATGATGTCAAAGTGTGCCCAACGACATGTGTTGAGTGTAGTGATTTCAGGTCAAAGAATAACACTCACCACAATCACTGTGAGTACTGACTGTGACTACCATGTCATGGTTCCATGTGTCAAACTCATTGTGGGTCTGTCCGGTACACTTGTTCTCTAACAAGTACCTATGTGTTTGGTTTGATATCTATATATCATGACTAATGAGATTCTATCATCAACCAACACCACAATCTAGTCTTGTGTGTCATTGTTGTCTATCTACCTTCCCCAGTGACATCCGACTAGGGACATAACAAGAATGTACAAACTCTTAGCATCTGCATGATCTCATCGTTCAGGTCCTCAACCTGAAAGCATACGTCATTGAGTACTATCATTCTCTAGACATTCAATCTGTTCTATCACTATCTCATATGACTGAACCAGAAAGAATTGGAAGCTTGCCTTTGATGTTTATCAAATCAATCTTAATGTATCCCACCAATCATCCCATGATTGGCTCTCAGGGCATACATACCAACAGACTCCCACTTGTACTGTGATCCAATCACCCTTGAATCATATTCATAGTGATCTTCAAACATGTCCCACATGTTACTGTGCTCTACTGCGAACATAGTGAGTTATGGCAACACCTTGCCAAAGTCAGTATAAATTGCATGTCTTACATCTCTTTGCTGTACGTCACACGTATGAGATGGAGTTGTCGTAATATACGATCTAGTATTCCTTCGCTAACCTTTAGCAACATTGCATGATCAAGGATTCCATACTCGTCATCAATGAATGGAATATCTATAAGTTCATCTCATGAACTTCCAGATCCATATAGTATCTACTATTGTTCTCTAACGCATAGATACTCGGCATTTCCTTTTAAATGATTTTATTGGAACACTTCCAATTATCAACAAACTTTCACTTTTATACATCTTATGTATATTTTGCGATTAATTTTGTGTCCTTTCAAAAGTTTGCATCAATGTAACTCTTTACATTGAACTCTTCCTAATATCCATAAAACTAGTACTTCACAAGTACTTATCAAATTCTCATGGTATTCCAGTAACCCTTACTAGAAGCAGACATACATCCACTCGTCATGTCCCACATACGAGTTAACAGGATGAGCACATCAAATTGTCATGTCATACATACAAGATGATGAATGCATTTTATTCTTGCCATGTCCATACATGCAAGATAATGGGATGATTACATACATGATAGATCCATATCTATTCTTAGTGTTCCCATTCTTCATAAGAATTGTACACTTGGCCTTGGGATACTAACTCCATGTAGCTTGGACAAGTTTTCTCCCACTGAATCTGTGCATACTGAACACTTCAGTACAGATTGCCAATGTATGCTTTCTCTTTTCAGGTTAAGAGGTTTTTGAGAACTATCTCTATAGATCTCTATTCCTATCACATAGGAAACATCTCTATCTTCCTTAAAGATAATTTCCACTTTTGGATTTCCATTCTAGAACACTTCCATTTCACATCAACATGTGGAATGTGAATACACTCCCACTAAATCACAGATCCCTTCTTTATCTTTGACATATTAGTCAAACCCTTTGACTATATTATCAAAGTAAAGATCCAATTCTGAGTTGCTTGTACTCAATCAATCACATTGATTAATCCATTGTAACTTATAGACTTCATTTGCATTAGTGGATTCATAAACCATATAGGTTGTGTCACGTACACATCCTTGTTTAATTCCTCATAGGAATTCGGTTTTAGTATCCATATGCCAAATATCTTAGTCATCAAGTTGCAATCAACAAGCATCGTATTTCTTAAAATGTTATCCATGTGTCTTAACATTTAATATTTATTTGCACTTATGGATTTCCATCCAATGGGTGCTACCATCAAGGTCATACCTTATGGTTCACATGGATGTCATTTAGGATGTAATGGTCATAAACCATAAATCAAAATTTGGTTCCTCATATTCATCTAGATAGTTGACTCATCACATGAACAACTCATCACATAGATAATTGAGGTGTATCTGTTAAGGATATAAGAACTCACAACCCTTGTGATTCTTAATTTCCTTTATTAGTGTGGGGTATTGATGCAATGATTTTGAGTCGCATTTATAGACCTGTTTTATATGTGGTTTATGCTTTAATTAGTCATTTCTATGGTTAATATCGCATAATTCATCCATTTTGGTCTTTGCCATCATTTTATGTCAAATCCCCTTAGTTTTATCATTTTGAGCATTCATTATCACATTATTATTATTTGTGTGGATTTATTTGATCTTGTCTTCAAATTTCAGGAAAAAAAAGTATTTGCTTCCGTCGATACCATCGACGAGACCGCAGGTTGCCAGCCAAAAGGAGCAGCAAAGAGTCGATACCATCGACGATGATGTCGATGGTATCGAGACACCATCAGGTTGCTGGCAAAGAAGCAGTCGATAGTATCGACACCAAGTCGATACCATCGACACATGGAGGCTACATCGTCACAAAACGACAGAACCGACGCCAAAAAGGAAGTCGATACCATCGACTCGCGTCGATGGTATCGAGATGATGAAGGGCACGATAAAGGAAGGATTTGCAGCCAGCCGCTACTGTAGCGGGTCGATACCATCGACTCACGTCGATGGTATCGACGCCGTCAGATGTGCGTTGGATTCATATTGATCTCAATCGGACGGCTGGAGTTAATTAACGACCTAATTAGGGACTTATACCTAATGACGGCCGCCCAGACAGAAAGAGGATCGGATTTTGGCTTTTACACAAGTGCCGAGGAGCGAGAAAGGAGAACGGAGGCCAGAAGTTCATACATGTCGATCCGGACGCTGCCGAAGACAGATTTCACCACCGAGAGGCGGGAAAGCTCATGTTCTATGCAAAGGATCAATCGGTTCTTCTCCGTTCAGGGGTTTTCCCATTCAATTCACGTTTTTCATATGATTTCCCCTATTTCGACCATGTACTTGTGTGAGATGAAGATGTGGGGCTAATCCCCTCCATCTTTAGGACCGGGAGTAGCCCGGGAATGCATTGTATGACAGTTTTATATTAATAATTCATATTTTATCTCTTAAATCCGTGGTATAGTTTCGTTTTCTCCATATATTGTTATGCTTGATCACCATAATAATAACCTAATGCCCTTAATCACTTCGACAGGAGGATTAACGGTTGAAAAGAGATGAAACATACATTAATCGATAAATCCCTTGACAAAGGAGGTGTAAAATTAATGGTGGAGACTGAGAGATCGTTCGTAATGCACTTAGTTTAGGGGATAGATTACTACGACGGTGGAATCGACCTAAACCTAAGTAGTGAATTACACCACGACAGTGGGTAATTCTGTTTTCAGGCCACTACCCAGATAGAGAGAGAGGATTGAGGAATTATATGAAATCTAATACAATGATAACCCGCGGTGAAACCGCAATCCTAAAGATACCTTTTTGAATTGATTAAATTAACCTTTAATCGACTGTTTGCTTTGTTTCATTTTTATTTTCTTTTAATTTTGATAACAAACCCCAATTTATTATTCGGCTTAGCTGATCACAAATAGTTAGTAGGAGTCTCCGACAATTCCTAGTATCCCTGTGTTCGACTCGGGCCTCACAAGGCATGTACTACTTGACGCGTATACTTTTGTTTTTAGCGCGTAGTAAAATACACGTCAAGTTTTTGGCGCCGTTGCTGGGGATACGGCGGAATTGTTGGCACTTCGAGTGCTACGAGCGGCCACTCTAGGCCACAAATTTCTTTTTAATTTTCTTTCGAATTCAAATATTTTTACATTGCACTATAATTGTTATACTCGTCTAAGCATAGTACTGAACTCGAATTTTCTTATTTCAGGTACTGTGTATGGTGCATACACGTAGTACAGACTACGACAATCACACACCCCGAGGTTCCGTTTCCGGGACCTGAGGACGAGGAGCATTCTGAGCACGAGTACCAAGAAGAGATAGATTCTGAATCTGAACCAGAAGACATGGCCGAGCCACAGACCATATGGGAGAAGATCAAAGCTTCTTCCTCATCAGCTTCAAAGGGGCCTATAAAAAAACAGGCGATCAACATACCGACATATAAGATCGATCCAGCATTGATTAATTTGGTAAAATCAAATGCGTTTCATGGGCAGAAGAATGAGGATCCTGTTGCACACATCAGCCAGTTCGTTGAAAACTGTGACATGGTAAAGATAGACAGGTTTCCACAAGATGCTTTGTACCTCAAGCTGTTCCCAAGTTCCTTGGCAGGAGCAGCAAGAGAGTGGCTACATAATCTAGATGATGAGTTCGTTGAGTCTTGGGACCATATGGTGGAAGTCTTCTTTGAGAGGTTCTTCCCTCCTGAGAAGACTAACGACATGATCCGGAAGATTCACAATTTCACCCAACAGGCGGGTGAAACATATTCTGAGACCTGGGAGCGATTTCAGGTTATGTTGAGGAGATGTCCGCATCACGGGCTGGACAAAGAGACACAGGTGAAAATCTTCTATTTTGCTCTCTCCGAGCATGATAGGAGTAATATGGATTCAGCCGGGTCGGGATTTTTTCTGAATAACACTGACACTAGATGCTGGGAAATACTCAAGAACATGGCGAGAAAGCAGTCCTGGGGAGAAAGAGAGAGAGGCCCAGTTGAGCAAGCACGAGTCGCCAGTGAATCAAAGGCAATGAGAGAGCTGAATGAGAAGATGGATCTTCTCGCAAAAAAGTTACTGCAAAAAGAAGAAAATGAGTCCGAGGATGAGGCTCAAGTCAAGTACATGAGACAACAACAAGGGTACTGGAACAATGACTACTCATGGAGAAAGGACAAAAAGTTCTCATGGAAGGATCCGAACAATTTTCTGCAGGATCCGGAAGCCAAGCCCGCGTCAGCTATAGAGGACAAGAGCACGGAGTTGCTCAATCAGGTCATCAAGCAAAATCAAGAGTTAATGAACACATTCGG
This sequence comes from Alisma plantago-aquatica, assembly GCA_963693085.1. Classification (NCBI taxonomy): domain Eukaryota; kingdom Viridiplantae; phylum Streptophyta; class Magnoliopsida; order Alismatales; family Alismataceae; genus Alisma; species Alisma plantago-aquatica. Next base: position 1,851,556,982 of record OY856409.1, read on the forward strand.
GCAGCAAATCAAGCAACAAGGAGAATACATGAATCAATTTGGGCAGACATTGCAGAACCATGGGGCTCAAATGAGGACCATAGAGACATCCATGGCGCAGATGGCAACTGAAATTGCTAGTTTGAAGAAACCAGCATATCCAGGTTTTCCGGGGAACACCAATGTTCCCGGGGGAAACCAGCAAGCCAAGGCTATTTTACTGAGAAGCGGCAAGAAGGTGTTGAATCCAAGAACGGATGAAACAAGCACACCGCAAGATAAAGTTGAAGGTGAAACCACTACGGAGCAGCCCACATCAGTCACAGGGCAAGTTGAAGACATATACGTGGATGGTAATGAAGAACAGGTTGTTGAGGGGGAACCGCAGAAAATGACGCCTTATGTGCCACCTCATCAAAGGGCACACGCCGTTCCGGTACCTTATCCGAATAGTGCAAAGGCAAGGAAGGTAGACGCACATTTCAAGAAATTCTTGGACAGCTTTAGGAAGCTTTCGGTCAATATTCCATTATTGGAAGCTATTGAGCAAATCCCTTCATACGGGAAGTTTCTAAAAGATGTTATTACCAAGAAGAGGAAAATACCAGATACTGAGGTCGTTGTGCTAAAGGAGCAAGTGAGTGCCTTCATTATGGGTACTTTGCCGCCAAAGAGACAGGATCCTGTGTGTTTGAACATTTCTTTCTATATCGGAAAGTGTAAATTTGGAGAAGCACTGTGTGATTCAGGGGCAAGCATCAACTTAATGCCCCTTTTGACATTCAAAAAGTTGGGACTGAAAGAGTCAAGGCCGAGCAATATGACAATTCAACTGGCCGACAACTCTGTAGTGAAGCCTTATGGAATCTGTGAAGATGTCTTAGTAAATGTGGATCGATTTGTCTTTCCGTCTGATTTTGTGGTTATGGAAATGCAGGATGAGCATGGCAATGAGATGTTACTTGGACGCCCATTCCATGCTACAGCTGACATGATCTTAGAGATGGGGAGAGGTCGCTTGACCTTAGGCATAGTAGATGACCGCTTTGATATGGTCATGCCCTCTAGCACTGTGTCTTCTAAAGCAAAAGAACAATGTAACATGGTGAAACATATAGATCACAACATCTCACTTTGCCTTGGAAAACCATTTCTGGACATGGCTCACGTGATGAGCAAGATGGATAATGGAACCTTAGCTGTGGATATCATGGAACAAACTAAGGTTGTTTCTTTGTGTAAAGCTGTGGGATTTCCGAATGATGAGAATGAGGACATTCTGCCTTCATGGGAGGATGATGCAATTGCTATTTCTGTTGTTGATGCATATCTGGAATTGCCGTTAGAGGCTTGTTTATTGAATGTTACCTATGATTGGATGTGGAGTAAATCACTCAAGGAGTGCGCTAAAATGCTTCATATGCTTCCATGCTTCTATGCGAGGCACTATGAAGATTTAGGTGCACTTCCCACACCACTGCATTCATCTCTTATCAGCCCGCCAGAGTTAGAATTGAAGTCGTTGCCCCCGCATCTCAAGTATGTCTTTCTAGCTGAGAAAGACAAGTTACCGGTGATCGTATATGCTTATTTGAGTGTGGACGAGGAGGAGAAATTGCTGATAGTGCTGAAGAACCACCGTGGAGCTTTTGGGTGGTCTGTTGCAGACATCAAGGGGATCTCCCCTACTCTTTGCCAGCACAAGATTCAGATCGAAGAGGGAGCCAAGCCTGTTATTCAGCCTCAAAGATGTTTAAATCCGAGCATGATGGAGGTTGTGAAGAAGGAGGTCATCAAACTTCTTGCTGTAGGGATTATCTATGCCATATCAGAATCGACGTGGGTGAGTCCCACACAGGTAGTCCCTAAGAAGGGGGGAATTACTGTCACTAAAAATTTGTTGAATGAACCTGTCACCACCCGATTGGTAACCGGGTGGAGAGTTTGTATTATCTACCGTCGTCTGAATGCAGCCACACTTAAAGATCATTTTCCTTTACCATTTATTGATCAAATTTTAGAACGTCTTGCCGGTCGGTCGCATTTTTGTTTTCTGGACGGGTATTCGGGGTATAACCATATCTCGATTGATCCTTTGGATCAAGAGAAGTCTACGTTCACCTGTCCCTATGGGACTTTTGCTTATCGGCGAATTCCGTTTTGTTTATGTAATGCACCGGCGACGTTTCAACGCTGTATGCTCGCCATATTTTCTGACATGGTAGAGCATTGTCTTGAGGTTTTTATGGATGACTTCTCGGTTCATGGTGCATCATTTGATGAATGTCTCTATAGCTTAGACAAAGTTTTGCAGCGTTGTGAGGACACACACTTGGTCCTTAACTGGGAGAAATGTCACATGATGGTGATAGAGGGAATAGTGCTAGGACACAAGGTGTCTAGCAAAGGTCTTGAGGTAGACCCGGTAAAAATTGAGGTGATTTCCAAGCTGCCCCCACCAAATTCTGTAAAAGGGGTGAGAAGCTTTCTGGGACACGCCGGGTTCTATCGACGATTCATTAAGGATTTTTCTAAAATTGCAAAACCTTTATCCGAACTCTTAGAGAAAGATGCAGTTTTCGATTTCAACGATAAGTGTCTTCATGCATTCAATGTCTTGAAAGAAAAGTTGATTTCTGCCCCAGTTGTTCAAACGCCGGATTGGACAAAACCTTTCGAATTGATGTGTGACGCTTCGAATTTTGCAGTAGGAGCCGTTTTGGGGCAACGGGTAGATAATAAGCCCGATGTGATTTTCTATGCTTCCAAAACTCTGTATGATGCTCAATTGAATTATACAACTACTAAAAAAGAATTACTTGCCGTCGTGTTTGCTTTTGAAAAATTTTGGCAGTATTTAGTTGGATCTAAAGTAGTTGTATGGACCGACCATGCTGCGATAAAATACTTGATGGAGAAAAAAGACGCAAAGCCTAGACTCATTAGGTGGATTTTGCTCTTACAAGAATTTGACATTGAAATCAAGGATGAGTCTGGAATTGAGAATGTAGTGGTTGATCATTTGTCTAGGTTAGAAAGGGTGAATGAAAAAGATTTGCACATACCCATAACCGAGACATTTCCCGATGAACAACTTTTGAAAATAAATTCTAAAGAGTCGTGGTTCGCTGAAATTGTTAATTATTTGGCTTGCGGAATCATCCCGGAAGATTGGTCATATCAGGAGAAAAAGAGATTCTTTCATTCTTTAAGATACTATTTTTGGGATGATCCAATTCTTTTGAAGCAATGCAGGGATGGTATCTTACGCAGGTGTGTGCCTAAAGTGGAGTACGAGAGTGTTCTCCATCATTGCCATGCATCACCTACAGGAGGACATCATGCCAGTTCGCGAACCGCAGCTAAGGTGTTGGAAAGCGGCCTTTATTGGCCAACTTTGTTTTGGGATGCCTACGATTTTGTGAGGCAATGTGATCCTTGTCAGCGATCAGGTAATATATCGAAGCGACTGGAGATACCCCTGAATGTATTTCAGGAAGTTGAGGTATTTGATTTGTGGGGCATAGACTTCATGGGACCCTTTGTGTCCTCGAACTCCAATTTATATATCTTGTTAGCTGTTGATTATGTGTCGAAGTGGGTGGAAGCAATCCCCACAAGGACTAATGATTCTACTATAGTGTGTAGGTTTGTGAAAGAGAATATTTTCTGCAGGTTTGGGATACCCCGAATGATAATAAGTGATGGGGGTACACACTTTAGGAATCAAAAGTTCTCAACATTATTGAAGAAATATGGGGTCAAGCACAACATTGGCACCCCATATCATCCGCAGACTCAAGGCCAAGTGGAGGTCTCCAACCATGAGATTAAAAAGATTCTAGAGCGAACGGTGGCATCCACGAGGAAGAATTGGAGTGTCCTACTACCGGATGCACTGTGGGCGTACAGAACGGCCTACAAAACACCTATAGGCACCACACCTTTTAGGATGGCGTACGGCCGGGCTTGTCACCTACCGGTGGAGTTGGAGCACAAGGCCCATTGGGTGCTTAGAAGGCTAAATCTAAGTTATGAGGAAGCTGGGAGAAAGAGAATGTTCGAATTAAATGAGCTGGATGAGTTACGGATGACGACATATGAGAATGCCCGGATATACAAGGAGCGCACAAAACTGATCCACGATCGCCACATCGAGTCGCGCATGTTTAAGAAAGGAGATAGCGTTTTGTTGTTCAACTCCCGACTCAAGTTGCATCCCGGGAAGCTCAAATCCCGGTGGAGTGGACCGTTCGTGGTGGAAGAGGTCAAACCACACGGCGCGATTTTAGTGCGTGATGGTGATGGAACTTTCTTGGTGAATGGACAGAGGTTAAAGTTGTATTTTGGTGAGAATTACAAGAGAAAAGTGAATGAGGTTAAACTCATTACACTTTCGGATAAATGAGATGCTCGGAAGCCGTCTAGCCTAAGACGTTAAATAAGGGCACTTGTTGGGAGGCAACCCAACCATAGGTACATTAGGATAGTTTAATTATAATCGTAGGTTGCTTTATTTTTGGTTCAATTTTTAGTATAAAGAAGATACCTTGATCCGTTTGTTCATTATGGAGGTTGAGGCAGAGTCGATACCATCGACACCCTCGTCGATGGTATCGACAAGGGTACAGGTTGAAGACTACAAATTTCATTCTGAGTCGATACCATCGACGGCCTCGTCGATGGTATCGACATACATACAGGTGGTCGAGAAGGAAACATCGATAGTATCGACATAGGCGTCGATACCATCGAGATCTCTGGAGAAGTTCAGACCGATTTGTCTCAGTCAACTCGATACCATCGACGGCCTCGTCGATGGTATCGATATGATTCCAGGTTGAAATGAAAAAAGGCGGTGTCGCAATGAAGCCAAGTCGATACTATCGACACCTGTCGATGGTATCGACCATCCATGTCACCGATCCGAGCAAAGAAATCGACGGCGATCACGGCGTCCACGTCATCGATCCGGGTGCATCGTCGATACCATCGACCCAAGTCGATGGTATCGACACGACAGCGATCCGGGTCACAAGATCCAGCAATCGACGACCATCGATACCAGTGAGGGGTGGATAGCATCGACCCAGGTCGATACCATCGACTCGCGTCAATGGTATCGACGGGCCAACAGTGGTGGCGGCCAAGTCTATTTAAGGAGAACCAACACGTCATTTGACGTCACACCTTCAGAGTGATCTCCTCCATTTGCACCGAGCACTCCCCCGAGCCATCCAAGAGCGAAGAACAGCGTCACCAAGCGACGATCTTCTTCAAGCGGAGATTCATATCTCCATTCTGCACCGAGCTCTCTCTTTCTAATCCCTTTCTCGTCGCCAACATGGCTCACATCACTGGAGCATCTTCTTCACGTGTGGACCCAGAGGAGATTCAGGAGTTTGTGCCACCTCCTCCCGGGTCAGTTGCACAGCCGCACATGATGCATCCTTCCACAGAGGTGAAGAAGATCTATGAGGAGATCTTAAAAAGGAAGATCAAACCCACCCAGTATGTGGACCGGGAAATGATCCGAGACCTCGGATTCGAGGCCAATCTGGCCTATGTTCTGCAGGGGCAGGCGAAACGTACAAGCAGGAGGCCCGATGAGCTACAGTACCATGCAGATGGCCAGTCATTTTTCGGCAAGTGGCCAACCTACAAAGAGTTGGTGGCGGAGTTCATGGCGTCACTTGACGTCTGCGTCGTGCCCAACGACATCGTCGCCACTGACCGTGAATGGATAAAGGTCCGGGTATCTTTCCGGCTGTACAACCGTGACTATACCCTCACGCTTCGCCAATTCAACAGGATCTTCAATTGGATGCATTCTCCATACGACCACCGGCGGCCGGATAACCGCACCAACTACGACACTCTCTTCTCCGAGTTGGTGACGGTGCCACAAGGGAGGTCGGTGAGCTACCACAACGCTGCGGTAGCCGACTTCGAGCACCCGTTTGTTCGGGTATTGCACCGGATGTTGAGTTCCACCATCTTTGCTCGAAGTGATCTGGCGCTAAGCAAATTTCAGGAGACGGATCTTTTCTTCTTATATCAGCTCCTGAAGCGCCAAGAATGCAACTGGGGTGCATTCTTTCTACAACAAGTGTTAGCGGTGAAGAGGAGCACGAGAAAAGCCCCGATTCATTTTGGAGGGCTTGTCACCAAGGTAGCCCTCTACTTGGGCTTGAATCTCGATCAGCTGACTCCTCTTTCTACGAGAAGCAAGGTCAACTTGGAACATCTACACCGAGCCAATCTCGTTCTTCTCCGAGCTGGCGTGGCTTTTGCACATTGCCACATAAATCAAGCATATCAGGAGTGTTCTCTACCTGACCCCGTCTTCAACATTGACGGTGCGCAGCATTTCCGATGGCCAATCATAGCCATCGATTCCGATGAAGAAGGCGGCGGCAACGACGGTGGCGACGACGACGAGGCGGCAGAAGAGGAGGAAGAGGCGTTCAGACCTCTTCGATCCCGAGTGGCACCCCGGAAGCATCCTCGGATGCATCCGGGTGTGTCTTCATCATCACAGCCTCCGCCGCCATCACCATAGCCCTCGCAGCCTAGCGAGGATGCCTATTCCATGCAAGGCATGTACAACATGCTCCAAGATATTCAGCAAACGCAGCACAGCCACACTGCTGCGTACGCCGATATTCAAGATACCACCAACCGGCTTTTTGTCAACCAGCATGCGATCTTCGAGAATGAACGCCTTCTTTTCGCAAATCAAGAGAATATCCATGATCGGCTGCATAGGATGGAGCAGCAGCAACAGCCGTTTTACGATCAATACTGGATCCAGAATTATTTTGGGGGCTATCCACAGCCTCCTCCGATGCCCCAGTATGATCCGACTTTCCAGGGGCAATACCCATCTTGGGACCCCACGGCGCCGCAATACCCGCCTCCACCACCATAAGAATGATCAGGTATCCCTGTTCCAATCTTTAAGTTTGTTTTTGACTATGATGCCATAGTCAAATTCAAGCTTAGGGCGGTAGTTGGAACAGCTCTATCTTTTATCGTTTTCAGTTTTTAGTGTTATTGCTTTTGTTCTCTTGTTATTTGTTCCTTGCATCTTTACTATTTGTAGGATCCACGTGCTATCTAGTGTAAATTGTGGATGTCATAAAAGTGTGTCATCTTGTTGTTAGTGCATGGGGAATTTGAGGGAAATTTAAAATTTTTGTGTCTTTGGATAGCTTGTTTTGTTTGACCTTGGGGCACAATCTTACGAAAATGATTGATTATGTCAACTTTAAAACAACATTTCACACCTGTGCTCCTAATGATTCATGAAAGTGGCCGGAAATGGTTGTTTGAGCATAACCTAACCAAATGGTAATGAGACCTTAATTGGATGTAAAAGAGAGAACCCTCTAAACTACTACACAGGTCAGTAAGGAGGGACACATAATATCTTTCTAAGGTTCAGTCATCTAGTCTTGTGATCGTTCCACTTCATTTTTCTATAATCCACCTAAGAATTGGAAGTTAAGTGCAGTTTTAATTCCTTTTGTGTGCATAGCATTTAGATAGGACTTGCATTGGTATTTGCCATATGTTTGCATAAATAAATAAATAAATATATATATATATAGTGAATCATGCACATTACCTTTAGGTGCATGCCATGTAGTCGCATTCATGATTTTCATGCATAAAGTATATCATGTATCTCAATTTTTCCCAATGGTGAATTATATTGTTCCATACTTTCTAAATATTGAAAAAAAAATTTCTGAGTATGCAGGAAATAGCCCAATAAAATTATCTTTGAGCAATTATGGATATGTCGGCTGGAAAAAAAATCTGAAAATCTGCAATATATAAAAAAAGGGAAAAGAAAAAGAATTTAGAAGAAAGTGAAATAAGAAGGAGAAAGGAACGTAATATCACTTGCATTTTAGGATAATTGAGTACATGATGTAGCTTGACTAGATATCCATCTCATTTTGAGGCGGATGGTTAGAGCATGCATCATTTCATCCAATTTTAGGCATTAGGGCATTTCTAATGTGCATTTGCATCATATAGGGCATTTTTGTATTATGCATGTTGAAACTGTACAATACTTCCACTTTCTTCTTTGAGCCACCCATTTTCATCCACCCGTTGCTCGGATTGGTAGGTCACCGTGAATTTATCCTCACTAATGAATATCAGGAGAACTGCTTCCATGTAGATAGTAGTTAGGGCGAGCAACGTAGTATAGGCTATCACAAGATGCACCAATGCTGAATCGGCGAATTTTTTTATGTTAACTGCCTTATGTGATAGTGTTCATCGGTTAGGAGGTTGATATCTTTTATTGATGATTACTATCACCTTTAGGGTAGTTACTATTCTATGGTTAGAGAAGGCCGGTTTGTGAATGTTTAGTGGGAGTCATATGGGATGTTGGGTTGGTGTGTTGTTTTTCAGTTGACATTTCCAATTCTATTCTAAGGATTAGTTGCTCCAGGGCAAGCAACGTTCAAGCTTAGGGGAGTTTGATGTGATGACTTTGAGTCACATTTATAGACCTATTTTATATGTGGTTTATGCTTTAATTAGTCATTTCTATGGTTAATATCGCATAATTCATCCATTTTGGTCTTTGCCATCATTTTATGTCAAATCCCCTTAGTTTTATCATTTTGAGCATTCATTATCACATTATTATTATTTGTGTGGATTTATTTGATCTTGTCTTCAAATTTCAGGAAAAACAAGTATTTGCTTCTGTCGATACCATCGACGGAAGTCGATACCATCGACGAGACCGCAGGTTGCCAGCGAAGAAGCAGTCGATAGTATCGACACCAAGTCGATACCATCGACACATGGAGGCTACAGCGTCGCAAAACGACCAAACTGACGCCAAAAAGGAAGTCGATACCATCGACCCGCGTCAATGGTATCGAGATGATGCATGGCGTGATAAAGGAAGGATTTGCAGCCAGCCACTACTGTAGCGGGTCGATACCATCGACTCGCGTCGATGGTATCGACACCGTCAGATATGCGTTGGATTCAGATTGATCTCAATCGGACGACTGGAGTTACTTAACGACCTAATTAGGGACTTATACCTAATGACGGCCGCCCAGACAGAAAGAGGATTGGATTTTGGCTTTTGCACAAGTGCCGAGGAGCGAGAAAGGAGAACGGAGGCCAGAAGTTCATACCTGTCGATCTGGACGCTGCCAAAGACGGATTTCACCACCGAGAGGCGGGAAAGCTCGTGTTCTATGCAAAGGATCAATCGGTTCTTCTCCGTTCAGGGGTTTTCCCATTCAATTCACGTTTTTCATATGATTTCCCCTATTTCTACCATGTACTTGTGTGAGATGAACATGCGGGGCTAATCCCCTCCATCTTTAGGACCAGGAGTAGCCCGGGAATGCATTGTATGACAGTTTTATATTAATAATTCATATTTTCTCTCTTAAATCCGTGGTATAGTTTCGTTTTCTCCATATATTGTTATACTTTATCACCATAATAATAACCTAATGCCCTTAATCACTTCGACAGGAGGATTAACGGTTGAAAAGAGACGAAACATACATTAATCAATAAATCCCTTGACAAAGGAGGTGTAAAATTAATGGTGGAGACTGAAAGATCGTTCGTAATGCACTTAGTTTAGGGGATAGATTACTACGACGGTGGAATCGACCTAAACCTAAGTAGTGAATTACACCACGACAGTGGGTAATTCTGTTTTCAGGCCACTACCCAGATAGAGAGAGAAGATTGAGGAATTATATGAAATCTAATACAATGATAACCCACGGTGAAACCTCAATCCTAAAGATACCTTTTTGAATTGATTAAATTAACCTTTAATCGATTGTTTTCTTTGTTTCATTTTTATTTTCTTTTAATTTTGACAACAAACCCCAATTTGTTATTCGGCTTAGCTGATCGCAAATAGTTAGTAGGAGTCTCCGACAATTCCTAGTATCCCTGTGTTCGACTCGGGCCTCACAAGGCCTGTACTATTCGACGCGTATACTTGCGTTTTTAGCGCGTAGTAAAATACACGTCAGGTATTCTTTTATTAAGAAGAATTCAGTTCTTCGATAATCATTCTCTAACTCCTTAGAGTATGATTCCTTCTTGATTTAGACCACCATGCCTTAATCATGAGTTCACTATGATACATTATCATAATCACTCGTAAGGATCTCAAACATTTGGTTCAAGTGTTTCATTCATTGATCTCATCAAGAATTAACACTTTAACAAATTTGCACTTCATCTATGATAATCTTGAACACTTCAAGATATTCATATTGGTATTTCTCTAAACACCATTTGAAGTATTAGCATTTATTCCAATAGGTATGTAAATACATCACATGTATTATACCTAATAGGATAATCATTCTCCCACTACCATTAGTGAAGATTGATTAATCATGTCCAAGATATTCATGTCTCTTACTGGTTCTCTAACCAAAAGAGTCTAGATTTATCCATCATATGGAAACTAGAAATGAATTTCTCATGATTGATGCTAATTTGATTGTTTGAGTTATCAATAACTTTAGGTATCATTTTATCTTACGCATACCATGTATCACAAGATAAACAAGGCATTGCCACAAAGATCATATCTTTAAGATTGAAACATCAAATTTATTAATTGCCATCATTGTCATACAATATGCAATAATAAAGTGTTTCTATCTATTGGCAATATATGAAATAGCAGTTCTCAACTCTATTTCATTCCCTTTAGGCTAAAATAAACTGAAAGATACTCCTATCTATGGCAACACTTGCTCCAATGATGGGTGCTTCTTTCTTGGTCCTTTCACAAAGGCCATCACTTCTTTGTGGATCTTGTATATCATATATGATAGATCCCTATCTTGGTATCATATACCTCAGATAAAGAAGCGGTTCATTTCATGATACCTTAGGTGGAGATCTCCATCCCCTCCTTCATCTTCTTTTGTTCTTCCAGATATAGAGGGCAATCCCTCATACACCCTTTCCCCATGTGCCTTGAGGCTGAAGACGGCTTGGATTGCTGGCTAGCATCAGAACACTTCTTTGCTTTGCCCTTATCCTTGCCCTTAAGAATTACCTTTCTCTTTGATCACATCAAAGATTATGGTTTGTCTTTCTTCATCTTTGCCTTTACTATCCTCAACATGTCCAACAACTCTGTCAATGCTTGTCAAAGTTGTTCATGATGTAGCTTATCATGAATTGTATGATCTTCGCAACATTTGCAGTATCATACCAATAGCCAACTCTTGGCTCAGAGGGAATTCTTCTTAGTCAGGTTTTTCCACATACCCAATCATATTGAGTGTGTGAATACCTTACTGGATCTCCTTCTGTCATGACATACTAGAATAGTGTCCTTGTGACATCATATGTCTCATGTTGTCTCTGCAACATCATCAAGCACTCCTCATCAATGCAAGTCTCAGTATGCTTCCATAATCATACCTTCTGCCATTGATGTGGTGGGATTGAGTTTATCTGGTCTTGGTAGGACTTGGAGCTTTCGCTTCTTTGAGAACACTTCTCATCATCCTAACCAGTCGTGGAATTATTCCCATTTAATTTGTTGGTCTCAAAGACCAATCGCAAATAAAGTGTGATTAACCATTTATTTTAACAAAAGGAAATATATGCAATTTTAAGTCCAAAACTCCTTTTGACTTGTTTTATTGATTTGAAACGTTGACAATAAAATTAGGCCTTTAATTAATTATCGCTCCCACTATTTTAGTTCAAATTGATAGCCCTCACCATCAATTCAGAAGATTGCAGCGTACAACCTTCTAGTGGGCAAGATCCTGAAATCCTCTAAGTCTTGGACCAGCTAGGGTTGTCACCCACAACATAGATCTCTCAGGTAGGCAACTCTTGCCAATTGCATCATATGCAACTCTTCATAATATGTCAAATGCAACTCCTTGTCATGAACATCTCCATGCCTCTCGGTGCTAGATCCTATCTAGGTCACCTTGTTAAGTCCGACCCAAAGCCAACACGATGAATATGCACCCTGCTAGGGCAGACCCACACATTCATCCTTCACGCTTCCACGAGATAGACGGTGTACCACGTTAGGGCGTGCCCACACTTGGTCGATCAAGCTTTTCACGTGTGTCGCATTTGGAAGGCATCTAAAACTTAATATTTTAATGAGGGATTTGGTTTTTATATACATATACATATCCAATCACCAAAATACATAGTACGTATCATATACATGCTATATCCCACAGAAAACATGCACAAATGATAAAAAGTGATGATTATGGCCATCCTAATGTGATTCCCCGAGCCAAGAGGAATCACGGTCATCTAGGTCAACATCACATGCAACATGTACAAGATGAACATATGTGCCTTGCCATCCGAGTTGATCAACTCATCACATGAATGATATGTACTCTCCAGCCGGTCGCCAGGGTGCCACCAGCCAATCGGTTGGCTCCTCCAACCGATCGGTTTTCCTGGTCGTCGTGCATCTCGTCATGTCCGCCACCCACTCGTTTCGCTCCTCGAACTAGTCATCAACCGATCGGTTCACTCCTTGAACTGACCATCTGGAATGTCAACCGATCGGTTCACGCCTTGAACTGATCGTTTCAGCTGTCGTCAGATGTCCATCGGTCTTCGACATAACAGGAAATAAAATCTATCCTATTTATGCATTGCTTAAAAGAAGAAACCTCGAGTTACATTCGGGGGGAGCAAAGGTAGGAAAGAATCTTGAATTATTTCGAGTTACATCAGGAATAAGAGAGGGAAGATCGGTGCACAGACCGAGATGCAAGCAACCACAAACAACCACACACAGATAGGGGTTTATAGGCCATAATCATGCTACACACATCCACCACAAAACTTGTTTAAGGTCGACGTGTATCGAGTGCATTAATAATACATATCATATATGTAATTTGGGATTTTTGGATTTAGGATTGAACATGCATAAAGCCAATTTTATTCGCATCGTATGCAATAAATAAAGGCGGCAAACCAAAATCGATCATATCGATATTCCTAAAATATAGAATAGTTGACGTGGCTCTGATACCACTGTTGGGTTTTAGGGGAGGCAGAGAAGGTAGCGGAAACAAAAACATTTCTCCCCCAAACCCAGCACGAGGAAATGCGTCAACGTCTATATAATAGGAAAGGATGGTTTGTGGAATCATACCGTTTCCCGAGGCTTGCTCAGCGATAATACCTCGCGCAATGCGCGGTCTTCAACTCCAGTCTTGGACGGTGTCTGTGCAGCTCCTCGTCGCACTGGGACTGACGACTCCTCCTCCTACCGGACTGTCAGATGACAGTTGTCCTCCTGAGCGGAAGAAACCTCCCGCCTCTGTAGTAGTCCACACAGACCACCTGGAACTCCACACTCCTTGTCCCATAAGGAAGTGGAAGGAGTCGCACCCTCCTGTTGACATACTAGTCGCCAACACACTCTCCTACCTCCAGTTGCAACTGCAGTTGTCCTTCCTTTGTTGCACCTCCCTTTGTGGGAAGCACTTGCTCGGGCTCTCTCTCGGTTACCAAATCCAGAGAGAACGACAACTTTGCAGAGCAACTGGTTGCACTGAGTTTTTATCTGAGAATCCCCCAATACCCCTATATATATAGGAGGGTCATGGGACAGGGTTCTCTTGCCCCAGAAATATGGGACTAAAGCAGGAGTAGAAGGGTTCGAGATTTTCCACAAAAAAACAACCAACTCACAACCTGAACTGATCGTTTCATTTCTGAAATGGTCGGTTGGGGATCTGAGCCGGTCGGTTGACACCTCAACCGATCAGTTGGGACCCATGAGCCGATCGGTTCACTTCTGAATCGGTGGTTTGTGGTCCAGGTCAGTTCCCGATTGACTTTCCAACTTTTGTTTCCAATTGGTATCAAACACCAATCCTTGTTCCAATCAAATTGGGCAAGTGAAACGCAAGGAAAATTCTCACCGACCTGAATTTTCCAACTTGCTCGGTTGCACCAGTTGAACCGATCATTTCAACACTTGAACCGATCGTTTCACCTTGTCCATGAGCCGTTCGACTCAACACTTGAGCTGACCGGTTCACCAAGCTGAGCCGATCGGTTCATCACATGAGCCGATCGGTTGGGAGTCCAGATTGTACAGAATCAGTCAATTGCGATTTCAATCAATCCGATATTCTAATCAATCTATCCAACACCTTGAACACTATGATATTGAGCTATCGATTAATTGAGTGTTTAATTGAACTACTAAACTCCTTCAGTAATCAATCTAAACATTGCTTGTGGACAAAACTTCTCTTCCAGGTTAAATCCTATGTGTGTGACCCTGTAGGTCCATTTCACGTTGGCAGTGAAACTCCATAACACTTATGACTTCACAAGCAAAGAGCGGTGCCTAGTCACACATCATAGCTACCCAAGTGAAAGTAGAAAGTTGGAGAACAACTTTCAATCCTACAATCAGTGAATGGTGTTACAACGAATGCATAATTCCTTTGTCACTGATATCCCGAATGAACTCGAGGCATGGAACAATCATCCTGTCAACGTTCATTCACTTTCTTGATCTCAGAGTAGATTAAAGGAGATATGTATGACATCAATATCACATGTTGATTCACACATGCGTTTGCACGCCTATCTCAATCCTACACATCAAGTGGCCATGGATATCAAACTCCCTCAGGAGGGACAAATCCCATATCTATCACTCACCCCTCAAAAGCCCCATGTGTCAAAGCCACCCAATCATCACCTTTATAACAACCCATGTTTCAGGACTGCGTTTGATGATGTCAAAGTGTTCCCAACGACATGTGTTGAGTGTAGTGATTTCAGGTCAAAGAATCACACTCACCACCATCACTATGAGTACTGACTGTGACTACCATGTCATGGTTCCATGTGTCAAACTCACGGTGGGTCTGTCCAGTACACTTGTTCTCGAACAAGTACCTATGTGTTTGGTTTGATATCTCTATATCATGACTAATGAGATTCTGTCATCAACCAACACCACAATCTAGTCTTGTGTGTCATTGTTGTCTATCTACCTTCCACAATGACATCCAACTAGGGACATAACAAAAATGTACAAACTCTTAGCATCCACATGATCTCATCGTTCTGGTCCTCAACCTGAAAGCATATGTCATTGAGTACTGTCATTCTCTAGACATTCAATCTGTTCTATCACTATCTCATATGACTGAACCAGAAAGAATTGGAAGCTTGCCTTTGATGTTTATCAAATCAATCTTAATGTATCCCACCAATCATCCCATGATTGGCTCTCAGGGCATACATACCAACATAAAGGATACAATGTGCTTGGATATCATCAAAGTAACCAAAATTAAAATGTGTGATGAAATAAAATAAAGTCATGATAGAACTCTAAGTCAGTGCTTAGGTCATGTAGGGACGAGACCGATGGGAGTAGGAGTTGATTGTTCCCTGAATGCACAAGAGCATAGGGTCGCGAGGTAAAAACTATTTTTCTCTGAGACCCATGGGTTAGGAGGTTGGCCACCTTCATGAGTTCATGGGGCTTGAGGGGTAAATGTGAGAGGCACTCCCTAGATGCATAATGGTAAAATCACCGCAAAAGTATCGACAACCTAGAGACCTTGAGGAAATGACTAAGGATTATAAGTAGGAGTTATGATAAGACTTTAAGGTTATGTGGAATGTTTTTCCTACAAGTTTGAATAGAATTGTAGTATGAGGAGAATGATTCAGTCTAGATTTGAAAATAAAATGGTGATGTGTGATGCACTATCTCTACTGTTGGTATGGGACAACCTTTGTATTTAGACTGCAGCCAAATGCTTATTTCATTCTGTTATGATTGTGAGAGATGGGACAAATGCATCCCATACTAGTAATAGAAGTGATATGAGGAATAAATACTTACGATGAAATCTTTTTGTGAAAATTAAGGATTGGAGGAATTACCACACCCTATGAGTAGATTTTGAATAAATGAACAAAGGTAATTGCCAAACTTAAATTTCAAATGAGGATACAATTATCAAATGTTGTTTGAATTCTATAAGTTATGATTGAATCTGGTGACCAAAGTAATGGATGTATGAGCATAAAATACCTCCTGACTCATAAGAACCTAAACCTAAGACAAAGATGATGGATGGAGTATATGAAGGATTATGATTTCACCATCGCCTATCACCGTAGTAAGACTAATGTAGTATCATATGCACTTAGTTGGATACAACTAAGGTGTGCATCTAACTTATCTACCCAGTGGAGAGGACTGGAAGAGTTTTCTAGGGGGTACTGTAAAACCACTAGAAGAGAAGATCAATATTGCTAATATTCAAATAAAATTTGACCTATTGGTTGAGTTGGTAGATTTCCAGTTAGCCAGCCCAGAGATTGATAATGTGAAAGGCTTGTCAGAGAAACCTGAGACACATCTCTTAGTGGGAGTAGATGGTGGAATGCACTATAAAGATCAGCATTTGGGTCCCTGAAGATTCTCCCTCGAAGAATCATGTCTTCTAAAAAGCTCATACTTCTAAGTATACAATACACCCCGGTACTACCAAGATGTTTAAAGACTTACAACGATACTTTTCATGGCATATTATGAAGAGATCATAGTGACATTTGTGTCCAGTTGTCTCATGTGCCAGATGGTGTAGGATGAACACTAGTGACCCAGTGGATTAACTGCAATCAATTGAAATTCTTGAGTGGAAATGAGAATAGATCACCATGGACTTTGTGGTAGGTCTCCCTAAGACAAAAAGGGTCATGATGCAATATGGGTTGTGGTAGATCACCTTACCAAGTCAGGACTTTTCCTTGCCTTAAAGATCACTACCAAGGTGGCAAAAAAGTTGATAGTTTGACTGCATGGCATTCTGAGTTCAATTATTTCTGATCATGATCATAACTTCACTTCCATGTTATGGAAGAAAGTGCATGAAGAAATCAATACTAGATTGAAGGTTATCATAACTTATCACCCCCAGAGTGATGGATAGTCAGAAAGGATGATCCATACTTTAGAGTATCTATTGAGGGCATGCATGCTTGATTGGGGTGGATCATGGGAGCAGTACCCACCCTTAGCTGAGCTTTCTTACTATAACAACTACCAAACTAGTATCGGGATGCCTTTGTATGAAGCTCTATATTGGAGGCTGTGTTGACTACTACTTTACTGGGAAGACATTAGTGAGAGGACCTTGTTGAGGTTAGAGGAACTACAATTATATGCTGATAAAGTTACTTTGATCAAGAAAAGGCTGAAGAGAGCCCATGATCTATAGTTGTATGTTGATGTGAAGCGGATAGATTTGCACTTCACTGTGGGTGAGCATGAGTTTCTGAAAATATGACCCCTCTAAGCTATAGCTAAGAACAAAGGAAATTTGAGTCCCCAATTTGTGATCCATTTGAGATTGTGGAATGGGTTGGTGAAGCTTCCTATCATTTAGTCGTACCCCCTCAATATAATATGATGCATGTGTATTCCATGTGTCAAATCTAAAGCATTATGTGAAGGACTCGAGCCATGCATTGAGCATTGAACCTATTGAAATCCAAGGGAGGATAGCATACCCTGATTCACCTGTGAGAGTACTGGATACCAAGGTGAAAGAGCTCAAGAGTAAAAAGATAGAGATGGTAAAGGTTCTTTGGAAGCACCGTGGAGAGGATGAAGCCACATGGAGTCTGAACACAGACAGGGAAAAGTCTTACCTAAGTTGTTTGCTTGATTAGTTTAATTTTGAGGACAAAATTCATATAAGAGGGGAAGTATGTTACAACCTCACTTTCACTTGTATTTTAAATAATAGAGATCGAATTATTCTAGTAAAAGGGACTTGATTGGAAATTCGTGTGCTTTGTTCTTAAATAATAGTTTTCTTTGCAAATTTCCCTCGGATGCATGATTTTGTGATTGATACTATTTTAATAATACAATAATTGATAAAAGAAAAAGGGAGATAAGAAAATCCTATAATAAGTAAAAGTAAAAAGCAATAGAAGATAGTTATATGCATATATGAGAATTGTGTAGAATTCTCTAAAAAGTGGCATGAATGACCACTATTGATTAGTTTTTGGTTCCATATGGTTTCTAATAAGAAAAGAAATAAAAATAAAGAAAACACAAACGAAAGAAAGAAACAAGATGGATTTTAAATGCATAATATATACCTTAAAAGTAAATGACATGCATATATAGAAAAGTTTCTTTTCTTTTGGAATTTTGGTCCCAATCTTTGCTCACAATTAAAAATCATTTCAGACTTTCCCTTAAAATTTGAGAGAGAAAAGATAAAATATGATAGAGTTATGAATTAAATGGTTTTTCCTAAAGTGAGAGGGATATGGAAGTACTTGCATTAAATGTCACATTAGTTTCTTTAAAAAGTAAATAAGGGGGGCGACCCTCTAATAAGGTGTGCACCTTGGAGACCATAGATCTAAAGATTGATGGCCCATCCATCGTCTTCAACCGAATGACTGAAAGGGAAAATCAAGTGTATGGTACAACGAATTCCTCTCCTCTCTTCCCCTCTACCCCCTATATGATTTCCCATGAAATAAAGTCCAACATGATAAGCCATTGCAAGTTTGTTACTTCACCATATCAAAAATGTACCCAAACTGCCTAAAACTCATGATTTTATAGTAGAGTAATATCGACATTTCCCACACCCCTAGTGCCTATATAAGGCAGTGGGAAGTTTTCCCTAGACTCATTGGTCCTTCCTCTCCCCTCAATTGCTCCAATTTCCCTCATCCCCACACCAATGATCAAGCCATCTCCTTCGGCGGTGTCTCTGGCCTGCGAAAGGTAGAAGGGGAGGAATTGGACCCTCTAAACAGAGAGGATGGTGCTAGAATGCAGGATGCAAGACGATGAGCCTATCATGATCTTCAGATCAATAAAACAATGGGTTTTTTCTCATCCTTCTATAAGTGCCATAATACTAGTTTAATGGCGAGTTTCTTCCATTAGCCTTCTTCCTCCTAAGATCCTTAGTCGCAGCTAAGAGCATCTTCAAGTTTGTCGAACCTGGGCAGACAAATTAGGAACCTCACCTACCTCATCTGAGTTAGTACGGCGAGGGTCAACGACCAAGGTTAACCACAACCATGGTGTTATTGGCCCTGGATAGCACAAGTAAGAGGAAGAAAAAGCTAAATTATAGATTTCTATTTTACCCCCTGAGTTACATATTGAAAGGTAAAGATAGTCTGCCCTTTTTGTCATTTACACCTATCATTTAAGCCATCCACACAAGTGCAAGTAACCATAGTGGCACAAGCCTATTGGCTACACCTAGGTCCACAAGCAAGATGGATATCCTTTGATTGTTGGAATGTCAGTTGTTAATTGGCCATTAGGTTTTTTTTGGTAAAGTTGATAGAAAATAATTGGTAATTCATATTAAAATGAACTATATATGAAAATTGATCAGGAGAATGCAAGGAATGTAACAAAATATGATGAAATCCTATGCCTACTTCTAATTCGAAAAATACCTAAAGTTAGTGTCTTTAATGTGTTAAATGTACAAGAACCCTAAGTTTTAGGTCTTGATGATCCTAATTCATCTGATTGATATTGATGATAAAAGAATGTTATTCTATGGATAAAAAGGATAACTTGGATCAAATTTGAGATTTATAACTCACTAAATGATGAACTAGGGTTTTCTTGTGATTAAAAGTGCAATTAAAGTTAAGAATAGTGTTTGTAACCTAAAAGAGCATGAAAAGTGATAATTAGGGTTTAGGATGTTAAAACTCTAATGAAACCCTAAAGTCAACCTAGAAACTCTAACTTGAGACCCAAGTTAGTTGTAATGGTGACTTGGATAAAATAATGATACATGGGTGTATTGCTTTAACTTTTAGTACAACTTTGCTTGGTTGATTGATTGATTTCTCATGCTTGGACATCTAGAACTTTTGATCAATGTATGTGGCTACGGATAAGATTACTCATCTTAGTTTCATGGCATTTTTCAATGTTTCACCAATTTTCTTGAAATTAACTACTTGGATGAACTTTAATTCTTACAACTATAAAGTGACTATGTCTATCACCATATATATTTGTTAATGATTATCTTAGATCATAATCATGCTCTGGATATTTGTGTATATGTGAGAAATTGATGATCTAAGTATTGGTCTACCTTGGGGTAGGATCAATAGATTATCATGAGTCGAGGTTTTGTCTACCTTTGGGTAGGATCATATGACCATACATCTCTAGGTCTTGGTCTACCTTTGGGGTAGGACCAAAAAGGGTTATTGAGGATCTACCACATGGGAGAGGTAGTATCTATTACCACTGCAGGGACACCAATGAGGCTTGGATAGATCTGGATTGAGTAGTTATTTTTAAGATGTAATGTTTGATCTATTAGAAAATAAATTTGTCTCAATATGTTGTTACAAATAGATTCAAACATTTTGTTTTCCCCACATACCAATATAACTTGTTATACTAACTGAAGTTTTATTTGATGGTGTTTTAGGTTGATCTGCTATTACATCTACAAAATTAATGGAAAGTGGATATTCAATAAAAGGTGACATTGAAATATAACAATCCTATATAATGATTTGAGGAATATAGTTAGATAGTTATAGCCTTGGTTAAACTCCTAAAATACAAATTTTGACAAGCTAAAGGAAAAAAATTATATCCTGCATTAAGCTTAGTTGTGGTAAAATTTATTAGTTATTTTTTATTATACACAAAACCATATGATCCTATTAGTTGTGGGGGTTTCTGGGGGTGGGTTCATTACAACACTACATTGCTATACTGTAGTGTGTGTCATGGTTGAACAAATTGGAATTTGATCGAGCTAAAGTTTTAAAAATCTTCAAAAAAATCTGAAAATTTGCATTCACACTTATAATTGAGTCATTTAAATCATAACTTAACTTAAAATAAACTCAAGTGATCTATAAAAGAACAAAAATAATCTACTACACCACCGTATTTATAAAACTTTGTGTTCATATACTTTTAAAATCCTAATTTCCCACTGACTAGGGTTTTCACTTTCAAATCCTAATTGTTTAAACCAAAGAATACTTTAAAGTATATAATGAAGAACAAAATATCATAAAAAACTATCATCATTAATTAAAATAAAATTAGGGTCGATCAAGTCAAGCATGTAATAATCCAAGAAAATCCTAATCGAATGGGTAAATTGCAACTAGGCCATTACACAACACTTACGTTCACAGACATTTATCACATGTCAAACAACTAATTTCATTTTTCTTTTCTTTTTCTCGAACCAATACACATACATTTACACTTTTTGAAGTATAGTTTTATGGGAGTGAATCTTAGTAAAGTAAAGCTAAAATGATAAACAATCTAAAGTCATCACATTATTCATTTAATTTTTGACTCATAACCAACAATGTTTATAAAGGATGCTCCTAGACACTAATATTTTATTTCCTAGATGAAGTGTAATGCATCACTATATACAAGGATCCTATATGGGCCCTTCATGGAACACTTGATCAATAGAACACATATGAGAAAAAAATTAATATTACAACATAGTATTACTTATTTGTTATCAACTAATAATTCTCCATATTGTTATGATTTGCAATCCTTTTAGGAAACTCATCATCATAACGCCTCACGTGTATGCTACATTTTCATTCTTCCAATCTCATTCATGTATAAATAAGTCTGATATACACTCTTCAAGGTGAGTGAAGTTGTTCTATTCTAAAAGCAATGATGGTTCTCCTTCACCCTATCATACAAGATGTTGGTGATGAGATTCCTTTATCCATAAGTAAAAGAAAGTATTCTATTTGCTATCCTTTTGAATGATACAAAAAATAGATTTTGTGACCTTCATGTAGAAACTAACAAAAGAAGGCATTGAGTGCATTCCCAATGGCACCACAAGGTAGCAATATAAATATTCTACATCCAATATCTACAGGAGATAGAAAAACATTTGATATTAACATACAATTGTTAGATATAAAATCGAATAATGTATTCCCTTTCAACTATCAACAAAATCTATATACCAAAACCTAGTGGATGGAAAGACACCTATGAATGAATAAGAAAATCATTGTGATTTTTTTAACAACATTAAATCATCATGTATAGTTCGCTACTTTTTCAGTCACCATATATACATACTAACTTTCATCACAAAATAGCTTCTACTATGTTTTTATTGGTGGGAATTTGCAACTTGTCATTATCTTCCATTAACCCTACATCTACACTATATTTAGAATATTCCATTCCCAATTTCCAATTATGGTGTGTGACCATACAAGTATCCACCAACAAATAAATAGACAACCACCTCATTCCCACCTCACAAAGTAATGTAGATCTATCCATTATGTTGGAATCATTGGAGATATACACACTAAGCATAATGAGAAAGGCATGTCTTAATGACACTCTCTTAGGACCATGTTGACATTATTCAATGTTTCCTTTAATACATTTAGCCCAAGTGGTTGGGGGAGAGACTTTTAAATACATCATTCTTATACTATAGTGGTTGTAATATAGTTATTAGTGAGGTGATCATAAATACCATGTTGTTTTTATATAGAATCTCAAAATTGCATTTGCAAAACACATCAAACTCGGCATGCTTTATTATCACTGCCTATCTATCAGGATAGGGCTCCTGTGCAAGTTCGGGCATGCCATTATTGTAGGTATGTTTTTATTTATCAAAAGAACTAGATCACCTTTGTGACACCCATTGCCACACATAGGGAGATTACTCAAAACAAGCGTGGGACTATCACTAATAACCACATTGCCATAAAATAGGGTAAATTAAAACTGATCACATAAAGGCACCTCAAGCTTAATGCATCATATTTAAATCCATAGAACTTGTGTAACTTATGTTTCATTTATGAAAAATACATTACATATCTTTGTTCACTGGCTAACAAGACACAACTTATTACATATGGTAATATGTTCATGTATACAAATCATGTTGTGATTTGTACAACCATCTTATAGACCCAAAAACTCAAACCAATTTACAACATCTATAAAACACCCCAAGGTCCTGAGAGTATAGGGATGACACATATGACTCTATTACTATACACTAGATGCACGTCCATGATCCACGGCTAGATCTCCTCTTATAGACAGCTTAAATAGTACGATCTTCTATCCCAACATTCACACCCACCTAAAAGTTGTGGAAACCCACGGGGTGAGACCAAATGTCCCAACGAGAGATATAACTCATTACCTACATCTATTAAAGCACATATAACTAAGCAGGTAGGTAAAGTACTAATTAGGTTGAGCAAATTTAGCTAAACGATATGTATCCAACAATTATTTTAGAGTAAACAAGGTAAGAAGATACCACAAAACATTAGAATGACTAATACTTTAAGAAGGAATATGAAGAACATGCATAATAGTTGACTTCTCTTACTGCATTTTAATTCAATAAATAAATACAATGATAGGGCAAAAGGTTCAACCAATATTATTCATATTTGACCCTAGGCAAAATATACTACATGATTGTATTACGTCTTTTATTATGCACTATGGAGATGAGGTATACCACTCATGCTCCAATTGACCACTTCTAAGTCGAAATCAGTTCCATACAATATCTAGGAGGAGACAGATTCCTATGATCTCTCCACACCCTAGGTCAGTTAGAGTCCACCGTAGTGACATATCAAGTCCAACTACAAAACAGTCTAGCCCCCCTTGGTATATAGGTCACAACACTAGTGAGGCTGAGTTACGACTGCAACCATACTCTTATCGAGGTATGACCACAACCATCCTCAAAAGATATCATATCTACACATACATTGTTTCACATCATTGAGACACAACATTATCCTACAAGGGTAGGACTGTAGCCAAATTGTGAAATGAATTTACTCAACATTATACGACTCTAAGCTTCCACTAAGGGACAACTTGTTTCACCATATAGTACGTACGGATGCTGAAGATGGATCTATGGCATCAAGATGCCTCATCGAGGCTCATATCCATCACCCTATGTCACATGAGCAACACTATAGTATACACAAGCTATGACATTTGTTTCATCTACAAGGTTAGGGATTTAGAAACAAGAGATACAAAGCATCATAACATGTTAACCATCCATTTGAGCTCAACAAGCATACAATACCCTAGGATTAGGGTTAGGGCTTCAAACACATATCCGATTAGGGTTTCATATCATAATTCAATCACCAAACCCTAAAATGTCACCTCCCACTTTATTGGAGCAAGTTAGGATTAGAACACCATTAAATAAACATGATTTAGAGCATTATAACGAAAACAATAAGTTTTAGCCTCATCTACAGATACATGTGTATCATCTCATTATTTTATGCATGTGTTCTAATCATGTATCATATATAGGTGTCGACCATCCATCAAACATAGTGTCACCACTATGACACTCACACAATAGGTGTCTCGACTGCCTCACAACAGGCATCTCAACCATCCTTACAACTAGTGTCTCGACCATCCAAGAAGAACTATCACAACCGGCAGAAAACTAGGCATCTTGACCTACTCATCAACGTAGTGTTGTGATCACCTCCAAAGCAAAGAATCACAGGAGAAAACAAAGCGGGTCTCAACCATAACAAGGCTAGGTGTCACAACCTCAACAAAGATAGATGCCCCATCAAAAACCAAGACAACTGTTGACATATGAAATGACCACAACAGAGCCCTTCCAGTAGTGTTGTGCCCAAAGGCCTTCAAGTCATTTTGATCAAAATAGAACATGCATCACAACCAACACCCTAAATGCCAAAGAAAGCCACACGACCAAAGCCAAACTATCTCGACCAACACCAAAACCAGGTGTCTTGACCACAAGCCAACTAGGTAATACGACTACAACCAAACTAAGTGTCTCGACCACTATTCAACATGGTGTCTTAACCATCAACCAACATGGTGTCTCGACCACCATCAAGGGCATGTCTAGACTAAAACCTAAACCTACACATATGTCTCAACCCAAAACAACACATGGTCATGACCACAACATCAAGGAAGTCATATGTGTTGATCGAAATAGGTGTTAGACTCTAGGGAAAGTAAGCATCACTTTGCTGAAAACCCATGGATTCATGAGCATGAAACCCTAGAAAAACACCATGAATATGAACAACTGAAACCACATTAGGAGAGAGAGAACCGAACCTCAACACATATGGGAACCACTCAAAACTTGCAAGAAAACATGTTGGTTGAAAACTTAACATGGTGATAAAATTAAAGCTCATGTTGCATGTAGGATCATCATCATGATTAACCATCATCAACAAAATGGAATTTCCATGTAAGGGACACTAAAACCTTGAAATTTGAATTTAACATAAATCTTCAAGAAACCAGATAGGTGGAAGAAGGACATGCCTACATATCCAACTTCAATCCTCAAGAAAACCCAAGGTCAAACCAAAGCATGATGATGAAACCAAGAATCATGTTGCATGTATCAAAATCACCACACTGAACCCATACCAAGTCGTACATAATAATTTATGTTTTAAGGAAGAGAGTAATCTAGATGAGAATACTTCAAAGTATTAAACCTTAGATCATGATAACTTCACCTAACATATTATCATAGAATTTAGAGATCCATAACAGAAGATCATCATAGACAAAATATAAGATAAACAACAAGAAAACCACCATCATCAAGGAGGAATACTTGCCATAAAAATGGTCACCAAAAACCCTAAAACATGTACTATGGAAATCCCCATGGAGAACCTCGTGTAAGAGGGAGAGATAAACTCACATTCAACACTAAAAAATAGAACCTAAAATCCATGTTATACCTAGGTCCACAAATCTTATGCATGTGATCAAAATCTAAGATTAAAAGATAAGAGGGAACCATTCATCTCATCATCATCTCAAAAAATGGGTACCACATATTTAGGATTTCAGATTCTAAACAAACAAAGAATCAAAATCACAATCATACAAGCTCTAGAACATGATATCATCTACTAGCTTGTTACGAACATGATTTAGAGAGAGAAATAGTAGCATTCATCTAAAAAAAAGTGTAGTAATAGAGAGGGTAGAGTATTATATAACCCACCTTAATAGAAGGAACAAACTCCAACTTCTCGATAACCAAGGAGGAAGATGAAGCTCCATCAAAAGTTCAACTCTCAGCCCCAAGATTACTTTAAGAAGAAGAAGATATCAAGGTCAAAGATAGCTCAAGCAAAGAGGGTAAGAAACCCTTGGCCAAACCAAAAGAAGAAAGAAGAAAGAGAAGAAAGCTTCCTCACTCTTAGGTACCACCTTCTCTAAATATGGTCTCTGACCCTTATGATGAGGAGTTTTTTTCTCAAGATGGACACCATGGATAGTCCACAGTCTAAGGCCTAGAAAAGAGAAGGAAGGTAGACGATCTAAGAAAATGCCATCAAGGGCAAGCATATACTTACCAAGGAAGAAGATGATCCAAAGATCACCACAAGCACCAAGGGAAGGTTAATCGGACACCAAAGCAACTCGATCAGAAATCCTTACCTCCACAAAGATCAAGGTTTCCATGATAGAAGAGGAAATAAAGAGGGCAAAAAAGTATGCATGTTTGAAGAGGAGAGTAGTTATATACATGAAGGACGAGGGAAGTAAGGTAGGGGTGAGGTGTCAACACCTAAAGGCACCAAAGGGACACTTGTCCACCAAGAAAACAACCATAAAACCACTATATGCATGCATGAAATCTATGGAGATACAACCTATTTTGGGTATCGACCTTTTAAATTAACCAACAGATTTCTCTCAGTCGAGACACATGAAGAGGGTCGAAACAAACATCAATGCACACTAGGTCGAGACATGCTACTAGGAGACAACCAATCTTGACCTAACCACATCTAGGACATCAAGATTGAAACAACATCACCTCAAGGAAGATGTCATGGTTGAGACACATCCAAAACACCCATCAAGGTCAACTCAAGGTTGCTACACTTCAACCAAGCTCACATGGTCGACACCAAATCAAACTCTAGAAACCCTAGTCACTTCTTAGAGATGTTGCCACTCATCCAAGGATCAACCAAGGAGACCCAAAGCTTCACATTCTCTATCATGATGCTAAAAAACTAAGGTTACATTGAACATGTGAAATTTTGCAATATGACCCATCAACTTGGGTAATTTGCAACATGGTCCAAAGCCAACATACAAAGCTCTTACATCCTCTGAAAAGGACCAAACTGGAAACATAAGATTGTCACATGTTAGATAAGTATCTCAAATGATTAGATTAAGGTTCTAAGAATCTTGTTAAGCAAAGTAAGCATACTTAAGCACTAAGCTAGGCTACAACCCTTACAACCATAAACCCCAAACAAAGATTTCGCCCCCGAAATCCCACACAAAAAGGGTCAGGTACTTCTTATGCACCTCTTCCTCAAACTCCCAAGTGGATTCCACAATACCATGGTTGTATCATAGATCCTTAATTAAAGGGACACCCTTCTCTTTCAATTTCTTAATTCTCCGATACATGATCAACACAAGATCTAGCACACATGACACATCCTTATCTATCTACGTCTTCTCTGGATGTAAAGTCAATTCTGTGTCCAGGTGACACTCCTTTAACATAGAAACATGAAAAACTAGACACAACATAGGTATATCAGATGACAACTCAACTTATTGGCAACTCACTAGTCTCATAAAAACATAACATGGATCTACATTGTCTCTCAAATAGTTTCCCAAGGTTTGTATCATTCTCATGGACTATCTATTAGTTAATGGCACATGTATCAATTATAAGGTTCAACCATGTTTCTACAATCCCATCTAAACATGTTGATGCACTGCACACTTTGTTACTACCCCGACTTCTTCATGTTTAACATCTGGCCACTAATACAGATTCTATGAATTTTGATACATCTCAGTGTTGTTGGGATGAATGACGTACATAGAAGAGTGTGTCATTTCTAGAACCCACATATTTTGGTGATCTCCTCTGAGACTACTATCCTACTATGGTAATATACATATATTGTACTTTGACTCATGGAAGCTGCTAGGCTCCCGCTGTGCTACTCTTATCTGCTAATCTCAACGTGGATTCTACTGGTGACTATGGCAACAGTCCTGTTAACAAGGACACCTCCAAATGTTTATAATCAAGACACATCTTCATTGATCCATCTTTCTTCTTCACAAACCAAATGGTGGCATCCAAGGAGAAGTGCTCGGCCTGACAGAACTTTTGCTCAAGAAGATCTTGCAACTGTCTCATTCAACTCGTGCATCTAAATTGGCATCATCCTATATAATACATGTACAACAAATTGGGTATTAACAACCAGATTGATCTCAAAAAGTCAAACCCTTCAGGAGGTGGAACATCTAGAAACTTATCAAAGAACACATCCTTAATTTCCATTCAACTAGCACATCCTAGATACTAGGACTCCCCGCCTTAGTGTGCATCACATGTGCCAAAATGCTTCATAACCTTGCCTCATAATCTTCCCTACCACCAATTATTGATACTAAAAATGATAGGAGGCTCTTTGTACGATTGTGGGAGATTCACAGAACATCATCATCTTGAAACATAGTTATCTTAGATCTATAGTCTAGAACAACCTAATTCTATCCCAAGTATCCATCCAAGGATCACGTCGATACTATGCATATCAAGTGGTATATGATTCACTTGAATGTTGTGTTCCAAGAAAGAAGAAACACTAGGGAAAACACTTCCCTTGATACCACAAAACTGATCATGGGTTTCTAACAAAGGGTAGGGGTGACTAACTCTCTTTCATTATTATACAAATTTTACAACTTCTTGTGTGTCATTTTACTTTTTTCACCTTGGCTTCCTTTCCCTCAGCATAAGAACTATCAAGATGAAAGCACCTCATTGCTTCTTCTTGGTTATTTGTTCATTATCCTCATCTATGTTTTCTTGTTTTACCATGTATTCTAATCCCTCATCAAGAGGTAGACCATCATATGGCACATTTTCTTCTTAGATAGGGGTCACTTCTCTATAATTCTTTCATATGTAATGAAGATTTTTATTTTAGAACTCCCTTATTTACATAGGTTGGTTTGAGGTTAACTAAGATTCCATTTTATTAGTTTATTATTTTTCTCATTTTTTACCTCTTGTCTTACTTATATCAGGAATTTCCTTCATATGATGTGGATTTTCCATCTTGGCTTGCTCAATTAACATAGATTTATTTGTCTTTTGCTTTGCAACCTCCTTGAAAATATAGCTTCAAGGACCTCTCATATCTTTTTTTTGTTCATGTATAGGTTTTACGGTGTCATATCTTTCACTTATAATTATCATACATTCAAGTTATAATAAATTATGATGTAGCACTTTTCTTCTTTAGGGCAAGATGAGGGTATTATTACCATAATTTCTGATTTGTTAGGCTCATTAGATTGTTACATAATGACTAATTGATCGTAGTAATTGGAAATATAACAATCTAAGAGTTCCATACTTACCTTTTCTTCCATTGTTGAATATCGGGGCACTAAATTACTGAGTTTAGGTATTATGCCCATGATTTATATCATGTTCTTAAATTAGTCACCATCCTAGTCCTAAGTCCTTGTGTCCCCATAGACTCAGTGAACCTAGAGCTCTGATACCAAAAAATGCGGCATCCATTTCCATTCGAAGTGAGATTACTCAAAACAAGTATGGAATTATCACTAATAATAACCACATTGCCACAAAATAGGGTAAACTAAAACCCATCACACCAAGGCGCCTCATGCTAAATGCATCATAATTAAAGTTATAGACCTTGTTTCACTTATGTTTCATTCATGACAACATATCTTTGTTCATTATCTAACAAGCCACAACATGTTACATATGGTAATTTGTTCACGTATATAAATCATGTATGTACCACCATAGTATGGACCCAAAAACTCAAACCAATGTACAACATCTATAAAACACCCCCAAGGACCTGAGAGTACAAGGACAACACTTAGGAATCTATTACTAGACACTAGTTGCACGTCCATGACTAATGGTTACCGCTCCTCTTATAGATGGCTACAACAACACAATCATCTATCCCAACGTTAATGTCCACCAAAAAGATGTAGAAACCCACGGGTGAGACCAAACATCCTAATGAGAGACATAACTCTCTGCCAACATCTATTAAAGAACATGTAACTAAGTAGGTATATAAATTACTTAGTAGGTTGACCATATTTGGCTAAATTATATGTATCCAACAATTATTACAGAGTAAACAAACTAAGTAGATACCACAGAGTAGTAGAAAAATTAATACTTTAATAAGGAATATGAAGAATGTGTATAACATTTGACTTCTCTTACCACACTATAATTCAAGAAATAAATACAAAGTTAGGGTAAAGGGTTCAACCAATGTTATTCATATTTGACCCTAGGCAAAATATAGTACACAGTTGTATTACGCCTTTTATTATGCCTTGAGGAGATGAGGTATACCACTCATGCTCCAATTGACCATTGCTAAGTCAAAATCAGTGTCATACATGATCTAGGAGGATCTGGACTCCTATGATCTCTCCACACCCTTGTTCAGTCTGAGTTTGGCGTAGTGACATATCAAGTCCATCTACAAAGTAGCCTAGCATGCATTGGTATATAGGTGATGGTGCTAGTGAAACTGAGTTACGACTATAGTTGTAATCCTGACAAGGTATGACCATAGCCATCCTAAAAAGATATCATATATACATATACATTGCATCTTCCATGGAACAGTTTGTTACCCTAAGTCCACACTCCTAATGGCTACACAGCCAAAGGTGAGTGGACCAGAGCGCCCGTCCCTAGAATGGATCTCACAACATGTTTCACACATGTAGTATATATGTAAAAGAAGTAACAACAAAACAACAAGATACTAAATAGGGAGATAACAGATAGCATGTACCCATTTCAAGATTCAAGTATACCCATTTGTATTGCATTTTAGTGATTAGAGTCTTGAGTGCAGAAAATCTTCATTTGGAAACTACAAATTCGATAAACAAAACATATTAATGCTAAAGCAATAAGTAAAATATGAAAAGGCATGTAAACAATTTAAGAGTAGTATAAAAGTTTTCTTGGCTAGATGCATCATATAAACAAGAAGATGAAACAAAGCAAGACCAACTAACAACATTCTTTGATCCAAAGAATATTTTAGATGTATTTTCATTATATTCAACAACATATTATGGCCATTGACCAGCTTCCCATTGGAAGGGTCTGTAAGGGTGCTCAAGATTAGCTACCCTTTTATCGACATGGTCCACCATATCTTGACATCTCAAGTAAGATGCCCAACCTTGTGCCCTTACCCCGAGAATACAGGCGGGTACACTAGGTTTGTATAATGGACAAGTTTGATTATGTTCAATGTTTTTTCAACACATTTTAAGCAAAATGAACATACTAATCATAGGGAACAAGTATCTCAAACAAGTAATTAACTAGCCAAGCATTTCTACGAGCATACATACAAACAAGCCAATACCATAGTAGAGTCAAGAGAGTAAGCGTACCTTAAAAATTATGATTCTTGAGTAAGATTCCTAGACATAATTCAGACAGGGAACCTTGCAAAGAAATAGATAGAATGGTGTCTTAGATCCAACGGGTTTGATAATTTAATCATCATATGATACATGTGGATGTTTCCCCTAGACCTAGATTTCTAATAGTTCAACATAGTTTCAAACATGAAAGTCATCATTATATAATACCCTATTGATCAACATTAAGTCTTATGTCTAGGTGAACCATACACATTCGATTAGATATAAACATGAGCTAATTTCTAATTTGTAATTTACATTTCCATCAATATTCAACCATGTAAGATCATAACTAGGCATATTAGATTAATCCATGCAATAGGGTCAAACATTCCAAGTCATAGAAGCCTTAGGAGCATATGATAGATCAAGTTGGTAATTATTGGTACAACTATGATGAAACTACTAATCTGAACTAGATAGATAAAGTCAATTGCATAAACATCATATAGAAACAACTAGGTCAATTAGATCATCTTAAAGCACATTATAGGAATTGAGGTCCCATATGCAAAAAGTGGGACACTTATCATGAGATTTTAGATTTCCATGTCACAAAGCATGATAAGGGTTACTTATTTAAAGATTGCAAGATTACATGACATCAATTTAAGCTAAACCCCAAAATTTGATCAAGTCATAGCATGCATAAATTTAATGGAGTCACTTTTAGGTGAAGGGTACACATAGAAGGTCAATATGCTCCTTTGGGTGAATAAGGACGACAAGATATAACATCACATTAAAAGGGTCCTGAGGTCAACTGATTTCATGGGTGAAAACTCACTTGTCATTCAAAGTTCAAGGATAGCATCATTTAATCATTAAACATCATTCAAAACTCCTAGAAACGAATTAAAAGGCTACATCAGAGAAATCACATTCAGAATAAGGTCAAATTGATGGTTTTAATGAAAAGTTAGCATTTTTCCTATCAAAATGACATATCATATCACTAGGTTTGAGCAAGGGATCTAGGAAATATAGAGGTTTTATCAAACACCCTTATTTAGGGTTATTAGAGGACTCTTACCTTCATTGGGGCAAGAAGGAGGACCCTTGGGTTGGGTGTTGGAGTGGCCCGCATGAAGAGCTTGAGGCGTGCCCTGGACTAGTGGTTGCGCCCAGTTGGCAATGACATCCCGTGAGAGGGAGTGGCTAGCAGTGACTCCTGGCAGTCAAGAGCAGGCTAGGGAGGCCCCTCACTAGCGGTCGCGGCCATAGGCGGCTTGGGAGAGGCGTTGTGATGGTAGTTGGGCCACGTTGGTCGAACAGTGGTGTGTCGTTCTTTGCTTCGATGAGATGTGCTCACATGGAGAGGAGACCAAAACTTAGCGGGAGAGGAAGCCGGTCAGAGAGAAAGGAGGATAGGAGGCACATAGGATGGGGGAGAGATTGGGTTGTAGATCCCTGATCCAACACACCCATGGTCGTCCCTAACCCTGGATTAGGGTTTTGCATCCCAAGTGTGCGACAACTAAGAGGGAGAGAGGAGTTGTGAGTGTGGCAGTGTTGGGGCAAGGGTTAGAAGTGAAGAGGAGGCCAAGGCAGAGTAGAAGGGGGTCTTTATAGGCTATGCAGAGGACAAGAGCGGAGAGTCTAGGGCTTGCGAATGGTCAAAAGCCATTGGAGGTCACAAAAGTGGTGCCCAACACTACACTTTCCACGCCTCAACATCCCCAAGAAACCCATTGAAGTAGGCCGCAGGTCTACAGGGCAAAGGCCGATCAGGTATGAGCTCGGTGGCTGATAGAAGCACTGCCAAAGCTCCAAGTTGTATCTGCTACTGCGTAGGAGGGGCTGAGCGAGAAGAATTCACGCTCGTTGGATCGCCCTCAGATCTGATGCATCCTGGTGATCTAACGGTCTGTGTGGGTTGGTGCCAAGAGTGGAAAAAAGGGAATAGAGGAGGAGGGAAATGAGGAAAGGTGTGAGTGGGCTGACGCCAGTTCTTGGGCCAAAAATGGCTGGCCCAAAACCCAAAAAGGACAAAAAAGTTGGGAACACAAGTTAGGAACTAGGGTCTTTCAAATGGTCATAAATCTCTCATATGAACTCCAAATTTGGTGAAACAACATGTGGTGGAAATTTGGAGAAAAACTCTACAACATGGTAACTAGATCGTGCTATAGGAAAACACAGAGTTGATATACATAGGAGATGCTAGATAATGTGGTGTTAAAGAGGTGCATACATGATTTTATTTTTGATTGTGTCACTACATGTTATGTGAGCTCAGGATAAGACCAAAAAGCATCAAATCATTTCAAGTCATGACATCAAGGGTTGGAGTGAGTGATTGGTGTACATAGGAAGTGAATAGCATACACAAGTAGAGAGAGAAAGGGAAGGTTGTCACCTCCTCTCCACCTTAAAGAAATTTTGTCGGAAAAATTAAATCAATCCGTAAGCTGAAATTTGAGATTTTATATTCAATGTCAAAATTATCACCCTATTCTAGAAGGTATCATCACCACTTACCAAATTAATCTCATTCTAAAATCAAGAAATAGAGCATCAAAGTAAACAGATATCCACATGGATCATCAAATTGGGAAAGGACATCACACAAGTCATGTATTTGGAAAGATTGTCATATAGAACACCAATTTAGAGAGATCACATTTCAGATCCATCAAATAGATTTCAAGAGTAAGGCATGACTTTCATTCCCAAAATATAGGGTCCTAGCTTCTACATTGGCCTAGGTGGAGTCCATGATTGAGATTTTTCATTTCAACAATTCAAGATTGGCATCATATTTCAACATCATTATTTGGTGATTATAATCAATGGAAGGGCCCACCCTAGTCCACATGGAGCTCACCCTTAATTCATAAGTCGATTAAATCATCATAGTCATCATTTCTGTTTTGAGATTTGGGAACATGAAAGTCATTATTCATATATCAAGGGTGATCGCAAGATCCAAATTGGGTGATCATAGGAATCGAGTCAAAACCAACATCTTAATCATGGGTCAAGATTTCATACATCAATATCGAGAGTCGAGTTTGGAAATCAAAGTAATAGGTCAAAACATTTCTAATCTAGGGTTTAGATTCCTATTTAGACCATAGGGGTGATCATTCAACCATATACAACAATCAAACAACAATGGAGAAACATTTTGAGCATTATTCAACATTTCATGGCATCAATATCGAGTTGGCATGGTATTCAAGGTGAGTTGCATAAACTACATTAATTTTAGTAAAAGGCACTTTAGATGCATGTGGTTCTAAGCTAATGCTAGATAAAAAGGACCTCCTAAGACATAACACATCTTAAGAACCTAGGAAGGACTAAAATCCTTTCCCTAAGTTTAGAGTGTCTTCTAACATCTCATCTTTTATTTAAGGACCTCCTAAGCCACCCAAGTAGATGATGATTAGGTAGTCTCCTCACCTCATGTGATTCTTCTCTCATGACTACTAATCACATGCATTATCGAATTTGGGGTAGCTTATGCAAGGGAGAAGTAAAACTCATTTGAAATCACAAAAGTCGATTAATATGATAATGCCATGATCTGATCTTAAAATGAAAACCCTATTTGATGTATGAAGTTACTATTGGATGTGATGTACTCATATCTAAAGTTACAGAACCCGATGTTACCCGATCAGAGATAAGCATTTTTTATGTTTGAGATAAATTCTTGATATGGTGAAATAAGGTGGAACTCATGTTTACACCTCATGTTTGATGAGGTCCCTATTGACTATACCTATGTTGTCCCTATTTTGATCAAACGCCAAACATGCATAATCAAAACTCACTCGATTGATATGCATCTTGCCACATACTTTGGTATGACCATGGATTTGGACCCCCACAGATCATGATGTGATGACCTTAATACAAGAGGTACTTCCCTATTGACTTGTATACCTCTTTGTAAGCTCAATTTTGAACAACCATGATGGACATGGATATTACTCTAGCCCTATAATGTTGGAATCCTGGGGTTCTCAATTTGAGTTCTCGATTTTCAAAATCTACCCCTACCTTGACCTTAAAAGGAAGGATTAGAATAATGACCTTGATCTTGCAAAACCTTGAAATATGGTTGTCCTATTATGATCTTAATGTTTGACTCATGATATTGTGAAATACGATTTGATAGTTGGTACTATCCCTATTGGGATATGGTTGATGACTCATGATTGATCTCAAATTTTCTGCTTTATCACGCACCATGCGAAGAATCTATCAGAATTAAGTACAGTTCAGAAATATGTCACGTCTCCAGTTTTTCGAGTACAATTTGACTAATCAGATAGAGGATGATCTGTAGTCACTAAGTTGAGATAGTAACATAATAGATAGAAAAAAAGGTCAGACATCAGAAATGAACCATATGAACTTGTTACACCACTTGATGTTCTAGAATATTTTCTGATGTTGATATGTATAACTAAATTGAACACATTCCTTAATTTAATTTAAACATTTGATTCCATTATACAGTGTTGTTCTAGGATAATTGTGCATACCTGATGAACCTTGAAGTTTCCATAGTGTTAGTCTTAACTTTGAGGGCCTAAATGTAACAAATATTTTAGATACTTCCTTCTTGAGATCGTGAACTGCCATTCTGATAAATACATAATTATACGATATCTCTTCATTTGAGCTTCATTGGGGAAATGTTGTTTATCCAGTTCGGTACCTGATGGGATTTCAACTACATAACAAATTTCAATTAACTATACCATTGATCCAAAACATCTTCGTTAAAACAAAGGTTTCAACTATGAAACTGGAATGTAGAAGGGTATCTGAATGGTCTTCTCTTTCTCTTTTGAGGGTGTAACCAAGTATAAAAATATACAAATTTTGATGTCCCTTGAATTTTCATTATTCACATTCCCATGAAATTATATGAAAGCCCATAATATAAGAAAAAGGTTAATGTTATGAATTTCGAGTATAGACGTAAAGTTTCACATGAATGAACAAAAAATAAAACCTCCTTTCTAGATAATTTGTACAAGAACGTGTAACTTTTTATCATTTGAAATAAATAAAAGTAGAATGATTTCTCATGTGCACGAGTATAGGAGGAAACAAAGGCAATCGTCCTTCTACTATGTTAAGGAACTTTAGGGCCTACTACGAGTCTGACCTATAAAATTCTTTGATCCTTTGTCAATTAACTTGTAAGTCAAATTGAAATATATGGATGTGAAAAAAAGCAAAACTTAAAGTTTAACAAGTCATATTTAAAAAGTCCTATTTATAGATAATATCATCCGTCATTTACCACTATATATTGCACAAGGTGATAGATGACTACCAGGAATGAGACAAACTTTAAAACTCATTGCCAAAAATGACAAATGGTTATTCACTGATATAAGAACAACTAGAACAACTAAGTATAAAATGATACTATTGTGGATAATATTGACATGTTTGTTTGAGATATGGGCATGCATATTTGTTTACTTTTATTTATTTGCAGTTCCTACTGAAAGAACTTACAAATTATTAAAATTGATTTTTTTTATGAAGTTGAGTTAGTTCCTTTAGTTTGTGGGAATAACACCTAATAAAGGAATGAGTTTCTTTTAGTAAACACTTTTACTATTGTAGTATGCAATGGCATGTCAAACTTATTATTCACATAAATATTACAGTATTCCAATGATAATATACATGATCAAAATATGTGTTCTTTATTTTCTCATCAAACATAAAGAAACATGAGTGAGTTGTGTTAGGTTCTGAGTTTCAAATATTTGGATTTGGTTAATTCAAATTTATTTAAAGTTAAAACACAATATAGTACAAAGTTCATACTCATTAAAAAATATAATGCTACTTGCTTCAAAGGAACTATATCTAAATTTGTGATAAAAAATTACTAATAAAAATAGAATTAGTGGTATTTTATACGTGCATGGCATGTGTGTATTTACTAGTATATGTAAAAGCAGTAACAACAAAATAACAAGATACTAAATAGGGAGATAAGAGATAGCATGTACCCATTTCTAGATTCAATAATACCCATTTGTATTGCATTTCAATGCTTGAAGTCTTGAGTGCAGAAGATATTCATTGGGAAACTACAAATTCGATAAACAAAACATATTAATACTAAAGCATTAAGTACAATATGAAAAGGCATGTAAATAGTTTAAGGGTACTACAAAAAGTTTTCTTAGCTAGAAGCATCATATAAGCAAGAAGATGAAAAAAGGTGAGAACAACTAACAACATTCTTTTATCCAAAGCATATTTTAGATGTATTTCCATTATACTCAACAACATATTATGGCCATTGACCAGCTTCCCATTCGAAGGGTCTGTAAGGGTTCTCAAGATTAGCTACCCTTTTATCGACATGGTCCACCTTAACTTGACATCTCAAGTAAGATGCCCAACCTTGTTCCCTTACCCCGAGAATATAGGTAGGTACACTATGTTTGTATAATGGACAAGTTTAATTATGTTCAAGGTTTGTTCAACATATTTCAATCAAAATGAACATATTAATCATAGGGAACAAGTAGCTTAAACATGTAATTAACTAGCCAAGCATTTATACCAGCATACATGCAAACAAGTCAATACTATAGTAGGGTCAAGAGAGTAAGCATACCTTAAGAGTTATGATTCTTGAGTAAGATTCCTAGAGGTGATTCAAAAAAGGGAACCTTGCAAAGAAAGATATAGAATGGTGTCTTAGATCTAAAGGGTTTTATAATCTAATCATCATATGATACATGTGGATGTATCCCCTAGACCTAGATTTCTAATAGTTCAACATAGTTCTAAACATGCAAGTTATCATTAAATCATACCCTACAGATCAACATTAAGTCTTAGATCTATGTGAACAGTCCACATTAGATTAGATATAAACATGAGCTCATTTTTTATTTGGAGTAAGGGAAACATGATATTTAGATTTCCATCAATATTCAACCATGTAAGATCATAACTAGGTATATTAGATTAATCCATGCAATAGGGTCAGACATTCCAAGTCATAGAAGCCTTTGAAGCATATGATACATCAAGTTGGTAATAAGGGGTGCATGTATGATGAAACTACTAATCCAAACTATATAGAGAAAGTGAATTGCATAAACATCATATTTCATCGTATAGAAACAACTAGGTCAATTAGATCATCTTAAAGCACATTATAGGAATTGAGGTCCCATACATGAAAAGTGGGACACTTAGCATGAGATCTTAGATTTCCATGTCACAAAGCATGATAAGGGCTACTGATTTAAAGATTGTAATATTCAATGGCATCAATTTAAGATAAATCCCAAAATTTGATCAAGTCATAGCATACATACATTTAATGGAGTCACTTTTAGGTGAAGGGTACACATAGAAGGTCAATATGCCCCTTTGGGTGAATAAGGACGACAAGATATAACAACACAGTAAAAGGGTCCTGAGGTTAACTGATTTCATGGGTGCAAACTCACTTGTCATTCAAAGTGCAAGGATATCATCATTTGTTCATTAAACATCATTCAAAAGTCATAGAAACGAAGCAAAAGCCTATATTAGAGAACTCAAGTTCAGTATTAGGTCAAATTGATGGTTATAATGAAACGTTGGCATTGTTCTGATCAAAATGACATATCATATCACTAGTTTTGAGAAAGGGAGCTAGGAGATATAGAGATTTGATTAAACACCCCTTTTTATGGTTATTGGAGGACTTTTATCTTCAATGGGCCGAGAAGGAGGACCCTTGGGCTGGGAGTTGGAGTGGCCCACATGCAGAGCTTGAGGCATGCCCTGGACTAGTGGGTCCACCCAATTGGTAGGGACAACCCATGAGAGGCAGTCACAGGTGGCGACTCCTGGCGGTCAAGAGCGGGCTGGGGAGGCTCCTCGGTGGCAGTGGCGGCCACCAGCGGCTCGAGAGATGCATTGTGATGGTATTTGGGCCATGTCGGTTGACTAGTGGCATGTCGTTCCGCGATTCAATGTGACACGCTCGCATGGAGAGGAAACCAAACACTGAGCGGGAGAGGACACGAGTCAGAGAGAAAGGAGGAGAGGAGGCACAGAGGATGGGGGAGAGATAGGGCCATAGATGTCTGATCCAACACACCCATAGTCATCCCTAACCCCAGATTAGGGTTTCACATCCCAAGTGGTGTGGCGGCTAAGTGGGAGAGGGGAGTTGTGAGAGCGACAACACTGGGGCGAGGGTTAGAAGCAAAGAGGAGGCCAAGGCGGAGTAGAAGGGGGTCTTTATAGGTTGTGTGACAGACGGTAGCGGAGAGTCTAGGGCATGTGAATGGTGCGCAGCCATTGGAGGTCGCAAAAGAGGTGCCTAGCACAACACTTTCGACGCCTCAACATCCCCAAGAACCCCATTGGAGTAGGGTGTGGGTCTACAGGGCGAAAGATGATTAGGTACGAGCTCGGTGGTCAGTGGAAGTGCTTCCATAGCTCCAAGTTGTACCTGCTACTATGTAGGAGGGGTTGAGGGAGAAGAATCCATAGCCATTAGATCGCCCTTAGATCAGAGGCATCCATGTGATCTAAAGGTCTGTGTGGGTTGGCACCAAGAGTGGGAAAAAGAAAAGACAGGAGGAGGGAAAGGAGGAGAAGTGTGGGTGGGCCGATGCCAGTTCTTGGGCCTAAAATGGCCTGCCTAAAACCCAAAAAGGGCTGAAAAGTTGGGAGCACGAGTTAGAAACTAGGGGCCTTCAAATGGTCATAAATATCTCATATGAGCTCCAAATTTGATGAAACAACATGCCTTGGAAATGTGGAGAAATCCTCTACAACATGGTAACTAGATCATGGTATAGGAAAAGATAGAGTTGATATAAAAAAGGGATGTGAGAAAATGAGGTGTTAAAGAGGTGCATACTTGATTTTTATTTCAAATCGAGTGTCGCTACATGTTATGTGAGCTCAGGATAAGACAAAAAAAGCATTGAATCATTTCAAGTCATAAAATCAAGGGCTGGAGTGAGAGATTAGTGTGCATATGATGTTCATAGCACACACATGTAGAGAGAGAGATGTTAGGGTTGTCATAGTATCACACCATTGAAACATGGCCTCTGCCGTTCTCCTGCCAACGTATGACCACATCCAATCCTATGAAACACATATACTCAACAATATATGACTCTGAGATTCCACTAAGGGAGAACTCATTTCACCATCCAATAAGTACTGACACTGAAGATGGATCTGTGGTACATGGCAACTACATGATTAGGGTTTCACATGATTAATTAATCCAATTGGACATCTCTTACCTTCAAACAAGTTTCAACGTACAATCCATAAACAAACTCTACAAAGATAAGGGCATAAAGAAACTTCAGAAGACATAAAACATAGAAGGTGTGAGCCTGTCGCAATACCCCATGATACTTACAACACTACCATTCAGAAAGACATCGTCGATGCCATATCACTATGGGATGTCAATCCCTCAATGTCATCATTGGAGGATTACACCTCATACTAGGCATTAATTAAGCTTCTATCAGGTCATAAGACCCATCACATTATTATGATTGTAACACGCTTCATCAAGGCTCATAGCCATCACCCTATATCACATGATCATCACCATAGGATACACAAGCTATGAGATTTGTTTCAACTGCAAGGTTAGGGATTCATAAACAAGAGCGAGAAAACATCATAACATGTTAATCATCCACGTAAGCTCAACTAGCATAGCATACCCTAGAATTAGGGTTAGGGTTTCAAACACATAGTGGAATAGGGTTTCAAATAATTATTAGATTAACCCTATGTATGTCACCTCCAACTTTCTCAGAGCATGTTAGGATTAGATCACCATTAAGTA
The DNA here is from genome assembly GCA_963693085.1 of Alisma plantago-aquatica. Lineage (NCBI taxonomy): Eukaryota > Viridiplantae > Streptophyta > Magnoliopsida > Alismatales > Alismataceae > Alisma > Alisma plantago-aquatica. The sequence goes on from OY856409.1 coordinate 1,851,598,486, forward strand.
AACATAACTAGAGAATTATATAAACATAAATTGTTTCAACCTCATCTACAAATGCATATGTATCATCTAATTATGTTATGCATGTGTTATAACCATGTATCATATATAGGTGTCGACCATCAATCAAACATAGTATCATGACCGTGACACTCACACAACAGGCATCTCGACCACCTCACAACAGGCATCTTGACCATCCTCACAACTGGTGTCTTAACTGGCCAAGAAGCACTGTCTAAATCAGAACAAAACTAGGTGTCTCGACCCACTCATCAACGTAGTGTCACGATCATCTCCAAAGAAAAGTATCACATCCTAAAACAAAGTAGCTCACTATCATAGCAATGGAAGGTGTCATGACCTCCACAAAGACAGTTGCCCCATAGAAACTAAGACATGTGTTACAACCAAAACTCCTCAACAACTGACATATGTAACGACCCCAACAAGAGCCCTTCCAGTGACATCATGCCCAAAGGCCATCAAGTCATTTTTGACCGATACAAAATAGGCATAAAAACCAATACCATAAATGCCAAAGCAGACCTCGCAACCAAGCATCACGACCAAAGCCAATGTGACTTGACAAGCACTAAAACCAGGCATCTCAACCACAAGCCAACTAGGTACCTTGACTGCAACAAGACTAAGTGTCTCAACCACCATTCAACATGGTGTCTCAACCATTAACTAGCATGGTGTCTCGACTACTATCAAGGGCATATCTCGACTGGAACATCAACCTACACATATGACTTGACCCAAACTAACACATGGTCGCAACCACAACATCAAGGAAGGCATATTTTTCAACCAAAACAAGTGTTACACTCTAGGAAAACCAAGTGTAACTTTTCTCAAAACCCATGGATTCATGAGCATCAAACCCTAGAACAACATCATGAATATCAACAACTGAAACTACATTAGGAGAGAGAAAAATGAACTTTAACACATATGGGAACCACTCAAAATGTGCAAGAAAACATGATGGTTGAAAACTTAGCATGGTGCTAAAACTAAAGCTCATGGTGCATGTAGGATCATCATCAAGAATAACCATCTTCAAGAAGATGGAATTATCCATATAAGGGACACCAAAACTTTGAAATTTGACTTCAACATAAATATTCAAGAAACCAACTAGGTGGAAGAAGGCCAAGCCTCAACCTTCATGTATCCAACTTCAATCCTCAAGAAAACACAGTGTCGAACCAAAGCATGATGACAAAACCAAGAATCATGTTACATATATCAAAATCCCCACATCCAACACATACCAAGTGAGACATAAGAATTTAGGGTTAAGGAAAAGAGCAATCTACATGAGAATACTTCAAAGTCTTAAACCTTAGATCATGATAACTTCACCTAACATATTATCATAGAATTCAGAAATCCCAAATATAAGATCAACACATCCAAAATAGAAGATAAACATCAAGAAAACCTTCATCATCAAGGAGGAAAACTTCCCATGAAAACGATCAGCAAAAACCCTAAAACATGTGCTATGTAAATCCCCATGGAGAACCTCATGTCAGAGAGAGAGAGAGAGAGAGAGAGATAACTCACGTTCAATAACTCGAAAACATAACCTAAAATCCATGTTACACCAAGGTCCACAAATCATATGCATGTGATCAAATTCAAAGATTAAAGGATAAGACAGAACCATTGATCTCATCATCATCATCTCAAAAATTGGGTACTACAAATTTAGGGTTTCAGATTCTAAACAAACCAAGCATGATAATCACCATCGTTCAAGTTCTAGAACATCATATCATCTACTAGCATGTTAGGACAATGACTTAGAGAGAGAAACAATAACATGTATGTAAAGAAAAATGCAATAATAGAGAGGGTAGAGTGTTATATAACCCGTCTTAAGAGAAGGAACAAGATCCAAGCGCTCAATCACCAAGGAGGAAGATGAAGCACCAGTAAAATCTCAACTCTCGGCTATAAGATCGCTTTAACAAGAAGAAGACACAAAGATCAAAGAGAGCTTAAGAAAAGAGGGTAAGAAGCCCAAGGACGAACCAAAAGAAGAAAGAAGATAGAGAAGAAAACTTTCTCACACTTGGGTACCACCTTGTCAAAACATGGTCTCTAACCCTTTCGATGAGAATTTTTCTATCAAGATGTACACCATGGATATTCCATAGTCTAATTTCGTGAAAGGAGAAGAAGGTAGAATATCCAATAAAATGCCATCAAGGAAACACATATACTTACCAAGGAAGAAAATTATTCAAAGATCACTACAAGAACCAAGGGAAGGTTGATCGGCCACCAAAGAAACTAGATCATAACTCCTTATCTCCACACAGCTTCAAGGTCACCACAAGAGAGGGGGATGGAGTGAGGGCCAGAATGGATGCATGTTTGAAGAGGAGAGGGGTTATATACATGAAGGAGGAGGGAGGTAAGATAGGGGTGAGGTGTCAACACCCAAAGGCACCAAAGGGACACCTTTCCACCAAGAAAACATCCATATAACCACTAGATGCATGCACGCAACCTATGAAATTTTAGCTGAAAATTTTAAGCCAAAAAGAACCTGAAAACTAGCGAGTGATACAACCAATGTTGGGTATTGACCTCTTAAGGTCACCAACACATTGGTCTCAGTCGAGACACATCAAGAGGGTTGAAACAAACATCAAAGAACACAAGGTCGAGACACACCACTAGGAGACAACCCATCTAGACCTAACCACATCTACGACATCAAGATCGAAAAAATGTCAATTCAAGGAAGGTGTCTCGATCGATACACATACAAAACACCCATCAAGGTAGAGATAAAGGTCGCTACCCTTCAACCAAGCTCACATGGTCGACACCAAACCAAACCCTAGAAACCCTACTCACTTCTTAGAGATGTCACCACTCATCCAAGGCTCAACCAAGCTGCCCAAAGCTTCACATTGTCTCTCATGATGCTAAAGCACTAAGGGCACATTCAACATGTGACAAATTGCAAGATGACCACTTAACTTGGGTAAAATTGCAACTTGGTCCGAAAGCAACATACACATCTCTTACATCATCAAAACAGGACCAAACTAGAAACATAAGATTGCCACATGTTAGATCATCATCTCAAAGGATTCAATTAAGGTTCTAAGTATTTTGTTAAGAAAAGAAAGCATACTCAAGCACTAAGCTAGGTCAGGGGCCTTACATCCACCACCACAAAATCTACATATTAAATACATGTAGTCCAAAACGCGGTATGCAACTGGCCCCTTAATACAATTACTCCTAACTAAAAGTCATTAGATACTTAAAAATAAGTTTACACACACCTATCATGTTAACATTGGACGCAATATGCTTTTGAATTGTAGCCACTGTTAATGTACCCCATAGTATTAGTTAAGAAGTTTGAATGATACAAACATTTTAAAACTCAAGGTGCACGTACTTGTCAACCGTAAGTTAATCTTCAAGATGTGAATATGAAAGAGATACAAAGCCACAATATACTCCTTTCTATACTTAAGTGTCTAAGTTGTTTTGAGACCTAAAACTGTCGATGCGACATGAAATGTTGTTATGAAATAAATGTAAATATTGAAGAGTAGTGTCGGCTTTCACTATAATGGAAGCTTAAGGAAAACAAATGTTAGGCTAGGAAGGAGGTGGATTGTATATTTGTTTATCCTCTACAACCTTCATGGTATCCTTATTGTTTAAAGACATCACAGATGAGCCTAATAGTTTCACATAAGTAAATTACATGGTTTGGCTTATTGTTCTTATCCTTAAAGTTATCACCACTATGTCCCATATCCTTGGGTCTACCAAAGAAAAAAAATATTATCTACTAACTTGAAAATATCATCTACTTTCCCAAAAGTTGCATCCAAGCTTATTTTAATGCATTGTGGTTGTGACTTTCTTCTACAAGACAATATCTATAAGAGATGCTCTTAATAGTAATGATAGTTTCTTTTGAGATAAGATCAATAAGATCAACATATAGGAACAACCCCTAAATTGCAGTACATACCTTAGACTCTTTGGAGAGGCTTCTAGCGCCAACAGTGCATCCCCCAATCTCTCCTGACTCACTTATAACTAGGACAACACAATCAATGTGATGGCATGCATGACTGACAACTTCTATTGTCATACACATTTCTCATATCTCTTGATTAAGGACTCTTATGCGCCACCTCTTTAAATGGTCTACGACCATTCTGAATGATTTCATGCAAAACACTACTAACAGTCCATGATCTCGACAGGATTCCCAATAAGGATGGCAATTTTATCCGTAGCATTCAAAACCCATGGTTATCCATCTTTTTTCACCACTTTCTAATTGTTGTCCGCTACATGATTGGATGATGGACAAGATGTCCATTTCTCTGGCAGGAATGTGAACCAGTTGTGGGTGCAACCTATCTCCACAAAATAGTGCAGGACATGGCATCAACAACAGACTTCACGCCTACTCCAATGGACGGTAGATTACGTCCTCAATCACATGGATTCCATCTGGACCTTGGAGTGGAACTCATGTTGGACGATGCCGATGTAGTATGTAACTTCACTTGCATGCTGCTTTTAAGTACGACAATTCATCCATGCGTGCCCGCTTCCTTCATCCCACTGCTATTCTTGCTGAGATGTGACTTCCCTTGCTTTTTTCATAGTCTCCTTGTCTCACCACCTTTCTCCTGCCCAAGTTCCGCTTGGTTACAGACACCACAAAATCTGAATCGAGATTGCTGGAGAGGAACACACCTACGGGAGTATCCGTCATGAGCTATTGCATGACTACGTCCTCAAAGGCCGCTAAGAGCACTAATGGTCGAATGAGACGGACGGGATCATGTCCTTCAGGAACCACGTCTAGTTGTGCCAATAAAGCCAGAACACTCTTCCTTTCTTGCTCGAGTAGAGGTGGATCGGAGGGAACAGTTCGAAGTGCTCGCAGTTGTCCATGAGTACCTTCATCTCTGAGGAGATCCACATAGACCAGTTGATCCCCCACTCAACATACACAAACTTAACGTCAATTGAGTCATGTGCGATGAGGTAGGATCTGTCACGGGTATCGAGGAACACGAACATGTAGAGGAGAGATGGGTGTGGAGACCCTCAAGGTTGTAGATGTCGCCGACCATGACCACTGGGGGCGGCAGACAGCCGCAACAGCTACCACCGTCCTAGCGGTTGCATTGGAAGTGACCAACAAATTAGACCTTCTGCAATTTACAGATGACGATCACCCACAGAGAGCCGCAATTATACGCAACAACAGTGGAAGCTGGTAGGTACATCGACAGCTGAGTCTGAATGCTGGCTGCACAAGGCATGTGCAATATGTACATTATGGTCCACACCTGGAATGGATTATGGTTGCACAAGTACACACCAATGGACAACCGTACACCATTGTCCATTCCTACATAACCAAATGGAGTGGCTCTCCATTTCAGTTTATATCTAATGGACTGGTTGGTTTGGTAGGAAGTGGAAAAGGATATCCGCTTTTTGCCATCCTTAATTCTCAGTCAGGAACATGTGCTGGCTCTACTTCCAGGTGAAGACACAAATCTTCAATTTTATCGGCCGACGACAATCTATATGATATCTCCTACTGCGGGAATGTGTCGCTGCCACCTTTTTGGGCGCCATACTCTTACACATTAACTATCATTTCTTCTCCAAAACTTTGAAACAAACGGTATCGTGGAGGGTCTGGAGGCCAATATGGTTCCTGATTTCTCGTCTGTCTCTCTCCTTAGAGGACATTTAGGGGCCGTTTGGGTGCCCTATTTATGAATGCAGCAGTGATTACGAGTTCAACGATTTATTAAACTGCAGCAATTAACAATTGTCTGAACTTCAAATGACATCGTTTGGCATAAAGGAGGAAATACAGAAGGGGAACCAAGAGACACAGAGAAAAGGATGAGAGACGAAAGATGGAGGAAGGTGAAGTATGGTGTGCTGCCCAGCAGACCATCTACCTAGAAGGGCGCCGAAGAGAAACATACGGGAATGGTGTGCGGCTGACGGCAATGGGAAAAGGAGGAGAGACGGTTGCGAATGGAAGAGAGAAGTATCGGGGGAGCGGGACTCTGTGTCGTCGGCTCTGGTATTCTGAAAGCTGCCCATTTCGGCGGACTTTAGAAGAGCCGCGCCTTGTACAAGAAAATGCCGTGTAGTAGAATACAAGAACTTGACGAATACCAGCGTGAGTATCCTACACATTTAAAACTGTAATATTTAAAATACCATAACCAATTACAATGCCGCAAATGGCCCCTATGCACTGGATTTCCATTGCTTTTCATAGGTTGCTTTTCCATATATTTATTGCATAATTTCTCATTTTGATACTATTTATGTATTGTTTACTATTATTAACATGTGAAAATCCATCAAGTTATAAGTATTTTCACTAAATTATGTTAAATTATCTATTTTGATTCCAACTAATGTTGGGTTTTCCTCATTTAGGCTATTTGAACACTTTCAGGACAACTCGGTGCTACCAACACAAAAGTTGGTAGTACCGAGATTAGACAAAATCCAACAGGAAATTTTGAAAATCTTGGTGCTACCAAGATTGCATTTTGGTGCTACTTAGTTGATGTTTGATGCTACCAAAATACGGAGTTGTTGCTACCGACTCACTATCCAGAAAGCCCCAGTAACCAAACTTTATGGTTTTGGTGCCACTGAAACCCCAGTCGATGGTACTGACTTTCGCATCCAGAACAAGTCAGAACTCACAAGAATTAGCTCGGTGCTACCGACATACTCATCAGCATTACAACACTTATTAGGGTTTCAAGTCATCCGACAACTTGGTGCCATCGACATCCAATCAGTGGTGCCAACTTTGTGCGATTAGAGCATATTGATTATGAAAGATCTAGTGATTGTGACTTAATGACGGCCCTGGTCCCACTTTTGAACTAAGGAGAGTTTGGCCAAAAAGAGGGCATCACGTTCTATCTTGTCGCAATAGAGCACAAAACTAAGAGAGAAGGAGACAAAGGAAACAACTTCATACCGAATTATACAGGCACCTCCAGAAACTAGGCAGCCGAAACGTTGCAAATTGAGGAGCTAACCAGAGGGGAACCTCCAATCCTATTTCTCAAAGGGTTTTCATTAGTTTTCCTAATGTTTAGTGTGTTGTCTCTCTCTTCCTCTTTGTGCTCATTAATATAAATCATGTGGGGCTAATCCCCTTATTTTTATGATAAAAGAGAAGTCCGGTGTTGTGTTTTTTAGCATACATGATTTACCATATACATTATATATATATATATATATATATATATGTATATATATATACCTTATTTTTAGAAATAAATCTATGATTCTTTTATTAATAACCAATTCTCTTTAAGTGTTAGTGTTATGACCCCGCCTCCCAGTAACCCCCAATTAAGAAGGACCAAGAGGTCAGAGCCGTTATCCCAATTTCCGGATCAAAGGTTCGACAAATAATCAATAATAATTATCAAATTCTACTAACTAAACTGAAAAGCTATAATAAAATTTAACTTTACATACCTTTTTCAAAAAATTGGATATCTACTTCTATCCACATGATTCTATTCTAACTAATCCTCCTTTGAACTTAAATTCATATTTAATTCCACATATGCCACTTTACTATTTGTTCTTTTCACTTGTACCTAAAATGCCGACAAATAAAATGTCAATAAGCATAAAGCTGGTATGTGGGGGAACAATAATCGTGCAACTATGATAATAACATATTGTAGCCAATTATGATTTAAACAAACAACTTTACATTTTCCGCATAACTGTTCAATGCTTACATACCCTAGCCTCAGTGTTGTCCCTACAGTGGACCTGGATACAACCTTCTTTATGGTAGATCCCCATTAAACCCCTCATGATCCCACATAATAGGTGAATCAGTTTCTAGGGTTGAATCGCATGGCACTACCTGTAGGTAGCCCACTCCTTAACTCATGGTGTGATAAAGAGTCTCATGGCACTACATGTGGGTAGCCCAATTTCTAACTCATGATAGCCTAGACCTTGCTCTAGGTTACCCTTTTTAGCCTTTACAAATCCATAGAGGAGAACCAGGATCTGACCCAGTAGGCACATATCTTATGTGATAGTCATATCCACATTATAGTTGCATAAATTAAATTCATCCAACAGTTTAATTCAAGTCATCGAGGAAAACTTCAGAAAACCTCAAAAAACTAATTCGAGATATTCATAAGCGTAACCACATACATGTCAGGCTGATTTGAGATAGAATAATCCATTCAAGTAAGAAATCCAAGCAAGCAAGCACACATAACAAGATCATGAAATAATCATGCAATTCCCTTTTATTACTCATGTCATCAAGATCTATTAAACCTAGCTCGCTTCCTAGGGTTTCTAGTCCACTTTTAGGGTTTCCATTCATCTTTTACTATTTTAAACCCTAATTATCTCATCCATTCTTCTCGCAAGATATTAAGGTTACCTTTAACAACATATAACCCTGATATCAGAATAGGCATAATTAACCATCAATTAAGCCCATTAAGCCTCTTTTACATCAAAGCTAGCATTTTTATCCTTTTAATCCATGACAAGATCATTATGCTTATTTATCATCAATTCATAGTTTATTGTTGTCTAATTCACAAATGAACTCTATTTGTCATTAATCCTACCTTTATCCATTAGAAAACCCTAATTACTACATTAAGGGTATTTATCTACAATTAGGAACTTTTATACTTGAAATAGTTTGGAATTATCATATCTCAACTTTATTCACGATTTTGAATTATCATTATGAGTCACTTTTACTAATTTTAGGGTTTCAAGGCCCATTAAAGCATATTTATGAACATGAATTCCCAATTACATGCAAAGTTCATCATTTTTTATCTTAATATATCTTTTCATGATTAACTGGCTAATATCAACTTTAATCATCCATTAAACCCTACTAATTTCATTAATCATCTCAAAATAGGGTTTCTTAATCATTAAATCATTAAAGTTGATAACTTCCATCACTTTTAGAATTGAAATTAGAAAAAGGCTTCAATTATATTTTTATTACATTCCCTGTGTTCTTTTGATCAAAATTCATATATTATGTGTATCCATCTGAGCTACCATTAATGATATATGAATTTCACAATAAAACCTTACTTGGGCCAATAGGAAGGTGCCACGTCGCCTCTATCTCCATGCAACGTAGCGATTTGGAAACATAACACAGTGACGACTTTTCCCTTGACTTAAGGACCAGTTCTTTAGCACACTGAGGGCTAGAACGATCAAACGCTGCTCATTCCTTCTTCAACCTTGCACAGTTGTGCTGTGTTACCCTAGCTATGATGGAATAGCTCCTCTCCTTCCAACGACCTGGTCCTTGCCGCCAACCCCCGCCCTGGCTCCACCATTCCCTGCCGCACATGAGGTGCCCCCAAACCATGGCCAAATTGGTAATTCTGGAGCTAACCATGACCGCGACCTGCTACAGGGTTGGGGACCTCCGGTGCAAGTTGCGTGAAGATGGAAATGTAGAAACGATAGCCAAACGTTCCAGGGTCATCATAGGAGCTTCGTGCCTCCATCGAGACCGATCGCAGCTCCTCGAGGCCATTGGGTATCGATCCACCCCCTTGGCTAGGGTTGATGGATGAAAACAAGAAGAAGGAGGGAGAAGAGTGATCGGGATTCTACTAGACTTCGCCAAGGCTCTACCCTTATATAGGGGAAGGTTATTGAATCCCTAAGACGTCTATCCACAGATTATCTAGTCCATTTCTTAAAAGGAAAACATGTTCCTTAGTTAGGAAGCATTCTCTCTTCTTTTAAAAATTCCTTGGTAATCCATATGCTTTGGTTATGAGGAAATTCTAGAATTATCTCTTTTTATCTCCCTCGTGCTTGGCTTTAAACCCTTTATCATGAAATTATATTTTTCTTAAAGCAAATAACATCTCTTTTTGATATTATCAAAAAGTCATTAATGATGTATCATATTATCTTCCTATTTTGTTATTATTTGCCTTTTCTCTTTCTTTCTTCTCCATTGGGGCTCCTTGGACCCCAAGAAACTCTAAGGTTTCGAAATTCCTTTTTAATGATACTTATTATCCTTCTAGTTACATCTATATTCATTATTTCACATTATCTTATTTATTTCTTACTAAAATATCTCTTTTTGAAGATTTCTCTTTATCTTTCTTTTTATTTTCCTCATTGGCATTCCATTTAACATTAGGAATCATTTGGATACGAAAATACACCAAGGATAACTCAATTATGCCTCTTTCCACTTATTTTCCACATTTTATCATTGTTTTCAATTTCTTTCTTAATAAAGAAATATTTAATTGATCTTTTCTTTTCTTTTCTTTTTTTGCATTATCTTTGCAACTTTGGACTCCTTGGAACTCAAGGAATCCAAGAGGCACGAAATCCACCTTTGGATTATATACGTTTTCCTTCTAAAGGTTTCTACATCTTTCTTTTCTCCATTTCTTATTAATAATGGAGTTCCTTTGTCTTTTTCTCGTTATTGGGCCCAATCGGCAATAAAGCCCACAAAACAATCATCAAGGCTATTGTAAACGAAATTAATTTATTCAAAACAAACTATATCATTATTTGTTCAAATATCTTTAATATGAGAAATTACATTTATCACCTAATGAACCCAAAAGTTGGGGTTGTAACATCATTCCCCTCTTATAGGAATTTTGCCCTCAAAATTCCATCAAGCAAACAAACAATTCAGGATAAGATTTTTACATGTCCATCATTGGCCTCTATGTGGCTTTCCCTATCCATGGTGCTTCCAAAGAACCTTTATCATCATCTATTTCTTTCTATGAGTTCTTTAACCTTGGCATCTATAAACCTCATAGGTGACTCAGGTCATTTCAGCCTCCCTTAGGGCTCACTAGGTTCATTGCTTTGCACATGGTCCAGGTACCTCACTTAGTGCTCTAAATTGGATACATGAAACTTATCACACATCACATTATATTGATGGGTAAGGGCAAATTTAACCTTCTCCACCAAACCATGTCAAAAGAACCCATGCATCGGGGACTCAGCTCTCTTAGCTATAACTTAGAGGGGTCAGATTTTCATGTCACATATTCCCCCACGGTGAACTGCATGTCAGTCTACTTTGCATCAGCTTACAACTCATGTCATCTTTGGGCTCCTTTCATCCATTGCATGATCAAAGTGACTTCATCTGCACACACCATGGTCCTTTCTTGACCTTCGCAAGGTCTCTTCACCAACATCATCTTAATGAAGTGGTGACCGATGCAACCTCCCTTGTAGAGCTTCTTTACATCCCGATACTGGCTATGGTGGTTATCATCACATACACCAAAGACAAGAACTGTCTCCATGTATCACCCTAAACGAGCACGCATACTCTCATCAGACCCTCTAGTCTAGATCATACTAACCATTAGTTAGTGGTGATAAACGGTACTAACATCGAGTTCTTCATGTACCTACTTCCACCTTATGGAAGTGAACCTTTATTTCATACTCAAGAACTTTTTGAACTTGCATCATTGTGTAGTTGAACCATCTCTCTCATATGTAGTTCAACTGGATCTGTCCCTTGACAGTACTCTTTCTTTCTTATGTCATCTAGGTAAGGCGATCTACCATAACCCATATTGCATCTTGACCTTGCTTGGTCTAGGGGAGACTTACCACAACATCCATAGTGGTGAACTCCCATTCCCTCTCAGGGACTCTTTTATCCTCTATGTCAATATATTGGGTTATTGGTGTTCATCCTTCACCTCCTGGCTTGCATGGTAACACACCACATGCAACTTCATCTTAATCATCCAAAGTACTATTGTCACTTACTATCTTTGTAGTACCAAGGTGTATCATGATCTCATGCATGTCATGATTCCTCAAGATTGATTCCTCAGAAACCCTAAACCACTCTAGTCAGGGTTTTATCACTTTATTTTGAGGTTTACAACCTTCCTTTCATTACATCAAGGCCTAAGCTATCTAACCAAACAACCATTAGCTTGATCAACCAGTATTGTTACATTTGTGTGTTAGCCAAACTTATCTCTTTTTCAACTTAAGGTTAACCGAACAACCTCTTATAGCCTCTAGCTAAACTAGGCAGTTGTATCTCATCCAGAGCATCTATGACCACTTCCCATACTTAGATGTTAGGTAAAGTTGAAGACATACATCTCGATGTATTCCACTCATTACCTCATCTCAACTCTAAGTCTACCTTCATCAAGCAAACTCTGAGCTTATTCACTTGGTTTTTTGAATAATTGTATAACTCATAGCTCATGATAAAACATCCTCATAAGATGACTACCTTATTTCTCTTAATGTTTGTAAACCATCTATGTATCATTCACTCCACTAGGGTATGTTATCATCTCTGTCCTCATACCTCATAGCAACGTTCCAACTCACATCATCTTTTATCCTTGGTGTATGTCATGCGTATTGTTCTATCTCTCACTCCCATAACAAGAGGAAATAAGCATTTGGTTGCAATCCAAATATAGAGTTATTCCTATTCCAAGAGTAGAGATGGTACATCCCACCTTGACAATATACCTTTAAATCTAAGTTGAAATGTGCCGCTTATGCCTCTATATCACAAACATCTTGATATCAAAGTTATATCCATAGAAAACTGGTCTCGCACCCACTTGGGTCCACACACATCCCTTGGTCATCTCCTCTAGGTCTATAGGGTGCCGGCACTTTTGGGGTCATCCCTCCTCCCTCATGCATCCAGAGAGTTCCCTACTCATCTGCCATTTGGGTCCCATGAGTTCATGAAGGTGATCAATCTCCTAACCCATGGCCCTCAGATAATGACATTTGTTACCTCCCAACCCTATGGTCATGTGCAACTAGGGAATTAGGAAACTCCCACTTCCATCGGTCTTATCCCTACCTGGCCCTAGGATAGACTTAGGATTCCATCATAGTACATGTTCAACTTAGAACCTTACCCAAGCCTTCATCATCTCTCTCTCTACATTTTTGGCTGACTTTATCCTTTCATAGGGGTCATGGCAAGCTGCTTACCTTGGTCAGGCTCCATACTGATTACCTACATGGTAACACATCCACATGCACTTAGAGATGGTTATCTATGGGTGTACAGGTTGATTCTCATACCATGTACTTCTCACTTAGCTTCTCACAGTCCTATGAGATCTCCTTAGGTTACTTCAAAACCAACAGAAACTAGTGTACACCTTTCAAAAGGGTCCCTCTCCCAAGATGGGAGGAAACTATCTCTTGACAACAAGGTCACAAACATCCTTAGAGTTTACATCCATATGAGCATCCTCAACCCAGCCACTACTAAGGCACAAGCAGACCACCTACTAAACCATGCTAGGTCATACTTGTTCTATTTCCTCAATGCTGGATTAAGATCATACCTCCCCATATCATCAACTTTGATGTGAGGGGTTCATCAAACATACCTTAAACTTAAGGGGTTTCCTTTTTCCTCTAAACATGAGGACTACCATGCTCAAGTCTATAGAAACTCAAACCTTGTCATGAGCATCAGGTACACCACTTCCCTTCTTAGGCCTAGGAACCATGGGTTCACCTTTGGGTATCCAACTGCATGCTCAATCTCTTAACCATGAATCCAGCATGTCCAAGGTATGTCATGTACTCCCATGATCCTTTTATTCGAGCGACACCTTAGAGTTGAGTCTTCATCAAGGGTAACCAACAAGGTACAAGGCCTTACAACTTGCTACTTAAACCTCTAAGGCACTCTTTGTCTCATCTCAGTAGGTAAACTCCTATACCATAGGCACATAGGTTCTAGAAGCACCATCCTCTCTTTAGGGTTTGGTTCCTCTAAAGGCCACCAAGATATCATCAGCCTCCAGGGATCAAGCACGAGGCAACCACTATCATCCACTTAGGCTGCATCATCCTAAACTCCCCACTGTTCCTCATGTCTCGGAGTCTAGGCCTCCGACCTTCTTGCATGGTTCATGCTCTCTCCCTAGAGCTAACCCTACAAATAGCCTCACTACCAGTGATCCTCTCTCCATGAAGGTGGATCAAGCTCACAAGCATACCCCTACATGGTGAAGCCTATATTCAAGCTTATGTTTTCTCAAGGTTATCCATAACCGTCTATGCTCATCTCATAAGCTATCCAACATACTCCCATGGCCAGGGTTTTGACCTACGGCTCGCACTACTGACGTATTTTGGGTGTCTATTATTCCATGCTCATATAAGCTCATGGGGTTTCCATAGGTTCTTCTCTAACCTCATCAATGAAGGAGCTATCCTTCACTCTAACATACATGACCCTTCACAAGGTTGGGTCGCAAAAGGTACTAGGTTTTCCAACCTCTCATGGCTCATATCGGCATCCAAAAGCATGTCCACCCTCACTCCTGGTCTATCATGACATCTAACTCATCATGTCATCTCTCTCAAACCAACACTTAACATCATCCAGAGGATGTGCCAGGTCTCTACTTGAAATGGAGATCTCTACCTCCAAGTCTAACTCTCTTTACTTATCCTCCTGACAAGAAGGTATAGGCTCAGGTTTCTCCTGAGGGCATGACAACTTATGTCATACGACCTAAGCATGTATCTCTTCTTTAGTTTACGATTAAACTATTAAGCTTATGTCCATGACATCTTATTTACATGATTTTCATTAATTTGGTGGAGGATTCCCACGCTATGTTCACCAAAAAAAATTTTGGTGGAGGATTCGTTAAACCTTATCAACCTTACACATACCTCCAGAGGGTGAGGAAAAAAGAGAAAACCCTAATCCTTAAGGTCCTTAATAGCAGTTGAGTTGAGAAGGGGTGAACAAGATGAGAGAGTCCTAAAGGTATCTTATTTTGAGTCCAATCCTGAGACATTGGCCAGGCAGTCACACTAATCTGGGAGTCCTCATATTCTGACTAGCGGTGTGGAGGAAAATCTTGCCAGCCCCCAGACGTGATCCTTTTTTAGACACCTCTATCTTTCAGAAATTCCTCTAATAACTCCCTTGGGTTGTACAAAGTTTGTAAAATTTAATAATTATTAAAGATTAAATGAGGAACCTATGCTCTGATCCCAAACATAATGACCCTGCCTCCCAGTAACCCCCCAATTAAGGGAGACCAAGAGGTCAGAGTCGTTATCCCAATTTCCAGATCAAAGGTTCAAAAAATAATCAATAATAATTATCAAATTCTACTAACTAAACTGAAAAGCTATATTAAAATTTAACTTTGCATACCTTTTTCAAAAACTTAGATATCTACTTCTATGCACATGGAGTCTATTCTAACTAATCCTCCTTTAAACTTTAATTCATATTTAATTCCACATATGCCACTTTACTATTTGTTCTTTTCACTTGTACCTAAAATGCTGACAAACAAAATGTCGGTCAGCATAAAGCTGGTATGTGGGGGAAACAATAATCGTGCAACTATGATAACAACATATTGCAGCCAATTATGATTTTAAACAAACAACTTTACATTTTCTGCATAATTGCTCAATCCTTATATACCCTAGCCTCTACATTGTCCCCGCAGTGGAGCTGGATGCTACCTTCCTTATGGTAGATCCCCATTAAACCCCTCATGATCCCACCTAATAGGTGAATCAGTTTCTAGGGTTGAGTCACATGGCACTACCAGTAGGTAGCCCACTCCTTAACTCATGGTGTGCTAAAGAGTCTCATGGCAGTACATGTGGGTAGCCCAATTTCTAACTCATGATAGCCTAGACCTTGCTGTAGGTTACCCTTTTTAGCCTTCACAAAGCCATAGAGGAGGACCATAATCTGAGCCAGTAGGCACATATCTTATGTGATAGTCATATCGACATTATAGTTTGCATGAAATAAATTCATCCAACAGTTTAATTCAAGTCATCGAGGAAAAATTCAGACATTGAAAAACTAATTCGAGATATTCATAAGTGTAACCATATACCTGTCACGCTGATTTGAGATAGAATAATCCATGCAAGTAAGAAATCCAAGCAATCAAGCACACATAACAAGATCCTGAAATAATCATGCAATTCCCTTTTATTACTCATGTCATCAAGATCTATTAAATCTAGCTCGCTTCCTAGGGTTTCTAGTCCACTTTTAGGGTTTCCATTCATCTTTTACTATTTTAAACCCTAATTATCTTGTCTATTCTTCTCTAAAGATATTAAGGTTACCTTTAACAACATATAACCCTGATATCAGAAAAGGCATAATTAACCATCAATTAAGCCCATTAAGCCTCTTTTACATCAAAGCTATCGTTTTTATCCTTTTAATCCATGATAAGATCATTATGCTTATTTATCATCAATTCGTAGTTCATTGTGGTCTAATTCACAAATGAACTCTATTTGTCATTAATCCTACCTTTATCGATTAGAAAAACCTAATTACTACATTAAGGGTATTTATCCACAATTAGGAACTTTTATACTTGAAATAGTTTTGAATTATCGTATCTCAACTTTATTCATGATTTTGATTAATCAATATGAGTCACTTTTACTAATTTTAGGGTTTCAAGGCCCATTAAAGCATATTTATGCACATGAATTCTCAATTACGTGAAATGTTCATCATTTTTATCTTAATGTATCTTTTCATGATTAACAGGCTAATATCAACTTTAATCATCCATTCAACCCTACTAATTGCATTAATCATCTCAAAATAGGGTTTCTTAATCATTAAATCATTAAAGTTGATAAATTCCATCACTTTTCGAATTTCAATTAGAAAAAGGCTTCAATGATATTTTTATTACATTCCTCGTGTTATTATGGTCAAAATTCATATATTATGTGTATCCATCTCAGCTACCGTTAATGAGATATGAATTTTGCAATAAAACCTTACTTGGGCCAATAAGAAGGTGCCATGTCACCTCTATCTCCATGCAACGTAGCGATTTGGAAACATAACACAATGACAACTTTTCCCTTGACTTAAAGGCCAGTTCTTTAGTACGTCGAGGGCTAGAACAATCAAATACCACCCGTGCCTTTTTCAACCTTGTGCAGTCGTGTTGTGTTACCCTAGCCGCGATGGAGCGGCTCTTCCTCTCCTTCCCACGGCCTGGTCCTTGCCGCCAAATCCCACCATGGCTCCGTCGTTCCCTGTCGCACGTGAGGAACCCCCAAACCTTGGCCAAGGTGGTCATTCCTGACCTAGCCATGACCGCGACCTGCTGTAGGGTTGCCGACCTCCAGTGCGAGCTGTGTGAAGATGGAAATGTAGAAACGATAGCCAAACCTTCCAGGGTCATCGTAGGAGCTTCGTGCCTCCATCGAGACCGATCGCAGCTCCTCGATGCCATTGGGTATCGATCCACCACCTTAGCTAGGGTTGATGGACAAAAATAAGAATAAGGAGGGAGAAGAGTGCTCAGGATTCTCCTGGACTTGGCCAAGGCTGTACCCTTATATAGGGGATGGTTATTGAAGCCCTAAGATGTCTATCCACAGATTATCTAGTCCCTTTCTTAAAAGGAAAACAAGTTCCTTAGTTAGGAAGCATTCTCTCTTCTTTTGAAAATTCCTTGGTACCCCATATGCTTTGGTTATGAGGAAATTCAAGAATTATCTCTTTTTATCTCCCTCGTGCTTGGCTTTAAACCCTTTATCACGAAATTATATTTTTCTTAAAGCAAATAACATCTCTTTTTGATATTATCAAAAATTCATTAATGATGTATTACATTATCTTCTTATTTTGTTATCATTTGCCTTTTCTGTTTCTTTCTTCTCCATTGGGGCTCCTTGCACCCCAAGAAACTCTAAGGTTTCGAAATTCCTTTTTAAGGATACTAATTATCCTTCTAGTTGCATCTATATTCATTATTTTACATTATCTTGTTTATTTCTTATTAAAATATCTCTTTTTGAGGATTTATCTTTATCTTTCTTTTTATTTTCCTCATTGGCATTCCATTTAACAGTAGGAATCCTTTGGATATGAAAATCCACCAAGGATAACTCAATTATGCCTCTTTCCACTTATTTTCCACATTTTATCATTGTTTTCAATTTCTTTTTTAATAAAGAAATATTTAATTGATCTGTTCTTTTCTTTTTTTGCATTATCTTTGCAACTTTGGAGTCCTTCGAACTCAAGGAACCCAAGAGGCACGAAATCCACCTTTGGATTATATACTTTTGCCTTCTAGAGGTTTCTACATCTTTCTTTTATCCATTTCTTATTAATAATGGAGTTCCTTTTGTCTTTTTCTCGTTATTGGGTCCAATAGCCAATAAAGTCCACAAAACAATCATCAAGGCTATTGTAAGCGAAATTCATTTATTCAAAACAAATTATATCATTATTTGTTCAAATATCTTTAATATGAGAAATTACATTTCTCACCTAATGAACCCAAAAGTTGGGGTTGTAACAATTAGTTAATTTAGGAGAGGGACTAAGGGTTGGATGGTTGATATATTTCCATAGACATTACCATGACTTGGGAAAAGGCTTACAATTGTGAAAGGAATAATGTAGAGAAATCATTAATGCACCAATTTAATTTCTAAATCGCTATTAAAGTGGGGTTTGTCTTAATATATGTAATGTATTACATTAAGGAAGTGGGTAATACTTGGTACATGTCCCTTACTCTAGGGTTAGAGTTAAATTATTATTAATGAAATAGGGTTAAATGCAATGCATATCGTGGTAAAATTGTAATACTAAGGAATCCAACAATTCTTTATTACATTCCACTTAATTAAGATTTCAATGTTTGACCTTAGTTATAGATAGATAACTAATCACTTTTCCCTTAGCCTAGATGATTAGGTTATCATTAGTAGTAGTGTATGGAGAATGTTTCTCTGAGATTGACATTCGATCTTCATAGGCCTATACTACTCAAAGTGCATACCTGTGTTTTGCATGCATTGTTTAGACTTGTCAATTTTTTGGCATTGTTGCCGAGGAAAGACAACTCTAGCATTATGAGTGTTGTGACCGGCCACTAGAGGCCATTTTATATGATTTTATTATCACCCAAATCTTTTCTTTGATAATTATGCATAAATTGAAAATAATATATTTACATCAAATTCACTAATACTCATCCTCACTAACTGTTTTCTCATTTTCATGTACTAGTGCATGTTTCATAACACAAACACTGATTACGAGGAATCCACTCCACATGGTATAGGTCCAAAAACAAATTCATCATAGAGAAAAAGAATTTGGGGCTTCAGCATTGAAGCCTATTTAAACCCCATTATTAGAGGTGGAGAATGCACAAGCAGGAAATATGGACCCAAGCACTAAAGATCATGTTGAGGCAAAGCTTGAGGAACAGACTGGCTGGGAAAGGATAAGGCATCTTCAACCACAAAATGATTAGGACCAATGAAATGGTAGGCAGTGTACATTGGTAGTTACAAAATAGATCTTAGACTGGTGATACTTATTAAAACCTCAATCATTTTATGGACACAGTATGTAAGACCCAATGGGACACATCAATGACTTTTTATAGAGCTATGATATGTTGAAGATCAAGAAGGTCCCAACCATAATGATTTACCTGAAGTTGTTTGCCAACTCATTATCAGATAATGAAAAAAAATGGTTTCTTAGTCTTGCTTTAGAATCCATAAATACATGGGATGAGATGATAAATACTTTTCTTTTAGCAGTACTTCCCACCAAAGAGTACAAAAGACTTTGTTGGGGAATCTACAATTTCAAACAACATGTTGAGGAAACATATTCACAATCCTAGGAGAGATTTCAGAACATGCTCAGAAAGGTCCCTCATAATGGAATTTATCTTTATGGAGAGGCAATGATATTTAATCATGGGATACACAAGGGGGAGAGAAGTACTCTTGATAACGTAGGGGTAGGTTTCTTTCTAAATAATAAAGCCACAAAGTGTCAGAAGATATTGAAGATGTAATGACCCCGCCTTCCGGTAACCCCCAATAAAGGGAGACCTAAAGGTTAGAGCCATTATCTCATTTAACAAGATCAAAGGTTCGACAATTAATCAACAATAATTATGAAATTCTACTAACTAAAATGAATTCTGTTATAAAATAAAACTTTGCATAACATTTTAAAACTTTGGTAAACTACTCTATCCACAGCCTAGATTTATTCTATCTAATCCTCCTTGCACTTTATTTCCTATTTCCATAAGGTGTCACTTTACTTTTTGTTCTTTTAATTGTTGTACCTAAAACGCTGACAAACAAAACGTCAGTCAGCACATAGGAATATGCTGGTATGTGGGAAAAACCAAAATTTCACAAATATGGACAACAATCTAATTATCACAATCAAGTTAATTAACAAGCCAATTTATGCTTTTCAGTATGACATTCTCTACCACTTTTGCCCTAACCCTGGCATACCCACCTTAGGGTTTCTTTTGCCAATGACTTAAGGCCACCTTCTCAATCCCGAGCATGGTGCCTGGGGTCACCCTTCATAGTTCCCATTAGTCATTCTTTAAAGACCACCTTCTCAATCTTGTGCTTGGTGTCTGAGGTCACCTCTCATGGTGCCCATTGGTCTACCCTCCTGGGCTTGACCTTTGGCATCATCCATCAGGGTGGCATGTAGGTGCGAGAATACACACTTCTATTTTTATTCTGATAATCATAGTGACTTTATGATTTGCAAGTATGAACAGACAAACCGATAAGTTGCACTCAATGCAATGAATCATTCGGGAAACTCTTCGAGAAACTAATGCGATTAACCATAATTAACCACATACCTATCAAGTTGTCTTGAATGCAGAAATACTTCAACCAATTAAGAAATCAAGTGAGCACACACAAGTTGATCCTGAAATAGGCATCCAATTTTCTATCATTAATCATGCCATTATGACCTATTAATCCTAATTGTTTCCTAGGGTTATTAGTCCTTTTTAGGGTTCTGATCTCAAATAGGGTTTCACATCCTTTTTATTATTTTAAACCCTACTTTTATGAAATTATTCACAAACCCTAATTATCTCATCTTATTTATCACAAAAGATCTTAAGATCATATTTTGGCAACATGAAACCATAATTTTGGATTAACTATTCTTTTCTTCCCTTTTTCTCTTATTTAGGGTTTTTAAGGTTATTAACCACAATATTAGGTTTAAAACCCTAATTCTTGCAATTTCCTCTTCAAAACAAGTTAAGATCCATCTTTATCATTAAACAAGTTAATAATGCTCGAATTAGCTTATTTGCAAGATTAACTTTATCCTTTTTCATCAATTAGGGTTTCTAACCACAAATTAATACTTTTCCCATCAAAATTATACACTTTTGAAAAAATATAGTGATTTAGGTTCCCAAACTATTTTTAACGTATCCGTCGTATTTTTTTGATCAACTTTCATGTATAACTTTTTCTAATCAGAGCTTCCTAGCAAAATTTATGATTTTTGTAAAGAAAATTACTTTTCTCAATTATCTATTATTTTTAGGAAAATCGTAGGCCACTTGATCCGTGGTCCACTGGACCACGCAGGATCCAACGGCCGACGATCGCGCGCCCTAACTTGCGATCAAAGGTTGTAATGTATCGATTCGTCCTTACCAGAACATAATGAATGGGAGGGTAAGCTGGTAAAATCGCAAGGTGTCTTCTTCAACCTCATGCTTCTCCCTCAGCGACCCCGATGGTCAACTCTTTGGTTAACTTTGGGATCCTCTCACTCCATGCACAAGCTACGATCATCGGAAGCACCGTCCCACTTCCCCGAACTCGTCAAGCATGTCAATTGGCTGCTCTCTTCCGCCCACCACTACAACGACATGATTTTATCTCCAGCGGAGGTTCTCCTATGCAGAGGTCGAGGATCGAGTTTTTTCTGCCAATTGAACGTACTCATCCACTCATTGTCATCCCTTTCACTTGCACGAATGATCTGTGTACTCGCCAGTGTTATGGGTAGCCCCCTCCTTATATAGGCAGGGTTGGCGAGTGATCCGAGTTTGGGGAAAACTCCTTTCTACCTCAGGAGTCCCACAAAGTCAGGCTTGTTCAACTTGGGAAAGTCTCCCGAACTCAACTATCACCTTCCCTCCTCCTCTCGTGCATCCCAGATTGAGCAAAGATTGGAGAAGGAAACTTCAGTGTCCTGCTTAGATTGGAGTCTCGACGTCACTCCTGAGCCGTCGGATCCTCAGTTCCGAGATCTAGATCGTGAGATCTAGGGTTGTGATCTTCTGTGTATATTTCAACACATTGTTACATTTAAAGCATTAATAAGACTATCCATTCACTATATGACCAATTTCAAAAATTCATAACTCCCCACTCGAGTGTCCCTTTTCAACCAAATTTTAAGGGAACCCTTTTCTTGCCTTTATCTATTTGTATGACCAGTTTGAGCCCCAAATTCCAAAGGAAAAGGGCATTATCTTCATAGGCAAGTTATCCTTTAATAAAGCTTATTTTAAGCATATTTTCTCTCTCTTAATCTTTTATTTTCTTTATTGTGATTCATTTTACCATTAGTAACCTTATGGATACGAAAATCCACCAAGGATAACTCAATTATGCATCTTTCCTCTTATTACCCATATTTTTTTATTGTTTTCAATTTGTTTCTTAATTAGGAAATATTTAATTGGTCTTTTCTTTCATTGTTACATTATGTTTGCAACTTTGGACTCCTTGGAACCCAAGAGGCACAAAATCCAACTTTGGATTATTTTCTTTTACCTTCTAGATGTTTCTACCTCTTCCTTTTCTCCATTTCTTATCTTATTAATAATGGAGTTTCTTTGTCTTATCCTTGTTATTGGGCCCAATAGCCAATAAAGCTCGCAAAACAACCAACAAGGCTATTGTAAACGAAATCCTTTTATTCGAAACAAATTATATTATTATTTGTTCAAATATATTTAATAGGAGAAATTACGTTTCTCACCAAAAGAACCCAAAAATTGGGGTTGTAAGATCCTTCCCCTCTTATAAGAATTTTCCCCCCAAAATTCCATCAAGCAAACAAACAAACTGGATAAGCCGTTCTTATGTCCATCATTGCTCCCATGTGGCCTCACCCTTTCCATGGTGATTCCCAAGAACCTTCCTCATTTTATATTATTTCATCTGAGTTCTTCCTTACCTTGGTATATTGTACCCTCATAGGTGACTCAGGACTTTTCAGCCTCTCAAAAAGCTGAATAGGTTCAGGGCTCAGCACATGGCTTGGGTACCTCACATAGTGGTTTAGATCGGACTCCTAGAACACATTATTCATCATGCTATCCTGAGGGGTAAGTCTAAACACAACCATCTCCACCAATCCATCTCAAATGGACCATGCAACCAGGACTCAACTCTCTTAGCCATAACTCAGAGGGGTCAGATTTTCACGTCACATGCTCTCCCACAGTGAACTGCATGTTAGTCGTCTTTGCATCAGCTCATGAGTCATGTCGCCTCTAGTCTCTTTTTCAGCCATTGCATGATCAAAGCGACTTCATCTGCACACACTGTGGTCCTTTTCTTACCTTCGCGAGGTCCATTCACCAACATCATCTTAATGAAGTGGTACCCGAGACAACCTCCCTTACAGAGCTTCTTTACATCCCGATATTGGCTAAGGTGGTTATCATCACAACTCTCATAGGGCAAGAACTACCCCCCATGTATCACCCTAAATGAGCACACGTGCTCTCATCAGACCCTCTTGTCTGGATCATACTAACCATTAGTTAGGGGTGATAAGTTGTACTGACATCAAGTTCTTTATGTATCTACTTCCACCTCATGGAAGTGATTCTTTAGGTTATACTCAAGAACTTTTGAACTCACATCATCTCTCTCTCATATGTAGTTCAACCGAATATGTCCCTTGATAGTACTCCTTCTTTCTCATGTCATATAGGTAAGGCGATCTACCTTAACCCATATTGCATCTTGACCTTCCTTGGTCTAGGGGAGACTTACCATGACATCCATAGTTATGAACTCCCATTCCTTCTCAGGGACTCTTTTATCCTCTATATCGATACACTGGGTTACTAGTGTTCATCCTTCACCTCCTGGCTTGCATGGCAACATACCCCATGCAACTTCATCTTAGGTATCCAAAATACCACTGTCACTTACTATCTTTGTAGTACCATGGTGTATGGTGATCTTCAATCATGATCTCCTGTATTTTCATGATTCCTTAAGGTCGATTACTCAGAAACCCTAAACCAGTCTAATCGGGGTTTCCTTTTCAGAGAAGTGCATCTGAGGTTTTACAACCATCATTTCATTGCATCAAGGACTAGGTTGGCTAACCAAACAACAATTAACTTGATCAACTGATATTATTACATTTGAGTGTTAGCCAAACTTATCTCTTTCCAACTGAGGGTTAACCTAACAACCTCTTCTAGCCTCCATCTAAACTAGGCAACTGTATCTCATCCACAGCATCCATTACCACTTCACATCCTTAGGTGTTAGGTAAAGTTGAAGGCATAGACCTCCATGTATTTCACTTATTACCTCATCTCAGCTCTAAGTCTATCTTCCTCAAGAAAACTCTAAGCTTATTCTCTTGGTTTTTGAACTCAACCTTGTATAACTCATAGATCATGATAAAACATCCTCATAAGATGACTACCTTAATACTCTTGGTGTTTGTAAACCATCCATGTATCACTAACTCCATAACAGTATGTTACCATCTATGTTCTCATACCTCATAGCAACGTTCCAACTCACATCATGTTTTATCCTTGGTGTATGGCATGCGTATTGTCCTATCTCTCACTCCCATAACAAGAGGAAGTAAGCATTTGGCTATAGTCCAAATACAGAGTTCTTCTTGTTCCAAGAGTAGAGATGGTACATCCCACCTTGCCAGTACACCTTCAAATCTAAGTTGAAACGTGCAGCTTATGCCTCTACATCACAATCATCTTGATATCAAGGTTACTTTCATGGAAAATTGGTCTCGAACTTACTTGGGTCCACACACATTCCTTGGTCATCTCCTCTAGGTCTATAAGGTGCCAGCACTTTTGGGGTCATCCCTCTTCCCTTATGCATCCAGATAGTGCCCCACTCATCTGCCCTTTGGGTCCCATGAGTTCATGAAGGTGATCAATCTCCTAACCCATGACCCTCAGACAATGAGAGTTGTTACCTCCCGACCCAATGGTCATGTGCAACTAGGGATTTAGGCAAGTCCTACTTCCATCAGTCTTATCCCTACCTGACCCTAGGATAGACTTAGGATTCTATTATAGTACATGTCCAGCTTAGAACCTTACCCAAGCCTTCATCATCTCTTTCTTTGCATTCATGGGCTGACTTTCATCCTTTCATAGGGGTCATGGCAACCTACCTACCTTGGTCAGGCCCCATACCAGTTACCTTCATGGTAACACATCAATATGCACTTAGAGATGGTTATCTATGGGTCTACAGGTTCATTCTCATACCATGTACTTTTCACTTAGCTTCCCAAGATCCTATGAGACCTCTTTAGGTTTCCTCAAAACCCACCAAACTGGTATACACCCTACCAAAGGGTCCCTCTCCCAAGATGGGAGGAAACTACAACTCTTGACAACAAGGTTACAAACATCCTTAGGGTTTATATTCACATGAGCATGCTTAACCCAGCAGCTACTAAGGCACAAGCATACCACCATGCTAGGTCATACTGGTTCTCACCCTCAACATTGGATCAAGATCATACCTTCCCATTTCATCCACTTAGTTGTGAGGGGTTCATCAAACCTACCTTTAAACTTAAGGGGTTCCCACTCCTCTAACCATGAGAGTACCATGCTCGAATCTATAGAAACTCAAATCTCATCATGAGCATCAGGTACACCACTTCCCCTCTTAAGTCTAAGAACCTTAGGTTCATTTCATTATGCACAACTATCAAACTACGTGCTCAACCTTTAACCACGAACCAAGCATGTCCAAGGTATGTCATGCGCTTCCCATGATCCTTTTATTCGAGCAACACTTTATAGTTGAGTCCTCCTCAAGGACATTCAACAAGGTACAAGGCCTTACAACCTGTTACTAAACCTCTTCATGGTTTAAGGAACTCATCTTTTCATCTATACCATAGGTACAAAGGTACCAACAAACACATCCTCTCTCTAGGGTTTGGTTCCTCTCATGGCAACCAAGACATCATCAGCCTCCAGGGATCAAGCATGAGGCAACCACAAACATCCACTTAGGTCACATCATCCTCAACTCCCCACTTGTCCTCATATCTTGGAGTCTAGTCTTCCAACCTTCTTACTTGGGTCCTGCTCCCTCTCTATAGAACTAACTCCACAACCAGCCTTATACTAAAGGTCCTCTCTCCATGAAGATGGATCAAGCTCAGAAGCATACCTCTACGTGGGTGAAGCCTATGTTCAAACTTATGTTTGCTCAAGGTTATCCCTAGACCTTTATGCTTATCTCATCAGCTATCCAACATACTCCCTTAGCCAGGGTTTCAACCTACTGCTCGCACTACTGATGTATTATGGGTGCCTACTATTCCATGCTCATATAAGCTCATGGGGTTTCTATAGGTTATTCTCTAACCTCATCAATGAAGGAGTTATCCTTCACTCTAACATGCACGACCCTTCCCAGGGATGGGTCGCCAAAGATACTCAGTCATCCAACCCCTCATTGCTCATATGGCATCCAAGGCATGTCTATCCAAACACCTAGTCTCCCATGACATCTAACTCATCATGTCATCTCTCTCTCTAACCTTCACTTAGGGTTAGGGTTAACATCATCCTTAAAGGATGTGCCAGGTCTCTACTTTTAATGGAGGTCTCTACCTCCAAGACTAACTCTATTTACTTATCCTCCTAACAAGAAGGTCTAGCCTCAGGTCTCTCTTGAGGGCATGACAACTTATGTCATACGACCTAAGCATGTATCTATTCCTTTTACGCTTAATCTATTAAGTTTATGTCCATGACATCTTATTTACATGCTTCTTATTAATTTGGTGCAGGATTCCTTAGACCTTATTGACCTTACCCATACCTCTAGAGGGTGAGGAAAAGAGAGAAAACTATAATCCTTAAGGTCATTACCATCATTTGAGTTGAGAAGGGATGAACAAGATGAGAGAGTCCTAAAGGTATCTTATTTCGAGTCAAATCCTAAGACTTTGTCCAGGCAGTCACACGGATCTGGGAGTCCTCGTATTCAAACTAGCAGTGCGAAGGAAAATCTTGCCAGCCCCCACACGTGATCTTTTTTTAGACACCTCTGTCTTTCGGAAAATCATCTAATAACTCCCTTGGGTTCTACAGAGTTTGTAAAATTTAATAATTATTAAAGATTAAATGAGGAACCTATGCTCTGATACCAAATGTAACGACCCTACCTTCTGGTAACCCCCAATTAAGGGAGACCAGAAGGTCATAGCCGTTATCTCATTTAACAGGATCAAAGGTTCGACAATTAATCAACAATAATTATGAAATTCTACTAACTAAACTGAATTCTGGTATAAAACAAAACTTTGCATACCTTTTTAAAACTTTGGTAAACTACTCTATCCACAACCTATATTTATTCTATCTAATCCTCCTTGCACTTTATTTCTTATTTCCATAAGGTGTCACTTTACTGTTTGTTCTTTCAATTGATGTACCTAAAATGCCGACAAACAAAACATCGGTCAGCACATAGGAATATGCTGGATGTGGGGATAACCAAAATTTCACAAATATGGCTAACAATCTAATTATCACAATCAAGTTAATTAACAAGCCAATTTACACTTTTAAGTATGACATTCTCCACCGTTTTTTCCCTAACCCTGGCATACCAACCTTACTGTTTCTTTTTTCAATGACTTAAGGCCACCTTCTCAATCCCGAGCTTGGTGCCTGGGGTCACCCTTCATAGTGCCCATTAGTCATTCTTTAAAGACCACCTTCTCAATCTCGAGCTTTGTGTCTAGGGTCACCACTCATGGTGCCCATTGGTCTACCCTCCTGGGCTTGACCTTTGGCATCATCCATCAGGGTGGCATGTAGGTGAGAGAATACACACTTCTATTTTTATTGTGATAATCATAGTGACTTTATGATTTGCAAGTATGAACATCCAAAGTGATAAGTTGCACTCAATGCGATGAATCATTCGGGAAACACTTTGGGAAACTAATGTGATTAACCATAATTAACCACATACCTATCAAGCTGTCTTGAATGCATAAATACTTCAACCAATTAAGAAATCAAGCGAGCACACACAAGTTGATCCTGAAATAGGCATCCAATTTTCTATCATTAATCGTGTCATTATGACCTATTAATCCAAGTTGTTTCCTAGGGTTATTAGTCCTTTTTAGGGTTCTGATCTCAATTAGGGTTTCACATCCTTTTTATTATTTTAAACCCTAATTTTATGAAATTATTCACAAACCCTAATTATCTCATCTTATTTATCACAAAAGATCTTAAGATCATATTTTGGCAACATGAAACCCTAATTTCAGATTAACTATTCATTTCTTCCCTTTTTCTCTTATTTAGGGTTTTTAATGTTATTAACCACAATATTAGGTTTAAAACCCTAATTCTTGCAATTTCCTCTTCAAAACAGGTTAAGATCCATCTTTATCATTAAACAAGTTAATAATGCTCAAATTAACTTATTTGCAAGATTAACTTTATCCTTTATCATCAATTAGGGTTTCTAACCACAAATTAATACTTTTCCCATCAAAATTATACACTTTTCCAAAAAGATATTGATTTAGGTTCTCAAACTATTTTTAAGGTATCCCTTGTATTTTTGTGATCAACTTTCATGTATAACTTTTTCTATTCAGAGCTTCCTAGCAAAAGTTATGATTTTTGTAAAGAAAATTACTTTTCTGAATTATCTATTATTTTTAGGAAAATCATAGGACACTGGATCCGTGGTCCACTAGACCACGCGCAATGGCACACGATCATGCGCCCTAACTTGCGATCAAATCTTGTAAAGGACTGATTCATCCTTACCTAAACATTAGGAATGGGAGGGTAAGATAGTAAAATTACAAGGTGTCTTCTTCAATCTCTCGCTTCTCCCTCAGCGGCCCCGACGGTCAACTCCTTGGTTGACTCTGGGCTCCTCTCGCTCCGCGCACAAGTTTTGATCATCGGAAGCACAGTCCTGCTTCCCCAAACTCATCGAGCATGTCAATTGGCTTCTCTCTTTTACCCACCACCGCAACAACAGGGTTTTACCTCCAGCGGAGGTTCTCCTATGTAGAGGTCGAGGATCGAGGTGTTTCTGCCAATTGAACATACTCATCCACTCATTGTCATCCCTCACACTTGCACGGATGATTTGTGTACTCCCTGGTGTTACGGGTAGCCCCCTCCTTATATAGGTAGGGTTGGCGAGCGATCTGAGTTTGGGGAAAACTCCTTTCCACCTCTGGAGTCCCACAAAGTCATGCTTGTTCAACTTGGGAATGTCTCCCGAACTCGACTATCACCTTCCCTCCTCCTCTCACACATCCCAGATTGAGCAAAGATTGGATAAGGAAGCTCCAATGTCTGGCTCGGACTGGAGTCTCGACGTCACTCCCAAGCCGTCGGATCCTCAGATCTGAGATCTAGATCGTGAAATCTAGGGTTTTGACCATCCGTGTATATTTGAACACAGTGTGACATTTAAAGCATTAATAATACTATCCACTCACTATATGACCAATTTCAAAAATTCATAACTCCCTACTCGAGTGTCCCTTTTCAACCAAATTTTAAGGGAACCCTTTTCTTGCCTTAATCTATTCGTATGACCAATTTGAACCCCAAATTCCAAAGGAAAATGGCATTATCTTCATAGGCAAGTTATCCTTTAATAAAGATTATTTTAAGCATATTTTCTCTCTATTAATCTTTTATTTTCTTTATTGTGATTCCTTTTACCATTAGTAACCTTATGGATACGAAAATCCACCAAGGATAACTCAATTATGCCTCTTTCCTCTTATTACCCATTTTTTTTATTATTTTCAATTTCTTTCTTAATAAGGAAATATTTAATTGGTCTTTTCTTTCATTGTTGCATTATCTTTGCAACTTTGGACTCCTTGGAACCAAAGGATCCCAAGAGGCATGAAATACAACTTTGTATTATTTTCTTTTGCCTTCTAGAGGTTTCTACCTCTTCCTTTTCTCCATTTCTTATTAATAATGGAGTTTCTTTGTCTTATCCTTGTTATTGGGCCCAACAGACAATTAAGCCCACAAAACAACCTACAAGGCTATTGTAAATGAAATCCTTTTATTCAAAACAAATTATATCATTATTTTTTCAAATATCTTTAATAGGAGAAATTACATTTCTCACCAAAAGAACCAAAAAATTGGGGTTGTAATGGAAGAATATGGCAAAGAATCAATCTAGGGAGAAGAGAGTGACTCCTCAATAGTTGTTAAATGAGTCATGGAATCAAGGAAGATCACAGCCTTAAAGGAAAAGATGGACATCCTCATAAGGAGATTTGATCAAAATCTAGGACCTCATTTGGAGGTGAATTGGAAGAGTGAATGTATATGTGGAAGCAGAACAACCGGGGAGGAAACCACGCATGGAGGAAGGATCCCAAATTATCATGGAATGATCCTAAAAAAATTTAGTAGGACTTTTTAGAGGTATAACTTAAACAACATAAGGTAAACATGTCACAAAAGTATCATCGGGACTGGGGTCCCAGTAAGATAGACCGAATAAAGGACATGTTGGGCATGTTGGTGACTTAGACCATGGAACTTTTGGACTAGATCTATTTCTTTGGAAAGCTCCTACTAAGATGGGAAATTCCTCGATAAAGCTTCTCGTACCAGAAAAACATAGTAGAAGAATCAAGTGGTACAGTTTCGTAGAATAGAAGAAGAAAAATTCTCAGTTAGCAACAAAAGTGGCATCCCTTAAGAAGCCTAGTTAGAAATCATTTCTAGGGACCATGCATAACCCATCCAATAATCAAGAATTGGAGTTAATGTTTCTCTGTAGTGGTAAAGTGTTGATTTAAGATCAAAAGGCATCTCTAGAAAAGAACACCAACACAACTGATACAGGGGTAGTGAAAAAAACTACTCCTCTAGAGAAATCACAAGACACCTCACCATAGGAGGAGAGCTCAGAAGAGGTATCAACTGAAAAGAAGGAGAACAAGAAGAGTCTTACATTATACCACATCAATAAAATTATTGTTACTCCAGTACCATTTTATAACAATTTAATGACCAAGAGGGTTGATCAACTATTCAAGAAATTTCTAGATACATTTAGGAAACTCAAGATCATCTTACAATTGGTCGATGCTCTTGAGAAAATTCCTTCCTACTGCAAGTTCTTGAAGGACAACAACAACAAAGAGAGGAGGATAGTTGATTTTGATATAGTCATCTTAAAGGAGGAAGTCAATGCGTTGATACAAAGAAACATGCCAGAAAAGAGACAAGATCTATGGTGCTTCAACATACAATGCTATATTGATAGGGTAAGTTTGGAGAAGCACCCTACAATTCAGGGGCAAGCATCAAGTTCATGTCATTGAGTACATTCAAGAAATTGGGACTCAAAGAATCAAGAAAGAGAAACATGATGATTCATCTGGTAGACAACTCTTTAGTGAGAATGATACACATCTATGAAGATGTACTGGTAAAGTTTGAAAATTTCATATTTCCAACATATTTTGTTATCATCGAGATGCATGATGACTACGATACTGACTTACTCCTAGACAATACATTCCAAGCCTCAACAACATCATATTAGAAATGGGGAGAGGAAGATTGACATTGAGCATCTAGTATGGCCAGTTTGAGATGAAGCTACCTGATTATCAACCACCAAACAAGGAAAGTGCATAATGCCACATGATGTAGGCATTGGGCAATTAGGTCTCACTCTTCTTGGGAAAACCATTTATGGACATGGCCCATATTGTAATGACCCTGACTTGGGTTATGTGGTAACCCATTTTGTTTTGGCTAAGTAAGTTTCTTAGAAATTTAATATAATCCTCTAAGGTGTTTTTTTATCATGTGACACACTTATGTTCCAAGTTTGGTCCTAATTCAATGTTGTTTAAGCAATGTTCCTTTGTTTTGGACCAAAGTGCAATTCACCCAATATGAGGGGCTATATTGCAAAATGTCAGATGTTGAACATGCCTTAAGTGTTTTAGAATCATAAGAGAGATAATGATGCTAAGTGGTGGCTTATGTAAAGCCTAAATTCCAAGTTTGAACATGTTTGAATGATACTAGTACCTTGTACACTAATTTTGATACAAATTGTAATTTACCCAAAATGTAAGGTTGATATGCAAATTACCACCTCTAGAGTGTCCCTGCTTTCTCTATGTATCATTTATAGGAGAGAGAATGAATGATACACCATGTTTGAATCTATTATGAGTAATGGTATTCTTGGTGATGAAAAGACCAAGAAAGGGGTTGAATGGAAACCCTAATTTGAGCTTGTATTAAGGGTATCGGGTTGTAGTGATTTAATGGGAGTCCCTATCAGCCAAGGAGTAGAAGAGGAGACCCCATATCATGTTGTTAACTCGTTGACTCTTCAAAAACTAGCTAAGAACCTCAATAAAGCAATGTTTATCGGCTTGCAACTTTCCTTTGGAAAAGGTTGCATTGAATTTGTGAATATAATAATGTGAGTGGAAGTGGCTTGTCCTAGAAGATAACCAAAGGGGGCCGACCCTTATCCCATGCATTATCCTCAAGTTTTTATTTTTCATGGCAAGATAAATATGGAGTTCATGCAAATACATGTGTCAACCATGCATGGACATGTGGCACCTAGTAGCTTAAATTGATGACACCTCATTTTCACACTTCTTCATGAACAACAAGTATATATACCCCTTCTTTCACCCCTTAGTGAACTTTTTCGAATCCTACCACCTCCTTGCTCTTCGATATCATGCATGGATCCTTTTTTTCAAGCATAGGTTTTGTGTTATCGTGCATAGGCCTTGGGTATCGACCATAGCAAGTAATATCGGCCATAGCATGTTGATATCGGCCATAGCAAGTCGATATCGGCCAAGTGGAGTGTTTTTGGGCACAAGTGAGGGGGATATCAGCCACAAGTGATGGCATATCGTGCAAGGGTATTCAAGAATCATGAATGGTGCTTATGATCAAGACAGAGCTCAATACTTAACCCTAAGGTGAGGCCATAATCATCTTCAACCTTGGATTGAAGCATGATTTTAGGGTTATGATCTCCCTTTCTTTTCTTCTTCACCAATTACTTATCCTAGGTGATTACTTGTATATGAAGGAGTTGTGAACGAGCCTTGGACTTTTGATAAGTCATCTTCAACCTTAGGAATGTGGAGCTTTGTAGCTTGGATCTTTGAAGTTGTTCTTAAGGTGGGTTATATAACTTGAACTCTATCATGTTTTTATTCATCACCTAAATTGCTATACTTAATGAACTACTTTTAGTTCCAAAATTTTATAAAATAGTTGATGAAATTATGAGTTCTAGTAGTTTCTTAGACATGTTTCCATGAACTATAACTGTTAGAACGAAGGTCTAGAGCTTGAAGATGGTATCACCTTATAAAGTGATATCAGGTTCAAGCACACAAGCAAGCACCTCTAACCCGATATGGTGATGCAACTACTTCACTAAAACAATATGGATATGATTTGATATTTTCTTGCACGATATGGTGGTGTCGTATACACATCTTGCACGATATGAGGTCAAGCATACACCTCTAAAGTGATATGGTGAGCAAGCACACACCTCTTTGCCCGGTATGGTGTGAACACACACACCTCTTTGTCCGATATGGTGTGAAGCGCACACACCTCTTTTCCCGATATGGTGTGAAGCACACACACACCTCTTTTCCTGATATGGTGTGAAGCACACACACAACTCTTTGCCCGATATGGTGTGAAGAATACACACACCTCTCTGCCCAATATGGTGTGAAGCATACACACACCTCTCTGCCCAATATGGTGTGAAGCACACACACCTCTTTGCCCATTATAGTGTGAAGCACACACACACCTCTCTTCCCGATATGGTGTAAAGCAAGCACACACCTCTTGCCCGATATGGTAAGCATACATACACCTATAAAGTCATATGGGTAGAAAACATACACCTCTAAATCGAAATTGGGTAAAGCATACACCTCTTGGATGATATGGTGTTGAGCACATATCTCTAGAATGATATGGTGGGTAACCCAATACTCTAGATGACAAAAGTGGTAAGGTGGTTAATACCCTAGAACATGTGATGGACAATACACTAAAGTATGGTGTGGCCAATATCTTGAAGTGAGGTGAGGACGTTACACTCAAGTATGGTGAAGATGATACACCATAGGATTGGTAAGGATGATACCTTGATGGGTAAGGGTATGAGGGATATGATGATGACTAGCTCAATATACACCTAACCCAATACATGTGTTCAACTTGACATACATGATTCAATCTGATGCACCTTGTAAAGGTGAGGGTAAAACACTCTTAGGAGTGATGAGTGTAACACCTAGTAATGATGTGGTTTGTTTAATACTGTGACATCCCCGAATTTTCTAAAACTTAATCTGATGTGTGACGTCCAAATTGAAACCCTCACCTCAGCGAGAATCCCAATTTAAACATCCCGCACTAGGCTAAGAAGAAGAAAATCAGAGGAAGTCAGAAGGAAACACAATCAGTAGCACATGTACATGAACAATAATAAAACCATACACAC
The DNA here is from genome assembly GCA_963693085.1 of Alisma plantago-aquatica. NCBI lineage: Eukaryota > Viridiplantae > Streptophyta > Magnoliopsida > Alismatales > Alismataceae > Alisma > Alisma plantago-aquatica. The sequence goes on from OY856409.1 coordinate 1,851,633,301, forward strand.
ATGTTTACCATTCAACATATAATTACAACATGAATTGTTACAACATTTGATATTACATATTGAACAGCAAACTATACTTATACATGTACTACCACTAAACTACAGGATCTTAAGACAACAGGTCCACCTGTACATCAGCCCGCCATACAACTCTCACTGTCCTGGATCTTCAACATCATAACCACAACCTAAACAAAAGAACTAAGAATAAGAAAGTCAGAGGAAGTCACAAATACCTTGATAGGTAGAACACCTAAAGTGGTTGATAATGGTATATCAACAATGCCTTAACTCGAGATGAGTCTATATCACTTGATGATAGTTGGGTAATTCAAATGTGTGACTTATGGCCAATACACTACATAATAAATGTGATGTGTTAGTGCATAAAGTATTAGGATGGGATATACCCTAATACAAGAAAAGTTGATGAACTTAAGTAAGTTAAAAGCAATGAGGGAAGTAATACATCAAGGCATGATAAATACCACATCCAGCACCTCAAGGTTGATGCACCTTAAATCCAATATACTTGGAAGAGTAGCACATGAAGTGTGTCATGTCAATTGTTACATTGAGATGTAATGCACTTTGATAAGTGTAGGCTTACATACCTTGATAAAGGGTCAAGCCAAGATAATAAAGTATGATGTAATCAATATCCTAGAGAGGATGAAAGAGAAACTCATACCTTGTGTTGATAATCATTTAATGACAAATTATGAGAACAGATAAGTATGATTGCATACTTATGATATGAATATATGATCCTAGATGTGTGGAGAAATGAATTAGGGTCTGGACTGATAATATTAACTTGAAACCTTATTCATCTATAAAAGTAAACCCTAACCCTAATAATGGGGAAGGATGTATTTATCTTATTGCATAAGCCTTGTAAGGCATGTTAAATACTTGTACAACAAGTATAATGATTAATGGCCTTGTGAGCCAACTGAATAAGTTTTTGCCTAGTGAGAGGTGACAAGATGTGTAATGGCCTTTTGATCCATGTGAATAAGTTGTTGCCTAGTGAGAGGTGACAAGATGTGTAATGGCCTTGTGAGCCATGTGAATAAGTTGTTTCCTAGTGAGAGGTGACAAGATGTGTAATGGCCTTGTGAGCCATGTGAATAAGTTCTTACCTAGTGAGAGGTGACAAGATTTGTAATGGCCTTGTGAGCCATGCGAATAAATTGTTGCCTAGTGAGAGGTGACAAGATGTGCAATGGCCTTGTGATCCATGTGAGATGCTTGTGCAACAAGTATCATGTATACCTTGGTCTGAGGACCTAGAGGTATTAGTTACCTGATAAGTGGTAACAGTGCAGTGATGAACTAAGGGTTTGAATACCCAGATCTAGTAATCATGATGATAATGTTAAGGGATGAGAATTCCCAGTAATGAGATAAGGGATTGAGATCCTAAATGTTATATGTGTTCTAAAGATCTGAAAAGTACTTGATAGATGTATTATACCTTTCTTTGTAGCATCTGTTATAATAATTCTTGTTTGAAACTTGACTGATGCTAAAAGATATGGTAATGCACTTAATTAATCAAGTAGAATCTAATCATGTAGTGCCCTTACCATAATACCATCAACGTCAGAATTTGTTGAATGGTGAAACGGGTTGCTCTGCGGCATAACCTGGAGGGCATATTTTTTAATATGCGGGGGTGATGGGTGTGAATATCCTTATGCCCTAATGTGGGATTGATGTGAGATAAACATGAAATCTCTCAATCCTCCATTATATATGTCGAGATGGATGTATCACAAATCTCTCGATGATGATGAAGGTCAGGGATGGATAATTGAGATCTCCCCGAAGAGAGTGTAGTTGATGATGTAGCTCTATAGCAAATTTTCCAGTATACCCTAGAAAGCTATTTAGCAGTGACACGAGATGTCCTACTTTTTGTCTTTCACTGACCGAGATGACAGAGGTCATGGTAGTCATCTCTCCCATTGACCTTGTATGGTATTGATGCTTTACGTAGTCATGGTCAGTTGGAGTATGAGTGGTATACCTCATCTCCTCATGGAATAAGTGTGATTGAAAAATGTAATCAGCCGTGTAGCATATATGCTTAATGATGGAATATGGAAAACATTGATTGAGGCGCACTTTAGTTATACATCATAGTTGATAGATGATATTTATGTTTCTTTACATTCCTTGCAAAGCATATAGATGATTGATAATTCTACCATGGGTAGATGCAATGTTATCCTTAAGAAAGGAGATTACTTCATTCTATTCATACAGTGAATTATCCTGCATGTTAATATAAAAAGAACCTCTGCTCAGTTTATAAATGCTTAATCTATGATAATAATATGGTCGGTGAAGAGTTATATCTCTCGCTGGGACAATTGTCTCACCCCATGGGATCCACATTTTTTAGGTGGATGTGCACGAGGTGGTGAAGATCTTTCTGGTGAGGAGGAATAATAACTGAGGCAACAGTGACAGCTCAGGTTGAGTGTATTGTCTATCATGTCTTGTAGATAGAAGTCCTATGTGTCGTCTCTATACTCTCAGGTCCTTGGAGTTGGTTCGTACTGGTTTCATGAATGATCTGTGATTTTGGCTTGACTGCCTTGAGGTTTTATGTTGCTCCAATATGTGTTTTGATAGAGCAACTATTATATGTTTCCCTTAAGATGAGATGTTGTACAATGTAATCATGATATGTATGAGTTTTGGAGCTTTCATTAATAGTTTTCTAGAAAAGGATCTCTTGCAAAACGGTTTTAAATTTTCGTGATTTTTGTTAATCTGCTTATTATGTTTATTGCACTTAATTAGTAACAATTTGTTTGTCGGTTTGATGATGGTCGTAACATGTTTTGGTATCATAGCTTAAGGTTCACTGAGTCTATAGAGACATAGGAATAATGTGTTGAGTATGTTCTACTATCCTCCAGTATACCCTATAGTGACTTCTGCTTATGCAGAAGAAAGGGTGAAGTTTAAAAATGATTGGAAAATATGAGGAACACGTTGCTAAGAGCAATGTTGTTGCACCATAAGAGGGTGCAAGGGATCAGGAAAGAGAAGAATGAGTGCCTGAGAATTCCCATCTTGACCTAATCAGGATAGAGAATCCTATATTTATGCTCTTATTGGACTGGTTAGGGTAATAGTGATGCATATAGTAGACTAGATACTAGCATTACAACCTAGGTTACCAGTTCTTAATGCAGAAACATTGGGCTCTATAAGGGTCCTGAATGACATAGTCATGTTAGAATAGTGGAAAATGTGGGAAAGATTAACATATGGCAAGAAAATAGACTCTGCCATAAGTATAGACAGATAGTTTATATGTGATGGTAATGCCCAAGAAGGGGCAATAAGCTGAGAATTAAGGTAAGGTCTCTATGATTTTGGAGACATTTGCCTATTTGTTCTAAAAAGGCAAAGTTTTTGGTGTCATCAGTGTAATAAATGCCTAGTGCACTAGGGTAGTAGTCACTAAGTAAAGGAAAAAGTCCTAGCTTTCCACCTGTAAGAACCCATGGCTTAGTTTTTACATCGATAATAAGACCGATAAGACCATGGTATGAGGGCAAGACATGTTATAGGTATGGACATGTTGAGCATACTAAACCCTTTTTTTTCAAAAAGAAGGGAGGAAATGACTCAACAACCGAGGTAGACTAGGTAGGGCTTATGAAAGTTACAACCCAATAGTGTAAAAAGGCAAGAGAAACAACATGAAATAACTAGACTCAATGTGTTGAGTCAACCTAAAGTGGTAGATGACCGCGAGGGGTAATAGTCAGAGAGAACTTTTGCATTTTGATATGCCTTATCTTGATGTTATATGATAATCATAAGAAGGATTCTTGATATGGATTTCCTTATTGTGTCCTCTGGGGACATAGGGAAGAAATGATGACAACTAGAATTTATATTATGTTCAATATTCTTTTAAATGTTCTATAATTGCTCTTATCTGTGTGAAAGAGGATGAGATATAAAAGTGATTCCTGGAGAAAATCTAGGAATGTTAAATCATTTGTTTGTGATGATACGAAAAGTAAGGAATATGATAGTACACAAAGTGCATACTACCTAATCTCAATACTTGTATACCCTGGCCAGGTATTTAACTATTGAAGATAAGGTGAGTATGGAACTCTTAGATTGTTATCTTTCTGATTATTCTGATCAAGTAGTCATTTTGAGACAATCTAGTGAGCATAATGAAATTGAAAATATGGCATGGATATTTTTATCACAACCTAAATGCAGTAAATGGAATATGAGTTGATCTTAGAACAATCTGTGTGCATGAGGAAGTAAAAGAATATAATCCTCATGATAAGAGAATGAGAACAAGGGAGATGATCCCTGTTTGATAAAGTTTGTGTGAATAGTAAAGATCTTTTTCCATAAGGTGGAAATGGGAAATGAGATAAAATTACAAAATGTTCATGAACATGTTAGACAATAACAAAGGAAGGTGTGACGACCTGTAATCATCCTTATAATTCCTATGTTGATGGCAAGGAACCTAGGATGAAATAAGAGTAAGTGACTCATGAATAGTTGAAAGTTCATGCAATAATCAGAGGAGATGATATTCTCTTCTCTTTGATAAACAACATTCGGTGATGATGGGGTGATAAGAGGAATATGTTTCTTTGTGTTCTCGCCTTTTAGGGACATGGCAATCAAGTGAGTACTATGAACGTGATGTGCATGGATTAGAAATAATCCATTGATGGATACTTAGAAAAGTATCAATTCATCTTGGACTTCGGTTCCAAGATAAAGATATGTGTAATAAATAATGTCCCAAAGATGAAAGAAAGATCATTTATATGTGTGGATTTGGTAATAACAACAGAGAGATGGAAATAATGAGGATGTGATGTGTTTTTGACACATGTGATAGATACCAAAGTATCAGGTATCTAAGAAATATCATGTGGTATGGGAAAGTAATAACATAACTCCTAATCAGATGATTTATGTTGGTTACCTGGGATGGCCAAATGTGAAATCAGTCTAGTTACATAAAATAGTATGGACATCATATGTTAGGTGTTTATGCTCTGCATAAACATAACATCAATAAGAATGTACTAATTGAAGGAACAATCATAAAATCATTGTGGGAAAAGCTTTTCAAGCTAAAAATAATTCCTTAGAATACCCTTATCTAGATCTGTTAAGACAAACGTATACATAACATCTAAAGATACCTCTAAGATAAGTTCTTAATTGATAAGTAACCTCCCCTTATGATAAGAGAATGTACAACTAATGAAATAGTTGGTACAAGTTGTAAGAAAGTTTAGTGTTATGTCAGAAAATTAGATGGCACAACAAATGTATGATAAGATTTGTAGTCCCAAGTGCCAAAATGTAACTCTGGTCTTTCTTTGGAAGTGAAATGCTAAATTAAATGAGGAGTATGGAAGACTCCCCAAAATCAAGAATCTTGTCACATAAAGTTGTAAGTTGAGAAAGGTGACAAATCAGTGAGGTTTGACACCTGAGTTAAATAGGGTATGTGTAATGTTTCTCTGACTAAGGAAAGTGTTACCTGACACAGAGTTGACTCTACATTCAATAATGAAAAAGATAGTGGACTATGTGTCCTGTGTGATAGATTCTATGATAACCCTATGTGGAAGAACTTTGCATTGATCAAAGTTTTATGGTATCTCCATTACATTAAGATGTTATGTGGAGACTTGATGATATGATGAATGAATAATATTTGTCTCCCTTTACCTGGGATTTTGGGGACGAAATCCTTGTTAGGGGTTTATAACTTGTAATGACCCTGACTTGGGTTATGAGGTAATCCTATTTGTTTTGTCTACGTAAGTTGCTTAGAAATTTAATATAATCCTCTAAGGTGTTTTGTTATCATGCGACACACTTATGTTCCAAGTTTGGTCATGATTGAATGTTGTTTGAGCAATGTTCCTTTATTTTGGACCAAAGTGCAATTTACCCAAGATGAGGGACTACATTGCAAAATGTCACATGTTGAACATGCCTTAAGTGTTTTAGAATCATAAGAGAGAGAATGATGCTAAGTGGTGGCTTTTGGAAAGCCTAAATTCCAAGTTTGAACATGTTTGAATGATGCTAGTACCTTGTGCATCAATTTTGATACAAATTGTAATTTACCCAAAATGTAGGGTTGATATACAAATTAGCACCACTAGAGTGTCCCTACTTCATCTATGTATCATTTATAGGAGAGAAAATGAATTAGACACCATGTTTGAATCTATTATGAGTGATGGTATTCTTGCTGATCAAAAGACCAAGAAAGGGGTTGAATGGAAACCCTAATTTGAGCTTGTATTAAGGGTATCGGGTTGTAGTAATTTAATGGGAGTCCCTGTCGGAAAAGGAGCCAAACAGGAGACCCCATATCGTGTTGTTAACTCTTTGAATCTTCAAAAAAGAGCTAAGTACCTCAATAAATCAATGATTATCGGCTTGCAACTTTCCTTTGGAAAAGGTTGCATTGAATTTGTGAATATAATAATGTGAGTAGAAGTGGTTTGTCCTAGAAGATAACCAAAGGGGGCTGACCCTTATCCCTTGAATTAGCCTCAAGTTTTTATTTTGCATGGCACGATAAAGATGGAGTGCATGCAAGTACATGTGCCAACCATGCATGGACACGTGGCACCTAGTAGCTTAAATTGATGACACCTCATTTTCACACTTCTTCATGAACAACAAGTATATATACCCCTTCTTTCACCCCTTAGTGAACTTTTTTGAATCATACCACCTCCTTTATCTTAGATATTGTGCATGGAGCCTTCGTGTCGTGCATAGGTGATGTGGTATTGTGCATAGGCCTTAGGTATCGGCCATAGTAAGTAATATCAGTCATAGCATGTTGATATCGGCCATAGCAAGTCGATATCGACCAAGTGGAGTGCTTTTGGGCACAAGTGAGGGGGATATCGGCCACAAGTGATGGCATATCATGCAAGGGTAGTCAAGTATCGTGCAAGGTGCTAAGGAGTAAGAGGGAGCACAATACTTAACCCTAAGTTGAGGCCATGATCATCTTCAACCTTGGATTGAAGCATGACTTTAGGGTTATGATCTTCCTTTCTTTTCTTCTTCACCAATTGCTTATCCTTGGTGATTCCTTGTATATGAAGGAGTTATGAACGAGCCTTGGACTTTTGATAAGTCATCTTCAACCTTAGGAATGTGGAGCTTTAGATCTTGGATCTTTGAAGTTGTTCTTAAGGAAAGTTATATAACTTGAACTCTATCATGTTATTATTCATCACCTAAATTGCTATACTTATGAACTACTTTTAATTCCAAAATTTTTTGAAATTGTTGATTAAATTATGAGTTCTAGTTTTTGCTTAGACCTATTGCCATCAACTATAACTATTAGAACGAAGGTCTAGAGATTGAAGATAATGGTCTCACCTTATAAAGTGATATCGGGTTCAAGCCCACAAGCAAGCACCTCTAACCCGATATGGTGATGCAACTACTTCACTAAAATGATATGGATGTGATTTAATACTTTCTTGCACGATATGGTGGTGTAGTATACACCTCTTTCACAATATGAGGTCAATCATACACCTCTAAAGTGATATGGTGAGCAAGCGCACACCACTTTGCCCGATATGGTGTGAAGCACACACACCTCTTTGCCCAATATGGTGTGAAGGACACACACACCTCTTTGCCCGATATGGTGTGAAGCACACACACACCTCTTTGACCGATATGGTGTGAAGCATACACACACCTATCTGCCCGATATGGTGTGAAGCATACACACACCTCTCTGCCCGATATGGCGTGAAGCGCACACACACCCCTCTACCCGATATGGTGTGAAACACACACCTCTCTGCCCAATATGGTGTGAAGCACACACACACCTCTCTGCCCGATATGGTGTAAAGCAAGCATACACCTCTTTCCTGATATGGTAAGCATACATACACCTCTAAAGTGAAGGCCAGGGATGGATAATTGAGATTTCTACGAAGAGAGTGCAGTTGACATTGTAGCTCTATAGCAAAGTTGCCAGTATACCCTGGAAAGCTATGTAGCATTGACATGAGATGTCCTTCTTGTGGTCTCGCACTGACCGAGATGGCAAAGGTCATGGCAGTTGTCTATCCCATTGACCTTGTATGGTACCGATGCTTTACGTAGTCATGGTCAGTTGGAGTATGAGTGGTATACCTCATCTCCTCAGGGAAGAAGTGTGATTGAAAAATGTAATCATCCGTGTAGCATATCTTCTTAATGATCGAATATTGAAAACATTAATTGATGCACACTTCAATTATACATCTTAGTTGATAGATGATATTTATGTTTCTTTACATTCCTTGCAAAGAAGATAGATGATTGATAACTCTACCATGGGTAGATGTAATGTTCTCTTTAAGAAAGGAGATTGCTTCATTCTGTTCATATAGTGAATTATCCTACATGTTAATATAAAAAGAACCTCTACTCAGTTTTTAAATGCTTAATATAAGATAATAATATGGTCAGTGAAGAGTTATATCTCTCGATGGGACAATTGTCTCACCCTGTGTGATCCACATTTTTTTTATGTGGATGTGCACGAGGTGGCAAAGATCTTTCTGCAGAGGAGGAACAATAACTGAGGCAGCAGTGATGGCTCAGGTTGACTATACTGTTTGTCATATCTTTTAGATAGTAGTCCTATGTGTCGTCTCTGTACACTCAGGTCCTTGGAGTTGGTTCGTACTAGTTTCATGAATGATCTGAGATTTTGGCTTGAATGGATCGAGGTTTTATGTTTCTCCAGTATGTGTTTTCATAGAGTACTGTTATATGTTGTCCTCAAGATGAGATGTTGTACAATGTAATCATGATATGTATGAGCTTTGGAGATTTCAGTAAGAGTTTTCTAGAAAAGGATCTCCTTGCAAAATGGTTTTAAATTTTAGTGATTTTTGTTAATCCGCTTATTATGTTTATTGTGCTTAATTAGTAATGATTTGTTTGTCGGTTTGATGATGGTCATAACACATATCATGATAAAGGTGGAAATGGGAACTCTTGATGTTAAAATAATGAATCATAAAAATAAGATTATTTAATAAAATATGTGAAGTACCATAATGATTCATAGGAAGAGGAACACTCGAAGATAGTTGCAGATGTAGTATCCTCTAATGAGATAATCCATAGTTATCGTTTGAATTTTATCTCATGAATTTGTTAGACGAGTTCACTTGATATCATTTACTGGAGAAGTGTGTCTTGTTTCTAAAGACCATGTCGTTCTTCTATACAAGACACTATGAAGAGTTGGGAAAGCCACAACCACCATTAGTCCCATCTCTACAATGTCATCTTGATCTTGAATTGAAGCCACTGGCACTGCATTTAAAATACACATTCTTGGAAATAGACAACAAACTCCAAGTTATAACATCAGGATTAGTGACTATAAAGGAGGATGAGAAACTACTCATAGTTTTGAAGAGTCATCGGGTTGCATTTGGGTGGTCCACTACATACATAAAAGGGACCTTCCCTAGTCTATGTCAACATAAGATCCAGATTGAAGAAGGATCAAATCATGTATCACAACCACAGTGATGTCTAAATTTGATCATGACAAAGGTTTCGAAAGAGGTAGTTGAACTTCTATCGATAGGTATAATTTATACTATCTTTTATTCTAAATGGATTAGTCTTGCATAGGTTGTTCCAAAGAAAGGGAGGTCACAGTCTCTACTAATTTTACTAGTGAGTTAATCTCAGCAAGTATAGTGACTGGATGACATGTGTGCATTGACTATTACCGTTTGAATGATGCTAGTTTGAAAGATCATTTCCTGCTCCAATTTATAGATCAAATTCTTGAGAGGATCGTTGGCTGCTAGCATTCTTGTTTTCTTGGCAAGTATTCTAGTTATGATTAGATTTCTATTGAACCACAAGATCAAGTGATGTCAACCTTAACCATGTCTCTATGTAACTTTTTCCTACAACTGGAAGCCCTTTGGTCTTTGTAATGCACCGGCAACGTTTCAAAGATGCATGCTTGCAATCTTTCCAGACATGGTGAAACATTGTCTTGAGATTATTATGGATGATCTTTTGGTTTATGGAGGATTATTTAGCAATGCCTTGCTGGTCTAGATAAAGATTTACAAATATTTTAGAACACTCGTCTCGTTTTGAACTAGAATAAATGTCATGTCATGGTGAGTGAGAATATTGTGTTGGGACATAAGGTTTCCATAAAAGGGATGGAAGTCGACCCAGTAAATATAGAGGTGATCTTTAAACTACCTCCACCATCATCGGTGAAGGTGTTAGGATCTTTTTATGACATGTTGAATTTTATAGACTCTATATGAAATATTTTTTCAAAAATTACCAAGCCATCTTTTTGAACTATTATATAAAGATGTGGATTTCAAATTTGATTATTGATTCTTAAAATCTTTTGAAGTTTATAAGGAGAAATTGGTTTCCGCACCCATGGTGGTGTCTCTGGATTGGATTCAACTATTCTAGCTGATATGTGATGCATTGGATTTTGTACTAGAGGCTATTCTAAACCAACATATAGATCTAGCATTTACAGTCAGTCACACATGTCTAGAAACCTTAACGATGCACAACTAAATTATACCACGATAGAAAAAGAACTACTAGTTATACTCTTTGCATTTGATAAATTTAAACAATATTTGATAGGGTAAAAGGTGATAAAATAGAATTATCATGCAACAATTTAATACCTTCTATTAAATAAGGATGCTAAATCAAGGCTAATTTGTTGGATTTTTCTACTACAAGAGTTTGTATAGATATGAAGGACATGGGTGGAGCAGAAAATGTACTAGTGGATGAATCAGGGTTGGAAGTACCCATTGTTGAGGACTTCCCTTGTAAGCAACTTTTTTCCATGAGGGACAAGGATCGATGGTTTTCATAGATAGTAAACTATCTAGCATGTGGATAGATACCGGAGTATTGTAGATATCAAAAGAAGAAAGATTATTCCATTATTTGAGATTCTATGTATGAAATGACCCTATCTTGTTTAAAAAGTGTAGGGATGGAATTTTGAGGAAGTATGTTATGACCCACACCAGAGTTAACTAGTATGTATCATGATTAGTGCATAATCAAGTTAATTGACCTAAGCTAAGTGCTTATGTGTGATTAGAGTTTTGGTTAGCTGAGACAAGCTAATTAGCATGTTTTTAAGCCTTGGGGTTGTAGAGGATCTCGCACTTGAAAAGTTGCAAAATAAATCGTGTTAATCGGACCTTCGAGGCAAGAGTTATGATGTTTTCATGTTCCTTTGGACTTGAATGCAATTTTACCAGAATTTGTTTTCCTTAAGTGGGTCGGTTGTTTTTCTTTCCTTTATCCTTTCTTCTCCTTCACCCGATACAACATAGAGCAGCCGTAAGCGGTGCCCAAACCACCCAGCCAGACCGATCGCAACAGAGGAAGAGAAGAGCGTAGGCGATTTTGGGGGATTCACGAGCTCTTCACCTCTGACCAGCCAGGGTGCCAATTTCCCTTCTTCTTCCTCCTCTACCTTCCCCCTCCATCCTCGACCTAGCTACTTGCTTGGGAGGCCGACCAGCAGTAGGTGCGGTGCCCAGTAGCAAGCAGATCGCGCGGCCACGATAGGGAGAGAAACGAGTGTTCTTGCTTCGACCAGTGGCCAGCCGCGCATCGACGACTCTTTTCCTCACCTTGACCACCAAGAACGATGCTCATCTAGCAAGGGGCGGTGCCCCTACCTTGCAGCAGCAGCAGCTGCACTTAGCAGTGACCACAGGCTACTAGGGCGTGAGCAGCAGCAGTATAGCAATGCCGTTAAGTTCATCCTTGAGGTTCGAGCACAAATTCATAGCTCTAGCTGCGTTTAGCATCCCAATCAAGCTCTTCTTTAACCTATACGTGGGGGAAACAACTATTAGCTCCTCTTCAACCTGAGCCTAGTGCGTGAAGCTGCTGTTGCAGCAGGTTCGTGAACTGGAAAATTCCATGGTAGAAGACAATAGAAATTGCCGGGAATCAGGCCTTGGACACACTTCCAGACGAATCCGGACATCCCAAATCGCTATGAGTAGGAGTTCATTTAGTTATCATCATCTAACTCCTTGGTTGGAATTTTTCGGTAGACTGTGCATTTTTGCACTGATATCAGTGGTTATCAGGCGTTTTATCAGTATTTGATGAAACTTGAATTTTATTTTATAAATTGCTTCTGTATGATTATACATGATCTAGAATAGCTTCTGATCAATGTAGAACAGTTCAATGATTTTATTTGGGGCAATGGAAACTAAAAGTGCTTGATACAATTACTGGAATAGAAATACTGCTATGTATATTTTGGATAATTTAGATATTTGACTAGCTCTGGAATGCTTTTGTACCTATTGAGTAGTTTGTTGAATGTTGTACAGTTTATATTCAAGAGTATAATAAAAATGTTAGATTTAGGTGCCCTAACACCGTAGAATCTCCTTTGTGCGGTCTGTGATCTTAAGGGGATGAAACGACCTAACTGGAGGACTGTCCAGACGGTCGGCAACCTACTGGAGGACAGTCCAGATGGTCTAGTAGTTTTGTGAGGCCTACTGGAGGACAATCCAGATGGCCGGGTAGTCGTGTTACCTACTAGAGGACAGTCCAGATGCGCACGGCTCGACACTCCGCCTGTGTACTCAGGTAGGAGGAGTCCAGTTTACACTCTTTGAGAGTGCAGTGAGGCCAGAGAGCCTGTGGTCCTGTAGCAGACCAGGACGAGAGCAGTCAGACTTAGCATTTCCCGGGTGTGTCTCTAAGTCTTGTACGGTGGGATCGTAGTTCGCTACAGATCTTTATATGCAGAGTGCACTGCATATGATTGGGGCATAATAAAATATGTAATCATGTAGGACCACAGAAATTTAAAATGTTAAGAGTCTAGAATCACTGTGCAAAAATCTCGATAGTTGTTTTTATGTTTAAGATATGCAAATCCTGATATTAAATGCTTCATAGTTATGTACTATCTGCTAGTTTCACTATGTCACTAGGACTGCTCTGTATAGTATTGTTCTTATGCTTTATTTCAATTTAATAAACTTGACGAGTTGTTTAGTGATAGTTAAATGAAAAACTATTCAATGAGCGAGTAGGCTCACTCCTCTACTCAAACATTTTCAGGTCAGCGACAGTTCCAGGAATCTGAAGGATCTTACTACCCTAGTCAGTAGAAGGTATATGTAGTTACTTAGATAGTGGTCTCTTAGTCCTTTCCCCTCGGTCCTTGGGACATGGTGTGGAGAGAGAGTGTTTTTAATATGTAAATCAATTTTGTAATTAACTGTCAACTTTATATTCCGCATGTAAATATAATATGATAATTACTTTGTTTATGTTTCTAGCAAGTAAAATTTGAAATGCCGCCGCAAGTTGTGTAAGTTTTAGTATTTAAGTAATTTGTAAGATTTTCCTGTTGGTATGTTTAATGTGACTAAGAAAAGAAAATGTTAAGTGTGGTTTTTGTGAAACATGTTAATCCTTCTTACGCCCTAATCTCATGATTAGTGGGTAATGTGAGATCAGGGTGTAACAGCTTTGGTATCAGAGCATAGGTTGAGTACATGGTTACTCTAAGTCAAGGTCAGGGGACGACAAGAGACCAATAGGATTAGGACTTAAGTGTCTTACTTCTAACTGCAATTTTCTAACAGGAAGTGTTCTGTTATACTACTGCAGATGGAAGGAAGAGGACGTGGTCACGAGAACCAAGTATAGAGCTTAGGTTGAGTCGTTAAGAATCATTAGGATCAAAAGATAAAGTTATAAGTGAGGAAAATAAGAAGTGATGTGTCTTTAGCTCTGGAAAGTCTGAGTATTTAGGTACCCTGGCCAGGTATCTAAGTACTTAGATTGACCAGTATCAAGCTACTCTATCTATTCTTCTCTGGATGCCCTAGCCAGGTATGCAGAGGAAGGATAGGCTAGAGAGAAACCCTAGAAATCATAAGATTAAGAAACTAGAAATTTATGTAGGAGTAAAAGATTAAACATAGGATGTGATACAACTCTTGCCTTATATTGCTTATTTGATTGGAAATCACTAGAAATGCTCTTATATGTATGGATTTAGATTTTCAGTTTGTAGAATAAATATGATTCTTTTATATTGTTGTGTGTCATGAAGTGATTTATTTATTGTTTATATTCTTTGTATTAAGTAGACCAGAAGTTATGTTTAAATGAGTTTGCCTTAAGTGGATATTCTTTTCACGTGTTTGAGATTAATAAGAGTTGGTTAATCCTGAGTAGCTCTTGGCTTCAAGACTACATGTTTGGCCTGGTTCGGCTGGCAAGATGCGTTACTGATATCTAATGACTCCTAATAAAAATATAATAAAAGTAGACTGTGGATAATTTAGACCAGTATCATAGTGAGGATGTACATATACTAAGATGTTGAAACATATGGGAAAGATTAGAATAGCTAAGAATCTGTTGGAACTGATATCAGAGGCTCAACGTTGGAACCTCATATGAGCAATCCTTAATTGGAAATAAAGGAACACGATATAAGATTCAGATTAAGTTTAATGATTAGTGTTATATGAGCTCTAAATATGAGAATATGGAAAAGATATGAGAAAAGTGTGTAAGGACTAAGATAGTAAGAATCAACTTTGGAATGCATCATGTAATAGAGTAAATATACTTTTATGTACCTCAAAACAAAGGGAAAATAGAAGAAAAGAGTTAAGTATACAATAAGTACATAGAAATAAGGAGCCTTATGTAAATCATAAGACCTAGGCAAGAAACTTAGTTGAATCAAAAGAAATGTTAGAAATAATGACCTTGATTAAGGAATGAGGATTACATGACATAATTGAGAATATGGAATATATGTCTTTATTATAAAGTTTAACACATTCATACATACTATCTGTGGATTCTAAGTCTCTATAGACTAACAAACTAGTTCCTAAAATAAAGAACAGATGTGTAATTTAGAAAATGAATGCATCATATATGTTGCATAACCACCATGGTAGAGACGTCTAAGTGAATGAAACAATGACACACAATATGATGATGAAACCCTAGCAGGGTAAATTGAGAATGTAACTTATCTGGATGTTCAAGTAAGAGGGAGGAAATTCCAGTGATAAGATAAGGAAGACTTGAGTAAAACTTATGAGATCTAAAGTTTTATTTCAAACTAAGGAAGCAAAGTCACATCACAATAATGCTATGTTACGGATAAGGACCAAACCCTAGAAGGTTTAGAGTTGAAGTAGTTCAAGGGACGTCGCTAGTGATTTGACCTTGAATACTAGTATCTTTATAAAACAAGATCATACGATTTGCACTATGAAAGGTAACCTAGCACTAATAAAATCCAGGGTTTAAAGTTAGCTAATCTAGAAGGTAGATACACAATATGAAAATGACTCGGAGAAAAGAGTAAGATATAAATTTGAAATGTAATAAGTGTGTGTTTTGAACAAAAAGAGAAATATAAGATAACTGAAGTGCATTTTGAAATAAATTGTTACAGTAATAACAAGAAGTAAGTAGCATAGAATGAGGAGTATTACCTGATACATGATTTGGAGTTAGCTGTTGTAGTTCATACTCTTAAGTCATGGCATTACTATCTTTATGATGTGACGATAGATTATCATCTTGGAAAGACGAATGTAGTAGCTGATGCCCTCAGCAGGAAGTTAAGTTCAACAACTGATGCATTCTTAATTTCATGTTTCAAGAGAGACATGCTAGTAGAAATATGAAAGTTGAACTTAGACTTAGGGGTGACAGAGCAGAGTGGTTTGATTGCACAGATGCAAGTCAAGCCTATCTTTTAAGATTAGATTAAGGAACTTTAGCAGAGTGACAGTGGGTTGCAGCAGATCGTGCATGACATGACAGGGGGAAAAGACCAGAGTTTAGGTTTTCAGATGTTGATGTGTTGTATTAGCATGATATGTTGTGTACCTCGAGACAATGATTTGAAAGAAAAGATTTTTGAGGAAGCACATGCATCGATGTATGCTATGCATCCAGGCAACACTAAGATATACATGAATCTTAAGGAATTGTACTGGTGGTCAGGCATGATAAAGGATGTAGCTGAGTACGTGGCTAGATGTAGTGTGTGCCAGCAGGTTAAGGCTGAGCATCAGAAACCTGCAGGTACTTTGCAATCTCTTCCTATACCAGAATGGAAGTGGGAACATATCACAATGGATTTTGTGATAGGGTTACCCAGGACACCTAGAGGTTGTGACTCGATATGGGTGATTGTGGATAGATTGACTAAATCTGCTCACTTTCTTCCTATTAAGTCAACCTTTGATGTTCCAAAGTTGGCTAAGATATACGTGGATGAAATAGTCAGGTTGCATGGTATTCCAGTTTCAATTATATCTGATAGAGATCCTAAGTTCACATCCAGATTTTGGAATCAGTTGCATCGTGCTTTAGGCACAAAGTTGAGATTCAGTACAGCCTTTCACCCACAGACGGATGGTCAGTCAAAAAGGACCATCCAGACTCTTGAGGACATGCTGAGAGCATGTGTTTTGCATTTCAGTGGAAGTTGGGAAGAACACTTAAGCCTTATAGAGTTTGCATATAACAATAGTCACCATTCCAGTCTTGGTATGGCCCCATATGAAGCTCTGTATGGTAGAAAGTGTAGATCACCCATATGTTGGTATGAGGTTGGTGAAAAGCAGATTCTTGGACCCGAGATAGTACATTTGACCACTGAAAAGTTTACTGTGATCAAAGAACAGTTAAAAGTTGCACAGGATAGGCAGAAGAGTTATGCTGAGAAAAGACGTAGACCTCTTGAGTTTGAGGTTGGTGATGAAGTATACTTGAAAGTTTCACCATGGAAGGGAGTGTTGAGGTTTGGTAAGAGAGGCAAATTGACTCCTAGGGTTATGGGCTTGTATCCTATCATTGAGAGGATTGGACCTGTAGCCTATAGGTTGGAATTGTCATCCGAATTTACTAATTTACATGATGTGTTTCATGTATCGATGTTGAAGAAATGTTATCCTGGTACAGAGAAGATAATGGACCCAGAACCTGCACAACTCAGATCAGATGTGTCCTATGTTGAGGGACCAATACAGATAGTTGATCGGAGGATCAAGAAACTCAAGAATTGTGAGATACCATTAGTGAAAGTTCGGTGGAGAAATCGTAACCTAGAGGAAGCTACGTGGGAGCATGAGTCAGAGATGTGTAACAAGTTTCCTTTTCTCTTTTAGGAATTTCGGGATGAAATTCTTATAAGGGAGGGAGATTGTTATGACCCACACCAGAGTTAACTAGTATGTATCATGATTAGTGCATAATCAAGTTAATTGACCTAAGCTAAGTGCTTATGTGTGATTAGAGTTTTGGTTAGCTGAGACAAGCTAATTAGCATGTTTTTAAGCCTTGGGGTTGTAGAGGACCTCGCACTTGAAAAGTTGCAAAATAAATCGTGTTAATCGGACCTCCGAGGCAAGAGTTATGATGTTTTCATGTTCCTTTGGACTTGAATGCAATTTTACCAGAATTTGTTTTCCTTAAGTGGGTCGGTTGTTTTTCTTTCCTTTATCCTTTCTTCTCCTTCACCCGATACAACAGAGAGCAGTCGTAAGCGGTGCCCAAACCACCCAGCCAGACCGATCGCAACAGAGGAAGAGAAGAGCATAGGCGATTTTGGGCGATTCACGAGCTCTTCACCTCCGACCAGCCAGAGCGCCAATTTCCCTTCTTCTTCCTCCTCTACCTTCCCCCTCCATCCTCGACCTAGCTACTTGCTTGGGAGGCCGACCAGCGTAGGTGTGGTGCCCAGCATCAAGCAGATCGCGCGGCCACGATAGGGAGAGAAATGAGTGCTCTTGCTTCGACCAGCGGCCAGCCACGCATCGACGACTCTTTTCTCACCTTGACCACCAAGAACGATGCTCATCTAGCAAGGGGCGGTGCCCCTACCTTACAGCAGCAGCAGCTGCACGTAGCAGTGACCAAGGGCTACTAGGGCGTGAGCAGCAGTAGTATAGCAATGCCGTTAAGTTCGTCCTTGAGGTTCGAGCACAAATTTGTAGCTCTATCAAGCTCTTCTTCAACCTGTACGTGGGGGAAACAACTATTAGCTCCTCTTCAACCTGAGCCTAGTGCGTGAAGCTGTTGTTGCAGCAAGTTCGTGAACTGGAAAATTCCAAGGTAGAAGACAATAATAATTGCCGGGAATCAGGCCTTGGACACACTTCCGGACGAATCCGGACATCCCAAATCGCAGTGAGTAGGAGTTCATTTAGTTATCATCATTTAACTCCTTCGTTGGAATTTTTCGGTAAACTGTGCATTTTTGCACTGATATCAGTGGTTATCAAGCGTTTTATCAGTATTTGATGAAACTTGAATTTTATTTTATAAATTGCTTCTGTATGATTATACCTGATCTAGAATAACTTCTTATCAGTGTAGAACAGTTCAATGATTTTATTTGGGGCAATGGAAACCAAAAGTGCTTGATACAATTACTGGAATAGAAATAGTGTTGTGTATATTTTGGATAATTTAGATATTTGACTAGCTCTGGGAATGCTTTTGTGCCTGTTGAGTAGTTTGTTGAATGTTGTACAGTTTATATTCAAGAGTATAATAAAAATGTTAGATTTAGGTGTCCTAACACCGTAGAATCCCCTTTGTGCAGTCTGCGATCTTAAGGGGATGAAACGACCTAACTGGAGGACAGTCCAGACGGTCGGCAACCTACTGGAGGACAGTCCAGATGGTTGGAGAGAGAGACCTACTGGAGGACAGTCCAGATGATCTAGTAGTTTTGTGAGGCCTACTGGAGGACAGTCCAGATGGCCGGGTAGTCATGTTACCTACTGGAGGACAGTCCAGATGGGCACGGCTCGACACTCCTCCTGTGTACTCAGTTAGGAGGAGTCCAGTTTACACTCTTCGAGAGTGCAGTGAGGCCAGAGAGCATGTGGTCCTGTAGCAGACCAAGACGAGAGATGTCAGACTTAGCATTTCCTGGGTGTGTCGCTAAGTCTTGTACGGTGGGATTGTAGTTCGCTACAGATCTTTATATGCAGAGTGCACTGCATATGATTGGGGCATAATAAAATATGTAATCATGTAGGACCACAGAAATTTAAAATGTTAAGAGTCTAGAATCACTGTGCAAAATCTCGATAGTTGTTTTTATGTTTAAGATATGCAAATCCTGGTATTAAATGCTTCATAGTTATGTACTATCTGCTAGTTTCACTATGTCACTAGGACTGCTCTGTATAGTATTGTTCTTATGCTTTATTTCAATTTAATAAACTTGACGAGTTGTTTAGTGATAGTTCAATGAAAAACTATTCACTGAGCGAGTAGGCTCACTCCTCTACTCAAACATTTTCAGGTCAGCAACAGTTCCAGGAATCTGAAGGATCTTACTACCCTAGTCAGTAGAAGGTATATGTAGTTAGTTAGATAGTGGTCTCTTAGTCCTTTCCCCTCGGTCCTTGGGACATGGTGTGGAGAGAGAGTGTGTTTAATATGTAAATCAGTTTTGTAATTAACTGTCAACTTTATATTCCGCATGTAAATGTAATATAATAATTACTCTGTTTATGTTTCTAGCAAGTAAAATTTGAAATGCCTCCGCAAGTTGTGTAAGTTTCAGTATTTAAGTAACTTGTAAGATTTTCCTGTTGGTATGTTTAATGTGACTAAGAAAAGAAAATGTTAAGTGTGGTTTTTGTGAAACGTGTTAATCCTTCTTACGCCCTAATCTCATGATTAGTGGGTAATGTGAGATCAGGGTGTAACAAAGTATGTTCGAGAGTGTGAGTTTGAGAGCATACTTTCACATTGTCATTCTTTACCCACTAGGGGACACCATGCAAGCTCAAGAACGGTGGATAAGATATTAGAAAATGGATTTTACTAGTTGTCTCTATTTAAGGATGCATATAATTACATGCGGAGGTGTGATGTCAACAGTCTCGAAACATCTCTAGTAGACATGAAATGTCTCTCAATACTTTTCAGGAGGTAGAAGTCTTTGATATTTGGGACATTGACTTTATGGGTCCTTTTGTGTCGTCTAATTCAACTTTGTACATTTTTCTAGTAGTTGATTATGTATCAAAATGGGTTGAGAAATTTCTACCCATACTAATGATGCACATGTTCTTTGTAAATTTTCCAAGGATCACATTTTTTACAAGTTTGGTGTGCCAAGAGTGATCATAAGTGATGGGGGATCCCACTTCACTAATAGGAAATTTGGGGCTTCATTGAGAAAATATAGAATGAAGCACATGGTAGGAACCCCATATCACGCAGACGCAAGGCCATGTTGAGATGTCAAATGGACAAAATAAGATGATTTTAGGATATGACGTCTCAACCAATAGGAGTAATTGTAGCATGCAACAAAATGATTCTCTATGAGCTTATAGGACATCTTTTAAGGCACCTATAGGCACTACGCCATACAGGGTAGTCTATGGATGTGCATTCCATCACCCATGGGATTAGAGAAAAATGAAAAATGGGCTTTGATGAAATTAAATTTTGATCTTTCTAGTGTATGGAAGAAGCATTGAACTAAATGAATTAGATGAAATTGGGGTATATGCCTATGAGAGTTCTAGAATCTTCAAAGACTGGATGTAGAAAATGCATATTCATCAGATTCTCTATAGAGTTTTCATACCCAGACAACATGTGTTATTGTTTAACTCTAGGATGAAGTTGCATCTTGGGATGTTGAGGTCGCAGAGGAGTGGACTCTATGTGGTGACTAAGGCTTTCTTGATGGAGTTGTCGGTATATGCCTATGAGAGTTCTAGAATCTTCAAAGACTGGATGCAAAAAATGCATATTCTCCAGATTCTCTATAGAGTTTTCATACTCAGACAACATATGTTATTGTTTAACTCTAGGATGAAGTTGCATCTTAGGATGTTGAGGTCGCAGAGGAGTGGACTCTATGTGATGACCAAGGCTTTCTTGATGGAGTTGTCGGGATAAGTGATAGTGTCAAACTTGAGTGACAAATGGACAATGACTCAAACATTACTATGGAGGAGAGGTGGTCCATGAGGGAGACCTATTGAAGATCATTGAGCTTCATTAATCTTTTCAATGAAAATGTTCTCAAGCCTAAGACATTAAATAAGGGCTCTTATGGGAGGAAACACATTCCCTTTTAAATTTTGTCAATTATATTTTCTTTACCATTTTTCGATAGATTTGTGACAAAGTGGAATTTTGCATAAGTATGATGAAATTACTATTTTTCCCTCATTATACTCACTCATGATCCTCAATCTTTTTTCTTGGCTTCATAATCAATGTTGAGACTCAAACACAAAATATGGTGATCAATGTGAACTTTATACACAATATAACACCTCAAATTTGATTAATTCCTCATTTTGTGTAAAGAAGAAAATTGGTCAATCAAACATTATCTTTTGGTTCTCAAACTTTTCCTATAAATACTTCACATTGTTGTGAACCTATGTTCAAAATTTCATTCCATTTGGACATTCCTACTAATTTCTACGAAATTTTGAAATTTATGTGTTGGAAACCCATTTATTCCACTTTTATTTGCTCTTTTCTTTACTTGTCCAAGTCAGCTATCTGTGGCAAGGGATCGGGGGTGCCTCTCAGCCCTTAGATATCCTTCCCACAGATTAGGGCAGGATCCAGTGGCCACAGGATCATCTTATACCTCTGTAATCAATGGGGAGAAGTAAATGAGGACCCGATTGAGAGATCTCGCGCTCTTGACTACAAATCAAAATTCTAAGTGAGCCAAAATTCTCCTCTCACAATTTTGAATGGATCTAGCCCTACTTTTACCGCCTTTATTTCTCTCCTCATCCACCAAAACAAGATAGTTGCCCTCCTCTCTCACTCTGGCGGCCATGGCAGCCACCAATGATTGATCAACCCCTAAACCTTACCCTAGTGCTATATAAACCCCCACAAAGGACCCCCTCCATCATTCTACAGGAAAAGCCTTCATTTTGGAGCTTGTACCCAACCTCTAACACCCCAATTTGTCTCCCTGACCACCTTGCTGCTGGTGCAGCACTGCCACCTAGCCCAATTGGGCGTCCTGCCTCCTCACTCCCTCTCCTCTCTCTCAGACCACACACGACTTCACAAGAGCTCGTTGAAGCTGAGCTTGCCCTCAGCCGTATCTCTCACCCAATCCTTCTCCTAGAGAGGCTTCACGCCGGTGATCCCCTCTGCCCTGGTCTTGGGCTCATGCAGGGCTTCACACAGAGAACTCTGCATGAGGAAAGGGTGACCAAGAACGACCGGTTCAACAGAACCAATGAACCAGTGTCTGAACCAATCAATAAGAGAGAAAACCAGAAAAACCAAGATTGGACCGGCCCTCCAAGCTAGCAAGTTGCAAGGACTATGTGGCTAGATATGGGCCATTGCTTGCACATCCAATAGCCCCCATTTTTCAAAAATAAGGTAATTATATCCTTCTCTGCTCGAAATTGCAATAAATGCCCATATCTCATTTTAATCATAGAAAATGCATCCGAACTCCAAAAATGATGAAAAAATAGTCAATCTTGATCAGAAAAATTCAATGAACATTTTACAAATACTTTTGGAACCTAATTATTTATGGATCTTGTTTTATCCCTGTATTTTAACTCTTTCGTATTTAGTTTATCAAATGATTCAACAATGATGTTTAATCTTTGGAAACCCTAGATTTGGACTCTAATGA
Organism: Alisma plantago-aquatica; assembly: GCA_963693085.1. NCBI lineage: Eukaryota > Viridiplantae > Streptophyta > Magnoliopsida > Alismatales > Alismataceae > Alisma > Alisma plantago-aquatica. The sequence continues at coordinate 1,851,656,120 of OY856409.1, forward strand.
TTATCTTGTAACATAGATCTAATATAGTTGAATCATCAACTCTTTAAAATGAATCATTAGTGATCTTAATCTATTTACTTGATTCAATCTTGATTATAATGAATATGAGTAATCTTGATACTGATTCAATCTTGCAAAACACTTGATATAGTGTTGACCCATCAATCTAATCTTCATTTCCAATTATATTAAGTATCATGATGATAATATAGAAATTCATGATGACTTGGATAATGATCATAGATTAGAGTTAACACATATGATCCTAGAAACCTAGGAAAGTCATTCACATTCAAAAATACTTGATATTTGAAATAATGTTGGACATAAAATTGATTGATTATAAGTGAATGACCTAACCCTAAGGTTGACATAGGAAAAGTGTAACCCTAATCTCAAATATTGAAACATGATCTCCAAATATCATGATCTTGACCCTTGATCCAAACATTGTGATTTAGGATCTAACTCAAAGGGTCTACCTATTAGTTGTTGATCTATACTCAAAATCTTTGGTGAAAGGTACACTATTATATAACTCCTCCTTGATTGTATTGAAGATACTTTTATGTATCTCTTGAATGTATGCTTGGCTATTTAGTTGGATGAGCTACTTGTCCCTATGATTAGTCTTCTATTTTTATATACTATATTTTGAAAAACATGAAAACATAAATTGCATGTCCATTATGACTGCCCGTATATTGATAATGATGATGATATTGATAATGTTAATAATTTTGATAATGTTGATATTGAGTGCAACAACCACCTCATTTGGAGGTGGGACTTGTACATTGGCCTCCTATTTTCCTATGGTGAGAAGGAGCCTAGTGACCTTCCCCATCGTGTTGGGGTAATAGAGTCACACAAAATATATAAGCATGCTTATATAGAGCCTAGTGACAGGCTCTATATAGCAAGCATTTTGTCGAATGATATTGGTTTTGGAAATCCTTTGTTATTCTTTTGAATATAAGTCCTGCCAAGTACACTCTTTTGCTATAAACCGTTTTACTTCATTTTGATAGTGTACAATGCAATTGCATGATTGCGTCTTGATTTTCTTGATTTTAGGCAATACAAATGGAATACTAAATAAGATTGCTTCCGCACTCTACATACTATGATGACAAGAAAAATCATATATATCTCCATATTGGGTTAGTTGTTCTTTAAATATCCAGTTTTTTAGTATTATTTATTATTGTATATGTCAGTGTGTTAGATCCTATCAGGCCACTCAGGGACGGGTGCTTCAATCCTTTTTCTACTATCTAGGCAGTAGGATTGGGACTGGAGTAAGAACGGTTCCGTGACAAGATTTCTCATATTTTGTCTTGACAAGATTATACTAAAGTTAAAAAAGGCACCTTGATGCTTTTGGTTTGGTGTGAAGGAAGAAAAAAACTTGGTGCCACCAATGTAACATCCCTGACCTGGGTTATGAGTTAACCCTAGGTGTTTTGCCTAATTATGTAATTAAGATACTGGTGATTATCTTTTTGCATGTAATTAAGTTCCTGAGGAACATACTATTCCTTTTCTGTCCCTTTTAAACAATGTTGAATTGATTGTTTTGTAATACAGGGACCTATGTGCAATTTACCCAGTTAGAAGGGTTAAATTGCAATTTACACATTTTGAGATGTTCATCTAATGTTGAGACATCATAAGAATGATTATGGTAAAGTTTGAGGGATTTCCCAAGCTTGAGCACCAAGGTGCAGCTGTGGAAGCAATCCCTGTGCTTGAAACCCTAAATTGGAGTAAAGTGCAATTTACCCAATTTGAGGGGTGCAACTTGTAAAATACACTATCTAAAAATATCTTGTAAGACTCTTGTCATCATTTAGAGAAGAAATGATGAAGAAGTCACTTCAATTGAATAATCATATAATGAAAAACACCTTTATGATTGAATAATCAAGGTGTAAGTACTATAGCCTTTTATGTGTGTGCTTTAGTTATAGGTTGATCTTCTTTGCCTTCATTTCTTGACCATAGAAAAAGGTTTTCCTTAGAAATAAGAAGAAGGGATGAGCAAAGAAGAAAGGAGGGACTTAGTTGAAAGTGAGGAAAACCTATGTGCCTATGTTGAAATTCCACCCCAAGTATATAAGCCCTTTTCCTCACTTAGCAAAGGAATGTTTCTTTCATTTCCTTCACTGTTCCCCTTGCTCAAACCGACTAAGGAGAGCTATGGAGCTCAGGAGGACGACCAAGGGAGTGCAAGGTAGGTTTGGATCCTTCCTTTTTCTTAAATTCTTGGATGAAACTCGAATTCAAGGTCAAATTCATGGCTAGCTCACTTAGCTCTATCTTTCTAGCCATCTCTTCTCAACTTTTCTTGGAGGATTCACCTTGGCCGACCTGTGGAGCTTCTAGGACGCCATTAAAGGCTTGGAGCTCGAAAGCTTGGAGCTCAAGGAGCAAGCTTTAGGTGGGTTTTATAACTCTAAACCTATGCTTTGTTATATACATCTTTTCTATGCTTTTAGTTGCTAGTTCTTCTTCTTCCCTATCTTCCCTTGCTTCCTTGCAAGAAAATCCGTGAGGAACTGTTGCTGTTCTTGAGGAAGAAGATGAGGGCGTTATTGTTTATGCTTATCCACGGTTTTCCACTTTGCCATACGACCTCAACCAAGTGCCCATATGGTTTGCAAAACCGTTTGATGGGCAAATGGTTTCAAGGTCGTATGAAGGCATACGGTCTCAAGACCGTACTGATGCATTGACCAAGCATGGACCGTATGAGAATCCTATTAATAATTATGTAGGTTAATCACCCACAAAATTTGAGAGGTTAACTCCAAAGGAATCGTGAGATATAGGCAAAACAATTAGCAAATTCAATTGAATTTAGTTCTGATTTTCAATCTGCTTATTTTGCCCTTTTTGGGCAAACGGTCTCAAGACCGTATAAGATGGTTGACTAAGCATTGACCGTATGATATTACTGTTCATAATGATGTTAATTAATGACTCACCAAATTTTATGGACTAATTCCAAACGAGTTAAGAGTTGAAGGTTGATTACTAGGGCAAACCCTAATTGAAATCAGTGCTGAAATCACAATGAGCTATTTTGAGATTTTGGGTTGATTAGCCCAAACGGTCTCAAGACCGTTTGGGGAATCATCCAAATGGTCTGCTAAAGAAGAAGTTACAAGAGTTTCTGGATAAAGGTTTCATCAGACCGAGCACATTGCCGTGGGGTGCTCCGGTCCTGTTCATAAAGAAGAAGGATGGGTCAATGTGGTTGTGCATAGATTACCAGCAACTGAACAAAGTTACGATCAAGAACAAGTACTCGTTGTCGAGGATAGATGATTTATTTGATCAATTGCGTGGTGTTACAGTGTTCTCAAAGATCAATCTACGGTCTGGATATCATTAGTTAAGAATTAAGGATGAGGACATACCAAAATCGGCTTTTAGGACAAGGTATGGTCACTTTGAGTTCGTGGTTATGCCGTTTGGGCTAACCAATGTGCCTGCTGCTTTCATGAATCTGATGAACATGGTGTTCTATCTGTTTCTAGACCAGTTTGTTGGGGTGTTTATAGATGACATCTTGATCTACAGTAAGGATAGCAGAGAGCATGAACAACATCTTCAACAAGCGTTGACTCTTCTTCGCCAACACCAGTTGTATGCCAAGTTTAGTAAGTGTGAGTTCTGGTTGGAAGAAGTGACTTTCTTGGGTCATGTAATATCTACAAAAGGAGTCAAAGTGGACCCCAAGAAGGTGGAATCAGTTGCATACTGGGAGAAACCGAAGACGCCGATAGAAGTTCGTAGTTTTTTGGGTTTAGCAGGATACTACTAGAGGTTTATAAGAAACTTCAGTGTGATCACATTGCCACTGACAAAATTGACCAAGAAGGATGTACCTTTTTTTTGGGATGATCATTGTTAGCAAACTTTTCAAAGTTTGAAGGAGAAGCTAACTAGTGGTCCAGTGTTGGTGCTGCCAAAGCCTAGGAAAGGCTATGTTGTTTTCTACGATGCTTCCAAGAAAGGCTTAGGATGTGTGCTGATGCAGGAAGATCATGTGGTTTCTTTTGCTTCGCAACAGCTTAAGAAGCATGAGGAGAATTATCCAACACATGATTTGGAGCTGGCAGTGGTGGTCCATGCATTAAAGATTTGGAGACACTATCTTTATGGGGATGTGTGTCAGATCTTTACAGATCATAAGAACTTGAAGTACATCTTCTCGCAGAGTGAGCTGAACATGTGACAACGTCGCTGGATGAAGCTGATCAATGATTACAATTGCACTGTTGAGTATCATCCTGGTAAGGCGAACGTGGTAGCTGATACACTTAGCAGAAAGTCTTCTTCTCTCTCTACAAAGAAGGCATAGTTGAGTTCCTTGGTATGCCATAGGCGGGATATGTTCATCTCTTTGCAGAAGACGAATGTATAGTTGGAAGTCTCCTTGTTGGTAGGATTGGTGGCACTAATGCAAGTAAAGTCTACGTTGAGACAACTAATCAAAGATACACAATAGGCTGATGCTTCAGTTTAGTTAATCAAATCAGAGTTTGCAGCGAAAAGTGTGATGGGTTCCATGAATCTGAGGATGGACTAGTTTGCTATCATGGTAGGATGGTGGTCCCCGATGTTGATAATTTGAGAAAGCTAGTGCTCAAGGAAGCACGCATGTCGATGTATGCTATGCATCCAAGTGTCACCAAGATGTATCATAATCTGAAGGACCTGTATTGGTGGCCTGGCTTGAAGAGAGACGTAGCCGAGTTTGTGGCTAGGTGTGCGGTATGCCAGCAAGTCAAGGTTGAGCATCAGAAGCTGACAGGTACATTGCAACCCCTTCCTATACCGTAGTGGAAATGGGATCATATAACCATGGATTTCATAGTTGGTTTGCCGAGGACAACTAAGAATCATGATTCCATCTGGGTGATAGTGGACAGATTGACAACGTATGCTCATTTCATAACTGTAAAGACAATTTATACAACAGAGAAGCTTGCTCAGGAGTATGCGGATGAGATAGTGTGTTTGCACAGTGTGCCCGCAAAGATAGTCTCTGATAGAGGACCCCCGTTCACAAGTCATTTTTGGAACAGTTGCACAAAGCATTGAGAACACAGTTGAGGTTCAGTACCACTTTCCACCCACAGATAGATGGACAATCTAAAAGGACTATTTAGACTTTGGAGGATCTTCTCCGAGTTTGTGTTTTGTAGTTCCTAGGCAGTTGGGACATGTATCTCAGTTTGATAGAGTTTGCCTACAACAATAGTTACCAGCAGAGCATCGACATGGCTCCTTATGAGGCTTTATATGGTAGGAAGTGTAGATCTCCATTGTGCTGGTATGAGTCGGGTGAGTATCAACTTTTGGGTCCTAAGTTAGTGCAACAGACAATAGAGAAGATCAAAGTGATACATCAACAGTTGAAAGCGGCACAGGACAGACAGAAGTCGTATGAAAATAATCGCTGACGACCCCTAGAGTTCTAGGTGGGAGACAAAGTGTATCTCAAGGTATCACTATGGAAAGATGTGCTGAGGTTTGGCCGGAAAGGAAAGTTGCCACCTAGGTATATGGGACCATACTCAGTAATAGCACGTGTTGGGAAGGTAGCTTACAAGTTCGAACTGCCACCAGAGTTGCATAGGTTACACTCGGTGTTCCATGTTAGTATGCTGAAGAAAAGTCATCCAGACACACAGACAGTGATACAGCCAGTTGAGATTGAGCTTGATGAAGACGTGACCTACGAGGAAGGTCCCATGATGATTCTAGACAGAAGAGTAAAGAAGTTGAAAAGGAAGGACCTTGTGCTTGTGAAGGTTCTTTGGCATCATCATGACGTTGAGGAAACCACATGGGAGCTTGAGGAAGAGATGAGAAGGAAGTATCCCTCGCTTTTCTCTTTGAACTTTAAGGGCAAAAATCCCTTTGTAGAGGTTTATGGCTTGTAAGGATCCTAACCTTCAGTTTGGGCTTACCCTGTTTGCTTTGCCTAAACCTTGTGTTTAGATGCTTGCTAATCAACTCAAATGGTGATTAGGGTTTGTTTGTGCTTTGTTGAGAGTTGGAGGTGCAACTTGCAAATAACCCAAGTTTAAGGGTTGATGTGCAAGTTTGACACCTTGAGAGATGTTTCTCTCTCCTTACATCCTCTAGGGTTGAGAGTATGGGTTGGGCTTGTTGTTTGAGTAGCTTTGGACCTTGTTTGGGCTTTTCCTAGCTTTGTTGGGCCTTGTATCGGGCAAGGGTGAGCTTGGTGCCTTGTATCGGCCATGGTGTATCGACCAGGTGGTTGTGTCGAGCAAGTAGTGTGTTGCCCATGAGGTGTATCGACCAAGTAACCTTCTTTGACCTAGCATCATTTGTGTCACCCCCCTTGTGGACACTTGGTGCTTGTTGCTTGCATGTGGAAAAATCTTTGGACATGTGGTGGTGGCCGAGAAAGTAGGTGGCTTTTCCCCATGGACAAGTGTCCCTAGGTTGGGCGACACCTTGCCTTAGTCTCCCCTTCTCCCTCTTCTATATATGTCTCTCCTTTCTCTTACTTGGGATCCCTTTAGTTCCTTAGTTTCCTTCCTTTTTCCTTGGTGGACGATACCTCTCATTGGTAGAGCTTGGTGGTTGATCTCCTTGGTTGTAGTCTTCTTCTTCCTCTAGTGGTGGTTGAACCCTAGAGTGTGTCTTGCTTCTCTTCTTGTGGTAAGCATCTCCCCCTCTTTCCTTAGCACCTTCTTCACCTTCTTGCTTGTTCTTCAGCCATGGTGGTTATAAGCTTTGTTTTTCTTCTTGTGGTGGCCGAAGGTGGTGCTTGGAGCTTGGAAGCTTGGTTCTAGGAGCTTGGATCTTTCTTAAGGCAGGTTACATAACTCCTAACCCTAGCTATACTACTTCTTTTTCATGTTGCATGTTTATATGTTATCTTGATCGGCCACACATCTTGTTAGATATGTTTCTTGCCCTAGTATGTACCTTTTATCTTGTTATATATATAGTGGTCATGTTGTTGATGTGTTCTTAGACCTTGTGGTCGAACCTTAAGTTTAGGGTTCCTTGGGCAAAACCCCATTCTCTCCCATTTGGTTTTGAGAAGTGAGTTCAAGCTCTAGTGGTGTAGGAAAAACCCCTCTCTCTTGGTTGTTGAGAGGTGAGTCTATGCTCTAGTTTCTTGGGAAATACCCTTCTCTCACCATGGATTTGAGAAGTGAGCCTTGGTTGGACGTTGACCTAGTGAAGGTTGGAATCTTGACTGATAAGGGGATGATCCACCTTGTTGCTTGATATGTGATGGAGGTTGTGCAAAACCCCTCTCTCTTGGTTTTTGAGAGGTGAGCCAACTCTCTTGATCTTTTAGGGTTTGATGATGGTGATCTTGAGGTTGATGATGACCAAACTGATATGGTCCTTGTGCCTTGCACGATACCCTTTTGTGGTTCTTTTCACGATACCCCTCTCCTAGGGTTGAGTCTTGGGCTATATGCTAAGAAGCGTTCTTTGTCCCTTCTGCCCGATATGAAATCCTACTTTAGTTGGTGCTTGTGGGCGTTATGCCTTTGGCCAACATTATGCTTGATAGATATCCCTATTTTTTGCTTTGGGCGTTATGGGTTGGCTTTGGGTTTGCCCGATATGAGTCTTGGATAGGGAAACCCTAGATGGGCGCCATAGTGTTGGCCGATATGGTTGTGCTTAACCTAGTTGGACGATAGGCTACCTTGGGTGCCATGGTGTCATTTGTTAGTTGTGTGCTTGTTGGGTGATACAATGGTGACCTTGGGCGTCATAGCCTTAGACGATATAGTCATGGATGACATGACCTTGCTGGTTTCCCGATATAAAACCCTAACCCATTATGGGCGATAGTGGTCTTGGTCAATAGGGCTGTTGTGCTGCCCTATACACCCTACACTTGGGTGCACGATACACTTCTGGACCCAGTTGCATGATACACCCCTTGCTCCTTGGTTGCACGACACATCTCTTGGATCAGGTTGCACGACACACATCAGGTCTGGTTGTACGATATCCCTTATGCATGGATGCACTCCATGGTTGACCGATATGTGTGGCTAAGTGCCCTATCTGATAGAGCTTTGGTGAGGGATATGAGCATGCCTGATACCCCTTTGGGTGAGGGATGCACTTCCCATCACACCTAAAGTGAGGGTAGGTGGTATCTTTGGTAAGGGTTGCACCTAGCTCGGAACCCTAGTTTTAGTAAGTCGTTATCTTATGCGCGCACCTTTGTGGATGATGTGTTATGCAAGATAGGTTGTGACCAGTGATATGTTTGATACCTAAAGTTTGTGTAAGTAAGATGATTAGATACATGATTATGTTCATAAGATATTGGGCATAGTGAATGCTCATGGTTTCCTAACAATAATGTAATGTGTTTACAAGACAACTTTGTGCTTCATGTAGTTATAATCATGGATGTTGATCCAATCATGAACCTTCAACCCTAATAGCATGATAATCATAAAGATCTATGTTTGGTGATTCAGTTATCTCTCTCAATATGCATACTAACCATGCAGGTGTATCAAATGAATTCATAGCCAAGTAAGAGCTATGAGGTATATGTGTTTTGAATAGCACTGAATAATGATAATCCTTGATTAATGGGATAACATGTATCACCCATATGATGTGAAAAGGTCTGTTGACCTGATAAAGGTTGAGTGCCTAGTTGAGGTTTTATCCTCTGATGTTGAGATAAGGGCATTTCTATCCCATGGTGATGATGTAAGCCTTGAGAGACAATGGCATTCTATGATGAAGGATTGAGATCCCATGGTAATAATGGAACTCAATACTATTTATGTTTTACAACTTAGTTGCCTCAACAATCCACTTAAAATATACTAATTAATTATAGTGGAACATATCATGTAGTTTGCTCTGGCCATAGATTTATCATCGTTAGTAGCTGGTGATGGTGAAACGGGTGCTCCTACTGGTTAACCCGGAAGCGCATATTGTTGAATATGTGTGGTTGCTCCTAGCCAAAAATAGGAGGATTAGAGTGTAACTTCAGTTGTAGACTCCAGAGTGCGATTTTAGGCCCGTGGCTCAATATGAAAGGGCATGGTGATCAGGCCCATGGCTAAGGATGTGTGATAAGAGCATGGTGAACATGCCCGTGGCTCGGATCACTAGCACCAATACCTGTACCAAGGTGGGCTAGGCAGATGGTAGCCTGACCCTCTATGGCTATGACCACCTAAGCATGAGACTGCAGTCCTTCTTGTGAAGCACTCGTGCATTGACCATGAGGTGGTGAGGTCATGGAGTCTGGCTCTTCCATTGACCTTGTATGGCACCGGCTGGGGCTTCACAACCGATGGTTGGATTTGAGTAGTACGACTCACTTCCTCAAGGCATGATAATACATAATCTAGCCGAATAGTATATACTACTTAGGGAAAAACATGGAACATTGATTGAAGCCTTGCTTGTATAGTTGATCTAGTTATACCTTGCAGTTATTTGTACAATCCTTATATTTTGAGATAAGTTCTGATAAATCTTATCTTGTCAATCATATTCCATAAAGAATATATGGTCATATGCCTCCTGGATACCCTGGTAAGATTGTTAATAAATAAGTTCTGCTCAGGATGCTACTCTTATGATCTATTGATATAAGTTATAAGCTTTACCTGCTTCTTCTGAAGTTTTATAGTTTTGGTGGGGAGTTATGTTTCTTGCTGGGACTGTGTGTCTCACCCTGTTGGTTTACAACCTTTTTAGGTGATCGTGCTAAATGTGGTGGTGGTTGTGAGGTTGTGGCCGAGCAGTAGGAAGAGCAGTAGGAGGCAAGAGATGGATATGCTACTATTTTGGTTGTTTTGTAGTAGAGTCCTAGAGTCATACCTATACTCTTAGGTCCTCGGAGGTGTTTTGATGATGTTTTACGATGTATAGTTGATGTATCTTTGTATATCCTGCTGCCGGCTTGATGTGGCCTGTTATGTATGTATAAACTGGTGATGAACTCTTGTGCTGACAGGACAACTGGTCCAAATAAGCTATGCACATATATCCATGCTTGTGCATATTTATATAACATGTTTCCTTGCAGGATGAGGATCTGGATGTAATAGTTTATTTATTTATCTGCTTTCTGCAATCAGTTTTAATTAACTCGTGTTTTCAGCAATATGTTATTTCATGGTGGTTTTGTGCATTTTCGCGTGGCGTCTCATTGTCTGTGTGATAGCGGGATGTCACAGCGGCGGTAAAATCTGGTGTCCTAAAAATATCCTTACTCCCTTCACCGATTACAATGGAGGTAGTTTGGATATCACCTCTATTTTGATCGGGTCTACCTCCATCCCTCTGTTGGACACCTTATGACCTAGGGCAATTCCTTCACTCACCATCATGTGACACTTTTCCCAATTCAACACAAGGTGAGTGTCCTCACATATTTGCAAAACTTTATCTATATTGTCAAGGCAATCATTAAAGGACTCCCCGAACAATGAAAAATCATCCATAAACACTTCCCAACATCGCTCCACCATATCAGAAAAAATGGCAAGCATGCATCACTGGAAAGTGGCTGGTGCATTGCAAAGACTGAACAACATATAATGATACACAAATGTACCATAAGGACAAGTGAAGATGGACTTATCTTGACCCATGGCTCGATGGAAATCTGATTGTATCCCGAATAACCATTAAGGAAACAAGAATGAGAGCGGTCAACAAGCCATTCTAAAATATGATCGATAAAATGGAGTGGAAAATGATCTTTTAACGTGGTAGCATTCAACTGTCTATAGTCTAGGCAAACACGCTACCCCGTTACTAGTCTAGTGGAAATAATATCTTCATTAGAGTTAGTAGTGACCGTTATACCCCCTTTTTAGGAACCACCTGGATTGGACTAACCGAGTTTGAATTAGAGATAACATATATAATATCGTAGATAAAAGTTTCACTACCTCTTTTTTTTCTACCTTGGTCATGATGGGGTTGATTCAACGTTGAGGTTGCACTATGTATTTGGCTCCTTCCTCCAATTTGATCTTGTGTTGATAGAAACTAAGGGAGATCCCCTTTATATCTTCTAGGGACCAACCAAATGCAACACGATGGTTCTTTAGAATCCCAAGCAATTGCTCCTCTTTACGAACACTTAATGAAACCGATATTATGACTGAAAGTTTCTCCTCTGCCACCAATAAAATGTAATTCAAATGAGGTGGTTGTCGCTTCAGCTCCAACTCGAGGGAACTCAACATAGAAGGGATCAATGGAGGTGGGGGTGATCCCAACTCCTCAACATGTCTGGTATAATATCATGGAAGGGTCTTGAGAAGCAAGACACAATCCTGTAAAGAATAGTGTCTGGTATAATCATCTACCAGATTCATGAGACATGCCTCTAAAGGAAGCTGTGGATATGCTTGCTCTAGAGCAGTAGAGGTCGCCTCCTCACTTGTTGCTGGGAAAAAGTCCTCTTCTTTATCTTTTGGATGTTGCACTACCTTTATTAAGATATCTCCTTTGTATTGTCTAAGATGTCAACCACCAATTTGACTTTGTGGACTTATGTCATCACATGAGCCATCTCAAGCAATGGCTTTCCTAGAAATAATGACACATTTTCTTAGACCTGCTACAACATATGACACTGGGCTTTAGCCTTGGTTGTAACATCCCTGACTTGGGTTATACTTTAACACTAGGTGTTTTGATTAAGAAAGATGATTAAATGCTTAATCTCATCTTGTGAAAAGTAATTAGGGCTCAAGAGGAACTTATGTTGCAATTCTAGTCCATTTTGAACATTGTTGAAATCAATGCTTTATTTATTTTGGACTAAAGTGCAAATTACCCAAGTTGAGGGGTTTAAGTGCAATTGTGCATGATAATATGTTCCTCATGAGTTGAATAATCATGAGAGTGAAGATGATGCTGAGGTATGGCTTATGGAAGCCTGAATACCAAGAAAGAGCTGATAAAGCAATGTATGTGCATGAAAACCTAGTTTTGGTGTATTGTGCAATTTACCCAAAACCTAGCGTGCAATATGTAAATTAACACTTCAATAAGGTCCCTAATGTTTCTTTTCATCATGTAGAGCAAAGAAAATGAGAGGGGCACCTCATTTGAATTAAGTTGGAGGAGAAAGAATCTTGATATTAAAATAATCTAGATTTAATCCTAATTGAAACCCTAATTCAATTTAGGGCAAAAATAAATGTATTAATTAAAGAGAATTCAACCGAAATTAAAATGGTTGAATTAAGACGTGTGTGGGACGTCCTTGAGCCTTTCAAGGACCACGAAAATATCCAAGGGAGTGGATAACTCACACACAATTTTATAAGAAAAAGAAATATCCACTCACATATGGATATTAATATAATATGATTTGAGGTGCTTGATTTTCTTATCCTTAAATCATGGATAATTGAGAGGAATAAGTGGCAAACAAGATAGCCTCGTCCCTAAGGAAGATGATGGGGAAGAGGCTGCCACATTTTTGGGATTAATTGGATTTTTGTAAAGTACATTCTCTCTCATTGAATTTTTATAAAATGATCTTTTACAAGCCAAATGAAAGCCTTTTTCGACCCCACTTCTTCTCTTTGCTTGGGAGGATAAGGAGGACTACCCCCAAGCTGTTGTTAAGGTTCTTGATCCATTTCACCTTGATTCCATGGTGGAAATCAAAAATAAATTATGTATTTCTACCTATTTCGATCTCCTCTTCAATTCTAACCATTCCTTTTCACTCAAACCTTGAGGACGAGCCTTGAAATGGTGAAAAGAGTTGCATAGACCATTGTTGCCATGGACATGGAGCTTTGGAGCTCAATTGGAGGTGGGTTTTATAACTTGAACCCTTGATTTTGTTATTGCATTCAATTCCATACCAAATAATGATCTTTTCTACATTTACAATAATCGATTTGGTTGATGAAAGAAATCACCATGGAAACCACAACATGTTTTGTGAGTTCAGAGGTTGAAGATGATAAACACACACCTCTATAAATATCCATAGCAAATGATCTTGTTTGGGTTGCTCAAATGGTTTCCCAAACCGTTTGGGAGCAAACAGTTTCAAACCGTTTAGAAGCAAATGTTTTCACCAAACCGCATGAGACCAAATGGTTTCAAAACCATTTGGGGAGTTGACCAAGGGTTGACCATTTGATAATCCTATTCATAATTATGTTGGTTGATAACCCACCAAAGTTTGTTAATTAATTCCAAAGGAATCATGAGTTGAAGGCTAATCAATTCGGTAAACCCTAATTGATTTAAGTTATGATTTTCAACTTGATTGATTTGACTTTTTGGGTTAATTAGCCCAAACGGTTTCAAAACCATTTGGGAATCACCCAAACAGTCTCAAGACCGTTTGGAGGTCAACCAAGACCGTTTGGAGGTCTAGGGTTGAGTATGGTTAAGTATTTGAAGATCCAAACATATGGTATAAACCCTAATCGGCTAAGTGCTGATTTTGCAATTGAATGAGTTGATGCTTTGGGTTGATTGACCCAAACGGTTTCAAAACCGTTTGGGGATCACCCAAATGGTCTCAAGACCATTTCGGGATCACCTAAGACCGTTTGGAGGTCTAGGGTTAAGCATGGTTGACCAACTGAAGGTGTAATGGTACCAAATCACTTTTCAAATAAGTGCTGATTTGATGATCAACTCAATAGCTCAAACCCTAATGATTTCTCACTAGAATCCAAGGGTTGGATGAGCCAAACGGTCTCAAGACCGTTTGGAGCTCATCCAAATGGTCTCAAGATTGTTTAGAGGTCACCCAAGACCGTTTGGAGGTCTAGGGGTGGGTATGGTTAGGCAATTGATGATCCAATGATACTAAGTTAAAGTGTAATCAATTGCTGATTTGGTGATCAATCCAATGATCCAAACCCTAATTGGTTAACTTGGTGTTATGACCCGTTTTAAAGCCTATTGGTAAGCAGTATGATTTGAGCCTAATTAAAGTTATTTGAGTTGATTTATGTGCTCATGAGGTAGTTAGTGAATCATTAACTTGATTTAGTTGAATCAAGCACATAAGATCAATTGGTGCTTAATTAAGATGATTAATTTGAGTAAAGTAATAATTGGATGCAATTGGAATGTTGAATTAGTAAAACAATGTAATTAGCATGTTTTCATGCCTTGGATTTGTAGTGGGCCTCATTCTAGAAGTTTCGCAAAAGAAATCATTAGAATTGGATATTTGAGGCAAAAGATACGAGAATTTCAAGTTTTAGGGTTGGAAATGTAATTTTTCCATTTATTTACCCATTTAAGTGGGTCGGCAACCTGTTAATTATCTCATTCCTTTTATTAGCTCCCGATAGATCAGCTTGAGCGGCGCACAGGGTGCAGGCCGCAGGTGATCGCAGGAGGCGATCTTGGCGATTTCCTTGCAGCAGCTCGTTCTACTTCTCTTCTTCTTCTCTTCTTCCTTCCTCCTTTCTTCTTCTCCCACCACCCACTCTTCCCACCATATAAAGCAAGCTGCCGCACAGCAGCTTGGGTGTGGCAAGCTACTGCTTTCTAGCAGTGCCGTGCATGGCTAGAGGAGGAGAAATTAGGGCGGTCAAAGCTCCAGATCCAGGTATTGGACATCGGCTAGAAGGTTTGAACCACAAACCACCATCAATTCAGCGCCTACTAGCCCATTTCCAGTTGGACGTAAAGTTCCTGTTCCGTGAATAGGAACAGTGAAGGATTTATTGAAAGGTTAAAGACGATCTGAAACCGCCTAGAATCCGACCTTGGACGCATCTCCGGACGAATCCGGATAGACCAAATCGCTGTGAGTGGGGTTTCATTTATTTATCATTAATAAACTCAGGCGTTTGAATATTTTCTGTTTTGTGCGCGAATTACGCTGATAACAGGCGTTATCAGGCGTCGGGCAGCGTTTGGCGTCGCCCGACTTTTTATTTCATAAAATGCTTCTAGACGTTGTTATATGATTTAGTTTAGCATCTGATCAGCGTGGATTGAATCAGTGAATTTATATGGTTCATTGGAACTTGAAATACGTAATATGATTGATGAAAATAATAGAATTTCTTATATTATAACTGCAATGTATACAATGAGCATAAAATGGATGTGTAGCATCGAAACTGGATAAGTTGATACTGAGTCATGTTTATAGATGACATATGATATATATATGAGTTTTTAAGAGATGTTCAGAATGTGAAATAAGTATGAAATGTGATATTCCTGTTTAAGTATTTATATGATAATCAGTTAATAGACTTAGGTGCTCCAACACCGTAGAACCCCATTGCGCGGTCTGTACCTTTGGGGTGAAACGACCGATCTAGCCCTGAGTCTAGATGGTCGGCGACCAGTTATTCAACAATAATCCATGCGTGTGTCACAGTGGTAACCCAGACCCTCCGACTGTGCACTACAGGTTGCGGGAGGAGTCTAGAGCACTCAGAGTTAGTGCAGTGAGGCCCTTGAGTGCGTAAGAACTGCAGTGAGGCCCTTGAGAGCCTGAGAGTGCTGTGAGGCCCTTGAGTGCCTGAGGCCCTTGAGAGCCTGAGAGTCCTGTGCAGACCAGGACGGGAAGTCAGACTTAGCATTTCCCGGGTGTGTCGGTAAGTCTTGTACGGTGAGATCGTAGTTCGCTATAGATCTTCATATGCAGAGTGCGCTGTATATGTTTGGGGCATAATGATATAATTATGTAATCATATAGGATCACAGTAAATTTAATATGTTAAGAGATTTGAACTTTTGTGCAAATTCTCTATATCAGTTTATTTGTTTAAATTATCTGATGTTGCTTTGAAATGAGATTATTACCTGTAAATCTGCTATGTCATGAGAACTGCCCTGTTTAGTACTACATTTATCTTTTAATTAAATGTTATCTATCTGATGAGTTGTTTAGTGATAGCTAAATGAAATGCTATTCACTGAGCGAGTAGGCTCATCCCTCTACTCAAACATTTTTCAGGTTAACATCAGCAATAGGAATCAGAAGGATCTTTTCATCCTAACGCTTAGTTGATAGAAGGTTTGTAGTTAGTCTAGTTAGAGGTCTCTTAGTCCCTTCCCCTCGGTCCTTGGGACATGGTGTGGGTGAGAGAGAGTGTGTATGTGGAATGTGTATAAAGATGTAAATTAACTGTTATGTTTACTTTATGTTGAACAATGTAATTTGCTGTAGACTTTGTTTATATCTCCTGTCAGTTTAATAGAAATGCTTCTGCAGTTTGTTTGGTTTAGTTTACAGCCTAAATCAGGTTATCTTTTTAATGTCTTTAAGATGTTTTAAAAAGTGATGGATGGTTTGGCTTGTGTGTTATCCCTTCGTCACGCCCTAATCTCGTGATTAGTGGGTAAATGTGAGATCGGGGTGTGACATCTTGGTATCAGAGGCAGGTTTGAGTACATAGTTACTCAGAGTCCAAGTCAGGGGATGATAAGAGACCAATAGGATTAAGGTTTAGGTGTCTTTCTTCTATCTGTAGTTTTCTAACAGGAAATATTCTGTTATATCTTTGCAGATGGCGGAAAGAGGCTTTGATCGTGATGATCAGGCCGAGAGCCATGTTGGCCCTCATCCACTGTACTTGGGTCCAGGTGGTGGTGACCATGTGGATGAAGCATCCCGTATGTACAGGATGTTTCTGGAGACCAGAGAGAGGTACAAGGTTGATAGGCAAGCTTCTACTTCTACCAGCAGTAAGGATCTGATGCGATCTTATGAGCTTGTAAAGAAGCTTGGTGGTACAGAATTCAGTGGTACTACAGATCCTACAGAGGCAGATGAGTGGTGGAGACAGATAGAAAAGGTCTTTCGCTTGATGGAGCTTCCAGAAGAGAAGAAGATTAATCGCGTCGTTTATCTTCTGACAGGCGTTGCAGAGTTGTGGTGGCACGGTGTGGAGGAAAAGAGGAGAGGTACAGAGCTTTCTTGGCAGGATTTCTCTGAAGAGTTTCATCTTAAGTTTTATCCACCTACCTTCCTTAATGAGAAAATCAGGCAGTTACAGAACATTAAGCAGGGGAACATGTCAGTTACTGAGTATGAAGTGCTTTTCACCCAGTTAACGAACTTCTGTCCGCAGCTTGTTCCTGACAACATAGAAAGATGCAGAAGGTTTCAAGAAGGGCTAAGGCCAGAAATTCGGCATACAGTTTCTGCTACTAGTAGGAGGAACATAGAGAACTTTGGTGAGTTTGTTGAGCCTGCTAGACCGGTTGAAGAATCTGTGAATGTTGACAAGGTGCCTGAATCTAAGAAGAGATCTGCAGATTTCAGTAGAGGACAGTCCAGTAGTGGATATAGAGGTGGAGGTAGAGGTTTCTTTTCTAAGCTTGGGCGTGGCTTTAGTTGCTTCGGTAAACAGAGATCCGAGGACGTTTCTTCTTTTAGGGGCAGAGGGAGACATAGCCCAGGTAAATGGAGCCAAGCATCTAGTGGGCGGCCATCTGGATCATCTACTTTTGTGACTAGTCCACAGAGACAGGTGATGCGAGTATGTAATGCTTGTGGAAGATTACACTATGGGCAATGTGAGGGTTCAAACTATATAGAGTGTTACTACTGTGGGCAGACATGACATATAAAAAGGTTTTGCCCTCAGCTTCAACCAGCAGCATCACAAGCCTCTCAGTCTCAGTTTTATGATGCTCAGAGACAACCTACAGTTGAAGGACCGAGTTCTTCTGTGGCTTCCAGTTCCAGAGGTGGCGGAGTGCCTAGTGGCAGGAGTGGTCAGAGAGGACAGCGTGGCAGAGGGAGAGCTCCAGCACGTTTCTTTTCTTTGACACCTCAAGAAGGTATGATCTCTTCACAAGTTGTTACAGGAGAGATGCTTCTGTTTAATAGTATACCAGTTTCAGTTTTGATAGATTCGGGTGCTACTCACTCTTTCATACGACATTCTTTAGTTGGTGAACTTAATCTCTTAACTCAACAGTTGGTAGATGAGTTAGTGTTGAGGGTTCCACTAGGTGGGCCAACAGTTTTATCGGAGTGTTGTCCCAGATGTTTGTTATCTTTTGGAGGTTACACCTTTGCTGCTAATCTCATACCCCTGGATGTCAATACTTTTCAATTCATCCTGGGTATGGATTGTCTTGAGACATATCGAGTGCAACTCGATTGTTGGAGGAACGAAGCTACCTTTCAACTAGGTGAATTTTCTTGTGTCTTTACTGGAGACAGGAAAGTTCTACCTATGTGCATGGTATCAGCTGTTGTAGCTGATAAGATGCTACAGAAAGGATGTGAAGCGTTCCTTGCTCATGTGGTTGACACTAGAACAGAGAAGAGCACCGCCAGTGTTTATGATACACCTATGGTTCGTAAGTTTTCTGATGTTTTTCCAGAAGAGTTGCCAGGCTTACCTCCTGTCAGAGACATTGATTTTGAGATTCAGGTATATCCAGGTAGTCATCCAGTGGCACTGCCAGCTTATAGAATGGCACCTGCAGAGTTGAAGGAACTCAAGGTGCAGCTGCAGGAGTTGCTGGATAAGGGTTTCATCAGACGCAGTTCTTCGCCGTGGGGTGCTCCAGTCCTGTTTGTTAAGAAAAAGGATGGTACCATGCGTCTCTGTATAGATTACAGGCAACTGAACAAGATCACTATTAAGAACAAGTACCCTTTGCCGAGAATAGACGATCTGTTTGATCAGTTGCGTGGAGCGACGATCTTCTCTAAGATAGATTTGAGATCTGGATATCATCAGCTCAGAATAAAGGCTTCTGAAATTCCCAAGATAGCTTTTAGAACTAGGTATGGGCATTATGAGTTTCTGGTCATGTCGTTTGGACTGACCAATGCCCCAGAAGCCTTTATGGATATGATGAATCAGATCTTCAAACCGTTCTTAGATCAGTTTATTGTAGTTTTTATAGATGATATTCTGATCTACTCCAGAGATGATGAACAACATGAGCAACACCTGAGAATGACTTTGCAGTTGTTGAGGCAACATCAGTTGTATGCTAAGTTTAGCAAGTGTGAGTTCTGGTTGGCAGAGGTAGCATTTCTTGGACATGTTATCTCGAGAGATGGAGTTAGTGTTGACCCTAAGAAAGTTGATTCTGTACTTCAGTGGGAACAGCCTAAGACTCCTACTGAGATCAGAAGTTTCTTGGGTTTAGCAGGCTATTACAGAAGGTTTATACAGAACTTCAGTGTGCTAGCATCACCCTTGACACATTTGACGAGGAAGAATGCACCGTTTGTTTGGTCTGATAACTGTGAGAAGAGTTTTCACATCTTGAAGAGGAAGTTGACCACAGCACCAGTGTTGGTTTTGCCAGAGGTAGATAAAGGTTATACAGTGTTTTGCGATGCTTCCAGGAGAGGTTTGGGCTGTGTGTTGATGCAGGAAGACAAAGTTGTGGCTTATGCATCTAGACAGCTTAAGAAGAATGAAGAGAACTACCCTACTCATGATCTGGAGTTAGCTGCTATAGTTCATGCTCTTAAGACATGGCGTCACTACCTGTATGGTGAGACATGTCAGGTGTTTACAGACCATAAGAGCCTGAAGTATATCTTCACTCAAAAAGATTTGAATCTGAGACAGCGCAGATGGCTTGAGCTGATCAAGGATTATGAGGTGACAATCGATTACCATCCTGGTAAAGCAAATGTTGTGGCAGATGCCTTGAGTAGAAAGTCGAGTTCAACAACTGATGCATTTTCTATGGCATGTTTCAAGAGAGACTTACTTGTAGATATGCGAAAGTTGAACTTAGACTTGGATGTGTCTGGACAGAGTGGGTTGATTGCTCAGATGCAGGTCAAACCTACTTTCTATGATCAGATTAAGGAGTTGCAACAGAGTGATGACGAATTGTGGCAGGTTATGCAGGATATGTCGGAAGGTAAAAGGTCAGAATTCAGGTTTTCTCATGATGGTGTGTTGTATCTTCATGACATGTTGTGTGTACCTGGGAACAGTGAGCTGAAAGAGCAAATTCTTGAAGAAGCGCATGCTTCTATGTATGCTATGCATCTAGGTAACACGAAAATGTACAGGAATCTCAAAGAGTTGTACTGGTGGTCTTCCATGAAGAGAGATGTGGCTGAGTACATGGCTAGATGTGGAGTGTGTCAGCAGGTTAAAGCTGAGCATCCGAAACCTACTGGTACCTTGCAGTCACTTCCTATACATGAATGGAAATGGGAACACATCACGATGGATTTCATGGTAGGGTTACCCAGAACGCCTAGAGGTTCAAACTCGATATGGGTGATTGTGGATAGACTAACTAAGTCTGCTCACTTTCTCCCTGTCAAGTTAACCTTTGATGTTCCAAAGCTGGCCAAGATATATGTGGACGAGGTAATCAGATTACATGGTATTCCAGTTTCCATTATTTCTGACAGAGATCCTAAGTTTACATCCAGATTCTGGAATCAGTTACATTGTGCATTGGGCACAAGGCTGAGGTTCAGTACATCGTTTCATCCACAGACAGATGGTCAGTCTGAGAGGACCATTCAGACTCTTGAAGACATGCTAAGAGCATGCGTTCTGTAGTTCAGAGGTAACTGGGAAGAACACTTAAGCCTGATGGAGTTTGCATATAACAACAGATACCATTCTAGTCTTGGAATGGCCCCATATGAAGCTCTATATGGTAGAAAGTGTAGATCACCAGTTTGTTGGTACGAGGTTGGCGAGAAAGAAATTCTTGGACTTGAGATAGTCGATATGACTACAGAGAAGATATCTGTGATCAGGGAGCAGTTGAAAGCTGCTTAGGACAGGCAGAAAAGTTATGCAGAGAGACGACGTCGACCTCTTGAGTTTGAGGTTGGTGACGAGGTTTATCTGAAAGTTTCACCGTGGAAGGGAGTGTTGAGGTTTGGTAAGAGAGGCAAATTGAATCCTAGGTTTATGGGCCCATATCCTATCATTGAGAGGATTGGACCTGTAGCCTATAAGTTGGATTTTCCATCTGAGTTAGCTAATCTTCATGATGTGTATCATGTGTCTATGCTTAAGAAATGTTACCCTGGTACGGAAAAGATAGTTGACCCAGAACCTGCACAGCTAAGATCAGATGTGTCCTATGTTGAGGGACCAATCCAGATAGTTGATCAGAGGATCAAGAAGCTTAAGAACCATGAGATACCATTGGTGAAGGTTTTGTGGAGGCATCATAACCTTGAAGAAGCTACGTGGGAGCTTGAATCTGAGATGCGTAGCAAGTTTCCTTTTCTCTTTTAGGAATTTCGGGACAAAATTCTTATAAGGGAGGGAGATTGTTATGACCCGTTTTAAAGCCTATTGGTAAGCAGTATGATTTGATCCTAATTAAAGTTATTTGAGTTAATTTATGTGCGCATGAGGTAGTTAGTGAATCATTCACTTGATTTAGTTGAATCAAGCACATAAGATCAATTGGTGCATAATTAAGATGATTAATTTGAGTAAAGTAATAATTGGATGCAATTGGAATGTTGAATCAGTAAAACAATGTGATTAGCATGTTTTCATGCCTTGGATTTGTAGTGGGCCTCATTCTTGAAGTTTCGCAAAAGAAATCATTTGAATCGGATATTCGAGGCAAAAGATACGAGAATTTCAAGTTTTAGGGTTGGAAATGTAATTTTTCCATTTATTTACCCATTTAAGTGGGTCGGCAACCTGTTAATTATCTCATTCCTTTTATTAGCTCCCGATAGATCAGCTTGAGCGGCGCACAGGGTGCAGGCCACAGGTGATCGCAGGAGGCGATCTTGGCGATTTCCTTGCAGCAGCTCGTTCTACTTCTCTTCTTCTTCTCTTCTTCCTTCCTTCTTTCTTCTTCTCCCACCACCCACTCTTCCCACCATATAAAGCAAGATGCCGCACAGCAGCTTGGCTGTGGCAAGCTACTGCTTTCTAGCAGTGCCGTGCATGGCTGGAGGAGGAGAAATTAGGGCGGTCAAAGCTCCAGATCTAGGTATTGGACATCGGCTAGAAGGTTTGAACCACAAACCACCATCAATTCAGCGCCTACTAGCCCATTTCCAGTTGGACGTAAAGTTCCTGTTCCATGAATAGGAACAGTGAAGGATTTATTGAAAGGTTAAAGATGATCCAAAACCGCCTAGAATCCGGCCTTGGACGCATCTCCGGACAAATTTGGATAGACCGAATCGCTGTGAGTGGGGTTTCATTTATTTATCATTAATAAACTTAGGCGTTTCAATATTTTCTATTTTGTGTGCGAATTACGCTGATAACAGGCGTTATCAGGCGTCGGGCAGCATTTGGCGTCGCCCGACTTTTTATTTCATAAAATGCTTCTAGACGTTGTTATATGATTTAGTTTAGCATTTGATCAGCGTGGATTGAATCAGTGAATTTATATGGTTCATTGGAACTTGAAATATGTAATATGATTGATGAAAATAATAGAATTTCCTGTATTATAACTGCAATGTATACGTTGAGCATAAAATGGATGTGTAGCATCAAAACTGGATAAGTTGATACTGAGTCATGTTTATAGATGACAAATGATATATATATGAGTTGCAGGAGGAGTCTAGAGCACTCAGAGTTAGTGTCGTGAGGCCCTTGAGTGCCTAAGAACTGCAGTGAGGCCCTTGAGAGCCTGAGAGTGCTGTGAGGCCCTTGAGTGCCTGAGGCCCTTGAGAGCCTGAGAGTCCTGTGCAGACCAGGACGGGAAGTCAGACTTAGCATTTCCCGGGTGTGTCGCTAAGTCTTGTACGGTGAGATTGTAGTTCGCTACATATCTTCATATGCAGAGTGCACTGCATATGTTTGGGGCATAATGATATAATTATGTAATCATATAGGATCACAGTAAATTTAATATGTTAAGAGATTTGAACTTATGTGCAAATTCTCTATATCAGTTTATTTGTTTAAATTATCTGATGTTGCTTTGAAATGAGATTATTACCTATAAATCTGCTATGTCATGAGAACTGCCCTGTTTAGTACTGCATTTATCTTTTAATTAAATGTTATCTATCTGATGAGTTGTTTAGTGATAGCTAAATGAAATGCTATTCACTGAGCGAGTAGGCTCATCCCTCTACTCAAACATTTTTCAGGTCAACATCAGCAACAGGAATCAGAAGGATCTTTTCATCCTAACGCTTAGTTGATAGAATGTTTGTAGTTAGTCTAGTTAGAGGTCTCTTAGTCCCTTCCCCTCGGTCCTTGGGACATGGTGTGGGTGAGAGAGAGTGTGTATGTAGAATGTGTATAAAGATGTAAATTAACTGTTATGTTTACTTTATGTTGAACAATGTAATTTGCTGTAGACTTTGTTTATATCTCCTGTCAGTTTAATAGAAATGCTTCTGCAGTTTGTTTGGTGTAGTTTACAGCCTAAATCAGGTTATCTTTTTAATGTCTTTAAGATGTTTTAAAAAGTGATGGATGGTTTGGCTTGTGTGTTATCCCTTTGTCGCGCCCTAATCTCGTGATTAGTGGGTAAATGCGAGATCGGGGTGTGACACTTGGATTTTGATGATGTGATGGGAAACGGTCCCAAGACTATTTTGTGGTCATCCAAATGACCTCAAGACCATTTGGGGTCAGGTCATGTTAAATTTGGATGATGGTTCAATGGTTTCAAAGTAACTAATCTTGCATTGATTAGTGTTGAAGGATCATCGATTCCAAACCCTAATTCAATTGATTCAAACCCTAATTGAGTACTAATTGAGGGTCAATTGACGGTCAAATCATTTGAAGGTTAACCTATTTAACTCAATTGAAGTATGAGGATAGGACCAATTGATAATTGGTTCCATGAATTCAATGATTGAAGGAATCAATATTGAGAACCCTAAACCGATTGGTGTAGTTGAGACCATCTTTGGTCCATGCGGTTTTGAGGAGGTTTGGACCAAACAGTCTCAAGACCGTTTGAGTCCAAAAGGTCTCAAGACTATTTGGTACCAAACAGTCTCAAGACCGTTTGGGACCAAATGATCCCAAACCGTTTGTGCCCATGCGGTTTTGAAAGTCAAACTTGGGCAAATGATCTTCACCTACTTGCTTGGGCAAACGGTCTCAAGCACCATCTTTACCAAACGGTTTCAAACCGTTTGAACCATGATAGACTAAGACCGTTTGGGGCTCAAGTAGTCAAAGTTGATTGAGGACTAAATTGGTTAATCCACTTAGACACTTGTTGTAATTGAGGACTCAATTGATCAATTCAATTGGATACCTTATGTAATGGAGGTCCAAGGGGATTGAATGTCTTAAAAATAGAGATGATGAATGACTCATTGATCCAATGATGATTAGTAATGATAATAAATGAAGGTACAAAGTTTGAAACCCTATTAGTACCTAAGTGATTAGTACCAATTAAGGGATGAACCCTAATTGCTTATAGGATCAATGACTTGGTACACTATGTCATTCATAGTTGTATGTACTTGATTAAAGGGATGATATGACCTTATCAAGTTGATATGATGTTAGCATGAATTCATAACATGAATATGATTCATGTGGTGGTTAAGGGTATGATCCTTAAGTAAAGAGATCATGAAACCCTAATCATGAACATAAACCCTAATTGATAGGGTTATTGAATTCTAACCCTAATTGAGGGAAATTCTAGATGTAACCCTAATCCAGGGTGAGGATATAACCCTAATCTAGGGTAGTGATGTGTGAAACTCCAATTTAGGGAAATGAGATGTAAAACCCTAATCGGGATGAATAGTAAATCTCTAATTATGGATAATTGAATGAAATCTTAATGGAGATGGATTGCAGACCCAAATTGTGGGTAACTAAAGTGGAAATCTTAATTAAGGATGATTCCATGTGAAATCCTAATCTAGGGTTATGTTATGAGAAACCCTAAGTTAGAATGAGGTATATGGAACATTGATGTGGTGATGTGATATGAGAATCAAACTTAAGGTGATGTCATGTAATGACATGTAAAACCCTAGTTGAGGGTGAATCCATGAGAAACCCTAGTTGAGGGTGATTCCATGTGAAAACCTAATTGAGAGTGAATCCATGAGAAACCCTAGTTGAGGGTGATTCCATGTGAAACCCTAGTTGAGGGTGATTCCATGTGAAACCCTAATTGAGGGTGAATCCATGAGAAACCCTAGTTAAAGGTGATTCCACGAGAAACCCTGACTAAGTACTAACACCACATGATGTTCAAATGTTATGTTGTGATGAGAGGCCCCATGTAGGGTGAAGGTATATGTCTAATATGAAGTAATAATGCATAAAGCCCCAATCCTGGGCAGTATGACAATGAATCATATTCTAACTTTAAGTAAGGGTATAAGGAAACCCTAATGATGAGATAGAAGGAATGACCTTATAAAGGTGAAACATTTCATGTGGTTGATTATATGCAACCTAATTGTAAGAAATGTATTTACCATTAGACAAGTCCATATCATTAATGATAGTTGGACAATTCAAATGTGTGGCCTATGCATTATATGCTATAGGTAAGTGATTAGTGATGGAATGTATTAAGAAGGGAAATACCTTAATACAAGATAAGAGGGCTAATTCAGGAGAGTCTGAAGTGATGAGAAAGTGATACATCAAAATATGATAGTTACCACATTCAACACTTCAGGGTTTATATACCTTGATGGACTCCAAACCCAATGTAATTGGGTAAGAAACATATGAAGTGTGTTATGCAACTATTACAATGAAATGTAATGAGTTGTTGCAGTTTGATGAGTGTTTATTAATGTACCTTGAGAATGGGGTCAAGCCCAAATGATGAGTATGATATAGTCATACTATGATGAGGATGAGAAATAAACTCATACCTTGAGTTGATGATCATTAATGCTATATGATGAAAGTAATGTTCTAGAATAATCAAATATGATATCCTTGAATGCCCTAGAGGTATGGAATAATGAATTAAGGGTTGGACAGATAATGAGATCATGAAATATTTATTAATGAGAAATGGGGAACCCTAACCCTAATTTTGGTAAAGGGAATGAAAAGCCCTATTTGATAGTAAACCCTAATTCCTGGTAAAGGAATAATGGTGTTACTATTGTGTCACATGATGTGATGAATATCTTGTATGACTATTATCATGCCTAATAACCATACATATGTTATGAGGTGATGTATATAGCTAGTTTGAGCTGTGACATTTATATAATAAATGTTGATTGGCATTATGTGCCTTAATGTTGTTATTTATTAGTAAAAGAAGCAATATGCATGGGCTTTTATGAGTCACATGAGTAAGTTGTTACCTAGAAAGAGGTGACAAGATATTTCATGGCCTTGTGAGCCATATGTGATGCTTGTATCATGAATGCCTTGGTCAGATGACCTGAAGGTGATAGTTACCTAATAAATGGTAATGATGCTCAATGATGAGTTAATGGTTTGAATACCCAGAACCATATGATTATGGTAATGAGAATGTGAAGGGATGAGAATTCCCAATTTTGAAATGAGGGACTGAGTTCCCAAGGTCTTTGAAAGGCTGATAAGTATCTGATGAAAGTAATACATGTTTCTTTATAGCATTGTTGTAATAAGTTATGTTTGAGAACTTGACTGATGCTAAAAGAATATGCTAATGTACTTAATTAATCAAGTGAAATCATATCATGTAGAGCCCTGACCATAGATCCATCATCATTAGCAAATTGGTTATGGTGAAACGGGTGCTCCGTGGCAAAACCCAGAGGACATACTTTTGAGTATGTGAGGGTTATGGACGCGAATATCCTTACGCCCTAATGAAGGAATTGATGTGAGATAAACATTAAATCTCTAAATCCTTCATTATATGTACCGGGATGGATGTATCACAAATCTCTCGATGATTGGGTTAGATGCCGTACACATCTCCCAATAATGTTAATGTCGGATCAGTGGAGATAAACAAGAAATCTCACGATCGCGAAGAGAGTGCATCATGCCACTATAACTCTGATAGAGAAGTTTCCAGTATACTCTGGAAAGCTATATTTAGCAGAGATACAAGATGTCCTGCATGTGATCTCATGTTGACCGAGATGTGGGAGGTCATGGGAATCCGACTCTTCCATTGAACTTGTATGGTACCGATTTCGACTTCACCGTGTTCAGTTGGAGAATGAGCGGTATACCTCATCTCCTCAGAACATAAGTGTCCTTGTAAAATGAAATAAGCCGTATAGCATGTTTGCTTAAGGATTGAATACGGAAATTCATTGGCTGATGTTACATTTCTTGTTATATATCTGTAGTTCATTGATGTTATTCATATATGTTGTATTCATTACAAGTAGATGGATGAACTATGAGTCTACCAAGAGTAGATGCAATGTTACCCTTGAAAAAGGAGATTACTTCACTTTGTTCATACAAGTGACTTACCTACTGTTGATTTAATATATAAATCCTTCTGCTCAATTTATTTTAATAAGCTGCTATAACAATGTTTTGGCGGAGAGTTATATCACCCCCAGGGGAAATTTACAATTGTCTCACCCCCATGGGATCCAACTTTTTAGGTGGACGCGGACAAAGAAGCAGAATCTCATTGCAGGGAATAGACAACAACAGTGATAGCAGGGACAGCAGTAATATCTCAGGTGGAGATACTGCCTATCAAGTTATGTAGTTAGAAAGTCCTATGTGTCATCTCTGTACTTTCAGGTCCTCGGAGTTTTTATTCATTGTTTTATGAATCAATATGAGGTTTTGGCTTGATGCCTCGAGATTTGTATATTGTCTGTATATAATGATTATAAGACAGTTGATGATGTAATCTCTGAAAAGAGATGGTACAGGTTATGTACGTTTGAACTAAAATGTAAATGTTATACAATGGTTCTTGATGGGAAATATTTCCTATGTATGGATCGCTACGCAAAAAGTTTAAATTTTTAGTGATTTTTAGTAATCTGTTGCAAATAATTCGCTTCTTCTTAAGTTAATCTTGTTTTTGTGAGTTGGATTCCACAAATTAGTGGTATCAGAGCTCTAGGTTCGCTGAGTCTATAGAGACATAGGACTAAGGTAGTAGAGTCAGTTCTGGTGTCATCCAGTGTATCTGATAGTGTCTTCTGCTCGTATAATAGAAGAAGAACTTAAATATGACTGAGTCACATGAGGAGATTGCTGCTGAGAGCAGCAAATGTTGCACCAAGAAGAGGTGCATGGGACAGGCAAGAGAGAGACAATTGCCTGAGAATCCCCTAGCTGATCCATCTATGATAAGAAAATCTTTCTTTAAGTATTACTGTTGGAGAATTTAGGGCAACAGTAATGTATATAGTAGATCAAGCATTGGCAGTGTAACCTAGATTACTAGCCTCAATGATAATGTTTTAGATATCAACAAGATTTGTAATTAGCATCAGTAGGTTGAAGCAAAAGGAAATGATGAATTTTTGGACTTAAATTGAGTTTGTGCTCAACCTTAGCCTGTTGAATCAACCTTTGAGGCAGAGTTAGCCTGAGGCAGTGAATAATTCATGAATTGTGACAAATTAGACAAGATAATGTCATTCAAATATGTCATCTTATAAATTCTTGGATTAACTGAGAAATGAATTGATTGAACTTTCCTTGCTTATCCCTATGAGGACTTATGTTTTGCATAGTAAAACATTACAAATGTTTTATGTTGTTCTTACCTCTTTGAGAAAAGATGAGGTATAGAAGAGATGCCCGAAAAAAATCTAGAGATGTTAAGCCTTATGCTTGTGATAATATGAAAAGAAGGAATATGATAGTATACAAAGTGCATACCACTTAATCTCAATATTTATATACCCTGGCCAGGTATACAACTATTGATGATAAAGTGGGTATGGAAACTCTTAGATTTTTGTCTTTTTGATTGCTCTGATCAAGTAGTCATTCTGAGACAATCTAATGAGTATCATGAAATCAGAAATATGGAATGAATAAATGTGTCATATCCCATGCATAAGAAAGAGAAGTCTGAGATAATCTCAGATGAGCATGTTGTATGAGGAACTAAAAGTGTACTCCTCATAAGATAAGAATAAGAATGAGGGAGATGAACCCTATTCAATAATGCTTCCATCATAATAAATATCTTTCCTATAATAAGGAAATGGTAAATGTGATGAGATCATGAGATGATCATAAACATGCTAGATAATAATAAAGAAAGGGATAATGACATGCAATCATCCTTACAAATTCCAATGCTAAAGGCAAGGAACCTAGGATAAGATAAATAGTAAATGGTCCATGAATAGTTGAAAATACATGAATTAATAAGAGGAATATGAATCCTTGTTTTCTTTCCTCTTAGGGACATGGCAATCAAGTGGGTATTAGGACACTTGATGTGCATAATCTAAATATGTTCATGTGATGGATACTTAGAAAAGTATCAGTTATCTTGGACTTTGGTCCCAAGCTGAGGACATATGAAACAATTAATGTTCCAAGATGAAAGGAAGAGATATATATGATGTGTTTCCAACACATGTGATAGATACCAAGGTGAAAGATTCTGGTATCTGAGATTTATCAGATGGGTTAGGTTGGCTACCTGGAGTGGTCAACTGTAAAATTAGTTTGATTATATAAAACAATATGAACATCATATGTTATGGGTTTATGCTCTGCATAAACATGATATTAATAAAGAATGTATGATGTCTCTCTGAATAAGAAAATTGTTTCTTGACACAAAATTGACTCCATAGTCAATGATGAGGAACAGTGGAGCTTGTGCTTTGTGTGTTGATTCTATGAGAATCTTGTATGGAAACACTTTGTGCTGATCAAAGTTTTATGGTGTCTCCATAATAAGGAGATGATATGTGAAGACTAGATAGTATGATGAATGAAATACATTTTTCTTCCTTTATATGGGATTTCGAGGATGAAATCCTTGTTAGGGGTTTATAATTTGTAACATCCCTTACCTGGGTTATACTTTAACCCTAGGTGTTTTGATTAAGAAAGATGATTAAATGCTTAATCTCATCTTTTCAAAAGTAATTAGGGCTCAAGAGGAACTTATGTTGCAATTCTAGTCCTTTTTGAACATTGTTGAAATCAATGTTTTATTTGTTTTGGACTAAAGTGAAAATTACCCAAGTTTAGGGGTTTAAGTGAAATTTTGCATTATAATATGTTCCTCATGAGTTGAAGAATCATGAGAGTGAAGATGATGCTGAGGTATGGCTTATGTAAGCCTGAATACCAAGAAAGAGCTAATAAAGCAATGTATGTGCATGGAAACCTAGTTTTGGTGTAATGTGCAATTTACCCAAAACCTAGGGTGCAATATGTAAATTACCACTTGAATAAGGTCCCTAATGTTTCTTGTCATCATTTAGAGAAAAGAAAATGAGAGGGGCACCTCATTTGAATTAAGTTGGAGGAGAAAGAATCTTGATATTAAAATAATCAAGATTTAATCCTAATTGAAACCCTAATTCAATTTAGGGCAAAAATAAATGTATTAATTAAAGGGAATTCAACCAAAATTAAAATGGTTGAATTCATACGTTTGTGTGACGTCCTTGAGCCTTGCAAGGACCACGAAAATATCTAAGGGAGTGGATAACTCACACACAATTTTATAAGAAAAAGAAATATCCACTGACATATGGATATTAATATAATATGATTTGAGGTGCTTGATTTTCTTTTCTTTAAATCATGGATAATTGAGAGGAATAAGAGGCAAAAAAGATATCCTCGTCCCTAAGGAAGATGAGGGGGAAGAGGCGGCCACATTTTTGGGATTAATTGGATTTTTGTAAAGTACATTCTCTCTCATTGAAATTTTATAAAAGGATCTTTTACAAGCCAAATGAAAGGCTTTTTCGACCCCACTTCTTCTATTTTCTTGGGAAACGACCAAGGGAGCTTGGGAGGATCAGGAGGACGACCCCCAACCTGTTTTTAAGGTTCTTGATCCATTTCACCTTGATTCCATGGTGGAAATCGAAAATAAATTATGGATTTCTTCCTATTTCAATCTCCTCTTCAATTCTAACCATTCCTTTTCACTCAAACCTTGAGGAAGAGCCTTGGAATGGTGAAAGGAGTTGCATCCACCATTGTTTCAGTGTACATGGAGCTTTGGATCTCAATTGGAGGCGGGTTTTATAACTTGAACCCTTGATTTTGTTATTGCATTCAATTCCATACCAAATAATGATCTTTTCTACATTTACAATAATTGATTTGGTTGATGAATGCAATCACCATGGAAATCACAGCAGGTTTTGTGAGTTCATAGGTTGAAGATGATAAGCACACACCTCTCTAAATATCCAAAGCAAATGATCTTGTTTGGGTTTCTCAAACGAATTCCCAAATCGTTTGGGAGCAAACATTTTCAAACCGTTTAGAAGCAAACAGTTTCACCCAACCGCATGAGACCAAACGGTTTCAAAACCATTTGGGGGAGCTGAACAAGAGTTTACCGTTTGATAATCCTGTTCCTAATTATGTTGGTTGATGACCCACCAAATTTGGTTAATTAATTCCAAAGGAATCATGAGTTGAAGGCTAATCAATTAGGTAAACCCTAATTGATTTAAGTGCTGATTTTCAACTTGATTGATTTGACTTTTTGGGTTAATTAGCCCAAACGGTTTCAAAACCGTTTGGGAATCACCCAAACAGTCTCAAGACCTTTTGGAGGTAAACCAAGACCGTTTGAAGCTCTAGGGCTGAGTATGGTTAAGTATTTGAAGATCCAAACATATGGTATAAATCCTAATCGGCTAAGTGCTGATTTTGCAATTGAATGAGTTGATGCTTTGGGTGGATTGACCCAAACGGTTTCAAAACCGTTTGGGGATCACCCAAAAGGTCTCCATACAGTTTGGGGATCACCCTAGACCGTTTGGAGGTCTAGGGTTAAGCATGGTTGAGCAATTGAAGGTCTAACGGTACCAAATCACTTTGCAAATAAGTGTTGATTTGATGATCAACTGAATAGCTCAAACCCTAATGATTTCTCACTAGAATACAAGGGTTGGATGAGCCAAACGGTCTCAAGACTGTTTGGAGGTCACCCATGACCGTTTGGAGGTCTAGGGGTGAGTATGGTTAAGCAATTGATGATCCAATGATACTAAGTTAAAGTGTAATCAATTGCTGATTTGGTGATCAATCCAATGATCCAAACCCTAATTGGTTGACTTGGATTTTGATGATGTGATGGTAAAACGGTCCCAAGACCGTTTGGTGGTCATACAAATGACCTCAAGACCGTTTGGGGTCAGGTCATGTTCAATTTGGATGATGGTTCAATGGTTTCAAAGTAACTAATTTTGCATTGATTAGTGTTGAAGGATCATCGATTCCAAACCCTAATTCAATTGATTCAAACCCTAATTGAGGACTAATTGAGGGTCAAATCAGTTGAAGGCTAACCTATTTAACTCAATTGAAGTATGAGGATAGGTCCAATTGATGATTGGTTCCATGAATTCAATGATTGAAGGAATCAATATTGAGAACCCTAAACCGATTGGTGTAGTTGAGACCATCTTTGGTCCATACGGTTTTGAGGAGGATTGGACCAAACGGTCTCAAGACCTTTTGGGACCAAACGGTCCCAAACCGTTTGTGCCCATGCAGTTTTGAAAGTCAAACTTGGGCAAACGGTCTTCACCTACTATCTTGGGCAAACGGTCTCAAGCACCATCTTTACCAAACGGTTTCAAACCATTTGAACCTTGATAGACTAAGACCGTTTGGGGCTCAAGTAGTCAAAGTTGATTGAGGACTCAATTGGTTAATCCACTTAGACAATTGTTGTAATTGAGGACTCAATTGATCAATTCAATTGGATACCTTATGTAATTGAGGTCCAAGGTGATTGAATCTCTTGAGAATAGAGATGATGAATGACTCATTGATCCAATGATGATTAGTAATGATAATCAATGAAGGTACAAAGGTTGAAACCCTATTAGTACCTAAGTGATTAGTTCCAATTAAGGGATGAACCCTAATTGCTTATAGGATCAATGACTTGGTACACTATGTCATTCATAGTTGTACGTACTTGATTAAAGGGATGATATGACCTTATCAAGTTGAGATGATGTTAGCATGAATTAATAACATGAATATGATTCATGTGGTGATTAAGGGTATGATCCTTAAGTAAACAGATCATGAAATCCTAATCATGATCATAAACCCTAATTGACAGGGTTATTGAATTCTAACCCTAATTGAGGGAAATTCTAGATGTAACCCTAATCCAGGGTGAGGATATAACCCTAATCTAGGGTAGTTATGTGTGAAACTCCAATTTAGGGAAATGAGATGTAAAACCCTAATTGGGATGAATAATGAATCTCTAATTATGGATAATTGAATGAAATCCTAATGGAGATGGATTACAGACCCAAATTGTGGGTAACTAAAGTGGAAATATTAATTAAGGATGATTCCATGTGAAATCCTATTCTAGGGTTATGTTATGAGAAACCCTAAGTTAGAATGAGGTATATTGAACATTGATGTGGTGATGTGATATGAGAATCAAACTTAAGGTGATATCATGCAATGACATGTAAAACCCTTGTTGATGGTGAATCCATGAGAAACCCTAGTTGAGGGTGATTCCATGTGAAACCCTAATTGAGGGTGAATCCATGAGAAACCCTAGTTGAGGGTGATTCCATGTGAAACCCTAGTTGAGGGTGATTCCATGTGAAACCCTAATTGAGGGTGAATCCATGAGAAACACTTATTAAGGGTGATTCCATAAGAAACCCTGACTAAGTACTAACACCACATGATGTTCAAATGCTATGTTGTGATGAGAGGCCCCATGTAGGGTGAAGGTATATGAGACTCTAATATGAAGTCATAATGCATAAAGCCCCAATCCTGGGCAGTATGACAATGAATCATATTCTAACTTTAAGTAAGGGTATAAGGAAACCCTAATGATGAGATAGAAGGAATGACCTTATAAAGGTGAAACATTTCATGTAGTTGATTATATGCAACCTAATTGTAAGCAATGTCTTTACCATTAGACAAGTCCATATCATTAAAGATAGTTGGGCAATTCTAATGTGTGGCCTATGCATTATATGTATAGGTAAGTGATTAGTGATGGAATGTATTAAGAAGGGAAATACCTTAATACAAGATAAGAGGGATAATTTAGGAGAGTCTGAAGTGATAAGAAAGTGATACATCAAAATATGATATTTATAACATTCAACACTTCAGGGTTTATATACCTTGATGTACTCCAAACCCAATGTAATTGGGTAAGAAACATATGAAGTGTGTTATGCAACTATTACAATGAAATGTATTGAGTTGTTGCACTTTGATGAGTGTTAATTAATGTACCTTGAGAATGGGGTCAAGCCCAAATGATGAGTATGATATAGTCATATTATGATGAGGATGAGAAATGAACTCATACCTTGAGTTGATGATCATTAAGGCTATATGATGAAAGTAATGTTCTAGAATAATCAAATATGATATCCTTGAATGCCCTAGAGGTATGGAATAATGAATTAAGGATTGGACAGATAATGAGATCATGAAATCATTATTAATGAGAAATGGGGAACCCAACCCTAATTTGGGTAAAGGGATTGAAAAGCACTATTTGATAGTAAACCCTAATTCCTGGTAAAGGAATAATGGTGTTACTAATGTGTCACATGATGTGATGAATATCTTGTATGCCTAATAACCATACATATATTATGAGGTGATGTATATAGCTAGTTTGAGCTGTGACATTTATATAATAAATGTTGATTGGCATTATGTGCCTTAATGTTGTTGTTTCTTAGTAAAAGAAGCAATATGCATGGACTTTTATGAGTCACATGAGTAAGCTGTTACCTAGAAAGAGGTGACAAGATATTTCATGGCCTTGTGAGCCAGATGTGATGCTTGTCTAATAAGTATCATGAATGCCTTGATCAGATGACCTGAAGGTGATAGTTACCTAATAAATGGTAATGATGCTCAATGACGAGTTAATGGTTTGCATACCCAAAACCATATGGTTATGGTGATGAGAATGTGAATGATAAGAATTCCCAATTTTGAAATGAGGGACTGAG
Organism: Alisma plantago-aquatica; assembly: GCA_963693085.1. Taxonomy (NCBI): domain Eukaryota; kingdom Viridiplantae; phylum Streptophyta; class Magnoliopsida; order Alismatales; family Alismataceae; genus Alisma; species Alisma plantago-aquatica. Next base: position 1,851,691,188 of record OY856409.1, read on the forward strand.
TTCCCAAGGTCTTTGAAAGGCTGATAAGTATCTGATGAAAGTAATACATGTTTCTTTATAGCATTGTTGTAATAAGTTATGTTTGAGAACTTGACTGATGCTAAAAGAATATGCTAATGTACTTAATTAATCAAGTGAAATCATATCATGTAGAGCCCTGACCATAGATCCATCATCGTCAGCAAATTGGTGATGGTGAAATGGGTACTCTGTGGCAAAACCCGGAGGGCATACTTTTGAGTATGTGGGGGTTATGGGCGTGAATATCCTTACGCCCTAATGGAGGAATTGATGTGAGATTAACATTAAATCTCTCAATCCTTCATTATATGTATCGGGATGGATGTATCATGAATCTCCCGATGATTGGGTTAGATGTCGTATACATCTCCCAATAATATTAATGCCGGATCAGTGGAGATAAACACGAAATCTCATGATCGCGAAGAGAGTGCAGCATGCCACTATAACTCTGATAGTGAAGTTTCCAGTATACTCTGGAAAGCTATATTTAGAAGAGACACAAGATGTCCTACATGTGATCTCACGCTGACTGAGATGTGGGAGGTCATGGGAATATGGCTCTTCCACTGACCTTGTATGGTACCGATTTTGACTTCACAGTGGTCGGTTGGAGCATGAGCGGTATACCTCATCTCCTCAAGGCATAAGTGTGCTTGTAAAATGAAATCATCCGTATAACATGTTTGCTTAAGGATTGAATACGGAAATTCATTGGTTGATGTTACATTTCTGTTATATATTTGTAGTTCATTGATATTATTCATATCTGTTGTATTCATTACAAGTAGATGGATGAACTATGAGTCTACCAAGAGTAGATGTAATGTTACCCTTGAAAAAGGAGATTACTTCACTTTGTTCATACAAGTGACTTACCTGTTGTTGATTTCATATATAAATCCTTCTGCTCAATTTATTTTAATAAGCTGCTATAACAATGTTTTGGCGGAGAGTTATATCTCCCGCTGGGGCAATTTACAATTGTCTCACCCCCGTGGGATCCAACATTTTAGGTGGACGCAGACAAAGAAGCAGAATCTCATTGCAGGGAATAGACAACATCAGTGACAACAGGGACATCAGTAATATCTCAGGTGGAGATACTGCCTATCAAGTTATGTAGTTAGAAAGTCCTATGTGTCGTCTCTATACTCTCAGGTCCTCGGAGTTTGTAGGCATTGTTTTATGAATCAAAATGAGGTTTTGGCTTGATGCCTCGAGATTTGTATACTTTCTATATATAATGATTATAAGACAGTTGATGATGTAATCTCTGAAAAGAGGTGGTACATGTTATGTACGTTTGAACCAAAATGTAAATGTTATACAATGGTTCTTGATGGGAAAGATTTCCTATGTATGGATCGCTACACAAAAAGTTTTAATTTTTAGTGATTTTCAGTAATCCGCTGCAAATAATTCGCTTCTGTTTAAGTTAATCTTGTTTTTGTGAGTTGGATGCCACAAATTAGTGGTATCAAAGCTCTAGGTTCACTGAGTCTACAGAGACATAGGACTAAGGTAGTAGAGTCTGTTCTGGTGTCATCCAGTGTATTTGATAGTGTCTTCTGCTCGTATAATAGAAGAAGAACTTAAAGATGTCTTGGTCACATGAGGAGATTGCTGCTGAGAGCAGCAATGTTGCACCAAGAAGAGGTGCATGGGTATAGGCAAGAGAGATAATATTGCCTGAGAATCCCCTAGCTGATCCATCTATGATAAGAAAATATTTCTTTAAGTATTACTGTTGGAGAATTTAGGGCAGCAATAATGTATATAGTAGATCAAGCATTGGCAGTGTAACCTAGATTACCAGCCTCAATGATAATGTTTTACATATCAATAGGATTTGTAATTAGCATCAGCAGGTTGAAGCAAAAGGAAATGATGAATTTTTGGACTTAAATTGAGTCTGTGCTCAACCTTAGCCTGTTGAATCAACCTTCGAGGCAGAGTTATCCTGAGGCAGTGAATAATTCATGAATTATGACAAATTAGACAAGATAATGTCATTCAAATATGTCATCTTAAAAATTCTTGGATTAACTGAGAAAGGAATTGATTGAACTTTCCTTGCTTAGCCCTACGTGGACTTATGTTTTACATAGTAAAACATTACAAATGTTTTATGTTGTTCTTACCTCTTTGAGAAAAGATGAGGTATAGAAGAGATGCCTGGATAAAATCCAGAGATGTTAAGCCTTATGCTTGTGATAATATGAAAAGAAGGAATATGATAATATAAAAAGTGCATACCACTTAATCTCAATATTTATATATCCTGGCCAGGTATACAACTATTGATGATAAAGTGGGTATGGAAACTGTTAGATTGTTGTCGTTTTGATTGCTCTGATAAAGTAGTCATTCTGAGACAATCTAATGAGTATAATGAAATCAGAAATATGGAATGAATAAATGTGTCATATCCCATGCATACGAAAGAGAAGTCTGAGATAATCTCAGATGAGCATGTTGTATGAGGAACTAAAAGTGTACTCCTCATAAGATAAGAATAAGAATGAGGGAGATGAACCCTATTCAATAATGCTGCCAGCATAATAAAGATCTTTCCCATAATAAGGAAATGGGAAATGTTATGAGATCATGAGATGATCATAAACATGCTAGATAATAATAAAGAAAGGGATAATGACATGCAATCATCCTTACAAATTCCAATGCTAAAGGCAAGGAACCTAGGATAAGATAAAGAGTAAATGGTCCATGAATAGTTGAAAATACATGAATTAATAAGAGGAATATGAATCCTTGTTTTCTTTCCTCTCAGGGACATGGAAATCAAGTGGGTCTTAGGACACTTGATGTGCATAATGTAAATATGTTCATGTGATTGATACTTAGAAAAGTATCAGTTATCTTGGACTTTGGTCCCAATATGAGGACATATGAAACAATTCATGTTCCAAGATGAAAGGAAGAGATATATATGATGTGTTTCCAACACATGTGATAGATACCAAGGTGAAAGATTTTGGTATCTGAGATTTATCAGATGGGTTAGGTTGGCTACCTGGAGTGGTCAACTGTAAAATTAGTCTGATTATATAAAACAATATGAACATCATATGTTAGGGGTTTATGCTCTGCATAAACATGATATTAATAAAGAATGTATGATGTCTCTCTGAATAAGAAAAGTGTTTCTTGACACAAAATTGACTCCATAGTCAATGATGAGGAACAATGGAGCATGTGCTTTGTGTGTTGATTCTATGAGAATCTTGTATGGAAACACTTTGTGCTGATCAAAGTTTTATGGTGTCTCAATAATAAGGAGATGATATGTGAAGACTATATAGTATGATGAATGAAATACATCTGTCTTCCTTTATCTGGGATTTCGAGGACGAAATCCTTGTTAGGGGTTTATAATTTGTAACATCCCTGACCTGGGTTATACTTTAACCCTAGGTGTTTTGATTAAGAAAGATGATTAAATGCTTAATATCATCTTGTGAAAAGTAATTAGGGCACAAGAGGAACTTATGTTGCAATTCTAGTCCTTTTTGAACATTGTTGAAATCAATGTTTTATTTGTTTTGGACAAAAGTGCAAATTACCCAAGTTGAGGGGTTTAAGTGCAATTGTGCATGATAACATGTAACTCATGAGTTGAAGAATCATGAGAGTGAAGATGATGCCGAGGTATGGCTAATGGAAGGCTGAATACCAAGAAAGAGCTGATAAAGCAATGTATGTGCATGAAAACCTAGTTTTGGTGTAATGTGCAATTTACCCAAAACCTAGGGTGCAATATGTATATTACCACTTGAATAAGGTACCTAATGTTTCTTGTCATCATGTAGAGCAAAGAAAATTAGAGGGGCGCCTCATTTGATTAAGTTGGAGGAGAAAGAATCTTGATATTAAAATAATCAAGATTTAATCCTAATTGAAACCCTAATTCATTTAGGGCAAAAATAAATGTATTAATTAAAGGGCCTTCAAACAAAATTAAAATTGTTGAATTAATACGTTTGTGTAACGTCCTTGAGCCTTGCAAGGATCACTAAAATATCCAAGGGAGTGGATAACTCACACACAATTTTATAAGAAAAACAAATATCCACTCACATATGGATATTAATATAATATGATTTGAGGTGCTTGATTTGCTTTACTTTAAATCATGGATAATTGAGAGGAATAAGAGGCAAACAAGATAGACTCGTCCCTAAGGAAGATGAGGGGGAAGAGGTGGCCACATTTTTGGGATTAATTGGATTTTTGTAAAGTACATTCTCTCTCATTGAATTTTTATAAAAGGATCTTTTACAAGCCAAATGAAAGGCTTTTTCGACCCCACTTCTTCTCTTTGATTGGGAAACGACCAAGGGAGCTTGGGAGGATCAGGAGGACGACCCCCAACCTTTTGGTAAGGTTCTTGATCCATTTCACCTTGATTTCATGGTGGAAATCAAAAATAAATTATGGATTTCTTCCTATTTCGATCTCCTCTTCAATTCTATCCATTCCTTTTCACTCAAACCTTGAGGACGAGCCTTGGAATGGTTAAAGGAGTTGCATCCACCATTTTTTCCATGTACATGAAGATTTGGATCTCAATTAGAGGCGGGTTTGATAACTTGAACCCTTGATTTTGTTATTGCATTCAATTCCATACCAAATAATGATCTTTTCTACATTTACAATAATCGATTTGGTTGATGAATGCAATCACCATGGAAACCATAGTAGGCTTAGTGAGTTCAGAGGTTTAATATGATAAGCATACACCTCTCTAAATATACAAAGCAAACGATCTTGTTTGGGTTGCTCAAACGGTTTCCCAAACCGTTTGGGAGCAAACGGTTTCAAATAGTTTAGAAGCAAACGGTTTCACTGAACCGCATGAGACCAAACGGTTTCAAAAATGTTTGGCGGAGTTGACCATTTGAGAATCCTGTTCCTAATTATGTTGGTTGATGATCCACCAAATTTGGTTAATTAAATCCAAAGGAATCATGAGTTGAAGGCTAATCAATTAGGTAAACCCTAATTGATTTAAGTGCTGATTTTCAACTTGATTGATTTGACTTTTTCGGTTAATTAGCCCAAACGGTTTAAAAACCATTTGGGAATCACCCAAACAGTATCAAGACCGTTCGTAGGTAAACCAAGACCGTTTGAATCTCTAGGGTTGAGTATGGTTAAGTATTTGAAGATCCAAACATATGGTATAAACCTTAATCGGCTAAGTGCTGATTTTGCAATTGAATGAGTTGATGCTTTGGGTTGATTGACCCAAACGGTTTCAAAACCGTTTGGGGATCACCCAAACGGTCTCAATACAGTTTGGGGATCACCCAAGACCGTTTGTAGGTCTAGGGTTAAGCATGGTTGACCAATTGAAGGTCTAAAGGTACCGAATCACTTTGCAAATAAGTGATGATTTGATGATCAACTCAATAGCTCAAACCCTAATGATTTCTCACTAGAATCCAAGGGTCGGATGTGCCAAACGGTATCGAAACCATTTGTAACTCATAAAAATGGTCTCAAGACCGTTTTGAGGTCACCTAAGATCGTTTGGAGGTCTAGGGGTGAGTATGGTTAAGCAATTGATGATCCAATGATACTAAGTTAAAGTGTAATCAATTGCTGATTTGGTGATCAATCCAATGATCCAAACCCTAATTGGTTGACTTGGATTTTGATGATGTGATGGGAAAACGGTCCCAAGAGCGTTTGGTGGTCATAAAAACGACCTCAAGACCGTTTGGGGTCAGGTCATGTTCAATTTGGATGATGGTTCAATGGTTTCAAAGTAACTAATCTTGCATTGATTAGTGTTGAAGGATCATCGATTCCAAACCCTAATTAAATTGATTCAAACCCTAATTGAGGACTAATTGAGGGTCAATTGAGGGTAAAATCAGTTGAAGGTTAACCTATTTAACTCAATTGAAGTATGAGGATAGGTCCAATTGATGATTGGTTCCATGAATTCAATGATTGAAGGAATCAATATTGAGAACCCTAAACCGATTGGTGTAGTTGAGACCATCTTTGGTCCATTCGGTTTTGAGGAGGTTTGGACCAAACGGTCTCAAGACCGTTTGGGACCAAACGATCCCAAACCATTTGTGCCCATGCAGTTTCAAAAGTCAAACGTGGGCAAACGGTCTTCACCTACTTGCTTGGGCAAACAGTCTCAAGCACCATCTTTACCAAATGGTTTCAAACAGTTTGAACCTTGATAGACTAAGAACGTTTGGGGCTCAAGTAGTCAAAGTTGATTGGGGACTCAATTGGTTAATCCACTTAGACACTTGTTGTAATTGAGGACTCAATTGAACAATTCAATTGGATACCTTATGTAATTGAGGTCCAAGGTGATTGAATCTCATGAGAATAGAGATGACGAATGACTCATTGATCCAATGATGATTAGTAATGATAATCAATGAAGGTACAAAGGTTGAAACCTAATAGTACCTAAGTGATTAGTGCCAATTAAGGGATGAACCCTAATTGCTTATATGATCAATGACTTGGTACACTATGTCATTCATAGTTGTATGTACTTGATTAAAGGGATGATATGACCTTATCAAGTTGAGATGATGTTAGCATGAATTCATAACATGAATATGATTCATGTGGTGATTAAGGGTATGATACTTAAGTAAATAGATCATGAAACCCTAATCATGAACATAAACCCTAATTGACAGGGTTATTGAATTCTAACCCTAATTGAGGGAAATTCTAGATGTAACCCTAATCCAGGGTGAGGATATAACCCTAATCTAGGGTAGTTATGTGTGAAACTCCAATTTAGGGAAATGAGATGTAAAACCCTAATTGGGTTGAATAGTGAATCTCTAATTATGGATAATTGAATGAAATCCTAATGGAGATGGATTGCAGACCCAAATTGTGGGTAACTAAAGTGGAAATCTTAATTAATGATGATTCCATGTGAAATACTATTCTAGGGTTATGTCATGAGAAACCCTAAGTAGAATGAGGTATATGGAACATTGATGTGGTGATGTGATATGAGAATCAAACTTAAGGTGATGTCATGAAATGAAATGTAAAACCCTAGTTGGGGGTGAATCCATGAGAAACCCTAGTTGAGGGTGATTCCATGTGAAACCCTAATTGAGGGTGAATCCAAGAGAAACCCTAGTTGAGGGTGATTCCATGTGAAACCCTAGTTGAGGGTGATTCCTTGTGAAACCCTAATTGAGGGTGAATCCATCAGAAACCCTAGTTAAGGGTGATTCCATGAGAAACCCTGACTAAGTACTAACACCACATGATGTTCAAATGCTATGTTGTGATGAGAGGCCCCATGTAGGGTGAAGGTATATGAGACTCTAATATGAAGTCATAATGCATAAAGCCCCAATCCTGGGCAGTATGACAATGAATCATATTCTATCTTTAAGTAAGGGTATAAGGAAACCCTAATGATGAGATAGAAGGAATGACCTTATAAAGGTGAAACATTTCATGTGGTTGATTATATGCAACCTAATTGTAAGCAATGTCTTTACCATTAGACAAATCCATATCATTAAAGATAGTTGGACAATTCTAATGTATGTCCTATGCATTATATGCTATAGGTAAGTGATTAGTGATGGAATGTATTAAGAAGGGAAATACCTTAATACAATATAAGAGGGCTAATTCAGGAGAGTCTGAAGTGATGAGAAAGTGATACATCAAAATATGATAGTTATCACATTCATCACTTCAGGGTTTATATACCTTGATGTACTCCAAACCCAATGTAATTGGGTAAGAAACATATGAAGTGTGTTATGATACTATTACAATGAAATGTAATGAGTTGTTGCACTTTGATGAGTGTTAATTAATGTACCTTGAGAATGGGGTCAAGCCCAAATGATGAGTATGATATAGTCATACTATGATGAGGATGAGAAATGAACTCATACCTTGAGTTGATGGTCATTAATGCTAAATGATGAAAGTAATGTTCTAGAATTATCAAATATGATATCCTTGAATGCCCTAGAGGTATGGAATAATGAATTAAGGGTTGGACAGATAATGAGATCATGAAATCTTTATTAATGGGAAATGGGGAACCCTAACCCTAATTTGGGTAAAGGGAATGAAAAGCCCTATTTGATAGTAAACCCTAATTCCTGGTAAAGGAATAATGGTATTACTATTGTGTCACATGATGTGATGAATATCTTGTATGACTGTTATCATGCCTAATAACCATACAGATATTATGAGGTGATGTATATAGCTAGTTTGAGCTGTGACATTTATATAATAAATGTTGATTGGCATCATGTGCCTTAATGCTGTTGTTTCTTAGTAAAAGAAGCAATATGCATGGACTTTTTTGAGTCACATGAGTAAGATGTTACCTAGAAAGAGGTGACAATATATTTCATGGCCTTGTGAGACAGATGTGATGTTTGTGTAACAAGTATCATGAATGCCTTGGTCATATGACCTGAAGGTGATAGTTACCTAATAAATGGTAATGATGCTCAATGATGAGTTAAGGGTTTGAATACCCAGAACCATATGATTATGGTGATGCGAATGTGAAGGAATGAGAATTCCCAATTTTGAAATGAGGGACTGAGTTCCCAAGGTCTTTGAAAGGCTGATAAGTATCTGATGAAAGTAATACATGTTTCTTTATAGCATTGTTGTAATAAGTTATGTTTGAGAACTTGACTAATGCTAAAAGAATATGCTAATGTACTTAATTAATCAAGTGAAATCATATCATGTAGAGCCCTAACCATAGATCCATCATCGTCAGCAAATTGGTGATGGTGAAAGGGGTGCTCTGCGACAACACCCAGAGGGCATACTTTTGAGTATGTGGGGGTTATGGGCGCGAATATCCTTACGCCCTAATGGAGGAATTGATGTGAGATAAAAATTAAATCTCTCAGTCCTTCATTATATGTACCGGGATGGATGTATCACGAATCTCCCGATGATTGGGTTAGATGTCGTACACATCTCCCAATAATTTTAATGCCAGACCGGTGGAGATAAACATGAAATCTCATGATCGCGAAGAGAGTGCAACATGCCACTGCAACTCTGATAGCGAAGTTGCCAGTATACTCTGGAAAGCTATATTTAGTAGAGTACACAAGATGTCCTGCATGTGATCTCGCGCTGACCGAGATGTGGGAGGTCATGGGAATCCGACACTTCCATTGACCTTGTATGGTACCGATTTCAACTTCGCAGTGGTCGTTTGGAGCATGAGCGGTATACCTCATATCCTCAGGGTATAAGTGTGCTTGTAAAATGAAATCAACCGTATATCATGTTTGCTTAAGGATTGAATATGGAAATTCATTGGCTGATGTTACAGTTTTGTTATATATCTGTAGTTCATTGATGTTATTCATATCTGCTGTATTCATTACAAGTAGATGGATGAACTATGAGTCTACCAAGAGTAGATGCAATGTTACCCTTGAAAAAGGAGATTACTTCACTTTGTTCATACAAGTGACTTACATGTTGTTGATTTAATATATAAATCCTTCAGCTCAGTTTATTTTAATAAGTTGCTATAACAATGTTTTGGCGGAGAGTTATATCTCCCGCTGGGGCAATTTACAATTGTCTCACCCCCTTGGGATCCAACGTTTTAGATGGACGCGGAGAAAGAAGCAAAATCTCATTGTAGGGAATATACAATAGCAGTGACAATAGGGACAACAGTAATATCTCAGGTGGAGATACTGCTTGTCAAGTTATGTAGTTAGAAAGTCCTATGTGTCATCTCTGTACTCTCAGGTCCTCAGAGTTTTTAGTCATTGTTTTATGAATCAATATGTGGTTTTGGCTTGATGCCTCGATATTTGTATACTGTCTGTATATAATGATTATAAGACAGTTGATGATGTAATCTCTAAAAAGAGATGGTACATGTTATGTATGTTTGAACCAAAATGTAAATGTTATACAATGGTTCTTGAAGGGAAAGATTTCCTATGTATGGATCACTACGCAAAAAGTTTTATTTTTTAGTGATTTTCAGTAATCCGCTGCAAATAATTCGCTTCCGCTTAAGTTAATCTTGTTTTTGTGAGTTGGATGCCACATTGGTAGTCTTTGTAGGCTTGGGCATCAAGATTTTGAATCCTCCTCTCTGTTGCCCAATGTCAGTCTTCCTCTTCCCATTTCCAAAATCATATCAACTGTGGCTTGGAATGGCCTCCCCAGTAATAGCTGGTTGCCTTGTCCAACCTAAATCTCCATGACAACAAAGTCTACTAGAAATACAAACTTGTCCACCTTGACAAGAACATACTTGCAAATACCATAAGACCTCACCGCAAAATTGTTTGCCACATGAATAGTCATATTGCTCTTCCTGGAGTCCTGTAGACCTAACTTCTTGAAGGTGGTCAAGGGCATAAGGTTGATGCTAGCCCCTGAGTCACATAAGGCTTCTAAAAATCTAATTTTCCTAATAAAAAATGATATATTAAACAGCCTAGATCTTGTCTTTTTGGTGGAAATGTACCCATAATTAATGCATTGACTTGCTCTTTTAGAACCACCACCTCAGAATCATCTATCCTCCTTTTCTTATTGATCAGATCCTTTAGAATTTTTTTATATGAAGGAATCAACTTGATTGCATCAGTCAAAGGGATATTGACATGCAATTTTATGAAGTTGTTCAGAAATTTCTCAAATTGTTGATCTTCCTTAGTTTCCTTTAGACTATTTGGAAAGGGCACCGACTTTACCATCTTCCTTTGATGAGACAGGATATATGTATTTCTTCTCATTTTCTCTATCTCATCAACCTCTTTTCTAATTGTCTTTTCCTCTTCTACAATGTCTGGTTCCACTGTGTCTATAGTCACTACTTTGTCCTTGCTATTCTAGCTTCTTCAAGGAAGCCATTTCAATTGCAATTTGAGAAATCTGTGTTTCTATAACTTGGGTATGTGCTCCTTGGTTCTGTAGTTCTCTTTAATTTTGTTTGATAAGCACTTCATGTTGACTTACTAACTTCCTGAGCATCTCTTCAATGCAATAAATTTTACTGTTGTTGACCACCAACCTATTGTGGTTTATTCCGCTGTGCCTGAGATGAGTGTTGCTAAAAATTATTGGGATCCTTCTAGGAGAACTTAGGATCCTTCCTCCAAGAGTAGCCATTATTTGTACTGTCGTTGCTACCATGAAAACTTTCACTCCTCATATCCCCTTCGGAAGAATTCCCATCTTTTCCACACAACTTTTTAGCAATCAAGTTCAATTTCTCATTTTGTACCAAAATAACCTTGGAATCCCTAACACTTTTAAGGGTTGAAGGGTGCTCTCTCTCATATCCCCATGTCTGATTATTAGACATGTTCTTTAAGATTTCATGACAATGGGCTAGCTTGTTGTTGAGGAAGAAGCCCGCTCATGCACTATCAAGCACAGTCCTTTCTCCCGTATGCAAACCATAGTAGAAAATCTTCACTTATCCTAACAAATCGATGCCCTAGTGAGGGAACTTCCATGACATGTTGTGGAATCTCTCCCATGCCTCAGAATATGATTCATCATCTTGTTGTCTGAAGTTATGTATTTTCTTGACAAGGTCATTTGTCTTTTGGGGTGGGAAGTATCACTTGAAGAAAGAATCAATCATTTGTTCCCATGTTTCAATGCACTCATCATCAAGGTTATGAAACCAAGACTTAGCACTATCCGCCAATGATGATGGGAATAGCTTCAAGTATATGATAGTTTCTGGAACCCTATCTATCTTGATCATATCACAACTTTTGACCAAATCGCTGATATGTGTCATTGGATCTTCAAAGATGTGGCCATGAAAGGCCTGTGATTTGACTAATGACACCAATCCTGGATCGATCTTGTAGTTGCCGACGTTGATGGCTTGTGTCTTGATTGGCCCTTTTTGAGTAGTTGAACAAGATACATTGATCCTTTCCCAGATCGTTTGTTCTTCTTCTTGGTCACCCATTTCTGTTGGCTCAGGTTCCTCTGGTCGCTCAAGTTCTTGTGGTGGAGGTATAGGTGATGGAGTTTGATTAAATATGTCCACCGATCCTCTGTACTCCCATCCTCTATGTAGGATCCCAGTGGGGATGACTCTCTGTAGTCGTGGGCTCAAGTTTGCACCATGAACTAGTACCTAAAAATAGTAAAAATGGTTGTGAGAACACAATACTAATGATAAAAACAATAAGAATATTTACTATTCATCTTTGAATGAATGAAAGAAAAATAAAAAGGTTTAACTAGAATGGCTGACTACAAAACTCATAGTGTTGAAGTTGCCATATCCATGACAACGACATCAAAAACTTGATAGGTATTTTCTATACACTCAAAACACAAATACACACTATCATAGTAATATAGGCCAATGAGGCCCAAATATCAAAGATAGGAAAACATGACTTCAGAAACTATTACTAATCTAATGCGATTAGCTTAGGCTAAAGAAACTTGAATGATTGGGTTAATTATTTAAAATGGAAAAAAAAATATAAATTGTTGGTTGTTGTTCTCAGTCTTAGAAAATTCCTTAGAATATTTATTGATTTCATTATAGTTAACATTGCACTTTAACCTCAATATATTAATAAAAATCTCTCATAACCCTGGATTAAGAGCCTGTAGTGAGAATTACCCGCTCTCACAGTGTAAATCACTACCTAACCTAATACAAACCCCACTCTCGTATCGATTGTGCTATTAGATATGTGCTTTATCGAATGCTCTAGGTAATCTCCTCACGATTTTAAACTACCTTTCCCAAAGGGTTTTACAGAACGTGTATTTATATGAAGTTCCAACCATTAATTTTCCTTTTTCAAAGTAATTAATAGTTCAAGTACTACATATGGTGATCAAGCATGGATAGTTCATTCATCTACATAGAAACAAATATAGAAGTTAAGAGAAATTGATGAGTTAATGCATAACTGTCAAATACAATGCATAACTAGGCTACTCTCAGGTCTTAAGGAATGTGGGGATTAGTCCATCATGGTTTCCATAGTCAAAGAAATCAAAGAAGAAATAAAAAATGTGGAGATCATGAAGAACCCCTGAAGTAGATGTTTCAAATGATCTCTTGTCATGCACATGCCAATTTTCTACCTTCTGCCTGTAATTTTATCTGCTAGAAGTGTCCAGATCATCCAAAAAGTGTCCTTATTTACTATTTCCTCCTCTTCCTCGAGGTTGTCGTACAATGGAAAAATACGAGATGATTTGGTCTGGCCACACTTCCTCTAAGTCATAGGTATCACTTAGGGCGAGTTAGAACCTCAACCGTTGGATTAAATAAAGCCTTTAGATATGCATGATCTTGACATATCGATAATACCAAGAGGGTGTTGGTACTACCAACTCCTCTAATTGCATGAAAACCTATCAAGTTGTTGGTACTACTGAACTCGCTATCGATAGTACCCAGTTGCTTCAAAATTCTTTGACAAAACAATGTAACATCGTTGGTGGTATCAACTTAAATGTTGGTACTACCGAGTCTTCTCAATTTCTATTTGTTACAACCTAAGCATGTGTCAGTACCACTAACTCCAAATTCATTAGTATCGAGCTGTGTAGATTGTACATTCACCTAAAATGCATAAAATCCAAACATAAGCTTTGGAAATAGATTAAATCATTTGGAAACATTAAAATTATGCTTAGTTGATGAAAATGAGTATCACATGATAATAAAAGTAAATCATGCACAATCAATATGATATTTGACCAAACGGTGCACAAAAAACAATACAAAAAATAGCATGTGAAAATGGAAAATAACTAGTGCATCACCTACTCTAAAAAGATAAAGGTAGTGATTAAAGAGTTATAATTTGAAGGATATTATTATAACTCAAGGATTTGATTCCTCGATTGGGTGCAAATCACTAGTAGGGAATTCCCCAAGATGCTCACGATCTTGGGCTCCTATGAGCCTTTAATGCTCATCCTCCACCATGTGCACATCTGCATCTTCTCCTTTTGTGTGTAGTCTGTCTTCAAGGTGCTCACCATGGAGTTCCTTACTTTCACAAATCATTTTAGCAATGAATGCAAGTACATATGCTCCTTCCCCATGCTTGAGGAGGATCCCTCCTTGGACAAAAATGATCCCCCACTCTTATCATAAATGTCGACAAGGAGTGGAAGGAGAATTGCGACCGAGAAAATTATAGTTTCCCTTCCAAGAAGTATGCCACTAACAAGTTCTGCACGGGGATCACCAGGAGGATCCTCTCCTTCCCACATGGAACCAAGGCATCATTAATTCACAGTCTAGTGGTCTTCTACCTATATTGCATCTTAGATTGCATAATTTTGGTCCGAGTGGTGCACCCATTGTCTTCATCACCTCCAATCTATACTACTTGTGGTGCATTTTTAATAACAAGCCTATCCTTTAAGTGAGTGCACTCATTGATCATTTGAACAATCAACAACATTAAAACAATGCCTCTGAGTTGTTCCAAGGAGGAGTCATCACAACCATCTCTGCTCACCTTGGTTATACCCACAACCCTTTTATTATGCTAACAACACAGAAGTTATCATACTTGATTGACATCAAGTACTTGGTGACTTGTGTGAATATGAGGATTGTCAAGGAGGATGGCATCTACCATTGGATATTATGGGATAATTGGGAAATACTTGCATTATCCACCCACACTTACTTCATAGCAACAAACCTTGTCTACAACCTTGACGACTTGGGCGCTCACATCCAACGTTACATGAGGGAACATCCACCCATTGAGGGTGAAGTTCTCGAGCCAATGTCTAGCAGATGTAGTGCCTCCATGGAGGCCGATGATGAGTCCATCCCTCCCTGTATGCTTTGACACATTACACCAAGTGACACGTGCTAGACACTATGGCGCCATCTAGTCCCTATAGCTTCACTTAGCACCAAGAGAAGCTAAACCACATAGAGGGTACATAGACCCACATGGAGCATGAGTAGTAGAGGTAGGGACACTGGCTCAACCACATGTACCTCATATAATAGGTGCATGAGCAGTGTCATGTGTAATGAGGAAACTACCCACATGCAGTCACTTACTACACCAACTTTGATGTTGGACACACATATCCTTCACTTCTCAGTATTGGGGAAGCCAATACTGTAACATCCTAGGATTTGAGGCCTCAGATAAGTTGATCTTAAAAGGAATGATTGGACTATTCATATCACCAAGGTGCAACTCCTTTTCTGGGAGCCCATCATTAAGAACTCCATAGTTAAAAGTGCTCAGCTTGGAGTAGTACTGGGATGGGTGACCTGTCGGGAAGTTGATCCTGACATGCACGTGAGTGAGGAAAAAGCACGCAGTTAAGGCTAGTGGTGGTCTGTGGGGACAATCTTCATTCCTGAAACTCTACTAGAGCCTTGGGCAGTGGGCCTCAGGTGTTACAAATGGTATCAGAGCCAATTCCCCTCCAGTAAGTGGGCCCACATGGGCATGGCATGCCAGTCTTGAGCCGTGCGGTCCAAGCATGTAGGAAATGGTTGTCCATGGTTGACGTAGCCACCCTTGCACTGGTATTCCGTGATCGGGAGCTGGGTGTCCATGAGCCATTGTGGGTCTACACTGAAATGGGGAAGAGATTATGAGTCCTTATAGTTGAGCCTTGACGAGGACGTCAAGAGTCTAAGTGGGGGAGATTGTAACATCCCAGGATTTGAGGCCTCAGATAAGTTGATCTTAAAAGGAATGATTGGACTACTCATATCACCAAGGTGCACCTCCTTTTCCGGGAGCCCATCATTAAGAACTCCATAGTTAAGCGTGCTCAGCTTGGAGTAGTACTAGGATGGGTGATCTGTCAGGAAGTTGATCCTACCATGCGCGTGAGTGAGGACAAAGCGTGCAGTTAAGGCTAGTGGTGGTCTGTGGGGACAGTCTTCATTCCTGAAACTCTACTAGATCCTTGGGCAGTGGGCCCCGGGTGTTACAAATACACTTCCTAGATCATCCATGAGTCACAATTTATTTGATATACCATCATGGGATTCTTTTTAAGCCCCACTAGATTTGCCCATCCCTCTACCTCCAACAGCTACCAGGCCAACATGATAGTTGGTGTCTTTTCTAGTGATCTTTCTTCGCCTCCATTCTGGATTTAAAGTATGCTTGAGTACAAGAAAATTTCCAAGTTTTAGGTGTAGAGTGGGTAGTATATATCCTTTCGAACACCTCTATATTTCTTATTCCATCATTTACTTTCTAGATTAGCATTGCAAATGTTTTCTTTTATCATTTTTTTATAAAATGTCCATGATTCGTTGCATGTAATTGGCCATTATCTAGTCAACCAATTAAAATTATTATGAGAGATATTGTTAAATTCCTTGATAAAGTATCTATTCTTGATGATAAGCTTACTAGTATAAATTTCTAGTATTAAAGGCTATAACTTTTGTAAAGGAAAATTAAAACATAGTAGTTTTTCAAAATTACTTTCAAGTGGAAGAAATATGTTGAACAATATATTTCATTCACATCAGGGACATGTTGGTATTGGTGGTGTCGAATATGTTCCTAGACATGAAAATTGTGTAGGAATAAGAAATGAACCTTCTTTTGTGAGATCTAGCTAGTAAATCCTACTATATTTATTATGTTGACTATTTTTCATGTAGTTGATTTGGTCACTATGTCTACAAGTTGTATCATGGTTTGGTTTCCTAGAACCTCTAGATAATTTTTTTAGGGAAGTCAAGAGTCCATTTTATTCATCTCGCCCTTCTTATGAGTTGTTCAAAAATATTACGACAATCTACATTATCGTTTACATAAATAAACTGGGCATTACTACTGACATTACATTATTTTAGAATCAACTGAGCCAGTGCTTCTAGGGGGAGAATACAGTCTGCCTCCCCACATTATTGTTTTTGATGGTATTTGGCCAGGAGATCGGCCACTTGATTCCTGTCCCAATTGACATAGGTGATCTACCATTCTTCCTTCATGATCTTCCTTGCTCTAGAAAATCTTGGGTAGTTTATGGGGTTGCCTTGTATCAATTGAATAGTTGTTTTATAGTTGGATTCAATAATGATTTTGTCAAGGTTCAGGTCTTAAGTTGCTTCCATGGCCATCATAATGGCACCAATTTTTCCTTCTAAAAAATCCTCAACCTTCTTCGTGGATCCTTTCCCTACATGCCATTCTCCTTTCTAGTTTTAGGCCACAACTGCATATCTGGATTTCTTTTTCTTGAAAGCGGCATCCACATTAAACTTCATCCACTCCCTATCTAGGTATTGCCATTGTCTACTTCTTTACCTTATATTAACTTTGTCATCTTGTTGCCATGCTAGTTGACTCAATGAAACTTCCTTGCGGACATAATTTGCTTGGTGGGTTGGATTAGTGTCCTTCCCCTAAAAAACCTAGCTATTTTGTCTCTTCCAGATATGCCAACAACCATGCATGAAGCTCAGCTTGTTCACCTAGATTCTTAGATTGACGCTGACCCAGATATCCAGGTTTTGCTCACTAAAGAAGTTGTTAGGGACCTTGTCATCAAAGAACAGATTCCATACTTCTCGGGCATAAGTGTAGTGTCCTAGAGAATGGAGACAATCCTATTCATCCTTATTGAATCTCACACAAGCTATTAGTTGTCATATGTCTATCAACTATCCTCTTATTTGTGAGGATGGCATTGTGCTTTCCAGATAGCTTCCCATTCACCCTACCTTGCATGCTCAGTCCCTTTTCTAATTATTTTAGAGGCATTGTTTGTGGAGAAACAACATGTGCTGGTGTGTTTCCATACTCTCATATCATGTTCTTCTTCTTGCCCTGGTGGTGTTGGCTTTATAGTCTTGTCAACTGGGTTTCTTGGCAGCCACTCTGTTAGGAAGGCATGGTCCCATTCACCATTGTCAATGAAAACACTGAATATCTTCAAATCACTCAAATCCGTAGGTATTAGTTTGATTCCTACTTACTTGAGGTATGACGTTCTTCAACCAGCCATCATGGCAAAAGCTCATCTGATTTCCACAAGTCAGCTCTATGTATGAGTTTGTATCCCTGAACTATTTTCCTTCTAGAGTCACCTTCCCCAATCTAGTTAGGTCCGAGTGCTTCAGCTTAGTATGGTCTTTGTATTGTCTGTGAATTAGGTTTCACCAGATTGTGTTTCTGTTGATTGCTACTTCTCACGAGTTCTTGGACAAAAGTGCCTTGTTCCATCTCTCATTGTTTTTATCCCCAATACACCATTTTCCTTGCTACTGGTCACCTTGTGCCAAGTGACCAAAGACATATTATTCTATTTATGAACTCCTCCCCATATGAACTTCCAAATGGTACTGTCTATCTGATCACATAGTCCTAATGGTAGAAACATGATTTTCTCCTGCTAGTTAAATATGTGTATGATCATGATCTTTGTTTATATCTATTTTATTCTTCCTTCTTAATATTTCAATTGGAATCTATATCTTTTAGTAAGTAGTTATTTGGTATATCTCTACTCTTTTCACTTGGGGTATACATTTTTATTGGTTTAAATTTTTTTCAGTAGTCATCCTCTCAGTTAAAATGTAGTTCTACCATGATGTTTGGCCAAAACCAAACTCAACTGAAATTCTTTCAATCATGTTCTATTTGGGTTATTAGAGTTGTCTTGCTTTATGTTTATAAAATATTCTGGGCCTAAATCATACATTTACCAAGTTGATAGAGTGTTCTTCTAGTTTTTAATTTTATATGTTTATCTTGATTCTTGGTTCCTTCATCGTGTTAATTTATAAGTACTATGAAATTAAGGGGGTGCTCAAGATTGTGGTATATCATTCTTTTTGTCTTATTTTTCCTTTATGATGTCATCTCTACAGAAATAATGGCTTTACATTCCTTATCACTAAATTAGGAACCTTTCTTTATCTTATTATTTATAAAAGAATTCATATCAAATCATATCGTGTCAATTCAAATCATACCTTGAAAGAAATTCTTGTCATTGTGTATGACTTTAACCAAGAAATAAATGCTTACCATTGTGTATTCCTTTGATAAATTTAAATCATACCTTGTCAATTCAAAGGTGATTTTCCACAACAACCATGTTGTATCTACTACTTGATGAAGAAGAAAGATCTCAAGCCAAAATTGATTCAGTGGCTCCTCTTATGAAAATAATTTTATCTACAATTCAATGATAAGAAAGAGAAGCAAGAACATGGTAGCTGATCATCTCATCCGTATTCATCCCTTTTAACAATGACAACAACCCCATTGATGACTCTCTTGTTGACGTTCAGTTCATGAAGTCATCTTCTCACATTCCTGGGGTTTGTAGACTTTGTGAACTACCTTGATACATGAATTTTACACTCTAAGTACACAAGACACTCTAAGAAGAAATTTTTGCACAATTTCAAGCAATACTAATAGAATGGGACATATCTCTTATGTCTTAATGTTGATGGTCTACATTGAAGATGTGCCACTTAAAAAGGACATACAATCCTTGAGAAGTGCCACTTGGGTCCAGCGGGTGGCCACATGACTGCTAAGAAGACAACCATGAAAGTTCTCTAATGCATATTCTACTAGCCTACCATTTTCAAGGATGCTTATCAATACATCCTTTCTTATGATCAATGCCAAAGATCAAACAACATTTAAAAGTGGGAGGATATGCCTTTGACATCTTTAGAAGAGGTAGAGATATTTGACATTTGGGGAGTGCATTACATGAGTCCATTCCCCCTACTTTCAACTACTCCTACATTCTTGTTGCAGCGGAATATGTATAGAAGTGGGTTTAGGCAAACCCCATGACTGAAAGAAATTCCAAGCATGTTATGAAGATATTCAAGGATGTTATTTTCCTAGGTTTGGGATACCATGTATGGTCATCTTTGATGAAGGGTCACATTTTCTAGAAACAAAGTTTGATCTTTTATTGAAACGATATGACATTCATCACCAAGTAGCTATTCCATATCATACTAAAACTAGCGGTCATGTTGAAATGTCAAATTGACAAATAAAGGACATCCTTGAGAAGATGGTTGGGAGAACAAGAAAATATTGGAAACCAAAGATCAATGATGCCTTTTTGTCCTTCCCAGTTGCATTCAAATCACCCTTAGGTAGCACTTTTTTCTGGTTGATCTATGCTAAGTCTTTCCATCTCCCAACAGAGATGGATAACAATGATGGATGGGCCATCCAATTTCTAAATTTTAACTAGTCTCTCAATAGAGAATCTATTTCTTCCATTACATGGGATAGAAGAATTGAACATGTCCCTCTATGGGAATTTACATATATAAAAAGAGTGGACAAAGATTGCCACAATGGCCTTCTTAAGAAAAAGAACATCCAAGTGGGGAACCAAGTCTTACTCTATAACTCACACATGAGATTGCTTCTTGATAAACTACAAACTTGATGGCATGAGCAATACCTTGTGAGTAAGATCTATCCACATGGCACATTTTTCATATGGGATAAGATCAAGGGTTAATTCCTTGCGAATGGCCACTGATTGAAAAGGTACATCACTATTAAAAAATTTACAGTGAAGGAAGTGACACCACTCCCTCTTCACAATACAATCACAATTTGAGAAAATAGGCTTCGAGCCACGATGTTAAATAAGGCGCTTGTCTGGAGGCAAATGACAATTATCTAATAAAATTTTGATTTTGTCAAACTATTTAGATTTCTTTTCAATCTCATTAGTTCATTCTCCTAGTTTCAATTCATATTTGAATGTTCAATTGATCAATTTTTGGTTGCAATATTTCTTGATGGCTATGTCTAACTGACAAAGACTCTGGTGACCGCCTGACCGACCAACTAGACTTGTTGATCATACAACTAGTGGGCCCAATTTTACAAGGGACTCAGCTACAGGGTGATTGGCCAACCAACCTCTCTAGTCGACCAATCTACCTATAACTGGCATTTTCTTCACAGTACAAGTCATCCAAGTAGGCCTATAGAATTGCAACCAATCAGGATCCATAAATTTCCATGTAGCTACTAAACTAGGAAATTAGTTGAGATCAGTTGATTAGACACATAGATAGCCATATCAATATGAAGCCCATAGATGTTAATAACTCCTAGCCCTAAAAATTTAAGGGATGATTGCCTGACCATGCATTCTGACATGATGATCAACTTGAGGCAATTGCAAGCATTCAAACCGCCCCAATCAACTGATCCATGTTAATGTGATTTCCCAACCAACACCTAATTTTCCGTGCCACATAGGACCCTCATCATCCAACCTGGTCACTCCAGATGACTCAATCTCCATTTTAACACCTTTATATTCAAGGCTTGGGTAAGGGAGTTAGCATAAACCCTCAATCCCTTCCTTGGCGTAGTAGCAGACACACCACTCCTCTTTGACTTTTCACTTACCCAACCAATGATGTGAGTTTCCTCAGGCCTAGAAACTTGGATTGGTCTAGCGTGCCTACCTGATAGATCTTCTATCCATTCAACCCAACACTACACCATCACTTGCCTCCACTTAGCTTCTTGTGCCACTTGGTTCTAAAATACACATGCCCGTTCGACTGCTCAAGTGTCGTCTCTACTCTCCTTCTCCTTCATTGAGTTGAAAAACCCTAGAATACCATTTGATCGATCTCCCTAGTTGTGATTGATTGATCCAGTGGCATCATAGTCCAAAGACCCCTCTTTGATCGACGGTCATATATTAATGCTTGAACAATCAAGAAAATCTAACATGTGCAAGGTTTCTCCCCAATCTACTGACTACTCTTCTTGGTCCTCCAATCTTCTAACATCAGAATCCCCTGACCATATTCTGATTGGCCGACCGGACTCTACTAATTTTCTGATTAGTCATCCATAGCATGCTCAATACCATTGGTCATTCGCTCAATTTCCCAAGTTTGGTTGATCATTTGACAATAGACGTGAGCATCCTCCTATGGTCTCACGATCACCCTTTCTGTTTGCCTAAGATGATCTCAATAGACACGCCCATGCTGCATATCAGAGGGAGCATGGCACACCATCCATCTGAGGTATCTGATTGTAGGCTTCTATAAAATCTCAACCTTTTTGGCTCTAAAAAGGGCAAAGGAAGCCCATAGGCTTGTCTCCTAACCTCCTTTCTCATGCTCCTCTCGGCCCATCAATGGAGTCAAGATTTGGGAGTGGAGTGAGACAGACTCTGAAAAAGCCTCTGACACCATGGAGCATGATGCGTTTATCACTAAGGAGGCCATGGAGGATGACATGGTTGCTTTTGAGCTGATTCATGACATAG
This sequence comes from Alisma plantago-aquatica, assembly GCA_963693085.1. Lineage (NCBI taxonomy): Eukaryota > Viridiplantae > Streptophyta > Magnoliopsida > Alismatales > Alismataceae > Alisma > Alisma plantago-aquatica. Next base: position 1,851,713,532 of record OY856409.1, read on the forward strand.
ATGCTCAATGGGAAGCCATTTCCTACTGGGTAGGCACTTCTTCTACTCCTCCACAAAGTTGTGATCCTAGGCCTAGAGCAAGCTGTAGGCCTTCCCTCCTACCTTCCTTGCCTCCATCAATCCTCTTCTAGCCAATTACAAGGCCCTTATCATTGCCATGCATAGGAAGTGGCACATGTCCATGGAGGCCATTAGGGTGCATCTCACTCGCTAGGCATGCCTTAAGACACACAGAACCTTAGGAATCTATGAGACCTTGATGCTCATTCTCCATGGTACACACAACTCCTTCTTCCCTTTCATGTGTGTCCAATCATCAAGGAGGTCACTCTAGAGTTCCTTACTTCTTTTGCAAAGAACTTCAAAGTACAGTTGCTCCTTCTGCATGTTTTGGGAGGATCATTCCTTGGATGACAACAATCTCACCACTCTTATCATCAATGTAGACATGGAGTGGTAGGAGAAATGCATTGAAGAAAAGCATAGATGATATACCAAGAAGTAGGCCACAAAAAAATATTAGGAAAAGATCACCATGCATATCCCCTTATACCCACTTGGAACCAAGGCATCATTAATTTACAAAATGGTGGTTTGCTACCTTGCTTGCATCTTAGATTGCACAATTTTTGGTCACACTAGTGCGCTCAATTTTCTCATCGCATTCAATATCCACCACACGTGGTCTGTTCTTAATGACGAGTCACACAATTATGGAAGTGCACTCATTGATCATCTAGACAATCATCAAGACCATAACAAGGCATCTGAGTTATACCATTGAGGAGTCATCACAACACTCTCTTCTTACCTTGGATATATCCACATCCCCTTCACAAAGATGATGACCCAGAAGCCCTCACACTTGACATCAATTACCTAGTGCCTTTCAATGATATGAGGATTTCAAAGGAAGATGACATCCACTTGTGGCTATTTTGGGATAGCTGAGCCATTCTTGTGCTACCACTCACGCTTAATTTGTGGCAAAAAATCTCATCTATGACCTCGAAAACCTGGGCACTCACATCTGGTGTTACACGAGGAAGCATCCATCCATTGAGGGTGAAGTTTCTAGAAGATGTAGTGCCTCCATGGAAGCAAATGATGAAGAGTCTAGCCCCTCCTCGCCGCATTCGACACGTCTCATAAAGATATATGTGCCTAGAACTACAAGGCCATCTGGGCCCTATAGCTTCACCAAGATTGAGGAGTAGTTGGACCACATAGAGGGAACACAAACCAACATGGAGTAGGAGCAACAGAGATATGCCACCAAATCAACCATATGTACCTCATGAAATAGGTGAATGAGTAGTGGTACGTGGGCTGAGGCAACTACTAGTAGGCACACACATACTACACCAACTTTTGTTCCAGACAGGAATATCATGTCCCTACCTCCTAGTATTGGTGAAGCTAGTACATTGAGCTAGGAGACACCCAAATCCTCCATGAAGTGAGATTGGTCTGACAGACCATATAGGGATTCAATCCAGCCCCCACTGGATCAGCCCACCCCTTTACCTCTAGAAACCACCAGTGCCAGGTTAGCATGGCAACTGGTGGAATTTCTAGTGATCTTTGTTCCCCTCCATTATGGATTTACATCTTGCTTGATGAAAAGAAAATTTCTATATTTGGTGTGGAGGTTGGGTGGCATGTCTCCATTCCACCCCCTCTATCTTTTCTTTCATATCATTTTCTTTCTAGATCAGTATTACATTTGCTTCCTTTTGTCATTCTTTCTTTTCCAAATTTCTATTATTAGCTACATGTATTTGGTCATTATCTAGTCAGCCATTTAAAATTATAATGAGAGATATTGTTGAATTTTATGATAAAGTTCTATGCTTGAAGATAACTTTACTAGTAACAATTTCTATTACTAATGACTCTATACTTTTTGTAAAGGAAAATGAAAACACAACAATTCTTCAAAATTATTTTCAAGTGAAAGAAATGTGTTGAAAAATTTATTGCATTCACATCAGGGACATGTTGATATTAGTGGTGTTTCGTATGTTTCTAGACATGAGAACATCCATAGGAATAAGAATGGACCATCCTTTGTGAAATTTAGCTAGTAATACCTACTCTAGTTATTATGTTACCTATTTTTGTGTGGTTGATTTGGTCATTATGTTTTTAAGTATTATCATGGTTTGGTTTTCTTAGAACGTCATGTTAGTTACATATTTGTATGATCATGATCTTTGCTTGATATATTTTTTGTTCTTCCTTGTTTATATATCAAAGAGAATGTAAATATTTTATTAAGTAGTTATTTGGTATATCTCTTATTTTGTTTGTTTGGGGTATACATTTTACATCAGTTTGTATATTTTCCAATAGTCATCCTCTCAGTCAAAAAGTAGTTCTACCAAGAATTTAGGCCAAAATTAAACTCGATTAGTATTATTTCCATCATTTTATTTTTGGGTTATTATAGTTGTCTTGTTGTATGTTTATAGATTATTTTGGATCTTAAATATTTATTTTACCAAGTTGATAAGGGTTCTTTTGGTTTTAGTTGTATATGTTTATCTTGACTATTACTTGCTTCATTATGTTAATTTATATTGACTATGAGAATTAGGGGGAGCTCAACATTGTGGCATAAGATTTTGTTTGTCTTAGTTTTCTCTTCTTATGTCATCTCTACAGACTCGATGGCTTTACATTCCTTACCACTAGTTTTGAGAATATTATTTTATCTTATTGTCCATATAGTAATATCTTTATAGCTCTAGTTTTAGTTTGATGGAAATACATGTTGAATTTTGCAAGATAGGAATAAGTAAAATTCTATGGCAGGTAAGGAATTTTAAAGAATCTAAATAACGGGGAACCCGAGGGGACACCGACTGCCTGGAGACGATGATGGCGACAAGGGGAATCTTGGGTGTTGGATTTGAAATCTAGATCTTGGGAAGGATTGAGAAGTGACCAAGGGTCCATGACGAAGCACATCAGTTATATGGTTGGAAAAGGAATTACAAGGCTCGAGGATATGGATACTTGTGCTAGAAGAGAGCTAAGTACTCCAGTTTGCTGGTATGAGGGAAATACCCATTGAGAGTCAACTGATGAATCTCCATGTACTAGTGTAAGAAGACTTTGGGAAGGATCTACAGTGAGTACGTGACTCAGAGATGGTAAATATGATCAATCAAAACTTCGTTACTGATAACCCTAATGGAGGCATGGGTGATACCACAAGGGTGACTAGACAAAGAAAATCTGTATCATATAGAAAATTGGTGTCCAAGAAGAATTCTCATTGGCAGACATAACTCTAAAAGAGAATGATGGTAAAATCTCCTTGGCCATATAGCTAAATGTTGAGGAGAAACTAGCGGGTCCATGTAAGTTTGTAGTGGTTCTCAGGTCGATAGGAATTAAGATCGAATATGAACATTGAAAGAGAGACTCAAATTCTTACATAAATTGACGAGGATATTTAATATGTACAAGCTATAGCTAGGACACTTAGTAGTGCAACTATCATGTGAGAAGGACTATGACAGAGAGTGAACCCAATGGCCATGGAAGCTATTTGGTTGCGACATGGTGATCTAGGACTGGACACCCACATTTGTCCCCATTGAGGAACTCCCATATTACATTATTGCATGGGTAAGAGTCCAAAATCTACCACTTCATCATTTTGTCCCAATGATATTTGACTACATCAACCTGTCATTGGAAGGCCTAATCAAAGTCGACTCCCATATGATAAGAAGGATGAGAATCAAGTTCATGAGGCTTGCAGTGGAAGTCAACACAAGGAAAAACCTCGTGCCATCCATTTTAATCAATGGAACTAAGTTACGATGGCTTCCCCTTTGTATGCTTGAAGTGTGGTAAGGAAGGGAATCTCTTAAATTATTGTAGAGAAAACTTGGGCTCTCCTGAAATTGGTACAATTCATTAATGGTGAAGAATATAGCTATAGAAATTCCCAAACACATCAAACCAACAATTGGTCAAAACCACAGAGGAGGAGAGGCAACATCAGAAGAATGTAATGCACTTCTACCAAAATGTAGGAAGGAAATGATTCCAACATGAACATGTTCGCTGGACTTGTTAATGAAAAATCAGACTCTAGCTTGGAAGGAAAATGAGGGAAACAAAAGCCAACACAAAGGCTAGGTGAGACCTGCAAAAAGTATGTTAGAAGAAAAAGGTGAAATGAGTGGAAATAGTAGATGAAAGAGAGATGTGATGGGACAAATCTAGAATAATATCCCTATAATTCAAGAAAATGTAGTGACTAGAAGCATAGACAAGATCAGATTGGTACAAAAGCATACTGTGGTGAGACCATAAGTTGATGAAGTTATTGCTATTGTTGATGATCACAATGATGTGAAAATGGACTTATCATCAGATGACATCTCACATAGATTACCCTTCAACATGCCCACATGCATGAAATAAAGAACAACTAGAAAAATTGAAAACACAAAAAAACCACTGGGAAAAAAATCAAGGGGAGTGGAACCAGAATGAAGAGGAGTAGAAAGGTAAGAAGTGCCTAGGAACAAAAGAGGAGGGGCCTTGGACTGTTAATCAAGAAGACTGATGAGACAAAATAGGAAGAATAGGAGGTAGAGGTAGAGAAGGAAAAGGAAAACCAGCTACCTATCACAAGTTGTTCAGTCAAAAAACTCTATCCTTCTTTAGTCTGATAAAAATGGTTAGTCTTCTATACTGGAATGTTCATGGTATTGGAAACTTTGACACCTGCCAAACCTTAAAAGAGTACATGTGAATTCATACACCTAAGGTGGTAGGGATCATTGAGCCTCGTATTGGTGCATAGATTTCCATGGATAACATCTAATGTATGGATTTACAAACTCACACTTATCAGAATCTAGGAGATTTACAAGCAAAATCTGACTTTTCTAGATTGAATATCCCAATATGGTGCAAATAATAAACACCCACCAATAGTTCATAACTTGCAGAATATATTAACTCCTTGTTAGTCACGTTGTGTATTCCAATCATCACATCATGGTGAGAACGCTACTTTAGAAGCACTATTCTACTATGGGAAAAAGGTACAATGAACCATGGACTGTCTTAGGTGACTTTAAAAATACCTTATGCCAACTGAGAAGAATGGTGAGAAGACATACAACTACGTGGAGGCCATCCTGTTTAGTAATATATTTCTCAAAATAATTCTTTCAAACCTTAGTTTTTCTATGAAGAAACTCACCTAAAAAATTGGGTTGCTCCAATAAAACCTTGGTAGAGAAATATATAATGACACACACATCATCTACTACCCGAACCTCGTACTCCCACACCTCCCCAAAGTGGAATCTAACCACTTCCCTCTATTGGTTAAATCAACACCCCTATAGGGAAAGGCTCTAAGATTTTAGACAAGAACTTCTTAGAATGACATTGAAGATTTTCCCAGTGTACTAGAGGAGAATCAGAAGGACAACTTTGATTTTAATGAATCCACGCACCTTGATCAAACCAAGATCACCTACTGGGTTTGAGAAATGTAGAGGAAGAAATGACTTAATAAGGATAAGATAATAAGTCACATAGACATTCTCAAGCCGACATGGTGGAACAGTATGATCCTATTACTGACCAACTATGTATACAAATGCAAGCGAAGCTAACTCATATCCTTAAGAGGAGGAGGACTCGAAGCATAGGAGCCATATCAGTTGTCTTGATATTGGCGATATCGACACACTACCATGCTTATGCCAGCCAAAGGAAAATGAGGAACGTGATCACTATGTCGAAAGATATGGAGATAAATTAGGTGTTGGACCCATAAAAACTTATCAAGATTAATATAGTGTACTTAAAAGGCATATTAAAAACTCCAAGTAGATGAAAATTAGTACCACGGACAATATACCAACAAAGTTTCTCAAATCTACAAACTATGAAAAGTTCCTACAAATTTTGGAGAACATGGAACCTTACAAGGCCTAGAGAAGACGTCATCATTGCTCTATTTATACAAAACAACTGGGAGGTCATTGCTGATTTGGTATGGACGACGATCATAAATGCACTAGGGGGTATTGATGTTGATGTGATGATCTGCAATGCTATCATTGTTTTGATTTTAAAATGATCAAAACACGAAACCTGTAGTTAGTTCAGGCATGTATTCCTCAATAACATCAATATAAAAATATGTTCAAAGGTCATGGTTGAACATCTCAAAGAATGGTTGCCCAAGTGGGTTTCTCTAACCCAAAGCAACTTCATCCAAGGTAGGGTGATAACATAGAACATTGTCTTAGTACAAGATATCATACATGAGATGAAAAAATCAACTACAAACTCTTTGGTGATAAAGGTGGACTTGACCTAGGCTTATGATATGATGAGATGGGACTTCAATGTTGATACCATAACCATGCTCAAAATCCCCAACAACATATAAGATTTCAATATGAATTCTATTCCCTGGGATGAGATAACCATAAATTGGAATGGCAAGTACTCTAAACCTTTTAAAGCATCTAGTGGTTTCAGACAAGGTGAGCCCTTTTCCCCCTATCTATTTGTGATTTTCCTGGAAAGGCTAAGTCAGATGATAATGAGAGACCTATGATAATAAAGTGGATGCTTGTAAAAATCCCTAGTAGTAACGTGAACATAACACACTTGGGCTTTGTGGATGACCTAATCTTGTTTGGAAGGCATATCGAGGCAATATAAAATTCTTTTTAAATTGCTTCAGGGACTTTGAAAAGGTCTCAGTACAAGCTAACCCAGTAGATAAAACTCATGTCTTATTCTCTAAAAGTGTATCACAAGAAAGAAGGAAAGAGTTTTGTGACATTAGAGGATTCTTGAAAATAAGTGATCTCTAGAAAAATAGTTGTGTGTGCCAATCATACATTCCAGGTTCACAAAACATACTTATATATGCTGAGATGATCACTCAAAGGATTATTGCATGTCCATCTAGGTGTCTCTCATTAGTAGGACAAGTATATATGTCTAAAAGTACACTGGTGGCCAAATCGACCTATGTCATGAAGACAACTTGTGTCACTTGATCTTTGAGATAGAATATATGGAATGATCCACATGTTCATATGGGTAGGGAGAAACAAAATTAAGACTGACTCAATGTGGTGCATGGAACAAGGTTACCAACAAAAAAATTTCATGGTGGCTTAGGAGTGAAATTGATGTTGGAATGGAACTAGGCGTTGATTCTCAAAAACACCTGAGATACTAGCTTAGGGAGACCAATTCTATGGTTTTAATAAATGTAGAATAAATACAAGAATTATAGAGAAGGAGTTGGAAAAAAAACTTTACTAGACTTGAAAGAGCAATGGTACAAGGGAGGGAGCTCATTGAGAAACACTCTTACATGATTGAGACTAATGAGGAAAACACCAATGTTTGGATGGACTAATGCATACCAGAGGAAGGCATTTTGAGAGAAATCATAGTGAAACCTAATCTTGCAGATTTGATGGACATGAAGGTCAGCTTCTTGGTTAACTTGGCCATAAAGTAGAAAGGCAACTTTCAGAGAAACTAGCTTCCTGATGATACTATTGAATTAATTCTAACCATTAAGCCACCCATCTAGAGCCCCAAAGTCAACGTGTGAGTATTGAAACATATCATGGTATGTTTTCAATCGAATCCATTTATTCTATCATTAAAGAATCTAAAGAGGTTAAACAAGATGGGGAGTGGCAAACAATCAGGGTGCCGGAGTAGATTCTCATGTTCAAATGTTCATGTGGTTGGTGAGTCAAAAAGCCATAATTACCAATGCGACAAAGTTGAAAAGGAAGACGGTAGCAGATAGGATACACACAAGATGTAACTACCATGAGGAGACCATCTTACATGCATTGAGGGATTGTGAAAATGTTAAAACATTAGGTCGTAGATACTCAATTATGTAGACATGGTTAAATTCCAAGGAGAACATCAATTGTTGAATTGGCTAATATGGAACTTGTGAGGGAAGTTAGCCACATGTAGATGTTCTTACTCGCTTGTTAGTATATTTCAAAAGTAAGGAACTAGTGCATTATATCCTAAATTTTGATAAAATTGGACTATATAAATAATTTGATTTCTAAATTCCCCAATGGTAATATTGGTGGAATAGTAATGTTAATCACCGTTGTGGCATGGGTACTTGGGGCACAAGTTAAATAAAAGGAATTCATACATGAGTAAATATAATGGTTTTTGATATGATAAATGAAATAATTTTCAAGTTTCCAAGGGAAAATAAAATAAATGGTGTTTGGGATAATTAAAGGATTAGTTATCTCGCCAAGAGAGGCAACACAAAGTTGATGCACCAAATAACATTATCTCAACTTAGCCTTTGTAAACTTCAAAATAATAATAAGAAGAAATATGATTCTAAAAATTGGGATTAAAGGACATTCTGTAACATAGTGGTAATTGTTCATGAGAAGTCAAATCGAATAAGTTTTGTGTATAAAAGATACCCCAATTAATAAATATGAATTGGGAAAGGTTGTAATGAATTACCATGTGATAATTACTATAAAGGATATACCAAATATTGAGGTAAGAACAATCTATATTTCAAGTAGTGAAGTGCTTTCTAATGGTTTAATATTTAAATCATTCAATGTGCACCATATAAAGATGTGTTTCCTTTTATGGTTGTTGTTTCCAAATCAAGTCTTAATGGGAATACAAAAGTAACTTCTCATACCCTTTGGATTTTTAGAAAGTAAAAGGCAAGAATTTCATAAAGGAATATAGGAGGGATATTTTCCTTCCTAGTAGATGTTGAGTTATTGAATAAAAAGAAACACCTTTTAATGTGTATGGAAAGGGTATTGGGGTATTGATATCAAATGGTACCATGCCACTTTTGGCATCTTTTTGTACGCTAAGGGAACCCAAAACCTCTCTCTCTATCTCTCCCTTTTACTCTCCTTGTGGAAACCATTAAGGATTTTCCTAGAGTGCTTATATAAGAAACCATGGGGGGACATGATTCTCATCCTTCTTGTACGAAGCGTTCCCTACCCTGTTGCTCCTCTTGTTGACTAATGGTGATCTACACCCTGATTCCTAGCATAGACACACATGTGTAGTCTTCCATGATCTCTACATGCATCAATGTGGCCAATGGATGTTGGAGGCCTTTGGACTACACTAGCCGTTGTGGCAGCACCAACACATGAATCTAGAAGGGGAGGAAGGACTGAGATGGTGACATTGGCAGATGGATGTGAGGTGAACATGGTGTGTGGGGTTGATCACTGTGTGGGGTTGATCACTCAGTGACAGGTGGTAGGTCAGTGCCTGAGGTACAAATGATGCTCTACTATGAACTTGGGGAGGGAGGGAAATCATGACTCAGGGTGAGGGAAAGGTGGCGCATTAAGGTGGGTGGTATTTCCGTGATCTTAGACCCATTGCATCGCTGACAACGGTGGGTCTAGTGCCATAACACAATCTGCATGCATTGAGAACTATGGACACGTGAGGAAGGAGGAGGAGCCATTGGTGAAAGGCAATAGGGTGGCAAGTCCAGTGGTAGGCTCCATTGTCTGTGCTGTAGTAGGCGTCGAGCCATCGCACCGTGCGTCGCACATGATAGGGTCCCCTCGCGTGAGGATGTGCGACGTACGGGAAGGAGTCACCCTAGGGTAGGGTTGTGGAGATTTAGAGTCAAAAGACTCATATAACCCTTGACGCACGTTCAAGACAGAAGGGCAAGTAAGTCTTTCTCCTGGACAAATTTTGAAGTGGAAAAGGTATGTTTTTTGATGACGTGGCAATTTCCTATTGGCCAATTAAAGGTTTGACTTTGGATAATGTAATAAATAATTGGTAAATTAGATTGAGACGTGTTATGTATCAAATCTGATCCAAAATATGAGGATAATCTAATAAAATGTTTTAAGAGCCTGATTATGCATCTAATTCCAATTAGTGCAAAGATGGGTTTAAGTGGTCAGTAGGGCATGAAAACCCAAGTTTTGAACATTAACATGTTGAATATGTTAAAAAAGCCTCTTTTGTGTTATTATCTAACATCGTTAAACATAATGGTAACTTAGCCTGATTAGGGTCATGATGATGATATTTAGGGTTTCTAAAATGGATAATCATGTATATGAAGATTAGGGTTAAAGAACATGACTTTCCATGATGTTATTGAATCTAATGGAATTTAATGATCATTATAAAAGGGTATGGTAGAGTTAATAATTGTGTTCACACTTAATATGAACTAGAGTTCCTAAGCCAGTAAACCAAAAAACATGAAATCAGGGTATCAAACATAACCCGAACTAGGACCCGAGTAGGGTGTAATGTGATTAACATGATTAATGTGATGGTAAAATATTTAGGATTTACTTACATGCATATATAAAATGATTTCTTGGATTCATCTTTGTTTATTGGATTGCTAGAATGTAATTGAAGTGTATTATGCATGATAATATGCATGACTCACCATCAAGGTACATGATTACGTCTAAGAATAACCTCCTTAGTTTCACATGGATTTCTCAGAGTATTCTGCATGGATTGGAAATAAATGCTTGTTTTTTTTATTTCCTACAAATTATAATGCCACTATTACTATCACATAAATAAAGAAAGATTATGTGAAGAAAAGGCCATTTATGTTTGAAAATACTTGTTGGAATATATGTTATTATTTACTTGCACATTTTGGGTGCACCCCACATACTGCTATGGAAACATATTAATCGCATATTTGTTTCACATGGTTTTAGGTATAAGTTGATATACATATAAAGAACATGAAGATAAAGCATGGAAGTTTTAAAATGAGGATTTAGACAATTGTTTCTTATCAAAAGTATGATTGTAAGTTCATGTAAGCATTTGGTATTTTGTTAGTTGAAATGAATGAAATTATCTTCTATTTTATATTGTTTGATTAAAATTTGGATCCTTGGGTAACATTTTATAAGTAATGCTTTCATCCTCTTTCCCTTCCTTAATTGGGGGTTGCTGAAAAGTGAGGTTACATTTGGTATGAGAGACCTAGATTTTTCAAATAATATTTAATAGTTTTTAATTTCAAATAATTGTAGAAATATGAGGGAATTATTAGGGAATTTTCTAAAGATGATGGTGTCTAGAAGGGACCACGACCCGGAGGTCAGCAATATTTTCCTCCACAATGCTAGTCGGCTTACAAGGACCCCCGGGCCTATGCATCCTACCTAGCTAAAGTCAAATGATTTTTCCAGAAGTAAAATACCTTTCAATTTTATTCTCATCTTGATTCATCCATTTCTCATCATCTTTCTTAATAAACCATAAAATAAATTTTTGTCCCCATCTCAAGTTAGGATTTTGAGAAGAAGTAGGACTAAGACATTCTTCACCAATTAATGCACATGAAAATGTGAGATAATAAAGTACATGTGGAAATAAAATGTACATGTAATATGGACGTAATGAAAACCTCTAGAGGGGGGGTGAATAGAGTTTTATGATAATTTAAAACAATTTAAACTCAAACAACCAAAGTAAAAGATAAGAAGAGAGACACAGGTGTTTAGAGTGGTTCCACCTTAGCAAATACTAAGGAGTCAGTCCACTACCCGGTTGCTTACCCAACCGGGATTTTGAAAGTATTGAATTTTATTACCTTTTAAGGATGTTACATAAAATTTCAACACTCTCTAAACACCCTTTGGACAGCCTTCACCTAGAAGTAATCTTGCCAACCTTGAAGCAGCCTTCCTTGGAGTAACTTCAAGCTCCCCCTTGAAGTAGCCTCCCTCCCGAAGTAGCTTCCCGTCAAGATAGCCTTCTGAAGTAGTCCAAAGTCCTCCTCTTCACACGAAGAGCTTCACCCTCTTCCTATATGCAGCCTCCTCCCTGGAGTAGCAACGAAGAGTACAAATATTACAAGGAACAAGAAAGAAAATAGGAAAGTACAACTTATCCTTTTAAGCTCAAGGCTTGAATTGCCTATATCAAGCGTATGGATTTTCCTAGCCAAGGTAATAGACTTGTGGATGCTAGGGTTAGGAAAATCTAGCCTATAGGACGAGCTTGAGCTAGATGGAATATGGCCAAGTGATCACAGTGCTCAATTGCTTGTAAAAGATTGCTCAAGAGTGCTTAGAAAGAATTCTCAAGTGTAGCAAGGTAAATTCTAGTGTCCTATAGCTTGTCCTATTTATAGGGATAGCCTAAGTATGCTTAAGGACCTTCTAGATAGTTTCTAGGGGGTTCCAAGTGCTCAATTAGCCGTTAGGAATAGATTGGTCGTTTTTACAACGGCTAATTGCTTTAACTCTGCAGATTCTGTCAGAGACTGTCTCGGTCGACAGATGGTCGACCGAGACACCTACTCGGTCGAGCTTTTCTCGACCGACAGGCTCTCTGAGTGCAACGTTCACTTCCAACTGCCAACTAACTCATTTGCTAAGTCTAACGGCTACTTTAGGTCAATCTCGGTCGATAAGGTTGTCGACCGAGAGTGTCTCGGTCGAGGAGTGTGTCGACCGAGATTGACTCTGTTTCAATCTATCAATTAAGATACTAAGTGTGTGCATGAGTGTGCATAATGTGATCCTATTGGAAGGGATGACTTGTCTAACTATGGTGTGTAGCTCGGGAAGATCCAATGCTTGATTTACATGCAATCTAGGTACTTGTACATTATATAATTGTACAAGTTTTTACAATAGTGATTCCATTGCATGAAAATAAAACTATAAACTTATGATCTCCCTAGTTGCTTCGTCATCCACCATAATCCTGCACACTCAAGTAGCTCGTTAGATAAATAAGAATGAAATGTTTGTCATAATCAAAACAAAGGGATTTTATAGATGTCCATTTAGCCAACACGTAATAATGTTGAAATGGTGATAATATAAAGAAAGATAGTTTTATGGGTTGCAAGGGTAAACTTAGAAGGAACTAGGGTTGAATAAAAAAAACCTTAGTGGGTCAAGGGAATCATAAAACCCTAAGATGTTAGGTGTAGGTTGAGTAGTCCCTACCCCTAACCCTAAAACCTTAATCATACGAAATGAAAATGTTGTGGTGATATAGAACACCATCCATATGAACCTTGAAAGAGGAATATTGAAAATATAGTTAATGAGTTAAGTGACTTTGTGTCCCATACATTTGTGCATGTGGAACGATGCATTAATGAAACAAAAGTAAGAAACATGTGAATAAGGCATTTATGGATGTAACCTGCTCAAACCCTCTTTCGATCTATGTTGAGTTAAAGAGTAGGGGGTGAATAGATTCATCACATGGGGATGATTAGTGATCAAGCCAGAAAGGAAGGACTATGAATGCAACTGAGACCAGATGAGGGAAGGTTGTGAATAATGTCATCATGGGGATGACTTGTGATCAGTCCGGGATAGGAAGATCACCAATATGACCAAGCCTGGATAAGAATGTCATTATGAAGCCAGGCTTGGAAAGGACGACCACTACATGCAACCAAGACTGAGTAGGGGAAGCTTGTGAAATGTCCACACAAGGAGGACCAAAAGCCTTGATAGAGGGTTCCCCATAAAGAGGCTCATCTAAGAGAGAGCACACCATTGAGAAAAGAGGATAAGGATGGTGAGGTTACATAAGGAATGCTTATTTAGGTTGCATAAACAGATGATATTTTTAAACCCTTAGTTCAACTTTTAGGGCTAGTGTGCCAACCTAGGGTGGGTCAACCCAAGAGCGGGAAAAGGACCTATGGGGGAGTCAAAACCCTAGACATATAGGGATGGGTTGTGGCTAGAGAGCCTAACTCCTCCAAAGAGCCATGAAGTCACCCTAGATTAGGACCTTCCTTACAAGGGTGAGTTGACCAATAAGGTTAAATATTGAGGTAACCATGAACGTAAACTAGTATAAAAGATTAAAGCACATATATTGAGTATGATTCTGTGAACCCAAGTATGGCATCTCTGAGGAACTTGAGGAAAAGTTACTACAGAAGTGACTAACCATATGAGATTGAGTCTGGAAAAGAAATGTTGCCATGAGTCCAATGAGAGGACATATAGTGCACAATGAGAATTATAATAGATGGAGGAAACCTGTCTAAAGAATTATGCATGAAAATAACGTGCTACAAATGAACCCTTGGGAAGGATAGAGTCTAAAGTCCATCCTAAGGTCAAGTGGGGAGTATTAAAGGTACATGGACAAATGGGATTAGGAGTTGAATGTTCCCTAATACACGAGACCATCTAGTTAAGAGGTAACAACTACATTTTCCCAAGGCCCATGGCTTAGGAGATTAGACACCTTCATGATGTTCATGTGGCTAATGAGAGAATGTGAGAGGCACTCCCGAGATGCTTAAGGATGAGATCACTCCAAGAGTACCTACACCCTTAGAGACCTCAAGGAAGTGGCAAAAGCTCATAATACATGAGATGTAGATATAAAAGGTACAAGAATTCATGTAATAATGAAAGGAATTGTGTACCAACTCAAGAGTGAGAAAGAACTTGACTTCATGAAATAGAATAATTTTGGGAATTAAAGAGCATGTATAGTTAAAGTTATGCTGAGAATGATTCCACCTAAAATATGAAATTTTAAGATGATGTGTACACATCATATATACTCTTAGAATGAGATGAACATTGTATTTGGGCTGCAGACAAGTGCTTATTTCATCTCATTATGAGGGAGAGATATTAGGTGGACACATGATTATTCTTAAAATTCACATATGAGCATGAATATCTTAAGTTGAATTTAATGACATGGTCTTGGGCTTGAGTTTTTACCTCACCCTTATGTGAAAATAAACTAAAAATAGGTTGGAAACCTAGGTGAAATGTTGTCACCAAATGAAATTCAAATCAAACATGAAAATTGTAATAACCAAGAGATAGTATCATGAAAATAGTAAGGATGTGAGTTAAAGTACCAATCTTAGTGGAATTTGCATAACAATAAAAGATGTGAAGGGTATATAAGTAGGGTTGATAATGATTACACTTGAAGCTGAAATGAGTTATGATTCACCTTAAAGATTACAAGATGTAAATTTTAGGGACAAAAATCCTTTTAAGGAGGGGTGAATGTTATATCCTCAATTCTAATATATTTGGACTATATAATTGAATTGATTTATAAACTCTCCAATGAAATTATTGGTAGAATACTAATATTAATCACCATTGTGGCATGGGTACTTGTGGTGCAAGTATTTTTTTGGTCGGTCAAAAACTCTGTTGTTTTTTTTTCATTTTTTGTTTAAATGTACAGTGCTTGTTAGTTCCCAAATGAGAACCAACTAAAAAGCAGAACCTATCTTTACATCTGAAATGATATCTAGAAGGAGAAAATAGAAAGAATGTCAGATCTATAAAAAAAATCAAAATAGTCATGAAGCCTAGATAAAAGCCCAGCTGATAAGCCTCAACCGTACTAGAGGATTGAAGCTTTAGAGGAAGCTCTAACAAGAAAAAGCATTGTAGCAACCAAATTCAGACCAAGAAAAGAAATGAAGGACCATCAACTCTACCATCACTCCAAGAGTGAGAGGGGAGCCACAAACAAGCCTTTTCATAGAAACCAAGCCTACAACCAGCCATCATCAGACCACCAGAAAAGGAGAACCAGCAAACTCGACCATCACTCCATGAGTGAGAGGGGAACATCAAGCAGAATCCCAGAATAACAACTAATCTCATCGACCACTACTCTAACAAGGAGTAGAGACCATTGAGTCCAAAACCATCCTCTACCTCAACTAAGAGAAATTAATGAGAGGGGAGTGTCAACACCCAACTTAATGGGGACTCAACCATCACTAGAACCACATCCAAAGACAACATGAGAAAGACAGCCACAGGCACCATCTTGAACATGGTGTTGTCTCTGTCTAACACCATACCAAGGATGCCATACCAAAATCCAGCCAACAGAAGACCAGTGAAGAAGGAGAACCCCAACAACCTCAAACATCACTCCACGAGTGAGTGGGAGGGGAACAACAAACCCATGCAATGGGAGAAAATGTTGATACACCCAACATCAAACTTACTACAGTCTGCAAAGGACCGGAAGCTATTAAGAATAACACCAACAGGAGACACCTTGTAACAACCATCTTCAACCCAAAGAAAAAGAAAACTAGTAAAATCAACCATCATTCCAAGAGAGAGGGGAGCATCTAGAAAAAAGAACACAGATCCAACAAGTTCCATCCATCTCTCAAATTAGAGAAGACAAAAAGGCTCCAGGCTCTCCAGCATCAGAACTAAAGTAGATACATGCTCAACCATCACTCCACGAATGAGATGGGAGCACCAAAACAAAAAAAACACTACTACCAAAAGATATCAACCAATTCTTACCAAAGATGAAACGAAAAAGACTTCTGTATCTTTAGTATAGAGAAATAATTACCAAAGGATCAAAAACCCAAAGAATAACTAGTCATAAGCCCACAACTCTATCTACAGCCAAGTAACCAAAAAATGAAACTAGCCACAGCCAAGATAACACCACCTATGCATAACAGAAACTCCACTAAAGGAGCAAATCGGTCAAATTCAGACCGAAGAAAGGAAGAGGAGACCCAACAGACTCAACCATCAAACAAATTGTAAGAGGGGAGCATAAAGCTATCCAAAACCAACACAACCTCAAGCAGAGAGAAACTAGTGAGAGGGGAGCGTCGACACACAACTATGGGGACTCAACCATCACTAGAGCCGCATCCAAGGAGAAACTAAAAAAGATAACCACTTAACACCTTCTCAATCTTAGATACTACCATCAAACAAGGATGATTCCTCAATACCAAGGCCATACATCAGAGAAACAAGGAGACCTTCCCACCAAGAGAGCCAAACCAAAAACCAGCCAACTTCAAACGAAAGAGAGAGAGAAGAAACCCAGCAGACTCAACCATCACTCCACAAGTGAGAGGGGAGCATCGAGCTTCTCAAACAACAATAGCCTTCAGACCAACAAACAAAGATAGTCATTATCCAGGAAAAACATGTGCATCATATAAGATAGAAAAATCATCAAAAATAATCTTCCATAGAGTGGACGAGTTCTTTTAAACATTTTTATGAACTATGTTGTTCCCCTTAAGCCAAATGTGGTAAAGGATAAGAGGTGCAATGAACCCTACTTTATCATTTCTCTTCGACACTAAATCTTCCCAGTTAGTAGGCACCTTATCTAAGAGGTTGTGATTGAGGGAAAAGTTCCAATTATCTTTAGTAAAGCTGCAGTTAAAGCAAATATGTAAAAAATCCTCATACCCTTTCATACAAAGGAAACATATAGAAGCAATAGGAATCCTCCTCCTTCTCATGTAATCAGAAGTAGGAATTTTGTTATGGATAGTTTTTCAAACATGAATCTTGCTATTAACATGACATTTGCAATTCTAGAGCCATTTGAATCTATCATCCTCTTCCTTTTTATGTCTAATACATTCCCAAATGATTTTCAAAGAACTGTCTTTCTGCCCTTTGAATAAACATTAATCCTCCTCTGAACTATGGATGACAACATCGTCCAGGATATTAAGGATTATATTAGAGCACCGAGAATTTCTGATGGACCAACTTCCATCTTTAATAATAGTATTGAGAGTAGCCTCCATGGGAATCCCAGCTCTTATACTAATATTTTTATCAACAACATCATAGAAAAAATTCCCATTAAGCCACGGATCATTCTAGATCTTGATGTTGTGCCTAGAGACTATGTCCATGCTAAAATAATTTCTTAGTATGGGAGAACATCTAACAATAGAATTAAACATCCACGAATGATTTGGAGAGAGTTCACTACTCCAGAAGGTGTCATTCTTGAAAAACTTTTCACCAATCCATTTGACCCATAGGCTGTCTTTTTTTTCTTTCTAGCTATATCCCAAGCATTTTGAATTAGACAAGCCTCTGCAACTTCTTTCCTCTTTCTTATCCCCAAACCGCCTTCAACTTTAGGCAAAAAGACAATTCCGCTTAATCAGGTGGAGATTCCTTTTATTTTCAAAATGTCCCCAAAGGAAATCCCTGCATATTCTGTCGATCTCCTCCAAAGTGGAACTTAGTATGGGGAAAGACATGACCCAATAAATATGCATAGAGGACAAAGTAGATTTGATCAATTCATCTTTGCTAGCCATGGATAAAATCTTAGATTTTCAACATTCTAGTCTTTTCTTGATTCTATCAATAAGTTTATCACAATGCTTCTTTCTAATCTTACCTAAAAATAGAGGAATACCAAGGTACTTTGTTTCATCAATATCATCTATTCTCATCCCCAAACTATTAGAGATATCATCAGCCATCTTGGAACCACCCACAAAAACCATGCTCTTCTCATTATTGACCTTGAGGCCAGACATGTTACCAAACTTATCTAAGACCTTCTTAATGATAATAGCATTAGAAATCATCATAAAAAAGAATATGAGAACAATGACAACTTTTAGAGACAAAAACAAGAATGATTTCTTTCTTTTCAACGCAATCTTTAAAAAGTTCAGTGAGACCTTGCATGGCAATAACGAATAAATAAGGGGCTATCAGATCTCCTTGCCTGACTCCATTAGAAGGATAAATGTATTTAGATGGTTCTCCATTAACCAACACTTGGTAATATGTAGAATAAAAAATAGCTTCAATCCAACATATCCATTTAGTAGAGAATCCCATCCTATAGAGAATAGAGAAAAGGTATCTCCATCTTACTGAATCGTAGGCTTTGGAGATATTAGCTTGGTTAAAAAGATTATCACAGTTCTTCTTTTTGAAATCACTAAGTATCTCATTAGCAATAAGAATAACATCCTTGATACTCATGCCTCTAACGAAGGCACATTGGTTAATGTCAATAATACTAGGGAGTACTACCTGCAATATGTGAGCCAAAATCTTCAACAAGATCTTGTAGTAGACATTACAGAGAGCTATAGGATGCCAATTGCTGATAAGATTGGAATCATTTCCTTTGGGTAAAATAATGATAAAAGTCATGTTTGCTTCCTTCATAAGTCTACCATTTTTAAAAAAATTAGTGATAGCATTGAACAGATTGTCTCCAATCACTTTCCAAGCATATTTATAAAAAAACCATTAAACGCATACGTGCCAAGACACTATCTTCATTCAGTCCATTCACAATGTCATCAACATCCAGTCTTGTGACATTCTTGATGAGAAGATCATTCTGAGCTTGATTAACACGTGGTCCATCCCAAACCCCACGCCAAACACTACCTTTGTCATGCTTACATAATAGGAAATTATAGAACTTGGGAATATAATCTTTAATTAGATTTTGATCTCTCATGATGAAGTCATTGATAGTGAGTGTATTAATAGAGTTTCTAACCCTCCTAGATCTTAGGGAGGAGTAAAAGAAATTTGTATTAGAATTACCCTCTTTGAGCCATTGCACCCTTGACTTTTGCCTCATGAAGCCTTCTTCAATAACATCATCTCTCTTAGCATCTTTACTTTTCAAATTCACAATACTTCTCAATAGAGGGTCACTAGGATTCAGATCCGCTTCTTTTTGAGATAACAAAGAAAATTCATTAGCAGCAAGGGAAGTGGTCAAGATGTTACCAAATTAGGTCTTATTCTAATTCTTTAATTTCAGCTTGAGATTCTCCCATTTTCTGTAAAGCTTGAAAGTAGCAAAGCCATCTACCTCTAAGTTCCATGCATCCCATAAGATCTCATCAAAGTCACCATGTTTTATCAACCCATTGATGAATCTAAAGGGAGTTTTGAGCTTTCTCTGCTCACCCAGGATAAGATAGATCCTTCGATGGTCACTGATAATATTAGACAAACTTTCCCCATGAAAATGATTGAAGTTAGATTGAAACAGATCGTTATAGAGGATTTTATCAATTTTGGTGGCAATGAATCTTTCTCCTTCTTGTTTATTCTACCAAGTGAAGTAATGACCATTGATATCTAACTCAAACAACCCGTTATCTAGCACAAAATCATTGAAATATACTATGGATTTAGTAGATGGGGAAAGAATACCAATCTTTTCCTCAACTTTTCTCACAGCGTTGAAGTCACCCATAATGATCCAGGGCTCAGCGACTCTATTTGCAAAATTGGAAATATTATCCCATAGACTAACTCTATCATGATCATCGTTATGACCATAAACAACAAATATGACAAGGCATATACCACCTTTCTCAACATTAAGGTGAATGATCTAATCACATTCCTCAATAAACTGAACATTGCATTGATTATCCTTCCAGAGAACAATGACTCTGCCAAGCACACGAGACTTAAGATTTGAATCCCAATTATAATCTTCAAAATATCTACACATGAATCTATCAGCTTTCTTACTCCTAATCTTAGTTTCTAAAAGAATCACAATATCACAACTCGCCTTCCTCACCTCCTCTTGAACGTCAATGATTTTATTAGTTATTCCTTTGACGTTCAAAGAGGTAACAGAGAGAGAGAGATAGTCATTTGGAAACTGGGGCTGTTGAACCGACAGCCTCAGTGCTAGAAGAGTTTAAGACCAGATCTCGATGAATAGGAGAGTAATCACCATTGTTGAGCTTAGTTTGATACTTGGACTAAACTGGGGCTGTTGAACTGACAGCCTCAATGCTAGAAGAGTTTAAGACCAGATCTCCATGAATAGGAGAGTAATCGCCATTGTTGAGCTTAGTTTGATACTTGGATTGTTCCTTCTACCATTTATCCTTCATGACATTTCTGACAGAATTAGATGACCCTTGGGAGCTAGCATCATAATCTGGTGTTTTGTGATTAATAGAAGGATTTGGAATAGGGGAATACAGAGTACCTATTCCATTTTCACCCACCAAAAATCCTTCATTCACCTCACTCGATAGAACCGGATCATTAGTAGGTGGGGTCTCTTTCATCAGGTCAATTCTTTTTTGGATTATCTCTTCAACATCCTGAATTTCTTCAATTATGTATAGACCCTCATCTTCAAGACTTCCAGGTGGAATATATTCTTGGTTACTAGGTCCCTTAGTCTTTTTGACTTCCCATACCTTCTTCATAGGTCCCTTTGTCGAGATAGAAACCTTGATGTTTGCCTTAAGCTCACAGTCATCATGACTGAATAAACCACAAGTTTTACATTTATAAGGAACCCAATCATAGATTAGATGTATCTCCTATTCCTCACCTTCTTCATTAGCCAAAATGATAGAGTCCAGAAAAGCAACATCTGACTTCATGATCACATGAATTTGTGCAATCTCAATACATCTACATGAGTGAGTATTCTCGTCCATCCTAACAGGAGTCCCAATGCAGGATCCTATCCTTTCAAACATACTAACATCCTAGAGCTCCAAGTGGAGGATACTGACATTGACCCAACCCGGAATATCTTCAAGAGCCTCTTTGTTCAGTTTATCGCCAATTTTCCATTTCCTTAGAATCACATGCCTGTTCATGACGAACCATTCCCCTTTCAATGCAGCATCCAAATCTCTTTGATCTGAAAACTTTATCAGGTAGAGACTGTTCCCCCTGTCAAAATCTGAAATAAACTGTATGTGCCCCAGATCTCGTCAAAATAATTTGCCAACGTTGGAATATGAGGCCAGAAATCGACTACATACCCCATAAGGCATCTATTCCACTTTTTAGCATTCTCCTCAGCCTCTTTTTTGGGATAGAAGATCTTTCCGTCTCTTATAGAAAGATTTGTTGGCTTAAACAACCCCTGGTTCCCTTGATTCATCGAAATTAATGTTTCCCACTTTGTCAGAGTACTGTTCATCACTCGATTTGGATCTGCAATAGTCAGATGAGCATTTTGGTCTATCATAGATCTAACTACTCCACCGCGGTCTCTGGTCTTGACATCGTGACACCATGTCACTGCCGTCATCTTTCCAATCGCCCTATCACACGGAGCGGATGGGAGAGGAGCCATTTGACTGATACTATTCATGTGGTGCAAGTTAAATAAAAGGAATTCATACATGAGTAAATAATAATGTCTTTTGATATGATAAATGAAATAGTTGTCAAGTTTCAAAGGGAAAATAAAGTATATAGGGTTTTGGATAATTAAAGGATTAGTTATCTCTCTAGGAGAGGCAACACAATGTTGATTCACCACATAACTTTATCTCGACTTAACCTTTGTAAACATGAAAATAATAATGATAAGAAAGAGGATTCTAAAAATTGGGATTAAAGGACATTCCATAACATAGTGGAAATTGTTTATGGGAAATCTAAAGGAATAAGTTTTGTGTATAAAAGACATCCCAATTAATAGCTACGAATTGGGAAAGGTTATAATGAATTACCATGGAATAATTACTTTAAAGGATATACCAAAGAGAGAAGTAACATCAGTCAAATATTTCAAGTAATAAAGTGCTTCCTAATGGTTTAAGAATTAAATCATTCAATGTGCACCATATAGAGATGTGTTTCCTTTTATGTCTTTTGTTTCCAAATCAAGTCTTAATGGGAATATAGGAGTACCGTCTCGTACCCTTTGGATATGTAGAAAGTAAAAGGCAAGAGTTTTATAAAGGAATAAAGAGGGATATTTTCCTTCCTAGTAGATGTTGAGTTATTGAATAAAAGAAATACCTTTTAATGTGTATGGAAAGGGTAATGGGGTATTGATATCAAACAATTCCATGTCATTTTTGACATCTTCTCTTATGCCATTGTAGGAAACCCATATACACTATCTCTCCCTTTTACTCTCCTTGTGGAAACCATTTAGGGTTTTCCTAGAGTGCTTATATAACAAACCACGGGGGAACACGATTCTCATCATTCTTGTATGAAGAGTTACCTACCCCACTGCTCCTCTTATTGACTTGTGGTGATCTATGCCCTGATTCCTAACATAGACACACATGCACATTCTTCCCCAATATCTACATGCATCACTGTGACCAGTGGCTGTCAAAGGTCGTTGGACTACTCCGACAGTTGTGGCAGCACCAACACATGAATCAAGATGGGAAGGAAGGACTGAGATCCCAACATTGGAAGATGGATGTGAGGAGAACATTGTGTGTGGGGTTGATCACTCAGCGGTAAGAGGCATGTCGCACCCACATCCCACGATTACCACTAATCATTAAATAAGGGCATAAGTTTTATGATTATACTTAATAAAAAGTTCACTCCCTTACTTTTGTTCTTCCTTTATTTCATTTCAAACTCTTTGTTTTCTCGCATCCAAGCACATAAACAAACATTACAAGAGAATTAAATCTTGATCACTCTAACATGATCTCCACATTAAAGATACACATCCATAAATTCATTTTGTTTCTCACACTTTCATGTACATACAATATGATAACCAGATATATTCTCTCTTATTAAGGAAACAAAGATACAAAACATCATTTACAACTCTCTCACATTTATACAAGGACCTAGAGTGATAGGGACCGACTGAACTTAACTAATATCATACTTAACTCATGTGGTAGATCTACTCTGATGCTTTGACCTTCTTCAATTCCACGTGGTTTCCCTTAAAATTGTGAGTAGAGGGGTGAGCCTACTCGCACAGTGAATGAGTACTTCAAAGAAACAATCTAAAGCACTGATATAATTACAAATATACTTTTGAGCAACGGATATCAATTATAACAACAATAAGCTTTAAAGAAACTACTCATTCCCAAACATAAATATGGCACAATACTCTAGACATCTACAAGAGTGAATCAATATATGAACATGCTTGATTGATCATAAAGAAAACTAATAATTCAGAAACATACAAATAATAATTAATAACTGCACACACTTGTTTAACCTCTCATTCATCTTATTATGCCCTGAACCCACATGATGTGTACCACAACATGTGAAAGAATCGCAACAAGCTATGATCTCACTGTACAAGGCTTAGAAGCATGCCCGTGTTCCTAAGCTTATCTCTTCAGTCAGACCCTGTTTGGTGCGGGCCTTAGCACGTCTGCCTCTCAGCGGCTAATGGGAGCGGCCAGATATCTTAGACTCCACCTCTAAACCTGGGTACTCAGGCAATGAGTCAAATCCCTCAGGCCTATTGTGCATCAGTGGACCTACTGACCACTAATCACTCAACATGTAACATAGGTACCACCAGCATCCCCAGTTGGTGTTGGGTACCACACAACTGTAAGGAGTCTTCCCTACTGGTCAAGACCCCCACACCCTACCGGTGTGCTCCGGATTACCTCGATCTGGACTACCTCCAGTCAAGAAACCATTTCCTCCTCACATTATAGGCCTCATCCTGTGAGGATTCTACAGTGTTTAGGGCATCTACATGTCTAATTTACTCTTTAACTTCACAATTCAATCATCACATCAACATATCTTTATTCGTGTTTGTAAACCATTCATTTCATAAACCATCTGATAACATTTACAACAACTGAAATGTTAAGCATCACCACATCTCAAACTGAGAAACATTGTTATCACAATATTTGTTTCACTGAACACCCTATCATTAGGGTTTCATTTACCTCATTCACTTATCACATAACTCACATAAGGATTGAATGCATCATAACATCATTCAATAAGAATTGCTCTTAGCAGTTCACATTTAATCAAATGAAATGCAAAATCTTATCTGACATATATGCAATACACATACCAATAAAACAATCATTCATAAGTAGGAAGATTCAACTAGGCAAACTTCTTTACTCAATTATACAACAATTTCAGTCATAGCTGAAAATCCTACTTTTTAGTATAATCATGTAACCTCTACAATTAATTTAAGAATTCTCATTTAGATGGATTGAGATCATTTCTAATGTGATTTCATAATCTGAAATTCATCACAACAGAGGAATAATCCATATCATATCATCTTGCAAAAGCTAGATCAAAAAGGCAACTTAGGGTTTGTACTCGCACACTAAACAATTGAAGATTATTGGTAATTTAACTCATTTTTGTGCAATTTACTATTTAAAAGAAGTACCCACTCACCCTAAGGTGTGAAAACACCTTAAAACCATAGCCCATCTCTGAAACTCTTGAATCCATATCAAAACTCTAGAAAAATCCATGGTTTCTTCTTCCTTTTAGCCCAAAAGAAGGCTGATGTAGGTAGAAGTCGAAGATCAAGGGTTCCAAGTAAGGGGAAATAAGGAGGAGGATGAATAGATGGTTAAAACTACTTACCAAATCGAATCTATAACAACGCTTTGGGATTTACGTTGTTTTTCATGTTCTTCTCCAACAATTTTCCCAGAAATCGCCTTCTAATTCATCCTCTCATTGAGCAAGATGTTTGGGATGATAGAGGATTGAATCGCGGTTCTAACACACTTTGTTTTGTTGAAAACGGATAAGTATAGCTCGAGATAAGATCGTTTTACGATTTGCTATCTTGGGCGGCGTCAGTTGTGGTCACAGTGTCGACACAGCGTCATGGGTCACGGTGTCGATGTAGCATTGTGGGTCGCGGTGTAGACCGCGGTCGTAGTGTCGATGCAGCGTCAGTCGTAGTGTCGACCACAGTTGCGGTGCTCTGTATATGTTTACTAAAAAGGGCATAATTCTCTCATTTTAACTCCGATTTGGTTCATTATTTTTTTGTTGGATTCATAATTGAATTCTCTAGAATACCACAATATTAATTTGACAAAAATTATCAGAATAAAAATCATTTATTAATTATTTCCTCCAATGTCATTAACTCTCTTCTTGCATACATGTATGGGTTAATGCTATATTAACTCCAACTCGGATCTTTATAGTATTCTTAAGTCATGATAAAGTATTTAATGTTACCAAAGTTAAGACAAAGTACAAAATAGAATATTACTAACATGAGTATGTTAAATATTATGATTATCTTAAAACTCTAAGATTACCAACAAAGCTAGGAACGGGTTGTAACAATTCTCCCCCTCGCATAAAAATTTCGTCTCAAAATTTCTAAAAGAGGAAAAGATACTTGTTAGACATATCCAATTCTACTTTACAAATTACTTCTTCTATACATGATTCCTTTGAAGAACCTTTACTAGGGGTATCTCTCTCCCTTTAAGCTTTCAAATACTATGGTCTAGGATTTTATTTTTCAACATTGAGTCATTTGTTCCTCTTCAAATCACAACTTTTAAAAGATGTAAAACATGTGAAACATAATTTCTCATCTCATCATCATAAGGTACTATTCACTTTCCATTCATGAGACCACACTAGTCATCATACTATCAAAAAATATAAATCCTTTTTACAATATCACAGGTTATCAACCCTTATCAACACAAGAGGATTACACCTCATTCAGGCCTCAACCATGCCCAAAGGTCATTAAGACCATCATACTATTCCCTGCAATATCATCATTATCTTTCCATGCCCTATAACAAGGCTCGACAACATCACTTACATATAATACACCAGATCAACACAATATTGCATTAATGAGCTAGGAGATATTCATAAACAACCATATCAGGGTTATATTAACATTAAGAACATTTCTTTATTACATCTACATGCAATGAAAATAGATATGATTAACCCTCATCCTATTCATAATGCACATGTTTATCATAAGAAAGTATCAACCATGCGGCTATGATAACCACCAATTAACATATTAAGGAGGTTATTCCACCATCATTCCATCAGATAAGAATGCTAAACATGAATACTCATCTTTATCTATTTGTATTAGAGTTAGATTCAACAAGATAAAATATACTAATGTTACTAATCAACACTTATACCCAAACCCTTACTCACGGCATCCCCATTGGATCATGGATGCATAAGGTGAAGCATCAACATCACATTCCATACTATTCTCAAGTATGAACCCACACATAAATCAAGGTGTAACCATCGGGTTATAGCATACTAGGGTTTCAACAATAGTAATTGAGTACTCCATGATTGTATTAGTCATTCAAGGACTATTCATACCCTATTACCATCACTTAGTTATATTAAAGCTGGGTATAACAAGCTACACCTCATTAGGGTTACATATCAATACAATATGGTTATCATCCCTTCTATACATATAAGTGAATAGGTACGACTACCTTATTCATGGTAACCCTCCATTTGTTCCATCATCATTCAACCCATATCACCATACCACAATTGTACAATGCTAAGATGGATTACTGATACGGATGACTACAACTATCAGACACCTTTAATTAACATATTTCTTGCACATGTACACTGAAATCATACGTAGAACCAATTTACATCACTCATTATACCTTTAACAAATTACACTTCTAAAAACAAATTCACGTATTACTGAAAGCCATTGTTTTCTCTTATCTCCTCATTCATTACTACTTACTTCTTGTTACTTATCCTTCTCATTTTGATCATATAGAATAAACATCCCTAAAATTGAAACATACAAGGTAAGAAAAGATTATTCATCATTCATGATATCACGACAAGAATTTGTTTTAGATTACACTTTTCTCATCTTGCACTTCTCCTTTTGTTCAAAACACACTTGTTACATTTCAAATTTATTTCTTACCCTTTTCTCTGAATCATTTCCATATTGTTTATCTACCTTTCGGATTAGCTACCTTTAAACCCTGGATTACTATCAGTGCTAGTTTACTTCTCATAGTGCAAATCTCATGATCTTATTTTATCGATATGCTAGTATTCAAGGTTAAATCACTAGTGACATCCCTTGAACTACTACAACTCTAAACATTCTAGGGTTTGGTCCTTATCATTAGCATGACGTTATTTTCATGTGACTTTGCTCCCTTAATTTGAAATTCAAACTTTGGATCTCACAAGTTTTACTTAGGTCTTTCTTATCTTATCTATTGAATTTTATTTATCTTACTTGACCATTCAGATAGATTACATTCTCAATTTACCCTTCTAGGGTTTCCTCATCATATTTTGTGTCATTATTACATTCACTAGATGTCTCTCCCATGGTGGTTATGCATCATATAAGATTCATTTTCTTATCACTTCATTCCCACATTGCTCTCATTAAGTAATATATGAAAGAGAAGATAATTTTGAGACTTAGAATTCTTATCTTTAAACATTCCCTTAATATATTTCTCATATGTAGGTTTAGTTAGTTATCAACAAGGATACTTGACAAACTAGCACTTTCTTGAATCTCCTAACCTCTTTCTTTTATAATCTATATCACCCCATCATGTTTTAAACCCGTCCTTACATTCCATAATCCTCTTACCATATACTACTTTTCCACCTATCATCTTTAACTTCTACTTTTCTCTTATGATCATGTTACTTATTCATGTATATGATCATGTATGCCATGTTGCATATATTTCTTTTTTATCCTTCTACTATTGTGAAGTTGAAATTTCTAAATCAAGATTCTCTCTACTAGTTTCACCTCATGTTTAATACATCACATATCCTTTATTTTAAATCAAATGGATCATGCATGGATCAAACTTAGTTTCTCTTTCAATCAAGTTTTTCCTTCCTGAATATAGTCTACCTTTGTATGACTTATTCATTTGTTAAGCTACACTTTTTTTCTTCTTTTAGAAACTAGTTTGTTGTTCTATAGAGACTTGGAATCCAAAGGTAGTAAGGATGAATGTATTATACTTCATAATAAAGGTATACATTCCATGCTCTCAATTATATCATAACCCTCATTCCTTAATCAAGCTCATCATTTCTAACATTTCTCTTTGTTTCAACTAAGTTTGTTATTCTAGTCTTACGATTTACCTGTTCATCTAATTATCTTTTCTTTAACTCTTCGGAAGACTCTTCACTTCCTTGTACTTATCGCATACTTAACTCTTTTCTTCTATTTTCCCTTTGATTTGGAGTACATAAAAGCATTGTACTCGATTATATGATCCATTCCTCATGATTGATTCTTACTATCTTGGTCCTTACATACTTTTCTAATATCTTTTCTATATTTCATATTTAGAGTTCATATAATACTAATCATTAAACTTAATACGAACCTAATGTTGTGTTCCTTTATTTCCAATTAAGGGTTTCTCATATGAGGCCCCAACGTTGGATCTCAGATATCAGTTCCAATTGATTCTTAGCTATTATAATCTTTCTTATATGTTTCAGCATCTTAGTGTATGTACATTCTCACTATGATGTGGGTCTAATGTATCCAGAGTCTATTCTTATTATATTTTCAATATGAGTCATTAGATCCCAGTAACACACCCTACCAGCCGGACCAGGCCGAACCTACAGTCCTGAAGCCAAGAGCTACTAAGGATTAACCAGCTCCTATTTATCTCAAACATGTGGAAAGAATATCCACTTAGGGAAAACTCATTTAAACATAACTTCTGGTCTACTTGATACAAAGAATATAAACAATAATTGAATCACTTCATGATACACAACAATATAAAAGAACCATATATATTCTACAAACTGATAATATGAATTCATATATATAAGGACAATTCTATTGATCTCCAATCAAAGAAGCAATATAAAGCAAGATTTGTATCACATTCTATTCTTATGATCAATCAATTCATTTCTTTCTAGTTTTCTAACCCTAAGATTTCTAGGGTTTCTCTCTAGCCCATCCTTCATCTACATACCTGTCCAGGGCATCTAGAGAAGAATAGACAGAGTAGCTTGATATTAGTCAACTTAAGTACTCAGATACTGGGCCAAGATATCTAAATACTCAAACCTCCTAGACTTGTTCACACATCACCTCTAAACTACCACACTTATAACTCTAACTATCTATCATACTGGTCCCTAACAACTCAGCCTAAGCTTTGATACTAAAAGATGTCACACCCACATCCCAAGATTACCACTAAACATGAGATTAGGGAATAAGTTTAAAAATTATACTTAATACAAAGTTAACTCCCTTACTTTTTTTTCTTCCTTTATTTCATTTCAAACTCGTCATTTTCTCTCATCCAAATACATAAACAAACTTTACAAGAGAATTAAATCTTGATCGCCCTAATACGATCTCCACATTAAAGATACACATCCATACATTCATTATGTTTCTCACACTTTCATGTACATACAATATGATAACCAGATACATTCTCTCTTATTAAGGAAACAAAGACAGAAAATATCATTTACAACTCTCTCACATGTATATAAGGACCCAGAGTGATAGGGACCGACTGAACTTAACTAATCTCATACTTAACTCATGTGGTAAATCTACTCTGATGCTTTGACCTTCTTCAAGTCCACGTGGTTTCCCTAAAAATTGTGAGTAGAGGGGTGAGCCTACTAGCTCAGTGAATGAGTACTTCAAAGAACATTATAAAGCACTGATATAATTACAAATATACTTTTGAGCAATTGATGTCAATTATAACAGCAGTAAGCTTTAAAGAGACTAATCATTCCCAAACATAAACAGGGCACAATACTCTAGACATCTACAATAGTGAATCAATATATGAACATGCTTAATTGATCATAAAGAGAACTAATAATTCAGGAACATACAAAGAATAATTGAATAACTGCACACACTTGTTTAACTTCTCATTCATCTTATTATGCCCTGAACCCACTTGAGGTGTACCACAACATGTGAAAGAATCACAACAAGCTACGATCTCACTTTACAAGGCTTAAAAGCATGTCTGGGTTCCTAATCCTATCTCTTGAGTAAGACCCCGTCTGCAGTGGGCCTCAACACATCTACCTCTCAATGGCTAATGGGAGTGGTCGGATATCTCAGACTCCACCTCTCAAACTGGATGCTCAGGCGGCGAGTCAAAGCCCTCAGGCTTATTGTGCATGAGTGGACCTACTGACCACTGATCACTCAACATGTAACACATGTACCACCAATATCCCTGGTTGGTTTTGGGTACCATACAACTATAAGGAGTCTGCCCTACTATCCAAGACCATGACACCCTACTGGTGCACTCCGGCTTGCCTCGATCTGGACTACCTCCAATCGGGAAATCATTTCCTCCTCACAACGCATGCCTCATCCTTTGAGGATTCTATAGTGTTCAAGGCATCTACATGTCTAATTCACTCTTTAAATTCACAATTCAATCATCACATCAAAATATCTTTGTTTTGCTTTGTAAACCATTCATTTTATAAACCATCTGATAACATTTACAATAACAGAACTGTTAAGCATCACCACATCTCAAACTGAGAAACATTAATATCACGATACTTGTTTCACTAAACACCCTATCATTAGGGTTTCATTTACCTCATTCACTTATCATAGAACTCGCATAAGGATTGAATACATCATAACATCATTCAATAAGAATTGCTCTCAACAATTCACATATAATCGAATGAAATGCAAAATCTTATCTGGCATATATTTAATACACATACCAATAAAACAATCATTCGTCGGCTGGAAGATTCTACTAGGTAAACATCTTTACTCAATTATACAACAATTTCAGTCATAACTGAAAATCCTACTTTTCATTATAATCATGTAACCACTACAATTAATTTAAGAATTCTCATTTAGATGGATTGTGATAATTTCTAATGTGATTTCATAATCCAAAATTCATCACAGTAGAGGAATAATCCATATCATATCATCTTGCAAAAGCTAGATCAAAAAGGCAACTTAGGGTTTGTACTCGAACACTAAACAATTGAAGATTATTGGTAATTTAACTCATTTTTGTGCAATTTACTATTTAAAAGAAGTACCCACTCACCCTAAGGTGTGAAAACACCTTGAAATCGCAGCCCATCTCTAAAACTCTTGAATCCATATCAAAACTCTAGTAAAATCCATAGTTTCTTCTTCCTTTCAACCCTAAAGAAGGTCTGATGTAGGTAGAGTATGAAGATCAGAGGTTAACACAAACCTCAAAATCATTGGATTAAGGCATCCGAGCAAGGGGATACGAGGAGGAGGAATAATAGATGGTTAAAATTACTTACCTAATTGAATCTATAACAACCCTTTTGGATTTCTGCCATTCTTCACGTTCTTCTCCAAAAATGCCCCAGAAATTGCCTTCTAGGTCACCCTCTCAGTGAGCAAGATGTTTGGGATGATAGAGGATTGAATCACAGTTCCAACACACTTTGTTTTGTTGAAAATGAATAAGTATAGCTCGAGATAAGATCATTTTATGATTTGTTGTCCTGGGCGGCGTCAGTTGTGGTTGCGGTCGCGGGCGCAGTGTCGACGCAGCATCCTGGGTCACGGTGTTGACGAAGCATTGTGGGTCACGGTATCGACACAACGTCAATTGCGGTGTCGACAACAGTCGCGGTTCTTTGTATATGTTTACTAAAAAGGACATAACTCTATCATTTTAACTCCGATTTGGTTCATTCGTTTTTGTTGGATTCATAATTGAATTCTCTACAATCCTACAATATTATTTTGATAAAATTTTTAGATGAAAAATCATTTATTAATTATTTCCTCCAATTTCATTAACTCTCTTCTTTAATACATGTATGGGTTAATGTTATATTAACTCCAACTCGAATCTTTATAGTATGCTTAAGTCATGATTATGAGTTGCCCAAACAAGTATTTAAGGTTACCATAGTTAAGACAAAGCACAACATAGAATATTACTAACATGGGTATGACAAACATTATGATTATCATAAAACTCTAGGATTACCAGCAAAGCCAGGAACGTGTTGTAATAATTCCTCCCCTCTCTTAAAAATTTTATCTTGAAATTTCTAAAAGAGGAAAAGATACTTGTTAGAAATATCTGATTCTACTTTCCAAATAACTTCTTCTATACATGATTCTTTCAAAGAACCTTTAATAGGGGTATCTCTTTCCCTTTAAGCTTTCGAATACTACCGTTTAGAATTTTATTTTTCAACATTGAGTCATTTGTTACAACTTTTAAAAGATATAAAATGTGTGAAACATAATTTATCATCTCGTCATCATAAGATACTATTCACTTGCCATTCATGAGACCACACTAGTCATCATACTATCATAAGATATAAATCCTTTTCACAATATCATAGGGTATCAACCCTTATCAACATAAGAGGGTTACACCTCATTCAGGGCTCAACCATGCCCAAAGGTCATTAAGATCATCATACAATTCCTCGCAATATCATCATTATCTTTGCATGCCCTATAACAAGGCTTGACAACATCACTAACATATAATACACCAGATCAACATAATATTGCATTATTGAGCTAGGAGATATTCATAAACAATCATAGCAGGGTTATTTAAACATTATTCCAAATAACTTCTTCTATACATGATTCTTTCAAAGAACCTTTACTAGGGGTATCTCTTTCCCATTAAGCTTTCGAATACTACCGTTTAGAATTTTATTTTTCAACATTGAGTCGTTTGTTACAAATTTTAAAAGATATAAAACGTGTGAAACATAATTTCTCATCTCATCATCACAAGGTACTATTCACTTTCCATTCATGAGACCACACTAGTCATCATACTATCATAAGATATAAATCCTTTTCACAATATCACAGGGTATCAACCCTTATCAACATAAGAGGGTTACACCTTATTCAGGGCTCAACCATGTCCAAAGGTCATTAAGACCATCATACAATTCCTTGCAATATCATCATTATCTTTGCATGCCCTATAGCAAGGCTCGACAACATCACTAACATATAATACATCAGATCAACATAATATTGCATTAATGAGCTAGGAGATATTCATAAACAATCATAGTAGGGTTATTTAAACATTAAGAACATTCCTTTATTACATCAACATGCAAGGAATCTATAAATGATTAACCCTCATCCTATTCATAATGCACATGTTTAGCATAAGAAAGTATCAACCATGAGGCTATGATAACCACCAATTAACATATTTAGGAGATTATTCCACCATCATTCCATCATATAAGAATGTTAAACATGAATACTCATCTATATCTATTTATATTAGAATTAGATTCAACAAGATAAAATATACTAACGTTACTAATCGACACTTATACCCAAACCCTTACTCACGACATCCCCATTGGATCATGGATGCATAAGGTGAAGCATCACCATCACATTCCATACTATTCTTAAGTATGAACCCACACATAAATCAAGGTGTAACGATCAGGTTATAGCATACTAGGGTTTCAACAATAGTAACATAGTACTCCATGATTGTTTTAGTCATTCAAGGACTATTCATACCCAATTACCATCACTTAGTTATATTAAAGCTAGGTATAACAAGCTACACCTCATTAGGGTAACATATCAATACAATATGGTTATCATCCCTTATATTCATATGAGTGAATAGGTACGGCTACCTTATTCAAGGTAACCCTCCATTCGTTCCATCATCATTCAACCCATATCACCATACCACAATTGTACAATACTAAGATGGATTACTGGTATGAATGACTACAACTATTAGACACCTTTAATTATCATATTTCTTGCACATGTACATTGAAATCATACGTAGAATCAAATTACATCCCTCATTATACCTTCAACGAATTACACTTCTAAAAACAAATTCACATATTACTGAAAGACATGGTTTTCTCTTATCTCCTCATTCATTACTACTTACTTCTTGTTACTTATCCTTCTCATTTTGATCATATAGAATAAACATCCCTAAAATTGAAACATACAAGGTAAGAATAGATTATTCATCATTCTTGATATCATGGCAAGAATTTGTTTTAGATTACACTTTGCTCATCTTGCACTTCTCCTTTTGTTCAAAATACATTTGTTACATTTCAAATTTATTTCTTACCCTTTTCTCTGAATCATTTCCTTATTGTTTAGCTACCGTCAAACCCTAGATTACTATCAGTGCCAGTTTACTTCTCATAGTGCAAATCTCATGATCTTATTTTATATAGATGCTAGTATTCAAGGTTAAATCACTAGTGACATCCCTTGATCTACTACAACTCTAAACATTCTAGGGTTTGGTCCTTATCAGTAGCATGATGTTATTATGATGTGACTTTGCTCCCTTAATTTGATATTCAAACTTTGGATCTCACAAGTTTTACTGAAGTCTTTCTTATCTTATCAATTAAACTTTCTTCCTTTTACTTTACCATTCAGATAGATTACATTCTCAATTTACCCTGCTAGAGTTTCCTCATCATATTGTGTGTCATTATTATATTCACTAGATGTCTCTACCATGGTGGTTATGCATCATATAAGATTCATTTTCTTATCATTTCATTCCTACATTGCTCTCATTAAGTAATATATGAAAGACAATATAATTCTAAGACTTAGAATTCTTATCTTCAAACATTCCCTTAATATATTTCTCATATGTAGGTTTAGTTAGTCATCAACAAGTTGACAAACTAGCACTTTCTTGAATCTCCTAACCTCTTTCTTTTATAATCTATATCACTCCGTCATGTTTCAAACCCTTCCTTACATTCCATAATCCTCTTATCATATACTACTCTTCCACCTATCATCTTTAACTTCTACTTTTCTCTTATGATCATGATCCTTATTCATGTGTATGATCATGTATGCCATGTTGCATATATTTCTTTTTTATCCTTCTACTAATGTGAAGTTGAAATTTCTAAATCAATATTCTCTCTACTAGTTTCACCTCATGTTTAATACATTACATATCCTTTATTTTAAATCAAACGACTCATGCATGGGTCAAACTTAGTTTCTCATTTAATCAAGTTTTTCCTTCCTGAATATAGTCTACCTTTATATGACTTTTTCATTTGTTAAGCTACACTTTTGTTCTTCTTTTAGAAACTAGTTTGTTGTTCTATATAGACTTGGAATCCAAAGGTAGTAAGGATGAATGTATTAAACTTCATAATAAAGGTATGCATTCCATGCTCTCAATTATATCATAATCCTTATTCCTTAATCAAGCTCATCATTTCTAACATTTCTCTTTGTTTCAACTAGGTTTGTTATTCTAGTCTTATGATTTACATGTTCATCCAATTATCTTTTCTTTAACTCTTCTTAAGACTCTTCACTTCCTTGTATTTATTGTATACTTAACTCTTTTATTCTATTTTCCCTTTGATTTGGAGTACATAAAAACATTGTACTTGATTATATGATCCATTCCTCATGACTGATTCTTACTATCTTGGTCCTTACATAATTTTCTCATATATTTTCTGTATTTAATATTTAGAGTTCATATAATACTAATAATTAAACTTTATCTGAACCTTATGTCGTTTTCCTTTATTTCCAATTAAGGGTTTCTCATATGAGGTCCCAAAGTTGGATCTTAGATATCAGTTCCAACTGATTCTTAGCTATTATAATATTTCCCATATGTTTCAACATCTCAGTGTATGTACAATCTCACTATGATGTGGGTCTAATTTATCCAGAGTCTACTCTTATTATATTTTCAATAAGAGTCATTAGATCCCAGTAATGCACCCTGCCAGCCGGACCAGGCCGGACCTGCAGTCCTGAAGCCAAGAGCTACTCAAGATTAACCAGCTCCTACTTATCTCAAACATGTGGAAAGAATATCCACTTCTGGAAAACTCATTTAAACATAACTTCTGGTCTACTTGATACAAATAATATAAACAATAACTGAATCACTTCATGATACACAACAATATAAAAGAACCATATATATTCTACAAACTAATAATCTGAATTCATATATATAAGAGCATTTATATTGATCTCCAATCAAAGAAGCAACATAAAGCAAGATTTGTATCACATTCTATTCTTATGCCCAATCCATTCATTTCTTTCTAGTCTTCTAACCCTAAGATTTCTAGGGTTTCTGTCTAGCCCATCCTTCCTCTGCATACTTGGCCAAGGCATCTAGAGAAGAATAGATAGAGTAGCTTGATACTGGTCAACCTAAGTACTCAGATACAAGGCCAAGATATCTAAATACTCAGAACTCCCAGAGTTGTTCACAGATTACCTCTAAACTACAACACTTATAACTCTGACTTTCTATCCTAATGGTCCCTAACGACTCAGCCTAAGCTCTGATACCAAAAGATGTCACACCCACATCCCACGATTAACACTAATCATGAGATTAGGGCATATGTTTTATTATTATACTTAATATAAAGTTCACTCCCTTAATTTTTTTCTTCCTTTATTGCATTTTAAACTCTTTATTTTCTCACATCCAAATACATAAACAAACATTACAAGAGAATTAAATCTTGATCGATCTAATATGATCTCCACATTAAAGATACACATCCATACATTCATTCTGTTTCTCACACTTTCATGTACATACAATATGATAACCAAATACATTCTCTCTTATTAAGGAAACAAAGATACAAAACATCATTTACAACTCTCTCACATATATACAAGGACCTAGAGTGACAGGGGCCGACTGAACTTAACTAATCTCATACTTAACTCATGTGGCAGATCTACTCTAGATGCTTTGACCTTCTTCAAGTCCACGTGGTTTCCCTAAAAATTGTGAGTAGAGGGGTGATCCTACTCACTCAGTGAATGAGTACTTCAAAGAAATAGTCTAAAATACTGATATAATTACAAATATACTTTTGAGCAACTGATATCAATTATAATAGTAGTAAGCTTTAAAGAGACTAATAATTCCCAAACATAAATATGGCACAATACTCTAGACATCTACAAGAGTGAATCAATATATGAACGTGCTTGATTGATCATAAGGAGAACTAATAATTCAGAAACATACAAAGAATAATTGAATAACTATACATTTACTTAACCTCTCATTCATCTTATTATGCCCTAAACCCACATGAGGTGTACCACAACATGTGAAATAATCACAGCAAGCTACAATCTCACTATACAAGGCCTAGAAGCATGTCAGGGTTCCTAAGCCTATCTCTTGAGTAAGACCCCGTCTATAACGGGCCTCAGCATGTCTGCCTCTCAATGATTAATGGGAGTGGCTGGATACCTCAGACTCCACCTCTCAACCTGAGTACTCAGGCGGTGAGTCAAAGCCCTCAGGCTTATTGTGCATCAGTGGACCTACTTACCACTGATCACTCAACATGTAACACATGTACCACTGGCATCCCCTGTTGGTGTTGGGTA
Organism: Alisma plantago-aquatica; assembly: GCA_963693085.1. Classification (NCBI taxonomy): domain Eukaryota; kingdom Viridiplantae; phylum Streptophyta; class Magnoliopsida; order Alismatales; family Alismataceae; genus Alisma; species Alisma plantago-aquatica. The sequence continues at coordinate 1,851,751,623 of OY856409.1, forward strand.
CCACACAACTGTAAGGAGTTTTCCCTTTTGGTCAAGACCCCCACACCCTACTAGCGCGCTCCATCTTACCTCGATCTGGACTACCTCCAGTTGGGAAACCATTTCCTCCTCACAACGCATGCCTCATCCTGCAAGGATTCTACAGTGTTCAGGACATCTACATGTCTAATTCACTCTTTAAATTCACAATTCAATCATCACATCAATGTATCTTTGTTCAGCTTTGTAAACCGTTCATTTCATAAATCATCTGATAACATTTATAACAACTGAACTATTAAGCTTCACCACATATCAAACTGAGAAACATTGATACCACGACACTTGTTTCACTGAACACCCTATCATTAGGGTTTCATTTGCCTCATTCACTTATCACACAACTCACATAAGGATTGAATGCATCATAACATCATTCAATAAGAATTTCTCTCAGCAGTTCACATATAATCGAATGAAATGTAAAATCTTATCTGACATATATGTAATATGCATACAAATAAAACAATCATTCGTAAGCAGGAAGATTCAACTAGGCAAACTTCTTTACTCAATTATACAACAATTTCAGTCATAGCCAAAAATCTTAATTTTCAGTATAATCATGTAACCTCTACAATTAATTTAAGAATTCTCATTTATATGGATTGCAATCATTTCTAATGTAATTTCATAATCTAAAATTCATCACAACAGAGGAATAATCCATATCATATCATCTTGCAAAAGCTAGATCAAAAAGACAACTTAGGGCTTATACTCACATACTAAACAATTGAAGATTATTGGTAATTTAACTCATTTTTGTGTAATCCACTGTTTAAAAGAAGTAGCCACTCACCCTAAGGTGTGAAAACACCTTAAAAACATAGCCCATCTCTGAAACTCTTGAATCCAAATCAAAACTCTAGCAAAATCTGTAGTTTCTTCTTCCTTTCGGCCCTAAAGAAGGTCTACTATAGGTAGAAGGTGAAGATCATAGGTTAAGCCAAACCTCAAAATCCCTGGATCAAGGGTTCCGAACAAGGGGAAACAAGGAGGAGGAAGAATAGCTGGTTAAAACTACTTACCAAATCAAATATATAACAAACCTTTTGGATTTCCTCCATTCTTCACGTTCTTTCCCAAAAATTACCCCAGAAATTACCTTCTAGGTTGCCCTCTCATTGAGCAAGATATTTGGGATGATAGAGGGTTGAATCATGGTTCTAACACACTTCATTTCATTGAAAACGGATAAGTATAGCTCGAGATAAGATCATTTTACAATTTACTGTCTTGGGTGGCATCGGTCGCGGTCGCGGTGTCGACATAGCGTTGCGGGTCGCAGTGTCGACATAGCGTCGCGGGTCGCGGTGTCGACGTAGCATCAAGGGTCACGGGGTCGACGCAACGTCGGTTGCGGTGCTTTGTATATATTTAATAAAAAGAGCATAACTCTTTCATTTTAACTCTGATTTAGTTCATTCTTTTTTTGTTGGATTCATAATTGAATTCTCTACAATCCTACTATATTATTTTGATAAACTTATTAGATGAAAAATCATTTATTAATTATTTTCTCTAATATCATTAACTCTCTTCTTACATATATGAATGGGTTAATGCTATGTTAACTCCAACTCATATCTTTATAGTATGCTTAAGTAATGATTATGAGTTTCCCAAACAAGTATTTAAGGTTACCAAAGTTAATACAAAGCACAACACACAATATTACTAACATGAGTATGCCAAACATTATGATTATCTTAAAACTCTAGGATTACCAACAAAGCTAGGAACGAGTTGTAACATGCCAGGTCAGTGCCTATTGGACAAAAGGTTCTCTACCATGAACCTGGGGAGAGAAGGAAATCGTGACTTGAGGCAAGGGAGAGGTAGCTCACAAGGTGGGTGGTATTTTGGTGATCTAGGACCAACTACAACGCCGACAGTGGTCGATGCGACACTGAAGCAAAACTTATGTGCGTTGAGAACTATGGACACATTAGGAAGGAGGAGCCAAAGGAAATAGACAACATGGTGACAAGACCGGTGGTAGGATCCATGATCTATTCTGTGGTGGGCATCAAGCCATCACACCGTGCATCACACAAGATGGGGTCTCCTCATGCGAGGACATGCAACGTACATGAAGGAGTCGCCCTAGCGCACAATTGGGTGTGATTTAGAGACAAAAGATGCATATACCACTTGGTGCACGTTCAAGATAGAAGGGCACAAAGGTCTTTCTCCTGGATGGTAGAAAATGTATGTTTTGTGATGACGTGGTGATTTCCTATTGGCCAATAAAGGGTTTAACATGGAATGATGTATAAAATAATCAGTAACTCAAATTAGGATGTGTTATACATCAAATTTGGTTTGAAAAATGAGGAGAATCTAGATAAAATAGTTTCAGAGCTTGATTATGCATCTAATTTCAAAGTAGTGCAAAGATGGGTTTAAGTGGTGAGTAGTGCATGAAAACCCAAGTTTTGAACATTTACATGTTGAATATGTTAAAAATGCCTCTTTTGTATTATTATCTAAAATTTTTGAACATAATGGTAACTTAACTTGATTATGGTCATGATGATGATATTATGTGTTTCTAAAATGGATAACCATGTATATGAATGTTAGGGTTAAAGAACATGACTTGCCATGATATTATTAAATCTAATGAAATCTGATGATCATAATAAAAGGGTATGGTAGAGTTGATAATCATGGTCACACTTTATAAGAATTAGGGTTCCTAACTCGGTAAACAAATGAATATCAAATCTGGGTATCAAACATAACCCAGACTAGGACCCAAGTAGGGTGTAATGTCATTAACATGATAATGTGATGGTGACATATTTGGAATCTACTTACATGGAGATATAATATGATTGCCTAAATTCATCTTTTTTGATTGGATTTCTAGAATGTAATTGAAGTACATTCAGTATGATAATCTGCATGACTCACCATTAAGGTACATGGTTATACCTAAGGATAACCACCTTAGTTTAACGTGGCTTTCTTGGAGTTTTCTACATGGATTGGAAATAAATTCTTGCTTGTTTATTTATTTCCTGCAAATTGTAATGCAAATATGACTATCACATAAAGAAAGATTATAAGAAGAAAATGCCAGTTATATTTGGAAATACTTGTTGGAATATATGTTATTATTTACTTGCATATTTTAGATGCACTCCACGTACCAGTGTGGCAACATACTAATCGCGTATTTGTTTCACTTGGTTTTAGGTATAAGTTGATATACATGATAAAGGACATGAAGATAAAGCACAGAAGTTTTAAAAGGGGGATTTAGCTAGTTGTTTCATCTTAAAAGTACAATCCTAATGATAGTAAGTTCATCTAAGAATTTGGTAAATATTATTTGAAATGAATGAAATTATATGCTATTTTATATTGTTTGATTAAAATCTAGATTCTTAGTTAACATTTTGTAATTAATGGCTTTCTTCCTTTTGGCCTTCTTTAATTGGGGGTTGCTGAAAACTGAGGTCGTTACATAGTGGGTGTTTGAGAAAAAAAGCTTAACGTTAGAACATTAGGTTAATTTCATTTACTGTGAGATGAGATTGACGAAAGACATTTGGACTGCTACACCCCAACCAGTGAGGATCACTAGTCTGAGGAGATGTAGTAGGCCACCGGAGGGGTGGATTAAGCTAAACACTGATGTTGTTGGGAAAGGCAAGAGACATGCCATTGCCATTGTTTCTAGGGATAGTGGGAGACTTTGGAAAGGAGGTATAAGTGAAAATGGTAGGGTCAGAGGTGTTATGGAATTTTAGTTGTGGATGAACAAGCTAGAACTAGAGGTTGTAGTAGAATTGATTACACAAAGGTCATGGTCACAACTAATAGCCATGTTGCTTCTCAGATGATAAATGAAGATTACTCCTTCAACCCTAAGTATGCAAATTGAATTGTGGACATCCACATGAATTTTAAAAGTAAAATAGATAATGATCTTTGAAAATTGAGATACAAATAAGGTGACATGTTGGATTTCTAAGGAACACTTAAAAAACAAACTAGGGTCTTATAGTTACCTAAGACCGTTTCAAGAGGCCACCTCTTTTTTGTGTGTTATGTAAGGTTTACATTTTTGCAAAGTTCAAATTTCTGTAATGCATTTTTGAGTTTGTGTTCAAGAGGAGGATAGATGGCTGGATTCACCCCTCTAAAAGGAAGTAATATATTTATCATAGAAAACTTTACATATTGGTATTAAGATACATTTTAAAATTGTACCTTTATCAAATTGTTGCCTTTAGTCTATCACGCTGATGAATGCATATTGATCACTTTTTCATTGTAATTTAGATTCATTTGGCTCATTTTAGTTGTCAATTGCATCATGTTTTTCTTAGTTTCATCAAATTTGTTCCCGTCCTTCAATATTAGATTTTGAATGAAAATATTTCTCTTATACAGAAGAAAGTGCACATCTACTAAAGATCAAATGTATTCTCTTCATTGGGCTTAGGTCCAAGGTTGGAAATGATTTCATAGATTATTGGAGCTAAGCATCACACATCCAAGATGTTGAATGGGTAATCAGACCTCCTGGTTGGCCAACCAACCTGTCATTCCATGCATTTCCAAGACAAGATCGATATTGAGTGATCACCATCACAGATCAACAGATGAAAACGTCATCCAATTTTATAGTATCTCTTATGAGTTTTTGAGATCAAATCATTAATTGATCCACAGTCTTCATCATGGGATCCAATTGTAGTAGGGCGCCTCAAAGATGGTGTTGGTAAGAAGATCCACCTCAATGATCAGCTGAATACAAAAATTATGATTAGATTGCAGAATGGATGCAAAGGATTATATATGCATTCATGAGAGGGACCAGCAAGATGGCTAAGTTGTGAACTATAGGTAATGAGACGTCGGGCCCATGATGCATTTTGGTCCTTGTGCAATTTGTATTTTGCATGGAGGTGTTTTCACTTGGTCCTATATTAATTTCTTAGATCATTGAGTTTTATTTATTCAGATAGGTTTGTAGGTGACAAAGACATCCCAACATTCTTCAATACTGATTTCAACCTATCTTGTAGTTTGTTCCTTGCATTGCAATCTTTTAATTCAATCATTAATTAATAATCATTCTCAACAAATTGGCTTTAAAAATAATTGTTAACCATTAGTTTTTAAGGCCATTTCTTACAAATGTTGTCTTTTGTGTTTGACCCTTTACTATATTGAAATCAATATGTTTGCTTGCTAGTGAGTTAGTTTCAAATATAATAGAGGCTTTAAAACCTTATATAATCCTTCTTAGGGAATATGTGTGCAATAAAACTCACATCACATGCCCTATTATTTTGATTGGTATATCCTTGTATATTTAGATATGTATTTATACTCTCCATATGAGTATCCACTTGAGGGATATTTTTCTATTTGCACCCTCCTTTTTAACTAGTAAAATGGGGAAAAAACACATATGATATATTCTCTTTGTTTTAGAAAAAATATTTGATGCACTTATTTATGATAGCTCAAGTTTATCTCATGGAAACATTTTTTTATCATAAAAAGTGGTAGATTGTTAATTTTTTTGGATATCACAACATCCCAATTTTGATGTTACAAACATTTTCCATTTATTTTGTAATAAATGAAATTAGTATTAGATGCAGAAAAGTTTAAAAAAAGCTTGTGCAAAATTTAATTGTTTTAATTCTTGTAACAAGTTGTACCTAGAATTTGCTTATACAAGAACAATTGTACCACTTATTAGAAAGTATGTCAAAACTAGTGTTGTATGAGAACAACCTTTATTAATATTATTTAATACTTATATAAATCTAGTAATGGTAGGCCAGTTTCATTTCATATTTTTGTTAGTAATTGTTTTATAAAATTAAAAACATATTGGTTTCTTTGGATCAATTAATTCAGGCGAATTGAGTGGAAGTCAAAATGGACTTTATCTGAGATATAGACACTACACTAGGGTTGGTGTTGAAAGTCTATCAATGTCATTATAGTTTGACTAATACACATATTGGTTTGATTATAATTTACCTACCCTATAATGTGCAACCTTTTAACTAGTTCATAACTAGGCGTTTTAATCCCACTAGTGATCCTACAACGAGTAGTTGAGTAGTTGTCTCATCCTAAACACTCCCAATATTTGATCTTGACTAATTGTAAGTATATATATATATATATACCACATCACACCATATGACACTAAGATCATTTTCCTCCATGTTCAATAATATTTATATTAGAACCCTATTTTTCCAATCCCAATTACTTCCATGTTAACGTAGATTAGCTCTAAGTGCCTATTATACCACATTAAATTTTTCCCAAACCCATGCAAATAGTTACACATTATTTGTTCATTAGGATCTTATATTGTAAACATGGTGATTTTGTTGCAAATTCAAATATCCCTTGTTGTTGTTTGTGCATTAGAGATATTATTTCAAGAAGCTGCATGGGAAAGTGATATATGGAGTACTCCATCTTCATAAAGGGTTTCTCTTCCATATAGAAGATGTGGTGACAATTTTTAGCTTTGTTATTGATAAAGAAGCCATTGGTGAATGTAATTCATATTGATAAAGAAAATATAATAATTTACAAGTTTAGAAATTCGATTAGACAACTACTAGGAAGCAAAGTTATAGCATTTATGACTGAAATACTATAAATCATTATAGATCGTTATGTATTTAGTGGGTGCCTTGTCGATTTCATATTTTATTGATTTCCGGTGCATTATTATTATAAGAAAATTGTAATTAACCTCCTTCTGTTTGGAATGGTATAAATCAATTTTTATCTCTACTCACTCTCCCCTCTAGAATTTCTTTTGATGAATTATTAGGTACAAAATTTAAAATTATTCATTTTGAATGACCCTTTCTAATCATGAATAGTGATAAATAATATGATGTGTACACATATCTGAAACCTCAAGCCTTCCAATTTCATAGACCCAAATTAAAATAATCTTAGATAAAGTGGTGTGAATTAGTAATGATAGAAATTAAAAAGCTTTGTCTTACTAGTTTAAGTGGAATTATGATTCCAGAATCTACATAGAGAAGGGAACAATTCCTCGTAGAACTAGCAATAAACATTGTGATAGCCATTCTTAAATGGATTCATGAGAACATATGGCTACATAAGAATGTAAATAGGAATACCATATTGGAAACCAATAGAATCTAAAAAGTTTCCAAAATATTTTGAAACACTTTGAAAATTCATTGCATACTCCATATCATCATGATTATCTTCCGAATTGGTAATTAGCTTAATTATCTGGAAAAATATTGATTATTAATGCATTCATTTACAATTTATCAACTTTAAATATCCACCAATCCATGTGAATAACCAGTTCCCTATTTGGTTCATGACTTATATTCCCAATAGGTGGGTGCCTAAACATATTAGATATCTATGGGTGATAGCAATTGAAGAATGTAGGGTGATCTAGCATTAAGCATGCATGAGATACCCTTGTTTGAATTTTAAAAAATATTATATATTTTTTTCATGTATATGTATAAATTTCCATGTATTTTGATGAAATCTATGATGCATATGTTTGTTTTTAATGAAATACATGTGGGAATTGAATGAATTGAGAATGATCTTTAAAACAAGTAATTGATTATTGGAATAATATGAGTACAATGGTTTTGCTAAAGATTTCTTCTTTAGGTTCTCATCTATGCTTCACTGGCTAAAAAAACTACCGAACTTTTACTTTATGTATTTGAGATTTTATACAATGTGCTAACCAAATGGTCTTTACCTTGGTTGATTTTACAAAAAAAGGTACCCATATATAGGTCTACATCAAGCATGATATAAGAGAGATACATCAGATCATTGAAAGTTATGTGTATTCATATCATCCATAGTTTTTGAAAGATATTGTGCATGCATACCATTTTCAATAATTAGTTATAATGTACCTTAAATTCACATAGCAAAATATTTGTTAAGATTTGTTTGTTGTGGACCAACTTGTAATTGTACACTAAACTAGTGAGGTGCCATGATTTTCCCTACACTAAAAAAATGATGAGGGTTTTAAAAATGAAAATTTGGGCTCAACAAACCAGGTACAAATTGGGTACATATTCTGTAGAAATTAAGATACCCAAAATTCTTATATTGTCCATTTAATGCAAGAAATGAAATAAACATTCATAAGATATATTAATCTAACAATGATTGTATATGGTGTGTTTTCATCTTCCAATGCAATATCACCTAGAGGAAATAAATCACCAAGAAATAGGGATAAGAATTTGCACAATGTTTAATATTTATTTCCCAATATGTTTTATATCTTTGTCAATACCAATATTAATTTTACTATATAGATCTAGTCTTGACATATTCTCTCTTAGATAAACCTCACTTTGTGAGGTCTCACTACTACCACCTTATTTGATCCTACATATATGTTTTTTATTTATTAACCATATATACAATAGTTGTTAGAAGACATGTGATAAAATTACACCGCATAATCATTAGAAAAATAAGTTAATGTCAACACCAAATATGACTTATCTTTATTGAAAACATCTGTACTAACATTTCCATCCTAAACTACTATAAACTATGGTGTTGGAAAAGGTAGTGGTCCTTTTCGCTTTAGATCAAATATGACATTTATGTTGACATGGATACCACCTTTTCCTTATTGTAATCCATGTGGAATATTACCAAGTAGACCTTTCCCTTCATAAATGGAAACTCTATAGAATATACTATGAGTTTCCTTGTTCATACACATCCCAGTGATGGATGATATTGGAGAGTAATATATATTAGGTATTTGAACTAAAAAAACAAATAGTACCTTATTTTATCAACAAATTATAGATGGAGCTAATTAACTTGCAGGTTGCCTACTAGTTGTTTGGACATGACCATGGTTTCTTCCTAGACCTCATTGGGATATATATTGATGCACTTGGTAGACTGAGTGGTGTTTGTCCAGTGCTCATTGAGATTTCAAGGTTTATGTCCATGTGAATCAATGTTTATACATTTTTTCTACTAAAAGAGGTAGATTAGATTCCATAGAGTTATTCCCAACACCATGACCAGAAGAAATTGTCATTGTTTTCTTCAAATGGGTACCCATATTAAATTAACATCAGGTGGACTTGATTATTATATTAGGACTATCATTTATTTAACCCCACCAACATGAAAAAGTTTCTCCTAGGTTCCTAGGACAATAATTGATCAATCCATTCTCTTATCCAAGATGAAATTTCTTCCTTTTTTAGTCATGGAGTATAAATGTTTGTAAAAAGTAATGGCGTAATGGTAAAAAACAACAAAATAAATGAATACAATTATAAAGGAGAGTGTGTAAGCATCTTTTTTTCCACTAATTATATTTTTGTTGAGGATTTACAAAGAATTATTTTTCTGATGTCAATCCACTACTACAACTAATGAGAATACATGGCCAACTTTATGGGTGTGGATTCAGTGCAGTTGACATGTTTCATTTATTACTTATCAAAATTTCATTTCTAGTATAACAAGTAAGAACTTGACATATGACCATGCACATAATTTGCATGCCTTCCCTTCTACATATCTTTGACCACCTAGTTTAAACAAAGATACATGTGTGATAATATTAATTTAAACATTTAAAACTCACAGTAATGATTACTTATAATTGCATGCTAATGAATTCCTTTAATCATGAAGAAACAAGCCTTAGTCATATTTCTACTACAACAATATTTTACTACCCTAGGACACATTTTGGGTCTATCAAGATTAACTAATTACTGGGAGTGATAGATTTTACATAACACAATAAAAAAATAACTTTGACGGTATTTCTTCCCAATCAACATGAATATCATCTTCAGTTTTTGGAAGCACGTCCTTTAAAAAATAAGGGTCAAACTCTAAATTGAAATCTTTCCACATCCACTCTATAATGATGAGATTTACATTACTCTAAGATTCAATATAACATGGCACTTTTCATTGTATACTAGTTAAACTCATTGTAGATAAACACAAATATTTTCCCTACATCTTCTATTCCTATCATTAAATTGTATGGGGAACTTCACATTTCTAGACTTTATATTTGCAAGGCCTCGATAGTTGCACTGGTCATTGATTCCACTAACACTTTCTCTCTAGAAATTGTGGATCCTCTAGATGTTATTGTCTTAATACTCTCCTTCTCTACGTAGTGATACACTTGATTGTTCGATCTAGATGTTCCTCATGTATAATGTATTACTATGAATACTCTTTGGGCTCCACCCTAAATTTATGAAACCTAGGAAGTATACTATTTAAAATGCTACAACTTAGTATCTTTGTGTCTATTTTTTCTTATCACATTTCATCATTTGTGTTGTATTTTTCATCTTATTTATGAGAGTGATCATCGAGAGTATCCACATGTTCCAAAGTTCAATTTTGTTTAGATTATTATTCCATAAGCATTGGAGAAATAATATGTAGAAATTCATGATAAGTATTGTGATGAGTCATTTTTTGTTAGATATAATAAATAATGAATCAGTTGATCTGTAAGAAAGCATATCAAGAGGAATAATTGACATGAAATATGAAATATGTTTGGTGTAAAAGTGATCTTTCATGTTTGAGGTTATAAACCTCTCCTTCCTACATCTTCATTCCTCATCTGCATCCATCTATCATCCTTCCTTGTTCCCAATCTTTCCTTGGGTTCTCATGTGACACCTTCTTCTCATATCCTTCCTCATCGTCTTTTTTCCACCATCAGTGCCCTTTTGTTTTATACCAAATCTTGTTTTGTGGATCCTCTAGATGTTATTGTCTTAATACTCTCCTTCTCTACGTAGTGATACACTTGATTGTTCGATCTAGATGTTCGTCATGTATAATGTATTACTATTAATACTCTTTGGGCTCCACCCTAAATTTATGAAACCTAGGAAGTATACTATTTAAAATGCTACAATTTAGTATCTTTGTGTCTATTTTTTCTTATCACATTTCATCATTTGTGTTGTATTTTTCATCTTATTTATGAGAGTGATCATCGAGAGTATCCACATGTTCCAAAGTTCAATTTTTGTTTACATTATTATTCCATAAGCATTGGAGAAATAATATGTAGAATTTCATGATAAGTATTGTGATGAGTCATTTTTTGTTAGATATAATAAATAATGAATCAGTTGATCTGTAAGAAAGCATATCAAGAGGAATAATTGACATGAAATATGAAATCTGTTTGGTGTAAAAGTGATCTTTCATGTTTGAGGTTATAAACCTCTCCTTCCTACATCTTCATAACTCATCTGCATCCATCTATCCTCCTTCCTTGTTCCCAATCTTTCCTTGGTTTCTCATGTCACACCTTCTTCTCATATCCTTCCTCATCGTCTTTTTTCCACCATCAGTGCCCTTTTTTTTCTACCAAATCTTGTTGGGGTTCTTGATGTTGTGGTAGGTTGGTGAGTTGATGATTTCCTCCATCACTTACTGAAGATCTATTTCTAGTGGTTCTCCCAAAACATTCACTGACGTGCTTGAGAAGGTAAAATTTCATCCATGTACATCTCCTGCTACCCCACCTTCTTGCATCCTCTGGATCTTTACAAAAAAAGTCATTGTCAGGGTGTTAGGAGTTCTGCGCATGGATTTGGTAGGGTCTTGGGCTGTCTGAGCCTGTACGATACAAATTTGTGAGGGGTCTTGTTGGTAAAGGGGAGTTAGATTCTTGTAGATGGAGGATATGTTGAGGAAGATAGAAAGTTAGGCCATGCAGAGGGGCTGTGACAACAACATGAGAAAATTGGCAATGGTTATGTACATGAGTTGAGCACCTGAAGACTTTGGGTGAGTTGATTCTACATTACTCTTATTCAATCATGCTGGTGTGTGAGTGTGTGAGGGGAGGGGAGAAGCTTGTTGGCTGGTGGTGTTGGTGTGTGAGTGTGTGGGGGAAGGGGAAAAGCTTGCTGGATAGCCCTTGACTTGTGGTGGTAGTCGTGGGCCTAATGATCTAGGAATTGAATGAAGTATGTACCAACTGCAATATTGGTGCGGAGTAGAAACCATATGTACATACTCCATGTATTTGAATGGAGTTTGTAGTAAGATAGATAATGAGAGACAACATTTCCCTTCTTGTGTTGAGATAATACAATAATATTTTTCTGATTAATACTAGTTACTATTTTGGATTCAGATGATAATGGATTTGAGATAAAGGGTCCATATAAGGGTGAGTATGGTTTGGGTTAGTTTAGTTTACACCTACAACCATAAGTTGACCCTATAATATACTTTATAATAATATTTTAAATGGTCCTTAGAATTAAAAAGTGAAGTATCCACATAAAGCATATCATCCAATTTAAATGAATGAAGAAAGTAGTATATGATTTAGCTAAATACGCTATAAAAGGAACCCACAAATTATGTCACACTATTACTATATAAAGAAGTTGCTTTTATGTAATATGGTTGGTATAAACCACTTGTTTGGTTAATTTATTTCGTTTGGATTTGTTTGATTTTCTGGTCTCATTTGATTTTGGTCTGGTTGTTTAATGCAATTTTTGGGGTCCTTAACCTTAATTAACACCTAGTTGGCTTGGAAGGACAATTTTGTATCTACCTTGCTAAAAGTAGATAAAGATTATATTGTATGACAAACACAAATAGGAGAAACATACAGGAAGAAATATACTCATACACTAAAAATCAAAGGAAGATACTCCTTTGATACTTGCAGTTGGTTAATAATGTATTGTATTATATCATATACTCATTTGATGCTTTCACTTGTTTAGTAACTCATTATAGCTTCACATATGCATATACCAAAGACCGATATCTAGAATCCATACCTGGGTGGACCTTGAGGATGATTCAATCTCTTATTCTAGTTTTATTGTTCAAGTATAGAGGCTTTCATCTATTTGTAGTTGCGTACACAAAGAAGTCAATTGCTCTATGAGGTCTTTCGAATCATATGAATCATTGTATATATGTGTTAGTAGTAACATGGGGTTTACAGACCATTTATTGGTAATCTTTTGTAGCCTGTTTAGACTCTATGAGTTGGGATTTGAGGGCATCAACAAGAGTGCTCGTGACAAGTCATTGACTTGGTAGTGCTCTCTAGGATTTCACCCCTTATTAGTTAATTTTTATTCTAAGTATGATTGACTTGCACCATATGGATATGTTGTGTTTATTTTCCATGTGTTTCTTGGTAATTTCAATTTTGGTTTCTTTATGAGGCCACTTGTCCCTAAATTTGGTGAAATGCTTACAACTAACAGATAGTTATCATTTAGTTATCAATATGATGTAATATATCCTATAGATTTTTTGGTTTTGTTTTGGGGGTTTGACTTGGAAAATCATGGATGGGATATGCACATGGGGAAGCACATGGGCTACTATCTCTTAGCCTCTTGTTCTTTATGTTTCTTCTATGCACAACATGGAGGTTTTGGAGAGGTGGGTGATGGATATCGAGTATGTAAACAAATTGCATTTTCAATCATTTTTGGTGTGAATGCTTGGTTTTGTTGCTTGCTTTTCAATCATATCTAATTGTTATTTATTGTTGATCTATTCTCAAATTGATATGCTCACATCTATTTAAAATTTCATTCTACTTTTTTCCTAATGAATATGTTATAGTGTTTGATATGACTTCTAATGCAATCCTATTTTAGAGTTTCATCTTTTGATATTTTGTACGTTGTTCACATTTAAACATGTTACAATGCATAATAATTTCCTTAGTAAGCATATTACAATCAAATACACTTATGGTTTCTCTTTTCATATTTTTCAGGTACTTGGGCCACCCTTTGTACGGAAAGTAGAGTAAGAGAATGATCTATGGGTTCCTCCACCCTTGGAGGAGACTAAGGAGGGTCAAAGAGATTGCCCAACCTACCCCTAGCAGCCAAGGGTTGATTTAGAGAAAAGAACACCAATTATTGTCAAAGAGAAGAGGAACTGAAAGAAAAAACCCTCAACACAACCATGTAACCATGGTACAACCATGCTTCCCTTGACAAAATCACAGGCTTGAAGTAGCTCAAGACAAGTCCAAACAGCATGATCATGCCAAGGCGATCCCATCACAATCTTACCAACTAGAATGGCCATGTTGCCCAGAGTTCAAGAGGCCCATGCCATGAACAACAACCACCATCAAACCCAGACACCATGATCATGTTATCTAGCATAGTCATTCTACTTTATTGCCAACATGGTCGTGCTTCCCGGTATAGCAGTGCTATCAACCCTTCAAAACCCCAAATCTTACCTGACTATTTTCCTCCCTAAGCACTCCAGTTACTCTCTAGCATGACTCCTATAATACTTCTGAGCTTGTACACTTACAGATTTCTTTAGAAGTGTGTCAATTAGGTTTGATAAATTTGAAAGTCCCTATTGTGTGCCTAACGTGCATGGAGTCAAGTTAATTGATTAGATGTCCTATGGAGACACCAAGCTTTCTGGAACCATTGCTGGGGAGAGTGGCACTCGACTTAAAATTATTCATGTAGATTTGACTTTCCTAATGCCCTCCTCATTTTTTTTGTTATTCTTTGGGTTATGTTTGCAAACTTGCTAACTAACTCAACTTATTTTGTTTGGTTGTTCCTTGTACATGTGACCTTTGTTGTATTTTTGGATGCCACTCTTTTTCTATCAACTAGTTTTTAGAGAATCCTGAGATAGATAGAAGAAGGCATAGAAATGGGCACAACTAGAACCAATAAGTTGAGATGGGAGACAAGGAAGCCCACAATAGTGAGGAGGCATGTGACCTTCTATTCCTCATGTGCACAAGACACTACATGAGTACTTCATGCTAGGAAACTACACCTCTCTCATTGCTACTAGAGTGGATCACATGTCAGGCCAACAATTTTCTTTTCCACCTACACTTCTTGGGCTTCTTCCAACATTTGATGGGCTGAAAATGAAAACCCATATAAGCATATAGATAACTCCATAGAAATATGGTCTACCTTCTGAATTCTTGTAGCTACACATAATTTCATTAGACGTAACTTGTCCCCTATCTCCATCAAAGACAAGGCAAAGGACTGGTACTTGTCAAGCCTATACTCGTCACTTGAGAAGCGATGAAGAATTATTCTTAAAAAAGTTTTATCCTATTTCCAAGTGTAGACTCAAATGATAAGATATATCACCCCTTCCAGTAAAAAAGAGAATTAGTATTTTCATGAGATGTGGGAAAGGTTCTAGAGGTTTTGTGGGATTTTCCTCATCATGAAGTGTCAATTTGGCAACTTGTCCAATCTTTCTACATGATACTTTCTAAAATGGTTGAATAGTGGTTGGCTCATCTTGTGGTCAACATTGTTGGCAAAGCTCCAAAAGAATTATGGCCACTTTTTGAGTACTTGGTTGAAAATGCATGATACTAAGCTACTAGTGTCGATGTGCATTGTGATATAAACATGGGAGTTGCACCTCATCACACTAGGGATGATGTAAACCCTCAAATGATGAAAATTTTGGTGGACATGATGAATCTCAAGAAGAATCATGTGGGAGGCTCTTATAGACAATCTGCCCACTATGTGGAAAGTCTTTGTGAGGTGGTACAAGCTTTACAATATTATTGAAAACATAACAACCAAGCCAGTTGTCCAACTATTATACTCAACAATGGATGAATCACCCCAATTTATCATGGAAGCAACAAGGTAGGAAGGACAAGAGAAACCTAGGAAGAACCAAGGATAGAATACATATCAAAGTTTGAAGAAGTCCTTGAAAGGTTGGGAAGCTTGGATGAAGTCATGAAAGATTTGTCAACCCAAGGACAAAACATTATCCAGCCAGAGAAATGTTTGGATAGCATTTCTCTATATCTTTATAGATGTGAAGATGGGAGGCTTACCTCTAAAACCATGGTGAACCAATAGAGGTGGCTGATTCATGGGTGCTCCTCACGGCACTTATTTCTCACAAGGTCAAGTTCCCACCTTGCAATTGTATCAAGGCCCTCCTAACCCCTATTCTTCTCCACCACCACAACCCCTGTACAACTTTGATACACTCTACAACCACCAAATCAATACCCAAGCCTCCATAATATCAACCACCTCCAAAACAACCATAATAACAGTGATACATCCTCCAAAATCTCAATCCACCACACCAAAGTACACCATTTCAAGTATTACAACAACCACTAGAAGCTTCCTCCTCTTCTACTCATGAGATATTGAAGGTTGTGACTGTGTTGAGGAGTGGGAACAACTCAAAATGGTAAAGAACTGATTAGTTGAAGGTTTTGTGAGTGAATATAGAGTTGATACCATGATGTAAGGAAATTATACCATGATGCAAGTTAATGATATTGAATTATGGTTCCTTGGTTCCAGTGATACCACTTGAACATTGTATTGAAGTTGGTAATGCAGGTGAGAAACTGCCTCCATTTTCAAATGCACTCAAAGAACCTCCCACCTCCACAAGGAAGATAAATCACACAAAAAACATCATGGAGACCTTCAAACAAGTGTAAATAAATATTCATTTCTTGCATGCAATCAAGTAGATCCTTTCTTATGCAAAATTTTTGAAAGACATGTGAACCCTTAAAAGGAAGTCAATCAGTAGGATGCCAAAGTAAGTTAATCTCACTTAGAAAGTGATCTCCATCATGAAACACACAACTCTCAAGAAGAGGAAAGATCTCGGTGCTCTGATTATTCCTTGTTACATAGGAACACATCACATTGACCAAGCTCTTCTTGACTTCAGTTCAAATGTGAACTTAGTGTCTTATTTTGTATATGCAGAACTAAATTTGGAAAACTTGGAGATGGAAAACTACACCTTGAAACTAACCGATAGTTATGTGAAGATGCCTCAAGGATGAATTGACAATGTGCTGGTGTGACTTGATGATGACACATCCACTTTCCTTCTTGATAATTGCATTGTGCTTGACATGAAGAAGGATATAAGGAAAGTTCCTATCCTCTCAAGGAGACCCTCCTTAGCCACAACTGATGCAATGTTACATGTGAGGACCGACACCATGTATGTGGCCATGCACATGAAGATCCACTTCATAATTTTCAAGGCATCAACCAAATTCGAGGCGATAAGTGCTACCGAAGAGGATTGTTATCATGTTGATTGTCTTGAGGAAATTGTTGAAGAATTCCTACCTATATGGATTGAGACTACCACCAAGTGTAGAGGTCTAGAGCCCATTGTTGATATGTTGTATGAGGATGTTGTTGAAAAGAATGATCATGCATTAGTTGTTGCAAGTGAAGATATCCCTTCTATCTCTATGAAGACACAGAAAAGTTCCATTGTAGATCCTCTTGTCCTTGAGCTAAAATCTTTTCCTAAAGCCTTGAAGTATGTGTTTCTTGGTCCAAATGACACCATCCTACTGATCGTTTCTTTTTCTCATTTACCGACCCAAGAAGTTTCCCTTATTTCTATCCTAAAGGGGAATATTCAAGGAAATGGGTGGTCCATAGATAATTCTGGAGGTGTTGACCCCTCCATTTGTGTGCATAGAATCTATCTTGAGGATGATGCAAGGTCAAGATGTGAAATTCAAATAAGGTGTTGAAAGAAGTTGTGAGTCAAAAATTATGAACTTACTTGATGACGGATCATCTAACCCTTTTCTTACAACATATGGGTGTGTCTCATCCAACTTTTTCCTAAAGGGTGAGATCATCATTACACAAAATGAAGATGAAGAAATGATTCCAATGAGAGAACAATCCAAGTGGATGATGTGTGTGGATTATAGAAATCTAAATGCAGGGAAAAAGAAGGACCACTTTCCTCTCCCATTCATTGATCAAATTTTGAGAGACTTGTAGGATAGAGGTTCTCTTTCTTTCTTGATGACTACTCATGATATATCCAAGTGGTAGTTCATCCTACAGATCAAAAGAATACTACATTAACCTATTCAAGTGGTACATTTAATATAGAATAATGCCTTTAAGGATTTGCATTGCCCCCTCTACCATTCAAAGAGGTGTTACATCCATCTTCCTGACATGCTTGATTCCTCTCTTGAATTCTTCATGATAATTTTTCACTATTTGGAAAGTCTTTTGATGAATGTTTGTCCCACATCACAACTATTCCAGAGATATGTCTTGAAGTCTGTCTAGTTATATAATGGGACAAAATTCTCTTCATGGTGCTTGAGGTATTGTTTTTGGTCATCGAATATATAAAGTCGGGATTGAAGTTCACATGACCAAAGTGGGCCTCATTTCCCTTGACTATTCCTTTCACCATAAAACATGTCCTTTATTTCATGGGACAAGCACTCATTTCTTTACCAAATATTTTAGCTAAATTTCCATGCCCTTGTGCCATTTACTTGAGAAAGATGTTGGGTTCAATTTTGATGATAAATGCATTGAAGCCTTCAATCACTTACAGTGAAAGTCAATTTCTGCTCCTATTATGTAGCCTCCAAAATTCTCTACCTGTTTGAGATCATGACTGATGCATCACATAGAGTAGTGGGGGATGTGCTTGGCTAAAGGATTGGTTGGATATCTGATGCTATCTATTATGCAAGAAAAATGTTGCATGAATCTCGAAGGCACTATACCACCACGGAGAGAGAATTGCTTGTTGTGATTTTTGGTCTTGATTAATTCCACTCTTATGTTCTACAAAAAAAACATTGTCTCCACCGACCATGAAACACTCAAGTATCTCATGTGAAAGAAATATTCAAAGCCTATATTAATTTGATAGATCCTATTGCTTCAAGAATTTGACTTGAAATTTTTTGAAAATAAGGAGACTGAAAATTCTGTCGTTGATCACCTATCCCACATTGAAGCACCTTATGATGAAATGACCAAGATCAAGGAGACAATGTCTCATGAGAAACTCCTTTTGATTGATTCTACTCAAACGCCATTGTACATGAACATAGCCAAGTTCTTGGCTAGTGGGATAGTACCAAGCACATTAGTAGGGAAGTAAGTGGAAGTTTATTTGCCTTGGTGAAACATTATGTGTGTGATGACACACATCTCTTCAAGTAATTCTCCAACCAGCTCATAAGAAGGAACATTCCTGAAAGTGAGAAGAAATACATTCTCTCCATGTGCCACTCTGTCATATTAGAGGACATTTTGTTGGAAAGAGGATGACTACCAAAGTTCTAACAATATGGATTTTATTGGCCAACCTTATTCAAGGATTCACATGATTATTGGAAAGATTACGTGAAATGCCAAAAGGGGTACAATCCCCAAGAGGGACATGATGCATATATCTCCTATTCTAGTTCTGGAGGTGTTTGATGTGTGAGGTATTGACTTCATGGGTATGTTTTCCCCTTCTTTTGGGTTTGTATACATCTTGGTGTCTATATATTATGTCTTAGAGTGGGTTGAAGCCATTTCCACAAGCACCAAATACCACAAGGTGGTGTGTATTTTTTCAAGTCAAATATTTTTAGCTGGTTTGGTGTGCTAATGGAAATTAATAGTGGTGGCAGAAGTCATTTTATTCATAGAGATTTTAAAAGCTTGTTGAAGAGGCATAATGTGAATCATCATGTGACTACTCCTTACCACCCTCAAACTAGTGGTCAAGTTGAGTTGGCCAATTAGGAGATAAAGCTTATTCTTGAGAAGATGGTGAAACCAGACTCCAAGGATTGGTCTCTACATCTCAATGAAGCTTTTTAGGCATATATGACTGCATTCAAGGCCCCAATTGGCACCACGTCATTCAAGCTCAAAAATGGGAAAGGCTATCATCTCCACGTGGAATTGCAACAAAAGGCATTATGGGCCTCAAGATCCATGGATGTGGACATATAAATTGCCAAAGTGAGACGAAAGATACAACTTAATGAATTAAAAGATATGAGGCATGAATCCTATGAGTTGTCCATGTGCTACAAAAAAGAAGTTAAATTCTTGCATAAAAAGTTGATTAGGATGAAGACTTTCGAGCCTAGACAATGGGTATGCTTGTACAATTCTAGGATGACATTATATCCTAGGAAGCTATGGTCAATATGGGAAGGACCACACCATGTCAAACATGTTTGTCCATATAAAGATATTGTGATACATGAGAAGGAAGGTACTAAAGAGTTCATAGAGAATGGCCAAAGATTGAAATCAGTTATTGAAGTTGGGCCCGACAAGGCCAATCAATGTTTTGACATTGTTATGTTTGTTGAGGAAGTCCCTTTTAAGGAAGAGATGTGCTGGAATGCACATGAGAAGTCAATTTACTATGGTGATGATGTTTTGAGGTTCTCAAGAGTATGAGTGATTTAAAAATTAGAATCCTAGCTATGGAATAAAACTTAGCACTAGTGGGAGGTAACCCACCTACTTCCATTTTTTTATATTCTTTGGTTGTTTTTATACATTTTCCAAAGAAAGAACATGCACATGTGTTTATCAATTTTTGTTTGGGTTTTTGAGGTGTGACAAGAGAACATGCTACAGATTGAGAAAAAGGGATCAAATCAATGAAAAGGAGTAGATGATATTTTATGTGGATCAAGGAGATTGATTGAGATAAATTTGTTTGAAAGGAGGAGAGAATTTTTTGACCAAAAGTGTCTACCATGGCCGTGCTAACACACAATGGCCATGTTGGGATCACCAAAGTCACAACTGAATTTTTTCATTTTCATGGTCAACCAACACATCCGTCCTGCTAGAGTGACCATTCTAGTATCTCATCAGCATGACCATGCTGGCCAGAATGGTCATGATGGGTTGGGCCCACAACTTAAGTGGTTGGTTTTTTTTGATACATCATGACCATTCTTCATTTCACCTGACCAGAATGGCTGCTTCGTGGCACTAGTGATCTAGGGCTACTGTCAGCTCCCCTAAATCCTCCCTATCTTTATTCCCAAGTTCCATAGAAGCTACCATGAGTTCTTAAAGGTCTTCTCCTACCTCCAACTCTCCATCCCAACTCCTCTCCACCTCCATTTCTCCAACTTCAAAGGAAATCTACCCAACCCTAGTTTTTATATCATCCACCTAAATCCACCTCAAGACTTGCTAAATGAAAAAATGGACAAGATAGTGAAGAAAGGGCTCTAGAGTTGTGTGCAAGTATCACTGGAAGAAAATCTCGCATGTATAGAGATTTAAATGTCACCCCACCATTACAAAATATCACCAAGTCACCATAAAACTCCATTTCTGACATCTTTCGTAGTCGACACAATGATCAACTCTTGCCTACAGTTCTTTTCTAGTATCCACATCACATATATGACCTAGAGCCAACATGGAGAGGAGGAAGCTCTATCGGATCACAAAATGGACATTGTTGCTGATTCCATTGATGTTTATGCTCCTACTAGGGAACAATGGAGCAAGACGGCATTTTTCACCTCATCTTTATGCCCGCCTCCTCGACGTACTTCATCAAGAGACTACACATCTTTATCATAGACACATACTACACACCAACCCAGAAGAAGGAGGTTGTTGCTTGAAAAAGAAAAAGAAGATGAAGCAATGATTGAAATGGTGCCCTTCAACTTGGATACAAGTTCAGGGTCATATGATTATCAAGAAGAGGAAGGTGAGGACAATTAAATCAAGGAGGTGGAAGAGGAACTGATGGACATGATTTTAGGTTAGAAGCAAAGACAATGATGTTTTAGGGAAACAACTCAAAGGATCTACTTTGGCAGAGTAGTGACTATAAAAGTGTTTGTGAGACCTGTCCACCCAAATACACAATGAGAAGGGTGATCCCTACAATGTATGTCTGCATATCTACGATGCAAGCCTTAAGTATCAACTATGAATTCAAGAACTTCTTGAATACATCTGGGTTGTATAAATTGCTGACCGAGGTTCAAGAGACCTATATTGAGATAACTCAAGAGTTCTTTGGGTCATTGGAGAAGGTGTAGTATACATGTGAGGATGACATTCAATCCAGACTTATAGATTCTACTCATG
Source organism: Alisma plantago-aquatica (assembly GCA_963693085.1). Lineage (NCBI taxonomy): Eukaryota > Viridiplantae > Streptophyta > Magnoliopsida > Alismatales > Alismataceae > Alisma > Alisma plantago-aquatica. Next base: position 1,851,773,666 of record OY856409.1, read on the forward strand.
TGTTAAGAACTTCTCAACTCGACAAGATTTTTTCTACAACACCAGAAATGGCAAAGAATTTGATGATGCAAGATTTGACAAGTATGGAAAGTGCAAATATTCAGCAATGTGGGAAAATTTTACATGCCAAGAAACATTTGTAGCATGAAAATCTATGAGAATTAGACTACACAATCCTTTCATAATGTAGTTGCAAAATCTCTTAGACAACACCACCTTTGGCTAGTACGACAATCAAGATTGTTTCTCTTAGAAAGACCGATTTGTGATGTCCAATATGGTAAGGTATGGTCAAGTCAGTCTAGGAGCAATGAAGATTGATCATTTAAGACAATCCCATCTAAATGTAATAATCCATTCTCAATGGGAGGGATTGTTACTACCATTGCTCTATTCCTAGATTGTGATTTAGAAGGGCTAACAAAATATGAAGGGATGTTGATTTGAGCTACCTTGCAAGGTCCCAGTTGATATCTCTGTGTGTTGCAAAACTTATCTACAATATGAACCCTGGATATCCTGGTATCACTTTAGAGATACACTATCGTTTCGATCATCTTCTTGATGATGTAGGGTTAAATGATGATTTCATGACATGGCTTGTCTCATGGGAAAGGTAGCACTCTAAAGAAGATAACATGGCACTGCCAATTGATTTACCTGAGAAGGGGGGAGTTACTAATATTCTAGAGTATCAACACATCCTTGAGTAGCCTCACTATACAAGAGAAAGACAAGATGACTTTGATGAACAACCACCTCTACAAAATGCATATGACATGTCTACTATTCATGCATATTTGGAGGAGATACAAAACACACAAGCGGCCATGTAGTTAGGTCAGAAACAAATGCATCATCAAATTAACTACATGCACCACTTTCATCGTGTATGGATTCATAGAAACACCGAACGGGGGAGGATTTTGGGGTGCACTATCAGTTTACTAGGAGACATACCCACCTACACATGCAGACTATTGAGGTAGTTACTACCAATATCGTTCACCTTATGTGGTTCTTCCACAAGATCCACTGCTAATTCTACCCTATCTCTCCTAGACTTCAGTTTCATTCTAAGGTTAGCATGATTTAGACGTTTGGGTTGGTACAGAGGTACATGACCTCTTATCAATTTCATTTCTCATGATTGTTTCACCCTATTCCATTCTGCTTTGTTTTGTGATTACAAATGTTTTCAACACCTCTATCTAGTTTAATATCTTTCTTTCTTTGCATACATGCATTCATATTGTTTACTTTCTTGCTTTATTTGTGTATTTTTTCAATATTTTTGTTATTTTAGCCACTCCATACCATGCGTTGCATTTCATGTAGATTTTTGTAATTTTTCTATATTTTAACTAGGATTTTCTTGTTCGTTTTTTGTTGATTCCTAGTGTAGATTTAGATGTGATTGAAGGCAATTTGGCATCATTTTAGCCTATTTTTTGCAAACTCTAATCTACTTGCTTAATAGTGTGTTTCAACTAACTCTCTACTTATGTGATGTGCATGGTTATAATTGGGATAATGAGGCCCACTTATGATGTTTTTGGTTAAATGAGTCCAATGATGGAATTTAGCTTGTGATACAAGACTTTTGCAAGTAATTTAATATTTTAATTAAAATGTGACCCTTACAAGACTTGAATGCTAGGGATTAATCATTCAATGTGGAAGGAGTGTAATATACCATATTGCTAGTTTTATGCATGGTTTGTATTTTAGTGAATGTTGCATAGATTAGCTTGATTAAATGAAATCATACATGTATCTTTATCAAATATGACCCCCCTATTTGACCCAACTTTTCTCCTACCATCTTCTTACTTCTATGACTCATGAAACGATGCCAAAAGTGCACACATTAGCCTAGGACACCATCCAAATGTTTAAGTTGGCCTTGTCCATACCACCACACTTCTTCCAATAACCATATGCCCTCCTTACACATGGGAAAGAGAAAAAGAAAAACAAAAATAAATAAGGATGACTCTATGTAACAACCTCTCAAGAGAATAAAAGAAAATAAGATGAATACTTTTATGTAATAGCACTCCACTCCTTTCCATAACCCTTTCGTCTCCTTTTATGCCAATTGGTCTAGGGTAAAATTAACTCTAAACCATACACCCCACCACAAGACAAGTGGGTCATGAGAGGTGAAGTGAAGTGTATGATGTAATCTTAAAAAGTGAAACAACAACTCTAACCAATTTGATGTATGTCATGCATGATAGGTCTATCCAAAGCATTATGAAAGTTGCATCACTAATATGTGTGATTGATATCCCATCATTGAAGTTCTTGTTCTTTGTGCTTGAACCACATTAAAAAAATAGAAACATGAATGGAGAGTAGTGGATTGTATCCCTAATTCCACATTTAAAAACACATTAGTCAATGAATATCAAGATGATTGCATTCTTCCATGTTTTTTTGAATAAAATGAAATTGAGATTAAGTTGGAATATATGTGTGGACAAATGTTTTTTGAGTTTGGGGTGGTAATATAGCCCTATTTTAGGGCTTAATCTTGTGCCATTTTGCACTTTGATAACATCTAAACTTGTTAGAATGCATAATACTTCCTTCAGTAAGTGTATTATTGTCATATGCACTTATGGGCGCTCTTTAGATGTTTTTTAAGTACTTGGACTATGATTTGGATGAAAGAAGAGAAGAAGGATGATATAAGGGTCCCTCTAGTCTTAGAGGAGCCTAAAGAAGGTCTAAGACCTTCCCAATGTACCACTAGTGGACAAGGGTAGACTTAGAGAAAATAACTCCAAAGATTGTCAAAGTGAAGATGAAAGTGCATGAAATATCCCTGAGTTCAGTCGTGGTACCACAGAATAGTCGTGTTGCCCTTGTAACAATCACAAAAAATTACATGCTTGAAGTATCTCAAGAAAAGTCTAGTTGCATGGTCGTTCTAGCCAACACGGTCGTGCCAAGGAGATCCCAACACATGTCTTCTAGAATGGCTATGCTACCCATAGTTCAAGAGGCTCATGCCAATGAGAATGACCACAATCTAACCCCACCCACCATGGCCGTTCTACCCAACATAGATGTTCTAATTCATTGCCAACACGGTTTTGCTATCCAGCATAGTCGTTCTACCAATCCTTCAAAACCCCAAATATGAGTTGACATTTTTCCTTCCATAACACGCATGTTCCTCTCTAGCACATCCATTCCCCTACATCACCACCATGACCATTCAACCTTGAATGGTCGTGATGCTCGCAAACCCTAGTGCATTTTCCCACTATTTTTCTATTCTACCCCACTTAACCCCATGCTTTCCAAACTACTAAATATACTATTAGAGAGTCTATTTAATTAGTTAATTAATTTTTTTGGTCTATTTGTAATATGGGATCAATTGTGTGTTATCTCGTTAGGGTTTTTCTTGAATTTTTATGCTCCCCCCATCCTATTTGTAGGCGGGGGGGGGGGGGGTTGCCCATATACCAATAACAAAAAAATACACAAGGGGATTTCCCCATCATATCAATTTTTCCACATTTACAATAGTGGCAGCTAGGAGCTGAAGGTTATCCTTCGTAGCTTTTAATACTGCATTAACTAAGCCACCTACTCTCTCCCACCTACTCCTACTCTATTACACCATTTTCCACATCAAAATCCTAGTTTTATAGGTTTTGGCTACTTCCATCCACTTTTCCATGCCATCCAAACACCAAGGAGGGATAAGTACAAGTAGCTATAACTAGAGGTGAAGAAGAAGAATACTTCCACAAGCTTCCATGACTATTCCCCTCTATATTTCTTATTCTTTTGCTATTTTTTGTTCCATGAGTAGCTAAGCCCCTCTAGGTGGCTTATTTCAGGTTAAAATGTGAGTTTGATACCATGTCGAAAAAGTTATTTGTAAACTCTATAAGTTCATTTGCTATTAATTGTCTTCTATTTCTATATCATTTACCATGGATTTCTTGGTGATTTATGCTTTAAAACACCTATGTTTTAAGAGAAAATGACATATATGTAGTTATTTTGGTATTTGCTCCTAGGTCAAACTAGTGGATCCCTATCTAGTATCCCATCTTTCCACATATCTAAATTTTCTTCTAATCCTATGTTTGAGATCTAAGTACCTAGTTTATAAGAACTTAATGTAATTAGCTTGGACCTATGTAAAGGATGGATGGTAGGTGATGTGAGGTGTAAAACCCTTAATTCCACACTCCATTACTACCCTTGGCCCCAAATTTCTACAAGATCTTCTTCCCTAAAAACTTAGAGTTGATTACATCCTAGTATAATTCCACCTAAAACCTAGTCTAAATGAGCCTCACAAGGTTGGATAGGGTGTGTTGGGAAATAGTTCCCCTTCACACACCCTATCCCTTCACACACAATCTATATGAATTAGTAGTGATTGCATGTTATGACCCCCCAACCTAAGTTTTGTCACACTACCCAAACAACTCATACTTACATAACTTATGAAAAACCCTAATTCCTCTCTTGTTAACTAATGTTAGCTTAGTTAGTATCTTCTCTTTCTTTATTAGTCTTTTGCTTGTCCATGATATCTAGATGTTATTAGGATAGTTGGTTTTCACTCTGTGATTGCTTTTGCTTGCTTTATTTAGTTTCTAATTTAGCCCTTTACTTTCTCTAGGGTACTAATTGATAGTGTAGTGTTTATCTTACCTAGGCTAGCTAGTTTCCACTTCTAGGTTGTTAATTAGGTTTGCTTTGCTTGTTTTGTGTATTGTTAGATCTTTCCTTCCTTGTCATGGTGTAAATTGTATCTTTCCTTGCTTAGCTTAATTTCCTTGCCAATTATATCTTAACTGCCTAGGGCTAAAGTAGGTTTTGCTCTTGCTTTCTCTTAATTACTTATTTGAGCCCTTAATGTAATTCAACCAAACCAAGATAAACCCTTGAGCTCCAGACTCTAAATTAGGAACCTATCCTAAAAAGATTAAGCTAATTGTTAGACCAGTTTGTCCAAGGGTTTTCATTAGTTTACCTAATTTTTAGCTCATTGTCTCTATATTCCCGATTGCATTTGTTGATAGAAATCGTGTGGGGCTATTCCCCTTGTTTCTGACCCAAGGATAGCATGTTATTGTGTTATATTTGACTTCTATGATTATATATATATTGTTAATTCTAGATGTAAATCTATAATTGCTTAATGAAAGGCATTGTCTTGATCAACAAAGAAAATTTATGAGATTGTTAAATAATTTAGGAGAGGGATTATAGGTTGGATAGCTCATAAATTTACATTGCCAAAATTGGGCCTCGGGAGAGAGCCTACGCCTGTGAAGGGAATAACCTAGAGAAATCACTAATATGTCTATCTAATTCCTAAATCACTATGAAAGTGGGGTTGTCTTAGTATAGGTAGTGCATTATGCCACACGAGTGGGTAATACTTGCTATAGGTCCATTACTCCAGGGTTAGGGGTAAATGATTATTTATTAATTGGATTTAAGCACAATGTATTTTGTGGTAAAGTTGTAATCCTAAAAAATCCACCAACATGTTATCACATTTTAGATTTCAATTATTGTCCTTATTTATTAAAAAAAACCAATTGGTTTTCCCCTGCCTAGCTGATTAGGTTATAGTTACTAGTAGTTTCTAAAGTATGTTTCCCATAGTTTAATATTTGGGCCCCATAGGTCTATATTACTCGATGCATACATTTTTTAACATGCACAGTTCAGGCATGTTAGACATCACTTCCATATCACTAACTGGATAGGCGAGGACTCCAAGGGAATGTACAAGACGAGGAGAAGATCATGCTAGGTTCAACAACATGGTAGTAGATACGATCAGAATAGATGAGATATTCAAAGAAATGGTGTGCATGCTATAGATGTCGGGATGTGTGTGGTTATATTCTATTTGAATTTATGTTATGTAGTATAGTATGTTGTTTCTAATAGGAAGAGAAGTTGAACACCATTAATCTGATGTCTATGAAACCAAATGTTTCTTCTTGAACATAGTTTCCCCCTCCTAACCCCATGCAATATTTGTATTTGAGCAACCCGTACTGGATTTTAGAATTTCACTACAAGTAATAGAAGGAAATTGCAATTTAATTAATAGGTTTACATGATAATATTAAGATCATATAAGAAACGTCAAGAACAAACGATATATGAGAAATAGATAAACCAATTTAGAAAACTCAAACCAAATTGATCTCTCATAAGAGAGTGATGTTACTTAATGAAATTAGAGCTATGTTATCTTCTAGGTACGTGTTGTTCTTATAGTATTGATCAGGTGACAAACATGTATAAGAAGGTCATGCCATTTGTACATAGATGATGAAAAACAACATGATTGGTACTAACACCCTCATGTTAAGGAATAGAAGGGACTAATAAGAAATTCTCCTTCATGGGATGAACTCAACAAGAAACCCACACAAGAGAATCTATATAAGCCGGTAGAAGTGTTCCACAAAACAACAAATAACAGACAAAGTCATAGATTTGTGTTTTGTCCTAAGCCTATGACCTTATTTATAGCACTTCTATACATAATCCTATTCTTATACATGTAAAACAATACATATATATATATATATATTGTTAATTCTAGATGTAAATCTATAATTTCTTAATGAAAGGCATGGTCTTGATCTATAAAGAAAATTTATGAGATCGTTAAATAATTCAAGAGAGGGATTATAGGTTGGATAGCTCATAAATTTACATTGCCAAAATTGTGCCTCGGGAGAGGGCTTATGTCTGTGAAGGGAATAACCTAGAGAAATCATTAATGTGTCTACCTAATTCCTAAATCACTATGAAAGTGGGGTTGTCTTAGTATAGGTAGTGTATTATGGCGCACGAGTGGGCAATAATTGCTATAGGTCCATTACTCCAGGGTTAGGGGTAAATGATTATTTATTAATTGGATTTAAACACAATGTATTTTGTGGTAAAGTTGTAATCCTAATAAATCCACCAACCTATTATCACATTTTAGATTTCAATTATTGTCCTTATTTATTAAAAAAAAATCAACTGGTTTTCCCCTGCCTGGCTGATTAGGTTATAGTTAGTAGTAGTTTCTAAAGTAAGTTTCACTTAGTTTAAAATTTGGGCCCTGTAGGTCTATATTACTCGATGCATACATTTTTTACACGCACAGTTCAGGCATGTTAGACATCACTTCCATATCACTAAATGGATAGGTGAGGACTCCAAGGGAATGTACAAGACGAGGAGAAGATCGTGCTAGGTTCAACAACATGGTAGTATATATGATCAGAATAGATGAGATATTCAAAGAAATGGTGTGCATGCTATAGATGTAGGGATGTGTGTGGTTATATTCTATTTGAATTTATATTATGTAGTATAGTATGTTGTTTCTAATAGGAAGAGAAGTTGAACACCATTAATCTGAAGGCTATGAAACCAAAATTTTCTTCTTGAACATAGTTTCTCCCTCCTAACCCCATGCAATATTTGTATTTGAGCAACCCATACTGGATTTTAGAATTTCACTACAAGTAATAGAAGGAAATTGAAATTTAATTAATTGGTTTACATGATAATATTAAGATCATATAAGAAATGTCAAGAACAAACGATACATGAGAAATAGATAAACCAATTTAGAAAACTCAAACCAGATTGATCTCTCGTAAAAAAGTGACGTTACTTAATGAAATTAGAGCTATGTTATCTTCTAGGTACGTGTTGTTCTTATAATATTGATCAGGTGACAAACATGTATAAGAAGGTCATGCCATTTGTACATAGATGATGAAAAACAACATGATTGGTACCAACACCCTCATGTAAAGGAAGAGAAGGGACTGATAAGAAATTCTCCTTCATGGGATGAACTCAACAAGAAACCCACACAAGAGAATCTATGTAAGCCAGTATAAGTGTGCCTCAAAACAACAAATAAAAGACAAAGTCATAGATTTGTGTTTAATCTTAAGCCTATGACCTTATTTATAGAACTTCCATACAAAATCCTATTCTTAGTTTGAATAGATCACATGAATGTCTTATACATGTAAAATGAATACAAGAAGTCCCTTTCTAATTAGGCAAGCATTAATTAAAGAATTAATTAAGTATCTATCTAGTTGTGCAAAAACTAGAAAAAAGAAGTTAGACAATCCCCATGACCCACAAGCCGCATGCTCATTCTCAAGATCGGCTCAGCCCAGCATGGTGAGGCATGGTGTGTGGGTGCATTTCTTTTGTGGTCACCATACTCGCCACAAAGATGAGAATACTCTCCCATATAACTTCTTGGGTACTAGTTCATGTGAAACCCTATATATAAGGCCTAAGGCTTTAGATGTGATACAAGTGGTCTAAGAAACCTTCCCATTTGCACAAAAGGCAATAACCCCTTTTTTCTCCACATCCCATATGTACTAGCTACACAAAAATTGGGATCAACACATTCTAGCTAGTACTAGACAAAGCTAATATAGATAACAATCACCCACAAAGTTTAATGTGTATTGTTCACTGCCACTCAGTCCTCAACATAGTGTTTTCAGTACATACATTCTAGTTTGAACCATGAGTGAGTTATCTAATGTTCACCCCCATAGAAACTATGTGAAATGACATATTGAATTTGAACCTTGTGTGCAAGACTAATAGTTAGTAACAACACAATAAAGACAATGTAAATAAATAAAAATGATGCACTAAAGGTCATGCATCCAAATCAAGAATCATGATTGATATCAGGGAACAAACCCATTGCCATATTGTGGCCTACACACCATTAATAATTTGTTTTTAGTCTTCAAGGATCTAATGCTAGCAGCCATTCCTTGGCCTCGACACAATTATGAGTCTAATATCTTACCTAATTTGTTGTAATGACACTAACAAGTTTTCATGGGATGAATATGAAGATGCACAAAGCATAACGTAAATAACATAAAGTCAATCAATTCAACTATAAAATTGTGATTACCACTTTGAACTCAATTTGTGGGATGTCCACTCTTTTGGGCTATATCCAAATCATGATGCATTTCCTTCCTATGCCCAACCTAAATTTTTTAACTAATGCTAAGGTAAGACCTTTTGATTGGTTGTATTATATTTTGTAGATACATAGTCCACAATTACTTCCCCATTAGACCCTTGCTGAGTCTTACATGCATGTGCCTATGATATATTTTTTGTACATCGAACTCCATATCTTGGTGATAGTTTTTGTGCAATCACAAAGAAGTAATATTGTATGAAGTGCATTATTTACCATAGTTCAATTGGACATGAGTCGATGTAGCCATTTAGCTTCCAATCAAGCTTCATCTAAAGTGCACAAGTCAACCTCAAAGGTGGACTAAGAGAATATGGTTTGTTTCTTAAACCTCCAGGAAACAACACCTCTTCCCAATAGGATTACATATTCTGAGACACCATTTCTTCCAAAGTTCATGGTGATACATATTGCATCCCTATATCCTTTAACTAAAAAAAGGATACTTTCTCCAACACAACCCAAGGGAACTAGTTCCCTTGATATACCTCAACACTCTTTCAAGAGCTTCCCAATGGATCTTGTCAAGAGAACTGGTGTATCTACTCAACTTGCTCATGGAAATCACAATGTCAGGTCATGTGCAGTTCACAATAACATTGGAATCATTCTTGAACAAGAGCTTGGATGAATAACATGGAGTCCTTATAGGTTTATTTGATGTGTATTCAACCCTCTCTAGTATCTTCTCAACTTAATGAGTCTACGACAATGTAACACCATAACTGGATCTTGTGAAATTAAGCCCTAAAACCACATCTACAAGACCCATATCTTTCATCTCAAACTTTTTACACACAAATGATTTTGTCTCACTTATACCTTTTATATTCAAACCAAAAAGTAGGATATCATCTACATATAAGCATAAGCTAAATAATTTCTTATGAGTGGTCTTTCATTGAAAAAGAAAGTCAATTGAAGGAAGGCATGTTTACAATAATTTATAAATTTCATCATACTTTAAAAATAAAACATTTACAATAATGCCTTTTAGAAGCATGTGTAACAAATTGAGAAACAGTCCTTTCTGGATGGCAAATCCTATAGATATAAAAACAAAAGTATAATAAGAATAATATGGTGTCTTGAGGTTTTTATTGGTGACATGTTGAAGGTGTTGCAGAAGAGAAGAATCATCATCAACAAGTAATCTAAAGGCATTAAAAGCAAAAGACAAAAAGTTATGGTGATTTTCCATAAAAGTTGTGCCATACTTTTATACCTTTTGTGAAGTGGGATCACCAACTTCCTGTCCTACTTTAAAATTTATTGAATGAATACTTGATAGAGGAGAGACTCCAATTAGGTCAACACAACTTTTGTGTCTATCCAATAAAATAACAAGATGTCAACAACACGTTGAGAGTGGATACCAGTAGGTTGTGTGTCAAGAAAGGACATGGTAGCCTCTATTAGGACCTTTATTCCAGCTCAATAGGAAAGGTAAGAAAACATCATGAACTAAGTCATGTTGAAACTTATATCAAAGTCTTGTGAGACTATGACAAACATGATCATCAAAGGTGTTAAGGTTTGCGATGATGCAATGGAGGCAACATTCATCACCTATCTACAAGGTAATCATAAGTCAATAATGAAGTATAGCTCGATACACAATAGGTGACATGCACAAACCTATCCCATGAATGGTAATGAAAAGTAGGAAGTCTTGAGCATGGTTGGCTTGAAGAGAAGTCAGGATAGGTAGGAGTTGTTGAGAGAGGCTGCAAGCAGCTAATTGATGGACAATAGTTTTGTAGTAAGCATCTACGAAAAATAGATTTGGTCTCTAGAGTGGTAGAATGTGTATGTGATAACTAGGACTAGAAAAACTATGGAAAAACCTTACATATGGATTCATGTTGGTAATAAAAAAGGGTTATATAGGCACATATACAACCTCTCAAAGGATGTGGTCTTGGAGTTTAGGGGTGTGGATTTGAGAGGAAACATAAGAAAACTTGTTAACATCATGAGAACATTTGATGCCCAACCCTATGAAGTGAATAGGAAGCATGACAAAGTGCCATAGTAGATCACCAAAGCCTGGGCCATCACAAATAAAAATACATTCTAGACATTGATGAAGCCCATGATTAAAATCATTCAATGCAGAACAGATAGGTTTTGGCAGTTCATTCAATGAGGAAACAATAGCTTGGGTGTCCCTACACATGATCGCAAAATAAGAAGCTCACATTGTGTGTTCAAAGAAAGGACAAGATATCCATCATAGCAAGAGTTCTAGCCACACTTATAAAAATCATTACACATGAATCTAAAGGATGATATCACGCAATCAAACTTTTCAAGACATTGTTTTGGGGCTTGTTTTGAGCCACACAAAGACTTTACAAACTTACACACTTTGGATTCATTCCCACAGCCAACAAAACCCTCAATTTTTTCCACATATATCTCCTCTTAAAGATGATCATGTAAGAACACAGTCTTCACATTTATCCGATGGATAAAGTGATTATAAATAGAAGTCAGAGCTATGAGCATATCAACTTTGGTTATGTTTGAAATAGGATAATATGTATCAAAATAGTCTATTAACTCCCTTTGTGTGTACCGCTTGACAACCAATATATCCTTATACTTATGGATTGTCCCATGTGTAATGAGTTTATTCTTAAACATTCATTTAAAACCAAATGAAGAACAACTAGAAGGCAAATTCATTAGTTCCCAGGTTCCATTTGAAATAACTATACCATGAGGCTGACAACATTCCAAAAAGAAGTTCGGGCCTAATAGACCTTACTCTTTTAGGTATTTTATCAGTTTTTGTTTCTTATTTTTTCTTAAATGTTTTGAATTTATCGAATTCCTCACATTTATATTTTAAGAAAATATACATAAAAGTTTTTATTAGCATCATAAATGGAAGTTATGAATAATGTTTATGATCCCAAGTTGCAATCTCATTAAGTTTGCAGACATCAATATGCACTTAATCCAAAATTTAAGAATTCCTATCACTGAATGAAAAGGCTTTCTAGTAAATTTAGCTTGCATAAAATTTTCACATATTATTAATTTAAGATTAAAGAATCAAATTTAGAATCATCATATGTTTCACAAAGCCAACTTCACATGACTCAAATGGCAATTCCATAATATAGACCATAGAAGATTCAAGTTAACTAAATGACTATTCAAGTTAAAATCATGATATGAAACAATATGTTCTGCATGAATCTTAAATAAGTTCTATAGATCACATATGTATCTCTTGCCAAAACATAAACCATCTCAAATAGTAGTTATAATTGATTTATTACATTTTTAATCTATTCTCAAACAATCACTAACTAATATTGCACCACTAATAATATTTTGAAAAGTAGATAGAACATGTCTTACTTTGTGATGCATCATTATCTTTATGAAAAAATTACAAATCCATCATCCTTATCCTATGACATCTACTGAGATTGTATCATCCAAAGTCACAGATCGGCCTGAAGAGGCCTACTAAGACACAAATAAAGACTTATTAGATCAAACATGTACATTAGTCACAATGTCTATAATCAAGTATATTGGTTCAAAGAAATTCAAGAACTCTAGTTTAATAAGTGTTCATGGCATTCAGGTTTATTGAAGTAGTCACCATGTTGACCACGACCTCCTCAACCACAGATGTTGTATCATTCATTACCTTCCTTGAAGGATAGTCCTTGTTCTAGTGGACAACATGTTTGTAAGTCCAACAAGGTTTGTTCTTTAGTTTCTTATATATCTTATCATTCATGTTATGAATTGTCTTATGTTTCTTATCTTTATTCTTAACTGTTTCAAATTTTCCACCTTATTTTAATATCTAGCATAAATTTACTTAGGGTTATGTCACCTTCTTGTGCTTGATATTCAGACCAAAAGCCTCCCAAGAGTTAAGGAAGTTTTCAAAGATAGATACAATAATGAATTGATTGGTAATTTCATACTCTACTTAGATATGTTGTAACACAAGATTTGGAAATCATGTACCTAATCAGAAACTGATTTATGCTCAACCATCCAAAACATATGAATTTTGGAGACATGATATTTGTTAATACCCTCATTCTTAGTTTTATATTTTGTATCAAAAACATCTCACAGATGCTTGCTAGTCATGGTAGGAGGATTATACTATGTAACATACAACTTTTTGTCACTATTAAGAGGATAAATCCTCTACACAATTGATATGCATCCTTCCAGTCAGAGATTTTTTTAGCGTTGTTTGAATCTTGTTCAGATTGAGGTTCATTACTTATAATATATTCAAGAAGCACTAACATCCTAGTTCATAAAAAAACCTATCATCCTAAGACAAATATCCATCCATCTCTACCAACATGCAAAGTTGGTGCCCTTGAATTTTCAATCAATTAGTAGTGTCAATGTTAGGATTGTAAAAATCATGTGTAGTCATATTAACTTCACGATCAATTTGTTTATTTAAGAATGTTGGATTTTATAATTTCATTCCAAGTAACAACAAAAAATTACAATCCAATTCACAAAAAAATAATATGGAGTTATAAAATTCACACCAGACACACACAGGAGTGGATATGTTAGGCAACTACAACCGACAACAAAATAATGAATAATAAATGAAGTCTTAGATATGTGTTGAAATCTACACGTCCAGAGCCTTATTCATAGAACTTCCTCACACAATCATATTCCCAGTATGGGAAATCACACAATGATCTTGCATACATAGAGGGAATGCCATGAGTCCATTTCTAACTAGGAAAACATTTATTAAGAAAATAGTTAAGTAATTGTCTAGTTGTGTAAACTAGTCTATGAGACACACGCCCGTGCCTGAGCCCAACGTGACCCGGTGAGGCGAGGCGTGGTGCACACTCACGTCTGTTCTTGTGTTTTTTGGTCACCTTACCTACCTCAATTGGTGAGCATACTATCCCCTATAGTCCTTTAGATACTAGTATTACATGCAATCCTATATATAAGCACCACCAATGTTTTAATACTGAGCAATGTTGAACTAAAACACCTTTTCTTTTGCAAAAAAGAAAAAAAAATACTTTTTCCTCCACATGTTATATGTACTAGTTGCACCTAGACTAGGCTTAACCCATGTTAAATGATATTTACCAAAGTGAATATAGACAACAACCTACACATCTTACTGTAAGATCCTGCATAGCCCATGCACAGGATGACAGAAGCCATCATGCAATCAGACAAACAAAAGATGGTCTTCCCTACATTGATTCTGATATTTTGAAAGTATAATTTTTTGATTGATCTTATGAAAAACATAATAGATGAATTATGATTTCCATCAAATAATGTTGGATACCCATAACTTAAATGTAAGATATAGTGTAGTTTATCAAAATTTTGAAAACTAAATTGACTAGTTGAATGAAGGACCCTGTAAAGAAAGAGTTGAATGAAGGATTAGTCTTTATAGGAGATTATGCTACTTTGAGATCTTCCTTTGGATGGGTATAAATATAGAAAGATTTTTAGATATAATAGAAGTGTACCCATCATTGAGGTTCAAGAAAGTAGTCATCATGTTGACCGTGTCCCCCTCAACCACACATGTAGTAGCTTTCTTCACCTTCTTTTAAGTATAATCGTTGTCCTACTAGACATAAATTGTGCAAATCCAACAAGGTTTGTTCTTTATAACTAAATCTTGGCCTTAAGTTTATGTATTTTCTTATTTTTCCTATCTTTATTCTTAATAGTTTTAAGATTGATAGTAGGGTTTACATCAACTTGTACCTTGATAACTTCCTCTTTCAAGTGTTCCTCCTTTATTTTGATATCTAACATGTTTTTAGTGACGGTTATTGTAAATACCCAAAAGTCTCTACTAAAAACATGATAAACAAAATCATCAAAAGTATGGCAGCGGAATAAATTAAATCTTGACTTAATTCAAAAAGTATAAAGTGTACAATATAAAATTTCCCCAAATGGGAGTACAACTTTATACAAGCAACTACAAGGATCTAGGTAGAGGAAGACTTAGACTAATGCAACATTGTCTCCAAACAAAACAACTATATAACATAAAAGCAACTATGATCATATACTATATGTTCTTCATCTTCTATCCTTAGCCTTAGGTTCACCAAGCTTCCATGCGCACTCTGATCCTAACCTGGATGGTTGGGGTCATCCAGCAAGAGAAAGATAAAAGGTATGTGTTAATAAAAAGGAATAGGAAAAATAATAATAAAAAGCTTTGCAACATAAAAGATTCTCCACAAGAAGAGATTTCCAAAGAGATGAGACAAATATATGAATATGAGAGAGAGAAACTGCCACATTTAAATATCAACAATTATCACATTTGCATGAATATAAATTATGACACAACGTCCTATCAATGTAGGGTGAGGCACCTACCGGACCTCACCAATGGCAGGGGGACTAAAACCCCAGTGCCTAAAAAGTGGCAGGGGGAATAAAACCCCAGTGCCTAATATATAAAATGGCAGGGGGACTAAAACCCCAGTGCCCGGCAAGAGGACTAAAACCTCAGTGCCCTGTGGGTGGTTTGTACTCATGTACACTACATTGTCAATTGGCCAATAACTATATCATGCATAAACATTCACTTGGCAGCATAGTGAAAAGCAACAATAAGATGCAACAAGCATTGGGAATGAAACCCAAATAAATAATCTCAATCATCATTGCCATCATAGGCAACATCATTATACAAGAATTCCAACAAGTAAAGGAGTCAACAAGGAACAACATTATTCAATGTTTCCAAATATCTCAAAAGGATGATCCACATAGTCAAATAACAAGATTAAGGAATTACACTCAAATGAGCCACAAGATCAATCACAATATATATAAGATTTCCAAGTATTTCAAAAGATGAGCCAACATAGGCAACAATAAGATTCACATAATTCAACTGAATGAACCACAATGGCAATATAAGCATAAAATAAGTAAAGAGTCATTAGATACAATTAGAGGGATAATCAGGCTAGCACAATCATGAGTGTGGGGTTGGAAAAGTTCCCAACTGAGGAATAGGTAGTTTGCACAATTACTATAGGATCCACATACATAAAATAGGCTTCATATATTCAAATAGGTTGCACATACAAAATAGGTTTTCACATACATAGGAATCACATACTAGAATAGGGTGCACATACAAAATAGGGCTCACATACCTTAGATATATACATTACCATCACATCCATCAAACAGATAGTATCACCATCCCATAATATCCTAGTTATAAACATAACACATGTATTAATATATATCAAGACATAATGTATAGGAAAAACCCTAATTTTACAAAACTACGATTTAGAGTTCAAAACCAAGTCCAAATGATTACTCATAATCTCCTGATTAATAAAACATATTTTATTATATAAAACAGAGTAAAAATGAATTAATTATGTATTTTAAAACATTTACATATTAAAAATGCCATTCAAAGAAAACTTCGGAAAAGAAATCCAAATCATGTCTCAAAAACCATAAAATCAGATTCTATGTTAAAAATCCTTTCCATCGACTATTTATTCGTATTTTTCTGACCTATGGTTGATTTACTATGAATTAAGTAAATCCGACCAATCAGAAATTAGAAAAACTATAGCGTGACATGTATTTAAATCGAAATGAAACTCGATGTAAATTATAGATGAAAGGACCAAAATGCCCTTGCTCGTTAAATCAAACCAATTAAAAGTATGAGGGCAAATCGGTCATTTGCGCAAATCCATCGCTTTGCAAGCGAGAAACAAGATGAGAGGGGGAAAGGACGAGATTACCCCTGGGTGATGAGGCATCGCCCTCACAGGGGCATGACCCCGGGCGTCTTTACACAGCCAGGCTTCTTCCGCCTAGACCATGGCGATGGAGTAGCCTACTGGAGTTCGACTCCACAATCCTGATCACGAAGCATAGGCTATCGGTACAAACCAAAGATGTCACCGGCATCCCCATCGCTCGGTGATCTCATCGAGCCCATGTTTGGGACTCGCAGCTATCAGGAGCTCTGAGAGGGCTCCGCCGAGGGTCAAGAACAGAGGACCAGATCCGGCGATCGAAAAGCATCGAAGACCAAGGCAAAGCCATCGTTTAGGCCACCGCCACACTCGCTGACATGAGGCGAGTTCAACCGTGATGCCAGAGAGGGCGGAGGAGCTCGAAAACCCAAAAGAGCATGTGACGGCGGAGCTGGACGGCGAGGTTACAGGTCCCAACATTCAGGGGCATCACGAAGCTAGGAAACGAAGCGGAAAGAAGGAGGAACATCGAGGATGCTTACCTAGCAATCAATCGCACGGAGGTGGCTCCTAGAGACGAGGTGAGGTTGCCATCGCCGGGGAAGAAGGCCGAGCAGGTTGGGGAGTTCGGGGCTGGGTGCGAAGAAATTGGGAAAGGAGAAGGAAGGCTCGGCGTCTGAGGGTGCTCTAGAGCCCCTTAAATAGGTGGGAGAGAAGTTGCGGCTCCCTCTGCAACTCCTCGGTGGAGAGGAGGGGAAGAGCCTAGGTTGGGCGTTTCGTCTCCGGTGAACGAGAGAGGGAAAGCTTAGGATCGTTGGAACGGACTTGAGGAGCCGAACTTGATGCGCCAAAAACGAAGTGCATTGATGAAGGAGGGAGAGAGAACGAATCAAGGGATGATCTGCCGTGAAACGGCTCCTATCTCGCGTTGAGCGGGAGGTAGGGGACAATGTCCCGGCCGTCAGATCAAGCCAGAGATGCGACGGTCAAACGCGAGCCGTCCGATGGAGCATACTTGGGTGCTGATGTGTGACAGGGTGAAAAATAACGGAATCATAGTGTTACAATCAAATAAATGCATCGATTAATGCACTACACTATATTAAAAGCTAATAAAATGCATTAGAGGGGTCAAATCAACTCCAAACAACACCAAATTTGAACCATAGGCTGATAATAAAGTCTAGAACAATGCTATGCAATCACTTTCTCGTTTAATGCATAATATGGCCATTAATAAATATATGGCTCATAAAAGAGTATAATAATATATTAAAAGGAAGGAATTATATGAAAAGGCTATTAATAAGAAACATGTGAGCAAATTCGACATATAAAACATTTTAGGGTATAAATACTCATTACTCAACAAAATAACATATTAATGTGAACTAAAATCATATTTTGAGGAGAGAGAAACAATAAAGGTTAATACACTCATATATGAACTCAAATACACATTATTAATAATATATTTATCCAAAAAGCTCCAAATAAATATAATCTGCTATATTATCCCATTAATGACCAAATTACATAATTAACCCTAACTTATCCCCTAATGTGGGTTATTTGTGCAAACACCTCTCAATTTACATCAATGAGGGTAAATAGTGATTTCAACATCAAATTGTGCTCAAATTGCACAAGGTGTACAAAATGATCCAAAAGGATGGGAAATTTATGGAAAAGGTCCAAATGGACTAAAAGTCAAAGAAAAGCTCAAGAATGGGTAAATTGCAGGGAAGACCCTGAGATTCAGTATGTTACAGCACACCACCCCTTAAAGAGGATTTCGTCCCCGAAATCACAACAAGAGAAAAGAGAGGGTGAGTGTGTAACATCCCAACCATAAACAACTAGGTTATAACCCTTAATCTAGGGTACCACATAAAATCTACATAAGTCAGGTGTTACTAAGGTTTTCACAAAACCTATAGCCTTTTATCAAACTCAAACTAACATCTTGTTACATAAACTCTATCATGAAAAGGCAGCATATCTATTATACTAACACTTGTGCCATATTTTATTACAAAACAATTATATCTCAACTGTATATCATGGGTATCTCCCTCATTAAGGGTTTTAAGCACAATTAGGGTTTACAAGGCCATTACAACCTATATTAAACCATTCCCAACCACACTAATGTATTAGGTCAAAACCTAAATAACTCAACATTATTACCCAACAACTACATCATGTGGGATCATGACCTATAATATCATCCAACCAATTATTACCCTAATAACAGGTCTAAGGGTATATGGCTTATCTCCAAGGAACATATTGGCACAACATCTAACGTACCCGTATCCATGTCATCACTAATCATATTCTCTCACAACACTAATTACTATGAATTAACCTCACATTATATGAATCTAATTACTCATCATCTTATTACTGATTTTATCCATAAACCAATAAGATGATCAATGAGATGTATTTTAGTCAACAAGGTGCTATGCCTAACATGTGTTGATAATTAGGTCACAACTATGATTAAGGGATTATAATCCATTTACAAGCATTAAGGTATATCATGTGATGACACCTAATGTCACTAATGTGTCAAGAAAGGCATGAAGGGTTTATATATATACATATGTTGTCAAGGCTAGATGATTACATCCTAGGGTTTAGGTCAACATGACCATTACATATCAAAGCATCCTTAGGGTGTATTTTACCATACACATTTTACCATTAGGGTGACTTAATCCAAACTATGTATATCTACATATGAACAATTAATGATTATGTGCATCAAGAGTATATTAAGGTTCAAGCATAAGCATTATGTGACTTATCCATTTGTTCATAAACAAACAAGATGAATTACAAACATATTAGGTTTATTAAACTCTAAACACCTAAGCTCTCTATTCCCATGTCTAAGGAGTTAAGGTTACTTGATTTCAAGGCATTGAGGGATTCCAACCCCCTAAAGAGGATTTCGTCCTCGAAATCAACAACCCAAAAACCTATCAAGGTACTAACACTACCTTTCCACTCAAAGGGTTGACTAAGTCAAACTATTTTAAGGGTATAAAGCCCAACATAAAAAGCCTTACTAAACTCTATATTCTAACTCAAGGTATAGCATAGGGTACACTAAACCCTAACATGGTAATCCAAGGCTCATATAAGATACTTAAGGATTACAAGATGATTTTTGTTTGAGAAAAGAAATCAAATCATCATACAAAGGATATTCTAAGGTTATTCAACAATAAGGTAATATGTCTAAAGGTAGACTATTTCGAGCTGTCAGTTTCAGATCAGGCCAGGCCAGGTCATATGAGCTCAGGAGTCCTCGTGACCAAGCTAGTGGGGCGGAGGAAAATATTGTCAGCCCCTAAGCTCTGACCCTTTCTAGACACCATCACTTCAACTTCTTGCTCTAATAGCTACTCAATAAACAATTTACCAAAAAAGTTGACAAATTTTATTTCTAACAATAAATTATTATGATCCTAAATCAAACATTCTGTATAGGTCAACTCTAAGGTGAAAAACTAGCTAAAGGGAAACTATATCCTCTAGGGAGACAATTTTGAACTAGTCAAGAATCTGACTACCTTGATGCTCTGATACCATGCTGTAAAGACCCAAAAGTCTCTACTAAAAACATGATAAACAAAATCATCAAAAGTATGGCAGCGGAATAAATTAAATCTTGACTTAATTCAAAAAGTATAAAGTGTAAAATATAAAATTTCCCCAAATGGGAGTACAACTTTATACAAGCAACTACAAGGATCTAGGTAGAGGAAGACTTAGACTAATGCAACATTGTCTCCAAACAAAACAACTATATAACATAAAAGCAACTATGATCATATACTATATGTTCTTCATCTTCTATCCTTAGCCTTAGGTTCACCAAGCTTCCATGCGCACTCTGATCCTAACCTGGATGGTTGGGGTCATCCAGCAAGAGAAAGATAAAAGGTATGTGTTAATAAAAAGGAATAGGAAAAATAATAATAAAAAGCTTTGCAACATAAAAGATTCTCCACAAGAAGAGATTTCCAAAGAGATGAGACAAATATATGAATATGAGAGAGAGAAACTGCCACATTTAAATATCAACAATTATCACATTTGCATGAATATAAATTATGACACAACGTCCTATCAATGTAGGGTGAGGCACCTACCGGACCTCACCAATGGCAGGGGGACTAAAACCCCAGTGCCTAAAAAGTGGCAGGGGGAATAAAACCCCAGTGCCTAATATATAAAATGGCAGGGGGACTAAAACCCTAGTGCCCGGCAGGAGGACTAAAACCTCAGTGCCCTGTGGGTGGTTTGTACTCATGTACACTACATTGTCAATTGGCCAATAACTATATCATGCATAAACATTCACTTGGCAGCATAGTGAAAAGCAACAATAAGATGCAACAAGCATTGGGAATGAAACCCAAATAAATAATCTCAATCATCATTGCCATCATAGGCAACATCATTATACAAGAATTCCAACAAGTAAAGGAGTCAACAAGGAACAACATTATTCAATGTTTCCAAATATCTCAAAAGGATGATCCACATAGTCAAATAACATAATTAAGGAATTACACTCAAATGAGCCACAAGATCAATCACAATATATATAAGATTTCCAAGTATTTCAAAAGATGAGCCAACATAGGCAACAATAAGATTCACATAATTCAACTGAATGAACCACAATGGCAATATAAGCATAAAATAAGTAAAGAGTCATTAGATACAATTAGAGGGATAATCAGGCTAGCACAATCATGAGTGTGGGGTTGGAAAAGTTCCCAATTGAGGAATAGGTAGTTTGCACAATTACTATAGGATCCACATACATAAAATAGGCTTCATATATTCAAATAGGTTGCACATACAAAATAGGTTTTCACATACATAGGAATCACATACTAGAATAGGGTGCACATACAAAATAGGGCTCACATACCTTAGATATATACATTACCATCACATCCATCAAACAGATAGTATCACCATCCCATAATATCCTAGTTATAAACATAACACATGTATTAATATATATCAAGACATAATGTATAGGAAAAACCCTAATTTTACAAAACTACGATTTAGAGTTCAAAACCAAGTCCAAACGATTACTCATAATCTCCTGATTAATAAAACATATTTTATTATATAAAACAGAGTAAAAATGAATTAATTATGTATTTTAAAACATTTACATATTAAAAATGCCATTCAAAGAAAACTTCGGAAAAGAAATCCAAATCATGTCTCAAAAACCATAAAATCAGATTCTATGTTAAAAATCCTTTCCATCGACTATTTATTCGTATTTTTCTGACCTATGGTTGATTTACTATGAATTAAGTAAATCCGACCAATCAGAAATTAGAAAAACTATAGCGTGACATGTATTTAAATCAAAATGAAACTCGATGTAAATTATAGATGAAAGGACCAAAATGCCCTTGCTCGTTAAATCAAACCAATTAAAAGTATGAGGGCAAATCGGTCATTTGCGCAAATCCATCGCTTTGCAAGCGAGAAACAAGATGAGAGGGGGAAAGGACGAGATTACCCCTGGGTGATGAGGCATCGCCCTCACAGGGGCATGACCCCGGGCGTCTTTACACAGCCAGGCTTCTTCCGCCTAGACCATGGCGATGGAGTAGCCTACTGGAGTTCGACTCCACAATCCTGATCACGAAGCATAGGCTATCGGTACAAACCAAAGATGTCACTGACATCCCCATCGCTCGGTGATCTCATCGAGCCCATGTTTGGGACTCGCAGCTATCAGGAGCTCTGAGAGGGCTCCGCCGAGGGTCAAGAACAGAGGACCAGATCCGGCGATCGAAAAGCATCGAAGACCAAGGCAAAGCCATCGTTTAGGCCACCGCCACACTCGCTGACATGAGGCGAGTTCAACCATGATGCCAGAGAGGGCGGAGGAGCTCGAAAACCCAAAAGAGCATGTGACGGCGGAGCTGGACGGCGAGGTTACAGGATCCAACATTCAGGGGCATCACGAAGCTAGGAAACGAAGCGGAAAGAAGGAGGAACATCGAGGATGCTTACCTAGCAATCAATCGCACGGAGGTGGCTCCTAGAGACGAGGTGAAGTTGCCATCGCCGGGGAAGAAGGCCGAGCAGGTTGGGGAGTTCGGGGCTGGGTGCGAAGAAATTGGGAAAGGAGAAGGAAGGCTCGGCGTCTGAGGGTGCTCTAGAGCCCCTTAAATAGGTGGGAGAGAAGTTGCGGCTCCCTCTGCAACTCCTCGGTGGAGAGGAGGGGAAGAGCCTAGGTTGGGCGTTTCGTCTCCGGTGAACGAGAGAGGGAAAGCTTAGGATCGTTGGAACGGACTTGAGGAGCCGAACTTGATGCGCCAAAAACGAAGTGCATTGATGAAGGAGGGAGAGAGAACGAATCAAGGGATGATCTGCCGTGAAACGGCTCCTATCTCGCGTTGAGCGGGAGGTAGGGGACAATGTCCCGGCCGTCAGATCAAGCCAGAGATGCGACGGTCAAACGCGAGCCGTCCGATGGAGCATACTTGGGTGCTGATGCGTGACAGGGTGAAAAATAACGGAATCATAGTGTTACAATCAAATAAATGCATCGATTAATGCACTACACTATATTAAAAGCTAATAAAATGCATTAGAGGGGTCAAATCAACTCCAAACAACACCAAATTTGAACCATAGGCTGATAATAAAGTCTAGAACAATGCTATGCAATCACTTTCTCGTTTAATGCATAATATGGCCATTAATAAATATATGGCTCATAAAAGAGTATAATAATATATTAAAAGGAAGGAATTATATGAAAAGGCTATTAATAAGAAACATGTGAGCAAATTCGACATATAAAACATTTTAGGGTATAAATACTCATTACTCAACAAAATAACATATTAATGTGAACTAAAATCATATTTTGAGGAGAGAGAAACAATAAAGGTTAATACACTCATATATGAACTCAAATACACATTATTAATAATATATTTATCCAAAAAGCTCCAAATAAATATAATCTGCTATATTATCCCATTAATGACCAAATTACATAATTAACCCTAACTTATCCCCTAATGTGGGTTATTTGTGCAAACACCCCTCAATTTACATCAATGAGGGTAAATAGTGATTTCAACATCAAATTGTGCTCAAATTGCACAAGGTGTACAAAATGATCCAAAAGGATGGGAAATTTATGGAAAAGGTCCAAATGGACTAAAAGTCAAAGAAAAGCTCAAGAATGGGTAAATTGCAGGGAAGACCCTGAGATTCAGTATGTTACAGCACACCACCCCTTAAAGAGGATTTCGTCCCCGAAATCACAACAAGAGAAAAGAGAGGGTGAGTGTGTAACATCCCAACCATAAACAACTAGGTTATAACCCTTAATCTAGGGTACCACATAAAATCTACATAAGTCAGGTGTTACTAAGGTTTTCACAAAACCTATAGCCTTTTATCAAACTCAAACTAACATCTTGTTACATAAACTCTATCATGAAAAGGCAGCATATCTATTATACTAACACTTGTGCCATATTTTATTACAAAACAATTATATCTCAACTGTATATCATGGGTATCTCCCTCATTAAGGGTTTTAAGCACAATTAGGGTTTACAAGGCCATTACAACCTATATTAAACCATTCCCAACCACACTAATGTATTAGGTCAAAACCTAAATAACTCAACATTATTACCCAACAACTACATCATGTGGGATCATGACCTATAATATCATCCAACCAATTATTACCCTAATAACAGGTCTAAGGGTATATGGCTTATCTCCAAGGAACATATTGGCACAACATCTAACGTACCCGTATCCATGTCATCACTAATCATATTCTCTCACAACACTAATTACTATGAATTAACCTCACATTATATGAATCTAATTACTCATCATCTTATTACTGATTTTATCCATAAACCAATAAGATGATCAATGAGATGTATTTTAGTCAACAAGGTGATATGCCTAACATGTGTTGATAATTAGGTCACAACTATGATTAAGGGATTATAATCCATTTACATGCATTAAGGTATATCATGTGATGACACCTAATGTCACTAATGTGTCAAGAAAGGCATGAAGGGTTTATATATATACATATGTTGTCAAGGCTAGATGATTACATCCTAGGGTTTAGGTCAACATGACCATTACATATCAAAGCATCCTTAGGGTGTATTTTACCATACACATTTTACCATTAGGGTGACTTAATCCAAACTATGTATATCTACATATGAAAAATTAATGATTATGTGCATCAAGAGTATATTAAGGTTCAAGCATAAGCATTATGTGACTTATCCATTTGTTCATAAACAAACAAGATGAATTACAAACATATTAGGTTTATTAAACTCTAAACACCTAAGCTCTCTATTCCCATGTCTAAGGAGTTAAGGTTACTTGATTTCAAGGCATTGAGGGATTCCAACCCCCTAAAGAGGATTTCATCCTCGAAACCAACAACCCAAAAACCTATCAAGGTACTAACACTACCTTTCCACTCAAAGGGTTGACTAAGTCAAACTATTTTAAGGGTATAAAGCCCAACATAAAAAGCCTTACTAAACTCTATATTCTAACTCAAGGTATAGCATAGGGTACACTAAACCCTAACATGGTAATCCAAGGCTCATATAAGATACTTAAGGATTACAAGATGATTTTTGTTTGAGAAAAGAAATCAAATCATCATACAAAGGATATTCTAAGGTTATTCAACAATAAGGTAATATGTCTAAAGGTAGACTATTTCGAGCTGTCAGTTTCAGATCAGGCCAGGCCAGGTCATATGAGCTCAGGAGTCCTCGTGACCAAGCTAGTGGGGCGGAGGAAAATATTGCCAGCCCCTAAGCTCTGACCCTTTCTAGACACCATCACTTCAACTTCTTGCTCTAATAGCTACTCAATAAACAATTTACCAAAAAGTTGACAAATTTTATTTCTAACAATAAATTATTATGATCCTAAATCAAACATTCTGTATAGGTCAACTCTAAGGTGAAAAACTAGCTAAAGGGAAACTATATCCTCTAGGGAGACAATTTTGAACTAGTCAAGAATCTGACTACCTTGATGCTCTGATACCATGCTGTAAAGACCCAAAAGTCTGTACTAAAAACATGATAAACAAAATCATCAAAAGTATGGCAGCGGAATAAATTAAATCTTGACTTAATTCAAAAAGTATAAAGTGTACAATATAAAATTTCCCCAAATGGGAGTACAACTTTATACAAGCAACTACAAGGATCTAGGTAGAGGAAGACTTAGACTAATGCAACATTGTCTCCAAACAAAACAACTATATAACATAAAAGCAACTATGATCATATACTATATGTTCTTCATCTTCTATCCTTAGCCTTAGGTTCACCAAGCTTCCATGCGCACTCTGATCCTAACCTGGATGGTTGGGGTCATCCAGCAAGAGAAAGATAAAAGGTATGTGTTAATAAAAAGGAATAGGAAAAATAATAATAAAAAGCTTTGCAACATAAAAGATTCTCCACAAGAAGAGATTTCCAAAGAGATGAGACAAATATATGAATATGAGAGAGAGAAACTGCCACATTTAAATATCAACAATTATCACATTTGCATGAATATAAATTATGACACAACGTCCTATCAATGTAGGGTGAGGCACCTACCGGACCTCACCAATGGCAGGGGGACTAAAACCCCAGTGCCTAAAAAGTGGCAGGGGGAATAAAACCCCAGTGCCTAATATATAAAATGGCAGGGGGACTAAAACCCCAGTGCCCGGCAGGAGGACTAAAACCTCAGTGCCCTGTGGGTGGTTTGTACTCATGTACACTACATTGTCAATTGGCCAATAACTATATCATGCATAAACATTCACTTGGCAGCATAGTGAAAAGCAACAATAAGATGCAACAAGCATTGGGAATGAAACCCAAATAAATAATCTCAATCATCATTGCCATCATAGGCAACATCATTATACAAGAATTCCAACAAGTAAAGGAGTCAACAAGGAACAACATTATTCAATGTTTCCAAATATCTCAAAAGGATGATCCACATAGTATTCAATGTTTCCAAATATCTCAAAAACTATAGCGTGACATGTATTTAAATCGAAATGAAACTCGATGTAAATTATAGATGAAAGGACCAAAATGCCCTTGCTCGTTAAATCAAACCAATTAAAAGTATGAGGGCAAATCGGTCATTTGCGCAAATCCATCGCTTTGCAAGCGAGAAACAAGATGAGAGGGGGAAAGGACGAGATTACCCCTGGGTGATGAGGCATCGCCCTCACAGGGGCATGACCCCGGGCGTCTTTACACAGCCAGGCTTCTTCCGCCTAGACCATGGCGATGGAGTAGCCTACTGGAGTTCGACTCCACAATCCTGATCACGAAGCATAGGCTATCGGTACAAACCAAAGATGTCACTGACATCCCCATCGCTCGGTGATCTCATCGAGCCCATGTTTGGGACTCGCAGCTATCAGGAGCTCTGAGAGGGCTCCGCCGAGGGTCAAGAACAGAGGACCAGATCCGGCGATCGAAAAGCATCGAAGACCAAGGCAAAGCCATCGTTTAGGCCACCGCCACACTCGCTGACATGAGGCGAGTTCAACCGTGATGCCAGAGAGGGCGGAGGAGCTCGAAAACCCAAAAGAGCATGTGACGGCGGAGCTGGACGGCGAGGTTACAGGATCCAACATTCAGGGGCATCACAAAGCTAGGAAATGAAGCGGAAAGAAGGAGGAACATCGAGGATGCTTACCTAGCAATCAATCGCACGGAGGTGGCTCCTAGAGACGAGGTGAGGTTGCCATCGCCGGGGAAGAAGGCCGAGCAGGTTGGGGAGTTCAGGGCTGGGTGCGAAGAAATTGGGAAAGGAGAAGGAAGGCTCGGCGTCTGAGGGTGCTCTAGAGCCCCTTAAATAGGTGGGAGAGAAGTTGCGGCTCCCTCTGCAACTCCTCGGTGGAGAGGAGGGGAAGAGCCTAGGTTGGGCGTTTCGTCTCCGGTGAACGAGAGAGGGAAAGCTTAGGATCGTTGGAACGGACTTGAGGAGCCGAACTTGATGCGCCAAAAATGAAGTGCATTGATGAAGGAGGGAGAGAGAACGAATCAAGGGATGATCTGCCGTGAAACGGCTCCTATCTCGCGTTGAGCGGGAGGTAGGGGACAATGTCCCGGCCGTCAGATCAAGCCAGAGATGCGACGGTCAAATGCGAGCCGTCCGATGGAGCATACTTGGGTGCTGATGCGTGACAGGGTGAAAAATAACGGAATCATAGTGTTACAATCAAATAAATGCATCGATTAATGCACTACACTATATTAAAAGCTAATAAAATGCATTAGAGGGGTCAAATCAACTCCAAACAACACCAAATTTGAACCATAGGCTGATAATAAAGTCTAGAACAATGCTATGCAATCACTTTCTCGTTTAATGCATAATATGGCCATTAATAAATATATGGCTCATAAAAGAGTATAATAATATATTAAAAGGAAGGAATTATATGAAAAGGCTATTAATAAGAAACATGTGAGCAAATTCGACATATAAAACATTTTAGGGTATAAATACTCATTACTCAACAAAATAACATATTAATGTGAACTAAAATCATATTTTGAGGAGAGAGAAACAATAAAGGTTAATACACTCATATATGAACTCAAATACACATTATTAATAATATATTTATCCAAAAAGCTCCAAATAAATATAATCTGCTATATTATCCCATTAATGACCAAATTACATAATTAACCCTAACTTATCCCCTAATGTGGGTTATTTGTGCAAACACCCCTCAATTTACATCAATGAGGGTAAATAGTGATTTCAACATCAAATTGTGCTCAAATTGCACAAGGTGTACAAAATGATCCAAAAGGATGGGAAATTTATGGAAAAGGTCCAAATGGACTAAAAGTCAAAGAAAAGCTCAAGAATGGGTAAATTGCAGGGAAGACCCTGAGATTCAGTATGTTACAGTTATAACCCCTTATTATTCTTGAGATTTAGGAAAACATTCTCCCAAGTCATAAGAAACTTTTCGGTGATATAGATAACAAATAATTTATCTAAGAATTCCATACTTGCTTCCAAGAGGTTAAGAAACAATATTTGGAAATAATGTGTCTGATCAAAAAATTAATTTACCCTCTGACATGGTAACCTTATAAAATTTGGAGAAAAATATTTTTCAACACCTTGACCATCTATTTTATATTCCTTACTTAACATGTTATAACCTCAATTTTTCTTGTATAAATTTAAATGCAAATTTTCAAATAAAAGGGATTTCAATGAAAAATTGTATGCTTTGTTTTCAAAGAATGGAGTTTTTTGCAAAATTTCCCTTGGATGCATGAGTTCATGATTTATTATGTTTGAATAATACAATGATGGATAAAAAGGGAAAAAAGATAAAAGAGAATGCCATAAAAATTAAAAGGAAAAAGAAATGGAAGATACTTGTGTGCATATGTGAGAATTTTGTAGAATTATCTAGAAAGTGGTATAGATGACCACTACTGGGTAGTTTTCGATTTGGTTTCTAAATAAGAAAAGAAATCAAAATAAAGATATTAGAAGAGAAAGAAAGAGAAAAATGAATTTTAATTGCATAATATATGCCTTATGAGTGGATGACTGACATATGAAGAAAGGTCTCTTTTATTTTTGATTTTTGGTTCCAAACATTGCACACAAGTAAATTAAGGCATTAAAGAGTTTCCTTTAAAATATGGGATTAAAAGAATGCATAGTTTAAGATGAATTAAAAAAAAAACCCTTAAGTGAGAGGAATATCATTAAATGTCATGATTTTGAATCGAATTAGAATTTCCTTTTAATAGGTGTGTGTGATGTGGATGGTTGGATCTGAGTTCCAACATCGTGCAGTTTGTACTCTACCTCAAACTGTGCATGGTAATAGGAAACAGGACACAACCTCTTTCCCGATCAAATTTCTCCTCACATAGTTGGCGTATGAATTTGGATACTTTCCCAATGCATTCGGAGAAAGAGACTGTGTAGATTCATCCTATATTTGTTAGGGTTTTGGTGGCCCTAGATGCTTCACCCAATTTTCTTGGAACAACAAGGACGAGCCTCAACCCAAGTCTATAAATAGGGTCTTGAGATCTCTCTGTGAGGTCATCAACTTACTTGTGAGACGTCGCTGGACCCTTGATATCTTGCCCTGACATCTATTTGTCGACCACAGCCTAAATTACTTGTGCATGTTTTGTCTCTGTCAAAGATGGAAGCTCCAGGATGATCCCCTCATCCTCACCACTGAGGGGAAAT
Organism: Alisma plantago-aquatica; assembly: GCA_963693085.1. Classification (NCBI taxonomy): domain Eukaryota; kingdom Viridiplantae; phylum Streptophyta; class Magnoliopsida; order Alismatales; family Alismataceae; genus Alisma; species Alisma plantago-aquatica. The sequence goes on from OY856409.1 coordinate 1,851,803,840, forward strand.
TGAAGCCCACAAATGAGTCTGGCAGGTCGAGATGAAGGTACTCCTACCTTTATTCACCGCACAGGAGTGCCAACGCTGAGAGTCAACTATTGGGTTGACCAATCCTAGTGTTGGTTCGCGAGTCGAAGAGGATCGGAGGAAGAAGATGATGAAGGGGGATATACTGACGCTGCCCTCGAGTCCAACGCAGTGAGGAAAGGACATACTAGTCCCTTTTGTCCCCTTTTCTTGCCCAAGTCACAGGTGAGCCCACATGGAAACAAGGTTAATGATAGTTTTTATGATTTGGTCTCTTTTGATTGGCTGAATAAGATTAATCTTGAAATAATAATAGGAAATGATTGGTAACTCAGATTAAGACAAACTATATACAAGAATTTATGAGGAAAATGCAAGGAATCCAAAAAAAATATGATCAAGATCAAAATATGCTTTTAGATTTGTAAAGATGCTACCTTTAATGGGTTTAATTAATTGAAATCCCTAAATTTTAAGATTAAATGATCTAATTATGGTCCTTGATTGTTTTTAAGCAAAGTTTAATCTTTTGACATAAAATATTGGATTAGATCATATTGGATGATATTTGCTCATAATCTGCTTAATTAGGGTTTCGTGATTATAAAAGTGTATTAATGGACCTAGAAACCCTAATTTAGATTTAATGGTTTTAATTGTGGAAATCAATCAAGAAGATGTGAAAATGATGTTCTTGAACTAATTTGTTAATAAACATCCTTAACTTTGATAATTTGAATAACTAGGGTTTTCTAAGTGGAAAATGTTTTTACGGTTTCTGGACCTAAAAAGGGTAAAATTGGAAAATGAAAGCTTGGAAACCAAGAAACCCTAAGAAAACCTTAATAATGCTTAGAAACCTTAGAATGGAATTTCAAGTCAATAAAAGATGGTTGGATGTGATTATAACAATTTGGTGTTATAAATACTTTTCAGGATCAAGTTGCTTGATTGATTGCTTGGCTTGGTTGATTGGACTTCTTGATTGGATTATCTATCTTGCGTGGTTTGAGACTGCCAAATAAGGTATGTGATTATTCTTATGGATAATCACTCTAGTTATACAATGTTCTCAATATTTTATCGATTTCTTGAAATCAAATGCTTAGATGAATTTTATTTCATTATAAAGTGACTATGACTATGACAAAGTATGCTTAGAAGTTGCTCGAACCTGGCATACCACCTCTGGATGTTTTTATGAAAGGAAATGAAAAGTCGTGGCTAGGACCAAAACTAGGCCCCTGATTAGGAAGGTCAGACCAGGACCCAGATTGGGAAGGTCATATGAGGTTAGATCGGGCCCTAGATTGGGAAGGCCCCATGAGATCATACCAGGCCCCAGATTGGGAAGGACATCTAGGTCAGGCCCCAGACTGGGAAGGACATCTAGGTCAGGCCCCAGATCGAGAAGACCAACTTGGCACTTGGGCTCTAGATTGAGAAGGTGGCCTTTATGTCAACTATAGGGACAAAACCCCAGAAGGGTATATCAGAGGTTGTGTAAAAATGGTTGATAGGTTATCAAGAAAATGTAAATCTTGTTTTGTAACAAATAAATGATGTGGTTATGTTGTTACCCATATGTGCAAACTTTTGGTTCCCCCCACATGCCACTATAATTCTTTATACTGACTGATATTTTGTTTTTCAGTGTTTTAGGGCAATATGCAACTATGTCTGCAAGCTTAATGGAAAGTGAATGTTCAGCAAAAAGTGACATCGGAAAAGAACAAGGCTATACAATGTTCAGAGGATTATAGTTAGCTAGTTCTTGGGTAAAGTTCCAAACTATTATTTTTGAAAGGTATGTGAAAATAAATTTCTTATCCTACTTTAAGCTTAGTTGTGGCAGACTTTATTAATTATTTTTTATCATTTACAAAACCATATGATCCTATTTTTGGTTAATGACTCTAGCTTCTTGTCCTTCCTTAATTGGGGGTTGTCGAGGAATGGGGTCATTACATAACGCATCCCATAGAACCTTGCTAGTCATGACATGAGGTGTATAGTATTCATCACACAACTTATTCCTCAGTTCTAAGAGGATACATCCTCTACACAAGAAATATGCCTCCTTCCAATTAGCGATTTTCTTAGCATTCTAAGGATTTTATTCATCATATTTAAGTTAGTCATTACAAAGCATTTACAAAGCACTATCATCCTAAGACAAACATCCATTCATATCTACTAATATGCAAAGTTAGCATCATTGACTTTTTCATTCATACGGGTCATATCCTTCTTAGGATGGTAAAAATTATGTCCATCCATTTTAACTTAACAAAAGAATTTGATTTTTTGAAACCATTGGAATCTAGAACATTACTACATGAAATAGTAGGAAATTGCAAAGCAACTATTAGGTTTATAGGCCCACGTTAAGAATTAGATCAGAGACGTTAGAACAAATAGAGTAGGAGAAACAAATAAACTGATTTGGAAAACTCATCTAGATTGTATTCTTATATAAGAGAGATGTTACTTGAAGAAATCAACACACCCTTATTTTTTGGTTATGATTTATTCTTTTGCTCTTGATTCGATCACGAACATGTAGAAGAACATTGTCTAGTTCGTAGGTAGATGACAAACAACTATACAATTGGTACAATTCAACAATTATTATGTATCACCACCCAACATATCACGTCAAGGAAAAGAAGTTACAGAGAAGTAATCTCTCGTTCTAGAGATGAAACCCACATAAAATGCACACATGAGTGAATATGTAATACAACAACAATGGACAACAAAACAATAAACGACGGACACAGTCTTAGATCTTTCTTTAATCCTATGTATGACACCTTATTTATAACACTTACTGATATGATCCTATTCTCAGTATGACACAATCACACAGCTCTTATACACACTGAAAGGTAAGAAGTATGTTTCCAATCAGGCTCTGATTTATTTGATATAATTGGTCTAGAAAATTTATGAAATGGAGTTCCTAAAATAGCTTTTCATGATTGGTTTAAATTAAGTGATTGAACTTGAGTTTCATGACTTTAGGTGAGTTAAAGAGTTACATAAAAAACAAACTTCCTAAGTTTCCTCTTATAAAGAATGAAAAATGAGTTCCAGAATAATTAACAACATTTCTTACACAATTATATTTTTCACTCTTCATAAATGACGCTTGTAAAATATTTATGACTAAGAATGTCATCGGTGTGGATATTTTAACTGTCCAAATTATAATATAATATGACAAAACAATATACACTATAAGTGACACCATGGAAAATATACCATTATCATTATGGTCTATAATAAAAAACATACACAAACACAATGCGAAAGTAATCAAACCATACTATATGACAAAAAATATAACTTATCTAACATATTTTCATACTTCATGTTTAAAGAATATGATGTAAAAAATGATAATAAACTACAAACACACGCAAAGAATTTACTAAAAAATGATATTGTACATATTGTTAAACAATGATGAATCAAAAGTTATATTTACATATGCATAAAATGTACATATCATTACAATAGCTTGTACATACAAAGTGAAATAAAGATAAAATGATGTGATTTGAACCATAATATGTTTATGAAAATTACAATTATACCATATTAAAATATTTTTAAAGGAGAAACATTCACATCATAATCTCTTGTTGAGGTTATTATGGTTAAAAAAATTATGATAAGTGATGGATATAATTATTTCTTTGTCATCCTTACTTACTATACATTACACAATAAAATCAACAATTTTTTTTATTGATTTTCATATTTACACTACAACAAACCAATCACATAGAACTGAATGGAACTTAAATTCCAAAAACTGAACTAGAATTTCTGAAAAATGAGTTCCACATAACTTATGACTTACACCAAACCAATCAGAGCCTTAGAAACATATTAATTACACAATTAGTTAAGTAATCATATAGGGGTGCGAACTGGCCCACAAGTCATGTGGTTGTACCTGAGCCCAGACTGACCCATCGAGGCGAGACGAGGTGTGACACTTGCTCGTGTGTATTATGGTAACCAAACCTGCGACAATGTTGAGAATACTCTCCCATAGACTCCTTTGGACACTTGTCAGATGCAATGCTGCATAAAATTACCACCAAAGCTTAAATAGTGAGCGATGAGGAACTAAAACAACTTCATATTTGCACAAACGACCAAAAGTAACTTTTTCCTCCACGTCTCATATATGTACTAGTTGTACCTACATTGGATGTAACCAGTGGCGGAGCCAGGAGTTGGCTCTTGGGGGGGGGGGGGCAAAAATTACTAGTCTAACACTAGAATAACACCAACCGCACAAACCACTACACCAACTTTACATTTTGTTGTAATAGCATTGTACTTTATATATATTCTGAGTTTATCTCGAAAATAACTTTCAAAAACTTAAAATTGCGCTAACAAGGATTCAAACACATGACCAGCGGCGGGGGTGATAAGGCACAAACCAGTACGCTAGTAGTGAATCGCTGCCTAAAGCTAACGCTAGTTTTATTTATTATACATCTTATGCATAAATATATATGTATATGACTATTTATATATATATATCTTTTAAAAATTGGGGGGGGGAGGGGGGGCATGACCTCTGCTTGCCCCCCCACCCACCCACCCACCCCCGTGGCTCCGCCCCTGGATGTAACCCATGCTAACTTGTATTGGCCAAATGTAATGTCCCTAACAACACTTGCATCTTGCACAAGATCCTACATGGCCCGTGCACTAGCTTACATAAGCCATTCTGTGATAAGAAAAACAAAAGCCCGTCTTACCTACATTGTTTTTGATATGTTGGATGTATCATTTTCGAACTGATCTTACTAATGTTATAATAGATGAATTATGATTTCCGTTAAATACTGTCAGATGCTCAAATCTTAAACGTCTGATACAGTGCAGTTTATCAAAATTTTGAAAACCAAATCGACTAGTTGAATGAAGGACCCTCAAAAGAAAGAGCTGAATGAAGGATTAGTCTTTATACGAGGCTATGCTACTTCGAGCTCTTTCTTTAGATGGGCTCGAGCTTCAAGGTCGGAAGCCTCTTTACGTAGCCTCACATAATGGCCCGACGTTGGGCCAACACTTTATTAGCACATTTAAGGCACTGACCCGGTAAACCTGTTTCTTTGCCGACAGGTATGGTTCTCCTCATCAATAATAAGTTGACCGGCATCCAGTGCTATCGTGACTGTCGACCCGCTTCGCCGCAAAAATCATAACTTGTAACTTGCTCTGAAACTATAATGCCAGCTGTGATGCGTACCACCGACTAGGTAGGCCAGAACTGACCAATCTTAAATTGTGGAAACCGACGACGTACTTTGGCTGAAGTCAAATGTCCGCTTGTTCCGTCTTAACTATTCATACGCTTACTTTACAGCACGTTGGAGATCAGATCTTAAGCAGGATCTGCGGCGTGGACATCTATTCCATCCCGTTCCCGGCGGGCAACTTCTATTCTCTAACTCACCAGTTGCTTTCCACCTGACGCCAAACGTATAACTAGCGGATATCGCCACCTTCTTCAACGTGGAAAGCAAAAGGTGCAGCTCTTATCCATCCGACGATCTATTTGCTTTCTGTAACCCCATATATTTCTCCATCCAACAGCACCTTTTTGTTTCCTCAGCTACCTAGCCGCCGACATTGACTTCTTTTAGCCTTAACCTTCGGAGTGAACGCCCCCAAATTCCACTTGGCTAGCCACACATCTTTGCTAAAGTTATATTTCGTTGACAAAAGGGCAAGATGTTTTGCATTTTCTGTTCGTAGTTACTGTTGCATCTGAAACCCATGCTAGTTGACTACTGGAAACAGGTCACGGGAGAACCCGATTGGGTTGCAACTGTTAGATTGTTTAGGTGTAAACCTCGTTACATGGAACAACAAATAGTTACATTGCAGGTAGATAAAGATAAGATATATAAGAATAAAACATTGTATGAGAACATAAATAAATAAGTAAGAAACTCCTGATCGGATCGTCCCGTTAAGAAAACAAGACATGTATATTTATATACGTATATATTTAAAGAAATCATTGTCTTGCAACCCTTCATATCAGCAATGTTCTTCGAGTTCATCCATTCATTAAGAATGCAGCAAAGCCTATATCCTTGGCTCGTCTCGCTAACGCTTGACGCCAAGTCGTTTGTCTAATCTCACTGTTGTTAGACGTCGGTAGCCTTGCTTATTACGTTGACGCCTAACGACACGCCGTTTGACTGTCATGTAACATATGACTTCACATTGTTCGGCTCATCTGGTTAACACTAGACGTCGAGTTGCTCCGCATGTCTACTTGCGTTTAACGTCGCTCTTCCGGCACATCAATTTGATGTCGAAATATATGCACCACCAGTGCAGCCCAACGATCACATGTACCACCACCCAGACAAATCGTGTCAAAGGAATAGAAGGACGACGTTGTTCGTCTCGTTCAGGAGAAGGATCTCCATGAGACAACTTTTCAGAATGCTCGATTCGTTCCGAAGACAAGTCTCCACGAAGCATCAATTCAGACGGGCTAAGGGAAAGAAGAGAAACACTCCGTCAAAGGGACACATCTCTTGTCTCTTGCTAATGGCGGCTGACGGCTGTGCGTTATGCAGAGAAAGGCTGAATTCATTATTTGTCCAACCCTGATGACATGTTTCATTTTTTATAACCATTTCACACTCCACGTCCTAATCCTAGACAGACACAATAATTCGATCACTCTTGTACTCAAAATGTACATGTCTGTACCGTTAAGGAAAGGAGACCATTAATTATATAAATAATTAACTTCATCTCTTATTCACATAACAGAAAGTTGTTGAACCGTTTCGGAAAGATACAATTAATTAAATCAATAAATAATAACGTAATTATCCTTTTATACAAAAAGAGTAACTTATGTACCTTTCCATTATGTACTGACTGCACTACATTGGGCTTAACTCATGCTAAATAATAACCGTAAAAGTTATATATCCAACAATCCCCCACATAATCCAATATGTAGTGTCGTGCCAAACAATCCTCCAAACTATACTTTCAGTAGATACCTTTCAGTTTGAGTCTACCTGAGTTATCCAACGTAGACTCCCACAGGAACTAAGAGAACTAAAGTCTTAAACTTGAACCTTGGTTGTAAGAGTATCGGTTGGTAACAACATAATAAATACATGGCAGTAAAGAAGTAAAATGATGCATTAAAGGCCATGCATCCTAATCAGGAAATCATGATTGATATTGGAAACAACCTTATTCCTTATTGCGACCCACACAACATCAATTACTTAGTTGAAGTCTTCAAAGATGTACTACTAGCATCATGTCCTAGGACTTGACTCCATTCATAGATTAATCTCTTACTAACTTGCAACTTATGACACTAATTAAATAGGTTTTCAGGGGAGAGACACACAGATGCATGAAGCATCAAAGATAAATTTACATAGTAACATCAATTCACCCGACAACTTGTTATTACCACATTGAACCCAATTCATGGGATCTCCACTCTTTTGGGTTGGGTTGCTACTGCCTATGAATAAGAAGGGGTTTCAGTCCCATCCCCAACCTGAATTTCTCAACTAATGTCATATTAAGACATATAGTCAAAGGATTGGCTTTAAAAGAAAAAAGGTACCTACATAGTCAAGCCTTGACCCTACAAGACACTAACTCCCTTATAGACATGAGTCTGACTTGGATGTGTCAATGTTGTTTTAATTATACTTGTCAATCTTTATATATTTTATAGTTGTATTGTTATTAATATGAAATGCAATTGCAGGAATCATATTTATTTTCAATAGCTAACTTAGATTAAAATCTAAGCAGCCATTAAACTTCCAATTCAATTTCATATATAAAACACCCAACTAAGCTTCAGAAGAAGACCAAGACAATCCATAAAACAACACATTTTCTTATTAGGAAAATATATCACAAGACACCATTACTCCTAGAGTTCATGACAAACCGATATGCATTATTATATCCTTCGACCAACAAAGGATATTTGTCATAATGAAGTCAAGGTAACACATTCCCTTTAAAGACCTCCATACTCTATCAAGATATTTCTAAATGGGTCTTAGCAGGATCATTGGTGTATCTACTCAACTTACACATAACAAACATAATGTATGTACATGTGTGGTTATTAAGATACATCAAACTTCCAATAGCCAGAAAGTGTCATAATTAATTTATTAGAACTTCAGTCACATTCTTATAATAGATATTTTGATGAGTTCATATAGAGTCTTAACATGGTTACATGATGTGTACTCAAACTTCTCTGGTATCCTCTCAAAATACTTTTAGAGAGTTATACCATCAGTAAATCTCATGATTTTAGGCATTAAAATCATATAAACGACTCTTATATATATTTCATCTAAAACTTATTACATAAGAATCATAGTCTAATTTATTACTTTTACATTGAAAACCAAACATCATCTATGTATAACAAGATGAATCAGCCACTGACGATTTTTACAGCAGATACATTTATCAAAATTATTAGAAATGAAGAATTTCATTGATATTACTCTGTCAAACAACTCATATCATTGCTTAGGAGCTTGTTTCAAGCCATGCAATAGCTTTAATAAAATTACACACTTTTATGCTCATTCCTACAATGCACAAATCCATCAGGTTGTTCCACATATATATATTTTCTCGTGAATATTACCATGTAAGAATACAAAATTTCATTCATTTATTGAAAATGAGATTATATGTGACAACTAATGCCTTAAGCATTCAGACTATGTTCATGTAGGAAACATAGAACATGTATCAAAATACTTTATTCCTTTAGAGTGTAAAACCCTTAGCAACTAGCCTAGTAAAGTACATTATTGATTATCTAGTCTGAATTTATTTTCATCTAAAGGATCCATTTACTAACAACTTTAGAACAACCAGAAGACAAATCTATAAATTCCCACAATTGATTTGAGTGAATTCATAAGATTTCTTTATTTACAAATTCTTTCCAAAACTAAGCTTCTGGAGAATCCATAGCATGTTTTGAAAGGAACAAGATCATCTTTGATATTATAAGTGAGAAACTCACTTCTATCATCCTTGAAAATCTTAGTAGTTAACTTCTCCTTTGTTCATCCATTTCATCAGAATCAATAAATTCAGAAATAGTAAATTCTAAGTTGCCCCCCACATTTCTCATCCTTTCTATGTACTCGAGAAAAGACCATATGTATAATGAATCTTTTATGAGATATTTCTTTAGATACACCTATTTTTTATGGGATACACTTTATCATTGAATATCGTATGTAATATCACAATTGTATAAACCTTATAGGCTAAGATTTTGGATTTTACAATCATAAATCTAAAGGTGTAACTTGTCTTTACATGACCCAGTAAAATGGCATCAACCATTTTTCTAATTTCTTTTCTTTTGTGTTCAGAGACATATAACTTTGTAAAAATGCCCCCACATTTGAAGATATTAGAGAAACAATTCTTTCTTAATCAATAACTCAATCAGGTTACTCTTATTATGTTTATAGAAAACTTTATTCAAAATTTGGCAAGCCATAGTCAAAGTTTCTTCCACATATGTATGAGTAAACTTGAGGTCTGGAGAAAGTTATGAGCCATTTAAATAAGGAATTAGATTTTACGTTCTACAATCCCAATAAACCATGGTCTATACAGACCAGCAACCTTCATGAACTACACAATGGAGTTGTTAAAATTCCAAAAAACAAGTTCAAGGTATGTTCTTCTCCCCATCAAACTTTAATCATTTAAGTACCTCACTAGTTTGAGTTTTAGATTCTATCTAAAATATTTTGAATTTTCTAATGTCTCAATTTTACTTTTCAGTAAAATGACATAAAAATATCTACACAAATCATCCACATATGTTATAAAATAACAATTTCCAGTTCCTATTAGTAACTTAATTAAATTCACAGATGTTATGGTGAACTAAATCTAGAATTTTAGAATTCTTTCTATAAAAAGAAATTCTTCTAGGAAATTTAGTTTACATATATATTTTACATATTTTAGAATTACTGTCAGCTTTTGGAACCAATTCATGATTCATCATTTGTTACATTGAGACAACAAAATATATCTCAAACAATAATGTTATATATTAGATGAAACAAGATTCATGCATACAGAACTATATTCATTCAAATATTAAATTGCAATTTGAAATATGTTCTTCAAGAATCTTAAACTAGTTTTCCATGTTACATAAATATCACTTGCTAAAGAACATAGTATCACGAAGGTATGTAATAATAAATTATTACATTTTACAGTCTATTACAAAATAATATCATTTAATAATCGAGATTTTAGGTTTTAAAGACACATACCCATCATTAAAGTTCAAGAAAATAATTATCTAATTATAATCTCCTTAATTTCAGATGTGGCAACCTTCTATCCTTTGTATATAAAGGACATACTTTGTTCTTAGCCATAGATGTATGTACTATCTTTAATTTCTTATCTTTGATCTTAGCACTAAAATAAATTATGGGTAAGACCTAACATGTAAGTTGACATTTGTATTTTTCAGGTGTACGTCTTGTTTATTAATGTCTAACATGAGACTGTTCATTGACATTCTCCTTTATATTGGAGATATATGTCAAATGACTTCCTAAAATACTAGGAATATCTCAACTATAGACATAACAATAAAAATTTTAGGTGTACATCGTGTTTATTAATGTCTAAAATGAGACCGCTATTGACATTCTTATTTATATTTGAGATATATGTCAAACGACTTCCTAAATTATTAGGAATATCTCAACTATAGACATAACAATAAAATTTTCAAGCAATTAATGCATGCATCCAGAATTTTTTACACCAAGAATTAAAACATTAATTACTTGTTCAAGAATAGATTTACCTCTACTAAATAAAATGTTTAGAAATATTATAAATGTTGAAACACAACTTGTTCTCAATTTTATATTTTATTTCTATCATCCCTATACAATGTTATGGAAATAAGCAATACTTGCTAAGAGTATAAATTATATAGTTTGTATTTTCAACACAAACAAAATTAACTCTTTGCATCTCGTACCAGCCTTTTTCCAACTAGAAATAATATTCACATTGTTGGGATCAATTTTATTTAGTTCTGATTGTTCCTATTCTTCATACCCATATATTATGCTAATTATATGTTCAACATTTTGAATATACAACGTTCCAAAAAATAAATTTTCAGGCATATGTTTATCGTTAATTCTAGTGCATGTACCATGATCTCCATTGTTAATTAATGACAAAGATTGATTTTTCTTTAAGATTGTTAGATTGTTTAGGTGTAAACATCATTACATGCAACAAAAAACAGTTACAAAAAATTAACAATTGTGGGTAGATCAAGATAAGATATATAAGAATAAAACATTGTAGGAGAACATAAATAAATAAGTAAGAAACTCCTGACCGGACCGTCCCGTTGAGAAACAAGACATGTATATTTATATATGTATATACTTTAAGAAATCATTGCCTTGTAATCCTTCGGATAAACGATGTTTTTCGAGTCCATCCATTCATTAAGAATGCAGCAAAATCTATATCCTTAGCTCATCTCGCTAACGCTTGATGCCAAGTCATTTGTCTAATCTCACTATTGTTAGACGTCGATAGCCTTGCATGTTACGTTGATGCCTAACAACACGTTGTTTGGCTATCATGTAATAGATGACTTCATGTCATTTGGCTCGTCTGGTTAATGCTAGATGCTGAGTTGTTGCGCATGTCTACTTGCATTTAACGTCGCTCTTCCGACATGTCAATTTGATGTCAAAATATATGCACCACTTGTGCAGTCCAGCGATCACAGGTACCACCACCCAGACAGATCGTATCAAAGGAATAGAAGGACGACATTGTTCATCTTGTTTAGGAGAAGGATCTCCATGAGAAACCTTTTTTGAATGCTCAATTCATTTCAAAGACAAGTCTCCATGAAGTAGCAATTCAGATGGGCGAAGGGAAAGAAGAGAAACACTCCGTCAAAGGGACACATCTCTCGTCTCTTGCAAATGGTGGCTGACGACTGTGCGTTATGCGGAGAGAGTCTGAATACATTGTATGTCCAACCCTAATGACATGTTTCACTTTTTATAACCCTTTCACGCCCCACGTCCTAATCCTAGACAGAAACGATCACTCGATCTCTCTTGTAGTCAAAACGTACATGTCTGTACCGTTAAGGAAAGGAGACCATTAATTATATAAATAATTAACTTCATCTCTTATTCACATAACGAAATGTTGCTAAACCATTTTAGAAAGATACAATTAATTAAATCAATAATTAATAACGTAATTATCCTTTTATACAAAAAGAATAACTTACGTTACTTTCCATTATGTACTGACTGTACGACATTGGGCTTAACCCATGCCAAATAATAACTGTAAAAGCTATATATCCAACAACAACTTCTCCTAATCAAGTATTTCTCAATGAAGCAGATAAGATTTCTCAGATAACTCATGATTTGATTGTTGACCTCAGCACTGCAGATCACAATAAAGATTGGCTACGGAACACAGGTGAACAAGGACTAGTTTTGTGGTAAAATGGATATATGCTTGTGTGTACCGACCGGTACATGAAACTTACGTCTACCAGCCATTAAAATGCTCCCCCCCGTGGTCCTGTCCTGCGCTCCGGCGATTAGGGTTCCCACGAGTGGGTCGTCTTCCCTACCTATCAGGTCTCTTCTCTTGCAGGTTCAAGGATAGGACGAGCTACCTGGTACTTTCTCTGTGATGGCGGACGACCTTGCGGATAGATATGCAAGGATGCGTTTGACAGAAGAAGAGGAGGAAACTTGTTTCAATCATCCAATCTGACGGGCTGGGAGGAGGCTACCAAGGGGATGATGGTCAAGATTGGGGAAGAGGAAAAGGTCCATTTAGAGAGAGATATCACTACGGAAGAGATCAAAACAGCCCTGAAAAATATGCATCCCAACAAAGCTCCAGGACCGGATGGTATGAAGGTTGTTTTCTTTCAAAAGTACTAATACATAGTAGGGGAGAATGTGGCAAATTATATAAAAGGGTGGTGGAAATCTGATAAAAGTATTGCTGAAGTAAACTCTACCTTAGTGGTGATGATCCCTAAAGTGCAAAAACCTACTGATATTGGAGAATTCCGGCCCATCAGTCCGTGCAATGTTGTTTACAAAATAGCTTCAAAAGTAGTGGCCAACAGAATGAGACCGGTTATGGATAAGATTGTTTCAGAGCAGCAGAGTGCTTTCATCCCGGGAAGGCTTATTACCGATAACGCCCTTATTGCATATGAACTTTTTCACTACATGAAGGGAAACAAAGAGAGAAAGAAAGGGCATATTGCTTTAAAGCTGGACATGTCCAAGGCATATGACAGAGTGGAGTGGGGGTTTGTGGACTATATCCAGCGAAAGCTAGGCTTTGGAGAGCGATGGAGAAGGAAAGTGATGGACTGTATGTCAACTGTAACACATTCTTTTACCATCAACGAAGAACGTACCAAGAAGACTCAATCGTCCAGAGGACTGCGTCAAGGAGACCCTCTTTCCCCTTACCTTTTCATTTTATGTGCAGAAGCTTTTTCCACTTCCCTTATCTTAGCAACTCAAAAAAATCATATTCATGGAGTACGGGCTAGCCGTCATGGCCCCCGCATTTCTCACCTCTTCTTTGCAGATGATTCAATCCTCTTTGCAAGGGCAACCAAAGAAGAATGCCTGAAATTAGCTGCTATCATCATCCAGTACGAACGGGCATCCGGACAGAAAAAAATTATCCAAAACTGAGGTGGCCTTCAGCAAAGGGGTGGTCAGGGAAAGAAAGGAAGAACTGGTGAATCTCTTACAGGTTAAAGAGGTCGATAGACATGGGAAGTATTTGGGCCTTCCCACAGCAATGGGTAGGTCCAAGAAACAAGTTTTTGCCTATGTCCAGGATCGCATCTGGAAAAAGCACCAAGGGTGGAAGGAAAAATTGTTCTCTAAAGCGGGAAAAGAGGTGCTCATCAAAGCAGTGGCCCAAGCTATCCCATCGTATATCATGAGTATTTTCCAATTACCATCTTCCCTTCTGGACGCAATAAATAGCACTATTTCAAGGTTTTGGCGAGGATCACAAGGAACAGAGAAAAAATAGCATGGGTCAGCTGGGACGATCTATCCAGGCCAAAAATCCAAGGAGGCATGGGTTTTCGCAATATACATATTTTCAACCAAGCTCTACTTGCAAAACTAGTTTGGCGGCTGTTTCACAGACAAGATACATTGGTGTATCGGATGCTCAAAGCCAGATATTTCTCATCGGGCACAGTTTTGAATGCGAGGAGAGGACACAATCCGAGCTTCACTTGGCGTAGCATCTGGAATTCAAAAAGTATTATCCTGGAAGGAATGCAGTGGAGAGTGGGGGATGGGACTAACATTGACATATGGGCGGACCGCTGGCTCCCAAATACACAAGAGAGTATAGAAACAACCTATGGGGCTTCTAGTCCGACTTTCAAGTTTGTGCACCAGCTTATTAATACTAAAAGAAGGTGTTGGGATGTCGAGTGTGTGAGGAACCTATTCACAGAGGAATTAGCCAAAAAAATTTTGGCAATCCCCTTGAGCATGACAAGGAGTGAGGATATGATATTTTGGAAACCAAGCAGAAGTGGTAACTACACGGTGCATTCCGCGTACTGGCTGGCCTCACGGTCGACGAGAAGCAATTCTAATATACAAAGCAACGAAGGCGGCAATCTCTGGAGACATATGGAAATGGGGAATCATTCCGAAGGCGGCGCATTTCTTATGGCGCTGTGCAAAAGGGGCGCTGGCTACGTGGGGTCATCTCTATGACTGCCATTGTCATCCCGATGGGATTTGCAGCATCTGTGAGTAGGAGAAAGAGGATATCAGCCATATGCTTTTCAGGAGTCCACAAGCTTGGGAGCTATGGTGGGACCACACCCGGGAGCAACAAGCTAATATCAGAAAGGTGGCGCACTGGTGTGTGGAAGCAGCCTTGATGGACCTCACCTGGACGGGTAAGGAGGAGGTGGATGAAGACACCATTGCGGCACTTTGGGCAATATGGACGAGGAGAAATGATATCATCTTCGAGAACAGAGTGCGACCACCTCTGATGGTGTACCGGTCACTTTTGGAATTGATGAGAGGTCACCAAGAAACCAATAGTAGCAAGTGCACAACCATGAGGGCAGCAACGAGAGTGAGATGGCAACCGCCTCATCAGCAAGCTATTAAATTGAACTACGACGCCGCAGTGGGGATCTGGGGTAAAGATGGAGCGGGCATGGCATGGAGGAACCATGAGGGCACTGTAGTGAGGGAAGCAGGGAGTAATTGCCCAACACTGCTGGATGTGCAGTGCGCTGAAGCTCGGGATGTACGGGAGGGTCTCCAGATCTCTAAATAGATGAATATTAGCAATCTCATTGTGGAATCTGATGTCGAGAATGTGATAGCATTGATTAACGGGTCCTGTCCTGCGCTCTGGCGATTAGGGTTCCCACGAGTGGGTCGTCTTCCCTACCTATCAGGTCTCTTCTCTTGCAGGTTCAAGGATAGGACGAGCTACCTGGTACTTTCTCCGTGATGGAGGAAGACCTTGTGGATAGATATGTAAGGATGCGGTTGAAAGAAGAAGAGGAGGAGCCCATCAACTTACAGCGGGAGCCGACAGAAGAAGGAAAGCAACACATGAAACTGGAGCTGGTGGCACAGATACTCTCGGACAGAGCTACAAATTTCTGGGCTATGAAGCAAACGTTGACTCAAGCCTGGGGGTTAGCGCAGAGAGTGATATTCAAACAACTCGAAGGTGATTACTTTGTGATTCAGTTTCTGGACTGGCGGGATAAGCAAAAGGTTGTCGACGGGGCACCTTGGAACTTTGATAATAAAGTCCTTCTATTTAAAGAGATCGAAGAGGAAGAGCAGCCATGGGCCATCACCATCACGGACAACCCATTTTGGGTGCGCATCTATGGTTTGCCGTTGGGGTTCTGCACAAAACAAATGATCGAGGAAGTTGCGAGTCGTGTGGGAGCAGTGATCGATCTGGACACTGATAAACTGGGCTGGGAGTCATCTGCTAGAGTCTGTATCATGTTGGACACTACCAAACCTCTTAAACGGGTTCTCCGGATCAAGGGGAGGCATAACAAAATCATGACTCTGGAAGTAAAATACGAAAGACTAGCAAATTTTTGCTATCACTATGGGAGGCTAGGTCATATTGAGAAAGATTACGCTGAATGGGAGGGAGAAGATGAACAGGGATCGTAGTGGGGAGCATGGATAAAGGCATCTCCAAGGAAATCAAGGGTCTCATTACACGAAGAGATCCACAGAAATACTAGAACGAAGAAGACCATTCAATTCAAGACCAAGCCGGGGACGGAAATGTCAAAGAGTACAGCGGCGTCATCGGCCAACAGAACCTCGGCCACAGGAAAAGCGGTCTCAATCAACGATGAAACTGAAGGAAGGTCAGTAGATATACAGAGAAAGCAGCAGAACAACAACAGCATGCAGGAAGGCAGTGATGAGTCAGTGGTCAATCTCGAGGACTTGTTTCCTGAGAAGCAAAATGTGATGGTCGAGGGAAGAAAAGAAGATACTCACCAGCCGCAAACGCTGCAGGGGAACCAAGAAGATGAAGGGCAGAACCAGATGGCAGCAACATGAGGGGGCAAAATAAAGCATACCATGGCAGATATGCTGTCATGGGGGGGTTGAAGGCGGGAGGACAATGAAGGAGGGGTGGAAAGAGGAAAAGAAGTAGGTGAAAAAATTACGTAGAGAGGTAAGGGAGAGGTCATCAGAGGACACATCACCCATAGCTATGACGAGGAAATAGATGTAGAAACATACAGGGTCAGGACCAGGGCACAAAGAAGAAAAGCTCTAGGAAAGAAAGAAATGAGGAAAGGAAAGAGAGATCCAAAGAAAAAGAAAGAGCCACCATGGGTCTACAAAATGAGCAGAGCCCAACGGCTGGGAATACAAGAATCAGATGTAATCTGGGAAGTTTCCACAGGAAAAAGAGGCAGATAGTCAGAACCATGCGACATGGAGCTTGATGAGGCTGGTATTTCTGAGGTGAGGGGGAAAAAGGCAAGAAACACAGAGGAAAATCTTACCCAAGTAGGGGCTGACATAAGCAAAGTAGCGGAGGCTGGGATGCACCAGCCCCGCGAAGAGCCATGAAAATCTTGAGCTGGAATTGTTAGGGACTGGCCCGCCCTGACACGGTGAACGCTCTTCGGTCCTGGTGCTAGAGGGAGGGCCCGAGCATAGTCTTCCTTATGGAAACTATGATATCTAGTTCTGACTTAGAAGTTGTCAAGAGGAAATGTGGTTTTACGCAAGGCATATGCATAAGTAGCGAGGGAAGAGCGGGTGGGTTGGGTTTATGGTGGCGAGATGTGGACCTCAATATTACTTCCCTTTCACAACACCACTGCAGTGGAGAGGTAATAGAAGTGGGGAATGCTGATACTTGGAGGGTGATTGTCATTTATGGATGGGCGGATCAACAACAGAAATACAAGACATGGAATTTAATTCGAGAGCTGAAATCAGGATCTAATCTTCCTACTTTATTTTTTGGTGACTTAAATGAGATCACGTCGAACACTGAAAAGAAGGGAGGACCGCCTAAACCTATGAGATACATACAGAACTTTAGAGATGTGATTGATGATTGTGATCTCACGGACCTGGGTTACAGTGGTAGAATTTTCACTTGGCAGAGAGGTCGTACGCCAGATACTTTCATCCAGGAGAGACTAGATAGAGCCTTGGCCTGCCCAAATTGGTCTTCTAAATTTACTCAAACCAGAGTCATACATCTCCCCAAATATGAGTCAGATCATGTTCCTATTGTCATCAACAATGAAAAAAGAAAGAGGGACAAGAAAAGAAGACAACAATATTTTTTCTTTGAGCCCATGTGGGTGGAAGAGGAGAGATGTGAGCAGATTATCAAGGAAGTGTGGGATGAAAGTCCATCTTCTGGTTTAGAATCCAAGATGGAACATTGTGGCAATAAGTTTAAGAAGTGGGCTACCGAAAATTTTGGAAAGGCAAAAAAGAAAATCAAAGAACTAGAAGGACAATTGGGGGAGATTCAGCTTGTACCACCTGACAGAGGAAACCTGGATAGATGCACTGACATAGCTGCTGAATTGCAAAAATGTCACGGATGGGATGAGGATTTTTGGCATGCTAGAGTAAGGGTTAATGAGATGAAAGTGGGTGACAAGAACACAACCTATTTCCACCACAAAGCATCCCAAAGAAGGAAGAGGAACAATATTGAAGGTTTACTCAATTCGGATGGACAGTGGAAGACAGATGAAGAAGATATTAAAATGATCGTCTTAAATTTCTTTCAAAACTTGTTTCAATCATCCAATATGACGGGCTGGGAGGAGGCTACCAAGGGGATGATGGTCAAGATTGGGGAAGAGGAAAAGGTCCATTTAGAGAGAGATATCACTACGGAAGAGATCAAAACAGCCCTGAAAAATATGCATCCCAGCAAAGCTCCAGGACCGGATGGTATGAAGGCTCTTTTCTTTCAAAAGTACTGTCACATAGTAGGGGAGGATGTGGCAAATTATATAAAAGGGGGTGGTGGAAATCTAATAAAAGTATTGCTGAAGTAAACTCTACCTTAGTGGTGATGATCCCTAATGTGCAAAAACCTACTGATATTGGAGAATTCCGGCCCATCAGTCTGTGCAATGTTGTTTACAAAATAGCTTCAAAAGTAGTGGACAACAAAATGAGACCGATTATGGATAAGATTGTTTCAGAGAAGCAGAGTGCTTTCATCCCAGGCAGGCTTATTACCGATAATGCCCTTATTGCATATGAACTTTTTCACTACATGAAGGGAAGCAAAGAGAGAAAGAAAGGGCATATTGCTTTAAAGCTGGACATGTCCAAGGCATATGACAGAGTGGAGTGGGGGTTTGTGGATTATATCCAGGGAAAGCTAGGCTTTGGAGAGCGATGGAGAAGGAAAGTGATGGACTGTATGTCAACTGTAACACATTCTTTTACCATCAACGGAGAACGTACCAGGAAGACTCAACCATCCAGAGGACTGCGTCAGGGAGACCCTCTTTCCCCTTACCTTTTCATTTTATGTGAAGAAGCTTTTTCCACTTCCCTTATCTTAGCAACTCAAAAAAATCATATTCATGGAGTACGGACTAGCCGTCATGGCCCCCGCATTTCTCACCTCTTCTTTGCAGATGATTCAATCCTCTTTGCAAGGGAAACCAAAGAAGAATGCCTAAAATTAGCTGCTATCATTATCCAGTACGAACGGGCATCCAGACAGAAAATAAATTTATCCAAAACTGAGGTGGCCTTCAGCAAAGGGGTGGTTAGGGAAAGAAAGGAAGAACTGGTGAATCTCTTACAGGTTAAAGATGTCTATAGACATGGGAAGTATTTGGGCCTTCCCATAGCAATGGGTAGGTCCAAGAAACAAGTTTTTGCCTATGTCCAGGATCGCATCTGGAAAAAGCTCCAAGGGTGGAAGGAAAAATTGTTGTCTAAAGTGGGAAAAGAGGTGCTCATCAAAGCAGTGGCCCAAGCTATCCCATCGTATATCATGAGTATTTTCCAGTTACCATCTTCCCTTCTGGACGCAATAAATAGAACTATTTCAAGGTTTTGGCAAGGATCACAAGGAACAGAGAGAAAAATAGCATGGGTCAGCTGGGACGATCTATGCAGGCCAAAAAACCAAGGAGGCTTGGGTTTTCGCAATATACATATTTTCAACCAAGCTCTACTTGCAATACAAGTTTGGCGACTATTTCACAGACAATATACATTGGTGTATAGGATGCTCAAAGCCAGATATTTCCCGTCGGGCACAGTTCTGAATGCGAGGAGAGGACACAATCCGAGCTTCACTTGGCGTAGCATCTGGAATTCAAAAAGTATTATCCTGGAAGGAATGCAGTGGAGAGTGGGGGATGGGACTAACATTGACATATGGGTGGACCGCTAGCTCCCAAATACACAAGAGAGTATAGAAACAACCTATGGGGTTTCTAGTCCGACTTTCAAGTTTGTGCACCAGCTTATTAATACTGAAAGAAGGTGTTGGGATGTCGAGTGTGTGAGGAACCTGTTCATAGAGGAATTATCCCAAAAAGTTTTGGCGATCCCCTTGAGCATGACAAGGAGTGGGGATATGATCTTTTGGAAACCAAGCAGAAGTGGTGACTACACGGTGCGTTCCGCGTACTGGCTGGCCTCACAGTCGATGAGCAACAATTCTAATATACAAAGAAACGAAGGCGGAAATCTCTGGAGACTCATATGGAAATGGGGAATCATTCCGAAGGCGGCACATTTCTTATGGTGTTGTATAAAAGGGGCGCTAGCTACGCGGGGTCATCTCTATGACCGCCATTGTCATCCCGATGGGATTTGCAGCATCTGTGAGTAGGAGAACGAGGATATCAGCCATATGCTTTTCAGGTGTCCACAAGCTTGGGAGCTATGGCGGGACCGCACCCGGGAGCAACAAGCTAATATCAGAAAGGTGGCGCACTGGCATGTGGAAGCAGCCTTGATGGACCTCGCCTGGACGGGTAAGGAAGAGGTGGATGACGACACCATTGTGGCACTTTGGGCAATATGGACGAGGAGAAATGATATCATCTTTGAGAATAGGGTGCGACCACCTCTGATGATATACCGGTCACTTTTGGAACTGATCCGAGGTCACCGAGAAACCAACAGTTGCAAGTGCACAACCACGAGGGCAGCAACGAGAGTGAGATGGCAACCGCCTCATCAGTAGGCTATTAAATTGAACTACGACGCCGCAGTGGGGAGCTGGTGTAAAGATGGAGCGGGCATGGCATGGAGGAACCATGAGGGCACTGTAGTGAGGGCAGCAGGGAGTAGTTGCCCAACACTGCTGGATGTGCAGTGCACTGAAGCTCGTGCTGTACAGGAGGGTCTCCAGATCTCTAAACAGATGAATATTAGCAATCTCACTATGGAATCTGATGCGGAGAATGTGATAGCATTGATTAACTGGTCCTGTCCGGCGCTCCGACGATTAGGGTTCCCACGAGTGGGTCTTCTTCCCTACCTATCGGGTCTCTTCTCTTGCAAGTTCAAGGATAGGACGAGCTACCTGGTACTTTCTCCGTGATGGCGGAAGACCTTGCGGATAGATATGCAAGGATGCGGTTGACAGAAGAAGAGGAGGAGCCCGTCGACTTACAGCGGGAGTCGGCGGAAGACGGAAAGGAACACATGAAACTGGCGTTGGTGGCACGTATACTCTTGGACAGAGCTACAAATTTCTGGGCTATGAAGCGAACGTTGACTCAAGCTTGGGGGTTAGCGCAGAGAGTGATATTCAAACAACTCGAAGGTGATTACTTTGTGATTCAGTTTCTGGACTGGCGGGATAAGCAAAAGGTTGTCGACGGGGCACCTTGGAACTTTGATAATAAGCTCCTTCTATTTAAAGAGATTGAAGAGGAAGAGCAGCCAGGGGCCATCACCATCACGCACAACCCATTTTGGGTTCACATCTATGGTTTGTCGTTGGGGTTCCACACAAAACAAATGATCGAGGAAGTTACGAGTCGTGTGGGAGCAGTGATCGATCTAGACACTGATGAACTGGGCTGGGAGTCATCTACTAGAGTCTGTATCATGTTGGACACTACCAAACTTCTTAAACGGGTTCTCCGGATCAAGGGGAGGCATAAAAAAATCATGACTCTAGAAGTAAAATATGAAAGACTAGCAAATTTTTGCTATCACTGCTGGCGGCTAGGTCATATTGAGAAAGATTGTGCTGAACGGGAGGAAGAAGATGAACAGGGACCGCAGTGGGGAGCATGGATAAAGGCATCTCCAAGGAAACTGAGGGTATCATTTCACAAAGAGATCCACGGAAATACTAGAACAAAGAAGACCATTCAATTCAAGACCAAGCCGGGGACGGAAACGTCAAAGAGTACAGCGGCGTCATCGGCCAACAGAACCTCGGCCACAGGCAAAGCGGTCCAAATCTACGATGAAACTGAAAGAAGGTCAGCAGATATTGAGAGAAAGCAGCAGAACAACAACATCATGCAGGAAGGCAGTGATGAGTCAGCGGTCAATCTCGAGGACTTGTTTCCTTAGAAGCAAAATGCGATGGTCGAGGGAAGCAAAGAAGATACTCACCAGCCGCAAACGCTGCAGGGGAACCAGGAAGATGAAGGACTGAACCAGATGGCAGCAACACGGGGGGACAAAATAAAGCATACCACGGCAGATATGCTGTCATGGGGGGTCAAAGGTGGGAGGACAATGAAGGAGGGGTGGAAAGAGGAAAAGAAGTAGGTGAAAAATTTACGCAGAGAGGTAAGGGAGAGGTCATCAGAGGACACAGCGCCCATAGCTGTGATGAGGAAATAGATGCAGAAACATACAGGGTCAGGACCAGGGCACAAAGAGGAAAAGCTCTAGGAAAGAAAGAAATGAGGAAAGGAAAGAGAGATCCAAAGAAAAAGAAAGAGCCACCATGGGTATACAAAATGAGCAGAGCCCAATGGCTGGGAATACAAGAATCAAATGTAATTTGGGAAGTTTCCACAGGAAAAAGAGGCAGATAGTCAGAACCATGCGACATGGAGCTTGATGAGGTTGGTATTTCTTAGGTGAGGGGGAAAAAGGCAAGAAACACAGAGGAAAATCTTACCCAAGTAGGGGCTGACATAAGCAAAGTAGCGGAGGTTGGGATGCGCCAGCCCCGCGAAGAGCCATGAAAATCTTGAGCTGGAATTGTCAGGGACGAGCCCGCCCTGACACGGTGAACGCTCTTCGGTCCTGGTGCTGGAGGGCGGGCCCGAGCATAGTCTTCCTTATGGAAACTATGATATCTAGTTCTGACTTAGAAGTTGTCAAGAGGAAATGTGGTTTTACACAAGGCATATGCATAAGTAGAGAGGAAGAGTGGGTGGGTTGGGTTTATGGTGGTGAGATTTGGACCTCAATATTACTTCCCTTTCACAACACCACTGCAGTGGATAGGTAACAGAAGTGGGGAATGCTGATACTTGGAGGGTGATTGGCATTTATGGATGGGCGGACCAACAACAGAAATACAAGACATGGAATTTAATTCGAGAGCTGAAATCGAGATTTGATCTTCCTACATTATTTTTTGGTGACTTTAATGAGATCATGTCGAACTCTGAAAAGCAGGGAGGTCCGCCTAAACCTATGAGATACATATAGGACTTCAAAGATGTGATTGATGATTGTGATCTCACGGACCTGGGTTACAGTGGTAGCATTTTCACTTGGCAGAGAGGTCAGACGCCGGATACTTTCATCCAGGAGAGACTAGATAGAGCCTTGGCCTGCCCGAACTGGTCTTCTAAATTTACTCAAGCCAGAGTCATACATCTCCCCAAATATGAGTCGGATCATGTGCCTATTGTCATCAACACTAAACAAAGAAAGAGGGACAAGAAAAGAAGACAACAATATTTTTTCTTTGAGCCCATGTGGGTGGAAGAGGAGAGATGTGAGCAGATTATCAAGGAAGTGTGGGATGAAAGTCGATCTTCTGGTTTAGAATCCCAGATGGAACGTTGTGGAAATAAGCTTAAGAAGTGGGCTACCGAAAATTTTGGAAAGGCGAAAAGAAAATCAAAGAACTAGAAGGACAATTGGGGGAGATTCAGCTTCTACCACCTGACAGAGGAAACCTGGATAGATGCACTGACATAGCTGCAAAATTGCAAAAATGGCACAGATGGGATGAGGATTTTTGGCATGCTAGAGCAAGGGTTAATGAGATGAAAGAGGGTGACAAGAACACAACCTATTTCCACCACAAAGCATCCCAAAGAAGGAAGAGGAACAATATTGAAGGTTTACTCAATTCGGATGGACAGTGGAAGACAGATGAAGAAGATATTAAAATGATCATCTTAAATTTCTTTCAAAACCTGTTTCAATCATCCAATCCAACGGGCTAGGAGGAGGCTACTAAGGGGATGATGGTCAAAATTGGGGAAGAGGAAAAGGTCCATTTAGAGAGAGATATCACTACAGAAGAGATCAAAACAGCCCTGAAAAATATGCATCCCAACAAAGCTCCAGGACCGGATGGTATGAAGGCTCTTTTATTTCAAAAGTACTGTAACATAGTAGGGGAGGATGTGGCAAATTATATAAAAGGGTGGTGGAAATCTGATAAAAGTATTGATGAAGTAAACTCTACCTTAATGGTGATGATCCCTAAAGTGCAAAAACCTACTGATATTGGAGAATTCCGGCCCATCAGTCTGTGCAATGTTGTTTACAAAATAGCTTCAAAAGTAGTGGCCAACAGAATGCGACCGATTATGGATAAGATTGTTTCAGAGCAGCAGAGTGCTTTCATCCCGGGCAGGCTTATTACCGATAACACCCTTATTGCATATGAACTTTTTCACTACATGAAGGGAAACAAAGAGAGAAAGAAAGGGCATATTGCTTTAAAGTTGGACATGTCCAAGGCATATGACAGAGTGCAGTGGGGAGCTGGGGTAAAGATGGAGCGGGCATGGCGTGGAGGAACCATGAGGGCACTATAGTGAGGGCAACAGGGAGTAATTGCCCAACACTGTTGGATGTGTAGTGCGTTGAAGCTCGGGCTATACGGGAGGGTCTCCAGATCTCTAAACAAATGAATATTAGCAATATCATTGTGGAATCTGATGCGGAGAACGTGATAGCATTGATTAACGGCAAAGCTCAGAGGAAGGACCTACTGGGCACCTTTTTAGATGACATTTACCAGTTGTCTTCTTTCTTTTTTAATATTTCCTTCTATTCTTGCAAGCGGCAGGCTAATTCTTTAGCTCATCTTTTAGCAAAGATGGCCATCCCTTGCGATTTCTGTTTTAGAGATAGCTCTTCTTTTCCGTTATCTGTTAAAAACTGCGCTGAGGCAAACTTAAGTTAATTAATGATATCAGTGTTTCCTTAAAAAAAAGCCATTAAAATGACATTTGTAGAACTCTTTGAGAAAATCCAACTAATATAGATTATATTACATTATCTAGATTACATGTTAAAAAAATAACAATAATATCACATGAATATCATTGGATATAAATAAATACAAATTTAATAGTTTGTGTAACTTACCATTAATTAGGAAATTTAAAGTCTCTCATTTCGTAATACATGAATTTGGATTCAGTTTATTTCTTATATACATATAATCTAAAGTATATCCATCAAATTATTAAGCTAGATTTTGTAAAAAAAGTATGACAATTGTGTTGAACAAAGATGCATACAACTAAACTACATGTATCCAGGTATACATTTATTTTATTATATATATATGTACATATTATCACTACTACTACTAGTTTATTAGAAATTATGCTCCATATATATAATAGTAAATGGCATGTGATAGTTTGAATGGAACACATCTAAGAGCTCTACCAAAAGAAGAATCGAGGGTTCTTCCAACAAGGTTTTCCCAATTGGTAATCCTGAAACCTCCTGATGGCTAGAGTTAGGCTAATTCTTCCATGAAAAAACAAATCTCTACCCCTATATTGTCTTCCCCCTGCTCGGATCTATTCAAAGAACTAAACGAAGGTAAAGGTAGAAATTTTCAAGCCATCCCACTAGAATTCTAGAATGGAAAAATGATCTATCTATAAGATGAAGCAATCAAGAATGGTGAGAAGTGGAAAGTTGTGTATCGGCCATGCTTGTGTCGCCCAGGGCTGTGTCACCCAGGGTTTTGTCGACCATGGAGGTGGTGTGTCGCCCATGGATCTTTGACCATCTTTGACCTCATTTGTATCACCACTAGTTGACACTTGGTGCTTGATGCTTGCATGTGGCAATGGCCTCAGACATGTGTTTAGGGCATGTTAGAGCGGTGGCTTGTGCACATGGACAAGTGTCCCTATGTGGGCGACACCTTGCTTTGCTTTTCTTTGGTTTCTCCTCCAACCCCTTCTATATATGTGTTTCCTTTCCCTTGCTAAGGATCCCTTTAGTTCCTTAATCTTCCTCTCCTTGGTGCACGACACACTCTCTTCTCTTGCAAGCTTGGTGGCCAATTCTTCTTGGAGTCTCCTTCTTCCTTGGTGGTGCGCGGAGCTTGGAGCTAGGAGCTTGGAGCTTGCTTAAGGCGGGTTACATAACTCCTAACCCTAACTACATTACCTTCTTTCTATGTTCTTATATGTTGCTATGATCATGTCGGCTATATGAGTTGTTAGTTAGTTCCTTGCTTAAGTTGTTCTTGTTGGCCGAACCATGTGTTCTAGGGTTTCTTGGTGAGCAATACTCCCTTCTCTCCTAGGTCTTGAGGAGTGAGCTTGAGTTCTAGTATCATGAGAAACACTCCTCTCTCGTTTAAGTTGAGAGGTGACCTTGTGTTCTAGTTGCTTGAGCAACACCCTCCTCTCACCATGGACTTGAAGGGTGAGCTTGATGGTAGTTGTGGACCTCATTTAGGGTTGTTCCTTGTGTTGCCTGATGGATGTTAAGAGATGTGCAACACCCCTCTCTCGTTTAAGTTGAGAGGTGAGCCATCTTGTTGAATCTTTAGGGTTTGGTGCCCTAGTGCTTGAGGTTAGTAACGATCTTGTGGAGTAGCATCATGGTTGTTATGATCTTGGGGGAGGTGTTGCACGATACCTCTTGACCTAGACCCTTGCACGACAGGTTGTAATGGCTTTGGTGGGCGATACACCCGGGACCTTGAATTTTGGAGTGTCGGGTGTCAAATTAGGCTGAGTACCCTACTCGACACGTCTACCATTGTTATACCCTGACGTTGTGGATGCGTTGTTAGTCAGTTCTGTGGTGGGTGTCACCCCTTGGCCCTAACTATGTGTGCGTGTTGGCCAATACCATGTGTTGTTGGGCGTTACGCCTTCTTTGTTGCACACCTTGGTTTCCATTATCAGTTGGGTGCCCGATACACCCTTGGACGACATCCTGTCGCACGTTATACCCTATGCGGAACATAGGTGCGCGACGCGCCGTTGCACGATATGCCTCTTAGGATGAGCGACACCCCTGTTAGCAGCAAGTTACTCCTTTGAATGACATGGAACTCAATGGTTAGCCGCGTGATGGTCATCGTGCACGCTACACATATGCACAACACAGCGTTACACGCAAGACAGTGCACGAGATGGTTTGGTTCCCTGTTTCTTCATTCATGTGGTAGCTCGACACCCCAGCTGGTTGTTTGAACGATATGGGTTGAGCCCTACCTGATACTACCTATGGTGAGGGTAGTGGGCATTTTTAGTGAGGGTTCTGTCCCTTATAGAAACCAGTATGTTGGATGTTGTTCCACTATCACATTTAGTCATGATGGTGATCCTTGCAATGCTTGATGGTATTTGATATGGTAAAGCTCATCTATGTAACTTACAAGACTTTACATATGTATGTGATCATCTTGAATCATCTGTATAAGTGCCAAGGGAATGGTAAGCATGTAAGATTCTTTTCTTGATAATATGATCAATGTTTGTGATCTCAAGTTGAGGCATGATTGATAAAGCATATAAGCATCAATGTCACCACTATGTTGATAATATGAACTTCTAAGTTATTCATGATGATTATGTATACTAACCATGCAAGTCTCACATAGATGCATACCCAGGTAAAGGGTATGAGGTATATATGTTGAGTAACTCTGTTGTGATGGTTACTCTTGATAATGAGATAACTTGTATGATGTATTTAACTAAAGTGCTTGGGATTTCTATCCCATGATAATGATGCAAGCCTTGAGAGGCAGTGACAGTATGTGATGAGGTATTGAGATCCCATGGCAATGTGATGATCCTTGAGATGGATCTAGATGATGTTGATTACAATAAAAGCATAATAATGAGTTTTATGTTGTTTATTCTTGTTATAGTCTACATGTTACACAACTTGGTTGAATCTAGCAATCCATATAAAAGATACTAATTAATCATTGTGGAATATATCATGTAGTTTGCCCTGGCCATAGATCCATCATCGTCAGGAGCTGGAGATGGTGAAATAGGTTCCCCTATGGGTTAACCTAGAAGTGCATATTATTGAATATGTGTGGTTTCTCCTAGCTGAAAATGAGGAGGTATGAGTGCAACTTCGGTTGTAGACTCCAGGGTGCGGATTTAGGCCCGTAGCCCAAGTATGTGAAGAGCATGGTGAACAGGCCCATGGCTCAGGATATGTGATAAGGAAGCATGAATGCGTTCATGGCTCAAAGCACGGTGAATAGGCCCGTGGCTTAGTTTCACTAGCGCCGATACCTGTACCGAGGTGGGATAGGCAGAGGGTAGCTTGACCCTGTGGCTGAGGCCACTTAAGCATGAGACTACGGTCCTGCTTGTGTTGTACTCATGCACTGACCACGAGGTGGGAGGTCGTGGAATCCGGATCTTCCATTGACCTTGTATGGCTCCGGCTTAGGTTTCACAACCGAAGGTTGGATTTGAGCGGTACGGCTCACTTCCTCAGGGCATAATAATATGTAATCTAGCCGTATAGTATTTACTGCTTAAGGAAAAACACAGAACATTGGTTGAGGCCTTGCTTGTGTAGTTAATCTTGATATAACTTGTAGTTACTTATATGTTCATCATGTTATGTTGTAAGACCTTGTAAATCTTATCTTGATAATCATGTTCCATAAAGAAATAATTATACATATGCCTTCAGTACGTCTGGTAAGTTTGACGGTATCAATAGCTTTACTTCATAAACTGCTCTTGTTATACTTCTTATCAGTTATTTGTTGTTGTTGCTTTATCCTTATGAGGTTTTGTAGTTTTGGCGGGAAGTTATATTTCTCGCTGGGACTGTGTGTCTCACCCCACTAGTTTGTAACCTTTTTAGGTGTTCGAGCTAGACGTGGTGGTGGTCGTGGAGTTGCGGCCGAGTAGCAAGACGAGCAATAGAAGGCAAGAGATGGATATGTTGTTGTCTTGGTGGTTTTGTAGTAGAGTCTTAGAGTCATCCCTGTACTCTCAGGTCCTTGGAGGTGTTTTGACGTTGTTTCACGATGTATAGATGTTGATGTTTTGTATATCCTACTACTAGCCGGATGTGGGCCTTTATGTATGTATAAACATGTGATGAATGCATGTGATGACAAGCCAGCTGATCTTCTAAGCTCTGGACATGTATCTAGACTTATATATGTTTATATAACATATTTCATTGCAGGATGAGGACCTATATGTAATAGCTTCTCATTTATTCCTCTTTCCGCAATCGGTTTTAATTAAACCATATTTTTGATAATCAGTGGTTATGGTGATTTCCGCACGTTTTCACGTTACACCTCGTTGTCTGTGTGATAGCGGGATGTGTTGCCACAAGTTTTGGTATCAGAGCTCTAGGTTTGCTGAGTCTATAGGGATTTAGGATTAGGTTGTGTCTGTTCTTGTGAGTCTTCCAGATTTTCTTACAATCATCTTATGCCCTCATTAGAAGAAAAGCCAAGATGTCTAGGAACCATGAAGAACATGCTACTGAGAACATCGATATTGCATCAGGTGATGGAGCTATAGGGCTGGCACATGAAGATCGGGTGCCTGAGGTCCC
The DNA here is from genome assembly GCA_963693085.1 of Alisma plantago-aquatica. Classification (NCBI taxonomy): domain Eukaryota; kingdom Viridiplantae; phylum Streptophyta; class Magnoliopsida; order Alismatales; family Alismataceae; genus Alisma; species Alisma plantago-aquatica. The sequence goes on from OY856409.1 coordinate 1,851,833,581, forward strand.
CCCAACCTAACCCAGCCATTCTTTAACATCTTTCCTATCAACGGCTCATGGGGCAGATGATGGCTACGATGAATCTCATGGTTGAGCGATTTCCAGTGCCTCCGCCAAGAGCACAGGCTCCCCATGGAGAAACATCGAGTATTGGGAAGACCTTTGAGCGGCTTCGCCGAGTCGGAGCTTCGGATTATGCTGGAACGGATGATCCAGTGGATGCAGATCTATGGCTGACAAGTCTTGAGAAGGCTTTCTAGATCCTCGACATCCCCGAAGCAGAAAAAGTAAAGCAAGTTGTCTACCTTCTGAAAGGTAGTTCCGGTCACTAGTGGGCCACCGAGGAGGAGAAGCGACCTGGTGAGGTGATCGGTTGGGAGGTTTTCCGGCACGAGTTCGTCAGTAGATACTTTCCGAAGATGTATTTGGATGAGAAGATCAGTCAGTTTGAGCGCTTGCGCCAAGGAGCGATGAACGTCACCGAGTATGAAGCTAAGTTCATGGATCTGTTGAGGTTTTGTCCTCACATGGCAGCAACAGATGAAGAGCGGATCAGACGCTTTGAGAAAGGTCTGAGTGCTGAGTTGACAACACATGCTTCTGCGTTGGAGAATAGAGAGCGGTTTGCTACATTTGTGGAATCTGTCAGGAGGATCGAACGGTTAGTAAGGGAGAAAAGAGAGTCTATGTCTAAGAAAAGGCCTACTTAGTTCCAGGGACACATGTTTGGTGGCTTCAAGAAGGCTAGGTTTTCAACACCTTCTGTGATGAGAGGTTCCAGTGCACCGTAGTAGTGGTCTCCGAGTAAGGGAAGAGGATATGTTTATTCACCATCAAAGGCACAAAGTACAGCTTCGGTGGTAGTGACAGGGCCGTCTAGGCCACAACAGCAAGACCAATCATGCCATCTATGTGGTCAGATAGGGCATTGGCGGTCAAATTGCCCAAACAGAGATGTTGAAGTGACACATCAGTCAAGGAAGAATCATCAAGGGTTAGATAGACAACAACCCAGTGGTAGCAGAGGGTGGGGACATGGTCAAGCCTCACAAGCAGGATCACCTGCTCAAGGAAGCAGAGGATGTGGACAACAAGCAATGACTCGATTCTATGCTATGAGTCAGCCGGAGGCTATAGTCAACCCGCGAGTGGTGACATGTCAGATGTAGTTATTTCATTCTGATATGTCTTCTTCTTTCTTTATATCTGTTCTAGTTTACTCGGGTGCTACACACTCTTTTATCGTCTATAGTATGCTTGAAAACTATCGTTTACCTATTAGTTGTAAGAAGGATAACTTGTTAGAAACCCCTCTTGATGGTTCCTCCATGCTTCGAGAAGAGTGTCCATCTTGTGCCTTAGATTTTTGGGACACCGTATACAAGTGGATCTTATACCGCATGAAATGCATGGTTTCGATGTTATCCTTGGGATGGATACCTTAGAGAAGTATAAGGTTGTTTTGGACTGTGGTTCCAAGCAGGCGGTGTTTGATAATGATGGAGAGAAGTAGATCTTCTAGGGAGTTAGGAAGATCCTTCCGACGTGTCTGGTATCAGCTATGGTGGCAGAGAAGTTGCTACGACAAGGATGTGAGGTGTTCTTAGCTCACGTTGTGGATTCCGTTGTGACTAACAAGGCGAAGGGTCCTAGTCTCGAGGAAGTGTCGGTTGTCCGAGAGTTTTCTGATGTGTTTCCTGATGAGTTTCCTAGTGTTCCTCCACCCCGAGAAATTGATTTCGAGATCAATCTGGTACCAGGAACGCCGCTAGTCGCACAAACACCATATAGGATGGCTCCAGTAGAGATGGCAGAGCTTAAGAAGCAGTTGCAAGAGTTGTTGGAGAAAGGTTTCATCCGACCGAGTATGTCGCCTTGGGGTGCTTTGGTGTTGTTTGTTAAGAAGAAGGACAGATCGATGCAGATGTGTATAGATTACCGGCAGTTGAATAAGGTCACGATCAAGAACAAGTACCCGTTACTGAGGATAGATGATCTATTCGATCAGTTGCATGGTGCTACAGTGTTTTCAAAGATCGATCTACGGTCCGGATATCATCAGTTGAGGATTAAGGCGGATGACATACCAAAGTCAGCTTTTCGGACGAGGTATGGTCATTTCGAGTTTGTGGTTATGCCGTTTGGGGTAACCAATGCACCTGATGCTTTCATGGATTTGATGAACAGAGTGTTTCGTCCGTTCTTAGATCAGTTTTTTGTAGTCTTTATAGATGACATCATGATCTATATTCGGGACAAGCAAGAGCATGAGCAACATCTTCGACGAGCGTTGACTCTTCTTCACCAACATCAGTTGTATGCCAAGTTCAGCAAGTGTGAGTTCTGGTTGGAAGAAGTGACTTTCTTGGGTCATGTGATATCTGCTGAAGAGTCAAAGTAGACCCGAGGAAGGTGGAATCCGTTGCAGAATGGGAACAACCGAAGACGCCGACAGAAGTTCATAGTTTCCTAGGTTTGGTAGGATACTACCGGAGGTTTATTAAGGACTTCAGTGCGATTGCATTGTCGATGATGAAGTTGACTAGAAAGGATGTACTTTTTGTCTGGAATGATCGATGTCAGCAAGATTTCCAAAGTTTGAAGGAGAAGTTGACCAGTGCTCCAGTGCTAATCCTGCTAGAGCCTGGAAATGGCTATGTTGTTTTTTGTGATGCTTCCATGAAAGGTTTAGGTTGTGTGCTGATGCAGGAAGATCATGTGATTTCTTTTGCTTCGTGATATCTTAAGAAACACGAGGAGAACTATCCGACTCATGATTTGGAGTTGGAAGTAGTGGTTTATGCGTTAAAGATTTGGAGACACTATCTTTACGGGGAAGTGTGTCAGATCTTTACGGATCATAAGAATCTGAAGTACATCTTTTCACAACATGAGTTAAACATTCGACAACATCGATGGATGGAGTTAATCAATGATTATGACTACACCATCGAGTATCATCCTGGTAAGGTGAATGTGGTAGCTGATGTGCTTATACGAAAGTTTTCTTCTCTTTCTTCAAAGAAGGCACAGTTGAGTTCCCTGGTATGCCATAGACGGGATATGTTTGTTTCCTTGCGACAGATGAATGTACAGATGTAAGTTTCCTTGTTAGCTGGACTTTATCCCAGATGCAAGTCAAGCCTATGTTGAGATAGCAAATCAAAGATGCACAACAAAAAGATGATGCAATACAGTTGATCAGATCAGAGTTCGGCAGCGAAAAGCATGATGGGTTCCATGAGTCTGAGGATGGGCTAGTTTGCTATCGTGATAGAATGGTGGTCCCCGATGCTGATGATCTAAGGAGGTTAGTACTCGAGGAAGCACACACATCGATGTATGCTATGCATCCAGGTGTCACCAAGATGTATCATAGTGTGAAGGACTTGTATTGGTGGCTCAACTTGAAGAGAGATGTAGCCGAGTTCATGGCTAGGTGTGCGGTATGTCAGCAAGTCAGGCTGAACATCTAAAGCCGGCAGGTATGTTGCAACCCATGCCTATACCGCAGTGGAAATGGGATCACATAACCATGGATTTCATAGTTGGTCTACCCAGGACAACTAGGAATCATGATTCCATTTGGGTGAAAGTGGACAGATTAACGAAGTCTACCCATTTCATACCTGTGAAGACAACATATACAGCCGAGAAGCTCGCTCGAGTATTTGTGGATGAGATAGTATGTTTGCATGGTATGCCAGCAATGATAGTTTCTGACAGAGGTCCTCAATTCATGAGTCTTTTCTGGGAACAGTTGCACAGAGCGTTGGGAACACAGTTGAGGTTTAGTACCGCCTTCTACCCACAGACCGATGGACAGTCTAAGAGGACTATTCAGACTTTAGAAGATCTCCTTCGAGCTTTTGTCTTGCAGTTCCTAGGTATTTGGGACGTGCATCTCAATCTGATAGAGTTTTCCTACAACAATAGTTATCAGCGGAGCATTGACATGGCTCCCTATGAGGCCTTGTATGGTAGGAAGTGCAGATCTCCTTTGTGTTGGTATGAGTCTGGGGAATATCAGCTTTTGGGTCCTGAGTTAGTACAGCAGACAACAGAAAAGATCAAAGTGATACAACAACAGTTGAATGCGGCGCAGGACAGATAGAAGTCTTATGCAAACAATGGCCGACGACCTTTGGATTTCTAGGTAGGAGACAATGTGTATCTTAAAGTCTCGCCGTGGAAAGGTGTGCTAAGGTTTGGCCAGAAGTGTAAGCTAGCACCCAGGTATATGGGGCTGTACCCGGTCAAAGCACATTTTGGCAAGGTAGCTTACGAGTTGGAGCTGCCGCCAGAGTTGCACAGGTTACATCCAGTGTTCCATGTCAGTATGCTAAAAAAAAGTCATCCTGATTCGGGAACAGTGATACAGCCAGTTGAAGTTGAGCTTGATGAAGATGTGAACTACGAGGAAGGTCCTGTGGATATCCTTGACAGAAGAGTTAAGAAGCTAAAGTGGAAGGACCTGGTTATTGTGAAGGTTATTTGGCATCATTGTGGCGTCGAGGAAGCCACGTGGGAGCTTGAGGAAGAGATGAGGAGGAAGTATCCCTCGCTTTTCTCTTCGGATTTCGGGGATGAAATCCCTTTGTAGGGGGTTAGCTTGTAAGGACCCTGACCTCCGTTTAGGGTTTACCCTGTTTGCTTTGCTTAACCCTGATGCTTGGTTGTTTGCTAATCACCTTTAGTGGTGATTAGGGTTTGTTCATGCTTTGTTGAGAGTTGGAGGTGCTACATGCAATTAACCCAAGTCTAGGGTTTGTGTGCAAGTTTTTCACCTTGAGAGGTGTTCCTCCCTCTCCTTGCTTCCTCTAGTGTTGAGAGGAAGGTTTGGGCTAGTTGCTTGAGTTCCTTTGGGCTTGGTTGAGCTTGTTGGGCCTTGTGGTGCCTTGCCTTTGTTCCTTTGGACCTTGTGTCGGACAAGAGAGTCCTGTGTCAGCCAGTGGTGTATCGGCCATGCTTGTGTCACCCAGGGTTGTGTCGGCCATTGAGGTGGTGTGTCGCCCATGGATCTTTGACCATTTTGGCCTCGTTTGTGTCACCACTAGTGGACACTTGGTGCTTGATGCTTGCATCTGGTAATGGCCTTGGACATGTGTTTAGGGCATGTTAGAGTGGTGGCTTGTGCACATGGACATGTGTCCCTAGGTGGGAGACACCTTGCTTTGCCTTGCTTGGGTTTCTCCTCCATCCCCTTCTATATATGTGTTTCCTTTCCCTTGCAAAGGACCCCTTTAGTTCCTTAGTCTTCCTCTCCTTGGTGCACGACACACTCTCTTCTCTTGCAAGCTTGGTGGCCGATTCTTCTTGGAGTCTCCTTCTTCCTTGGTGGTGTGTGGAGCTTGGAGCTAGGAGCTTGGACCTTTCTTAAGGCGGGTTACATAACTCCTAACCCTAACTACATTACCTTCTTTCTATGTTCTTATATGTTGTTATGATTATGTCAGCTATATGAGTTGCTAGTTAGTTCCTTGCTTAAGTTGTTCTTGCTGGCCGAACCATGTGTTCTAGGGTTTCTTGGTGAGCAATACTCCCTTCTCACCTAGGTCTTGAGGAGTGAGCTTGAGTTCTAGTATCATGAGAAACACTCCTCTCTCATTTAAGTTGAGAGGTGAGCTTGTGTTCTAGTAGCTTGAGAAACACCCTCCTCTCACCATGGACTTGAAGGGTGAGCTTGATGGTAGTTTTGGACCTCGTTTCGGGTTGTTCCTTGTGTTGCCCGATGGATGTTAAGAGATGTGCAAGACCCCTCTCTCATTTAAGTTGAGAGGTGAGCCATCTTCTTGACTCTTTAGGGTTTGGTTCCCTAGTGCTTGAGGTTAGTAACGATCTTGTGGAGTTGCATCATGGTTGTTATGATCTTGGGGGAGGTGTTGCCCGATACCTCTTGACCTAGAGCCTTGCACGACAAGTTGTAATGGCTTTGGTGGGAAATACACCCGGGACCTTGACTTTTGGAGTGTCGGGCGTCACATTAGGCTGAGTACCCTACTCGACACGTCTACCCTTGTTATACCCTGACGTTGTGGATGTGTTGTTAGTCAGTTTTCTGGTGGGCGTCACCCCTTGGCCCTAACCGTGTGTGTGTGTTGGCCAATAGCATGTGTTGTTGGGCGTTACGCCTTCTTTGTTGCACACCTTGGTTTCCGTTATCAGTTGGGTGCGCGATACGCCCTTGGACGACACCCTGTCATGCGTTATACCCTGCGCGGCACATAGGTGTGCGACACGCCATTGCGCGATATGCCTCTTAGGCTGAGCGACACCCCTGTTAGCAGCCTGTTACTCCTTTGAACGACATGGAGCTCAGTGGTTAGGCACGTGATGGTCATGGTGCACTCTACACCTGTGCATGACATAGTGTTGCACGCACGACAGTGCACGAGATGGTTTGGTTCGCTGTTGCCCAATTCATGTGGTAGCTCGACACCCCATCTGGTTGTTTGAATGATATGGGTTGAGCCCTGCCCGATACTACCTATGGTGAGGGTAGTGGGCATTTTTAGTGAGGGTTTGTCCCTTATAAAAATCGGTATGTTGGATGTTGTTCCACTATCACGTTTAGTCATGATGGTGATCCTTACAATTCTTGATGGTATTTGATATGGTAAAGCTCATCTATGTAACTTACAAGACTTTACAAATGTATGTGATCATCTTAAATCATCTGTATAAGTGCCAAGGGAAAGGTAAGCATGTAAGATGCTTTGCTTGATAATATGATCAATGTCTGTGATCTCAAGTTGAGGCATGATTGATAAAGCATATAAGCATCAATGTCACCACTATGTTGATAATATGAACCTCTATGTTATTCATGATGATTATGTATACTAACCATGTAGGTCTCATACAGATGCATACCCAGGTAAAAGGCTATGAGGTATATATGTTGAGTAACTCTGCTGTGATGGTTACTCTTGATAATGAGATAACATGTATGATTTATTTAACTAAAGTGCTTGGGTTTGCTATCCCATGATGATGATGCAAGCCTTGAGAGGCAGTGACAGTATGTGATGAGGGATTGAGATCCCATGGCAATGTGATGATCCTTGAGATGGATCTAGATGATGTTGATTACAATAAAAGCATAATAATGAGTTTTATGTTGTTTATTCTTGTTATAGTCTAAATGTTACACAACTTGGTTGAATCTTGCAATCCATATAAAAGATACTAATTAATCACAGTGGAATATATCATGTAGTTTGCCCTGGCCATAGATCCATCATCGTCAAGAGCTGGTGATGGTGAAACAGGTTCTCCTATGGGTTAACCTAGAAGCGCATATTATTGAATATGTGTGGTTTCTCCAAGCCGAAAATGAGGAGGTGTGAGTGCTACTTCGGTTGTAGACTCCAGGGTGCGGATTCAGGCCCGTAGCCCAAGTATGTGAAGAGCATGGTAAACAGGCCCATGTCTTAGGATATGTGATATGGGAGCATAAATGTGTTCATGGCTCAGAGCACGGTAAATAGGCTCGTGGCTCAGTTTCACTAGTGTCGATACCTGTACCAAGGCAGGCTAGGCAGAGGGTAGCCTGACCCTGTGGCTGAGGCCACTTAAGCATGAGATTGCGGTCCTGCTTGTGTTGTACTCATGCACTGACCACGAGGTGGGAGGTCGTGGAGTCTGGCTATTCCATTGACCTTGTATGGAACCGGCTTGGGTTTCACAACTGAAGGTTGGATTTGAGTGGTACGGCTCACTTCCTCAGGGCATATTAATACGTAATCCAGCCGTATAGTATTTACTACTTAAGGCAAAACACAGAACATTGGTTGAGGACTTTCTTGTGTAGTTAATCTTGTTATACCTTGTAGTTACTTATATGTTCATCATGTTATGTGGTAAGACCTTGTAAATCTTATCTTGATAATCATGTTCCATAAAGAAATAATTGGACATATTCCTTCAGTATGTCTGGTAAGTTTGACGGTATGAATAGCTTTACTTCATAAACTGCTCTTGTTATACTTCTTATCAGTTATCTGTTGTTGTTGCTTTATCCTTCTGAGGTTTTGTAGTTTTGGTGGAGAGTTATGTTTCTCACTGGGACTGTGTGTCTTACCCCACTAGTTTGTAACCTTTTTCAGTGTTCGAGCTAGACGTGGTGGTGGTCGCAAAGTTGCGGCCGAGTAGCAAGACGAGGAGTAGAAGGTAAGAGATGGATATGTTGCTGTCTTGGTGGTTTTGTAGTAGAGTATTAGAGTCATCCCTGTACTCTCAGGTCCTTGGAGGTGTTTTGACGTTGTTTCACGATGTATAGTTGTTGATATTTTGTATATCCTGCTGCTGGCCGGATATGGGCCTTCATGTATGTATAAACATGTGATGAACGCATGTGATGACAAGGCATATGATCTTCTAAGCTGTGGACAAGTATCAGGACTTTTATATGTTTATATAACATGTTTCTTTGCAGGATGAGGACCTATATGTAATAGCTTCTCAGTTATTCCGCTTTCCGCAATCGGTTTTAATTAAACTGTATTTTTTATAATCTGTGGTTATGGTGATTTCTGCATGTTGTTTGCGTAACACCTCGTTGTCTGTGTGATAGCGGGATGTGTTGCCACAATTTTTGGTATCATAGCTCTAGGTTCACTGAGTCTACAGGGATTTTGGATTAGGTTGTGTCTATTCTTGTGAGTCTTCCAGATTTTCTTACAATCATCTTCTGCCCTCAGCGGAAGAAAAGCCAAGATGTCTAGGAACCATGAAGAACATGCTGCTGAGAATAGCGATGTTGCATTAGTTGATGGAGCTATAGGGTAGGCACATGAAGATCAGGTGTCTGAGGTCCGCCAACCTGACCCAGCCATTCTTGAACATCCTTCCTATCAATGGCTCATGGGGCAGATGATGGCTACGATGAATCTCATGGTTGAGAGATTGCCAGTGCCTCTGCCGAGAGCACAGGCTCCCCATGGAGAAACATCGGGTATTGGGAAGACCTTTGATCGGCTTCGCCGAGTCAGAGCTTCGGATAATGCTGGAACGGTTGATCCAGCGGATGCAGATATGTGGCTGACAAGTCTTGAGAAGGCTTTTTAGATCCTCGACATCGCCGAAGCAGACAAAGTAAAGCACGATGTCTACCTTCTGAAAGGTAGTGTCGTTTACTGGTGGGCCATCGAGGAGGAGAAGCGACCTGGTGAGGTGATCGGTTGGGAGGTTTTCCGTCGTGAGTTCGTCAGTAGATACTTTCCGAAGACGTATCTGGATGAGAAGATCAGTCAGTTTGAGCACTTGCACCAAGGAGTGATGAACGTCACCGGGTATGAAGCCAAGTTCATGGATCTGTTGAGGTTTTGTGCTCACATGGCAGCAACAGATGAAGAGCGGATCAGACGCTTTGAGAAAGGTCTGAGAGCTGAGTTGACAACACCTACTTTTGCGTTGGAGAACAGAGAGCGGTTTGCTACATTTGTGGAATCTATCTGGAGGATCGAATGGTCAGTAAGGGAGAAAAGAGAGTCTACGTCTAAGAAAAGGCCTGCTCAGTTCCAGGGACACAGGTTTCGTGGCATCAAGAAGCCCAGGTTTTCAACACCTTCTGTGATGAGAGGTTTCAGTGCACCGTCGCAGTGGTCTCTGAGTAAGGGAAGAGGATATGTTTCTTCACCATCAAAGGCACATAGTACAACTTCTGTTGCAGTGACATAGTACTATGTGCTGAATAATGAATCTAGTGAGCCCCAAGGCAGGCTGAAATGGCCTGAGTCCACCTGTGCATTTTATAGACGCCAGGATGAAAGAACTCAGAGAAAACAATATGTTATGATAAAGGTTCTTTGGAGATGCCATGAGTATGGTAAAACCACATAGGGGCCAATGATGGACATGGAAAAATCTTATCCTGAATTATTTGTTTGCGTGATAGAATTTTGAGGACAAAATTCCTATAAGAGGGGAAGGATGTTACAACCCCAATTTTTGGGATTCATCTGCCGAGAAATGTAATTTCTCCTATTAAGGATATTTGAACAAATAATGATATAATTTTTTTTGAATAAATGGATTTTGTTTACAATAGCCTTGATGTTTGTGTTGTGGACTTTATTGGCTATTGGGCCCAAATAACAAGGAAATTCAATTAGTAAATGAATAATTAAATATATGAGAAAAAAATGTGGAAACCTCTAGAAGGAAAATTCACAGAGGATTTCGTGCCTCTTGGGTTACTTGGTTTCCAAGGAGTCCAAAGTTGCATAAAGACTGCAATAAGAAAAGAAAAGATCAATTAAGTATTTCTTTAAAAAGAAAGAAATTGAAAACAATGTTAAAATGTGGAAAATAAGTAAAAAGAGGTACAATTGAGTTCTCCATTGTGGAATTTTGTATCCCAAAGATTCCTAATGATTAACGGAATACTAATGAGGAAAATAAAAGAGAAATAAAGGGAAATCCTCAACAAGGAAATATTTTAATAAGAAATAAACAAGATAATGTGAAATAATGCATATTTTTGCATTTAGAAGGATAATGTATTTCTTACAAAGGAATTTGGAATTATTTGTATTTATTGGGATCCAAGGAGTTCCAATGAAGAAAGAGGAAAGAGAAAATACCAAAATTTCAAAATAAGAAGATAATATGATATATTATTAATGGTTTTTATAGCTTTGTTAAAGAAGAGGTATTTTCTACTTAAGGAAAACATAATTTCGTGATTAATGGATTAAAAAGCAAGTCAAAAGAGAATAAGGAAGAATATTTTCGTATTCCTAGAAATCCTATGAATATGTGGTTTTAAGAAGAGGATTAAGAGAGAAAGAAGCTAGCTTTTTAATGAAGGAATCGGATTCCTAGTAGGAAAGAATGTTTTTCCTTCATGAGCAAGCATCGTAGGGCGTTGTATCCTCATCTATAAAAGGAGAAAGAACACTGGGCCGAGTCCAACAGAGAGATCCCATGTACTCTCCTTCCTTCTTGTTCTTCTTTTTGTTGTTTTTGTCAAAACCCTAACCTAGAAAACATAGGGTTGTTTTGGGGGCACTTGGCGGCTATGGTGGATCATGATGAAGGCACGATGCAACACCAAAGGTTTCAGGTAGCCAGCTATCTTCCCCTTACTTCCATCTCCGTTCAAGATGGCCAACGGGCATGCAGGTGTTGCTGGAGTGGGTGCTGCTGCTAGGCTAACTTCGGCCACCTCGGTCGTAGATGGAGACCGCCGCGGGCAGGGCGGACGGTGGCAGAGGTATTGGAGTGGGCGCCGATGCTCTAGGGACCAAGAGGGAGAGGAGGAAGCTTCCCCCGAATAGCAGTTGGCGGAAGTGCTAGGTCGTCGCAAGGAGGAAGAAGCACAGGAGGTGTGTTGGACAAGAATACCCCTCTGGGTATTACTAAACAAGCGACTTACGCGGGGCTAAAATAGTCAATTGGTTATGTTTCCCAAACCAGCAAGCGTTGCATGTATTGCGTGACATGGCGCAATCCGATTGGCCAAGTAAGTAAATCCTTGCAAATTTCATAATTAAAGATTGGTAACTCCGATTAGGACAAGTAATATATGAATTTTGATCAGGAAAATGCAAGGAATCCAATAAAAATATAGTTAGAAGCTAATTCCTCTTTATATTCGAAAAGTTGTGTAAATTATCATCTTTAATGAATTAAAGATTAAGAAACCCTATTTTGAAATGAATAAAGTGTTTAATAGGGTTTAAGGGATCATTAAAGTTGATAATAACACGTTAATTGTAAAAAGGTTCTTTAAGATCAAAAAGGATGATATTTGCACGTAATTAGTTTAATTTAGAGATTATGTGCATAAATATGCTTGAAATTTGAAAAGTACATAAAGCTATAATCTTTAATGATTTAATTAATGAAAACCCTTAGATTTGGTGATAGATGGATTTAATATTGTTGAATGGATAATTCAAGTCAATATTAACCTGTTGTTGATAAATGTGAAGATAGAATCTAAAAAGATGATCTTTTTATATAATTGGCTTAATTTAGGGTTTCATGCATGAATATGCATTAATGAGCTTGAAAACTCTAATTTAGATGAATATGTCTTTTAATTATTTCCATTGTTCAAATCCATGAATAAATAGGGATATGATGATCCTAAGTCAATTTGGGTATAAAAGACTATTAAAATGGATAATTTGAGCAATTAGGGTTTATACGAGTAGAGAAGAGTATTTTATGGTTTGTTGACCTAAAAGGGATGAAGTTTGAGGAATTGATCTAAGAAACCCTAATGAAGATTAATGAAACCCTAAAATGGATACAAAAACACTAGAAAGTGAATCCAAGTCAATAAAGTAGATTCTTGATAAAGTGTGTAATAAATAGGGTACCTATTCTTTTCAAGAATTATATGACGATTGAATTGCTTGCTTGGATTTCATTCTTGGTTGGGTTTGCTTAATGCTTGTGAAATCATCAAATCAGGTATCTGGCTACACGTATGAATATCTCGAGTTAGTTTTTCGAGGTTTTCCAAAGTTTTCATCGATGACCTGGAATAAACTGTTGGATGAATTTAGTTCATGCAAACTATAATGTGAATATGACTATCACATAAGAGATGTGCCTACTAGCTCAGATCCTAGTCCCCTCTGTAGCTTTATAGATTGACCTAGTAAATGGCTACCAATGGGGTAGGTCCATTAGGTCATTAAATGACTTAGTAAATGGCTACCAATGGGGTAGAACCATCAAGTCATCATGAGTTAGATATTGGGCTACCTTCGGGTAGTGCCATGCGACTCTATTACCCTAGGTATTGGCTACCTGTAGGGTAGGTCCATGGGGGTAAGAATCTACCTAAAGAGATGTAGCATGCAAGTCCACTGCAGGGACAGCACAAAGTTAGGGGATAGGTAAGGATTGAGTAGTATGGCTTAAAACGTAATCTTGGTTGTTAATTGATCAATTGCATGAATACGTTGTTATCATAGTTGCACGTTTATTGTTTCCCCCACATACCACCTTTGGCTGACCGACGTTTTGTTTGTCGGTGTTTTAGGTACAAGCCAAAATGACAAACAATAAATCGTCATATTGTGAAATACATGAAGTAAAATGCAAGGAGGATTAGTTAGAGTAGAATGCTTACATGGATAGAAATCCAAAATTTTCAAAAGGTATGAAAATTTTTATTACAGCTTTTCAGTATAGATTGTTAAAATTTAATAATTGTTCTTGATTAAGTGTCGAACCATTGATCTGGAAGTTATGGGTGCGGCTTCGACCTCTCGGTCTCCCTTAATTGGGGGTTATCGGGAGGTGGGGTCATAACATGGTATCAGAGCCTAGGTTCCCCACTTAACCATTAATAATTATTAAATTTTACAAACTCCATAGAACCCAAGGGAGTTATTAGAGGATTATCCGAAAGACGGAGGTGTCTAGAAAAGGATCACGACCGGGGGATGGCAATATTTTCCTCCACACCGCTAGTCGGAATACGAGGACTCCTGGATCCGTGTGACTGCCTGACCAAGGTCTTAGAGTATGAATCGAAATAAGATACCTTTAGGGTCTTTCTCATCTTATTCATCCCTTCTCATCACAAATTATGTTAAGGACCTTAAGGATTAGGGTTTTCTCTCTTCTCCTCACCCTCTTAAGGTATGGGTATGATTAATAAGATCTAAGGAATCCTCCATCAAATTAATGAAAAGCATGTAAATAAGATGTCATGGACATAAGCTAATAGATTAAGCACAAACTAAAAGATACATGCTTATGATGTATGACATAAGTTGTCATGCCTCAGAAGAGACCTGAGGCTAGACCTTCTTATCAGGAGGATAGATAAAGAGAGTTAATCTTGGAGATAGAAATCTCCATTACAAGTAGAGACCTGGCACATCCTCTGAGGATGATGTTAACCCTAACCCTAAGTGATGGTTAGAGAGGGAGATGACATGAAGAGCTAGATGTCTTGGTAGACCAGGTGTTTGCATACACATACATGGGATGCCATGAGAGGTTGGTAGACCGAGTACCTTTGGCGACCCAACCCTGGAAAGGGGTCATGTAGGTCAGGATGAAGGATATCTCCTTCCTTGATAAGGATAGAGAAGAACCCATGGAAATCCCATGAGCTTATATGGGTATAATAGGCACCCAAAATGTATCAGTATTGCAAGCAATAGATTGAAACCTTGGCTGGGAGAGAGTTGTATGGATAGCTTATGTGATAAGCATAAGGGGCTATGGATAACCTTGAGCAAACATAGGTTTGAGCCTAGGCTTCACCCAGGTAGAGGATGCTTTGGAGGTTGATCCTTCATGAAAAGAGGTCCTCTAATGGTGAGGTTAGTTGTAGGGTTAGCTCTAGAGAGAAAAACCCAGCAAGAAGGTTGGAATCCTAGACTCTGAGATATGAGGAGAAGTTGGGAGTTGAGGATGATGCGACCTAAGTAGATGATAGTAGTCACCACATGCTTGATCCCTAGAGGTTGATGATGTCTTGGTTGCCATGGGAGGGACCAAAACCTAGAGGGAAGACGAAGTTTCTGGCACCTATGTGCCTATGGTATAAGTGTTTACCTTCTGAGAAAGGAAGAAGATGTTCTGTATACCCTGAATAGGATTTGTAACAGGTTATGTGGCCTTGTACCTTATTGTTTGTCCTTGAAGAGGATCCTACTCTGAAAGTGTTGCTCGAGTTGAAGGATGACAGGAAGTGCATGTCATGCCTTTTGCGAGCTTGATTCATGGTTAAGAGATAGAGCATGCAGTCATACACATAAAAGTGAACCTAGGGTTCCTAGGCCTAAGAGGGGAAGTGGTATACCTAATGCTCATGACGAGAATTAAATTGCTATAGTTTCGAGCATGGTACTCCTCATGTATAGAGGAAAGGGGAAGCTCCTTAAGTTTAAGGTATGTTTGATGAACCCCTCATAGCTAGGTTGACGATAAAGGAAGGTGTGATCTTGATCCAGCATGGAGGAAAGAGGACAAGTATGACCTAGCATGGTTCAGTAGGTGATCTCCTTATGCCTTAAAGCTTTCTAGGGTTAAGTAGGCTCATGTGGATGTAAACCCTAGACCTAAGAGCTTTTATGACCTTGTTGTCAAGAGATAGTTTTCCTCCCATCCTTGGAGAGGGACCCCTTTGGTAAGGTGTATATTAGTTTTGTTGGTTTAAGGTAACCTAAAGAGGTCTCATAGGATCTTGAGAAGCTAAGTGAAAAGTACATGGTATGAGAATGAAACTGTAGACCCATAGATATCCATCTCTAAGTGCATGTGGATGTGTTACCATGGAGGTAACCGGTAAGGGGCCTGACCAAGGTAGGCAGGTCACCATGACCCCTATGAAAGAATGGATGTCAGCCCATGTATACAAAGAGAGATGATGAAGGCTTGGGCAAGGTTCTAAGTTGGACTTGTATTATAAATGGAGAATCCTAAGTCTATCCTAGGGTCAGGTAGGGATAAGACCGATGGAAGTAGGAGTTGCCTAATTCCACAGTTGCACATGACCATAGGGTCGGGAGGTAACAGCTATCATTGTCTGAGGGCCATGGGTTAGGAGATTGATCACCTTCATGAACTCATGGGACCCAAAGGGCAGATGCGTAGGGCACTCTCTTGATGCATGAGGGAAGAGGGATGACCCCAAAAGAGCTGGCACCCTATAGACCTAGAGGAGATGACCAAGGGTTGTGTATAAACCTCAGTAGGTTCAAGACTAGTTTTCCATGGAGGTAACTTTGATATCGAGATGGTTGTGATGTAGAGACATAAGTTGTGCGTTTCAACTTAGATTGGAAGGTGTACTGGCAATGTGGGATGTACCATCTCTACTCGTGGAACAGGTAGAACTTTGTATTTGGACGGCCGCCAAATGCTTATTTCCTCTTGTTATGGGAGTGAGAGATAGGACATTATGCATGCCATACACTAAGGATAAAAGATGGATATGAGTTGTAACATTTCTATGAGGTAAGAGGACAGAGATGATAACATATCCTTGTGGAGTAAATAATACATAAATGGTTTACAAATAGTAAGAGTACTAAGGTAATCACCTTATGAGGATGCTTTTTTTATCATGAGATATGAGTCATACAAGATTGAGTTTCATCACCACGAAGATGAGCTCAAAGTGTTCTCAATAAAGATAGACTTAGAATTCGAGTTCGAGATGATAAGTGAAATGCGTGGAAGTGTATGTCCTCAATGTTACCTTATACCTAAGGATGTGAAGTGGTAATGGATGTTCTGGTTGAGATGTATCTGACTAGTTTGGCTAGAAGCCAGAAGACGTTGTTAGGCTAACCCTAAGTTTGGAAAGGAGATATGTTTGGCTAATACTCTGATGTAATGAGATCTGTTGAACAAGTTAATGGTTGTTGGGTTAGCCAGTCTAGTCCTTGATGCAATAAAAGGATGGTGATAGAACCTCAGATGCACTTCTTTGGAAAATAAGGTGATGAAACTCTGACTAGAGTTGTTTAGTGTTTCTGAGGAATCATGACATATAGGAAATCATGATCACCATACACCGTGGTTCTACCCAGATAGTAAATGACAATAGCACTTTGGATGCTTAAGATAAAGTTGCATGTGGTATATGGCCATGCAAGCCAGGAGGTAAAGGACGAACCCCAGTGACCCAGTGTATCAATAGAGGACAAAAGAGTCCCTGAGAGGGAATGGGAGTTCATCATTATGGATGTTGTGATAGGTCTCCCCTAGACCAAGGAAGGTCAAGATGCAATATGGGTTATGGTAGATCGCCTTACCTAGATGACATGAGAAAGAAGAGAGTTCTGTCAAGAGACAAATCTAGTTGAACTACTCATGAGAGGGATGGTTCAACTACACCATGAATCTAGTTCAAAAGTCCTTGAGTAAATCCTAAAGGTTCACTTCCATAAGGGGAAGTAGGTACAAGAAGGACTCGATGTTAGTATAGTTCATCACCCATAACCAATGGTTAGTATGATCCAGACTAAAGGGTATGATGAGAGCATATGTGATCATTTAGGGTGATAGCTAGAGACAATTCTTGTCCTATGCAAGATGTGAAGTTAACCACCATAGCCAAGCTCTGTAAGAGAGGTTGTGTCAGTTACCACTTCAGTAAGGTGATGTTGGTGAAAGGACCACGTGATGGTTAGAAAAGGGCCATAGTGTGTGTAGATGAAGTCGCTTTGATTGTGCAAAGGCTGAAAGGAGCCTAGAGATGACGAGAGTCGTGAGCAAATGAAAAGTAGACTGACATGCAGTTCACTGTGGGAAATATGTGACATGAAAATTCGACCTCTCTGAGCTATAGCTAAGAAAGATGAGTCCCCGATACATGGGTCCATTGAGATGGACTGGTGGAGAAGGTTAAGTTTGACCTTACCCCTCAGGATAAAGTAATGTGTGATGAGTTCCATGTGTCCAATTTAGATTACTATGTGAGGTACCCGACCATGTGTTGAATAATGAACCTAGTGAGCCCCAAGGGAGGCTGAAATGGCCTGAGTCCACCTGTGCAGTTTATAGACGCCAGTATGAAAGAACTTAGAGAAAAGAATATGTGATGATAAAGGTTCTTCGGAGATGCCATGAGTATGGTAAAGCCACATAGGGGCCAATGATGGACATGGAAAAGTCTTATCCTGAATTGTTTGTTTGCTTGATAGAATTTTGAGGACAAAATTCCTATAAGAGGGGAAGGATGTTACAACCCCAATTTTTGGGATTCATCTGCCGAGAAATGTAATTTCTCATATTAAGGATATTTGAACAAATAATGATATACTTTTTTTTTGAATAAATGGATTATGTTTACAATAGCCTTGATGTTTGTGTTGTGGACTTTATTGGCTATTGGGCCCAAATAACAAGGAAATTCAATTAGTAAATGAATAATTGAATATTTGAGAAAAGAAAAATGTGGAAACCTCTAGAAGGCAAATCCAAAGAGGATTTCGTGCCTCTTGGGTTCCTTGGGTTCCAAGGAGTCCACAGTTGCATAAAGAGTGCAATAAGAAAAGAAAAGATCAATTAAGTATTTCTTTAATAAGAAAGAAATTGAAAACAATGTTAAAATGTGGAAAATAAGTAAAAAGAGGTACAATTGAGTTATCCTTTGTGAAATTTCGTATCCCAAGGGTTCCTAATGATTAAAGGAATACCAATGAGGAAAATAAAAGAGAAATAAAGGGAAATCCACAAAAAGGAAATATTTTAATAAGAAATAAACAAGATAATGTGAAATAATGCATATTGATGCATTTAGAAGCATAATGTATTTCTTAAAAAGGAATTACGAATTATTTGGATTTATTGGGATCCAAGGAGTCCCAATGAAGAAAGAGGAAAGAGAAAATACCAAAATTGCAAAATAAGAAGATAATATGATATATTATTAATTGTTTTTGTAGTTTTGTTAAAGAAGAGGTATTTTCTACTTAAGGAAAACATAATTTCATGATTAATGGATTAAATAGCAAGTCAAAAGAGAATAAGGGAGAATATTTTCATATTCCTAGAAATCCTATGAATATGTGGTTTTAAGAAGAGGATTAAGAGAGAGAGAAGCTAGCTTTTTAATGAAAGAATCAGATTCCTAGTAGGAATGAATGTTTTTCCTTCGTGAGCAAGCATCGTAGGGCATTGTACCCTCATCTATAAAAGGAGAAAGAGCCCCGGGATGAGTCCAAGAGAGAGATCCCACGTACTCTCCTTCCTTCTTGTTCTTCTTCTTGTTGTTTTCGTCAAAACCCTAACCCAGAAAACATAGGGCTGTTTTGGGGGCACTTGGCGGCTATGGTGGATCGTGATGAAGGCATGATGCAACACCAAAGGTTTCGGGTAACCATCTATCTTCCCCTTACTTCCATCTCTGTTCAAGATGGCCAACGGGCAAGCAGGTGTTGTTGTAGTGGGCGCTGCTACTAGGCTGACTCTGACCACCTCGGCCGTAGCTGGAGACCGCCGCGAGCAGGGCAGACAGTGGCAGAGGTATTGGAGTGAGCGTCGGTGCTCTAGGGACCAAGAGGGAGAGGAGGAAGCTTCCCCCGAACTACAGCTGGTGGAAGTGCTAGGTCGTCGCAAGGAGGAAGAAGCACATGAGGTGCATTGGACAAGAATACCCCTCTAGGTATTACTGAACGAGTGACTTACGAGGGGCTAAAATAGTCAATTGGTTATGTTTCCCAAACCAGCAAGCGTTGCATGTATTGTGTGATGTGGCGCAATCCGATTGGCCAAGTAAGTAAATCCTTGCGAATTTCATAATTAAAGATTGGTAACTCCGATTAGGACAAGTAATATATGAATTTTGATCAGGAAAATGCAAGGAATCCAATAAAAATATAGTTGGAAGCTATTTCCTCTTTCTATTCGAAAAGTAGTGTCAATTATTATCTTTAATGAATTTAAGATTAAGAAACCCTTATTTTGAAATGAATAAAGTGTTTAATAGGGTTTAAGGGATCATTAAAGTTGATAATAACATGTTAATTATAAAAAGGTACTTTAAGATGGAAAAGGATGATCTTTGCATGTAATTAGCTTAATTTAGAGAGTATGTGCATAAATATGCTTGAAATTTGAAAAGTACATAATGTTATCATCTTTAATGATTTAATTAATGAAAACCCCTTAGATTTGATGATAGATGGATTTAATGTTGTTGAATGGATAATTCAAGCCAATAGTAACTTGTTGTTGATAAATGTGAAGATAGAATCTAAAAAGATGATCTTTTTATATAATTGGCTTAATTTAGGGTTCCGTGCATGAATATGCATTAATGAGCTTGAAAACTCTAATTTAGATGAATATGTATTTTAATTATTTCCATTCTTCAAATCCATTAATAAATAGGGATATGATGATCCTAAGTCAATATGGGTATAAAAGACTATTAAAATGGACAATTTGAGCAATTAGGGTTTATACGAGTAGAAAAGAGTATTTTAGGGTTTGTTGACCTAAAAGGGATGAAGTTTGAGGAATTTATCTAAGAAACCCTAATGAAGATTAATGAAACCATAAAATGTATACAAAAACCCTAGAAAGTGAATCCAAGTCCATAAAGTAGATTCTTGATAAAGTGTGTAATAAATAGGGTACATATTCTTTTCAGGAATTATATGATGATTGAATTGCTTGCTTGGATTTCATTCTTGGTTGGGTTTGCTTAATGATTATGAAATCATCAAATCAGGTATGTGCTTACACTTATGAATATCTCGAGTTAGTTTTTCGAGGTTTTTCGAAGTTTTCGTCGATGACTTGGAATAAATTATTGGATGAATTTAGTTCATGCAAACTATAATGTGAATATGACTATCACATAAGAGATGTGCCTACTAGCTCAGATCCTAGTCCCCTCTGTAGCTTTATAGATTGACCTAGTAAATGGCTACCAATGGGGTAGGTCCATCAGGTCATTAAATGACTTAGTAAATGGCTACCAATGGGGTAGGACCATCATGAGTTAGATATTGAGCTACCTTTGGGTAGTGCCATGCGACTCTATTACCCTTGGTATTGGATACCTGTAGGGTAGGTCCATGGGGGTAAGAATCTACCTAAAGAGAGGTAGCATGCAAGTCCACTGCAGGGACAACATAGAGTTAGGGGATAGGTAAGGATTGAGTAGTATGGCTTAAAAAGTAATATTGGTTGTTAATTGATTAATTGCATGAATATGTTGTTATCATAGTTGCTCGTTTATTGTTTCCCCCACATACCAGCTTCGGCTGACCAACATTTTGTTTGTCGGCATTTTAGGTACAAGCCAAAAGGAGAAACAGTAAATCATCATATTGCGAAATACATGAAGTAAAATTCAAGGAGGATTAGTTAGAGTAGAATGCTTACATGGATAGAAATCCAAAATTTTCAAAAGGTATGAAAAATTTTATTACATCTTTTCAGTATAGATTGTTGAAATTTAATAATTATTCTTCATTAAATGCTGAACCTTTGATCTGGAAGTTATGGGTGCGGCTTCGACCTCTCGGTCTCCCTTAATTGGGGGTTATCAGGAGGTGGGGTCGTAACAAGGGTGAAGAAATATTGTAGTATTTAAAACTATTTTCATCATCAAATCGTGATAGTGGGCATGATTAGAGATATATTATGAGTGTTACACTTTTTTTGTAGGGATTTTTGTACTTTGATACAATGAAGGGTTTTTTAATAGAGTTGAATCTTTTGAATAGGATTCCAACAAATGGTAACTAATCTATTCATTGAGAATGACAATACTTTCATATAATAGGAAATAACTTTTAAATTCTATATGGCAAGAGAGTCATGACATATTATAATTATGTTTTCAATTAATTAAGTTATGCTATTGGTATTTGTTATACTAAATTAACATGGAATTACCTTTATAATATTTTTTAGATAATGTTCTACATCATACGTTGCAAATTTTAGAAAATTTACCTAATATATTTTTACGATCAATGTAGCAAAACAATTGTAACTTGTCTTTTTGAGAAAATAGGCATGGTTGTTCTAATCCACATTCAATAATTTAATTGTTTATATGATCATCCATTGCACGTGATACTTTATGCATGTATCATTATGTAGTACGATACAATATCATGTGTCTCAATGGTTTCATATTCTTTTTAGCATATAATTTAATCAAAGTAGATGATAAGAATTTTTTAGTGTTCATTCCTAAACAACTGATCTATCAACAAATGATTGGGATAAGTTGTACTCTTACTTTGAAGAAAGAAGTGTATTTTAGTTTGTGATTTGTATGTGGTAATTAATCAGATATACACATTAACTAGTTTAATATTCACATCATATGCAATAAAATAAATCTGATCATATCGATTTAAATTCTAGATACACCATAAATTAGCATGTCTCTAATACCACTGTAATGAAATTGGGGCGACAGATAAGGAAGTGGAAACAAAAATTTAAAGTTCAATTCCCCTAGAAAGTAAGATCCTATCAACAATAATGTATCTAGGAAGGAAAGGTTACAAGCGTATACATGGTCCTAGAGCAAGTCCAGCAACATTTTCCTTGCAGTAGCATTGTGCTTCTTTTTCATTAGGAAGCAATTTGCTCCTTCTTCAATTGTAACACTCAAACAATCATCTCTGCCAAACTCCTGGTCTGGCCACAATGGACAGTGGTTGATGGAGCTGTTTTAGAAGAAGAAGCCTCTCACCTCTAGAGAAGTCCACACGGACCACTAAGAACCCCATGTTTCTCTACCAGAGATAATGGGAAGGAGTTGTCCCCTTTTTTTGGTGTACTAATCATCGACATGGTCTCCCACAATTGTTCTCAATTGTTCTCTCCCTCACTATCCCTCCCTTTAATGGGTAGGACTTGTTCGGGCTCTCAATTAGTTACCACAACCAGAGAGGACAACAATTGTTAGAGAAAATGATTCTCAATTGTGTGTGTTGGGAAACCCTCAATAGCCCTCTATTTATAGTAGAGGGTAGGGTCAGGGTTCCCAGTTTATGTGGGAGTAGAAGGGTCCAAAATTTTCTTGAATTTTGCAGCCTGTGACAGGTCAACTGATTGGTTCACTTGTGAACCGGTCAGCTGGCATAGTGAGATGATCATTTTAGAGTGTTTCCCAATCCCAATTGAATTCACAATTCATTTCCAATTAATGTTTAACATTAATCCTTGAACCAATCAAATTGAACAATTGTAACGATTCAACTATTCTCATGATTCAGGAAAATAACCAGAAGCTTCGGTTGTATTGATTGAGCCAATCAATTCACTAGGTGAACAGGTCATCTCACCAACCTGAACCAATCAGTTTACCCAGTGAGCCGATAAGTTGGTGTTCAGACTCATGCAGAAATTCTCCAATTCAATTTTCAATCAACCTTACACTCAAATCAATGAGTTCAACACTTGAACTTGATGGTTCAGAGTCCAGACAGTTGATTTGATATTTAATTGAATACTTAAACACCTTTAGTACGTAATCTAAACATCATTCATGAATACACACCTTTAATTTAAGTGTATCCTATGTGTGTGACCCTATAGGTCCAAAATTACATTGGCAGTGAATGCCCATAACTAATTATGACATCACAAGGAAAGAGAGGTTATTATATTAGTTCTTTATGTGAATTTGTAATACTAAATGCTTATGAAAAATATGCTCAGTGTCAGTAGAACTAAACAACACTTTGACATGAAGTTTCCCTAGTTATATGCTATTTTGTATACTGAAAAAAATATTCATACTTTAAGAATAGATAAATGGTTAATAATGACAAAATATCAAGTGTCAAAGATATTGATATTAGTTCATGCGCATAGGTAGTTGGTAGAGAACAACTTGTACCCTATTTTCACACTATAAGAATGTTTAACAACTTGTTGTATGATATTAATATTTAAACATTGAATAGGACAACATGTCAATGGTGGGTCATCAGTTAGTTGAGAAGGTCCACAAGTTGTACTTTAGTTATTATACTTATTCCTCCCTCTTTGTCTCCTTCACCCCCTTCTCTGACTTCTCTCATATCTTCTTAGACCAAGGAGGGGATAGTCTCCATAGCCTAAATTTGTGAGTAACAAATTTTGTATGAAAATGACTAATCTCCTTCAAAATTGTAAGAGTTGTATCTTATACTATTTCCAACAATTGTGCAGCATGACATGTATCAAGGGTAATACATCGGTTCTCATGTGAACCGAAATCAACTTTTGCAAATTAATTAAAAAAAAATTGTGTGCACTAGAATTGACATGTCACATGAAAGTTCCAAAAATGTTGTCACTAATGTATGATATTCATATTTAAACATTGAATAGGACAACATGTCAATGGTGGGTCATCAATTCGTTGAGAAGGTCCACAAGTTGTACTTTAGCTATTGTTCTTATTCCTCCCTCTCTTTCTCCTTTGCCCCCTTCTCTAACTTCTCTAGCATTTTCTTAGTCGAAGGAGGGGACAATCTGCATAGCCTAAATTTGTCAGTAACCATTTTTGGATGAAATTCATTGATATCCTTCAAAATTGTAAGAGTTGTATCTTATATTTTTTCAAACAATTACACAACATGACATGTCTAAAGGGTAATAGATTTGTTCTCACATGCACCGAAATCAAATTTGCAAATAAACTAATAGAAATTGTGTGTACTAGAATTGACATGTTGCATGATAGTTCCAAATATGTATTAACTATTGGATATAGAACACGTCATTTGAAGAAGAACATGTTTCCTATTTCTTGAGAATTTACTAAAGAAAATTAAATTTTCAGATATAAAATACTCTAGTGAGAGAGAAAATAAGTGAAAAGAGCTATAATTATTTCTCCAAAAATCATAATTTACGTGTTATTTAATTTTTCCAAAAGTTTGAGAAAGAGTATGAGTTGATGTTTAGCCTATAAAAGAAGCCATAATTAAACCAGTGTTCAATTTTTCAAAGACCACAATACGATCATTAGAGTTAAATAAGTACTAGTCACTACTTGGTTTTAACAGATTATTAGCAATGCATAAAGGAGAAACATATGCAAGCACATAAAAATGTGAGATGGAGATGGCGACTGGAGACCAATAATGATTGTTGGGGTTTGTGAAAACATATGATAGAGACTTTGGAAGACCATGGGAAGGAGTGATTCCTTTAGGAGACTCGAGTATTCACTTGGTATCCATGTGACAAAGATAGCAATCTAGAAGCCTAGATGATTTTCAGGATGCAAGAGAAGACTAGAATTCTAATGTTAGGTACATTTTGAGATCGTTGAATAATGCGATGAACTTTCTATCATTGGATAAAAGGGATAACGAGGAAAAGGGAGCAAACTTAAGCTTGGAGACTGGAACCAGAGAGGAAGCGTCCTATAAGGATGTAGTAGAAGATCTGGATGCTTTAGTTGGGTATATTCACATTTATGTAGAATATTTAGATCTTCAATTGAAACTGGAGGATGTTTTATCATCTACGGTAGATGGGATCCCAATGTTTGACATACATCAGGAAACATTAGATAAACTTCTCAAGTTGTGGAAATACGTAGCTCTCATCAAGCTCCTATTAAGAGAGATAGGATTTTTGATGATGAGGGATAAAGTTGTTCCTTTAATGGAAACCTAATAGACATTAAATGTTACAACCCCAATTTTTGGGCTTATATTGTTTGAAATACAATTTCTCCAATAAAACGTATGATTATGAATTTGTATGAGTTATGTGTACTGAGTGGATTTCTTTGAAAATATTTCCTTTAAATCTGTGATTTCGTGGATCCTAATGGGTTAGTGAGTCCAATATGATAAAAATGAAAGAAAAGTTAAATGGCATCAAATAATGCATAAAATGGAAATGAAATTAAGATAATGATGAGAATCATGAAGAATTCTCTAGAAAGTGGTGTGAATGACCTTCACGGATTATGTTTCAAATCCACTTGGTTAATAATGGTAAAAGGAATCTAAATAAAGGAAATAGAAGGGAAAGAGAGAGAAAATATGATTAAAATATGCCTTTTTAAGTGATAACTTGCATATGAAGATAAGTCTCTCATACTTTTTAATTTAAGTTCCAAACTTGTCACACATAAAATTTAAGTCATTAGGGATTTTCCATTAAAATTTGAAGGCAAAAATTTTAAAGGGTTGAGAGAGATGGATATCCACTTTTATTTATGGCTTTTTATTGCCCAATCCAAGTCTTAATAAGATTATAGTGGTGACTTTTCATGACCCTCGGATTTGTAGGAATAAAAGACAAAAGTTTCTTATAAGGGAATATGCTTTCCTAAATGAGATGTCTTGTTCTTCTCCTATTTTTAGTTGAAGACCTATTTCCAAACAAAGAGGATAACTTAGAAATACTTTTGGAAAGTCCATGCATGCTTTGCATGGGACATGAAAAATAAAAGGTGGTAGTTTTTGAATAATTATTAGTGTTACCATGACAAGAGTTTTGTGATAAAGGAAAAATTCAATGACTAATATGGTTGGTTTATATATATGATTTTTGATCAAAAATATGCTAGGTATTCAATAAAAATACAATTGAAGCCTAATTCTACTTGCAATTTGAAAAGTATATAAAGTTGTCACCTTTAATGGTATTATTAATGAAAACCCCTATGTTTGACGATTAGTGGATTTAATGATGTTCTTTGGATAGTCTATACTGATATTAACATGTTGTTAATAAAAGGAAGATTTAGATTGAAAAATATAAACTTTGTGCATAATCAGCTTAATTTAGGGTTATGTGTATATGAAAGTGCATTAATGGGCATAGAAACCCCAATTTAGGTGATTATAACTTTTAATGGTTTTTATTTCAAAAATTCAATAATAATACAGAGATATGATGATCCTACGCCAATTTGTGAATAAATACCCTCAATAGTGATAATTTATGTGATAGGGTTTTTGTGTATAGAAAAGTTGTTTTAGGGTTTGTTGACCAAAAAAGGTAATGATTGAGAAATAGATCTAAGAAAACCCTAAGGAAACCTAGAAACCCTAGGAGGTATTCCCAAGACAATAAACGAGTTTATGATGAGTATGTTGTAATTAGGTATTACATGCTTTTCAGGATTTAGATTGCTTGTGTGATTTGCTCGATTGGTTGATTGGATTACCTCATTGGATTAGACTGTTCTTGTTCTTTGAGATCTCCAAATTAGGTATGTGGTTATTTTATGATTACTCACTTTATTTTCACGGTGATTTCTTAGGTTTCATCGATTTCTTGAAAATAATTGTTTGGAAGACTTTATTTCTTTCCATCTATAAGGTGACTACGATCATTATGATGTAAATATTTATTACTTTCCAAAACCCACATACCACTCTGGATGTAAGATTTACAAGGACCAAGCCCTGGAGGAAAGGTCATAGGTGGTCAAGCCCCAGGGAAGACCACAGGCCATCCAGAGAGGTGACCCATAAAGTACCAAGCTCAGAATGGAGAAGGTAGCCTAAAGTCCCTTGCAAGGACTAAACCCTAAGTGTGGGTAGCCCAGAGGATTATTAAAAATGGTTGGGAAGTTATAATGAAAAATGTAATCTTGGATTGTTAACAACTATTTGTTATGATTAGGTTATGAATTATGTGCAAGATATTGGTTGTCACCACATACCTGTATCTTCTTTATACTGACCAGCATTTTGTTTGTCAACATCTTAGGAATAATTGAAAAAGGAAAAACAATAAATTGATATTTGAAGAATAAATCTAATTAAAGAAAGGAGGTTTTAGTTAGATAGAACTCTACATTGGGTAAAGTTCCAATTCCTATTTTTGAAAGGTATGTGAAAAGTAATTTTTATCCAGCTTTAAGCTTAGTCTTTGGTAGAATTTATTAATTATTTTTTATTATTTGCAAAACCATTGATCCTATTTTGGGATAGCAACTCTGGCTTCTTGGTCTTCCTTAATTGGGGGTTATCATCAAGTGGGATCATTACACTTGGTATCAGAGCATGATTTTCCATTTAATCTCTAATAATTATTAAATTTTACAAATTATTTAGAGCCCAAGGGAGTTATTAGAGGATTATCTAAAGATGGAGGTGTCTAGAAAAGGATCACAATCCGGGGGCTGGAAAGATTTTCCTCCATCCCACTAGTCAGTCTACGAGGACTCCTGGATTTTGTGTGACTGCCTGGCCGAAATCAGAGGATTTGACTCAAAAAAATATTTCTCTAGGTCTTCTCTCATATGTCTTCATCTTGTCTCTAACTCATTCATTGAATGACTTTAAGAGATTAGGGTTTTTCTCTCTCCACCCCATCTTGAGTTTTGGGGTTAAGAATAATAAGGATTAAGGAATCCCCCATCAAATAATTAAAAGCATGTAATAAAGATGTCATGGACATAAGTCTAAATGATGAAACTCAGATTGAAGTTAGTTACATGCTTAGCTTGCATGGCCATGTTGTTGTGCCCTTGGATACCGCTCAGGAGAACACCGAGTTTAGACCATCTTGTAGGAAAATGATGAGAGGGATAACCTTGGACGAAGAAGCCTCTAGGAAGGGGAAGATACCTGATGCATCCTATGAGGATGATGCTCAACCCAAAATCCTAAGTCGTGGATAGAGGGAGAAAATGATGAGTTTGATACCTTCGTTTTCCATGCATTCAAGTACATTGGTTAGACATGCATGTTTTACATAGATGATTTGGGTAAGCATGAGAAACATAGACTATGTGTGGTTGTTTGACCCCTAGTGCCTTTTAGTGACCCGACCTTGGGTGGGTCACGCCTGTTAAGGGTGAGGGATAGCTCCCTCCTTGAGAAGGTTGGTGATGACCGTATAGGAACCCTAATGGGAAAATATGATCATGAAGGAGGCATGCACCTACATAGAAGTGAGTGGAAGAAAGGCTGGCAACAAGTTTTAGACCTAAGCCAGAAGGGTTATGCCCGATAGTTCATGAGATAGACATGCATAGCTTAGGATGATCTTAGTTGGACATAAGTCTTGATAGTACATTTCACCCAGGTAGGGATAGACATGTATCCTTAAGAGCTTGACCCATATTCTAAGAGGGAGAACCTCCTATGGTAGGACCAGTTATAGGGTTATCTCTAGAGAGAGATCAAGACCTCGAGGAAGAAGGTTGGAGACCTAGACTCCGAGACATGAGGAATTGTGAAAAGTTTGGTATGATGTGCCCTAGAATAGATGACCCAGAGTAGATGTATGTGGTTGTCTCATGCATGACCTTAGAGGTTGTTGTATATTAGGTGTGTTTAGAGGAACTAAACCCTAGAAGAGGGAAATAGGCTTCTTGAACCAATGTATGGATGATATGAATGCCTACCTTTTAGGTATAGAAAGGAGAGTCCCAGAGACCCTCAAGAGGTATGGTATAATAACAAGTTGTGAGGCCTTGCACCCAGTTGGTTGTCCTAGTGTAAGACTCTAAGGGTTGTTCACATGGAAGAGGAAGTATATTCCCTATCATGTATGGGTTTTGTATATGTTTGAGCAACTGGGCATGCAGTTTAGACAACTAATGCATACGTGGTGAACTTGGGGTTCCTGGACCAAAGAGGGGAAGTACCATTACCTGGTGCACATGATGGTCATGGGGCTGATTGAGTTCATACGAATGAAGCATGGCACCCCTTCCCATGTATTAGAGCAAAAGGAACCCCCGCTTGAGCTGATATATATGGTTGATGAGCCACTCACACAAGTCAGTGGCATACGTATGTATGATATGGGTCCAACCCTGAGGAATGATGAACATGTATGATATGCCAAAGGACTTAGAAATGGTTTAATAGGTTGTCTGCTTATTAGCCACACGCATAGGTAGCATGATACAACTAAGCATATACATGATTATTTAAACCTTAGAGGTAAGAACGTTTTGTGACCTTTGTTACTATCAAGTGATAGTTTTATCCCATCTTGCAAAGGGACCCTTCATGTTGGTGTGAGTACCAACTTTTGATTAGGTTTGAGGTTACCTGAAGAGGTCACTAGTATGAGCTTGATGAGCTAAGTGTAAGAGCACATAGTATCAGCATGAATCTATAGACCCATGTGTGACTATATCTGTGGGCTCTGATCTCCAAACCATGACTTAAACACGATTAAAACTTAGCGGAAGCGAATCGGTAATCAGAGGAAGGAAAAAATCACAGGAAATTAAAACTTTTCGTGACAAGAGCTTGAATCCATAAAAGCTTCTTTCATAAAGTGAGATAAACTGTTTACATCTCAGGATAATTACTTCTTGAGTAATTATATACATCAAGATACAAAATCTCAAGATCACTATACAAAAGACTCCAAGACCTGAGAGTACAGAGGACACATAGGACTGACTCAAACTACACCCTATGGCAGGACAATCTCCACCTGAGATTACTGCTGCCCCTGATGCTGCTGAGACTGATCACCTGTAGGCTGGTTCCTTCGTCTCCGACGTCCACCTAAAAAGTTGAAGCCTACGGGGTGAGACAATTATACATAATTGTCCCAGCGAGAGCTATAACTCTTCGCCAGAAGCTTTATTATAACGTCAAAGAATATCTTAAACAGTAAAGCCTTCAAAGCATTCTGTAACAGTTGCAGGTATAACAAGATCTCAACCATTTAGGAGATATGGAGAATATAAACACTATTGCAATGTAACATGAATCAACTAACTTGGAGTTATCTCTAACAA
This sequence comes from Alisma plantago-aquatica, assembly GCA_963693085.1. Classification (NCBI taxonomy): domain Eukaryota; kingdom Viridiplantae; phylum Streptophyta; class Magnoliopsida; order Alismatales; family Alismataceae; genus Alisma; species Alisma plantago-aquatica. The sequence continues at coordinate 1,851,863,714 of OY856409.1, forward strand.
GTTATACTACATGGTTGATTATGTTTTACAAACAACATTATGCCCTGTGGAGATGAGGTTTACCACTCATACCCCAACTGATCGCTGAGAAGTCACATCAGTATCATACATAGGTCATTAAGAGAGCCGGATTCTCATGACCTTCACCTTCCTCAGTCAGTAAGAGGATCACTTGTAGGACATCTCGTGTCTCTACTACTATAGCCCACTGGGGTAAACTGGTCCTTCGCTATTCTAGAGTCACAGTGGCATTCTGTACTCTCTTCGTCATCAGGAGGTTTCATGTTTACCTACCACTGATACGAATATCTATGCTTTCTTTGTCATCAGGAGGTTTCATGTTTACCTACCACTGATACGATATGGAAATATAGTGAAGGATGGATGGATTACACATCTACATCACTTTCCTACACTAGGATGTAAGGTTCTACACATCCATGTACCCCACATACTCAAAAGTATGTGCTCCAGGAGTTCCCTGAGGAAAACGTGTTTCACCATCACTTAATCTCTGACAATGATGGATCTATGATCAGGGCTCTACATTATACTTGATTAGTTAGGTACATTAAGTATTCTTTAACAGCATACATTGTTCTTCAAACAATAACAGTAGCATAGCAGCTATAAAAGAAGAATACTAAATGTAACAGGCCTAACTCATATCAATCATCATTTCTCATTATCCTCATCACAAGTCATCTCTAAGGCATGACCTTGATGTTATTCATGGCTCTCATAGCCCATTATCAGCATTGGATGCCACTGGCAAGGCATCAGATTACTTTACTTATTCATAAGGCTAACAACATACCTTTAATGAATATAACATCAATATCCATACCTGGATATGATTACCTTCATATCAGAACATGCATGGTTAATACATCTGATAAAGGTAATACAACAATAAGGAATGTACTTCCTACTCTTGTCATAAGAGTTAAATCTCTAATTCACATCAAATAGAGTTTAATACTCAAAAGCATGCCATTTCCCTTGAATTAGGGTTTACTATTCACATTACATGTCCTTACCCTTGAATTAGGGTTTACTATTCACATTACATGTCATCACCCGTGAATAAAGGGTTTACTATTCACATCAAGGTGAATTAAACTCATAACATCATCATGTATGAGTATCATCTTCATTGATGCTCTTGGATTAGTTAAAGGTTCATCATTTATCATAATTAGGGTTTCTATGATCTTTCACAGGTGGATCATACCCTAATTATGCTCATTCCTGTGCATTGGAAATGCTTTAATTGAATTTTCACCTAAAAAGGGTACTTTCTCTCTCTAGAAGTACTTTCTCTCTCTAGAAGTACTTTCTCTCTCATCATAAGGTTAGGTGATGTCAACATCACTCTAGATCAGGTTGGATTAAGTCATCATAGGCTAACATAGCCCAAAACATCACTATCATGTGATTAGGGTTTGATTTGATCAAGGTATTACTTAATTTACCCATCAGGGGTATTTTGGTAATTCACCCCATTGATCATCATCATGGTCAAAATCCTAGTCAATTAACCCCTTAATATCCTAGGTTGTCATTAGGGTTTAATTAGAGCAACATTGTACCATTTATAACATCAATTGATTGAATGAAGTCAACTTTGAATCACATTGATTGACCTTCAACCATCATTCTTCAATTGAGTTGAGATCGTTTGAAAGTGTTGACCGTTTAGCTAGTTTGACTTTCCAAGACCGCGAGCCCTCTTCTAACTTCAAGACCGCGAGCCTCCTCAAGACCGCGAGCCTCCTTAGACTCCAAGACCGCGAGCCTCTTCAAATGGTTCAAGACCGCGAGGCTCAACCTGATGTTAAGACCGCGAGTGCCAAGTTGATGTCAAGACCGCGAAGAGATGTTGACCGTTTGCCCACTTTTACCTCAAGACCGCGAGGCCCCTCGCGGTCTTGAGACCATGAGCCCCCTCTCAGTCTTGAGACCGCGAGCCCTCTCACGACCTTGAGACCGCGAGCTCACATGGTCTCAACCGCTTGGACCATCAACAAGATTCAAAGATACAACCAATAATGTCAACTCATGTTGAAACCCTCAAAAGGTCAGAGCCATGTTGACCACTTATGGATTGGGTTAATTTAGATTATGCTTGACCACTTGGTCATTCAATTGACCCTTAATGGTTGACCAATTAGGGTTGAAGTCGATTCAATTAGGGTCTATCAATGTTCACCCATCAACACTCAACATTGTGCACTAACACAAGGTTGAACCCTTCAATTGAGCTCCAATTGGGCCCAAACTTGGCCCAAACGGTCTTGAGGTCATGTGGGTGGGCCCCACATGGTCGTAAGACCGTTTGCCCAAGATTTCATCAAAGTCTAAGGTGATTTGATAGGGGTTGAACCATGATTGAGCCACAAAACAGAATTTTGATCAAATTGATAACTTATTTGCAATTAGGTCCTCAATTGGTCAAATTACTTAACCCTAGACCTTCAAACGGTCTTGGGTGATTGTCCTCTCGGTCTTGAGACCATTTGGATGAGTTCCAAACGGTCTTGAGACCGTTTGCCCATCCAATTTTGGATTCTAGTGCAAATTCATCAAGGTTTGACCCATTGAGTTGATGATCATATCAATATTTAATTGCAAAGTAATTTGGTGTAATTATACCTTCAATTGGTCAACTATTCTTGACCCCAGACCTCCAAACGGTCATGGTTGATTGCCCTCGCGGTCTTGAGACCGTTTGGGAAACCCCTAAACGGTCTTGAGACCGTTTAGGTCAATCAACCCTAAAAACCCTAATTAGGTCACCATAATTTCAGTACTGATTTCATCTAGGGTTAGCCCTAGTATTCACCCTTCAACTCTTAACCCGTTTGGAATTAGACCATCAAACTTGGTGAGTTGTTAATTAACTTTATTTTGAACAGTAATCTCATACGGTCAACGCCTGGTCAACGACCTTACACGGTCTTGAGACCGTTTTCCCAAAAAGGCAATTTCAGACCGTTTGAAAATCAGGAATACATTCAAATAAAGTTGTTACTTAAAAAGGTCATATCTCCCGATTCCCTTGGAGTTAGCCTCCCATAATTTGAGGGTAATTATCCTATATAATTAGGAACAGATTTCATATACGGTCCATGCTCGGTCATCGGGGCCAAACGGTCTTGGAGACCGTTTGCCCTGTCGCGGTCTCGAGACCGTTTGCTCACCTCGCGGTCTTGAGACCGAGAGAGCAAACTGGTGAGACCGTTTAAGGAAGTGAAAAGCGGTGGGTTTTTCTTGGAAATCACACCTTCATCTCCTGGATCAAGAACAGTACGAATATCCCATGGATTTGCTCGCAAAATAGCAGGGAAAAGTAGGGAAACACTAAGAGCTATCATCAAACCGCATATAAAGATGTACATAATAAAGCATGGGTTTAGAGTTATAAAACCCGCCTAAAGCTTGCTCCTTGAGCTCCAAGCTTTCAAGCTCCAAGCTCTAATGGCGTCCTTGAGTTCCCACAGGTTGTCTAAGGTGAAAACGCCAAGGAAAGACGAAAGGAGATGGCTAGAAAGATAGGGTTTCGAGAGTTAGCCATGAAGCTGACCTTGAATTCGAGTTCTAACCATGGAATTAGGCAAGAAGAGGGGTCCCAAACCTACCTTGTTTCCCTTGGTCGTCCTCCTTAGCTCCAAGGCAGTCTTTGGTCGTCTTTGGTGAAATGGAACAGTGAAGGGAACGAAGGGCAAGTTCCCTTGCTTAGAGAAGTTGGGGGTATATAAACTAGGTGTAGGATTCTTAACATTAGTTCATAAGTTGTCCATAATTCCAACTAAGTCCTTCCTTCTTTACTTGCTCGTCCCTTCCTTTTTATTCCAAGTACAAACCTTATCTTAAGGTCTAGAAAAAGAAAGCAAAGAAGAGCAATCTAATAATATGGTACATACATAAAGAGTTATTGCACATATACCCTGATTATTCAATCACAAGGTATATTTCATAACCTGATAATTCAATTGAGGTGACTTCCTCATCATTTCTTCTCTAAATGATGGCAAGAGTCTAAAAAGATACTTTAGATGACATATTTTACAATTTGCATCCCTTAATTTGGGTAAATTGCATTTTACCCCAATTTAAGGTTTCAAGCACTGGGATTGCTTCCACAGCTGCACCTTGGTGCCCTAGCTTGGGAAATCCCTCAAACTTTACCAAAAAGATTCTCATGATGTCTCAACATCAGAGGAACATCTCAACATGTGCAAATTGCAAGCTAACCCTTTTAACTTGGTAAATTGCACATAGGTCCCTGTATATCAAAACAATGCTACAATTTTAAATAAAAAGGAGCAAATACTGAAATATACATTTCTGAGAAACTTAATTACATGCTCAGAGTTAATCACAAAGATTTAATTACATATTTAGGCAAAACACCTAGGGTTGACTCATAACCCAGGTCAGGGATGTTACAATATCTAAGGGGAATGAGAATATGTTACCATAGAGGTAATCTGTATGGGGCCAGACCGAGTTAGGTAGGTCGCCATGATTTATATGAAGGGATGTAAGTTTAACCATGAGTGCCCAGAGAGATGATGGAGATTTGGGTGAGGATTCAAGATTGAGATGTGTTATGATAAAACCCTAAGTCAATACCAAGATCAAGGAGGGATAAGACTGATGGGAGTAGGAGTTGTTTGTTCCCTAGATGCACAAGATCATAGGGTCAGGAGGTAACAACTATCTTGCCCGAGGCCCATGGGTTAGGAGGTTGGACACCTTCATATGTTCATGGGGCCTATAAGGGGTAAATGTGAGAGGCACTCCCTAGATGCATAAGGGTAAGATCACACCTTAAGTACCGATACCCTAGATACCTTGAGGAAATGACCAAGGATTAGAGATATATGAGTAATATGAAGGCCCAAAAGTGTTTGGAAACAGCCTTTCCATGGATGTAAACATAGAATTGAGATATTTGTGGTATGGATACATGTGAAGTATGTTTCAACTTATACTAGAAAGTGTAATGGTGATGTGTGATGCACCATCTCTACTCTTGGAACGGGATGAACTTTGTATTAGGACTACATCCAAATGCTTATTTCATCTTGGTATGGGTGTGAGAGACAGGACAACACACATGCCATGCTAAGGATAAAAATGATATGTGAGGTTAATACTTGAGTTGAAACCTTTATATGGTAATGGAGGATTGAAGGAAGCACCACACCCTTTGGGGAAGATATTGGATAGGTGATTTGAAAGCATAAGGAGAACAAAGGTAATACAAGGAAGTACCTACCTAGAGTAGTTTGGAATATATGAGTTACAAATTTGGGTTTGATAACTGAGATGATGGAAGAAAGAGCTCAATGTTTTCTTGACTCGAATCGACATAAACCCATAACTAGGATGATGAGTGGGGTATATGAAGGATTAAGTCTTCACCATCACCTAGCACATAAAGAAGCTAATGTGGTAACGAGATGTTCTCAACTGAAAACAGCTCAGGTGTACAACTATCTTGTTTATCTAGTAGAGAGACTAGAAGAGGTTTCTAGGTCGACCCTGCAATCGTTGGAAGACTAGACTTGTGTGGCTAATATCTAGATACAACTAGACACGTGGGTCGAGTTAGTGGTTTCTCAGTTAGCATAGAGCTCGATGAGATGAAAGGTTTGTTAGACAAACCTCAGATGCACCTCTGAGGAAGAGTAGGTAGTGAAATCCACTACTAGAGTGTTTTAGGGTTTTTGAGGATTCTCCCTTGAAGAATCATGTCATGCAAGAAGCTCATGATTCTAAGTATAGAGTACACCCTGGTACTACAAAGATGGTTAAGGTTTGCAGCGGTTCCTTGGAGGCATGGAATGAAGAAGGATAAAGAGGCATATGTGGCCAGATGTCACACATGCCAGAGGGTGAAGGTTGAACACCTATAACTTGATGAATTGCTATAATGGTTGGAAGTTTCCAAGAGGAATGGGGACAGATCACCATGGACCTTGTAGTGGGTCTCCCCGATACCATGAGAGGTCATGATGCAATATGTCTTATGGTAGATCACCTTACCAAGTTAGCATGTTTCCATGCCTCAGAGACCACTACTAATGTGATAGATCTAGTTGAACTATATATATGAGAGAGGTATTTTAACTGCACGGTAATCTGAGTTCAAATATTCTTGAGTATGGCCTTATGTTCACTTCCAAGTTGTGGAAGTAGGTACCTGAAGAACTTGATACTAGATTGGAGTTTAGCACAACATATCCCCTCGATTGATGGACAGTTAAGAGAGTATGGTCCAGACTTTAGGAGGTATGATGAGAGCATATGTGCTAATTTGGGGTGGATCATGGGAGTAGTACTTGCCCCTAGTTGAGTTGCTTTTTATGATAGCTACCTCTACCGGTGTCGGTATGTATGAATCTCTTTAAGGGAGGATGTGTCGGTCACCACTTCACTAGGATGATGTAGGTGAGAAGACCTTGTAGAGGTCATAGAAACCATAGTTGTATGCTGAGAAAGTTGTGTCGGTCGAGCAATGGCTGAGAAAGCCAGGATCGACAGGAGTCACATGTTGATGCGAAGCAGACTGACTCACACTTCACTATGGCTGAACATGTATTTGGGAAATCCAACCGCTCTAAGCTATCTCTAAGAATAGAGAAAAGTTGATTCCCTAGAACATGGGCTTGTTTGAGGTTTTGGATCGGATTGGGGAAGCCGCTTTCGTTTAACCTTACCACCTTAGGATAATACGATGTATGATGTCTTCCATGCATTCCCTCTAGAGTACTATGTGATGTACCTGAGCCATATGCTGAGCATTGAACCTACTGAATTCTAAGGGAGGCTGATTTACCCTGAGTCACCTGTAAGGGTACGAGATACCAAGGGGAGAGAGCTCATGAGTAAAGAATAGAGATGATGAAGGTTCTTTAGAAGCGCCAGGGAGAGGATGAAGCCACATGAGAGCTAATGATGGATATGGGAATGTCGTATCCTTAATTGTTCGAATGTTTGGTGGAATTTTGAGGGAAAATTTCCTATAAGAGGGGAAGGATGTTACAACCCCAATTTTTTGGGCTTATATGGTTTGAATGCAATTTCTCTAATGAAATGTATGATTATCAAATTGTATTATTTATGTGTACTGAGTGGATTTCTTTGATAATATTTCCTTTAAATGTGTGATTTCATGGATCCTAATGGGTTAGCGAGTCCAATATGATAAAAAGGAAAGAAAAGTTGAATGAAATCAAATAATGTATAAAAAGGAAAAGAAATTAAGATAATGATGAGAATCATGTGGAATTCTCTAGAATGTGGTGTGAATGACCTTCATGGATTAGGTTTCAAATCCACTGGGTTAATAATGGTAAAAGGAATCTAAATAAAGTAAATCGAAGGGAAAAAGAGAGAAAATATGAATAAAATGTGCCTTTTTAAGTGATAAATTGCATATGACCAAAAGTCTCTCATACTTTTGAATTTGAGTCCCAAACTTGACACACACAAAACTTAAGTCATTAGGAAGTTTTCCTTAAAATTTGGAGGTAAAAATATTAAAGGGTTGAGAGATTGGATATGCACTTTTCTTTATGGATTTTATTTCCCATTCCAAATCTTAATAACATTATAGTGGTGACTTTTCATGACCCTCGGATTTGTAGGAATAAAAGTCAAAAGTTTCATATAAGAGAATTTGCTTTCCTAAACAAGATGTATTGTTCTTCTCCTAGTTGGAGACCAATTTCCAAACAAAGAGGATAACTTGGAAATACTTTTGGAAAGTCCATACATGCTTCGCATTGGACATGAAAAAGAAAAGGTAGTTGTTTTTAGAGAATTATTAGTGTGACCATGAAAAGAGATTTGAGATAAAAGGAAAAATACAATGGTTTGGTTGGTTTATTCCTTGTCGTCGGCTGTCACCACTGTGTGCCACAAAGGAAACTCAACGTCTTTCTCTTTTCCTTTCTCCATACGTAGGGACTACTAGGGTTCCTAATAGAACTTATATATAGGCCCTAGGATCCCTCATAACTAAAGCGGGTGTCGCCACTCTTCCCTATTGTCTAGAGTTCATCCCCAGAGTCTCTGTAACCTTTTCTATGTTTTGGGTTCAACAAACAAGGTGGCTATGTTGGGTTTTAGGGGAGGCAGAGAAGGCAGCGGAAACAAAAATTTTCTCCTCCCCAAACCCAGAACAAGGAAACGCGTCAACGTCTATACAATAGGAAAGGATGGTTTGTGGAATCATACCTTGTCCCGAGGCTTGCTCAGTGACAATACCTTGCGGCTTGCGTGGTCTTCACCTCCGGTCTTGGACGGTGTCTGTGCAGCTCCTGGGCGCACCGAGACTGACGATTCCTGGTCTCACCGGGACTGTCGGGATTGACAGCTGTCCTCCGAGTGGCAGAAATCTCCCACCTCTGAAGTAGTCCACACGGACCACCTGGAACTCCAATCTCCTTGTCTCACAAGGAATTGGAAGGAGTCGCACCCTCCTGTCAGCGTACTAGTCACCGACACACTCTCCTGCCACCAGTCGCTTTCTGTAGTTGTCTTTCCCTTATTGTGCCTCCCTTATCGGGTAGCACTTGCTCGGGCTCTCTCGGTTACCAAAACTAGAGAGAATGACAACATTACAGATCAACTGGTTGCACTGAGTTGTACTTTGAGAAGCCCCCAATACCCCTATATATAGAGGGTCACGGGACAGGGTTCTCTATCTCGGGCAATGCAGGACTAACGCAGGAGTAGAAGGGTTCAAGATTTTGCACAAAAAACAACCAACTGCACAACCTGAACCGATCGTTTCATTTCTGAAATGGTTGGTTGGGACCTGAGCCGGTCGGTTGACACCTCAAACGATCGGTTGGGACCCATGAAATGGTCAGTTCACTTCTGAACCGGTCGGTTCGTGGTCCTGGTCAGTTCCCGATTGACGTTTCCTCTTTTATTTCGAATTGATATCAAATACCAATCCTTGTTCCAATAAAATTGGCAAGTGAAATGAAAATAAATTGCTCACCAATCCTACTTTCCCAACTTGCTCGGTTGCATCAGTTGAACCGATCGTTTCAACACTTGAAGCAATCGTTTCAACCTGGCCATCAGCCGATTGACTCACCACCAGAGCCGATTGGTTCACCAAGCTCAGCCGATCGGTTCATCACATGAGCCGATCGGTTCATCACATGAGCCGATAGGTTGGGAGTGCAAATTGTGTAGAATTAGTCAATTGCAGTTTCAATCAATCTGATACTCCAATCAATGTGTCCAACACCTTGAACATTATGACACTGAGCTATCAATTGACTGAGTGTTTAATTGAACTACTAAACTCCTGTAGTAATCAATCTAAACATTGTTTGTGGACAAAACTCCTCTTCCAGGTTAAATCCTATGTGTGTGACCCTACAGGTCCATTTCACGTTGGCAGTGAAAGTCCATAACACTTATGACTTCACAAGCAAAGAGCGATGCCTAGTCACACATCAGTGCTACCCAAGTGAAATAGAAAGTTGGAGAACAACTTTCAATCATACAATCTGTGAATGGTGTTACAATGAATGTATAATTCCTTTGTCATTGATATCCTGAATGAACTCGAGGCATGGAACAGTCATCCTGTCAACATTCATTCACTTTCTTGATCTCAGAGTAGATTGGAAGAGATATGTATGACATCAACATCACATATTGATTCACACATGCATGCACGCCTTTCTCAATCCTACTCATCAAGTGGCCATGGATATCAAACTCCCTCAGGAGGGACAAATCACTCACCCCTCAAAAGCCCCATGTGTCAAAGCCACCCAATCATCACCTTTATAACAACCCATGTTTCAGGACTGTGTTTGATGATGTCAAAGTGTGCCCAACGACATCTGTTGAGTGTAGTGATTTCAGGTCAAAGAATCCACTACTACAGAAACAACATTCAGTGTCGCTTTTCTGGGCGTCAGTTCTTTAGGAAAACCGATGCCTACACTATTAGACGTCAGTTATTTAGGCAAACCGACGTCTATATTCAAAGACCAGCCAGACACGGGTACTTCTTTGAATACAGCATCGGTTGTTAATAACAAACCGACGCCTAAAGTCGCCCGCGAAATCCAATTTTCGAGCAAAAAAAATAGTGTCACTTTCAGCGTCGGTTATGTAGATAGAAATCGACGCCTATGCGCGATGAAAATTTGCGCGAAAAGTGTCACTTTCAGCGTTGGTTAACCTTTTATAACCGACGCTGAAAGTGGTTCCCGCCAAACAATTTCATGAAAAATATCATCCAATTGGACGTCGGTTGGTTCAAACAACCGACGCTAAAGAGGTTTAGGCGTCGGTTGTTTGAAACAACCGACGCTATTTTGGAACTTAATATCCCGCGATCGCCCGACTCTTCCCCTTTCTTCTGTTTCATTGCGAGCCGATTTCCCTTTTCTTCTCTGCTGTCGCCCAACCACGCCGCCGATTTCTCATCCACGAAAGCTCCTTCTTCCTCCACGACAGCACCGTCGCGCCGCCGGCGCACCCCCTTCTCCGCCGCCACTGTTGCTGCCTTCTTCCCCTTCTCCGCGCCCCCTTCTCCGCCACGCCTCCTTCTCCGCAGCCACTGCTGCTCCTTGGTCTGCCTTCCCTGCCGCTTGGAGGTCGCCGCAGCGCCGCCTTCCTCCTTGCCGCCGCCCGCCGACGTTGCTGCTCCTTGCCGCCGACGCCGCTACTCCTTGGTCTGTCTGACCTACCACCTGGAGCTCGTCGGCCACCGCTGCACCTGCCTTCCCTGCCGCCTGGAGCTCGCCGGTCACCGCCACCACTGCTAGGAGGTCAGTTGTTGTTGCTCGCCTAATATTGCATCTAAATCTTGGTTTCACCACTTCTTTCATTGAGAACTGAGAAGAATGGCCTACCACGGCCGTGTTGGGCAGCACGGCCATTTTTGGACAGCATGGCCGTGGTAGGCCAACATAGCCACGGCCGTGTTTGATTTGATTTAAACCCTAATTTGATTTAAATCCATTCTAGCATCCTAATTTGATTTGATTAAACCCTAACATTGATGAAACCCTAACATCAATTGTGATGAAACCCTAACATGTACATACCTATTATTGTGTTTGTTGGCCTAGAAACCCGTCTAAGATTGACTCATTAGGAGTAAATCTTGGATAGTCCCCGGTTTGGGACTATTCTTGAACACCTAATCTCACTTAGGATGTAAGTGTATAATGTGTATTGGGTTTTTGAGAAAATTTCAGTAGCATTTCCCCATTTGTTCTCTAAGTACATATGTACTTAGAGAACAGCGGGGAAATGCTGCCGAAATTTTCTCGAAAACCCAATACACATTATACACTTACTAGTGAGATTAGGTGTTCAAGGATAGGATAGGTGGTACACATTTATTATATATAAGAATGACATCAAATGTGTTTGTTGGCCTAGAAACCCGTCCAAGATTGACTCATTAGGAGTAAATCTTGGATAGTCCCCGGTTTGGGACTGTTCTTGAACACCTAATCTCACTTACGATGTAAGTGTATAATGTGTATTGGGTTTTCGAGAAAATTTCGGCAGCATTTCCCCGTTTGTTCTCTAAGTACATATGTACTTAGAGAACAGTGGGGAAATGCTGCCGAAATTTTCTTGAAAACCCAATACACATTATACACTTACTAGTGAGATTAGGTGTTCAAGGATGGGATAGGTGGTACACAATTATTATATATAAGAATGACATCAAATGTGTTTGTTGGCCTAGAAACCCGTCCAAGATTGACTCATTAGGAGTAAATCTTGGATAGTCCCCGGTTTGGGACTGTTCTTGAACACCTAATATCACTTAGGATGTAAGTGTATAATGTGTATTGGGTTTTCGAGAAATTTTCGGCAGCATTTCCCCGTTTGTTCTCTAAGTACATATGTACTTAGAGAACAGCGGGGAAATGCTGCTGAAATTTTCTTGAAAACCCAATACACATTATACACTTACTAGTGAGATTAGGTGTTCAAGGATGGGATAGGTGGTACACATTTATTATATATAAGAATGACATCACATTATACACATAGGATGTAAGTGTATACCCTAATCTTTTCCTAATATATATTTGTTTCCTAATATATACTTGTTTTCTCTGATCATAGAATGGATAGATCATGGATGTCCATTCGTAATCATTGCACCCCAGAGTTTATATCTGGTCTTGATCAGTTTATTAGATTTGCCGAGGAACATAGGAAAAAACCTACAGATAGGTTCTATTGTCCATGTAGGCATTGCGGTAACAACTTGAAAGTCAACACTGGTGAGGAAATCAAAAGTCATGTCATGTGCAACGGGATTGTACAAGGCTATACAGAATGGCATTGGCATGGAGAGATTTCAAAATCGAAACCAGTAGATGTCGATAGCAGTGCTTGGGTGGAAGAAGAAATTGCCTCCGATGACGTAAATGTGAACGAACCAGTTCCAGCAGACATCGTTGATGCGATGCTGGATAGTTGTAGGGTAGAGCACACTGATCCACCTCCTATCTTTAGAAACATTGTGCATGATGATGAGATACCGTTATACACAGGCTGTGGTAAGTTTACAAAGCTTAGCGTTGTGTTGAGATTGTATAAGTTGAAAGCTAACAATAGATGGAGCGACAAAAGCTTCACTTCATTGTTGACTTTGTTGAAAGAAATGCTTCCTGAAGGAAACGAGCTGCCAATCTCAACATACCAGGTAAAGAAAATGTTGTGCCCAATGGGAATGGAGGCCCAGAAGATACATGCATGCCCGAATGAGTGTGTATTATTTCAAAAGGACTATGTAGATTTTAAAGATTGTCCAAAATGTGGTGCGTCAAGGTATAAATTGACAACATATTACGGTGTCATTGAAGACATTTGGGAGTTTGACTACATAGATTTCAAAATTCCACTCTTTAAATGTAATTGGGTTGATAACACCAAAGGAGTTATAGTGGATGAATTGGGTTTCACTTTGGTGAACTTTGAAAAGATTGGCGAGAAGGGTGAACCATTCATATTGGCATCACAGGCGAAACAAATATTCTATATCGATGATGCTGCAAATGATAAATGGTCGGTTGTTCTTCATGGTAAAAGACAGTTCATTGAAGATCCTATAGATGAAGAAGAGTACTATGATAAGTATGATGACTCCAGTCCATTCTCAGTTGGGTTGCCAACTCCACAAAATATTGAAGCTAATGATGACTTATATGTGCGCGGAGATCACAATGAAGGATTGTTAATTGATAAAAGATCACAATTTTAGAGACATGTATGTTTATACAAATGCTAAATGTTTGCCTTTTTCTAGTTAATACAAATGCTAAATGTTTGCCTTTTTTTAGTTAATACAAATGCTAAATGTTTGCCTTTTTAATGACATTTTCAGATGGCTGACCATGATGAGCATGATGTCCATGATGAGCATGAAGTCCATGATGAGCATGTTGTCCATGACGAGCATGGCGAGGATACCAATGTAAGTTATAAAAACATATCCTGTATTTCTATAAAATTCATTATCTTCTAGTTATGTCATATATCTTATATTTCTATATTGGGCTAATTCAGTGTGTTTATTTTTGTCAAATTTTAGGTTGATGATGCACATGTACCCACTGAAGCACTGGAGCAACTTGATGCGCAACACCAAACACTTAACAAGAAAAGGGGCATCACTCTGTTGAAGAAGTTAATAGCGCTTAGTGGCAGTGGATCCAAATTGGTTGTGGAGTTTGATAATGGAGGAAATGCAATTGGAGTGAACCGCAATAATTTTGTAAACTATCTTGGGTGTACCACTCGGAGCCATTGTGGTGTTAAGTATGATAATTGGCATAAAGTTCCTCAGGGGAAAAAAGACTTGATATGGAAGGATTTATGCGTGAGTTATTATTATTTGCAATTCTATTTTGTAGATTACAAATTCTATTATTTGCAATTCTATTTTGGATACTAGTTAATAACATTTCTATTTTACAGAATCTGTTTGCATTGGATGACAAGTTGCATCGTAAAAGTGTGATGCAACGTGCTGGAAAGATGCTTAGGAATTAGAGGACAAATATGAACAGAGAATACATAAAAGAGGGTGATAAGAAAAAGAAGTCAGTCCTTGAACAATGGAACTTATTGGACAAAGAAGACTGGGACAATTTTGTTTCTTCAAGAAAATCTGAAGAATTCAAGGTATTAGGTGTCACTCCCAATTTAATTAATATACATTGTATTCACCTATTCAAGATTAACATTTAGTGATACTAACCAAATCATTAATGTGCATACTAACTAGGCCCTCGGTGATGCACAAAAAGCAAGGTGTGAACTGAATGTGCATGACTACACTATGGGTCCAAAAGGCTATGCAAGCGTTCGCCAAAGACTACATGCGGAGTCTGCGGCTACTCAGGAGTCTGCTCCTACTCAGGAGTCTGCTCCTACTCAGGAGTGTGCCACACCCATGCCTCGCCATGATATCTAGATAGCTGGGAAGAAAAACAAGAAGGGTGAAATAAAGAAGCCCGTAACTGCTGAGGCGGTTGCGAAAATGGTAAAATACAACTCTTAGAGCAATCGTTTGAATATTGATTATTTGTGGTGTTAATTTACCAATTTATGTTGATGGTGATTAGCGGGAGCTGCACGAGTAGAGGAAACAAGGCACGTTCATCCCTCAGGGCACAAGGGATGAATTGACAGTTGCTTTGGGTAACCCAGAGCATCCTGGACGTGTTAGGGGCGCAAGAGCTGGTGTGGGCATCAAAGCATTCTTTGGGCCATCCCAGTGCAAACCCAGAGCGGGACTTTCTCAAGAAGAGGTAACCTATTCTTTTTTTAGAATGTTACTGCAAAAGGAAATTCAATAATAAGACGGTAATGTTTCTTTTATCCATGTATAGGAGAATAAGAGAGTCGAGGATATAGTTGCTAAGAAGGTCAACGATGTAGTTGCTGAGAAGGTCAAGGAAGAATTACTGCGGTGGCAGGCATCTCAGGATTCCAATCAGCCTATGGCGACCCACTCTTCTCCTGATGCACAGACTGCGAGTAATCCTGGAGACCCATCGCCTAACATGTCTGCTGTAAGTATTGTTTATGACATTGTAGCTAGTCTTTTCAAGATGATATGTTTTCAAGATGATATGTATATATGTATAACATTCTTAACATAAATTTCTAGGCATTGAAGCCATGCCGCTTAAGAATACAAGACTATGTTGTTGCAGAGGCGCAGGCTTACCCGCCCCTTCCTGGGGAAAGGTTTCACGGGACTCCAATGCCACAGGACTACGTTCGTGTGGGCCCATTACGTGTGTTACCCGATTGGAGGGAAGCTACATTGCCATATCCCCACCCGGATATTGATACACTTGCTGAGGCAGAAGGCGGGGTCATATTGTGGCCAAAAGCAGATGTCGTATACACTACTGAAATTGTAAGATAAATTTACATTGATTTAGACTGTTAATGTGTATATATGATGTCAACTGATCTGAAATTATATATACAGGTTAAAAAGAAGACACTAGGAGCACCTAGGCCTCCACCTCCACTTCCCGCATTACCAACTTGGGTTCCAACTAACCTAACATACCCGTTAGGTCCTGCTTGTAGGGGAATGGCATGTTGGCTACGGGCACATAATATACATTGCCCGATAATTGTTTCTTTGGATGCAGATTATGCAGGTCAATCATACGATATCTCTTTATTTATACAAGATATTATTGAGCTGTTTATGTATGATTGGCTGAATACATCAATGATAGAGACATGGATAAGGTGAGATCTTGTTTATACATCCATATACCTTGTGTAAGATCCGGTGATCTGGTTTCTTATATATTAATGCATACGTAATACATGTTTTGCAGCTACTTAGTCGAAGATCATTGCAAACAATTTGCATTTGATCATGTGGGATTTTTGATTCCATCATTGATTAGTATGGTAGCTAAAGACCCTAATAATGTTCAACAATACTGTATAGATGCTTTTATAATTTTTGGTCAGCAAAAGAAGACGATAATAATAGCTCCATTCAATGTCAAGTAAGTTTACTTTATTTATAATTTGGACTTAAGAAAATTCCATTTTTATTGTGCATTTTGAGTTATTAATTGTTAACTTTTTACCTCTAGCGGTAAACATTGGGAGTTACTAGTTATTGTCCCCGGGACGTTCACTGTTTATTATCTAGATCCCGCGGGAAGTACATTAAACACTAAAATTGGACACGTAATGAGAATTCCATTATTCTGGTGAGAAATATTTCATTTTTGTATCTGTTAACATCTGTTATTACATTACTATTTACTTATGTAATTTACTGTGTTATATTAACATGTAGGGGTTTAGATGCATTCAAAAAGGCTGGAGGAACGGTCCCAAGGAAAAAGAACCAGCCAATAAATTAGCAGAACGTACAAGTAAGTTCCCGACTCCAATGTATATATTATTGATGTGAATTGTGCTTAGTTGTATTATTTTGTATGTTTCAATTTATAGTGTGCTACACAAGACAATGGCTGGGCATGCGCATACTATGTGATGTGATTTATGCAGATGATTATCAAACATGTCGCATTGGACATCGATACCATACATGAGGTATTATATATAGTCTCATTAGTTAGTATGAAATATATCAATCTTATTTTTATATTATTACTTATATATATACATCATTTTCTTTGCAGGTGTTTAAAACTGACCACACTATAGGTAAACGCTTAAAAAATATACATGCTCCATATACGATGGAAGCATTAAATGAAATAAGAGAAGAATGGGCAAAAGCCATACAAGCAGTGGCAACTGTAAGATATAATTGGGATGTTGATAGCGATAATGAATGATACTTTGTAAATGAATATTTCTGAATGTTAATACATGTATTTGAATGTTTCTATATGTGTGAATGTAAGAATTGAATTGATGTCTGAATGTATCTACTTGTGTGAAATTTTCCTTGGGACTTTTGCAGGTTTGTGGCCTGTTTGTAGGCTGATATCAATGGATGTCGTAAACCTGCAGTTCAGAAAATTGAACTGCAAGTTCTCATCCTGCTGACCAGCCACAGCAGGCCTGCAAACTGATATAAAAAAAAATTAGATATAGGCGTCGGTTATTTACAGAAAACCGTCAGCAAAGACCTACAGCGTCGGTTATTGGATAAAAACCGACGCCTAATATTATAAACAACTCAGACGTGCACGAAAGCACGGCCGTGGTAGAAAAGGCGTCGCTTATTCATATAAAACCGACGCCTATAGTACTAAACACGGCCGTGCAGGGAAGCACGGCCGTGTCGTCTTGAGGTATGGCGTCGGTCTTTTAGTAGATAACTGACGCCAAATGGGTTCGCGCCAACACTTTCTGCGTCGGTTACCAAGTAAACACCGACGCTATAGTCCATATAGGCGTCGGTCGTTTAGTAGATAACCGACGCAGAATGTGTCCTAGATGATGCCATTTCTGTGGTGCGAACCCTTTTGGCATCGGTTATCTACTAAAAGACCGACGCCTATATGTATTATAGGCGTCGGTTAAAAAACCGACGCCGAAGTGTTCGACCTTTAGCGGCGCCCACATAGGCGTCGCTCAGAAACCGACGCCAAAGGGGGTTAAACAACCGACGCCAAAGGGGGTTAAACAACCGACGCCGAAGGCTGTTTCTGTAGTAGTGATCACACTCACCACCATCACTGTGAGTACTGACTGTGACTACCATGTCATGGTTCCATGTGTCAAACTCACGGTGGGTCTGTCTAGTACACTTGTTCTCTAACAAGTACCTATGTGTTTGGTTTGATATCTCTATATCATGACTAATGAGATTCTATCATCAACCAACACCACAATCTAGTCTTGTGTGTCATTACTGTCTATTTCCACAATGACATCCAACTAGGGACATAACAAGAATGTACAAACTCTTAGCATCCGTATGATCTCATCATTTAGGTCCTCAACCTGAAGGCATACGTCATTGAGTACTGTCATTCTCTAGACATTCAATATGTTCTATCACTATCTCATATGACTGAACCAGAAAGAATTGGAAGCTTTCCGTTGATGTTTATCAAATAAATCTTAATGTATCCCACCAATCATCCCATGATTGGCTCTTAGGGCATACATACCAACAAACTCCCACTTGTATTGTGAGCCAATCACCCTTGAATCATATTCATAGTGATCTTCAAACATGTCCCACATGTTACTCTGCTCTAGTGCGATCATAGTGAGTAATGGAAACACCATGCCAAAGTCAGTATAAATTGCATGTCTCTCATCTCTTCACTGTACGTCACACGTATGAGATGGAGTTGCTGTAATATGCAATCTAGTATTCCTTTGCTAACCTTTAGCCACATTTCATGATCAAGGATCCCATACTTGTCATCAATGAGCGGAATATCTATAAGTTCATCTCATGAACTTCCAGATCCATATAGTATCCACTGTTGTTCTCCAACACATAGATACTCGACATTTCCTTTTTAAATGGTTTTATTGGAACACTTCCAATTATCAACAAACTTTCACTTTTATATATATCCTATATATATTTTGCGATTAATTTTCTGTCCTTTCGGAAGTTCGCATCAATGTAACTCTTTACATCAAACTCTTCCTTATCTCCATAGAACTAGTACTTCTCAAGTATTTATCAAGTTCTCATGGTATTCCAGTAACCCTTACTAGAAGTAGACAGACATCCACTCGTCATGTCTCACATACGAGTTATCAGGATGAGCACATCATATTTCCATGTCCTACATACAAGATGATGAATGCATTTTTTTCTTTCCATGCAAGATAATGGGATGATTACATACATGATAGATCCACATTTATTCTTATTGTTCCAATTCTTCATAAGAATTGGACACTTGGCCTTGGGATACTAACTCCACGAAACATGGACAAGTTTTCTCCCACTAAATCTGTGCATACTGAACCCTTCAGTACAGATTGCCAATGTATGCTTTCCTTTTTCAGGTCAAGAGGTTTTTGAGAACTATCTCTATAGATCTCTATTCCTATCACATAGGAAACATCTCTATCTTCCTTAAAGATAATTTCCACTTTTGGATTTCCATTCTAGAACATTTCCATTTCACATCATCATGTGGAATGTGAACACACTCCCACTAAATCACAGATCCCTTCTTTATCTTTGACATATCAGTCAAACCCTTTGACTATATCATCAAAATAAAGATCCAATTCTGAGTTGCTTGTAGTCAATCAATCACATTGATTATTCCATTGTAGCTTATAGACTTCATATGCATTAGTTGATTCATAAACCTTATAGGTTGTGTCATGAACACATCCTTGTTTTATTCCTCATAGGAATGTGGTTTTAGTATCCATATGCCAAATGTCTTAGTCATTAAGTTGCAATCAACAAGCATCATCCTTCTCAAAATGGTATCCATGTGTCTTAACACTTAAGATTCATTTGCACTTATGGATTTCATCCAATGGGTGCTACCTTCAAGGTCATACCTTATGGTTCACATGGATGTCATTTAGGATGTAATGGTCATAAACCATAACTCAAAATTCGGTTCCTCATATTCATCTAGATAGTTGACTCATCACATGAACAACTCATCACATAGATAATTGAGGTGTAAGGATATAAGAATTCACAACCCTTGTGATTCTTAATTTCTTTTATTAGTGAGGGGTATTCTTTTATTAAGAAGAATTTAGTTATTTCATAATCATTCTCTAACTCCTTAGAGTATGATTCCTTCTTGATTTAGACATCACCATGCCTTAATCATGAGTTCACTGTGATACACTATCATAATCACTCATAAGGATCTCAAACATTTGGTCCAAGTATTTCATTCATTGATCTCATCAAGAATTAACACTTTCCAAATTTGTACTGTATTTATGATAATCTTGAACACTTCAAGATATTCATATTGGTATTTCTTTAAACACCATTTGAAGTATTAGCATTTGTTCCAATAGGTATGTAAATACATCACATGTATTATACCTAATAGGACAATCATTCTCCCACTATCATTAGTGAAGATTGATTAATCATGTCTAAGATATATTTATGTCTCTTACTGGTTCTCTAACCAAAAGAGTCTAGATTTATCCATCACATGGAAACTAGAAATGAATTTCTCATGATTGATGCTAATTTGATTGTTTGAGTTATCTATAACTTTTAGGTGTCATTTTATCTTATGCATGTCAAATACCACAAGATAAACAAGGCATTGCCACAAAGATCATATTGAAACATCTCTTTATTAATTGCCTTCATTTTCATACAATATGAAAAAATAAAGTGTTTCTATCTATTGGAAAATATGAAATAGCAGTTCATGACTGTATTACATGCCTTTTAGGCTGAAAATAAACTAAAGTACTCCAATCTATGGCAGCAACACTTGCCCCATTTATTGAGTGTTTTACACTTTACATCTTGGTATCATATACCTCAAAAGTTTTACAATTTTACTTTCATGACACCTTTAAGTAGAGATTTATGTCGCCTCCTTCTTCTTTTGTTCTTCCAGATAGAGAGGACAATTCCTTTTCCAATGTCCTGGCTTTTGACAATGGTGGCAATTGCCTTTCTTGGTCATGCCTCGCTTGGCCTTGAGAGCTGAAGTCGACTTGGGCTCCTGGCTAGCATCATAACCTTTCTTAGCTTTGCCCTTGCCCTTGTTCTTGGACTTGCCTTTCTTTCTCGTGATGACCATCACATACTTAGGCTTGTCCTTCTTCATTTGTGTCTCGGCTATCCTCAACATTCCCAACAACTCTGACAGTGGCCTATCAAAGTTGTTCATGTTGTAGTTCATCACAAACTGGCTATAGGATTCTGGCAGTGATTGCAGTATGAGGTCAGTAGCCAACTCTTGGCTCAGTGGAAATCCCAGTCTTGTCAGGTTCTCTACATACCCAATCATCTTGAGTGTGTGAGGACCAATTGGATCTCCTTCTATCATGACACACTTGAACAGTGCCCTTGAGACATCACATCTCTCTTTCCGTGCTTGATCTTCATACATGTTCCTGAGATGTTGAATCATCTCAATGACACCCATGTTCTCATGTTGTCTCTGCAACCCGTGGTTCATAGAGCACAACATCAAGCACTTTGCATCAATGGCATCATCAGAATGCTTCTTGTAAGCATCCCTTTCTGTCTTTGGTGCATTAGGAGCAGATTCCTCTGGAATTGGAGTATCCAGGACATAGAGCTTTCACTCTTGAGTTAGAACAATTCTCAATGTCCTATTCTAGTTGTGGAAGTTTGTCCCATTTAGCCTGTCCTTTTCAAGGACCGATCACAAAGAAAAGTGATTGTTGTTTGTTGTCATTTGTACTACAAAAGGAAATATGCAATTGTAGTCCAAAAACTCATTTTTGACTTATTTGATTGATTTGAAAATCTGACGATATAATTAGGCCTTTAATTAATTATTGCTACCACAATTTTAGTTCAAATTGATAGCCCTCACCATCAATTCGGAAGATTGCAGCGTACAATCTTCTAGTGGGAAAGATCTTGAAATCCCCTAAGTCATGGACCAGCTTGGGTTGTTACCCACAACTTAGATCTCTTAGGTAGGCAACTCTTGCCAATTGCATCATATGCAACTCTTGATAAGATGTCATATGCAATTCCTTGCCATGATCATCTCCATGCCTCAAGGTGATAGATCCTATCTTGGTCACCTTGTTAAGTCTGACCCAAATCCAACACGATGAATATGCACCCTGCTTGGGCAGACCCACATATCCATCCTTCACGCTTCCACGAGATAGACGGTGCACCATGCTTGGGCGTTCCCACACTTGGTGGATCAAGCTTTTCACATGTGTTGAATTTGGAAGGCATCTAAAACTTAATATTTAATGAGGGATTTGGTTTATATACATATACATATCCAATCATCACAATATATAGTATGTATCATATACATGCTATATCCCACAGAAAACATGGGAAACGATAAAAGCGATGATTATGGCCATCCTAATGTGATTCCTCGAGCCAAGAGGAATCACGGTCATCTAGGTCTACATCACATGCAACCTATACAAGATGAACTATGTGCCTTCCCTTTCTGGGTTTGATCAACTCATCACATGACTGATCTGCTCGCCATCAGGCCAGTCGGTTGGGTGCCACTAGCCGATCGGTTGGCTCCTCCAACTGATCGGTTCTCCTGGACGTCGTGCATCTCATCATGGCTGCCACCTACTCATCTCGTTCCTCGAACCGGTCATCAACCGATCGGCTCACTCCTTGAACCGATCGTCTGGAACGTCAACCGATCGGTTCACGCCTTGAACTGATCGTCTCAGCTATCGTCAGGATGTCCTCTGTTCTTTGACATAACAGGAAATAAAATTCTATCCTATTTTGCATTGTAAAAAGAGAAACCTCGAGTTACATTCGAGGGGAGCAAAGGTAGGAAAGAAATCTCGAATTATTTCAAGTTACATCAAGAATAGGAGAAGGAAGATCGGTGCGTAGACCGAGAAGCAAGCAACCACATACAACCACACACAGATAGGGTTTATTGGCCATAACCGCACTATACATCCACCACAAAACTCATTTAAGGGCGACGTGTATCGAGTGCATTCATAATACATATCATATATGTAAATTGGGATTTGTGGATTTAGGATTGGACATGCATAAAGCCAATTTTATTCACATCGTATGCAATAAATAAAGGCGACAAACTAAAATCGATCATATCGATAATCCTAAAGTATAGAGAAGTTGACCCGGCTATGATACCACTGTTGGGTTTCAGGGGAGGTAGAGAAGGCAGAAGAAACAAAAAATTTCACCTCCCCAAACCCAGAACAAGGAAACGCGTCAACGTCTATACAATAGGAAAGGATGGTTTGTGGAATCATACCTTGTCCCGAGGCTTGCTCGGCGACAATACCTCTCAGCTTGCATGGTCTTCACCTCTGGTCTTAGACGGTGTCTGTGTAGCTCCTGGTCGCACCAGGACTGACGACTCCTGGTCTCACCGGGACTGTCGGGATTGATAGCTGTCCTCCGAGCGGCAAAAATCTCCTACCTCTAAAGTAGTCCACACGGACCACCTGGAACTCCAATCTTCTTGTCTCGCAAGGAATTGGAAGGAGTCGCACCCTCCTTTCGGCGTACTAGTCACTGGCACACTCTCCTACCACCAGCTGCTTTCTACAGTTGTCTTTCCCTTGTTGTTCCTCCCTTATCGGGTAGCATTTTCTCGGGCTCTCTCGGTTACCAAAACCAGAGATAACGACAACTTCATAAAGAAAATGGTTGCACTGAGTTATACTTTGAGAAGACCCCAATACCCCTATATATAGGAGGGTCATGGGATAGGGTTCTCTATCCCGGGCAATGCGGGACTAAAGCAGGAGTACAAGGGTTCGAGATTTTGCACAAAAACAACCAACTGCGCAACCTAAACCGATCGTTTCATTTCAGAAACGGTCGGTTGGGGACCTGAGCCGGTCGGTTGACACCTCAACCGATCAGTTGGGACCCATGAAACGGTCGGTTCACTTCTAAACTGGTCGGTTCGTGGTCCTGGTTAGTTCCCAATTGATGTTTCCTCTTTTGTTTTGAATTGGTATGAAATACCAATCCTTGTTCCAATCAAATTAGCAAGTGAAACGAAAAGAAATGGCTCACCAATCCTACTTTCCCAACTTGCTCAGTTGCATTAGTTGAACCGATGATTTCAACACTTGAAGCAATCATTTCAACCTGGCCATCAGTCGATCGACTCACCACCTGAGTCGATCGGTTCACCAAGCTCAGCCAATCGGTTCATCACATGAGCCGATCGGTTGGGAGTGCAGATTGTACAGAATCAGTCAATTGCAGTTGCAATCAATCTGATACTCCAATCAATGTGTTCAACACCTTGAACATTATGACACTAAGCTATCAATTGATTGAGTGTTTAATTGAACTACTAAACTCCTTTAGTAATCAATCTAAACATTGTTTGTGGATAAAACTCCTCTTCCAGGTTAAATCCTATGTGTGTGACCCTGTAGGTCCATTTCACGTTGGCAGTGAAAGTCCATAACACTTATAACTTCACAAGGAAAGAGCGGTGCCTAGTCACACATCAGTGCTACCCAAGTGAAATAGAAAGTTGGAGAACAACTTTCAATCCTACAATCCATGAATGGTGTTACAGTGAATGTATAATTCCTTTGTCACTGATATCCTGAATAAACTCGAGGCATGGAACAGACATCCTTTCAACATTCATTCACTTTCTTGATCTCAGAGTAGATCGGAAGGGATATGTATGACATCAACATCACATATTGATTCACACATGTGTGCACGCCTTTCTCAATCCTACTCATCAAGTGGCCATGGATATCAAACTCCCTCAGGAGGGACAAATCCCATATCTATCACTCACCCCTCAAAAGCCCCATGTGTCAAAGCCACCTAATTATCACCTTTATAACAACCCATGTTTCAGGACTGCATTTGATGATGTCAAAGTGTGCCCCACGACATGTGTTGAGTGTAGTGATTTCAGGTCAAAGAATCACACTCACCACCATCACTGTGAGTACTGACTGTGACTACCATGTCATGGTTCCATGTGTCAAACTCACGGTGGGTCTGTCTGGTACACTTGTTCCCTAAAACGTACCTATGTGTTTAGTTTGATATCTCTATATCATGACTAATGAGATTCTATCATCAACCAACACCACAATCTAGTCTTGTGTGTCATTGTTGTCTATCTACCTTCCACAATGACATCCGACTAGGGACATAACAAGAATGTACAAACTCTTAGCATCCGTATGATCTCATCGTTCAGGTCATCAACCTGAAGGCATACATCATTGAGTACTGTCATTCTCTAGACATTCAATCTGTTCTATCACTATCTCATATGACTGAACCAGAAAGAATTGGAAGCTTGTCGTTGATGTTTATCAAATCAATATGAATGTATCCCACCAATCATCCCATCATTGGCTCTCAGGGCATACATACCAACATGCTAGTCATGGTTGGGGATGTAGAGCTGGATGGGGGTCCTTCTTAGTTCGTGGTTGGCATCGAGCACCTTCATAAGGTCCTCGACGACGTTCCTTCTCCACCCCGATGCTAGCATGCATGTCTACCCTAGTAGAACTTCACAATCTTCCAAGGTGCACATCTAGAGAGAAACCTCATCGTTCTCTTCCATAAGTTCCACTCGCATTAGGATTCACCGCCATGTGAGAAGCGACATGGATGCATGGAGCTTCCCAACCCTCCACTGGCCTTCTAGTCCTGGGATTCAAGGTGGGTGAGCATGGCATGTACACTGAGGTGGCCAAAGTTTGTTGGTCAACCATATCATGCGGACCAAAGGATTGAGGTAAAGATCTATTGACGTGTCACACTAGGATTGGTCTTGTTAGATTTAATCTTGTAAATATTATAGAAATTAATCGGTAGTTTGGATCAAGACAATTTATATATGATTTTGATCAGAAAAATGCAAGGATCCAATCAAAATGCAATTGAAGCCTAATTCTACTTACAATTAGAAAATTATATAAAGTTGTCACCTTCAATGGTGTTATTAATGAAAAACCCTAAGTCTTGATGATTAGTGGACTTAATGATGTTCTTTGGATAATCTAAGCTGATATTAACTTGTTGTTAATAAAAGGAAGATTTAGATCTAAAAAGATAATCTTTGTGCATAATTTGCTTGATTTAGGGTTTTGTGTATATGAAAGTGCATTAATGGGCATAGAAACCCTAATTTAGGTGATTATAACTTTTAATGGTTTTATTTCAAAAATTCATGAATAAGACAGAGATATGATGATCCTACGCTAATTTGTGAATGAAGACCCTCAATGGAGATAATTTACGTAATTATGGTTTTGTGTATAGAAAAGTTGTGTTAGGGTTTGTTGACCTAGAAAGGTAATGATTGAGAAATAGATCTAAGAAACCCTAAGGAAACCCTAAGGAAACCTAGAAGCCTTAGGAAGGATTCCTAAGACAATAAACAAGTTTATGATGAGTATGTTGTAATTAGGTATGACATGCTTTTGTGGATTCAGATTGCATGTGTGATTTGCTAGATTGGTTGATTGGATTACATGATTGTATTAGACTTTGCTTGTTCTTTGAGATCTTCAAATAAGCTATGTGGTTATTTTATTATTACTCACTTTAGTTTCAAGGCAATTTTTGAGGTTTCATCGATTGCTTGAAAATAACTATATGAATGACTTTTTTTTATGGAAGTCAGGAGGCTATTTTATTCATCTTGCCCTCCTCGTGCAAGCCAATACGGGAAAAAATTACATTCTACTTGGTCAATGCGGGAAATAAACTTGGAAGTACTACTTCCATTACACTTATCTTTGATTAAAATGTTTTCGATACATTCTGGAGGTCTGGGCAGATCATAACACCCTGTAGATGACTTATGGAATTCTTTGGCCAACTTGTCGGCCATGAGGTTGCCCTCTCGTGGTCTGAAGTCAATTCTCCAGCCTCGGTTGTTTGCTAACCCTTGTTTGATTCTGTCCAGCAGTCTCGCATACTTAGGAAATTCACATCCATCTGATTGAAGCATGTCAACAAAGCTCTTGCAATATGTTTCAACTATGAGGTGTGGAACGCCATTTCTTCTACCTAGGGCAAGAGCAATATCTACTCCTATGATTTCAGCATGAGTGGCTGACTCTGCCACAACGCTTCTAACATTCCCATCTATCCAGCAGCCTTCAGAATCTCGTGCTATAATAGCTATAGTGGCTTTTTCATGCTTCCATGCATCATCGGTATTCATCTTGATACTACCTGGTGGAGGAGCCCTCCAACATCCGTTAATGGTCACATTTTGTTCATTTGATTCTTTGCTCCATGATTTCACATCAATGTGAAGATCGTTTAGAATCTTTTGGTCTTGTCTCTCCGCAGTGATCTGTTGGTTCTCGAATACTTGCAGGTTTCGAGCTGCCCATATGGTCCAACAGGTGACTAAAACCAGTTTCCTCCATTCAGCTTCTTGCTTCATTTGCATGCTCACCCAGCAGCAATCCTCCTGTTGGGTGAAAATGGAGAGTTTACCTCCATCCATAAGCTTACTCCAGACCTCCTTTGCATAGACACAATCTCTAAGAGCGTGAGATAGTGTTTCCTCATGAGTTTGACATCTAGCATAGGTTTTGTCACTTGCCATTTGTCTTCTGACTCTTTTGCTATTAGTCAAAATTGCATCGTGCATGAGTAGCTAACCAAAGAATTTGAACTGCACTGGTAACTTAGTCTTCCACATTGTATCCCATTCTCCCTCCATGGTGATATCTCGGTCCTTCCTCAGGATGTTGTAAGCTGATTTCGTAGTGAATTTCCCATGTAAGGTGCCAGTCCAGACTCTCACATCAGATTTTGTATCAGCAGATGGACGTTCAGTCTGCATGATTTTCCTTACTAGTTGCTCAGGAAACCAGTCGTCAAGGAATTCCTTGTCCCACTGCCCATTGTCAAGCACCACCGTTCTAACGCTCATGTCTTTGATAGTCCCAGGAACATCACGCAAGGCAGTATTGACCAATTTAAAATTGGGTTGCACCCATTCATCCTCCTAGAAAAGAATGTTATTGCCATTTATCGGAAGTAAGTATGAGTTCTCTATGATCATGTTCTTGCACTTGAACGTGGCTGCAGCCAATATGGAAAGATTTGAGGTTTTTCTGCCCATGTACTTATTGTATTTTTCTATAATGAACTTGCACCAGTTGGACTTTCTGTTAGATGATAAATCCCAAGCGTTCTTAGCCAACAAGGTTGTGTTCCACTCCCTCATGGACTTGAGACCGAGCCCTCCTTCTTCTTTCCGGTTGGTGACCTTGTTCCAGGCAACTAGAGACATTGGGTGGGCCTTATGTCCTCCTCCCTAGAGGAATCTACATATACATCCATCTATTCTATCGCATAATCCCAGAAGTAGAGCCACCGTTTGCATCGTGTAGGTGGGGATGCTCTCCAGAGCTGATTTTGCTAGACAACATCTTCCCGCCAGCGATAGGAACCTTGCTGCCCACCCATTGACTTTGGAATCTATTCTCATTAGGATATCTGAGTAGGTTTCTTTAGTGATCTTCTTATGTATGATAGGGACCCCCAGGTATCTTCCTAAATCATCAGTTTCCCTAAACCTTCCAATTCTATTGATCTTCCTTCTTGTTCTTTGGGGAACACTTGCTGCAAAAAAACATGAGTCTTAGTAACTGAAATCATTTGGCCCGATGCTTCTTCGAACAACTTGAAACATCGCTTAATGGTCTTCATTTGGTTTCTCGACGCTTCCCCAAATAGGATCAGGTTATCGGCGAAGCATAAGTGTGAAATCTTGTGTCCACTTCTTCCCATTTTGAAAGGCTTCCATTCACCATTTCGTACATACTTTTGGATCAGTTGGCTTAATCGTTCAATGCACATAACAAAGAGATACAATGAAAGTGGGTCGCCTTGTCTAAGGTCTCGACTCGGTTGGAACGTCCTGGTAGTATGCCCATTCCAAAGAATGGAGCATTCCCCCGTGCTAATAGAGTTCATGATGTAGGCAATAATGGGCTTTGGCAGCTAAACCTTATCAAGAGTGTCAGCGATGAACTCCCATGAAAGCCTATCGTAAGCCTTGGCAAGATCAATCTGAATGGCCATGGTCTTCGCAGCTGTCCTCTTCCTCATCATATAGATGACCTCTTGGGCAATTGCAATGTTATCTGTAATGCGTCTTCCGGGAACAAAGGCACTCTGAGATTCGGAAATCCAATTGGGCAAATAGGTCTTGAGCCTTTCCACCAACACTTTGGAAATCATTTTTAGGCAGAAGTTGTTCAAGGAAATCAGCCTCAATTGATCATAGTGCATAGGTGTTTGTACTTTGGGAATAAGGACTACGGTCGAGAAACACATTTCTTTATTTAGGGCCTTTCCTGCTAAGGCGCTTCTAGCAGTGATCAGAATGGAGTTCTTCAAAGTATCCCACTGTTTCTGTACGAATAGGCCATTGATGCCGTCAGGTCCAGTGGCTTTATATGGATTCATAGCTCTAACTACCATGTGGCATTCATCTTCTAAAGGTTCTCTTTCCATGCTTTGCATTTGTATAGGGGAAAGCTTTTTGAAATCGGCAGGAATGTTCCGCATAGCCTCTGCTTGTGGTTCACCTATCCAGGTTAATAAGGATTCAAAGTGAGTTCTCACCATGTCTTCCAAAGCGGCTCCCTCTCGTACCCAATTGCCATCTCTATCTTTGAGCATTGTGATAGTATTAGACCTTCTTATTTGCTTTACATAAGCACTATAAAATTTGGTATTGCTGTCTCCATTGCGGAACTAGTTAATGTGGCTTTTCAGCTGCCACTCCTCCTCCTCTTCCCTTAAAATGTCATCCAGTGCAGCTTTCATATCAATGTAAATTCCATCAGTAATTGAGTTGTAGTTGGCGGCCAGGTCTTTTTCAAGTTTCTTGATGTTTCTCATGAGCCGAGTTTTATTTTTCCTTTGGTAGTTTGTGTGCTCCTGGTCCCATCTGATGATTTCCTTCTTGGATTCATTAAGGGCTCCGTAGAATTCAGATCTTTGGTTCCATTTATCGGCAAGCATTAATTTGAATTCATCATCCGTCGCCCACTTCTCGTTCGCCACAAATCTCTGCGGGTTAGCTGGCACAAGTTTATTTCTGAACATAATAGGGTTGTGATCTGATTGAAGTCTAGGTAGGTGTTCAACATAGAATTTTTGATACTTTTGTATGAAAGCATTGTTAGCCACCGCATGATCGATTCTTTGTTGTATATTTCCCCTTCTAAAGGTGAACTTGGGCCCCGAGAACCCCAAATCACTAAGACCTGCAGCTAATAAGGTTTCTTGGAAAGTTGTTGCCTCCACATTATTGTAGTGTGGACTGTCAGACCTTTCTACAGGATAGCAGGTTGTGCTAAAATCACCAAGGACAATCCACGGTTTTTTGAAGGATTCCCCCATCTTGACAATGTGCTTCCCAAGGAATTTTCTAACTGCTAAATGTGGGTTAGCATAGACAAAGGTAATAATAGTAGAATGATTGAAGCAACAAGTGCCAAATTGTCTATGGTAGTTAATTATCTGTACATGACAGTCATGTGCCTTCCAACAGACCCATATACCTCCTGCATAACCTTGGGTTTCAACTCTAAAGGATCGAGTGAACCCCAAGCTCTTGATTGTGTTAGTAGCTTTGGTGCCACTCAGCCATGGCTCTTCAATGGTGACAATCTTAAGTTTATGAACAGTCATAAGTTCTTTGAGATTGTGTTGTGTTTCCTTCTTTCCTATTCCCCGAATGTTCCAACACATGATGTCCAACATTAAGAATTTGATATGGTTTGTGGTACCCCGTTTGCTCCTAACTCTGGTTCAACATTCTCTTTGTCCTCTTCGAGATTCCCTTCTTTTATAACAATGCCTATATCTTCTGTGGTATTGTTGTTGCTCCCCAGCTCTCCAGGTGGTTCAGAAGAAGCTGTTCCAGGATCTTGCCTTCTTGGACTTCATCTTCTAATATCAGGTGATAGATAGGACTGTTCTTTTCTCTTACGCTTCATTTTGGTTATGCTGCTTTTGCTTTTCCTTCCCCCCCCCTATGACTGTGTCGCTAAACGATCATGTCTCCTGTTCTACTTCCTGGGTGTTTCCCATCTTTGGCCTTGGCGTGTGCCCCATGGTTGTTACTGCTTCGTTCAAACTCCTTTCATCACTTCCCATGCTAGCCAGGGGTGGTGTTGGATTACCGTCATTGCCTGCACTGCTTTGTCCTCCGGCATAATTGAATTGTTGGCCTATTTCTGGTATCACGAATCCCTTGGATGCCTGGATCATCCCCGGATTAACTTCTCTGTCTGTGATTGTCTCAGTGGACTTGGTAGTCTCCTCTCTGTCTTTATGATTTTTTCCTCCACCATGATCCACTTTGGTATCAGGGTTTCCTCTTCCATCACCCATGTCGCCAGACCCCCTCCGTCCCCTAGGAATCCACATCTATAAATCTTCCTTTACGCTTAAAATAAACCGACATATATCTGTTATATGACTAACTTTATTTCTTTCCATCTATAAAGTGACTATGATTATCATAATGTAAATATTTATGACTTGTCGGAACCCACATACCATCTCTGGATGTAATATTTATGAGGACCAAGCCCTGGAGGGAAGGTCATAGGTGGTCAAGCCTTAGAGGGTAGACCAAAGGGCACCCAGAAAGGTGACCCATAAGGTACCAAGCTCAGAATGGAGAAGGTAGCCTAAAGTCCCTTGCAAGGACTAAACCCTAAGAGAGGGTAGCCCAGAGGATGAGGGAAAATCATTGGGAAGTTATAATGAAAATGTAATCTTGGATTGCTAACAACAATTTGTTATGATTAGGTTGTTATGAATTATGTGCAAGATATTGGTTGTCACCACATACCAGTATATTCTTTATACTGACCAATGTTTTGTTTGTCAGTGTTTTAGGAATAATTGAAAAAGGACAAACCATAAAGTGATATTTGAAGAATATAGATAATTAAAGAAAGGAGGGTTTAGTTAGATAGAACTCTACATTGGGTAAAGTTCCAATTCCTATTTTTGAAAGGTATGTGAATAGTAAACTTTTATCCTACTTTAATCTTAGTCTTTGGTAGAATTTATTAATTATTTTTTATTATTTACAAAACCATTGATCATGTTTTAGATAGTGGCTCTGGTGTCTTGGTCTTCCTTAATTGGGGATTACTAGGAAGTGGGGTCATTACATTAACTGTTATCAATCTAGATAATGAATTTTACATTGTACAACTATGAAAAGAGGAAGACTTCTTGCATCCTAATGGGTGGTCCACGGCCCTTGTTTGTCTCATACTTGTTTGTCCAAATATGGGAACCATGGTTCTCATTAGAGAACTCACATCTGGAGAAGATGGTGGTCTGTATTTGTATATTGAACCTCCCATTATGTCAGTAACCTGACAAGTTTTATCAGGAATAGGGAAATAGAATTGAGGAGCGTTCAAAGTGGATGTCAACACAATGATGCTAATAGAGAGTGCTTTGCTTGGATTTTTGTTGTAATCATCCTGTTGAAACCACTAAAACATGCATTGTTATTTCTAAGAAAGAATATGTGGTACAATATGACAACATACCGTATACATCCAAGATATGCAAAAAGGTAGGAAATGTGGATAAGGATTGCCTGATGAAATTCATAGACCCTAGAACTGAACAAACCAGTCATGAAGGTCACATGGAGGACACCTGCCAGAAAAATATGAGAAAAGAGGGATTTAGTGAAGGGACCCACACTCAACCAATACCATGGAAGCCCAGGAGACAAAACATGTGGAGGAACAACAACCATGTACACACTCAAAAGAATTTCAAGGTTTGGATGTGCATGACTTGGAACTTCAAGGATATCAGATGGGGAGAAAACACAAGGAGAAAAGGATACTAACTTGGATGATATTGACTGGAAAGGAAGGGAAGAACAAAAAATAACAATAAATGTTAGGAGGAGACCAACCAAAACACTAAAACTGAGAAGTATAACAAATACAATGGTAGAGGCAGAAATGCAATGACAATGACCGGTTAAAAGAGCAAGGAAGGAAGTTGATGGAGAAACACCACTCTGCACTTACATGAGACGAGTGACAAAACCACACAGGAACAAAGACCACAATTTAATATATTTAAGCATGGAGTATTCCGTGAAGGGGTAGGAGAGAACCATGTCTCTCAACCTAGGGAATCTCCAGGCAATAACATTGTCAGAATGTACCTGAGAAATCTTAAATTAGTGAAGGTGAATGATAATCCTCATTTTTCATCTTGGAAATGGGGGAAGAAAATACATAAACAAGACCTGGAAGAGAAAAATGGGGTAAAGAAAGTGCACATAGATAAAACAAGTTGATAATAGTTTTTTCATGGAATGCTTAGGGTATCTTCCATTCAGATACCCAAAAAACATGGTGAAGTAACTAGTGAGCAAGTATAGGATCACCATCAACATTATTTAAGCCATGAACAAGTGCGAAAAATGCTAACATGATTATAAAAAGTCTGGGGTTTTCTAACTACCATAGAGTTGAAGCCCTAACATATTCTAGGAGTGTTTGGCTTCTATCGAAAGGATAAAACCATCAAATCAAGATCATCTTAATGTTGGGTTTTAGGGGAGACAGAGAAGGCAGCGGAAACAAAAAAAATTCTCCCCCAACCCATACCGAGGAAACGCGTCAACGTCTATATAATAGGAAAGGATGGTTTGTGGAATCATACCTTGTCCCGAGGCTTGCTCGGCGACAATACCTCGCGCAATGCGCGGTCTTCTACTCCGGTCTTGGACGGTGTCTGTGCAGCTCCTGGTCCCACCGGGACTGACGACTCCTCCTCCTACCGGACTGTCAGATGACAGTTGTCCTCCTAAGCGGTAGTGTCCTCATGCCTCTGTAGTAGTCCACACAGACCACCTGGAACTCCACTCTCCTTGTCCCACAAGGAAGTGGAAGGAGTCGCACCCTCCTGTTGACATACTAGTTGCCAACAAACTCTCCTGCTACCAGTTGCAACTGCAGTTGTCCTTCCCTTGCTGCACCTCCCTTTTGCGGGAAGCACTTGTTCGGGATCTCTCATGGTTACCAAAACCAGAGAGAACGACAACTTCACAAAGCAACCGACTTGCATTGAGTTCTACTCTGAGAAGCCCCCAATACCCCTATATATATAGGCGGGTCATGGGACAGGGTTCTCTGTGCCCGAAAATATGGGACTAAAGCAGGAGTAGAAGGGTTCGAGATTTTCCACAAAAAGCAACCAACTCACAACCTGAACCGATCGGTTCACAAGTGAACCGGTCGGTTGGGGACCTGAACTGGTCGGTTGGAGCACCAACCGATCGGTTGGGACCCATGAGCCGATCGGTTCACTTCTGAACCGGTCGGTTCGTGGTCCTGATCAGTTCCCGATTGACTTTCCAACTTTCGTTTCTAATTGGTATCGAATACCAATCCTGTTCCCAATCAAATTGGGCAAGTGAAACGCAAGGAAAATTCTCACCGACCTAACTTTCCCAACTTTCTTGGTTGCACCAGTTGAACCGATCGGTTCAACACTTGAACTGCTCGTTTCACCCTGGGCTTGAGCCGATCGGCTCAACACTTGAGCCGACCGGTTCAGCAACCTCAGCCGACCGGTTCAACACTTGAACCTATCGGTTGGGAGTACAGGTTGTGCAGAATCAGTCAATTGTGATTTCAATCAATCTGATACTCCAATCAATGCGTCCAACACCTTGAACCATATGATATTGAGTTATCAACTGATTATGTTTAATTGAACTACTAAACTCCTTTAGTAATCAATCTAAACATTGCTTTGTGGACAAAACTCCTCTTCCAGGTTAAATCCTATGTGTGTGACCCTGCAGGTCCATTTCACGTTGGCAGTGAAAGTCCATAACACTTATGACTTCACAAGCAAAGAGCGGTGCCTAGTCACACATCAGTGCTACCCAAGTGAAAGTAGAAAGTTGGAGAACAACTTTCATCCTACAATCCGTGAATGGTGTTACAGTGAATGTATAATTCCTTTGTCACTGATATCCCGAATGAAATCAAGGCATGGAAGAGTCATCCTGTCAACGTTCATTCACTTTCTTGATCTCAGAGCAGATTGAACGAGATATGTATGACATCAATATCACATACTGATTCACACATGTGTGCGCACACCTATCTCAATCCTACTCATCAAGTGGCCTTGGATATCAAACTCCCTCAGGAGGGACAAATCCCATATCTATCACTCACCCCTCAAAAGCCCCATGTGTCAAAGCCACCCAATCATCACCTTTATAACAACCCATGTTTCAGGACTGCGTTTGATGATGTCAAAGTGTGCCCAACGACATGTGTTGAGTGTAGTGATTTCAGGTCTAAGAATCACACTCACCACCATCACTGTGAGTACTGACTGTGACTACCATCTCATGGTTCCATGTGTCAAACTCACGGTGGGTCTGTCTGGTACCTTGTTCTCTAACAAGTACCTATGTGTTTGGTTTGATATCTCTATATCATGACTAATGAGATTTTGTCATCAACCAACACCACAATTTAGTCTTGTGTGTCATTGCTGTCTATCTACCTTCCACAATGACATCCGACTAGGGACATAACAAGAATGTACAAACTCTTAGCATCCGTATGATCTCATCGTTCAGGTCATGAACCTGAAGGCATATGTCATTGAGTACTGTCATTCTCTAGACATTCAATCTGTTCTATCACTATCTCATATGACTGAACCAGAAAGAATTGGAAGCTTGCCTTTGATGTTTATCAAATCAATCTTAATGTATCCCACCAATCATCCCATGATTGGCTCTCAGGGCATACATACCAACAGACTCCCACTTGCACTGCGAGCCAATCACCCTTGAATCATATTCATAGTGATTTTCAAACATGTCCCACATGTCACTGTGCTCTAGTGCCAACATAGTGAGTAATGGCAACATCTTGCCAAAGTTAGTATAAATTGCATGTCTCTCATCTCTTCACTGTACGTCGCACGTATGAGATGGAGTTGTCGTAATATGCGATCTAGTATTCCTTTGCTAACCTTTAGCCACATTGCATGATCAAGGATTCCAGACTTGTCATCAATGAGTGGAATATATATAAGTTCATCTCATGAACTTCCAGATCCATATAGTATCTACTGATGTTCTCTAACACATAGATACTCGGCATTTCCCCTTTTAAATGGTTTTATTGGAACACTTCCGATTATCAACAAACTTTCACTTTTATACATCTTATGTATATATTGCGATTAATTTTCTGTCCTTTTGGAAGTTCGCATCAATGTAACTCTTTACATCGAACTCTTCCTTATCTCCATAGAACTAGTACTTCACAAGTACTTATCAAGTTCTCATGGTATTCCAGTAACCCTTACTGGAAGTAGACAGACATCCACTCGTCATGTCCCACATACGAGTTATCAGGATGAGCACATCATATTGCCATGTCCTATATACAAGATGATGAATGCATCTTATTCTTGCCATGTCATACATGCAAGAGAATGGGATGATTACATACATGATAGATCCATATCTATTCTTAGTGTTCCCATTCTTCATAAGAATTGGACACTTGGCCTTGGGATACTAATATCCATATAACATGGACAAGTTTTCTCCCACTGAATCTGTGCATATTGAACCCTTCAGTACATATTGCCAATGTATGCTCTCTCTTTTCCAGGTCAAGAGATTTGTCGAGAACTATCTCTATAGATCTCTATTCCTATCATATAGGAAACATCTCTATCTTCCTTAACGATAATTTTCACTTTTGGATTTCCATTCTAGAACATTTCCATTTCACATCAATATGTGGAATGTGAACACGCTCCCACTAAATCACAGATCCCTTCTTTATCTTTGACATGTCAGTCAAACCCTTTGACTATATCATCAAAGTAAAGATCCAATTCTGAGTTGCTTGTACTCAATCAATCACATTGATTAGTCCATTGTAACTTATAGACTTCATTTGCATTAGTGGATTCATAAACCTTATAGGTTGTGTCACGTACACATCCTTGTTTTATTCCTCATAGGAATGTGGTTTAAGTATCCATATGCCAAATGTCTCAGTCATTAAGTTGCAATCAAAAAGCATCATCCTTCTCAAAATGTTATCCATGTGTCTTAACACTTAAGACTCATTTGCACTTATGGATTTCATCCAATGGGTGCTACCATCAAGGTCATACCTTATGGTTCACATGGAAATCATTTAGGATGTAATGGTCTTATACCATAACTCAAAATCTGATTCCTCATATTCATCTAGATAGTTGACTCATCATATGAACAACTCATCACATAGATAATTGAGGTGTATCTGTCAAGAATATAAGAATTCACAACCCTTGTGATTCCTAATGTCCTTTATTAGTGTGGGGTATTCTTTTATTAAGAAGAATTTAGTTATTTGATAATCATTCTCTAACTCCTTAGAGTATGATTCCTTCTTGATTTAGACATCACCATGCCTTAATCATGAGTTCACTATGATACACTATTATAATCACTCATAAGGATCTCAAACATTTGGTCCAAGTATTTCATTCATTGATCTCATCAAGAATTAATACTTTACCAAATTTGTACTTCATCTATGACAATCTTGAACAATTCAAGATGTTCATATTGGTATCTCTCTAAACACCATTTGAAGTATTAGCATTTGTTCCAATTGGTATGTAAATACATCACATGTATTATACCTAATAGGATAATCACTCTCCCACTACCTTTAGTGAAGATTGATTAATCATGTCCAAGATATTCATGTCTCTTAATGGTTCTCTAACCAAAAGAGTCTAGGTTTATCCATCATATGGAAACTAGAAATGAATTTCTCATGATTGATGCTAATTTGATTATTGGAGTTATCAATAACTTTAGGTATCATTTTATCTTATACATACCATGTATCACAAGATAAACAAGGCATTTCCACAAAGATCATATCTTTAAGATTGAAACATCAACTTTATTAATTGCCATCATTGTCATACAATATGCAATAATAAAGTGTTTCTCTCTATTGGCAATATATGAAATAGCAGTTCTCAACTCTATTTCGTTCCCTTTAGGCTGAAATAAACTGAAAGATACTCCTATCTATGGCTACAACACTTGCTCCAATGATGGGTACTTCTTTCTTGGTCCTTTCACAAAGGCCATCACTTCTTTGCGGATATTGCATATCATATATGACATATCCATATCTTGGTATCATATACCTCGGATAAAGAAGTGGTTCGTTTCATGATACCTTAGGTGGAGATCTCCATCCCCTCCTTCATCTTCTTTTGTTCTTCCAGATATAGAGGGCAGTTCCCTCATACACCCTTTCCCCATGTGCCTTGAGGCTGAAGACGGCTTGGATTGCTGGCTAGCATCAGAACACTTCTTAGCTTTGCCCTTGCCCTTGCCCTTAAGACTTACCTTTTCTTTGATCACATCAAAGATTATGGTTTGTCTTTCTTCATCTTTGCCTCTACTATCCTCAACATGTCCAACAACTCTGTCAAGGCTTGTCAAAGTTGTTCATGTTGTAGCTTATCATGAATTGTATGATTCTCGCAACATTTGCAGTATCATACCAATAGCCAACTCTTGGCTCAGATGGAATCCTTCTTAGTCAGGTCTTTCCACATACCCAATCACATTGAGTGTGTGAATACCTTACTGGATCTCCTTCTGTCATGCCATACTAGGACAGTGTTTTGGAGACATCATATGTCTCATGTTGTCTCTGCAACTCACAGTTCAGAGAACACAACATCAAACACTCCTCATCAATGTCTTTCTCAGTACGCTTCCATAAGCATACTTTCAGCCATTGATGTGGTGGGATCGAGTTCATCTGGTTCTGGTATAACTAGGACTTAGAGCTTTCGCTCTTCGACTGAGAACACTTCTCATCATCCTAACCAGTTGTGGAATTATTCCCATTTAATTTGTTGATCTCAAAGACCGATCGCAAATAAAGTGATTTGTTGATTAACCATTTATTTTAACAAAAGGAAATATATGCAATTTCAGTCCAAAACTCTTTTGACTTATTTGATTGATTTGAAAAGTTGACGATAAAATTAGGCCTTTAATTAATTATCGCTCCCACTATTTTACTTCAAATTGATAGCCCTCACCATCAATTCGAAAGATTGCAGCGTACAACCTTCTAGTGGGCAAGATCCTGAAATCCTCTAAGCCATGGACCAACTAGGGCTGTCACCCACAACATAGATCTCTCAGGTAGGCAACTTTTGCCAATTGCATCATATGCAACTCTTGATAAGATGTCATATACAACTCCTTGCAATGATCATCTCCATGCCTCAAGGCGCTAGATCCTATCTAGGTCACCTTGTTAATTCTGACCCAAAGCAAACACGATGAATATGCACCCTGCTAGGGCAGACCCACACATTCATCCTTCACGCTTCCACGAGGTAGACGTTGCACCACGCTAGGGCGTGCCCACACTTGGTCGAACAAGCTTTTCACGTGTGTCGCATTTGGAAGGCATCTAAAACTTAATATTTTAATGAGGGATTTGGTTTTTATATACATATACATATTCAATCACCACAATACATAGTACGTATCATATACATGCTATATCCCACAGAAAAAATGCACAAACGATAAAAAACGATGATTATGGCCATCCTAATGTGATCCCTCAAGCCAAGAGGAATCATGGTCATCTAGGTCTACATCACATGCAACCTGTACAAGATGAACTTCTGTGCCTTGCCTTCCGAGTTGATCAACTCATCTCATGAATGATCTGTACTCTCCAGCCGGTCGTCTGGGTGCCACCAGCCGATCGGTTGGCTCCTCCAACCGATCGGTTCGCCTGGTCGTCGTGCATCTCGTCATGTCTGCCACCCGCTCGTCTCGCTCCTCGAACCGGATATCAACCGATCGGTTCATACCATGAGACGATCGTCTGGAACGTCAACCGATCGGTTCACGCCTTGAACCGATCGTTTCAGCTGTCGTCTTGATGTCCGCCAGTCTTTGACATAACAGGAAATAAAAATCTATCCTATTATTACATTGCTTTAAAAAGGGAAACCCCGAGTTACATTCGGGGGGAGCAAAGGTAGGAAAGAATCTCGAATTATTTCGAGTTACATCAGGAATAAGAGAGGGAAGATCGGTGCGCAGACCGAGATGCAAGAAACCACACACAGATAGGGGTTTATAGGCCATAATCACGCTACACACATCCACCACAAAACTCGTTTAAGGGTGACGCGTATCGAGTGCATTAATAACACATATCATATATGTAATTAGGGATTTGTGGATTTAAGATTGGACATGCATAAAGCTGATATTATTCACATCGCATGCAATAAATAAAGGTGACAAACCAAAATCGATCATATCGATATTCCTAAAATATAGAGCAGTTGACGTGGCTCTGATACCACTGTTGGGTTTTAGGGGAGGCAGAGAAGGCAGCGGAAATAAAAAAAATTCTCCCCCAACCCATACCGAGGAAACGCGTCAACGTCTATATAATAGGAAAGGATGGTTTTTGGAATCATACCTTGTCCCGAGGCTTGCTCGGCGACAATACCTCGCGCAATGCGCGGTCTTCTACTCCAGTCTTGGATGGTGTCTGTGCAGCTCCTGGTCGCACCGGGACTGACGACTCCTCCTCCTATCGGACTGTCAGATGACAGTTGTCCTCCTAAGTGGAAGTGTCCTCCCGCCTCTGTAGTAGTCCACACGGACCACCTGGAACTCCACTCTCCTTATCCCACAAGGAAGTCGAAGGAGTCACACCCTCCTATTGACGTACTAGTCGCCAACACACTCTCCTGCTACCAGTTGCAACTGCAGTTGTCCTTCCCTTGCTGCACCTCCCTTTTGCGGGAAGCACTTGCTCGGGATCTCTCATGGTTACCAAAACCAGAGAGAACAACAACTTCGCAAAGCAACCGGCTTGCATTGAGTTGTACTCTGAGAAGCCCCCAATACCCCTTTATATATAGGCGGGTCATGGGACAGGGTTCTCTGTGCCCGGCAATATGGGACTAAAGCAGGAGTAGAAGGGTTCGAGATTTTCCACAAAAAGCAACCAACTCGCAACCTGAACCGGTCGGTTGGGGACCTGAACCGGTCGGTTGGAGCACCAACCAATCGGTTGGGACCCATGAGCCGATCGGTTCACTTCTGAACCGGTCGATTCGTGGTCCTGATCAGTTCCCGATTGACTTTCCAACTTTCGTTTCTAATTGGTATCGAATACCAATCCTGTTCCCAATCAAATTGGGCAAGTGAAACGCAAGGAAAATTCTCACCGACCTGACTTTCCCAACTTGCTTGGTTGCACCAGTTGAACCGATCGGTTCAACACTTGAACCGCTCGTTTCACCCTGGGCTTGAGCCGATCGGCTCAACACTTGAGCCGACCGGTTCAGCAACCTCAGCCGACCGGTTCAACACTTGAACCGATCGGTTGGGAGTACATGTTGTGCAGAATCAGTCAAATGCGATTTCAATCAATCCGATACTCCAATCAATGCGTCCAACACCTTGAACCATATGATATTGAGCTATCAACTGATTGAGTGTTTAATTGAACTACTAAACTCCTTTAGTAATCAATCTAAACATTGCTTTGTGGACAAAACTCCTCTTCCAGGTTAAATCCTATGTGTGTGACCCTGCAGGTCCATTTCACGTTGGCAGTGAAAGTCCATAACACTTATGACTTCACAAGCAAAGAGCGGTGCCTAGTCACACATCAGTGCTACCCAAGTGAAAGTAGAAAGTTGGAGAACAACTTTCATCCTACAATCCTTGAATGGTGTTACAGTGAATGTATAATTCCTTTTTCACTGATATCCCGAATGAACTCAAGGCATGGAACAGTCATCCTGTCAACGTTCATTCACTTTCTTGATCTCAGAGCAGATTGAACGAGATATGTATGACATCAATATCACATACTGATTCACACATGCGTGCGCACGCTTATCTCAATCCTACTCATCAAGTGGCCTTAGATATCAAACTCCCTCAGGAGGGACAAATCCCATATCTATCACTCACCCCTCAAAAGCCCCATGTGTCAAAGCCACCCAATCATCACCTTTATAACAACCCATGTTTCAGGACTGCGTTTGATGATGTCAAAGTGTGCCCAACGACATGTGTTGAGTGTAGTGATTTCAAGTCTAAGAATCACACTCACCACCATCACTGTGAGTACTGACTGTGACTACCATCTCATGGTTCCATGTGTCAAACTCACGGTGGGTCTGTCTGGTACCTTGTTCTCTAACAAGTACCTATGTGTTTGGTTTGATATCTCTATATCATGACTAATGAGATTCTGTCATCAACCAACACCACAATCTAGTCTTGTGTGTCATTGCTGTCTATCTACCTTCCACAATGACATCCTACTAGGGACATAACAAGAATGTACAACCTCTTAGCATCTGTATGATCTCATCGTTCAGGTCATGAACCTGAAGGCATACATCATTGAGTACTGTCATTCTCTAGACATTCAATCTGTTCTATCACTATCTCATATGACTGAACCAGAAAGAATTGGAAGCTTGCCTTTGATGTTTATCAAATCAATCTTAATGTATCCCACCAATCATCCCATGATTGGCTCTCAGGGCATACATACCAACACTTAAGTCCACTACAAAGATGATAATTGATTGTGCTTTATAGTGGTTTATGGAAGCACTCTACGATCAAGTAGGTAGTTTCTCTGGAACTAGTTGAGAATGCTTAGTTAAAATATATAAGTACCATGGGCAATAGTAGGAGATTTAAATGCATACATCCATTCAGAGGACAAGATGGGGGGAAGATTGAATTCAGATAGTTTTAATGACTTTACATTATCTATTTCAAATTGTGGTCTGACAAAATTTAACATGAGGGGCCCCCAAATGACATTTAAGAGGGGACTATTACAGATTAGATTGGATAGGGTATTGGGCAATCAATGATGACTTACTCAATATACCCCACACAAAGATGAAGTGGTAAAGAGGGATAGGTCAGACCATAATGTGGTCCTTATTACATCTGGAGACAGAAGTAGAAGGAAGAAATAGAAAATGAGAATGCAATCACAGTGGTAGGAAAAGGATGGTTTAAAGAAACTGACTCTAGAACAATGGAAGGATGAACATAATTTTGGAACATAGCTCAATGTTTTCCAGATAGAACTATGGAATGAGAGAAGTTATACAGACAGATGGTAATAAAAAACAAAAGATCTATTCAAATAAGACTTTTGCTTTCTCATTAACATCTTGCCACACAATATAGCCCAACATTGGAGAATAGTGTTATCGGTCTACAAAATGATCTCAAAGAGTAACATCGATGTGAAGAAATTCAATGAAAATAAAAAGGCATATTGGGACTAGTTGAAGCTAGTTGTTAGAACCACGAAGTCCTTTCATGCATATGTTAAAGCAAGGAGAAACCAGAATAAGATATGTAGGTTGAAGGATGACTATGGACAATGGATTGAGAATCAAGATGAACTAAAGATACATGTTTGGACTTTTTCTTTAAATATGTTTACAGATGAAGATCTGGGATCGAGAGTCCATGCTAGTAGAGACATCCCGAGGACATTCTGACTAATGGAGGAGCATTTTTTAACCTAAATTTGAAGAAGGCCCGATGAGGAGGAGATAATGAATAACCTTAAGGCTATGACACCCCTGAAAGCACAAGGTCCTAATGGGGTGGATGCTAAATATCTGTAAGAAAGCTAGCATGTCGTGAAGAAGTCTTTATTCACATGGTTTTTGAGGAGGTTTGTTTGGAGGAGGGGGTTATTGATTGTATCATCGTCTTACTCCCAAAAACTCAGTATCCAGAGACATGCAGTAAGTTGAGGCCGATTTATTTGAATAATTTTAGTATCCAACTTCTCTAAAATTATGGTTGCTAGGACTAAACCTTACTTGAATGGTTGGATCTCTCTAGCTCAGTTGAACTTCTAACCAGGATGAAGTATTAAAGATTATGTAGTATTGGTCCAAGAGATTATTCACTCCATGGAGAGCTCTACCTCAAGGAAGCATATTATGGCAATCAAGCTACACCTGGACAAGTCTTATGGTATAATGAGTTGGGATTTTATCTATGACAGGTTGATAAGAATACCCTTACAAGACAATATTATTTCTGTCATAATGCAGGTCATCACGATAGGTTTCTTGTCAATCTTATGGGACGGTGAAACATTAGATAAGTTCAAACCTTCCAGGGCATCAAACAAGGAGATCCCTCAACCATGTACATTTTAAAAATGTGCTTTGAAATGTTGAGCTAAGAAATTGAGATAGAGGAAGAAGAAGGCATGTGGAAGAAGACAATGTTCACCTGGAGGAAGGTGTCCTTCACTCACATATGTTTCTCATATGGAAATATATTGTTCGAGAAAGATTCTATATGTCAAGGGTGAATGATGATGAGATGTTTGCAACAGTTTGAATGTTTCAGGATAGAAATACTCGACAAAGAAGTTCAATATATATTTCTCAAAAGCTACACCATGCACAACAAGAAGGTAAATATGCTTGAGTACTAGTATCAAGCAGATAGACAATTTAGGGAGACACTTGGGAGTTCCTATCAACCATGAAAAAAACTCTAAAAGTTTGTATGTAGGTCTAATTGGTAACCTACACAAGAGGATAAGTGGATGGGCTAATTGAGTACTACCCTTCACATGACACATTATACTAGTGAAATCAGTTATATTTTCCAGCATATATAGTATAGTATGTGATACTACGTGCATCTACTTGTGATAAGATGAAAAAGCTGATTAAGAACTTTATACGGAGTGGCACTGTAGATAAGAGGAAAACAAACCTAGTGGCCTATAATTGAGTGGTGACAAATAGAGTCAATGGGGGACTAGCTATTTAATCATCAATGGAACACAATGAAGCGTTGATGATGAAGGTGTCATGGGAAGTTGTTAGTATAAGGCAAGTATAATGGAGGTTTTTGATGGAGTATAAGTACAAAAAGCTAACACATTATAG
The DNA here is from genome assembly GCA_963693085.1 of Alisma plantago-aquatica. Lineage (NCBI taxonomy): Eukaryota > Viridiplantae > Streptophyta > Magnoliopsida > Alismatales > Alismataceae > Alisma > Alisma plantago-aquatica. The sequence continues at coordinate 1,851,908,496 of OY856409.1, forward strand.
AAAAGGAGGTTCTAGCATATGGAGGAGTATATACAACAAATTGGACATGATTGAAGAGTATTCTGAAAGGGTTGTAGTATGTGGCACTCATATTAACATGTGGAATGCTAAATGGGTTCAAGCAAATGTCAAACCATTCGTATTACCATGGAAAGTGATAGCTACTGAATTAAGAAAGATGAATGTAATTGTTGTAGTTACAGACGAAGTCAGGTGGGATGAAGGCTTCTTCAATGAGTGGTCTGAGATAAGATCAATTTAAGATATTTTAAGCATACATCATCATCATCAACTAAGCTTCAATCCTAACTATGTTGGGGTCGGCTACATGGATCCTTCTTTTCCATTCAGCTCTATCATGGGTCATATTTTGGTTGAGATGTAGAGATTCAAAATCTCCCTTTATAAGCTATTCCCATTTTAATTTAGGCCTTCCTCTTCTTCTATTAATTGTTCTTACGTCAAAAGTATTACTTCATATAGGTGCATATGCGTTGTACATATCCATACCATCTGAGTCAACCATCGTGCAACTTGTCCCCAATGCACGCCACCCCCACTTTATTCATGATACAGTCATTTATCAAACGATCTTTTCTTGTCTTCCCACACATCCATCTCAACATACACATTTCAACCACATTCATCTTGTTGTGTCCTTATTTCTTCACCGCCCAACATTCACTCCCATAGAGCATGGCTGGCCATATAGCAGTTTTATAAAACTTTCTCTTTAGTCTGAGAGGGATCTTCTGATCATATATTACTCATGTTTCACTCCTCCATTTCAACCATCCTACAGTGATCCTATGACAAACGTCATTTTGGACATCGTCATCTGTTTGAATGATAGAGTCCAAGTAATAAAATTTATCACATTTTGGTATATCTACTCTGCCGTACTTCGCTCCACCATTCACACTGCGAGATTGGCTGAAATTGCAATGCATGTACTCAGTTTTTCTCCTACTAATCATCAATCCATTTGATTCCAATGTCTTTCTAAAGTTCAACTTTATCATTCAAACTATCTTTAGTTTTGTCAATCAATATAATATCATTAGCAAATAACATACACCAAGGAACATCATCCTAAACGTTCTTTGTCAACTCATCCATAACAAGAACGAACACATATGGGATGAGCATGGATCCTTGGTGTACCCCAAGTGTGATGGGAAATGTTGGTGTCTCACCTCCAGGAGTCTTCACACTTACAGTAGAGCTACCATACATGTCTTTCATCAAGTCAATGCATTGGATTGGCACACTCTTTTTTGTCAAAACCATACACAACACTTCTGTGGGTACTCAATCATAAGCTTTTTCCAAGATTCTAAGCATGCAACCCCCTCAAATCAGATGTTGAGAGGATGTCTATAGTTGGAGGCTGTAAAAACATGGTATGTTCACACTATGTCCACCTATCAACTGTTGTTGAAAGATAAAGCCTACAAATTAGATGGAGACTGGAACATTATATGAGAAGCTAATATTTTGAAGAGGATGAAGTGTTTTCTATGATGTTTAAAGCATGACAAGATTATGACTAATCACATGAAATGGACTACAAAGATGACAGACAACCCATAATGTGGTGCGAGCCTATATGTGAATATGGCCTACATGTGATTAGGGACTGTCACTTTAGTAAAAGGATTTTGAATGCCATGTCAGACAAATATGAACATTAAATTCTTCAATCAAGATCTGAGAGAGTGGATGGAGCATAATCTGAAGAATATCATAGGGGTGTGGGATTGGAAAATGGTGTTTGCAACCATATGTTGGTATCTATGGAAAGAGAGGAATGATGTAGTATTAAAAAAGAAGCAGAATGTAGTTGTACACACATTGATAAGAATCAAGACACCAATCAAGGAGTTGATGGAAGCTCAAATGAGGATGGCCATGGCAAAAGGAAGATCTCTCAATATTAGTGAGGAACAAGGACTATGACCTAGAGATGTTGTGTTCATTATTACAGTTGATGCAGCGTACACATTATCAACAAGGAACTCATTGTTGGTTATGTGATAAGAGACAACTAGGGGAGATGGATTCAAGGGGGTGCAAACAAATTTTCGGGAAAAGACCCACTGGAAGGGGAAATAAATGCCATTCTGGTAAGGGTCAAAAGAGGTCGTGAATTGTAGGGAGGAAGAATGTCTATACAAACTCACTCAAGAGTTCACTACTACAGAAATGGCTTATAACGTCACTTTTAAAGGCGTCAGTTGTATAAATAAACCGACACCTAAAACCTAAAACGTCAGTTTAATAAAAAAAACCGACATCTATCTGTGAAGGGCGACCTGACACGGGTATCACTTTTATTCAGTATCGGTTCCCGAATAATAAACTGACGCCTAAAATTAACTGTCAAATCCGAAATTTCGCGTGAAAAAAATTACCTCCAAAATTTGACATATGATGTCGATTATTTACTAAAAAACTGACGACGAAAGGTTATTCACGATACAGAAATTGGGCACATTTTAGTCGTCGATTTTACTACAATAATTGACGCTTATGGGTTTTAGCGCATTTTCCCGGGAAATTTTTCACACCCCTTTGAGCGTCGATTTGAGAAAGAAACCGACGACTATGTTCATTAATTGAGAACAATTTTTTTAATCGGCATATGTAGATAGACGCCGGTTTTTTTTCTAGTAAAAACCGACGACTATAATTGAGAATAGGTGTCGGTGTGTTTGTAGAACTGACACCTTTAGTTTTACGTGTCGGTTGTTTTTAATAACCGATGCTGGTTGATAAATTAACAGCACCTGCGTGAGCCCGACTCTTCCCCTTTCTCTGTTTCATTCATTGTCTCGCACTGCTACTCCAGGGTTTGGTCCGGCAATTTCCGGTGATTTCTCCTCTGCCTCCACATCTGCCACCGTTTACTCCAGCCGCACGCTGCTCCGCTCGCTTGGCTGGTCCTCTGCCCACCTCCGCCGGCACTTGCCCTCTGCCCCCAGCTTTGGAGGCCTTCTCTCCTTCTCCGGTGACCTTCTATCTTGCTCCGGCGGCCTGCTCTCCTGCTCCTGCTGCTCGCTGCTTCTACTCTCCCCGCCAACCCCTCCGAAGGTACCTACTTTCCTCTTCTTCCTCCTTTTCTTCCTCTTCCCTCAAGCAGGTACCCTGCTCCGTGACCGAGGTGTGTGAAATCGCAGGTTGGAACGGTCGTGCTGGGCAGCACGACCGTGTTGGTAGCACGGTCGTGCTGCATAGCACCACCATGTTGGTTGATTTTGTGCTATATTGCTCAATTATAATCAGATAGCCTATAATGTTGTGCTACAGTACTCTTCTAAAATTATTCTTATATTGTTGAATCGGGTCAATGACCACACCTGCTATTGTGCCTGAATTATGCCATGTATGTTTGTACAAAGTGAATCTTATCGCTCTAATTGTGAATTATTGCATGTTTGAAACTATTGAATTCTTGATTTATTATTTAATAATGCTCTAATTGTGAGTGATGCAATGTAAGTGAGCAAATACATGTAGTGGATATGTACTCATTAGCCTTGAAACCCGTCCAAGATTTACTCATTAGGAGTAAATTTTGGATAGTCCCCGGTTTGGGACTGTTGTTGAACACCTAATCTCACTTAGGATGTAAGTGTATAATGTGTATTGGGTTTTCGAGAAAATTTTGGTAGCATTTCCCCGTTTGTTCTCTAAGTACATATGTACTTAGAGAACAGTAGAGAAATGTTGCCGAAATTTTCTCAAAAACCCAATACACATTATACACTTACTAGTGAGATTAGGTGTTCAAGAATGGGATAGGTGGTACACATTTATTATATATAAGAATGACATCACATGTATTTGTTGGCCTAGAAACCCGTCCAAGATATACTCATTAGGAGTAAATCTTGGATAGTCCCCGGTTTGGGACTGTTCTTGAACACCTAATCTCACTTAGGATGTAAGTGTATAATGTGTATTTGGTTTTCAAGAAAATTTGGACAGTATTTCCCCATTTTTTCCCTAAGTACATATGTATTTAGAGAACAACGGGGAAATGCTGCCGAAATTTTCTTGAAAACCCAATACACATTCTACACTTACTAGTGAGATTAGGTGTTCAAGAATGGGATAGGTGGTACACATTTATTATATATAAGAATGACAACACATGTATTTGTTGGCCTAAAGTTTTAACCATGCAAAAACTCTAATCTGTTAACCCTAGACCCTAATCTTTTTGTAATGTATATTTGATTTCTCTTTGATCATAGAATGAATAGATCATGGATGTCCATTCGCAATCGCTGCACCCCAGAGTTTATTTCTGGTCTTGACGAGTTTATTAGATTTGCCGAGGAACATAGGAAAATACCTAGAGATAGGTTCTACTGTCCATGTAGGCATTGCGGTAACAACTTGAAAGTCAGCACTGGTGACAAAATCAAAAGTCATGTCATGTGCAACGGGATTATACAAGGCTATACAGAATGGCACTGGCATGGAGAGATTTCAAACCCAAAACCAGTGGATGTCGATAGCAGTGCTTGTGTGGAAGAAGAAATTGCCTACGATGACGTAGATGTGAATGAACCAGTTCCATTACACATCGTTGATGTGATGCTGGATAGTTGTGGGGTAGAGCACACCGATCCACCTCCCATTTTTAGAAACATTGTGCATGATGCTGAGATATCGTTATACACTGGTTGTACTAAGTTTACGAAGCTTAGCGCTGTGTTGAGATTGTATAAGATGAAAGCTAACAATAGATGGAGCGACAAAAGCTTCACGTCATTGTTATCTTTGTTGAAAGAAATGCTTCCTGAAGGAAACGAGCTGCCAATCTCAATATACCAGGTAAAGAAATTGTTGTGCCCAATGGGAATGGATGCCAAGAAGATACATTCAAGCCCGAATGATTGTGTATTATTTCAAAAGGACTATGTGGATTTGAAAGATTGTCCAAAATGTGGTGCGTCACGGTATAAATTGACGACTTCAGGGGAGTCCAAAACTGGTTCTCCTGCCAAGGTGATGTGGTATCTACCTATAATATCACAGTTTCAACGCTTGTTTGCCAATCCGATAGATGCGAAGAATTTGAGGTGGCATGCAGATGTTAAGAAAAATAATTATGGGATCCTACAACATGCGTCTGATTCCCCACAGTGGAAGAAGATTGATCTATTATACCCTGAATTTGGTGAAGAAGTCAGGAATCTAAGACTTGGGCTTTGTACAGATGGGATGAATCCGTAGGGGACATTGAGCAGCCAACATAGCACTTGGCCAGTCATGCTTGTTATATACAATCTTCCTCCCTGGCTGTGTATGAAAAATAAGTACGTAATGATGTCGTTGTTGATATCGGGCCCTAAACAACCTGGAAATGACATCGATGTTTATCTTGAACCTTTGATTGATGACTTAAAGAAACTATGGGGTGAAGGTGTGATGACCTATGATGCTTCACGAAGAGAGACATTTCGTTTGCATGCTATGTTGTTTTGCACTATTAATGACTTTCCAGCATATGGGAATTTGTCTGGATATAGTGTCAAAGGAGCTAAAGTGTGTCCCATATGTGAACAGAACACTGATTCAACAAGACTAAAACATGGCAGTAAGACTATATATCTCGGTCATCGAAGGTTTCTTACAAAATTTCATCTGTATTGTAGGAAGCGCAAAGCATTCAATGGATTGAATGAGGAACGGAGTGCACCTAAACCTATACCAGGGGAGATTGTTTATGAAGGAGTGAAAGCCTTTTTCAATGAATTTGGTAAGAGATCACAATGTACTATGGCCACACTGAGTGACAAATCTTTATTCAAGAAGAAGTCAATATTTTGGGATCTTCCTTATTGGAGTTCTTTGACAGTCAGGCATTGTATCGATGTCATGCACGTTGAGAAAAATGTTTGTGATAGTGGCATTGGTACTTTGTTGAATATACCAGGTAAGACTAAAGATGGGATAAAATCCAGACTGGACCTACATGAAATGGGAATAAGGTCAGAATTAACAGAATTTCGTGAAATGGGAAATCGGAGAACATACTTACCTCCTGCTTGTTACACATTGTCTAGAAAGGAGAAAAAAGCTTTTTGTGAATGTTTGGTAAATGTTAAGGTGCCACAGGGTTACTCGTCCAACATCCGTAGATTGGTATCAATGAAATATCTGAAGTTGATAGGTCTTAAATCTCATGATTGTCACACTGTAATGCAACAAATATTGCATGTGGCAATTAGATCTATATTGTTGAAGCATGTAAGGTTTGCAATCACCAGACTTTGTTTCTTTTTCAACAGTCTGTGTAGCAAAGTTATTGACCCTGATACTCTGGATAAATTGCAAAGAGAAGTGGTTGTTACCCTATGTCAGCTTGAGATGTATTTTCCTCCGTCGTTCTTTGATATCATGGTACATCTTGTTGTCCACTTGACTAGGGAAGTGAAAATGTTGGGACCAGTTTTCTTGCATTGGATGTATCCCTTTGAACGATACATGAGCGTTTTTAAAAGTGATGTTCAAAATCGTTATCGGCCTAAAGGGAGTATTATCGAGGGTTATGTGGCGAGAGAGGTTATGGATTTTTGCAATCACTTTCTCAGTGGTAATGACACTCCTGATAATGACAAGAATATTGACGAGCAATTTGGCAAAGGAATTTTGGGATCACGTGTGAAAGTAATCAGCCGTGAGCAGTTGGAACAAGGTCACTTATATATTTTACAAAACATGGACGAAGTGAACATTTATATTGAGGAACATACCAATTTCATCAAGAGACAATATCCTCGAGCCAATACAATGTGGCTTGCTAGAGAGCATAACAAGACATTTATTAAGTGGTTTGAAAATAAAGTCTTACATCAACTATCTCAAACACCAGATGATATTACTGAAACTATCAAATGCCTCGCCTTTAAACCAAAATTGACTGTTATGTCTTATGAAGGGTATGACATTAATGGATTCACATATTACACAAAGCGCCAAGATGATAAGAGTGTCGTCCAAAATAGTGGGGTCACCCTTCAAGCATGGACTATGTTTTTTGCAAGTGCAAAGGATAAGAGTCCACGTGAAGCTAAAATGTCATATTATGGTGTCATTGAAGACATATGGTAGTTTGACTACATAGATTTTAGAATTCCGCTCTTCAAATGTAATTGGGTTGATAACACCAAAGGAGTTATAGTGGATGAATTGGGTTTCACTTTAGTGAACTTTGAAAAGATTGGCGAGAAGGATGAACCATTCATATTGGCATCACATGCGAAACAAGTATTTTATATCGATGATCCTGCAAATGATAAATGGTCAGTTGTTCTTCATGGTAAAAGACAGTTCATTGAAGATCCTATAGATGAAGAACAATACTATGATAAGTATGATGACTCCAGTCCATTCTCAGTTGGGTTGCCAACACCAGCAAATATTGAAGCTAATGATGCTTGTATGTGCGCGGAGAACACAATGAAGGATTGTTAATTGATAAAAAATCGCAATATTAGAGGCATGTTTATATTTTTTTATATGTTTTATTTTTCTGAATGTGAACTTTACATTGTGAGTTATATAATGTGAATTACTTTATAATGTGAACTTTACAATGTGAATTACTTTACAATGTGAATGTGAACTTTACAATGTGAGCTTTACAATGTGAACTTTACAATGTGAATGTGAACTTTACAATGTGAATTTTACAATGTGAATTACTTTATAATGTGAACTTTACAATGTGAGCTTTACAATTTGAATTACTTTACAATGTGAACTTTACAATGTGAATGTGAATTTTCAGATGGTTGAGCATTCTCCTGATGACCGTGCTGATGATTACCGTGAGGGTGAGGACATCAATGTGCCGCCTCACAATGTAAGTTTTAAAAATATATCATATATTTATATATATATATGTCCATTTATAGTTATATCTTATAAATGTGTTTATTTTGTCAAATTTTAGGTTGATGATGCACATGTACCATCTGAAGCACTTGAGGCACTTGATCAGCAACACCAAAAATTTGACACGAGAAGGGGCATCACTATGATGAAGAAGTTAATAGTGCAAAAGGGCAATGTACCCAAACTTGTTGTGGATTTTGATAATGCAGGAAATGCATCTGGTGTGAATCACAATTCATTCATTTCATATCTTGGGTATGTTACTCGTAGCCATTGCGGTTGTAAGATAGATTCTTGGCATAAAGTTTCTAAGGAGAAGAAAGACGTAATATGGAAGGATTTATGCGTGAGTTATTATTAATTTGCAATTCTATTTTGTAGATTACTAATTTTTTGGATACTAGTTAATAGCAATTCTATTTTGCAGAGTATATTTGAATTGGATGAAAAGCTGCATCGTAGATGCGTGATGCAACATTGTGGGAGAGTCCTAAGGAACTATAGGACAAATCTCACCCGAGAATACATAAAAGAAGCTGACAAGAGGAAGAAGACAGCCACTGAATAGTAGAACTTCCTGTACAAAGAAGAATGGGACGCGTTTGTTACTTCAAGACAAACTGATGAATTCAAGGTATTAGGCGTCAGTCCCAATCCCATTAATATATGTTGTATTCACCTATTCAAGATTAACATTTACTGTTACTAACCAAATCATTAATGTGCATACTAACTAGGCCCTCAGTGAGGCACAAAGATCAAGGCGTGTACTGAATGTGCATGACCACACAATGGGTCCAAAGGGGTATGCAGGCATTCGTCAAAGACTACAGTCTGAGGCTACTACTCAGTCTGCTGCTACTCAGGAGTCCTCCACTATAGGTAGCACACCTCTGACTCGCCATGATGTCTGGATAGCTGGGAGGCAAAATAAGAAGGGAGAAATAAGGAAGCCCGCAACTGCTGAGGCGGCTGCAAAAATGGTAAAATACAACTCTTACAGTAATCGTTTGAATATTGATTATTTGTGGTGTTTACTTAATTACAAATTTTTGTTTTGGCGATTAGTGGGAGCTGCACGAGCTGAGGAAACAAGGCAAGTTCATCCCTGAGGGCACAAGGGATGAATTGACAGTTGCTCTGGGTAACCTAGAGCATCCTGGATGTGTTAGGGCTGCAGGTGCTGGTGTGGGCATCAAAGCTTTTTTTGGGCCATCCCAGCGCAAACATGTCCCAAAAGTGGGACTTTCACAAGAAGAGGTAACATATTTTTATCCATGTATAGGTAGAATTCAATAATTAGAATTTGACGTTTCTTTTATCCATGTATAGGTAGATAAGCTATTTGATAGGAAACTCGAAGAAGCAATGAAAAAGTGTTAGGCATCTCAGACTGCCACTTACCAGACAGTACCTATGGTGTCTCCTACTGCAGGCTCTACTCCTACTACAGAGGTTGGGAGTAATCCTGTAGACCCACCACCTAGCAAATCCGCTGTAAGTATTTTTATGACATAGTAACTAGTTTTTTAATTCAAGATGATATGTATATATGAAATTGTAGTTGTTTCAAAAAACGATGATATGTATATATGTATATAACATTCTTTACACAAACATTTGTAGGGGTTGAAGCCATGTTGTTACGACCCCACCTCCCGATAACCCCCAATTAAGGGAAACCGAGAGGTTGAGCCGCACCCATTAATCCCGGATCAAAGGTTCGACATATAACAATAAACAATTATTAAATTCTAACAGACTATACTGAAAATGGTAATAAAAATTTTCTTTACATACCTTTTGAAAACTGGGATCTCTATTCCTCTATCCATACTGATACTAATATATCTAATCCTCCTTTGCACTTTAATTCTCATTTAGTGTCACATGTGCCACTTTACTGTTTGTTCTTTTCATTGTACCTAAAACGCCGACAAACAAAACGTCGGTCAGTCGTAGCTGGTATGTGGGGGAAACAGATAATCGTGCAACTATGATAACCATGTAATCATTCAATTAATCATTTAACAACCAAGATTACGTTTTAAGCCAAACTACTCAATCCATCTTTTCACAACTCCGTGTTGTCCCTTTAGGACTTACATGGTACCTCTATAAGGTGACTTGATGGACCTGCCCTCTAGGCAGCCAAAGTCATTCATGACCCTACCCTCTAGGCAGTTAAAGTCATTCATGACCCTACCCTCTAGGTAGTCAAAGTCATTCATGACCTGATGTACCTACCCTCTAGGTAGTCTTTTATCAGGTCAACCATTACGACACAGAGGGAATCAAGGATTGAGCTAGAAGGCATATACATTATGTGATAGTCATAGTCGCTTTATACTTTGCATGAAAGAAATAAACATTCAACAGTTTAGTTGCATTCAACGCGATTAAACATCCGGGAATCCATCGGAAAACCTAAAGCGGTTATTCATAATCGTAACCACATACCTGATCTGAAGAGTCATGCAGATTATTCAACATATACTTCATGTGTATACAATCAAGTCAATCAACAGATCCAAGCAAGTAATTCAATCATCACATAGTTCCTGAAATAAATATGTATTCTATTTATTACACACTTTATCAAGAATCTACTTTATTGACTTGGATTCACTTTCTAGGGTTTCTAATCCGCATTAAGTATTCATTAATACTCATTAGGGTTTCTTAGATCAATTTCTCGAACTTTACCTCTTTTAGGTTAACAAACCCTAATAGTACTCTTTTCCATTTATATAAACCCTAATTGCTCAAACTATTCATTTAATAGTCTTTTATACCCAAACTTGTCTTAGGATCATCATATCCCTATTTATTTACGGATTTGAGCAATGAAAACATTTAAAAGTCATATTCACCTAAATTAGGGTTTTCAAACTCATTAATGCATATTCATGCACGAAACCCTAAATTAAGCCAATTATATAAAAAGATTATCTTTTTAGATCTTATTTTCACTTTTATGAACAACAGGTTAATATCATCTTGAATTATCCATCTATCATCAAATCTAAGGGTTTTTCCTTAGTTAAATCTTTAAAGATGATAACTTTATGTAGTTTTCCAATTTCAAGCATATAAACTCTAAATTAGACTAATCACGTGAAAAGTTCTTCTTTTTTTAACTCAATGTTCCTTTTTACATTTAACAGGTTAATATCAACTCTATTGATCCATTAAATCCCATTAAACACATTAATCATATCAAATTAGGGTTTCTTAATCTTTAATTCATTAAAGATGATGATTTACACTACTTTTCTAACTATGATCAGATTCAGGCTATAAAACTATTTTTAATGGGTTCCTTGAATTTTTCTGATCAAAATTCATATATCATATGTGCCAAACGGAGCTACCAATCACTAGATATGATTTTAGTAAGTAAATTACCTACCGGCCAATGGGGGGTTGCCACGTCGCCCTTTCCATGTAGCGAGTTCTGATTTAGAATATAACGCAATGACCTTTATACCCTCGCATTAGTTAGCGGATCTTCAGCCCGCTGAGGGGCGAAACGGTCCAACGGCCCCTTTCTTCTTCCTCCCGCGCGCGCCCTAGCGCTGCGCAGCAGCAGGGAGTGGGTGCGGCTGCACTGCCCTCCCTCAGACCTCGTCAGCCTCCGGGAAAGACCCCCTGACGTCCGAAGACCTCTTCCAAGTCCGCAGGTGCCGCAAAACATGGCCGTGGTGGTCGGGATCGATTGGTAGAACCTGCAACTCGCAGCCGCCTTTACAGACGTGCTGTTGTTGCCGCGTGCAGCTAGGGTGAGGAAAAACTCGGCCAAGCACCCCTCGAGGTCGTGGGAGCGGCAAACTTCCATCGCAACTCCATCTTGCTGCCTCCATCTTCAGGTTCGCGCCCTACCTTTGAGTTAGGGTTTGGTTTCCAAGAACATGCAGAAGAAAGGAAGAAAGGGGTGTTCGTGGGATCTCTCCCTCCTGGACTCGGCCCAGAGCTCTCCCTCCTATTATAGAGGGGGTGATGAAACCTTATGATGGCTATACTCGAGTAGCCAAGCCCCGCTCCTACTAGGAAGTTTATATTCCTTCATGAAAAAGCAACCTTTCTCCCTCTCTTCTTTGGATATCCCCTATTATATGAATATTCGAAATTTCCTTTTCATTTTCTTTATACTTGCTCTTTTTAACCCATTGGTCGTAGATTTTTTATTTTCCTTTAGTAGAAACCATTCCCTTTTTATCAATATTACGAAATTCATTAATAATGAATCGCATTATCCTCTTATTTTACCCTTTTAGTATTTTCTCTTTCTTTCCTTTTTATTGGGATTCCTTGGATCCCAAGGCACTCTCTTATTTCGAAATTTATTTTACTGGAATACTCATTATCTTCCTTATTGTACCTTTATGCATTAATTCACATTATCTTGTTTATTTCCTATTTAAATATTCCTTTTTGAGGATTTCTTTTTATTTCTCTTTTATTTTACTCATTGGCATCCCTTTTATCATTATAAATCTCATGGATACGAAATTCCATAAAGGGAACTCAATTATCCATCTTTTCACTTAATCTCCACATATTACCATTATTTCCCAATTTCTTTCTTCATAAAGGAATACATAGAATAATCTTTTCTTTTTCTTATTTTTCTTTGCAACTTTAGACTCCTTGGAACCCAAGGAACCCCAGAGGCACGAAATCCTCTTTGGATTTGCCTTCTAGAGGTTTCCACATATTTCTTTTCTTAAAATTCAATTATCCATTTACTAATTGAATTTCCTTTGTTATTTCCTTGTTATTGGGCCCAATAGCCAATAAAGCCCACAAATCAAACAACAAGGCTATTTTAAACGAAATCCCATTATTCTCAACAAATCACATCATTATTTGTTCAATTATCCTTATTATGATAAATTGCATTTCTCATCAATTGAACCCAAAAATTGGGGTTATAACCCATGCCATCTAAAAGTTAATGAATATGTCATTGTAGAGGCGTCGGCTTACCCATCCCTACCAGGGGAAATGTTTCACGGGTCTCCATTACCATCTGATTGGATTCGTGTGAGCCTGGTACATATATTCCCCAAGTGGATGGATCTTCCATTGCCATATGCCCACCCAGATTGTGAAACGCTTGGTGAGGCAGAAGGCGGAGTGATATTGTGGCTAAAAGCGGATGTCATCTTTACTAAAACTATATGGTAAATTTACATTACATTAAATTGTTAGTGTGTGTATATGATGTCAGTTGATCTAAAATTATTATATATATATATACAGGTTAAAAAGAAGACACCCACAGCATCTAGGCCTCCACTTCCACCTCCTACATTACCCAGTTGGGTTCCACAGGACCTACCTGTCCCGTTAGGTCCTAACTGTAGGGGTATGGAAATATGGTTAGGCGAACATGATATAAATTGCCCTATAACTGTTTCTATAGATTCAGATGTTGCAGGTCAATCATACGAAAGCAAACTATTTATACAAGATATTTTGGAGTTGTTTCGATATGATTGGCTAAATACATCTGTGATAGAGATATAGAAAAGGTGAGATCTTCTTTATACATCCATATACCTTGTGTAGGATCTAGTGATCTGGTTTCTTATTTATTAATGCATGCGTAATTAATACATATTTTACAGCTACTTAGACAAGATATGTGTAGATTTTGCATTCGAACATGTAGGATTTTTTATTCCATCTTTGATTAGTCTAGTAGCTAAAGACCCTCCGTCAGTTCAACAATACTGCTATGAGGCTTTTACACTTTTTTCTCAAAATAAGAAGACGATGATAATGGCTCCATTCAATGTAGAGTAAGTTTACTTTGCTTATTATAATTTGGAATTAAGAAAATTACATTTTTATTGTGGATTTTGAGTTATTAATTTTTAACTTTTTTACCTCTAGTGGTATGCATTGGGAGTTACTGGTTATTGTCCCTGAGACGTTCACTGTCTATTATCTAGATCCTAAGGGGAGTAAATTGAATACAAAATATGGACACATAATGAAAATTGCATTATTCCGGTGAGAAATATTTCATTTTCATATCCGTTAACATATGTTATTACATTACTATTTAATTATGCAATGTACTGTGTTACATTAACATGTAGGGGTTTTTATGAATTCAAAAAGGCTGGAGGAAAGGTCCCCACGAAAAAGAACCAGCCAATAATTTGGAAGAACGTGAAAGTAAGTTCCCGACTGCAATATATGTATATATTATTTATGTGAACAATGCTCAATTAGTTGTATTTTTTAATATTTTGTATGTTTGAATTTATAGTGTGCTACACAAGACAACGGATGGGCATGTGGATACTATGTGATGCGATTTATGCACATGATTACAAATATGCCGCAATGGACATCGATTGTATTGCTGAGGTATTATATAGTCTCATTAGATAATATGAAATATATCAATCTTATTTATAGCACATTAATTATATATATACATCATTCTCTTTATAGGTGTTTAAAATTGACCACACTACAGGAACGGCCTTACCAGATGTACATGCTCCCTATACAACGGGAGAATTAAATGAAGTAAGAGAAGAATGGGCAACAACCATACAAATAGTGGGGGTTTTAAGATATAATTGGGATGTTGATAGTGAATAATGACTAAAGAATGATATTTTGTAAATGAATTTTTGAATTATAATATATGTGTGAATGTTTCTACATGTGTGGATGTTTCTACATGTGTCTGAGTGAAAATGAATGAAACTGTTGGTTGCTATATGAATGTTTCTACATGTGTGAATGTGAAAATGAATGGAACTACAAATTGTTAGCTACATGAATGTTTCTAAATGTGTGAAAATCAAATGGAACTGCAGGTTGCATTGCTAAATGTGTGAATATTTTTTTTGTTAATTTTGCAGGTTTGTGGCCTGTTGTTGGCTGATATCAATGGATGTCGTAAAACATGCAGTTCATAACTGAACTGTAGGTTTCTCATCCTGTGACCAGCCATACAGCAGGTCTGCAGACTGACAGAAAAAAAAACAAAAAATAGGCGTCGGTTATTTGTATAAAACCGAAGCCACATCGTTGCAGTGTCAGTTTCTAATAGTAACCGACGTCTATTTCCTTAACACCACGACCGTGCTGGCCAGCACGGCCGTGGCAGCGGACCAGACACCACGACCGTGCTGGCCAGCACGGCCATGTTGGGAGTGCACGACCGTGGCAGCGGACCAGACACCACGGCCGTGCTGGCCAGCATGGCCGTGTTGGGAGTTATATGACGTCAGTTTCTTATCTAATAACCGACGTTGATAGTGCCCAAGATGGTGCCCTTCTGTGGCGCGAAGGTATATGGTGTCAGTTTCTTATCTAATAACTGACGCCTATAGTGCCCTGCTGGCGCGTTTTCGGTGGCGCGCGAAGGGTTTTGGCATCGGTTTTTGAACCGACACATAACAGCTGGGCTTTTAGCGTCGCCCACATAGGTGTCGCTTAGAAACTGACACTAAAGGCCTTAAATAACCGACACTAAAGGTCGGTTATGTACTAGTGGTTGAACCTGATCTTATTGAAGGGAAGGCAAACTACCCCAGATCTTTGTAACAAAAGTGGAGGGTATGTAGGAGATTCTCGTGCACAACCCAAACTATGGATTGATCTTCTAAACAAGAGACAACAACAACCTAGCCGACAAAGCGGCAAAGAGATTTGCAAAAGATTTTGTAGATGGAGGTAGAGCTTAAATCATGTCTAAATTGGCTAAAAAAGACTACCTAGGAGAGTTGAATAACGTTGTTATGGATGAAACCAGGGTACTTGATGTACTATAGTTATTAATGGTGGATGAAGTTACAAAAAATGCATAAATACATAATATAACAACACAAATAACACAAGAGTTCATATTTTATGTTTGTATAATGTCGTTTGGCTTATAATCAAGTCTTAGAAAATGTAAAATGACCTTTGGGACATTAAATCCTTTTCAAGACATGAACACAAATGCTCATAATGACTTACTCAATATATAGGTCGATGTGGGCAGCTTAGCCTCAATCTGGGAATATATTACTCAGTGTTTTATCTGCACATTCTATAGGATATGATCCTAAATTGAAAACTCTTGTTTCATCAATGATGCAGTATATAAATTTTCATCTTGATTATTATAGAGTACATATAAGATTTCTTCAAATATTAACAACTCACGAATCAAAAAATGAGTTGGAAATTTTCATTCTTCAAATTTAAAAGCAAGTATTTAATCTAATTAAAAAATAGGTATTTCTTCCATGTGGTTATTTTCATTTCGCACTAAAAAATAAATATACCCATTGAAAAATCAATTATTTCAAGGGGGTAGATGGAGAATGATGGTTTTTTTAATTAAATCATAATTAGGAGATAATTTTTATATAGTCTCCACATTCATTTAAGAAAGTATTTGTTTGTGTTTTTGTGGAGAATAGACTACTGAAAATTATGTAGCGGGTGAAAACTCTACATTCATTTCAAAAAGTATTTTCAAGACGGATATAAGATATAGTGTCATTTCCACTAAAAAGTGAAATTTCAAATCACTGAAACCACAAAGAAAACATAAAACAATACACAAACCCATTTAAAAATACAATGAAAATCACTAAAAGAAATAAAATTAACGAATCGAAAACTACATACGTAAGATTCCTTTCTTTCCCTATTCGCAAAGAAAAAAGAATAGGAGGACACACGTCTTTAGTCCATGGTGGGGGTCGTGGGATTCATAGCTATAGTCCATTTTTAACTTTTCATGCCAAGAGATCGAGGTACATATTTAATATTAGAATCAACCCAAGGAAATTCTCATTTTTTGATATTTGAAATTACAATAATAAGAATACTCGAAATGTATTTCCATGTAAAGATGAAGATTTGATTTGTTATAAAAAGATAAAGAAGCTAAGTAAACAAAAACCACGAAACACAAGGTATTTACATAACTGTTTATCTATTATGAAACGGATAAAATCAAAATTAGATAGCAAATGATTCCCCAACAGTTGTGCAGAAATTTGATGAAACACTTTGTACTCGTAAACAATTGTCGAGAGGTATGTACCCTCAAGAGATATTCAATATTTCATTGTTTTAATAGCTTTAATAACACCCTTGTGCTTCACCTCTCGCAAGCCATAAACAAATCCCATTGGAAACCCATCCGCCTTGCGCGCAATGGATCTCCTCTATCACATGTCTTCTTTGCGGATGACATCAGCCTGGTGCCCGAGGCAGACCTCTCATAGGCGAGCAACATTCTTCAAATCCTTTATTCCTTTGTAGCTACATCAGGCCAGGTTATTTCTAAAGCAAAATCCAAGTGTTTCTTCTCATCGAGCATCACTAGAGAAGAAAGACGAGCCTTATGTAGGCGCATTGGTATTGACTACATTGACGAATTAGGGTGCTACCTTGGCGTTCCTATTTTGCACCATAGAGTCAATAAACTTACACATCAACAAATCACCGCCTCAATCAAAGAAAGAATGACAAGCTGGTCGGCTAGACATCTCTCGCTTGCTGGGAGAATCACCCTCGCCAAATCCACTTTGCAATATATCCCCTCCTACACCATGCAAATGGTCCGTCTCTCACCCTCTCTATGTGACGATATAAACAAACATGTTAAAAACTTCATCTGGTCTGGTGGCACCGACCAGAAGAAGCTCTCACTAGTCTCTTGGAAGAAGGTCATCTCCCCAAAAGTTATGAGTGGGTTAGGGATATATCAAGGATGCGAGAGACCAAAATTTTGCACTCATGCTCAAGAATTTCTGGTACTTCCTTAGCAACCACCCTGCTTTATGGGTCAGGGTTATGAAGGAGAAGTATATGTGAAGCGGCACTATAAGCAAGAAACCAAGCTCGTCAGCTTGGGGTTACATCAAGAAGAACATAAGCATGCTCTACAACATCAACCACAGAATAATCAATTCTGGAAAGAACACCAATGTTTGGCTCGACAAGTGGATACATGGGAACTCCATCATAGACTTGAATCCAACTTGGTACATACCATAGGATCTCATGGATCTAAAAGTATGTTCTATATGTGAGGAAAATGGAGAATGGGATATGTCCTTTGTCAACAACTTCCTACCACCTAGCACCAAAGACTAGATCATCTCTATTCCACCACCAGTAGATGACTATGGAAAGGATGCTTGGGCATGGCCTCATGAGGAATCTAGAGTATTTACCATCAAATCTTTTTATGCCTGGACCCAGGCTGACTGAAACATCACATCTCTTAGAAACTGGAATGACGTTTGGCAGCTCCATGTTCCAGAATGCCTATGCATCTTTGCTTGGCTTCTTCAACACTGGGCACTTCTGACCAACTCCAAGAAGCAACAAAGCCACCTCAATGTTTACATCACATGCTCACTGTGTAATAATGAACTAGAAATGCTAATGCACTGCCTGTGGGACTGCATTGTGAGTCGTCAAATTTGGACTGGCCTAGGAGCACATAACAATTTTTCATGCTATCTGAAGAAGCTTGGGTTCAAGACATCATCTGCAGTAGCAGCAAAGAGAATAATGACATTCAGAAGATCGTTGTAAGTTGGCACCAATGGTAGTTGAGAAACGATCGAATTCACAACAATATTCAACCTTGTATGAGCCGAAGCATCACCTTCATCAAGGAAAGAACTAGCGCCATTCTAAGTCTACCTAATGAGGTGAGATACCCCTCAAAGACTCCAATTCCAACCTTCAATAGACCAGACGGTTACGATGCTATCATCTTCATCGACGCATCGTTCAATCACTCTTCCAAGAAATTCAGAGCTGGCATCCACGCCATCGACCACTCAGGTAGATGCATACACTGATGAGGAGTCCCCTTCTTCTCTTCCTCAGCCCTTGAAGCATAGGTTCATGCCTCCCTCTTTGCAAGCCAACTGGGGCATCTAATTGGAATAAGGAATGTAATCTTGATGTCAGACTTAAAACTTACTGTGAAGATGCTAAATGATAGTCGGCCACCCGCGAGAAAGCTCCAGCCCCTCTGGAGGAAATTTCAATCCATTAGCACTACTTTTGCTCAGATTGTTGTGATACAAATACCACGTGATCTGAACAAGGTCACTGATGAGATAGTAAAACACACTTTGCATAAATTTATTTCTTGTAATTTCAATTCACATAAACCTATGTGGCTCCATGCCGATATTAATGTCAGCCTAGACAATATATGGCCTGCGCTAGAGAGCGGGATGAATAAATAAATCATTAGTTACCCACCCAAAAAAATAACACCTATGTGCTTCAGCTTGAGATCTAGTGTGGCAGCCTGACACATGTTACATAGACGTATGGAACTATACGAAGTGTAAAATACTAGTGACCAATTTTTACATGTATTTTCATGTTCCTAATGAATTAAAATATCATGCATGAAGGAATAATCAAGAAGCCACATTTGACAACACAATTTTCCCCATTAACTTACCAAAACCAACCATCCAAAAGTGTAGGCAAGTAATTTAAATAGGAAAATTTAGTATTATTATTGTATGGAAATGATGAAGAAACTTTGGATTTTCTTTCGTATTAGCTTTGCAAAAAGGCATAATGTTCATGATGATTATCTTTTGTTTTGGGTTAAAAATACAAGAGGAATTCAAGATAGTATAGAAGAGAAAGTATGAAGTCTATTTATCTTTTTGTCTCATCCACCCTTTTATTTCTATCGTCAGTCTTAGATTTATATATATACTTTTCTTTGAAATAAACTAGGAACCAAAGAAAAAAGAAGATAAAATATAAAAATGAAATTTGTAAAATCTAAAAAATGTGATCACAAACTCAAACAGGTAAAAGGTCTTTGTAGTGGAGTCCCAAACTCTTTTTTTGATGAAAGGGGTCCAAGGGTCCGAATTGTTTGTCTTGGCACAGAATAAAGCCTAATTTTCAGTTAGCAAGATAAATAGCCACCACATACCTCAAGTTAAGGGATTTAAACTACAGATAGAATTATATGTCATATGAAAATGTGACAGACTAAGTATTTCTGGTGTTTTGGTTCCTGATAAGATATGTGGACACATGAGCTTGAGGAAATTGGCCTACTGATTTTGATAATATGTATATATGTTGTGATGATGTCGCCTTATTGGGTTTCTTTTACTTGTGAATCTATTATGAAATTACATATGTTTAAGGTATATTAGAATACACAATTTTCTTTCAAAATGAATCTGAGTCATGTACACAAAGGAAACACAATTATTTAGATAATGCTTGGATATCTTTCCATATTAATGCTTTCAAGAATACCCTTATTTGTACTCCATTTTGTGATCTTTAGTTGGATGATCTAATAATTGAATCTTGTGACCAAAATTAGATGAAGGTAGCTTTGATCATGAGAAAATTATAGGAAAATTTCCTAAAGTTTGGTGGTTTCTAGAGGAAGTTATTGAGGTTTAAAATTAATTAAATATTTGTATATGAATATATTTTATAATCAAGGCTTAGTATTTCTTTGCCCAAAGTTGGAGTGACAATGGATGTAGCATGGCTTTGGCAAGGATACAACACGGATTATTGACTCAGAGAGATCCCAACTCTTGAACGTGGTAGATAGAATGGCAAAAAACTCTTATCCTACCACATCTTATAAGTAAAAACATTCGTGATGAGACTATTCTCCTTCGACTCCCTCTGTGATAGATTGGATTTCAGCTCTATTTCAAGGATGAAATTTCTTTTAAGGTGTGTAGGATGTGATGGACTGAACTTTTAGAATCCTTAAATGTCGAATGACATAAGTTAATTTATGTGTTTATGTTATTTGAAGAGTCTAAATGTTTTGATAATTATGGATGTCAATTGGTGTTGATATCATGACTATGATTCATAAGTTCACACCCTTTTGAAGTATTTAATTAAATGATTAAATAAGTGATTCTTGGTACTAAAGTTGGGTGAGATGTAGCTTGGATGATGCTAAAGCTATGGTCGAAGTTTCATAATTTTTCGATGCTCCTAGAAGGAGATATTTAGGTTTGAATATGGCCAAATAATTAACATTTGATGATTTGCGGACCAAGGTTACTGATATTTTTCTAGCCTAAGTTGTTGATTAGCTGTGTCACGCACCCACAGTAGTTGCCGCTTAGATCAGTAGAAGCATTTTTGCAGCATCCCACCTGATCAGCTGTTGGATAGCCCGATTGGATGGTGGATTCATCTCCTTACACCTCTTTCAGTAACACGGTCAAGGGAGAAGTTGATCTTGCGATGTTTGTCACCTCCACGACAATGATCGTGGGTCATCACATGACTGAATATGGATACAACTATCCACACCAATGCGGGCACGCAGATAACCCCTCATTTTAAATGAACGACCGTCTGAGTAGTGAGTTTGAGCTCTCAGTCCTCCCCACATCTCCACCGTGACAAGTATGCCAGAACTGTAGGTAGGGAAAAGGAGAAAGACAGGTCCAGGAGAAGACCCCAGTGATGTCAAAGCACCTTCAAACCCTCGGGAAGCCAGTAGGGTGAGACCCACAATGGCTCTTCCATGGCAGACGACGTCGGCGTGCTTCGGTTTGCAGAAGAGTACGGTGTTTGATCGCTTGCTGAAGAGAGCTACGACGACAGCGCCAGGATCAGAAAGAAGGAACCAACAGAAGCAGGCGCCTGCTGCGTACACAAGAGGCAAATGAAGGATCCTCCCAGCGGCTGACCACTTGTCGGAGAAGACCCAGCCACGGCGGCGGCCTGGATTGGGAAGATGACGCACCCTGGCGTCGGGCCTCAAGCGGAGGAAGACCCAAGGGTTGTCAAACTCGAGATCTGGTCATCTCACCTCCAAGGAACGTAGAGGGAGTGTGACCAAAGCCCTCGGATGCACTAGGTCATGGATTTTAGGAGCATCCACAAAACGATTGTAGGTTGGGGATCAACCGTGTGGCGGCGGCTTGTGTTGGGAGATGCTCGCCAGCGCGACGGGTCTGCGTGCTTGCATTCACGCGAGAAAGGGGGTGGAGAGAGCGAGCGCCTGAACTAGCCAAACCAAGTCCCAGACCAACTGGTCCAATTGCTAGAACCGGCCGGCTCAAGCTAAAGAGCCGCGTCCCTTAGTGGACACGTGTCTCTTCCTGAACGGCCCGAAAAGGTACAAACCTAGAAAATGTTCAGGTCTTAGATAAATTGTAGAAAATAGACCGTTTATCAGAAAAATACAAATAACATATTGAAATTCTCAGAAAAATGTGTAAAACAACAGTAATGTATAATATTAGGTTTTTGATGAACTAATATTAGTGATACCATGTAAGTTATGAAATACTTGTTTCATGGATAATAAATAACAAATGATGGACTAAAAAATGATAATATGTTCGTAAATCCATAATCATGTCTATAATGTATTTGATATTAGATATTATGATGTTGATGCACGAAATCATGTAAAATGATTTGTATAGGTAATTAGGGCTAATAACCCTACTTAATGTGCAATAATTACAAATATGCTCAAGAAATCTTGGAAATTATGGAGTAAGCTCATATTAGTAACTGGAAATCTAATATGTAAGTTTGATATCAGTTAGATACACATAATTCAAGTTATATGAAAATGACCCTTAATACATGTGATGTAACCCTAATATGATTAACGAATGTGACTATGGTTATTATGTTCACATAATAATGTGAAACTTGATTATTGGAAAAATGAGACATAATATGAAAAATGCATCAGTAAACTAATAACAAGAAGAGTAAGAAAATAAAAAATTATGGGACCATCTTAATGAACTAAGTAAAACCCCAATGAATCAACTAGGGTTAGGATGATGAAAACCTGATGTTAGTATATGATCTTGTCTTAATCAAGGTTTAACTAAGGTTATAGTTGTCATGAGGGATAACTGATGATTAGGTTATCTTTATCAAAGTATGCCCTTACCTCTTACTGGGCTTATTATATAATATGATGGTATTATATGTGTAGTAAAATACTTGGCATATGGTATTGGATGAAATGATTGTTCTTGTATGATATCTTGCTTGATTTTGTGTACTTATATGACTATGAACACATGAAATATAAGATATTTGATCCATTATATAATATCACTAAATCTCTTTTGTAGAATAGTGCATTGATGAAAGTATTAAATCATTGTGGCAGAATAGTACATGTGAGCACTAAATCTCTATGGTAGAATAGTGCATTTATGAAAATACTAAATCTCTTTGGAAGTGTGAGCACTAAATCTCTTTGGTAGAATAGTGCATGTGGTTGATCAAATTTACATATAATGGAAAATGAGCATAAAATAAGTGTTCTCTTTTGTTAATGAAATCTTTATGCAAGTATATACTTTTTCTTATATTTGTCTATTTTTGCCAAGTATTAGTTTTATCTTATTACCAAGCTCAGTATTGAGAGGTATATAAAGGACACGTAGGCATACTCAGTACAATATTCTTGAATATTGTGTTGAGGTGTACCACATGTAATCTTTTGTTTAGGTTGTGGACATATGATCTTGAAGAGCATGATAGTTGAGAGTTTTGTGGTGAGTTGATGTACAGGTGGGCATCTAGTCTTAAGATCCTATAGTTTAGTGGTAGTACATGTATACATAAAAATTTGTTGTTCAATATGTTATATAAAAATTAGTAATGATTTGTTTTTCGGTTTGATGATGGTCGTTACAATGTTGGAGTTGGATACATGGATCCTTCTTTTCCAATAATCTATGTTATTGTCCATACTCTAGTCAAGGTGTAAGGATCCAAAATATCGGTATTTAAGTTCTTCCCAAGTTAATTTAGTTTTTCCTCTACTTATTTTCATTGCACTTGAATCAATAACCTTTGTTCAAATATGTGCATTTGCTTCTTAACATCTCACATGTCCATGCCATCTTATATAATCTTCTAGAAACTTGTCCTCGATGCTCACAATTCCCACTTTGTTCCTGATATAGTCGTTCCTCAAATGATCTTTTTTATCTTTCCAGACATCCATTTAGAACAGATATTTCTACCACATTCATAATGTTGAGACCTTGTTTCTTCACTGCCCAACATTCATTCCCAAATAACATGGTTGGATGTGTAACTGTTCTATAAAACTTGTTTTTTAATCTGAGTGGATCTTCTTCTCACATACTACTTAAGTTGCACTCCCCCACATCAACCATCCTATTGTAATCCTATAACAGACATCACAGTGGAACTCATCCTCCTTTTCAATAATACAACCCAAGTAACAAAATTTATCACATATTGGTACATCCATACCATCCAACTTGTTCCACGATTCACAATTCTAGATTGGCTAAATTTGCAATGCATATATTCAATTTTGCTTCTACGGATCATAAATCTGCAACATTTCAATGCATTTCTCCATAGTTCAACTTTATCATTCAATGTTTTTTTTCTTTCATCAATAAACACAATATTATTAGAAAATAACATGCACCATGGGGTAGTATCTTGAACATGCTTTGTCAACTCATCCATAAAAAGAACAAATAGATATTGCTATTTTCTCAAGCCTAGATATACCCCAACAGTGATAGACAAAGTCTATGTCTCTCCTCCATGAGTCCTAACATGAGTCACCATACATTTCTTTAATTAGGTTAATGTATTGAACAGGTACACCCTTTTGATGCAAAATCCTCCATAACACTTCCATGTCTACACGGCCATAGGCCTTTTCCAATTCAATAGACAACATATGACGATCTGTTTTGTTTTCTCTATACTTCTCCATAAGCCTTTTATCAGAAAAATGGCATATGTTGTTGATCTTCTTGGCATAAAGACAAACTCATTGTTTGATATTTGTGTTATTCTTCTTAGCCTTTGCTCAATAATCCTCTTACAAAGCTTCATAGTGTGACTCATCAGCTTGATACCTCTATAGTTTGTGCAGCTCAAGACATCTCATTTGTTCACGTAGAATAGGACTATTGTAACGTCTATCTCGAGAAAACAAGATTAACTAATGCGGAAGCATTCACTAAGCAGCGGATTACCAAAAATCACTAAAAATTAAAACTTTTTGTGAAGAGATCTTTAAATGGTAAAGCTTTTTCATAAAGCAACATGATAAGTTATTTACAAACTGATCCATCAGTACATCTCCGTAAGGTCGTATCTCGAGATTACAATCATCAAGTACCATGTTAACTATATAAGGCAAGATACTGAAATCTCGAGGTACTGGACCAAAAACTCGAAACCACTAACTATTACTCCGAGGACCTGAGAGTACATAGATGACACATAGGACTCTAACTACATCTATACGTGGCATAACAACCAGTGTCTCCACCTAAAACTTCACTGCTGTCCCTGGTACTGTTGATGCTGCCCTTCAACTATTGAAGGATTTCTGCCTCCTCACCCACGTCCACCTAAAAATATGTTTCCCACGGGGTGAGACAATTGTAAAATTGTCCCAGCGAGAGTTATAACTCTTCGCCATAAATATAATTATTGCAGCTTAAGAGAATAAATGTACACAAAGAAGTTATATTTGTCTAGGAGTAGTTAAAACAATGTTTAACAGATTAAACCATTCTTCCTATTAAAGCATTACAACTATAATTTGATCAACCCATATGTCATTTATCTTTTAAGAAATAGAAGAACATGTATGTCATTTATTTACTTATAAAACCATCATTACAACACTAACTCTCTTCAGACTTAGATCATATATCTAATATCTGACATTATTATTGGGGAGTCATGGCCTGTAGCCATACTTTTTCTCACAAAGTGTTAGGATCTCAATTCCTCAATTTATCAAATACCTTTCTAAATTTATCATTATGATTATAGAATCTAGGTACTTGAACTCATAATTTACCATTCACTAGGTATCATAGCATATCATTATACTTGAAGCATGTAAAATAATTTCAATACATAAGATATCATAATCCTTACCTGGATATGATCACCTCTTTATGAAAACCTGCATGATCAATATTTACTAATAACATGCATATTGTATCATAACAACACCATATAGGTTCTTCTCAAATTATATATGTGATACCACGGCCGTGCTACCTTGCACGGTCGTGCAACAAAGGACTCACCACGACCGTGTCATAATACCACGGTTGGTTTCTAGGGTTAGGATTCTCATTTAATCCAAATAGAGTTATTCAACCTCTTAACTAGATTAGGAATAGTGATTCCTATCTCATTTCTCAATCATGGAGTTTCATGCTTAAAAGCATAACTCAGAATTAGGGTTACTTGTTCATATCATCACATCTCCCTAGTTTAGGGTTTACTTATTCACATAGCATCACATTACCCTAGATTAGGGTTTACTATTCACATAGCATCACATTACCCTAGATTAGGGTTTACTATTCACATAACATCATTATGTATGCAGATTACTTCCATTCATGACTTCACTTAGGTTAAGATTCATTGATCATCATAATTAGGGTTTCCTTGATCCCATTGTAAAGGATCATACCCTAATTATGTGTATTCATGCATGTTGGAAGTATATTACTTGATTCTCATTCATATTAGGAGTCTTCTCTCCCCTCTAAATTATTAGATGATGTTTACATCTCTTATGATTAGGTTAGGTCAATTCAACCTTGATAACATAAGTCACATTATTACTACAGTGTTCATTAGGGTTTGATTGATCAAGATGTGTTGACAATTTAAACCCATCAAGAGTACTTTAGTAATGTTCACCATTGATCATAACATGCTTCAATAAACTAATTACTTGTTCCCTTAATGTCTTTAGATATCATTAGGATTTAGATTAATCAACCATTTAAACCATCTAAGCCTTTAAAGCATTAAGCATTCTTGACCTTAAAAGACCCCAGACGGTTTTGCAATTTCAACCTACAAACGGTTTGAAACCGCATGACCACCAAACGGTCTTGAGACCGTTCGGACTCAAACGGTCTTGAGACCGTTTGGTCCAAACACCCTCAAAACCGCATGGACCAAAAAGTGTATTAACACTTCCAATTGAGTTAGGGTTTTCAATCTTGAACACCTCAATCGTTCATGCCATGGTTAACCATTTATCAATTGAGAAAATTAAGTTAATAATCAACTGATGTGACCCTCAATTGATCCTCAATTGATCACCAATTAGGGTTTGGATGGATTGGATTAGGGTTGGAATCGATCATCCTTCAACATGCATCAATATGAGCTTAATTGATGTTGAACCCATTGAACCATCACTCAATTGGGTCATGACCTGACCCCAAACGGTCTTGAGGTCATTTTGATAACCTCCAAATGGTCTTGGGACCGTTTGCCCATCATATCATCAACATCCAAGTCAACCAATTAAGGTTTGGATCATTGGATTGATCATCAAATCAGCAATTGATTACACTTTAACTTAGTAACATTGGATCATCAATTGCTTAACCATACTCACCCCTAGACCTCAAAACGGTCTTGGGTGACCTCCAAACAGTCTTGAGACCGTATGGATGAGCTCCAAACGGTCTTGAGACTGTTTGGCTCATCCAACCCTTGGATTCTAGTGAAATTCTATCAAGGATTGGTCTATCGAGTTGATCAACAAATCAACACTTAATTGTAATATGATTTGGTACCTTTGGACCTTTAATTGGTCAACTATACTTAACCCCAGACCTCCAAATGGTCTTGGGTGATCCCCAGATGGTCTTGAGACCGTTTGGGTGATCCCCAAACGGTTTTGAAACCATTTGGGCCAATCAACCCAAAACATCATCTCATTCACTTGCAAAATCAGCATTTAGCTGATTAGGGTTCATACCACATCTTTGGATCTTCAAACACATATCCATACTTCACCCTAGACCTCCAAACGGTATTGGGTGACCCCCAAACGGTCTTGAGACCGTTTGGGTGATCCCCAAATGGTTTTGAAACCGTTTGGGTTAATCAACCCAGAATCTCAAATTAACTCATTGGAATTTCAACACTAATTTCGATTAGGGTTTGCCCAATTGATTAGCCATCAACTCATGATTCCTTGAGAATTAACCCCTAAAATTTGGTGAGTTATTAACCAACATAATTAGGAACAGTAATATCAAACGGTAAATGCTTTGTCAACGCACTCAAATGGTTTTGAAACCGTTTGCCCAAAAAGGTCAAGTTAATCAGGTTGAAAATCAGCACTTAATCCAATTAGACTTACCTAATTGATTTGCCTTCAACTCACGATTCCTTTGGATTTAATCCCTCACATTTGGAGGGTTATCAACCAATATAATTATGAACAGGAATCCCAAACGGTTAACCCTTGGTCAACTCAACCAAATGGTCTTGGAGACCGTTTTCTCCAACCGACCTTGTGAAACCGTTTGCCCCTCAAACGGTTTTGCAAACTCCCAAACGGTTTTGCAAACCGTTTGGCCAAGGGTGCAAGACCGTTTGCTAAAGTAACATTGGTATTCATGCCCCCTTCTTCTACCTCCAGATCCAGGTCTGTTCTTCATGGTTTTAGTTGCAAGAAAGCAAGGAAGGATGGGGGAAAGAAGAACAAACTACTTTTGTAAGAAAGAAAGATGCATAACAAAGTTTAAAGGTTTAGAGTTATAAAACCCTCCTTAGAACCAGCTCTAGAGCTCCAAGCTTCAAAGATTTAATGGTGGCTTGAGCTCCACAGGTCGTCCAAGGTTTATTCTTCAAGAATTGGTTGGAAAGGATGGCTAGTAAGAAAAACTAGCAAACCAACCTTGTATCATGATTTCCTCCATGAATCCGAGCTAGAAGATAACCAAAGCTTACCCAAACCTACTTGGCCGTTCTCCCCTGCTCCTGAGATCCTTCCTTAGTCGGCCACAGCAAGATATAAGTGAAGAGAGAAAGGGAAACAATCCCTTGATTGTAGAAAGAGCTTGCTTATATATTTTTGGGCTTATTTCCAAAGCAATGATAAATACTTCTTCTCTTTTACATCTATATCCTCCACGCCCCTCTCCTACTTCTTTGCCACGTTCCACCCTTCTCATAACATGCAAACTTATCTCTCAACCTTGGTTTAGAGGAAAAGAAGCCAAACACTTTATTAAGTTATACATATATAAGGGTCATTTTGCATACATCTTGATTATTCAATTACAATGATTATCCTTTTTATATGGTTACTCAAATGAGGTGCCCCCCCTCATTTTATTTACTCCATTTGATGCTAAAATGCATGAGAGGTACTCTAGATGGTATATTTTACATGTTGCACCCTATGTTTTGGGTAAATTGCACTTTACAACAAAACTAGGTTTTAAAGTACAAGGATTGCTCTACAAGCTATATTTTGGTGCCCAAGCTTGGGGAATCCATAACACCACATCATATTCATTCTTATGATGTATCATCATAAGAGGAACATCTTAACATGTGAAATTTGCAAGTTAACCCCTCTAATTGGGTAATTTGCACATAGGTCCCTATTAAACAAAACAATCTTACAACATTGTTCAAAAAGGGCAGAAATGAAAATATAGATTCTTCTAAAGCTTTAATGACATAGAAAGGGTTAACCACAAGCCTCTAATCATAATTTTAAGCAAAACACCTAGGGTTAGTTCATAACCCAGATCAGGGGTGTTACAACTATAGTACTATTTATCCATTCATCTGGAACCTTCTTTGTATTCATAATCTAATTGAAGAAATTTGTTAATGACATAGCTCCTTCATCCCCCATACTCTTCCATACATAAATGGGAATACCATCTAGACTGCATGCCTTATTCATTTTCATATTTTTCAAAGCATTCTTGACCTCAGATAGTGAAATTCATTGTGTGTAAGTGATATCTCTTGCATACATGTCACTCGAGTCTCTAACTCTGTTCCTACTATCTTCATTGAAAATTTATGAAAGTAGTTTCTCCATTGGTTCTTTATATAATCATGCTTTACAACACATTGCCATCTTCATTCTTGATGCACTTAACTTGACTCAAGTCTCTTGCTTTCCTTTTTCTTATACGAGCCATTTTATAAATACCTTTTTTCCCTTCTCTAGTGTCCAACTTCTTATACATCTCATCAAATTATATGGACCTTGCCTCTTGAACTTCCTTCTTAGCATCTTTCCTTGCTTGTTTGTATCTATGAAAAGTTTCAAAGTCTCTATATTTGAGAAAGCTCCTATAGAATTCCTTTTAAGTTTAATACCCTTTTGTAATTCATCATTTCACTATCAAGTCTCTTTTGGTGGAGGCCCACACCCTTTGGACTCTACGAAGATCTTTTTGGCAACCTTTGTTAAGCAGGATCTCATAGTTTGTCACATAGAGTTAACATCACTATCCAAGTTCTAAGTTCTCTTCTTGATAAGTTTATCATAAAATGTCAATTCTTGTCTCCATTAAGATTCAACCACTTGATGTAAATATCACATCATTAAAAATAAAAAATTAGATCAGATTATTTTTATGCATGCCATATGGTCCATCTATGATATGCTTTTTCAAGTTTATATACATCAAATTTTAAACTACTCACTTTTGTAGATCGATGTCACTGTCTTTCAGGTATATTTCATGACTATCTATTAGTATCCTATGTGAGTATAGTTATATTTGTATCTCGTTATGTATATAGAGTACATTATATAGTCTTTCACCTATGATAACATATGTTACACAAAACTCGACACTTAATAAAAATAGAAATAAAACCATATCAACAAACTGAGTGTCCAACACACAATAGGGAGTATAGTTTCATGTCACCTAGCTAAAAGGGTGAGAACAAATTTTAGAATAGCATGGATAACAAAAACACATGTGCACCATATGTCTATACTTTCTCTTCACATAACAAAATAAAAAAATTGAGTGTCTAGCACATAGTAGACAATATAGTTTCATTTCACTTAGTGAAAAGGGTGAGAATGAGTTGTAGACTAGTGTGGCTACCAGAAGCACATGTGCACCATATGTATATTGTTTCTCATCATGTGATGCCCATCATAACCAACCAATGCAATGTCTCGTACCACCACATTATAAGAATTAGCTGTCACTTCAAGATCTTCTATACTACATGAACTATTCTAAATTTAGTGCTACAACATCGTGTTGGTTATATGCCCTGAGAGCCATCTGAGATGATTATAAAAGGCATATTTTGTAACTTTTTTATTATTCATAAAAGTCAATTCAATTTATTATGTTTGTTTTAGTATTGAGATAATGATTGAACCTAATAATGTCCAAAAAAAATTTTGACTTGATGACATATTATTTTGGGTTAAGAACTTGAAGATGAAATCATATGTATAATAAGGGTATCTGTTCTTGTTGTGTACCTAGTTGGCTATTTTGTGGATAGTATAGGACAACAATACTACATAAGACTAGCATGTGTGTTGAGTGATGACTATGCTACTTTATCCATGAGATTGGATATCAACTTGAATCCATGGCTACTTGTTAGAGAACCAGCTCTATTGGATTGACCCACCTTGAGATTTACACATAGAAGTCATGTAATGACATGTCAAAGTCATATTTGAATGTCAAAGTGGTACATGTGATCCTTTGACTTGGCATCACTATATTAATCAAATGTTGTTCCACGTGCTTTGACCACTGGCCCAATGTGCTGTTAACAAGTGTTTCCAAAAAGGTAGTGATTGGGGGCAACGTGACTCATGGGGATGATTGCAAGTTATGTATATGGAATATGTCCCTCCTTTGGAATTCTTTCCCAATGACTTGATAAATGATATTATGAAATGTGTCACCATTCTCATTTCAATCAATAGAAGATATTGAGCTCAAAATATCTCAAATAGTCTACTCTACTTCAATGACATAGATTAAATATTAAGAGGATGACATTCCTTGCAACAATTTGAATCTAGATATTAGTGAAAAATGATTTTACGGTTATAGTAACATTTATCAATTTACATGATACATTTCTTCTTCAACACAATCCTATTACTTGGACAGAAATGTTGTATGGCTAGACACTAATCTTTTCTTGTGAGGTTTTTAAACTCACTACCAATATAAATAGAAACCTACTATGTCATACACATAAATATTCATAAGGGAATTGTATTTCACAATAAAAATGATGATAATGGTTCTCAATCATAAATAGGTTGGTCTCCTATTTGTTTGGGAGAATAGAATGTCAGGTTGACTGATCAGAATAGTTGGCTAATAAATCAATTGATTGTCAATTGGTCATATTTATTTTACACCAGATTGGTCTGTCAACCAATCTGGTATCCTATTCATCTGATCAGAATTTAGCAGAGATGGTCGAAAATTGGAAAAATGAACTAACTCGGCCGACTAATTAGGTGAAAACATACACAAAATGTACATATGATAAATATTAAAAGACTACCACAAGTTCAATATAATATATAATTACAAATTTTATTAGTACACACTTAAATATTGCACATTGAATGTTAAACTTTTCATTTGCATGTGTGACATTGTATTTCATTTGTAGACTATAGGTCCATATGTAAATCTTCTCACATATCATCTCCCATGCATTCATGAACCAAAAAATATAAAAAACAATATCACAAATTTTTGGAGTACATGGTTCTTTATGCATAATATTTGATCCAAAAGCAAAGGTTGTTGACGAGAAAACATATCATTTACAAAAGGCACAACTGACATAGTATGTATATTACAAAATCCTAGCTTGCATCCACTTACTTGCTGATTTGTCTGCCTATTTAGTTGTCCCTTATTTTTCTCTCACATCACATTCTCATGATATTCTATTATTATCCCAAGCTCTTATTTGTTTGGGTGTTGTTGTAATACGGTTACTAGCAGGAAACGGTGGTAACCCCGAGTCAAGCTCTTCATATTCTTCTACTATAAAATATTTCTAGCTTGTGTGAGGTCTGAAGAAGCAATGTCCATGTTTCCATGTACACATGCACCTTTAGTCCAAGATTGACCTCACAATGATAGAGAAACTCCTTGTATTCTTTCAAGAATTTGCACCTTGGGCATCAACTCCTCCTTTCTATCCTTAATGAAGTTGTTTCTAGGCTTAAGCAAAGTTTAGGTTTTCTTAAAGTGCAAAAGGGATCTTGGGTGATTCTCCCCCTACCTTGAACTCATATGCACCAAAGATGTGATTCACCAACCCCTATAACCTAAAAATATGTCAATAATAGCAACATCATCCACCCCATACCCCTATCCTCATAATTGCATTTTCCTCTCTTTAATGCCCTCAAAAACCACTTCTACCTTCAAAATCCTATTCTTTGTGCAATCTGCAAAATATATTGGAGAGACAAAGCTATGGGAGTAGTCAATCTCTCTCAATTATTCACTATATTTATCACAGACGATTCAAAAATATCATATTGAGAGTCAAGTATAACTTTTGAGTTAGCTTCTCCACTTACAAAACTATCAACGTCATTGAGGGTGTGATTCCCTAGATTTTCTAAAACTTAATCTAATGTGTGACGTCCAAATTGAAACCCTCACCTCAGCAAGAATCCCAATTAAAATACCCCACTCTAGGCTAAGAAGAAGAAAATCATAGTAAGTCAAAAGGAAACAATAGTAGCACATGCCCATGAATAATAATAAAACCATACAACACATGTTCACCATTCAACACATAATTACAACATGAATTGTTACAACATTTGATATTACATATTGAATAATAAACTTTTACATGTACATGTACTACCACTAAACGACATGATCTTAAGACAACAAGTCCACCTATACATCAACTCACCACAGAACTCTAAACTATCATGATCTTCAAGATCATATGTCCACAACCTAAACAAAATATTATATGTGGTACATGTCAAAAAAAAATTCAATAATATTGTACTGAGTATGCCTACATATCTTTTATATACCACTCAGTACTAAGCGTGTCAATAAAATAAACTAATACTTGGCAGTAATAGACAAATATAAGAAAACGTATATACTTGCACAAAGATGTTCATTAACAAAAGAGTACACTTACTTTAAGCTCATTTTCAACCACATGCACTATTCTACCAAAGAGATTTAGTGCTCACATGTACTATTTTGCCAAAGAGATTTAGTACTTTCATAAATGCACTATTCTACCAAAGAGATTTAGTGCTCACATGTACTATTCTGCCAAAGAGATTTAGTACTTTCATCAATGCACTATTCTACCGAAGAGTTTTGGTACTATCATATAATGGATCAAATATCTTATGTTTCTTGTGTTCATAGCCATATAAATACAAAAACTGAAGCACAATATAATACAAGACCAATCATTTCATCCAATTCCATATGCTAAGCATTTTACTACACATATAATACAAGCATATTGTATAATAGGACAAGTGAGTGGTAAGGACGTACCTAGATCAAGATAACCTAATCATCAAATATCCCTCATGTCAAATATAACCTTGGTTAAACCTTAATTAAGACAAGATCATGTACTAACATCAGGTCTCATCATCGTAACACTAGTTGATTCATTAGGGTTTTACTTAGTTCATTAAAATGTTCCCGTCATTATTTCTTGTTTTACTCTTCTTGTTATTAGTTTACTGATCTCATTTTCCAAATTATGTCTCATTATTACAATAATCAAGTTTCACATTATTATTTGAACATAATAACCATAGTCACATTTGCTAAAAATATTAGGGTTACA
The DNA here is from genome assembly GCA_963693085.1 of Alisma plantago-aquatica. NCBI lineage: Eukaryota > Viridiplantae > Streptophyta > Magnoliopsida > Alismatales > Alismataceae > Alisma > Alisma plantago-aquatica. Next base: position 1,851,943,101 of record OY856409.1, read on the forward strand.
TCACATGCAGTAAGGTTCATTTTCATATAACATGAATTATGTGTATCTAACTGATATCAAACTTACATATTAGATTTCCAATTACTGATATGAGCTTACCCTGTAATTTCTAGGGTTTCTTGAGCATGCTCGTACTTATTGCACAATAATTAGGGTAATCAGCCCAAGTTACCCATATGAAGCATTTTACATGTTTTCTTGCATCAACATCATAATCTTTGATATCGGATACATTATAGACATGACTCTGGATTTATGGACATATTATCATAATTTTAGTCCATCATTTGTTATTTATTATCCGTGAAATAAGCATTTCACAATGTACATGATATCACTAAGATTAGTGCATTAAAATCCTAGTATTATAATTTGATGTTGTTCTACACATTTTTCTAAGAATTTTGATACCTTATTTGTAATTTTTTGATAAATGGGCTATTTTCTACCATTTATATAAGAACTAAACATTTTCTAGGTTTGTACCTTTTCAGGCCTCTCAAGAGGCAACACGTGTCCACTAAGGGACATGTCGGTTTTGGCGATTGGACTTGGTATGGGACTTGATTTGGGTGGTTCAGACACTCACCCACTCCCCCCCTTCTCACGTGAACATGAGCACATAGATGTGTCGCACTTGAGAGCATCTCCTGGTACAAGCCGCCGCTGCATGGTTGATCCCCAACCTACAATTGTTCTCTAAGTGCTCCTAAAATCCATGACCTGGTGCATCTAAGGAATTTAATCACACTCCCTCTATGTTCCTTGGTGGTAAGATGACCAGATTAATTATCAGTTTGATTCCCCTTGCATATTCCCCTACTCGAAGACCCACGCCTAGTTGCGTCATCTTCCAAATATAGGCAGTCGTTATGGATGGGTCTTCTCCGATGAGTTTTCGGCCACTGGAAGGATCCTACATTCTCGTCTTGTGTCCACAACAGGTGCTTCTTTCTTATCTGGGTTTCATCGTCATGGCTCTCTTCGACAACTGATCAAACAACGTTATCTTCTCCAAACCAAAGCACACCGATGTCGTCTACCATGTAAGCACCATAGTAGGTCTCACACTACTATCTTCCCGAGGGTTTGAAGGTGCTTTGACATCATTGGGGTCTTCTTCCAGACCTCTCTTTCTCCTTTACCCTACCTACAATTCAAGCATGCTTGTCATAGTGGAGAGGACCCAGAACTCAAACTCCCTAATCAGACGCTCGTTCACCTAAAATGAGGGGTTATCTGAGTGCCAGCATTGGTGTGGATTGTTGTAGCCAGATTCAGTCGTGTGACGACCCACGATCATGGTCGTGTGGGCAAAAAACATCATAGGATCAACTTATCCCTTGAATGTATAACTGATAGAGTTGGAAGGAGATGAATCCACCATTCAATTAGGCTATCCAACAGATGATCAGGTGGGATGCTGCAAAAATGCTTCTTCTAAACTAAGCGACAACTATTGTGAATGTGTGACACAACTAATCAACAACTTAGGCAAGAAAAATATCAGTAACCTCATTCCGAAAATCATCAAATGTTAATTATTTGACCATATTCAAACCTATATATCTCCTTCTAGGAGCATTGAAAAATTATGAAACTTTGACCATAGATTTAGCATCATCCAAGTTACATCTAACTTTAGTACCAAGATGCACTTATTTGATAATTCAATTAAATACTTTAAAAGGGTATGAACTTATGGTTGGATGTGTAACTATTATATAAAACTTGCTTTATAATCTGAGTGGGATCTTCTTCTCACATACAACTTAAGTTGCACTCCCCCACGTCAACCACCCTATTGTAATCTTATAACAGACATCACATTGGAACTCATCCTCCTTTTCAATAATACAACCCAAGTAATACAATTTATCACATATTGGTAAATCCATACCATCCAACTTATTCCACGATTCACAATTCTAGATTGGCTAAATTTGGAATGCATATATTCAATTTTGCTTCTACTGATCATAAATCTACACCATTTCAATGCATTTCTCCATAGTTCAACTTTATCATTCAATGTTTTTTTCTTTCATCAATAAACACAATATTATTAACAAATAACATGCACCATGGGGTAGTATCTTGAACATGCTTTGTCAACTCATCCATAAAAAGAACAAATAGATATTGCTATTTTCTCAAACCTAGATGTACCCCAACAGTGATAGACAAAGTCTATGTCTCTCCTCCATGAGTCCTAACATGATTCATCATACATTTCTTTAATTAGGTTAATGTATTGAATAGGTACACCCTTTTGATGCAAAATCCTCCATAACACTTCCATGTCTACACGGCCATATGCCTTTTCCAATTCAATAGACAACATATGAAGATCTTTTTTGTTTTCTCTATAATTCTCCATAAGCCTTTTATCAGAAAAATGGCATATGTTGTTGATCTTCTTGGCATAAAGCCAAACTCATTGTTTGATATTTGTGTTATTCTTCTTAGACTTTGCTGAATAATCCTCTTACAAAGCTTCATAGTGTGACTCATTAGCTTGATACCTCTATAGTTTGTGCAGCTCTGGACATCTCATTTGTTCATTTAGAATAGGACTATAGTACTATTTATCCATTCATCTGGAACCTTCTTTGTCTTCATAATCTAATTAAAGAAATTTGTTAACGACATAGCTCCTTCATCCCCCATACTCTTCCATACATAAATGGGAATACCATCTAGACTGCATGCCTTATTCATTTTCATATTTTTCAAAGCATTCTTGACCTCAGATAGTGAAATTCATTGTGTGTAGGTGATATCTCTTGCATATATGTCACTCGAGTCTCTAACTCTGTTCCTACTATCTTCATTGAAAAACTTATGAAAGTAGTTTCTCCATTGGTTCTTTATATTATCATCCTTTACAACCCATTGCCATCTTCATTCTTGATGCACTTAACTTGACTCAAGTCTCTTGCTTTCCTTTTTCTTATACGAGCCATTTTATAAATACCTTTTTTCCCTTCTCTAATATCCAACTTCTTATACATCTCATCAAATTATATGGATCTTGCCTCTTGAACTGCCTTCGTAGCATCTTTCCTTGCTTGTTTGTATCTATGAAAAGTTGCAAAGTCTCTATATTTGAGCAAGCTCCTATAGATCTCCTTTTAAGTTTAATACCCTTTTGTAATTCATCATTTCACTACCAAGTCTCTTTTGGTGGAGGCCCACACCCTTTGAACTCTACCAAGATCTTTTTGGCAACCTTTGTTAAGAAGGATCTCATAGTTTGTCACATAGAGTTAACATCACTATCCAAGTTCAAAGTTCTCTTCTTGATAAGTTTATCATAAAATGTCAATTCTTCTCTCCATTAAGATTCAACCACTTGATGTAAATATCACATCATTAAAAATAAAAAATTAGATCAGATTATTTTTATGCATGCCATATGGTCCATCTATGATATGCTTTTTCAAGTTTATATACATCAAATTTTAAACTACTCACTTTTGTAGATCGATGTCACTGTCTTTCAGGTATATTTCTTGACTACCTATTAGTATCCTATGTGAGTAGAGTTATATTTGTATCTCATTATGTATATAGAGTACATTATATAGTTTTTCAGCTATAATAACATATGTAACACAAAACTCGACACTTAAGAAAAATAGAAATAAAACCATATCAACAAGCTGAGTGTCCAACACACAATAGGGAGTATAGTTTCATGTCACCTAGCTAAAAGGGTGAGAACAAATTTTAGAATAGCATGGCTATCAAAAACACATGTGCACCATATGTCTATACTTTCTCTTCACATAACAAAATAAACAAATTGAGTATCTAGCACATAGTAGACAATATAGTTTCATTTCAGTTAGTGAAAAGGGTGAGAATGAGTTATAGACTAGTGTGGTTACCAGAAGCACATGTGAACCATATGTATATTGTTTCTCATCATGTGATGACCATCATAACCAAACAATGCAATGCCTCGTACCACCACATTATAAGAATTAGATGTCACTTCAAGATCTTCTATACGACATGAACTATTCTAAATTTAGTGCTACAACATCATGTTGGTTATATGCCCTGAGAGCCATCTGAGATGATTGTAAAACGCACATTTTGTAACTTTTTTATTATTCATAAAAGTGAATTCAATTTATTATGTTTGTTTTAGTATTGAGATAATGATTGAACCTAATAATGCCCAAAAATTGTTTTGACTTGATGACATATTATTTTGGGTTAAGAACTTGAAGATGAGATCATATGTATAATAAGGGTATCTATTCATGTTGTGTACCTAGTTGGCTATTTTGTGGATAGTATAGGACAACAATACTACATAAGACTAGCATGTGTGTTGAGTGATGACTATGCTACTTTATCCATGAGATTGGATATCAACTTGAATCCATGGCTACTTGTTAGAGAACCAACTCTATTGGATTGACCCACCTTGAGATTGACACATAGAAGTCATGTAATGACATGTCAAAGTCATATTTGAATGTCAAAGTGGTACATGTGATCCTTTGACTTGACGTCACTATATTAATCAAATGTTGTTCCACGTGCTTTGACCACTGGCCCAATGTTCTCTAAACAAGTGTTGCCAAAAAGGGTAGCGATTGGGGGCAATGTGACTCATGGGGATGATTGCAAGTTATGTATATGGAATATGTCCCTCCTTTGGAATTCTTTCCCAACGACTTGATAAATGATGTTATGAAATGTGTCACCATTCTCATTTTAATCAATAGAAGATATTAAGCTCAAAATATCTCGAATAGTCTACTCTACTTCAATGACATAGATTAAATATTAAGAGGATGACAATCCTTGCAACAATTTCAATCTAGATATTAGTGACAAATGATTATATGGTTATAATAACATTTATCAATTTACATGATACATTTCTTCTTCAACACAGTCCTATTACTTGGACGGAAATGATGTATGGCTACACACTAATCTTTTCTTGTGAGGTTTTTAAACTCACTACCAATATAAATAGAAACCTACTATGTCATACACATAAAGATTCATAAGGGAATTGTATTTCACAATAAAAAATGATTATAATGGTTGTCAATCACAAATAGGTTGGTCTCCTATTTGTTTGGGTGAATAGAATGTCAGGTTTCCTGATCAGAAAAGTTGGTTAATAAATCAATTGATTGTCAATTGGTCATATTTATTTTACACTAGATTGGTATGTCAGCCAATCTGGTATCCTATTCATCTGATCAGAACTTAGCAGAGAAGGTCCGAAATTGGAAAGATGAACTAACTTGACCGACTAATTAGGTGAAAACATGGTTGGATGTGTAACTATTCTATAAAACTTTCTTTTTAATCTGAGTGGGATCTTCTTCTCACATACTACTTAAGTTGCACTTCCCCATGTCAACCATCCTATTGTAATCCAATAATAGACATCACATTGGAACTCATCCTCCTTTTCAATTATACAACCCAAGTAATAAAATTTATCACATATTGGTACATCCATACCATCCAACTTGTTCAAATATTCACAATTCTAGATTGGCTAAATTTGCAATGCATATATTCAATTTTGCTTCTACTGATCATAAATCTGCAGCATTTCAATGCATTTCTCCATAGTTCAACTTTATCATTCAATGTTTTTTTTTCTTTCATCAATGAACACAATATTATTAGAAAATAACATGCACCAAGGGTTAGTATCTTGAACATGCTTTGTCAACTCATCCATAAAAAGAACAAATAGATATTGCTATTTTCTCAAACCTAGATGTACCCCAACAGTGATAGACAAAGTCTATGTCTCTCCTCCATGAGTCCTAACATGAGTCATCATACATTTCTTTAATTAGGTTAATGTATTGAATAGGTACACCATTTTGATGAAAAATCCTCCATAACACTTCCATGTCTACACGGCCATAGGCCTTTTCCAATTCAATAGACAACATCTGAAGATCTTTTTTGTTTTCTCTATACTTCTCCATAAGCCTTTTATCAGAAAAATGGCATATGTTGTTGATCTTTTGGCATAAAGCCAAACTCATTGTTTGATATTTGTGTTATTCTTCTTAGCCTTTGCTCAATAATCCTCTTACAAAGTTTCATAGTGTGACTCATCAACTTGATACCTCTATAGTTGGTGCAGCTCTAGACATCTCATTTGTTCATGTAGAATAGGACTATAGTACTATTTATCCATTCATTTGGAACCTTCTTTGTCTTCATAATCTAATTAAAGAAATTTGTTAATGACATATCTCCTTCAAGGTATTTATAAAATGGATTGTATATTTGATATGTTGTTAACAAATTTCTTTAATTAGATTATGACGACGAAGAAGGTTCCAGATGAATGGATAAATAGTACTATAGTCCTATTCTACATGAACAAATGAGATGTCCAGAGCTGCACAAACTATATAGGTATCAAGCTGATGAGTCACACTATGAAGATTTGTAAGATGATTATTGAGCAAAGGCTAAGAAGAATAACAAAAATATCAAACAATGAGTTTGGCTTTATGCCAAGAAGATCAACAACATATGCCATTTTTCTGATAAAAGGCTTATGGAGAAGTATAGAGAAAACAAAAAAGATCTTCATATGTTGTCTATTGCATTGGAAAAGGCCTATGGCCGTGTAGACATGGAAGTGTTATGGAGGATTTTGCGTCAAAAGGGTGTACCTATTCAATACATTAACCTAATTAAAGAAATGTATGATGACTCATGTTAGGACTCATGGAGGAGAGACATAAACTTTGTCTATCACTATTGGGGTACATCTAGGTTTGAGAAAATAGCAATATCTATTTGTTCTTTTTATGGATGAGTTGACAAAGCATGTTCAAGATACTACCCCATGGTGCATGTTATTTGCTAATAATATTGTGTTTATTGATGAAAGAAAAAGAAACATTGAATGATAAAATTGAACTATGGAGAAATGCATTGAAATGCTACAAATTTATGATCAGTAGAAGCAAAATTGAATATATGCATTGCAAATTTAGCCAATCTAGAATTGTGAATCGTGGAACAAGTTGGATGGTATGGATGTACCAATATGTGATCAATTTTATTACTTGGGTTGTATTATTGAAAAGGAGGATGAGTTCCAATGTGATGTCTGTTATAGGATTACAATAGGATGGTTGATGTGGGGGAGTGCAACTTAAGTAGTATGTCATAAGAAGATCCCACTCAGATTAAAAAGCAAGTTTTATAGAACAGTTACACATCCAAACATAGTTTCTAAACCCTTGTTTCACTCTAGTGGATATGATCATGGGGCTTTGTTTTGGGTGTGTTGCACATAGAGTGGTGTCCTATACATGGATGAAGACCTTTTGTTTTTCCTTAAAATAAGAGAATGGCCTAATTTTGAGGACAACATTTTCTTTTAAGATGTATATGATGTGATAGACTGGATTTTGGCTCAATTTCAAAGGCAAAATTTCTTTAAGGTGTGTAAGATGTAATGGACTGATCTTTTAGAATCCTTAAATGATGAATGACATAAGTTAATTTATGTTTTTAAGTTATTTGAAGAGTCCAAGTGCTTTGATAATTATGCATGTCAATTGGTGTTGATATCATGACTATGATTCATAAGTTCATACCCTTTTAAAGTATTTAATTGAATAATCAAATAAGTGCATCTTGGTACTAAAGTTAGGTGACATGTAACTTGGATGATGCTAAATCTATGGTCAAAGTTTCATAATTTTTCAATGCTCCTAGAAGGAGATATATAGGTTTGAATATGGTCAAATAATTTACATTTGATGATTTTTAGAACGAGGTTACTGATATTTTTCTTACCTATGTTGTTGATTAGCTGTGTCACACACCCACAATAGTTGTCGCTTAGTTTAGAAGAAGCATTTTTGCAGCATCCCACATGATCATCTGTTGGATAGCCTAATTGAATGGTGGATTCATCTCCTTCCAACTCTATCACTTATACAGTCAAGGGATAAGTTGATCCTATGATGTTTTTTGCCCACACGACCATGATCGTGGGTCATCACACGACTGAATCTGGCTACAACAATCCACACCAATGCGGGCTCTCAGATAACCCCTCATTTTAGGTGAACGAGTGTCTGATTAGGGAGTTTGAGCTCTGGGTCCTCTCCACCTCTCCACTGTGACAAGCATGCCTGAATTGTAGGTAGGGTAAAGGAGAAAGAGAGGTCTGGAAGAAGACCCCAGTGACGTCAAAGCACCTTCAAACCCTCGGGAAGATAGTAGTGTGAGACCCACGATGGTGCTTACATGGTAGACGACGTTGGTGTGCTTTGGTTTGGAGAAGAGAACGGTGTTTGATCATTTGCCGAAGAGAGCCATGACGACGAAACCTAGATAAGAAAGAAGCACCTATTGTGTACACAAGAGGAGAATGTAGGATCCTTCTAGTGGTCGAAAACTCATCGGAGAAGACCCATCCATGACGGCTGCCTATATTTGGAAGATGACGCACCCAGGCGTGGGGTCTCGAGTGGAGGAAGATGCTAGGGGAGTCAAACTGGTAATCTGGTCATCTTACCACCAAGGAAAATAGAGGGAGTGTGAATGAAGCCCTTAGATGCACCAGGTCATGGATTTTAGGAGCACTTAGAGAACAATTGTAGGCTGGGAATCAACCATGCAGCGGCGGCTTGTACCAGGAGATGCTCACAAGTGCGACACATCTATGTGCTCATCGGAATTGCCTTTTGCAAGGCAGGTAAATAGATGAGGAGACCACTAAAAGGTGGTACCCTGGATCCAAATATTACATGACATGGGAGAGGCACAAGGCCAGCGATCCATCTGTACCCAACGGCTCCAAACAAAAAGCCAAACCTTACACTGAGGAAGTATCATCGGGGGCCCTCACAGGGACAGAACCCTAGCTAACCCGAGGAACAGAAAGGCCCACGCAGTGGTCAATTTACAAAGGTAGAACCCACACATGGGTCATCTAAATAAACATGGGAGAAGGGAGCATCCTATTTTCACCACTTTTGCCACGACAAGCTGGATCTGACAGGATGTACCCACTTGGCCGAGGGGCCCAAGTAGCAGTAGGAGCCTCAACCGACGCGTCAAGGGACGACCACCACAAGGTCATGAGACCAAGAAGGGGGGAGGAGGGGGGTCCACTGTCCCGAAGGCAAGGGCACCCGGAGGCGCACACCAGCACAGACCGCCCCAAGCTCCCCCCAAACCGCCAGGGTGCCACAAACCCGAGCAGAGAGTCCATGCAGGTCAAGAGATCTGCGGCCCAGGAAGGGTGACTAGTCCCACCCAGGCCACACCATGACCGTACCAAGGCCACAATTTTGAACACCACTACCTGCCCCTGGAGGGAGGCCCAAAGGGCTGAGGTGCCTGCAAAGGGAAGCAGGTATCGTAGTGAACGACAAAGAACGAGTGGAAACCCCTTCGAAGAGACCACTCCATCAAAAACCAAGGAGGGCATCATGTCCAAACACGGATCAGTTAGTCCTACCCACCCAACCCCGGCGTGGTACAAAGCCATCAGGCTCAACAACTCGACGTACCCAAACAACCCAGCTAGGCAGGGTACAAATGCGTAGACAGACCACACAGCACTCAGGCCCCAGCGTCAAGGGCCACCATGCACCTAGGGGCAGGCGAAACGAGAAGGGGGTGAAGTGGGAAAGGTCAACGATGCGCGTGGGAAAGCCCCCAAACCCCTATGAAGAACACACGAGCCTAGAGCAACAGGAAAACCACCCCCTGTCGTAAGGCTCGAGCTCGGACCAGGCACCCACTTTGCAAAGGGAAGCAGGGCCCTCCAGCCAGCCACCAGTGAGGTGGAGAACATCGTGACTAGAGGGTGCACAAGGCACCCACCCGACGAGCATGAAAAGATATAAGGGTGGCCCAACCACCGGTCGTAAGACAGGGAACACACAGGGCGGAACAGCTCCCCTCGCCGAGCGTGGAGGGGGGCCCTGTCGTCAGCCACCAGCTTGACTGGAGCAAACCCAAACGGCAAACAAAGGGGGCATGAAGCCAACCCACCACGTCAAAGGCCTCAAGAGGAGGCAGGCCCGGACCCACACAGGGTTACACCTCGACCCCTCACCATACATGAGGGGGAGACCCAAGAAAAAGACAAAGGGAAGGCACGAAGGCCAACCCGCCACAGAGAAGGCCCAGAGGAGAGGGCAGTGCAAGGCCGAGGCCTGAAACCCACACAGGGGTGAGGACCCAACAAACAGGTCAGAGAAGGGTCAGAGCCTGAACGCCACACAGGGCCAAGCAGGACCCAACACAAGGTCGGGCCACTGAACCCACGCAGGGGTACCAACATAGGCACAAAGGCCACCAAAATAGTTCGTAAAGAAAGACCCGAACCAAGGGTCAAACCAGGACCGGGACCACGCCGGTTCAGTAGAGCCAAACTGCCTAGTCCAACAAAACACAAGCACCCGCACAGATGAGAGGCCCCACCAAGGACAGGAGCGGCCCATATGCGCACCAAGGAAGCCCTAACCCTAGCCGGCTTGTGCCAGCGCGGGTGCAGCCACCGAGGCAACCCAGCAGGGGGCCTGTAGGGTGGAACAGCCGCCGAGGAGGGACGTCAAAACGCCGCGCCAAGGTGATGTTAGGAAGGGGAAGTTAGGGAAAAGTCGAGAGGACCACCGCAACAGCGTCGTGACGCCGCCAAGACAGGAGGGAGACCCACGCCGGCAATAGATCGTGTAGCAAGGCCCCGCAGGCCAACGTCGGACTTGCAACAAAACCGAGAACCACAAAAACCCAACGCGCCACAGATAGCCTGAAGCAAGGAAGCTCGACGGGGGTCACCAGGTACATGGGGGTGGATGCGATGGAGTCCCCAGACCACCGTCTAGGGTTGAGCACGCAAGAGGGAGCCACTCGGAGCGGGAACAAAGCTCCAAGGGCACAGATCTCCCCCACAAGGACACCACGAGCCACAGAAGGCCCAACAGTACTGGATCACCGTCCAGGCTAAAACCACCCCACGCAGGAGGGGTAGACGGCCACCCGAGGTAGCACCAGGTGACGGTCGGAGCAGCCACCAAGAAGGCTGAAGAGGCGAGCACCACGCACGCCAACCAGGAGCACCCAAGCGACCACAGAGACCACCAAGGTGGAGGGGGAAGTCGGGCTCGGAGAAGGAGCCACACTGGACACGGTGACCACTAGGCGGGAAGCAGAAGCCGCGGCGTGCCAGCCAGGGGAGACTGAGAGCGGGGGGAACCGCCACGATGGGGTTACTCAGACCCGCGTCGGAGCAGTGCATGCCTAGGGAGCCACCAAGACCACCAGGGGGTCGATGAAGCATGCCTGGACCACCATCTAAGGCCAAGAGAGAAGGGACCAGGACCACTGTCTAGGGCCAGGAGAGGAGCCACAAAGCTCAACGCCACTAGGGGTCGTGAAGACCCAAGGTAAGGGCGGAGCCACCGGCGGAACACTACCCAACCATAGGAGCGGAGAAGAAGACCTAAACCACCACCTAGAGCCAAGTGTGCAGGTGCAGGAAACGGCAAGGAGCATGGGCCGCCGCCAGGAGTGAAAGAGCACCGAGCAGGCCACAACACCGCCAGAGAGTCGGGGTGAGCACCACCAAAGGAAAAGGCAGATCACCAGGAGACCCACCACTCACCACGAACAACCCGAAGCAGAAGCGCTCGACGGGGGTGGAAGGCAACCCCACCAAGGGCCCGGACCAGACCACCAAGGAAGCCACCGGGCCAACCACAAGGAAGGCGAGCACCGTGCCCAGACGGAGAGGGAAAGCGCCAAGGTGGTCGGAACGGGGAGGCACCCGCAGATAGCAGAACCACCAACGAGTGGACAGACCATGGGCACAAAGTCACCAAGGTAACGCCATGGCCGCAGGGCGAAGGACAGGCCACCGGGAAGGCCAACGGGGTAAGCAGGGAAGTTGGAGGGGGTAGAGAAGGGGATTAGGGGGTAAGAGGGGAAATGATTGGGGTAGCAGGGCCAAGGGGAGGGCTCGTCCAGCGGAGCGGCGCCCCTCCCCCAGTGGGGAAACCCTAGCGAGGGTTAGAGAGAAGGCATGGCTCGTATCCTAGAGAGAGAGCGTCTATGGGTGACTGATTGAGAGCTCTTTCCACATCTATGTGCTCATGTTCACATGAGAAGGGGGGGGGGAAGGGTGAGTTCCTGAACCACCCAAATCAAGTCCCAGACTGAGTCCAATCGCCAAAACCAACATGTCCCTTAGTGGACACATGTTGCCTCTTGAGAGGCCTGAAAAGGTACAAACCGAGAAAATGTTTAGTTCTTATATAAATTGTAGAAAATAGCCCATTTATCAAAAAATTACAAATAAGGTATCGAAATTCTTAAAAAATGTGTAGAACAACATGAAATCATAATACTAGGATTTTCATGCATTAATCTTAGTGATATCATGTAAATAGTTAAATGCTTCTTCAGACCTCACACATGGACATTGCTTCTTCAGACCTCACACAAGCTAGAAATATTCTACTTACAGTAGAAGAATATGAAGAGCTTGACTCGGGGTTACCACAGTTTCCTGCTAGTAATTGTATTACAACAACACCCAAACAAATAAGAGCTTGGGATAATAATATAATATCATGAGAATGTGATGTGAGAGAAAAATAAGGGACAACTAACTAGGCAGACAAATCAGCAAGTAAGTGGATGCAAGCTAGGATTTTGTAATATACATACTGTGTAAGTTGTGCCTTTTGTAAATTATATGTTTTCTCGTCAACAACCTTTGCTTGTGGATCAAATATTATGCATAAAGAACCATTTACTCCACAAATTTGTGATATTGTTTTTTATATTTTTTGGTTCATGAATGCATGGGATATGATATGTGAGAAGATTTACATATGGACCTATAGTCTACAAATGAAATACAATGTCACACATGCAAATGAAAAGTTTAACATTCAATGTGCAATATTTAAGTGTGTACTAATAAAATTTGTAATTATATATTATATTGAACTTGTGGTAGTCTTTTAATATTTATCATATGTACATTCTGTGTATGTTTTCACCTAATTAGTCGGTCGAGTTAGTTCATTTATCCAATTTTTGACCATCTCTGCTAAATTCTGATCAGATGAATAGGATACCAGATTGGTTGACAGACCAATCTGGTGTAAAATAAATATGACCAATTGACAATCAATTGATTTATTAACCAACTATTCTGATCAGGCAACCTGACATTCTATTCTCCCAAACAAATAGGAGACCAACCTATTTATGATTGAGAACCATTATAATCATTTTTTATTGTGAAATACAATTCCCTTATGAATATTTATGTGTATGACATAGTAGGTTTCTATTTATATTGGTAGTGAGTTTAAAAACCTCACAAGAAAAGATTAGTGTCTAGCCATACAACATTTCTGTCCAGGTAATAGAATTGTGTTGAAGAAGAAATGTATCATGTAAATTGATAAATGTTACTATAACCATAAAATCATTTGTCACTAATATCTAGATTGAAATTGTTGCAAGGAATGTCATCCTCTTAATATTTAATCTATGTCATTGAAGTAGAGTAGACTATTCGAGATATTTTGAGCTCAATATCTTCTATTGATTGAAATGAGAATGGTGACACATTTCATAATATCATTTATCAAGTCATTGGGAAAGAATTCCAAAGGAGGGACATATTCCATATACATAACTTGCAATCATTCCCATGAGTCACGTTGCCCCCAATCACTACCTTTTTGGCAACACTTGTTTAGAGCACATTGGGCCAATGGTCAAAGCACGTGGAACAACATTTGATTAATATAGTGACGTCAAGTCAAAGGATCACATGTACCACTTTGACATTCAAATATGACTTTGACATGTCATTACATGAATTCTATGTGTCAATCTCAAGGTGGGTCAATCCAATAGAGCTGGTTCTCTAACAAGTAGCCATGGATTCAAGTTGATATCCAATCTCATGGATAAAGTAGCATAGTCATCACTCAACACACATGCTAGTCTTATGTAGTATTGTTGTCCTATACTATCCACAAAATAGGCAACTAGGTACACAACAAGAACGGATACCCATAATATACATATGATCTCATCTTCAAGTTCTTAACCCAAAATAATATGTCATCAAGTCAAAACAATTTTTGGACATTATTAGGTTCAATCATTATCTCAATACTAAAACAAACATAATAAATTGAATTGACTTTTATGAATAATAAAAAAGTTACAAAACATGCCTTTTACAATCATCTCACATGTCTCTCAGGGCATATAACCAACACGATGTTGTAGCACCAAATTTAGAATAGTTCATGTAGTATAGAAGATCTTGAAGTGACAACTAATTCTTATAATGTGGTGATACGAGACATTGCATTGTTTGGTTATGATGGGCATCACATGATGAGAAACAATATACATATGGTGCACATGTGCTTCTGGTAGCCACACTAGTCTACAACTCATTCTCACCCTTTTCACTAAGTGAAATGAAACTATATTGTCTACTATGTGCTAGACACTCAATTTGTTTATTTTGTTATGTGAAGAGAAAGTGTAGACATATGGTGCACGTGTGTTTTTGATAGCCATGCTATTCTAAAATTTGTTCTCACCCTTTTAGCTAGGTGACATGAAACTATACTTCCTATTGTGTGTTGGACACTCAATTTGTTGATATGGTTTTATTTCTGTTTTTCTTAAGTGTCGAGTTTTGTGTAACATATGTTATTATAGGTGAAAAACTATATAATGTACTCTATATACATAACGAGATACAAATATAAATCTACTCACACAGGATACTAATATGTAGTCATGAAATATACCTGAAAGATAGTGACATCGATCTACAAAAGTGAGTAGTTTAAAATTTGATGTATATAAACTTGAAAAAGCATATCATAGATGGACCATATGGCATGCATAAAAATAATCTGATCTAACTTTTTATTTTTAATGATGTGATATTTACATCAAGTGGTTGAATCTTAATGGAGACAAGAATTGACATTTTATGATAAACTTATCAAGAAGAGAACTTAGAACTTGGATAGCGATGTTAATTCTATGTGACAAACCATGAGATCCTACTTAACAAAGGTTGCCAAAAAAATCTTGGTAGAGTCCAAAGGGTGTGGGCCTCCACCAAAAGAGACTTGGTAGTGAAATGATGAATTACAAAAGGGTATTAAACTTAAAAGGAGATCTATAGGAGGTTGCTCAAATATAGAGACTTTGCAACTTTTCATAGATACAAACAAGCAAGGAAAGATGCTAAGAAGGCAGTTCAAGAGGCAGGGTCCATATAATTTGATTAGATGTATAAGAAGTTGGACACTAGAGAAGGGAAAAAAGGTATTTATAAAATGGCTCGTATAAGAAAAAGGAAAGCAAGAGACTTGAGTCAAGTTAAGTGCATCAAGAATGAAGATGGCAATGTGTTGTAAAGGATGATTATATAAAGAACCAATGGAGAAACTACTTTCATAAGTTTTTCAATGAAGATAGAAGGAACAAAGTTAGAGACTCGAGTGACATGTATGCAAGAGATATCACTTACACACAATGAATTTCACTATATGAGGTCAAGAATGCTTTGAAAAATATGAAAATGAATAAGGCATGCGGTCTAGATGGTATTCCCATTTATGTATGGAAGAGTATGGGGGATGAAGGAGTTATGTCGTTAACAAATTTCTTTAATTAGATTATGAATACAAAGAAGGTTCCAGATGAATGGATAAATAGTACTATAGTCCTATTCTACATGAACAAATGAGATGTCCAGAGCTACACAAACTATAGAGGTATCATGCTGATGAGTCACACTATGAAGCTTTGTAAGAGGATTATTGAGCAAAGGCTAAGAAGAATAACATAAATATCAAACAATGAGTTTGGCTTTATGCCAAGAAGATCAACAACATATGCCATTTTTCTGATAAAAAGCTTATGGAGAAGTATAGATAAAACAAAAAAGATCTTCATATGTTGTCTATTGAATTGGAAAAGGCCTATGGCCGTGTAGACATGGAAGTGTTATGGAGGATTTTGCATCAAAAGGGTGTACCTATTCAATACATTTACCTAGTTAAAGAAATGTATGATGACTCATGTTAGGACTCATGCAGGAGAGACATAGACTTTGTCTATCACTGTTGGGGTAAATCTAGTTTTGAGAAAATAGCAATATCTATTTGTTGTTTTTATGGATGAGTTGACAAAGCATGTTCAAGATACTACCCCATGGTGCATGTTATTTGCTAATAATATTGTGTTTATTGATGAAATAAAAAAACATTGAATGATAAAGTTGAACTATGGAGAAATGCATTGAAATGTTGTAGATTTATGATCAATAGAAGCAAAATTGAATATATGCATTGCAAATTTAGCCAATCTAGAATTGTGAATCGTGGAACAAGTTGGATGGTATGGATGTACCAACGTGTGATAAATTTTATTATGTGGGTTGTATTATTGAAAAGGAGGATGACTTCCAATGTGATGTCTATTATAGGATTACAATAGGATGGTTGATGTGGGGGAGTGAAACTTAAGTAGTATGTGAGAAGAAGATCCCACTCAGATTAAAAAGCAAGTTTTATAGAACAGTTACACATCCAACCATGCTATTTGGGAGTGAATGTTGGGCAGTGAAGAAATAAGGTCTCAACATTATGAATGTGGTGGAAATATCTGTTCTTAATGGACGTCTGGAAAGATAAAAAAGATCATTTGAGGAACGACTATATCAGGAACAAAGTGGGAATTGTGAGCATCGAGAATAAGTTTCTAGAAGATTGTATAAGATGGCATGGACATGTGAGATGTTAAGAAACAAATGCACATATTTGAATAAAGGTTATTGAGTCAAGAAAAATGAAAATAAGTAGAGGAAAAACTAAATTAACTTGGGAAGAACTTATATACTTATATTTTGGATCCTTACACCTTGACTAGAGTATGGACAATAACATAGATTATTGGAAAATAAGGATCCATGTAGCCAACCTCAACACTGTAACAACCATCATCAAACTGACAAACAAATCATTACTAATTAAGAGGAATAAACATAAACAACGGATTAACAAAAATCACTAAAATTAAAAACCATTTTGTAAGGAGATCCTTGTCCAGAAAACTTTTATTGAAAAATCCAAAACTCATACATGTCATGATTCACATTGTACAACATTGCTTCATCTCATCTCGAGGACAACATATATCAGTTGCTCTATCAAAACACATACTGGAGCAACATAAAACCTCGAGGCATTCAAGCCAAATTCTCATATCATTCATGAAACCAATATGAACCAACTCCAAGGACCTAAGAGTACAAAGATGACACATAGGACTTCTATCTACAAGACACGACAGATAGTACACTCAACCTGAGCTATTACTAATGTCCCTTCTTGTGGCAACACATCCCACTATCACACAGACAGCGAGGTGTTATGCGAAAACGTGCATAAATCACCATAAACCACATATTATCAAAATATGAGTTAATTAAAACCGATTGTGGGAAACTGATAAACTGAGAAACTATTACATTCAAGTCCTAATCCCGCAAAGAAAACATGTTATTTAAACATATACGAGCCTTGATACTTGTCCACAGCTTAGAGTAACAACTATCTTGTCATCACATGAGTTCATCACCTGTTATATATACATAAAGGCCCGCATCCGTCCAACAGTAGGATATACAGAGGATCAACAACCATACATCATGAAACAACATCAAAACTCTCCAAAGGACCTGAGAGTACAAGGATGACTCTAGACTCTACTACAAAACACCAAAACAACAGTATGTCCATCTCTTGCCTTCTACTGCTCTTCTTGTTGCTCGGCCGCAACCCCGCGACCACCACCACGTCTAGCACGAACCCCTGAAAACTAGCGGAGTGAGACAATCGAACATTGTCCCAACGAGAAACATAACTCCCCGCTGAAACTATAAAACCAGAAGGATAAAGCAACCGCAGCAGATATCTGGTAAAGCTATAAAAAAAGCAGTCTATATAGCAAAGTTGTTCGTACCATCATGCTTACCAGGCTATTTATAAGACATATTACCACTTATCCCTTTATGGAACATGATTGACAAGATAAGATATGAGGAACATATAAACATTGCAAGGTATAACAAGATTAACTATACAAGCAAGGCCTCAACCAATGTTCCGTGATTTTCCTTAAGCAGTAAATACTATACGGCTAAATTATGTATTATTATGCACTGAGGAAGTGAGCCGTACCACTCAAATCCAACCTTCGGTTGCGAAAACCAAAGCTGGTGCCATACAAGGTCAAATGGAAGAGCCAGACTCCACGACCTCCCACCTCGTAGTCAGTGTACGAGTACAACACAAGTAGGACCGCAGTCTCATGCTTAAGTGGCCTCAGCCACAGGGTTAGCTCCATAGGGTACCCATCCTCTAGCCCGCCTCGATACAGGTCACGGAGCTAGTATATCTGAGCCACGGGCCTGTTCACCGTGCTTTGAGCCATGAACGCATTCATGCTCCCATATCACATATCCTGAGCCATGGGCATGTTCACCATGCTCTATTCACATCCCGAGTCTGCAACCGTAGCTGCACTCGAATCCTCCCTATTTTAGGCTAGGAGAAACCTCACATATTCAAAAATATATGCTCTGGGTTAACCTGTAAGAGAACCCATTTCACCATCACCAGCTCCTGACGATGATGGATCTATGGCCAGGGCAACTATATGATATATTCCACTGTGCTTAATTAGTATCTTTTATATGGATTGCAAGATTCAACCAAGTTGTATAACATGTAAACTATAACAGGGAATAAACAACAACATTATACTTTTTATTGTAGTCACATCATCTTGATCCATCACAAGGATCCAACATTACATGTTATCACTTGGCCTCTTGCCAATCACCTAGATCCATCTCAAGGATCATCACATACCATGGGACCTCAATCCCTCATCACATAGTGTCACTGCCTCTCAAGGCTTACATCATCATCATGGGATAGCAAATCCCCAGTACTTAGTCATGTACATCATACATATTATTTCAATATTAAGAGTAACAATCACAACAGAGTTACTCAACCTGTACATATACCTCATAACCCCTTATTATTGGCTATGCATCACCTGCATGGTTAGTAAATACAATAATCATAGGTTTAATAGAAAGACCAGGCTATCAATATAAGGTGACATCAGTGATTATATCAATCATGCCTCAACTTGTAATCATAAGCTTAGATTACATCATTAAGCAAGACATTCTACATGCTTACCATTAGCTCAACTTATTGCAGATAATCAAGATGATCACATTCATGTATATAGACATCCTAGGTTAAAAGGACAAACATTACCATAGTGAATACTATGCAAAGAGTCTCTGTCACACTAAACAAGAACATAACCAACAAGTCGGCTTTACATGATAAACGAGACCCTCACTAGAAGCACCAAGAATCCTCACTAAAGGTTGTGTCGGGCAGCATGCCCTCACCTATTGTTCATCTCATAATGGCTGTCAACCAACAACGCTGCACTAGAGTGACGTGCACTTCATGTGTCGGGCGACACAGCACGAGAGTGCAATGCGCGACGGGGCGTCGGGAACCCAGCCCTATCGAGCAACACTTGTGTCGGGCAGCAGAGCAACGCCCGTCACAGGGGGGGTGTATATCAGGCGACACATAAAAGGGCTAAACGTGACGCCTGTCACAGCACAAACAACAACACTCACCCAAGGCATAGCAACACCAACCCACAGCTACAACAGGTGCATGTCGAGCAAGGTACTCTACAGGGGGTATCGTCTAGAGGTGCAATACAAGCTACCATCAAAGGACCTGCCGTCCAGCTACCCAAATCAGGGCCTATCGGCCGTCACAGGGCAAGGTGATGGTGTGACACCCGTCACAGAGACAGGGTATCATCCACCATCAACATAGCATATCGCCCAAAGGTCTAAGTCAAGAGGGTTGTCGGGTAGCACCTCCCCAAGCACATAACGACCATGATGCAACTTATACAAGGTCATCATCTACCTCAAGCACAAGGCATGGAAACCCTAATGGATCAAGAGGATGGCTCACCTCTCAACTTAAACGAGAGAGGGGTCTTGCACATCTCTTGCCACCAAACGGCCGACACAAGGACAACCCTAGCAAAGATCACCACTAGTACGAAGCTCACCCTTCAAGTCCATGGTGAGAGGAGGGTGTTGCTTAAGCTACTAGAGATCAATCTCACTCCTCAAGACCTAGGAGAGAAGAGAGTGTTGCTCACCAAGAACCCTAGAACACAAGTTTGGTCAACATGAAGAGTAAGCAAGAAAAAAAAGCTAGCAATGTATAAGAACATGAAAGGAGGTAGTATAGTTAGGGTTAGGAGTTATGCAACCCGCCTTAAGCAAGCTCCAAGATCCTAGCTCCAAGCACCACCGAGCAAGGAAGAAGGAGACTCCAAGGATATCGGCCACCAACTTGCAAAGGAGAAGGGTATCGTGTACCAAGGTGGAGAAGGAACCAAGGAACCAAAGGAACTCTTAACAAAGGAAAGAAACCACCTATATAGAAGGAAAGGGAGGAGAAAACAAGGCAAAGCCAAGCAAGGTGTCGTCCACCTAGGGACACTTGTCCTAGGGCACGAGCCACCACTCTAGCATGTCTTAAACACATGTCCAAGGTGATTGCTACATGCAAGCATCAAGCACCAAGTGTCCACTAGTGGTGACACAAACGAGTTGAAAGCTTGGTCAAATATCATGGGTGACACACCCTCTCCATGGGTGACACACCCCTGGGCGACACTGTCCTGGGCGACACAGCCACCTCCTGGCCGATACAAGACCCAAAGGGATCAAAAGCAATGTAACGTCCCGGATTTTTGCCTCCACAATTTACTCTTAATCATGGAGATTAAAACCGAGAGCATTATGAAAGAAGCATCAAGCAATAGATAGCAACCACACACTTTAATTTAAAGCCACATTTAAGTTCGAGTTACATATGTTTTAACTTAAAAAGTTACATCTTTGCAAGAAGTCCTACTACAAACTACTAGCATAAGATAACAAAAGCATAAGCAAAAACTCAATGCTTCTCCCTCCAGGACCTAGTTAGGAGAATCCACATGGTGATGTAAACTTCAACCTGCAATTAATCTATTGTGGGAGGGGAATAAGAACCGTAGCAAGAGGAGTTAGACAAATGTCTAAGTATGGAGAGGCACAATAAAAGAATTGAAAGGATACCAAAACATTGATAACATGTATAAAAGTATAAATAGAAAAAAACATAAAAACTGGTCATGTGGTATGGAAATTGAAGCATGTGATAGTGAAGTATAACACTTAATAAATCTAGCATTTATCATTTAATTTATTGTATTGTATCATTCCCCACTCAGTCCAGAGGGATTGTTAACCAACCCTAGATCCAGCTCGTGGCCTGCAACCACAACTAAGGTCACATAGACCATAAGTAACAAATCAACAATATCACTTTGCACATTGCCCTATCACAAAGACATCGGTCTCACGTGTGCCAATTCTACCCTCACAGCTTCCTCTGTCCCACCGCACATAGATGGTGTAGTTTGTAGGCCCCGAAATCGATGCCTACTCGAAGAGTAGTCCTGCAGTCCTCAGTCTACCCTCGAGGTGGGGTCATCTACAACCCTATCTCTCCATGGTCTGGCGGCCTAGTGCAGGTGCCGTCACCTCAGCGGTCGTTATACACAACCTTTGATGATTTATCTCACAGACCAGCAACACTTCGGCTGCCCTCAAGGTGGGGTAGTTGAAGGGAAAGGCTATCCCTCCTCCCTTCACCATCCCAAGGATACGATCCAGATCCAATCATGACATAACATATCAATATCGATCTTCCGGTCCTCACCGACTCTAGGACTGTAGAACCAACTCTTCAGTGGTTGAATCTCAACAATAACTTATTTTAATCATAGCTTAACAAGTCATGATAAGAATCTCAACAATTAATCTTTTTATCATTTTCTAAACTATAGATATTCAAAATTTTGACAAAACATGAGGAAAACCATCAATATTCACAATACTGCAATTTGTATGGTGTAAGCGCAAGTTATGCTAAAACTTCACTGTGATACTAATTTTCATGAAAAATAAGAGAGCGACACATATTATAGCACAAAAGGTGTAGTTGTTGAAAGGAACTAGATTTGTAAATGAAATGTGATAAAATACTTCTTTGTTAAAATTCATAAGGACTTTGAATGAAATACTCAACCTTGTATGTGAATCAAATATATTATTCAAAAATTGTAGTGTAAGAAGGTGATTTGAGTGTGGACTCATAAGAAGAGGTTTTACTCCCTACCTTGACAAGGTACGAATGTGGGTATACTTGAATGATGGTCTTGAGCCTAGTTACTTCTTTTCCTTGAGCTTCCTTTAGTGGTAGTAGAAAAGAAGATATTGTTGATGGTGTATTTGATGTATATAATGAGTAGGCAAGTATTGGATGGGGTTCTTGGGCTTGTGGATTTGGATATGGTGTTTGTGGTGATGGAGAACGAACTATGTATGTATATTTTGTTCTAGGAAAGGTGTATCTCTAGGATGAAGAAGAGATGGTCATAGTGTTGGCTTTCTTGATGGTTGTGGACTCTAATCCGGGAATGTGGTTTGTCCAAGAGCATCAGGTACCTATTTATAGCCAAGGAGGGTCGGTCTAACCCCTGAGGTCGGCCAAAAGGAGGTTGGAACTTCATCTTAATCTCCTCCTTATCCATGGATGTGCTAGAAGTCATTTCATTGGGAATGGGGAGGCTAAGGGCTAGTTCGTAGGTATTTCTAGTTTACTGTGCTCAAGAGGAGCAAATCAGATGCATTTTTGTAGTCACGAAGGCTGTGTTTAGTGCTGACGAAGTCAACACGTCATTTCCGGTGACCATGTCCGGCGAGGTTGTGGGTGGTGTGGAACTTCGTATTGGCTGGTTTTTGCAGTTCCTCGGTCTTCGTCGTTCCATAAAAGAGTTGACATGACGTTCTGTGTGGCGGTAGAGGGTAGTATGTAGGCTAGGGAGCACGTCGGCACGTTCCCCGTCGTCTCCGGCGGTATGGGAGGTGCAATGGTGGCAGTCGCATTAGGCGTTTGCATGGGCGGTAGAGATGATGTCGGTTGCATCTGCCATCTTCATATGGTTCCAATGCACTTTTCCCCAACGAATTTGGTGTCCTATAGGCGCCACAATATTGATTATACTGGTGCAGTTTGCAGCAGTCCGGCGACATGATTTATCGGAGGGGGAGGAGAAGATAGAACAGTAGCGCTGCACGTGGAGAGATAAAAGACAATATGGCTATTTGGTTTCCGGTGGTGGGCCCGCAGGTGTGAGATGTTTATTGGCTGGGAGACCAAACGTGGGGGACACAAATGGTATGAGATGGTATGGGTGGACGTATCGTATGGAAAGAAGAGAAGGGAAGAGGGAGAGACAGCTATCATTTTATGATTCTATTAATCACAACGATGATGATGCTGAGTAGTCGGTTCCGTTGAGTAAATGATTAAACAAGGAAGAAAAGGTGCTGCGTACAGCACCGGCTACATGAGTGGGTGGGGTCTTGGCCAATAGAAAATAGAGAGAGAGATGTGTGAGGTAAAGGGAGAGAGGGTGTGGGTGGAGAGTGGGGGAAATCGTTAGGAAAGACAAGGAGGGAGTACGAGGAGGAGAAGAGAGCACATGGCTGAGCTTTTTGAGTGGTGAAAATTGTGAAGAATAATATTTGTCTATTACGAATAGGTCCTTGTAGTTTAAATAAATCTTATATATAGGTCCTATTTTCACATATTGACCCTTGTAGGCCTAATAAATTGGCCAAAAATATTTCTTTTGAGACATTTCTTTTTACCTACCTTTTGTGAAATATTGGCGCAACTCCTTTTTCCCTCTATTCGGACATTATTTATTTTTCATAATAACATTATGTTTTAGAAACATATTCTTTCATCCTTTTCTTTTGTGGTTATCTAAATATTCTTTTGAAATTATTTAAGAAAGATATTAATCTTATATGATATTTTCAATTAAAGGGTCATGTTAATTAAAGATATTGCTCCGAAAGACCAGGTTGTAACATCCTCTCCCCCTAATAAAATTTTCATCCTCGAAAATAAAAAAATACTTACCAAAAAGATGTGGATATTTTTCCTTCATCTCTGATTCTAGTTCCCATGTTACCTCTTCAATCCCGTGATGTTTCCATAACACCTTCACAGTTGGGATTGTGTGATTTCTAAGTTGTTGCTCCTTGTGGTCCAAGATTTGAATGGGATGTTCTTCATATGATAAGTCTTCGGCAATCGGAAGAGGTTCATATTGAATGACATGTGATGGATCAGAGATGTATTTCTTTAATAATGATACATGAAACTCGTCATGTAACTTTTGATATTCAGAAGGTAGTGCCAACTTCATGGCCCAATCATTAATTTCTTTTATGATTTCAAAAGGTCCCACATATCTAGGGCTCAGTTTTCCCTTTTTTTCCCCATCTGGTAACACCTTTTATGGGAGATATTTTGACAAAAACCCAATCTCCTACTTTGTATTCCACATGCCTTTATTTTTTATCTGCATATTGTTTTTGTCGATCTTGTGTAGCTTGTAATCTTTTCCTGATCAACTTTACTTTTTCCGCACACTGGTGGATTAGTTCGGGTCCCAAAATTTTAGCTTCCCCAACTTCATCCCAAAATAATGGAGATCTACAAGTTCTCCCATATAGTGCTTCATATGGAGCCATTTGAATGCTAGCTTGATAGCTATTATTATATGAAAACTCAATTAGAGGGAGATGCTCGTCCCAATTGCCCTTCCAGTCCTAAGAACAAGCTCTTAGCATATCTTCTAAGATTTGTATTACTCGTTCTGATTGGCCGTTAGTTTGTGGGTGAAAGGCAGTGCTAAAATTCAACTTAGTCCCCAATGCTTTTTGCAATTGTTGCCAAAATTTAGAAGTAAAGCGAGGATCTCTATCTGATATAATAGTCACAGGAACACCGTGTAACCTGACAATCTCTTTCATGTATAGGTCTTCCAGACTGTCCATATTAGTAGTGATCTTGATTGGTAGGAAATGGGAAGATTTGGTTAATCTATCAACTACTACCCACACACTGTCATTTCCTTTTCGAGTTCGAGGAAGGCTGGTCACAAAATCCATTGTGATATGTTCCCATTTCCACTCTAGGATTTCTAAGGATTTGAGAAGTCCCCCGGGTCGTTGATGTTCTGCCTTCACTTGTTGACATGTAGACACTTGAGTACATATTCAGCAATTTCCTTCTTCATATTAGGCCACCAAAAATTCTTATGTAAGTCTTTGAACATATTGGTGGTTCCTGGGTGTATGTTATATCTTGATGCATGTGCTTCTTCTAGGATCTTTTGTTTAATTTTGGTGCTAGAAGGTACCCAAAACCGTTCTGCAAACCAAATGGTGTCCTCCTCCTTTAGTTGTAGTTGTGATTTAGGGTTTTGAGCTACTCCTTTCCAATAATTATAGTTGGTGTCTTGTTTTTGAGCAGCCACAACTTCCGCCTTTAGATTTGCAGTAATACTCAAAGCATTGAGCACAATTCTATCCATTTTCTTCTCTTGTATGTTAATCATTGATATATTCATTACTCTTTTTCAGCTAAGTGCATCAGCCACCACGTTAGCCTTACCAGGGTGATAAGAAATAGTAAAATCATAATCCTTGAGATATTCCAACCATCTTCTTTGCCTTAGATTGAGATCCTTTTGAGTCATAATATATTTGAGACTCTTGTGATCGGTTAGGATCTCAGTCTTTACCCCATATAGTAAGTGCCTCCAAATTTTTAAATCATGTATAACTGCTGCCAACTCCAGATCGTGGGTAGGGTAATTTTCTTCGTGTTTCTTCAATTGGCATGAGGCATAGGCTATTACCTTACCTTCTTGCATTAAGACACAACCCAGACCTGCTTTGGAAGCATCAGTAAACAAAGTATATGTCTTGCCTTCTTGTGGTAGCATTAATATTGGGGCTGTAGTTAGCCTCTTTTTAAGTTCTTGGAAGCTATCTTCACACTTTTGACTCCACACAAAAGATACTCCCTTTCTCTTCAAATGTGTTAGAGGGCCTGCAATCTTTGAGAAATCCTTGATAAATTTTCGGTAATATCCCGCCATTCCCAG
This sequence comes from Alisma plantago-aquatica, assembly GCA_963693085.1. NCBI lineage: Eukaryota > Viridiplantae > Streptophyta > Magnoliopsida > Alismatales > Alismataceae > Alisma > Alisma plantago-aquatica. Next base: position 1,851,969,360 of record OY856409.1, read on the forward strand.
GAAACTTCAAATTTCTATTACTGTCCTGGGTGCTTCCCATTTAAGCACAGCTTCAACTTTGGTTGGGTCTACTGATATTCCTCCAGCAGATATTACATGCCCCAACAAGCCTACTTTAGTTAGCCAAAACTCGCATTTTGAGTATTTGGCATAAAGTTGTTGGTCTCTTAGAGTTTGTAACACAATTCTCAGATGGACCTGGTGATCCTCTTCAGTTGCGGAATATATAAGAATGTCATCAATAAAGACAATGAAAAATTTATAAAGATGCATATGAAACACATGATTCATTGGTCCATGAATGTTGCAGGGGCATTAGTTAGCCCAAAAGGCATAACTAAAAATTCATATGAACCGTATCGTGTTCGAAAGGCAGTTTTTGGCACATCTTCTTCTTTAACTCTTAGTTGATAATACCTAGATCTCAGATCTATTTTTGAGAAAACTCAAGCAGACTTGAGTTGGTCAAATAAATCATCAATCCGAGGCAAGGGGTATCTATTTTTAACAGTGGCATCATTGAGTCTACGATAATCAATGCACATCCTCAACGTCCCATCTTTCTTTTTCACAAAAAGGACAGGTGCTCCCCAAGGAGATGAGCTAGGGCAAATGAATCCTTTTTCCAATAGTTCTTCAAGTTGCTTCTTTAATTCTGCTAACTCTGCGGGGGCCATTCTATAAGGTTGTCGAGATATAGGAGTACTCCATGGTAAGAGTTCAATCCCGAATTCCACCTCTCGGTGTGGGGGCAATCCAGGCAATTCTTCTGGAAAAACAATAGGAAAGTCCTGAACTACATTCACTTCCTCTAATGGCTTCTCATTCATGTTCTCTTACTGTAATACTGCAATAAAACCTTCACATCCTTCCTTTAGAAATTTTCTAGCTTGGATTGCAGAGATAACTAGACTTTCTTTTGAAATTCCTTTACTATGGACAACCCAAGGAGGCATGCCAGGAATATTTATGGTTGCCATTTTTCTTTGACAATCAATAAGTGCTCCATAGTTTTCTAGCCAATCCATTCCAAGGATAACATCTAGACCCGTTAAGTTGAGAATAATAAGGTTGATAGGTAGGGTCTGCCCTTCTATCTGTAGAGGAACATTGTTTATTATCTTGTGTGCCACATCCTGCTTCCCTAGAGGTGTAGTTATTTCTATTGTATAATATAGGTTCTCAACTTCTAGGTTTATTTTCTTTAAGCATATACATGATAGAAAAGAATGTGTTGCACCAGAATCAAATATCACCTTGAAGGTTTTATTATTGATAAGACCATTACCTTCCATTAGGCGATCATCATTCTGAACCTCCTCCGAGCTCAAGGCAAATACTCTTCCAGTCCTCTTTGGTTGATTTGGATTTTGACGTCCCTGTTGAGGGCGTTGATGAGGGCGTTGTTGAGGTTGTACCGGTTTACGAAGTAATTGAGGTCTTGTAGTAGATGACTGCTGATGGAACCTTGGCCTCATTACAGGTATTATTGGGTTTTGTTGATAAAATCCTGAGTGAGCCATGAAATTATTGTTGGGAGGGGGTATAGGACAATCTCTCATTATATGTCCTGTCATGTGGCAATGATAGCAACGGGACTGAGTGTCATATGGGAAATCCCCAAAGTGAGGCTTCCCACAACGTAAGCATGCATTCCTATTCCTCTTTGGAGAGGGGAAATATTGTTTCCCATGTGAAGAAATCCTCCTTTTTGGTGGAGGGGCTCGAGGTAGTTCAACCGTTTTATCTTGTATGCGCTGGAGTTTTGTCTCCAACACAGCAGCTCTTTTTACTATGTCATCAAAAGAGGTAATGTGGAAAACAACAATCTTCTTTGCAAGGTATGGGGCTAATCCATGTTCATACCTCGAGATACGGGTCCTTTCATCCCGTACTAGTTGTGTAGAATATGTTTCAAGTCTTTGAAAACGAGTTGTATATTCAGCTATAGACTGTCTCCCTTGTTGCAAATTTAGAAATTCCTCAAATTTGTGACCTCAGACTTGTTCAGGGAAATATTGATCATTAAATTCTTCCTTGAATTTCTCCCATGAGATAATTGGGGTGTCATGAAAAGAGATCTTCCGGAGGTTATCCCACGATATTTTTGCATCTCCTTCCAACTTAAAAGTGGCATAATTGGTTTTTGCTTCCTCGGGACAGTCTAAGCATCGAACAATTTCTTCCATCTTTAAGATCCATTCTTCTACCAGGTCAGGATTATCCCTTCCAGAAAAGCTGGGTGGATGGAGTTCCAAGAACTTTTTCATCGACATGCTATGTGTGGGAACTACAGATTGAGAAGATTCTGCCTCATTGGATCTATTTTTCCACATTTCTTCAGGGATCATAGTTAACCGCTTCATTATTTCCATTGCTTCTTGTAACATCCCTGACCTGGGTTATGAACCAACCCTAGGTGTTTTTCCTAATATGTAATCAAATCCTTGTGATTATCTTTGGGCATGTAATTAAGTTCCTGAGGAAAATACATTTCCTTTTCTGTCCCTTTTAAACAATATTGAAATGATTGTTTTGTAATACAGGGATCTATGTGCAAATTACCCAGTTAAGGGGTTAACTTGCAAATTGCACATGTTAAGATGTTCCTTTGATGATATGGCATCATATGAGTGAATATGATGAAGTAAGAGGGATTTCCCAAGCTTGAGCACCAAAGTGCAGCTGTGGAAGCAATCCCTGTGCTTGAAACCCTAAATTAGAGTAAAGTGCAATTTACCCAATTTGAGGGGTGCAACTTGTAAAATACACCATCTAGAACATCTTTTATGACTCTTGTCATCATTTAGAGAAGATATGATGAAGAGGTCACTTCTTTTGAATAATCATATAATGAAGAACACCTTTGTGATTGAATAATCAAGGTGCAAGTATAATAGCCCTTTTATGTGTGTACTTTAGTGATGGGTTGATCTTCTTTGCCTTCATTTCTTGACCTTAGAAGGATTTTGTCCTTAGAAATAAGAGGAAGGGACGTGAAAAGAAGAAAAGAAGGACTTAGATGAGAAATGAGGAAAACATATGTTATTATGTTGAAGTTTCACCTAAGTATATATGCTACTTTCCTCACTTAGCAAGGAAACGATCCTTTTCATTTCTTCACTTTTCCCCTTGCTCAAAACCGACCAAGACTAAGCTCTGGAGCAGGGAAGGACGACTAGGGGTCCTAGGTAAGTTTGGATCATCCCTTTTTGCTTGAATTCATGGAGGAAACTCGATTTCAAGGTTGAATTCATGGCTAGCTCACTTAGCTTTATCTTTCTAGCCATTCCTTTTCAACTCTCCTTGGAGAATATACCTTGGCCGACCTGTGGAGCTCAAAGACGCCATTAAAGGCTTGGAGCTTGGAAGCTTGGAGCTCAAGGAACAATCTTTAGGGGGGTTTTATAACTCTAAACCTTATGCTTTGATTATACATCTCTCTCTTTGCATTTAGTTGCTAGTTCTTCTTCTTCCCTATCTTCCCTTGCATCCTTGCAAGTAAATCCGTGAGGAACTACTACTGTTCTCGAGCTAGAAGATGAGGGCATTATTTCCTATGCTTATCCACGAATTTCTACTTTATGAAACGACCTTGAACCTTTGGCCAAACGGGTTCATACTCGTTTAGAGGCCAAACGGGTTCACCAAGGTCGGTTTTGCCCAAACGGGTTCCAACCCATTTGAGGGCGTTGACCAAGCATTGAATGTTTGGGATTACTGTTCCTAATGACATTGGTTAATGACTCACCAAATCTGATGTATTAATTCCAAACGAGTCATGAGTTGAAGGCCAATCAACTAAGCAATCGATTTGAATTAAGTGCTGATTCACCAATTTGAATAACTGGAACTTTTGCCCAAACGGGTCCCAACCCGTTTGAGGGCGTTGACCAAGCGTTGAACGTTTGGGATTCCTGTTCATAATATATTGAATTTCTTTTCTACCAAGAATCATCATCTAATTCCTAACCAATTAAGAGTTGAAGGTACTTTAATACCCTAACCCTAATCGGGTCAAAATTACTGATTTAAAGAATAGATTGTGTTGAGTTTTGGGTTGAAGGACCCAAACGGGTTCCAAACCATTTGAGGGTCCTCCCAAACGATCCCACACTCGTTTAGTGACACTCCATGATCGTTTGGAGGTCTAAGGTTAAAGGAATTTGATGAATTGAGGGCCCAATCACAAGATATTGATAATCGATGAAAAGTGCTGATTTGCAATATAATTAGGGTTCAACCCTTATCAAATCAACTTAGTTTTTGGTCAAACTTTGGCCAAACGGTCTCAAGACCATTTGGAGTTCATCCAAAAGATCTCAAGACCGTTTGGGCCAAGTTTGGGCCCAATTGGAGTTCAATTGATAGGTTCAACCTTGTTTTGATTCACATTGTTGATAATTGATTGAGGCTCATCCTAGTTGACTCAATTTGTAAGTGGTTAATATGGCTTGGGCCAATTGAACGTTTCAACATAAGAAACCCTTTTCAATTATGATATTTGTATCAACTTTCATGTCCATGCGGTTTGGACCGAATTGGGTTCACACTCGTTTAGACCCAAATGAGTGCACACTCGTTTAGACCCAAACGAGTGCACACTCGTTTAAGCCCAACGGGTTCACACACTCGTTTAGGTCTAAACGGGTTGACACTCGTTTAGGTCCAAACTGGTTCACACTCATTTGGACTCAAACGGGTCCACACTCGTTTGGATTCAAATGGGTTCACACCCATTTGGAGGTCTAGAGTGTACACAGTCGTTTGGAGGCCAAGTGGGTCCATACCCGTTTAAGGAACAAATGGGTTGAAGGTTGAAGGTTCAACCCTAACCCAATTGAAGAATTTCAAGGATGATTATACTTAACCATTTAAAGACCTAAATGGTTCAATGATGATTTCATTTAATCCATAATGGTAACCTAATTCATTAAAGGAACTAAGTGACTAATGATGTGAACCATGATGATGATCAATGGGCAATTTACCAAAATGCCCTTGAAAGGTTCAAATTGAGTGAAACCTTGTTCTAATCAAACCCTAATCACTCAATAGTGGTGATTTGGTTTATGTTAATCAAAGTGGACTTAACCCAACCTGATCTAGAGTGGTGTTATCACCATCTACTAGTATGAGGAGAGAGAAAGTATCTTAAGAGAAAGAAAGTACCCTTTTATGGTGGAAATTCAAGTAAAGTACCTTCAATACGCATGAATGTGCATGATTAGGGTATGATCCACCTATGTGAGATCATGGAAACCCTAATTATGATAAATGATGAATCTTAACCTAAATCTGAGATCATCAATGATGATGTTCCTCATACATGATGATGTTATGAGTTCAATTCACCATAATGTGAATAGTAAACCCTAATTCTAGGGTGATGACATGTAATGGGGATAAGTAAACCCTAATTGATGAGAATCAGGGAACTTAGCTCTTATGGAAAGAGTGGAAGGTATAATTATTGAATTGAATTACTTTTATCAGTTGAATTAACCATGCAGGTTCTTATATGAGGATGATCATATCCAGGTATGGATGATGATGTTACATTCATTGAAAGCATGTTGTTAGCTTTATGAATAGTAAAATATCTTGATGCCTTATCAGTGGCATTTATGAGTTTAATGGGCTGTGAGAGCCATAAATACCATCAAGGTCATGCTTTAGAGATGACTTGTGATGAGGATGTTGAGAAATGATAATTGATGTGAGTTAGATTTGTTACATTTAGTATTCTCCCTTCATAGCTTCTATGCTAATGTTATTGTTTGAAGAACAATGTATGATGTTAAAAGAATACTGAATGTACCTAACTAATCAAGTATAACCATACCATGTAGAGCCCTGATCATAGATCCATCATTGTCAGAGATCAAATGATGGTGAAACAGATTTTCCTAAGGGAACTCCTGGATCACATACTTTTGAGTATGTGGGGTATATGGTTGTGTAGAACCTTACATCCTAGTGTAGGTATTTGATGTAGATGTGTAATCTGTCAATCCTTCACTATAAATCCATACCACATCAGTGGAAGGTAAACATGAAATCTCCTGATGGTGAAGAAAGCACGGATACCGTATCATTGGAAGGTAAACATGAAATCTCCTGATGACGAAGAGAGTACAGAATGCCACTGTAACTCTAGAATAGCGAAGTACCAGATTACCCTGGTAAGCTATATAGTACAGACACAAGATGTCGTGCAAGTAATCCTCTTACTGACTGAGGAAGGTGAAGGTCATGAGAATCCAGCTCTTTTAATGACCTAGTATGATACTGAGGCACATAACAGTGATCGGTTGGAGTATGAGTGGTATACCTCATCTCCGCAGGGCATAATATTAATGTTTGAAAAACATAATCTACATCGTAGTATACCTGTTAGAGGTAACTATGAGCTAAGTGATTGATGTTACACTGTATAGTGCATATGATCTTCATGTTTCATAAATGTTGAACTCTTGATTACTACCAAAACTGCTGTTGTTTACTTCAAAGCATTTAATTGCCTATGTGGTTCTTGATATGTTATATTAAAGCTTCTGGCGGAGAGTTATAACTCTCGCTGGGACAATTATTTAAAATTGTCTCACCCTGTAGATTTCAACTTTTTAGGTGGTCGCCAAGGACGAAGGGACCAATCTCCAGGTGACCAGTATCAGCAGCAGCAGTACCCGAAGCAGTAGTAAATCTCAGGTGGAGATTCAGACTGCTGAGTTATATAGATAGATAGTCAGTCCTATGCGTCCTCTGTACTCTCAGGTCCTTGGGGTCATGGTCTGAGTTTTGATTCGTCCCTTGAGATTTTGTAGCATGCTGTGTTTAATTACTCAAGAAGTAATTAATAGAGATGTAAATAGTTTATCTTGAATATATGAAAGGAGTTTTTATGGTTTCAATGTCTTATCTCAAAAAGTTTTAATTTCCGCTGATTTTTGGTATTCCGCTACTAAACGAATCGCTTCCGCTATGTGTACTTCGAAGTTTATGTGTTTATCTCGGACTTTGGAGATCAGAGCTCACAATTAGTGGTATCAGAGCTCTAGGTTCGCTGAGTCTACAGAGACATAGGACTTAGGATGTCGAGTCTATCCTTAGTGTTCCTTCCTTATCTAATAGAACCTTCTGCTCCTCAGGAGAAGAAGATATATAAGGATGTCTGAGCCACATGAAGAGTATGTGGCGGAAAGTAGCGTTGCTGCACCACAGGGAGGTGCAAGGCACCCAGAAATGGAGCAACCCTTACCTGAGCAACCCAGGGAGCCACCCCAGTTTGACCCAGCCAAGATAGAAAACCCAGCTGTCCATGCCTTATTTGATAAGTTTCTGACAGCCATAACACACATAGCAGATAGGGTGCCACCGTCTGCACCTAGGGTACCAGCCCATCAGGAAGGTTATGGAGCTGGCAAGACTTTCCAGATACTTCACCGGGTGGGAGCCATAGACTATGCTGGTACATCTGACCCAGCAGATGCTGATCTATGGTTGACAAAGATGGAAAAGGCTTTCAGGATCCTTGATATTCCTGAAGCTAAAAAGGTAAAACATGCGGTATACCTCCTAAAAGAGAGTGCTGGTAATTGGTGGATGATAGAGGAGGATAAGAGACCAGGCGAAGAAATAGGATGGGAGGTTTTCTGACGAGAATTCATCAATAGATACTTCCCTAAGACGTATCTAGATGAGAAGATCTTTCAATTTGAGAAGATCACACAAGGAAACATGAACGTTAGCGAGTATGAAGCTAAGTTCATGGAGTTACTACGGTTTTGTCCACAAATGGCAGTTACCGATGAAGAAAGAATTCGACATTTTGAAAATGGTTTGGAATCTGAACTAGCCACTCCTGTGTCTGCTCTAGAGAATAGAGAAAGGTTTGCCACCTTTGTGGAGTCAGTAAGAAGGATAGAGAGGTCAGAAACCATGAAACAACAGACAAGTAGTAAGAAGTTGTACACCCAGCCTCAAGAATAAGGGTCTGAAAGTTTTAAGAAACCAAGATTTTCTACACCATCAGCTTTGTCAGGATTTCCTACCCAGACACAATGGGTGTCAAGTGGAAGTAGGGATCATAGTAGTATTCCAAGAGGACTCTCCGACATAGCATCAACATCGGTAACTGGATCGTATAGACACTTTGCACCCAGGATCTGTTACCTATGTAGACAGTCGGGACACCTGGCAAGGGATTTTCTAGACAGGAATACAATAATGACTCAGCCCCAAGGACAGAGTCTGCAAGGCTCACAAGGGAGGCTCTATAATAATAGAGGACGTGGACAAACGTCCCATACAAGTCAGATGAAATAAGTTTTGTTTTAATATTACATATCAGGATTCTATGTGTTAAAAATATGTAATTTTACTGCTTCTGAATTCCTTGACTAGATCCTGGAAGAACACAAGGGAGATAAGAACTTGTATCTTACTCAGTATTCTTTAAAACAATTTATAATCTCCCTTAACTGTGCATGAAAAGGATGAAATATAGATGTGATACCTGAAGAATAATCTAGTATGGTAAATTCTGTGTGTATAATGATATGAAGAACGAGGAATATGTTGATAATTAAAATACATACTACCTAATCTCAATACTTATATACCTTGGCCAGGTATATAGTTATTGTAGATAAGGCAAGTATAAAACTCCTAGATTGTTATCTTTTGATTACTCCGATCAGGTAAATATTCTATAACAATCTAGAGGGTATAAGGAAAAATTAAATAAGAAAAGCTCAGTGAATACTTAGTGAATATGCTCAGTGAATGTACTCAGTGAATACTTAGTGAATATACTCAGTGAATACTTAGTGAATATGCTTAGTGAATATACTCAGTGAATACTTAGTGAATATGCTTAATGAATATACTCAGTGAATACTTAGTGAATATGCTTAGTGAATATACTCAGTGAATACTTAGTGAATATACTTAGTGAATGTACTCAGTGAATACTTAGTGAATATGCTTAGTGAATATACTCAGTGAATACTTAGTGAATATGCTCAGTGAATATACTCAGTGAATACTTAGTGAATATACTCAGTGAATACTTAGTGAATATGCTCAGTGAATATACTCAGTAAATACTTAGTGAATATACTCAGTGAATACTTAGTGAATATGCTTAGTGAATATACTCAGTGAATACTTAGTGAATATGCTCAGTGAATATACTCAGTGAATGCTTAGTGAATATACTCAGTGAATTTCCTCAGTGAATACTTAGTGAACAAACTTAGTGAATATACTTGGTGAACTTCCTCAGTAACTACTTAGTAAGCATACTCAATGAACTCATTCAGTGAAGCCTTTGAGACAATATACTGAGTAAAATATCTGTGTTAAGGTATGTATGTTCCTCTGATGGTAAGCATTCTTGAGTAATATTGGAAGAATGTTCTTTTATGATTTTTCCTTTCAAAAAGTATGGACACCTTTTGTTAGGGGTTTATGCTTTACACAAGCATAAACAGTGATAAGAAGTAATTAACAAAAGGGACTTTGTACGAATTACAAACCCATAATATCATCATAATGATCAATCTGTTCTTCCTTTCCCTGGGATTTCGAGGACGAAATCCTTGTTAGGGGTTTATAATTTGTAACATCCCTGACCTGGGTTATGAACCAACCCTAGGTGTTTTGCCTAAATATGTAATTAAATCCTTGTGATTATCTTTGGGCATGTAATTAAGTTCCTGAGGAACATATATTTCCTTTTCTGTCCCTTTTAAACAATATTGAAATGATTGTTTTGTAATACAGGGATCTATGTGCAAATTACCCAGTTAAGGGGTTAACTTGCAAATTGCACATGTTAAGATGTTCCTTTGATGATATGGCATCATATGAGTGAATATGATGAAGTAAGAGGGATTTCCCAAGCTTGAGCACCAAAGTGCAGCTGTGGAAGCAATCCCTGTGCTTGAAACCCTAAATTAGAGTAAAGTGCAATTTACCCAATTTGAGGGGTGCAACTTGTAAAATACACCATCTAGAACATCTTTTATGACTCTTGTCATCATTTAGAGAAGAAATGATGAAGAGGTCACTTCTTTTGAATAATCATATAATGAAGAACACCTTTGTGATTGAATAATCAAGGTGTAAGTATAATAGCCCTTTTATGTGTGTACTTTAGTGATGGGTTGATCTTCTTTGCCTTCATTTCTTGACCTTAGAAGGAGTTTGTCCTTAGAAATAAGAGGAAGGGACGTGCAAAGAAGAAAAGAAGGACTTAGATGAGAAATGAGGAAAACATATGTTATTATGTTGAAGTTTCACCTAAGTATATATGCTACTTTCCTCACTTAGCAAGGAAACGATCCTTTTCATTTCTTCACTTTTCCCCTTGCTCAAAACGACCAAGACTAAGCTTTGGAGCAGAGAAGGATGACCAGGGGTCCTAGGTATGTTTGGATCATCCCTTTTTTCTTGAATTCATGGAGGAAACTCGATTTCAAGGTTGAATTCATGGCTAGCTCACTTAGCTTTATCTTTCTAGCCATTCCTTTTCAACTCTCCTTGGAGAATATACCTTGGCCGACCTATGGAGCTCAAAGATGCCATTAAAGGCTTGGATCTTGGAAGCTTGGAGCTCAAGGAAAAATCTTTAGGCAGGTTTTATAACTCTAAACCTTATGCTTTGATTATACATCTCTCTCTTTGCATTTAGTTGCTAGTTCTTCTTCTTCCCTATCTTCCCTTGCATCCTTGCAAGCAAATCCGTGAGGAACTACTACTGTTCTCGAGCTAGAAGATGAGGGCGTTATTTACTATGCTTATCCACGAATTTCTACTTTATGAAACGACCTTGAACCTTTGGCCAAACGGGTTCATACTCGTTTAGAGGCCAAACGGGTTCACCAAGGTCGGTTTGCCCAAACGGGTTCCAACCCATTTGAGGGCATTGATCAAGAGTTGACCGTTTGGGATTACTGTTCCTAATGACATTGGTTAATGACTCAAAAAATTTGATGGATTAATTCCAAACGAGTCATGAGTTGAAGGCCAATCAACTAAGCAATCGATTTGAATTAAGTGCTGATTCACCAATTTGAATAACTGGAACTTTTGCCCAAACGGGTCCCAACCCGTTTGAGGGCATTGACCAAGCATTGACCGTTTGGGATTCCTGTTCATAATATATTTAATTTCTTTTCTACCAAGAATCATCATCTAATTCCTAACCAATTAAGAGTTGAAGATACTTTAATACCCCAACCCTAATCGGGTCAAAATTACTGCTTTAAAGAATAGATTGTGTTGAGTTTTGGGTTGAAGGACCCAAACGGGTTCCAAACCGTTTGGGGGTCCTCCCAAACGATCCCACACTCTTTTAGTGACACTCCATGATCGTTTGGAGGTCTAAGGTTAAAGGAATTTGATGAATTGAGGGCCCAATCACAAGATATTGATAATCGATGAAAAGTGCTGATTTGCAATATAATTAGGGTTCAACCCTTATCAAATCAACTTAGTTTTTAGTCAAACTTTGGCCAAACGGTCTCAAGACCGTTTGGAGTTCATCCAAACGATCTCAAGACCGTTTGGGCCAAGTTTGGGCCCAATTGGAGTTCAATTGATAGGTTCAACCTTGTTTTGATTCACATTGTTGATAATTGATTGAGGCTCATCCTAGTTGACTCAATTTGTAAGTGGTTAATATGGCTTGGGCCAATTGAACGTTTCAACATAAGAAACCCTTTTCAATTATGATATTTGTATCAACTTTCATGTCCATGCGGTTTGGACCCAATTGGGTTCACACTCGTTTAGACCCAAACGAGTGCACACTCGTTTAGACCCAAACGAGTGAACACTCATTTAAGCCCAAACGGGTTCACACACACGTTTAGGTCTAAACGGGTTGACACTCGTTTAGGTCCAAACGGGTTCACACTCGTTTGGACTCAAACGGGTCCACACTCGTTTGGATTCAAATGGGTTCACACCCATTTGGAGGTCAAGAGTGTACACACTCGTTTGGAGGCCAAGTGGGTCCATACCCGTTTAAGGAACAAATGGGTTGAAGGTTGAAGGTTCAACCCTAACCCAATTGAAGAATTTCAAGGATGATTATACTTAACCATTTAAAGACCTAAATGGTTCAATGATGATTTCATTTAATCCATAATGGTAACCTAAGTCATTAAAGGAACTAAGTGACTAATGATGTGAACCATGATGATGATCAATGGGCAATTTACCAAAATGCCCTTGAAAGGTTCAAATTGAGTGAAACCTTGTTCTAATCAAACCCTAATCACTCAATAGTGGTGATTTGGTTTATGTTAATCAAAGTGGACTTAACCCAACCTGATCTAGAGTGGTGTTATCACCATCTACTATATGAGGAGAGAGAAAGTATCTTAAGAGAAAGAAAGTACCCTTTTATGGTGGAAATTCAAGTAAAGTACCTTCAATACGCATGAATGTGCATGATTAGGGTATGATCCACCTATGTGAGATCATGGAAACCCTAATTATGATAAATGATGAATCTTAACCTAAATCTGAGAGCATCAATGATGATGTTCCTCATACATGATGATGTTATGAGTTCAATTCACCATAATGTGAATAGTAAACCCTAATTCTAGGGTGATGACATGTAATGGAGATAAGTAAACCCTAATTGATGAGAATTAGGGAACTTAGCTCTTATGGCAAGAGTGGAAGGTATAATTCTTGAATTGAATTACTTTTATCAGTTGAATTAACCATGCAGGTTCTTATATGAGGATGATCATATCCAGGTATGGATGATGATGTTACATTCATTGAAAGCATGTTGTTAGCTTTATGAATAGTAAAATATCTTGATGCCTTGTCAGTGGCATTTATGAGTTTAATGGGCTGTGAGAGCCATAAATACCATCAAGGTCATGCTTTAGAGATGACTTGTGATGAGGATGTTGAGAAATGATAATTGATGTGAGTTAGATTCGTTACATTTAGTATTCTCCCTTCATAGCTGCTATGCTAATGTTATTGTTTGAAGAACAATGTATGATGTTAAAAGAATACTGAATGTACCTAACTAATCAAGTATAACCATACCATGTAGAGCCCTGATCATAGATCCATCATTGTCAGAGATCAAATGATGGTGAAACAGATTTTCCTAAGGGAACTCCTGGATCACATACTTTTGAGTATGTGGGGTATATGGTTGTGTAGAACCTTACATCCTAGTGTAGGTATTTGATGTAGATGTGTAATCCGTCAATCCTTCACTATAAATCCATACCACATCAGTGGAAGGTAAACATGAAATCTCCTGATGGCGAAGAAAGAACGGATACCGTATCAGTGGAAGGTGAATATGAAATCTCCTGATGACGAAGAGAGTACAGAACGCCACTGTAACTCTAGAATAGCGAAGTACCAGATTACCCTGGTAAGCTATATAGTAGAGACACAAGATGTCCTGCAAGTAATCCTCTTACTGACTGAGGAAGGTGAAGGTCATGAGAATCCGACTCTTTCAATGACCTAGTATGATACCGAGGCACGTAATAGTGATCGGTTGGAGTATGAGTGGTATACCTCATCTCCACAGGGCATAATATTAATGTTTGAAAAACATAATCTACAGTGTAGTATACCTGTTAGAGGTAACTATGAGCTAAGTGATTGATGTTACACTGTATAGTGCATATGATCTTCATGTTTCATAAATGTTGAACTCTTGATTACTACCAAAACTGCTGTTGTTTACTTCAAAGCTTTTAATTGCCTATGTGGTTCTTGATATGTTATATTAAAGCTTCTGGCGGAGAGTTATAACTCTCGCTGGGACAATTATTTAAAATTGTCTCACCCCATAGATTTCAACTTTTTAGGTGGTCGCCAAGGAAGAAGGGACCAATCTCTAGGTGACCAGTATCAGCAGCAGCAGTACCCAGAGCAGCAGTAAATCTCAGGTGGAGATTCAGACTGCTGAGTTATATAGATAGATAGGCAGTCATATGCGTCCTCTGTACTCTCAGGTCCTTGGGGTCATGGTCTGAGTTTTGATTCGTCCCTTAAGATTTTGTAGCATGCTGTGTTTAATTACTCAAGAAGTAATTAACAGAGATGTAAACAGTTTATCTTGAATCTATGAAAGGAGTTTTTATGGTTTCAATGTCTTATCTCAAAAAGTTTTAATTTCCTCTGATTTTTGGTATTGCGCTGCTAAACGAATCGCTTCCGCTATGTGTACTTCGAAGTTTATGTGTTTATCTCGGACTTTGGAGATCAGAGCCCACACTTTTGGGGCATTTCCTGACTCAGATTGTCCTTGCGACATCTAGAAATTTTCACAAAGATAAGTAAGTTTTGATTCATCTTAGTCCAACTAGATAGTACGTATACGTACAAGGTAAACAAAACATTATATACTATTACATAAAGTCCCTACCACGACTAGATTACATACTACATAGTTTGACATATAGACTCATCAACCACACATATTACACTATTTCCCATCTTATAGTCCCTATTCTTCAATCCATCCTCCACCTCGACCTTGATGCTTGCTGGGTAGAGGTCCTGTAGCAAATCCACGAATGCTTTTTCCTACAGAGGTTGGTCTTTTTAGCATTGATATATTGTCTTCCACTTGTTCTCCATACTTAAGTGTATGAAAGGGGTAGTCCATTTCGATTTCAGTTATACGATTTTCATAAGGAAGGTGGGGGGTAATGTTCTCTCTGGTGACCCAGGGATTGGAAGTAGTCAAGATATAAAGCACTCACATCCTTTTGGACAAGTTAAAGGTATCCCATACATATAGGTGATTGGTGATTCTACAGTTTCCTCTGAGTGGGTGGAATGTTCGCTTTCAATACTTTCAAATATGATTTTTGTTTCTTTAGGGGTAGGGTATTTCATCTTGGCATAGTATTTCTCATCTAGTGGAGTAAGAGGCTGAGGTAATGAGTATGGAGGATAGAGATTAGGGACCAGGTCGACAATATACTCTTGTGGCAGTGCATGCTCCTTTACATGTACTCTAGGTTGGTTTCCAGGGTTATAGCAAATGCAAGAAGGCCCTCCTTTCTCTCGTGGTTTGTTGGTCATGGTAAGCCCATGATTAGACTCCTCAGACGAGCTATCCACTACAATAAGCTTCTTCCCCTTGTAAGTATTCATCTGAAAGAGAAGTATTGTTAATGACATATCCATACTAAAGTATATTTTATGTCTTTTAAGTGATTTACTCGTGTGGATTCCTAACCATGCTCTTATACCACCTGTAACGTCCCGGATTTTTGCCTCCACAATTTACTCTTAATCATGGAGATTAAAACCCAAGAGCATTATGGAAGAAGCATCAAGCAATAGATAGCAACCACACACTTTAATTTAAAGCCACATTTAAGTTCGAGTTACATATGTTCTAACTTAAAAAGTTACATCTTTTCAAGAAGTCCTACTACAAACTACTAGCATAAGATAACAAAAGCATAAACAAAAACTCGATGCTTCTCCCTCCAGGACCTAGTTAGGAGAATCCACATGGTGATGTAAACTTCAACCTGCAATTAATCTACGGTGGGAGGGGAACAAGAACCGTAGCAAGAGGAGTTAGACAAATGTCTAGGTATGGAGAGGCACAATAAAAGAATTGAAAGGATACCAAAACATTGATAACATGTATAAAATTATAAATAGAAAAAAAACATAAAAACTGGTCATGTGGTATGGAAATTGAAGCATGTGATAGTGAAGTATAACACTTAATAAATCTAGCATTTATCATTTAATTTATTTTATTGTACCATTCCCCACTTAGTCCAGAGGGATTGTTAACCAACCCTAGATCTAGCTCGTGACCTGCAACCACAGCTAAGGTCACATAAACCATAAGTAAAAAATCAACAATATCACTTTGCACACTGCCCTATCACAAAGACATCGGCCTCACGTGTGCCAATTCTACCCTCACAGCTTATTCTGTCCCACCGCATATAGCTGGTGTGGTTTGTAGGCCCCGAATTCGATGCCTACTCGAAGGGTAGTCCTACAACCCTCAGTCTGCCCTGGAGGTGGGGTCGGTCTACAACCCTATCTCTCCATGGTCTGGCGGCCTAGTGCATGTGCCGTCACCTCAACATTCGTTATACACAACCTTTGATGATTTATCTCACAGACCAGCAACACTTCGGCTGCCCTCAAGGTGGGATAGTTGCAAGGGAAAAGCTATCCCTCCTCCGTTCACCATCCCAAGGATACGATCCAGATCCAATCATGACATAACATATCAATCTTGATCTTCCGGTCCTCACTGGCTCTAGGACTGTAGAACCAACTCTTCTGTGGTGGAATCTCAACAATAACTTATTTTAATCATAGCTTAACAAGCCGTGATAAGAATCTCAACAATTAATCTTTTTATCATTTTCTAAACTATAAATATTAAAATTTCTGACAAAACATGAGGAAAAGCATTGATATTCACAATATTGCAATTTGTATGGTGTAAGCGCAAGTTATGCTAAAACTTCACTGTGATACTAATTTTCATGAAAAATAAGAGAGCGACACATATTATAGCACAAAAGGTGTAGTTGTTGAAAGGAACTAGATTTGTAAATGAAATGCGATAAAAGACTTCTTTGTTAAAATTCATAAGGACTTTGAATGAAATACTCAACCTTGTATGTGAATCAAATATATTATTCAAAAACTGTAGTGTAAGAAGGTGATTTGAGTGTGGACCCAGAAGAAGAGGTTTTACTCCCTACCTTGACAAGGTACGAATGTGAATATACTTGAATGATGGTCTTGAGCCTAGTTACTTCTTTTCCTTGATCTTCCTTTAGTGGTAGTAGAAAAGAAGATATTGTTGATGGTGTATTTGATGTATATAATGAGTAGGCAAGTATTGGATGGGGTTCTTGGGCTTGTGGATTTGGATATGGTGTTTGTGGTGATGGAGAACGAACTATGGATGTATATTTTGTTCTAGGAAAGGTGTATCTCTAGGATGAAGAAGAGATGGTCATAATGTTGGCTTTCTTGATGGTTGTGGACTCTAATCCGCGAATGTGGTTTGTCCAAGAGCATCAAGTACCTATTTATAGCCAAGGAGGGTCGGTCTAACCCCTGAGGTCGGCCAAAAGGAGGATGGGACTTCATCTTAATCTCCTCCTTATCCATGGATGTGCTAGAAGTCATTTCATTGGGAATGGGGAGGCTAAGGGCTAGTTCGTAGGTATTTTAGGTTTCCTATGCTCAAGAGGAGCAAATCGGATGCATTTTCGTAGTCAGGAAGGTTGTGTTTAGTGTTGTCGAAGTCAACACGTCATTTCTGGCGACCATGTCCGGCGACATCGTGGGTGGTGTGGAACTTCGTATTGGTTGGTTTTTGGCGGTTCCTCGGTCTTTGTCGTTCCATAAAAGAGTTGACAGGACGTTCTGTGCGGCGGTAGAGGGTAGTATGTAGGCTAGGGAGCACGCCGGCACGTTCCCCGTCGTCTCTGGTGGTATGGGAGGTGCAATGGTGGAAGTCAAATAGGCGTTTGCATGGGCAGTGGAGATGAGGTCGGTTGCATTCCCCATCTTCATACGGTTCCAACACACTTTTCCCCAACGAATTTGGTGTCCTGTAGGCGCCGCAATATTGATTATACTGGTGCAGTTTGCAGCAGTCCGGCGACGGGATTTATCGGAGGGGGAGCAGAAGATAGAACAGTAGCACTGCACAGGGAGAGAGAAAAGACAATATGGCTATTTGGTTTCCGGTGGTGGACCCGCAGGCGTGAGATGTTTATTGGCTGGGAGACCAAACATGGGGGACAAAAATGGTATGAGATGGTATGGGTGGCCGTATCGTATGGAAAGAAGAGAAGGGAAGAGGGAGAGACAGCTGTCATTTTATGATTCTATTAATGACAACGATGCTGGTGCTGAGTAGTCAGTTCCGTTGAGTAAATGATTAAACAAGGAAGAAAATGTGCTGCGTACAACACCAGCTACATGAGTGGGTGGGGTCTTGGCCAATAGAAAATAGAGAGAGAGATGTGTGAGGTAAAGGGAGAGAGGGTGTGGGTGGAGAGTGGGGGAAACCATTAGGAAAGACAAGGAGGGAGTACGAGGAGGAGAAGAGAGCACATGGCTGAGATTTTTGAGTGGTGAAAATTGTGAAGAAAAATATTTGTCTATTACGCATAGGTCCTTGTAGTTTAAATAAATCTTATATATAGGTCCTATTTTCACATATTGACCCTTGTAGGCCTAATAAATTGGCCAAAAATATTTCTTTTGATACATATCTTTTTACCTACCTTTTGTGAAATATTGGCGCAACTCTTTTTTCCCTCTATTCGGCCATTATTTATTTTTCATAATAACATTATGTTTTAGAAACATATTCTTTCATCCGTTTCTTTTGTGGTTATCTAAATATTCTTTTGAAATTGTTTAAGAAAGATATTAATCTTATATGATATTTTCAATTAAAGGGTCATGTTAATTAAAGATATAGCTCCGAAAGACCAGGTTGTAACAAGCAAGGCACCACAAGGCCCAACAAGCTCAAAAGAACTCAAGCAACGAGCCCAAACCTTCCTCTCCATACTAGAGGAAGCAAAGAGAGAGAGGAACACCTCACAAGGTGGCAAACTTGCCCACAAACCCTAGACTTGGGTTATTTGCAAGTAGCACCTCCAACTCTCAACAAAGCACAACCAAACCCTAATCACCACTTAAAGGTGATTAGCAAGAACCAACACATCAAGGTTAAGCAAAACAAATAGGGTAAACCCTAAACGAATGTCAGGGTCCTTACAAGCTAACCCCTTCAAAGGATTTCGTCCCCGAAATCTGAAGAAAAAAGAGAGGGATACTTCCGCCTCATATCTTCCTCAAGCTCCCACGTGGCTTCCTCAATGCCACGATGATGCCAAAGAATCTTCACAAGAACCAGGTCCTTTCTCTCCAGCTTCTTAATCCTTCTGTCAAGGATTTCCGGAAGACCTTCCTTGTAGGTCACATCTTCATCAAGCTCAACTTCAACTGGCTGTATTACTGTTCCCGAATCTGGATGGTTTTTCTTCAGCATACTAACATGGAATTTTGGATGTAACCTGTGCAACTCTAGAGGTAACTCCAATTCGTAAGCTACCTTGCCAACACGTGCTATAACTGGGTAAGGCCCCATATACCTAGGTGCTAACTTACCCTTCCGACCAAACCTTAGCACACCTTTCCACGGCGAGACTTTAAGATACACTTTGTCTCCTACCTGGAACTCCAAAGGTCGTCGGCGATTGTCTGCGTAAGACTTCTGCCTGTCCTGTGCTACTTTCGACTATTGTTGTATCACTTTGATCTTTTCTGATGTCTGTTGTACTAAATCAGGACCCAAAAGCTGATTCTCACCAGACTCATACCAACATAAAGGAGATCTGCACTTCCTTCCATACAAAGCCTCATAAGGAGCCATGTCAATGCTCCGCTGATAACTGTTGTTGTAGGCAAACTCTATCAAACTGAGATGTATATCCCAACTGCCTAGGAACTGCAAAACACAAGCTCGAAGGAGATCCTCCAAAGTCTGAATAGTCCTCTCAGACTGTCCATCTATCTACGGATGGAAGGCGGTACTGAACCTCAACTGCGTTCCCAATGCTTTGTGCAACTGTTCCCAGAAACGACTCATAAACTGCGGACCTCTGTCAGAAACTATCGTAACTGGCACACCATGCAAACGCACTATCTCATCTACATATACTCGAGCGAGCTTCTCAGCTGTATATGTCGTCTTTACTGGTATGAAATGGGTAGACTTTGTCAATCTGTCCACTATTACCCAAATGGAATCATGATTTCTAGTTGTCTTGGGTAGACCAACTACAAAATCAAAGGTTATATGATCCCATTTCCACTGCGGTATCGGCAAGGGTTGCAACGTACCTGCCGACTTATAATGTTCAACCTTAATTTGCTGACAAACCGCACATCTCGCCAGAAACTTAGCTACATCTTTCTTCATGCCAGGCCACCAATACAATTCCTTCAGATTATGATACATCTTGGTGGCACCTAGATGCATAGCATACATCGATGTGTGTGCTTCCTCAAGCACTAACTTCCTTAGATCATCATCATCGGTGATCGCCATCCTGTTACGATAGCAAACTAGTCCGTCCTCGGACTCATGAAACCCATCACGCTTTTCACTGCCGAACTCGGATTTGATCAACTGTACTGCATCATCCATTTGTTGTGCATCTTTAATCTGCTGTCCCAGCGTAGGCTTGACTTGCATCTGTGCTAAAAGTCCATCTAACAAGGAAACTTTCATCTGTACATTCATCTTCCGCATGGAAACAAACGTATCCCATCTATGGCATACCAGGGAACTCAACTATGCCTTCTATGTCGAAAGAGAAGAAGATTTTTAGCTAAGCGCATCAGCTACCACATTCGCCTTACCAGGATGATACTCAATAGTGCAGTCGTAATCATTGATTAGATCCATCCATCGACGTTGTCGCATATTTAACTCATGCTGTGAAAAGATGTACTTCAGATTCTTATGATCCATAAAGATCTGACACACTTCCCCATACAGATAGTGTCTCCAAATTTTTAACGCATGAACCACTGCCCAAATCATGAGTCAGATAGTTCTCCTCATGTTTCTTAAGCTGTCGTGAAGCAAAAGAAACAACATGATCTTCCTGCATCAGCACACAACCCAAACCTTTCTTGGAAGCATCGCAGAAAACAACATAGCCCTTTCCAGGCTCTGGCAGCACTAGCACTGGTGCACTAGTCAGCTTTTCCTTTAAACTCTGGAAAGCTTGCAGGCAACGATCATCCCATACAAAAGGTACATCCTTTCTAGTCAACTTCGTTATCGGCAACGCAATCGTACTGAAGTCCATGATAAACCTCCGGTAGTAACCTGCTAAACCCAGGAAACTACAAACTTCGGTCGGCGTCTTCAGCTGTTCCCATTCTGCAACAGACACCACCTTCTTTGGGTCCACTTTGACTCCTTCTGTAGATATCACATGACCCAAGAAAGTCACTTCTTCCAACCAGAACTCACACTTACTGAACTTAGCATATAGTTGGTGTTGGCGAAGAAGAGTCAGTGCTTGTTGAAGATGTTGCTCATGCTCTTGCCTGTCCCAACTATAGATCAAGATGTCATCTATAAATACTACAACAAACTGATCTAGAAATGAACGGAACACTCTGTTCATCAGGTCCACGAAAGCAGCAGGTGCATTGGTTAGTCCAAACGGCATAACCACAAACTCGAAGTGACCATACCTCATCCTGAAAGCTGACTTTGGTATGTCATCCACCTTAATCCTCAACTGATGATATCCAGACCGTAGATCGATCTTTGAAAACATTGTCGCACCACGCAACTGATCGAACAGATCATCTATCCTCGGTAACATGTACTTGTTCTTGATTGTGACCTTGTTCAACTGCCAGTAATGTATATAACCGCATCGATCTGTCATTCTTCTTGACGAATAACATTGGAGCACCCCAAGGTGACGTACTTGCTCGGATGAAACCTTTCTCCAACAACTCTTGCAACTACTTCTTAACTTCTACCATCTCCACTGGAGCTATCCGGTACGGTGTCTGTGCAACTGGTTGTGTTCCTGGAACCAGATTGATCTCAAAATCAATCTCTCTGGGTTGAGGAACACCAGGAAACTCATCAGAAAACACATTGGCAAACTCTTGGACAACTGACACCTCCTCGAGACTAGGACCTTTCGCCTTGGTAGCCATAACAGTATCCACCACGTGAGCTAAGAACGCCTCACATCCTTGCTGTAGCAACTTTTCTGTCACCATAGCTGATACCAGACATGTCGGAAGAATCTACCTATCTCCCTGGAAGATCCACTTCTCTCTGGCATCATCAAACACACCTTGCTTGGAACCACAGTCCAAAACAACCTTATACTTCTCTAAGGTATCCATCCCAAGGATGACATTGAAACCGTGCATATCAAGTAGTATAAGATCCACTTGGATGTTGTGTCCCAAAAAAGACAAGACACAAGATGGACACTCTTCTCAAAGCATCGAGGAACCATCAAGAGGGGTTTCTAACAATAGGATATCCTTCTTACAGGTAACATGTAAATGATAGTTTTTAAGCATACTATAGGAGATAAAAGAGTGTGTAGCACCCGGGTCAACAAGAACAGATATAAAGCAAGAAGAAGACATATCAGAATGAAATAACTCCATCTGACCTGTCACCACTCGCGAGTTGACTATCGCCTCTGGCTGACTCATAGCGTAAATCCAGCCGTTGCTTGCTGTCCACGTCCTCTGCTTTCTTGAGCAGATGATCCTGCTTGCGACGCTTGACCGCATCCTCGACCTTTGCTACCACTGGGCTGCTGTCTATCTGATCCTTGCAGATTCTGTCTTGGCTGCTGCGTCACTTCAACATCTCTATTCAGGCAATTTAACTTGAGATGTCCGGTCTGACCACAAAGATAGCATGCCCTAACTTCAAACTGTGGCCTAGATGGCCCTTTCACTGGCACTAAAGCTGTACTATGTGCCTTAGACGGTGAAGAAACATATCCTCTTCCTTACTCGGAGACCACTGCGATGGTGCACAGGAACCTCTCATCACAAAAGGTGTTGAAAACCTTGGCTTCTTGAAGCCACTAATCCTCTGTCCTTGAAACTGAGCAGGCATCTTCTTAGACATCGATTCTCTTGTCTCCCTTACTGATCGTTCAATCCTATGGACAGATTCTACAAATGTAGCAAACCGCTCACGATTCTCCAACGCAGAAACAGGTGTTGTCAGCTCAGAACTCAGACCTTTCTCGAAACGTCTAATCCGCTCCTCATCTGTTGCTGCCATATGAGGACAAAACCTTAACAGACCCATGAACTTGGTTTCATACTCGGTGATATTCATCACTCCTTGTCACAGACGCTCAAACTAACTGATCTTCTCATCCAGATACATCTTTGGAAAGTATCTGCAGACGAACTCGTGCCGAAAAACCTCCCAACAGATCACCTCACCAGGCCGCTTCTCCTCCTCGATGGTCCACCAGTGACCAGCACTACCCTTCAGAAGCTAGACAACATGCTTAACTTTGTCTACTTCGGGGATGTCAAGGATCCGGAAAGACTTCTCAAGACTTGTCAGCCACAGATCTGTATCTGCTGGATCAGCCATTCCAGCATAATCTGAAGCTCCGACTTGGTGAAGCCGCTCAAAGGTCTTCCCAATACTCGATGTTTCACCATGGGGAGCCTGTGCTCTCAAAGGAGGCACTGGAAATCGCTCAACCATGAGATTCATTATAGCCATCATATGCCCCATAAGCTGTTGGTAGGCAGGGTGTTCAAGAATGGATGGGTCAGGTTGGGGGACCTCAGGCACCCGATCTTCATGTGCCTGTCCTTCAGCTCCACCAGCTGAAGCGGCATCGCTATTCTCAGCAGCGTGTTCTTCATAGTTTCCAGACATCTTGGCTTTTCTTCCACTGAGAGCAGAAGACAATCGTAAGAAAATCTGGACAACTCACAAGAACAGACACAACCTAGTCCTACGTCCCTGTAGACTCAGTGAACCTAAGGCTGTGATACCAAAAACTTGTGGCAACACATCCCACTATCACACAGACAACGAGGTGTTATGCAAAAATGTGCAGAAATCACCATAAACCACAGATTATCAAAATATGAGTTAATTAAAACTGATTGCGGGAAACTGATAAACTAAGAAACTATTACATTCAAGTCCTCATCCCGCAATGAAAACATGCTATTTAAACATATACGAGCCTTGATACTTGTCCAAAGCTCAGAGTAACAGTTGTCTTGTCATCACATGAGTTCATCACCTGTTATATATACATAAAGGCCCACATCCGGCTAGCAGCAGGATATATAGAGGATCAACAGCCATACATCGTGAAACAACGTCAAAACGCTCCCAAGGACCTGAGAGTATAGGGATGACTCTAGACTCTACTACAAAACACTAAAACAGCAGCATGTCCATCTCTTGCCTTGTACTGCTCTTCTTGCTGCTCGGCCGCAACCCCGCGACCACCACCACGTCTAGCACGGACCCCTGAAAACTAGCGGAGTGAGACAATCGAACATTGTCGCAGCGAGAAACATAACTCCCTGCCGAAACTATAAAACCAGAAGGATAAAGCAACCATAGCAGATATCTGGTAAAGCTATAAGAAAAGCAGTCTATATAGCAAAGTTGTTCGTACCATCATGCTTAGCAGGCTATTCATAAGACATATTACCATTTATCCCTTTATGGAATATGATTGATAAGATAAAATATGAGGAACATATAAATATTGTAAGGTATAACAAGATTAACTATACAAGCAAGGCCTCAACCAATGTTCTGTGTTTTGCCTTAAGCAGTAAATACTCTACGGCTAAATTACGTATTATTATTATGCCCTGAGGAAGTGAGATGTATCGCTCAAATCCTACCTTCGGTTGCGAAACCCAAAGCCGGTGCCATACAAGGTCAAATGGAAGAGCCGGACTCCACGACCACCCACCTCGTAGTCAGTTTATGGGTACAACACAAGCAAGACCGCAGTCTCATGCTTAAGTGGCCTCAGCCACAGGGTTAGCTCCATAGGCTACCCATCCTCTAGCCTGCCTCGGTACAGGTCGCGATGCTAGTATATCTGAGCCACATGCCTGTTCACCGTGCTTTGAGCCATGAACGCATTCATGCTCCCATATCACATATCCTGAGCCATGGGCCTATTCACCATGCTCTATTCACATCCCGAGTCTGCAACCGTAGCTTCACTCGAATCCTCCCTATTTTAGGCTAGGAGAAACCTCGCATATTCAAAAATATACGCTCCGGGTTAACCTGTAAGAGAACCCGTTTCACCATCACCAGCTCTTGACGATGATGGATCTATGTCCAGGGAAACTACATGATATATTCCACTGTGCTTAATTAGTATCTTTTATATGGATTGCAAGATTCAACCAAGTTTTATAAAATGTAAACTATAATAGGGAATAAACAAAAACATTATACTTTTTATTGTAATCACATCATCCTGATCCATCACAAGGATCCAACATTACATGTTATCACTTAGCCTCTTGCCAATCACTTAGATCCATCTCAAGGATCATCACATACCATGGGACCTCAATCCCTCATCACATAGTGTCACTACCTCTCAAGGCTTACATCATCATCATGGGATAGCAAATCCCCAGTACTTAGTCATGTACATTATACATATTATTTCAATATTAAGAGTAACAATCACAGTAGAGTTACTCAACCTGTACATATACCTCATAACCCCTTATTATTGGCTACACATCATCTGCATGGTTAGTATATACAATAATCATAGGATTAATAGAAAGACCAGGCTATCAGTATAAGGTGACATCAGTGATTATATCAATCATGCCTCAACTTGTAATCCTAAGCTTAGATTACATCATTAAGCAAGACATTCTACATGCTTACCATTAGCTCAACTTATTGCAGATAATCAACATGATCACATTCATGTATGTAGCCATGCTTGGTTAAAAGGACAAAAGTTACCATAGTGAATACTATGCAAAGAGTCGTTATTGCACTAAACAAGAACATAACCAACAAGTCGGCTTTACATGATAAACGAGACCCTCACTAGAAGCACCAAGAATCCTCACTAAAGGTTGTGTCAGGAAACATGCCCTCACCTATTGTTCATCTCATAACGGATGTCAACCAACAACGCCACGCCAGAGTGTCGTGCACTTCATGTGTCAGGCGACACAACAAGGGAAAGCAACTCTCGACGGGGCGTCGGGAACCCAGCCCTATCGAGCAACACTTGTGTCGGGCAGTAGAGCAACGCCCGTCACAGGGGGGGTGTATATCTGGCGACACACAAAAGGGCTAAACGTGACGCCCGTCACAGCACAAACAACAACACTCACCCAAGGCATAGCGACACCAACCCACAACTACAACAGGTGCATGTCGAGCAAGGTACTCTACAGGGGGTATCGTCCAGAGGTGGAACACAAGCTACCATCAAAGGACCTGCCGTCCAGCTACCCAAATCAGGGTGTATCGGCCGTCACAAGGAAGGTGATGGTGTGACGCCCGTCACAGAGATAGGGTATCATCCACCACCAGCATAGCATATCGCCCAAAGGTCTAAGTCAAGAGGGTTGTCAGGCAACACCTCCCCAAGCACATAACGACCATGATGCAACTTATACAAGGTCATCATCTACCTCAAGCACAAGGTATGGAAACCCTAATGGATCAAGAGGATGGCTCACCTCTCAACTTAAACGAGAGAGGGGTCTTGCACATCTCTTGCCACCAAACGGCCAACACAAGGACAGCCCTAGCAAAGATCACCACTAGTACGAAGCTCACCCTTCAAGTACATGGTGAGAGGAGGGTGTTGCTTAAGCTACTAGAGCTCAAGCTCACTCCTCAAGTCTTAGGAGAGAAGAGAGTGTTGCTCACCAAGTACCCTAGAACACAAGTTCGTTCGACATGAAGACTAAGCAAGAAAACAAAGCTAGCAACGTATAAGAACATGAAAGGAGGTAGTATAGTTAGGGTTAGGAGTTATGCAACTCGCCTTAATCAAGCTCCAAGCTCCTAGCTCCAAGCACCACCAAGCAAGGAAGAAGGAGACTCCAAGGATATCGGCCACCAACTTGCAAAGGAGAAGGGTATCGTGCACCAAGGTGGATAAAGAACCAAGGAACCAAAGGAACTCTTAGCAAAGGAAAGGAACCACCTATATAGAAGGAAAAGGAGGAGAAAACAAGGCAAAGCCAAGCAAGGTGTCATCCACCTAGGGACACTTGTCCTAGGGAACGAGCCACCACTCTAGCATGTCTTAAACACATGTCTAAGGCCATTGCTACATACAAGCATCAAGCACTAAGTGTCCACTAGTGGTGACACAAACGAGGTCAAAGCTTGGTCAAAGATCCTGGGCGACACAACTGGGCGACACACCCTATCCATGGGCGACACACCCCTGGACGACACTGCCCTGGGTGACACAACCACCTCCTGGCCGATACAAGGCCTAAAGGGATAAAAAGCAAGGCACCACAAGGCCCAACAAGCTCAAAAGAACTCAAGCAACGAGCCCAAACCTTCCTCTCCATACTAGAGCAAGCAAAGAGAGAGAGGAACACCTCACAAGGTGGAAAACTTGCCCACAAACCCTAGACTTGGGTTATTTGCAAGTAGCGCCTCCAACTATCAACAAAGCACAACCAAACCCTAATCACCACTTAAAGGTGATTAGCAAGCACCAACACATCAAGGTTAAGCAAAACAAATAGGGTAAACCCTAAACGAATGTCAGGGTCCTTACAAGCTAACCCCCTTCAAAGGATTTCGTCCCCAAAATCCGAAGAAAAAAGTGAGGGATACTTCCTCCTCATCTCTTTCTCAAGCTCCCACGTGGCTTCCTCAATGCCACGATGATGCCAAAGAACCATGTCCTTTCTTTTCAGCTTCTTAATCCTTCTGTCAAGGATCGCCACATGACCTTCCTCGTAGGTCACATCTTCATCAAGCTCAACTTCAACTGGCTATATTACTGTTCCCGAATCTGGATGGCTTTTCTTCAGCATACTGACATGGAATACTGGATGCAACCTGTGCAACTCTGGAGGTAACTCAAATTTGTAAGCTACCTTGCCAACACGTGCTATAACTGGGTAAGGCCCCATATACCTGGGTGCTAACTTACCCTTCAGACCAAACCTTAGCACACCTTTCCATGACGAGACTTTAAGATACACTTTGTCTCCTACCTGGAACTCCAAAGGTCGTCGACGATTGTCTGCGTAAGACTTCTGCCTGTCCTGTGCCGCTTTCAACTGTTGCTGTATCACTTTGATCTTTTCTGACGTCTGTTGTACTAACTCAGGACCCAAAAGCTGATACTCACCAGACTCATACCAACATAAAGGAGATATGCACTTCCTTCCATACAAAGCCTCATAAGGAGTCATGTCAATGCTCCGCTGATAACTGTTGTTGTAGGCAAACTCTATCAAACTGAGATGTATATCCCAACTACCTAGGAACTGCAAAATAGAAGCTCGAAGGAGATCCTCCAAAGTCTGAATAGTCCTCTCAGACTGTCCATCTGTCTGCGGATGGAAGGCGGTACTGAACCTCGACTGCGTTCCCAACACTTTGTGCAGCTGTTCCCAGAAACGACTCATAAACTTCGGACCTTTGTCAGAAACTATCGTAACTGGCACACCATGAAAACACACTATCTCATCTACATATACTCGAGCGAGCTTCTCAACTGTATATGTCATCTTTACTGGTATGAAATGGGCAGACTTCGTCAATCTGTCCACTATTACCCAAATGGAATCATGATTCCTAGTTGTCCTGGGTAGACCAACTACGAAATCCATGGTTATATGATCCCATTTCCACTGCGCTATCGGCAAGGGTTGCAATGTACCTGCCGGCTTCTGATGTTCAGCCTTGATTTGCTAACAAACCGCACATCTCACCACAAACTCAGCTACATCTTTCTTCATGCCAGGCCACCAATACAATTCCTTCAGATTATGATACATCTTAGTGACACATGGATGCATAGCATACATATATGTGTGTGCTTCCTCGAGCATTAACTTCCTCAGATCATCATCATCGGGGACCGCCATCCTGTTACAATAGCAAACTAGTCCGTCCTCGGACTCATGGAACCCATCACACTTTTCACTACCGAACTCGGATCTGATCAACTATACTGCATCATCCGTTTGTTGTGCATCTTTAATCTGCTGTCTCAGCGTAGGCTTGACTTGCATCTGTGCCAAAAGTCCAGCTAACAAGGAAATTTTCATCTATACATTCATCTACTACAGGGAAACAAACATATCCCGTCTATGGCATACCGAGCTAGGAAGAGTGTTCTGATTATAAAGCAATGTGTCATCTAGAGTGTGAGGAGGAAAGACATGTGGCTTGCTTGAAGAATCAACATGTAGAGCATGTGTTGTAGCTTTCTCCCCTTCAGTTGCAACTTCATAATCATCATGGATATCAACATCATCATACTTTGAAGGATATAACTCTATAACAAATCCATTCTTCAATGTCACTGACCTACAATATTTAGGATTTGTCTCCGGTGGACTAGGAAAGAAAGGTGGAAATGCTTCTTTGCTAGGAAGAGCTTGCTGGGCAATTTGTTTCTCCAAGATGTGTGCATGAGTGGCTATAGTTTCCACCTTAGAAGAGAGTTGGGAAATGGAACCCTTCATTGATTGTCTTTGTTGATGAAACTCCTCATTTTGCTGCATTTGAGATGAAATAAATGTTGCAAGCATGGACTCTAATCTATAAGTTACTTGTGGTTGTTGTGGCTGAATGAAATCTGGGTTCACATTATTGTAGAATCCTGGTGGAGTGTAACCCATTGGAGAATAAATAGAGGAAGCATAACATGTAGAAGATGAGTGTCCAAGAAACCCACATGCATCATAAATATTATTGGTTGTTTGAATTAGTTGTGTGCTTAGATTCTCAAACCTTTGTGACAAAGTGTCTAGCCTTGTTGCAATCAAGTCTATAGAATCAACCATGTGATCTTCCACTTGCATTTCAGAAGTAGTATGTGAAAAGGATGGGTGGTAGCTTGTAGCCACACTCCATTGGCAATAATTTTCTTCCCTATCTTCAATAATAGAATAGGCTTCTCTATAAGATTTATTCATTAGAGCTCCATTGCTGCTGCATCAATAGACATCCTTGTATTGTAGCACAAACCATTATAAAAAGATTGCAATAGAAGTGAATTTCTTAGACCGTGATGTGGACAAAGATGTTGAAGATCTTTGAACCTCTCCCATGTATCATACAAGGTCTCTCTATCCCTTTGAGAATAATTGATGAGTTGAACCCTCAGTTGTAAAGTTTTGCTAGGTGGAAAATATCTTGCCAAAAAGACTTTTTGAAGCTCCTCCCAAGTGTTGATTGACTTCTTTGGCAAAGTATAGAGCCATGCCTTGGCTCTATCTTTAAGAGAGAATGGAAAAAGAACTAGGCGTATCCCATCAGTAGGAACACCATATATCTTTATGGTGCTTAGAAACTGCAGAAATTCAGCAATGTGAAGGTTTGGATTCTCCATTGGTGTCCCTCCAAATGCATTCAGTTGTAGCAATTGTATGATGAATGGACTGATAGAAAACTCATCTACCTCAAATTCTAAAATATTAATAGGCCTGCTCATGTGCATTGCAGTTGTACCAAAGTAGTCCTTAAGAGGAAGGTCATCCTCCTTGACTACTTCTTCATGTGGATCTAGAGGATTAGGTGGGTGTGGCATAGATGGTGGTGATGTATGTGGTATGGGTGTTGGTGATGAATATTATGGTGGTGAATTAGGTGTGAATGATGGTCGTGTGGATGAAGGATGTGTGGATGAGGGTGGTACATATGAAGGTGATGTGGATGAAGGTGGCATGGGTGAATGTCGTTTGGATGATGGTGACATGGATGATGGTTGTGCGGGTTGTGATTCCTCCATACATGTTTGGGTTTCACTCCTTCTTGGTCCATGAGGGCTGCAAATGATGTGTTCATTTTCTGAATGTAGAGATATGCATGGTTCAAGGATCTTTTTATGAACACCCAATATGCTCCTACAAATAAACAAGGTGAGTGACATACAAAAACAAAAATGGAAGATACAACAAATTATGATGATCATGATGAATTATGATTTATGGATATGATGGTGGATATGAAGGTTGTGATCTAGTCTCATTTACTTATCAACAACTCTTACTCTAATAGGAATACCTATGCTCCCCGACAACGACGCCAAAAACTTGTTGGTTGTTTACACTAATGTGTTTTAACCATTAAGAATGATCTTTTACTCAACTAGCTATTTCCCGCAAGTATACGAGAGTAGTTGTAGTCGAGGTCGAACACAAGGAGTGTTGGTTAGCTAGGAGCAAGAGTTATGATTTTCAACAATCTAGATCGTTGTACATAAGATGATTGGATTAGAACAACTAAATTATAGATTTATAACAAAACAGTAAATTATCACTTAAGAAAGGTTAAGATTCAGATTTAAGAGGATCTTAGACTTGGGATTTCACTATCACATCATAGCTTATATTAAAATACGAATTTAAACATGTTAATTAACTTGCAAAGGAGGTTGTAGTCATCACTCACCTCCCGGTGAAGTGATGACGATTTTAACTCCATACATCACTCTCATGTATGTATTTAATTTCAAATCACAAACCTTGCTAATCCCAGCCACTCTCGTGGTCAACGACAAGTTGCCAAAAGAGTAACTCCATACTCTCAAACACATCTTCTCAGATTATGAAAGAAAGCATAAAACATGCAAGTATGATGGCCAATCACACAAACAAGCATTTCAGATCTGAAACCACTCTTGGAATATGCAAGAAACTAACATTTAGTACAAAATTCATATGTTCATACAAGCTATGACATGGGAGTTACTCTCCCATGTCCAAGGAAAGGAAACTACTCGTCCATGATAGTGTACAATAGAAAATGTGCAGAATTTTTAGAATTCAACATGGTTTAGAGAAGGAAAAGCTAAGTAATCTCAAGGTGTTACCCAAGAAAGATAGAATTCCGGCTTGAGGATGAAATTCCACTCCTACATCTGCTCCAAACCGGGCAAACCTCTCTCCCAAGAAGCTTGGTGGAGTGAAGAAGCTATGTTGCACCTTGGAGAAGAAGCTTGGAGAAGAAGAGAAGAAGAATGGAGGTTCTTTGGCAAGGAACCACCTCTTTTCTCCTCCAAATCATCCTCCTCTGCTCTAGGCTTGCTCTGGGATGAGGGAACTAACACAAATGACCGAGCATAACCTCCCATTAAGTTCTCACTTCGTTTTAAACAAAAACTCATATTTTTTAAAATGTTGAAACTGCCAGGTGCATGTCGTGCCCCCAAAGTGCACGCAGTGCAACTTTCCAGAAACTTTCAATTTTCTCCAGAATGCACTGTGCACGGCATGCACTGAAGAAATGCACACCGTGCAACTTTCCAGAAACCTTTAGCACCCAGGTGCACGACGTGTGCTGATGAAATGCACGCCGTGCAACTTTCTAGAAACTTTCATCTCCAAGGTGCACGGCGTGCATGCACACCGTGCAACTTTCCAGAAACTATGGTCTGCTTGACGCTCCCAGGTGCACGGCGTGCACTTTTGGTGCACGACGTGTATTTTTGGTGCACGGTGTGCACTTGGCTGTTCTGGGCTATTGTGTATTCTGCTCTTAACTTTCAGCGTGTAGGTCCAAATTACATGCCGTAAAAAGTGCTATTTATGTAGTTTCGAACCCCAAAACATGTAGATACTTGAGGAGTGATCCAATAAGAGATAATATGATATATTCCTTATAATTTCATTATAAAATATAATACCTACAATCCAAACCATGAGACAAGTAAGAATAGCTAAAAATATATTATCTAGCATGAATGAGAGTGATAATTGAGTCAAAACAACATGGATATGCAACCAAACATGATCCAAAAGATGATATGATTTGTGCACATCAAATCCCCCTAAGCTTAAACCATTGCTTGTCCTCAAGAAAAAAGAGCATAGAAACATAAATGAAGAATTGTCAAGTTCATGAATAGATCAAATGAAATGAAAGATGTGTATAAGACCAAACCAACCATGATCAACATGTTTATGCTCATAGCTATCAATTCAACTTAAACACTGAAGAAAGAGATTTTAGTTCAGCAGGGGTGGTCACAATTAAATAAATCAATCAATTAAACAACACTAAGTAGAATTTGGATGACCAAGCCAAGAAATTAGTGGATATGCAACTCAAACTCTCAACTATTAAGGATACAAATGATGATATCTTAGTTAAAATTGACAATTTTTGTTGTATTTTCCTTCTTTTCCAAAAATGACATGATAATGGATTATGGGTTCCAACACTCGGCTGCTAATGTAGGCTTATGCACATGTGGAATGTCGCTTGGGATATTTTACCCCTCTTTTAAGACATACCACCTAACCATCGTGGCCAGATCAGACTTACACTAGGCTAGCATGCTATGTGGGCAGTTTAGCCATCTTTTATGGGGTATAAAGATGAGATAAGCCAAAAGAAATTTTAATTTTTTTCCAAAATATAGGAGAGTCAACTAAATTGCAACATTAGCTAGATTTCATTCATTTGTTTTGATTTTTTTCATTGAAAGAGTGGTTGAAAATGTACTAAGAGCTTGACAAGGGCATCATGTATTCCAAATGATGTTGTAAAGTTGATTTACTCACAAAACTTGAAACCATTACATGTTTTAAGCAATCAAGGATATGAAAGATGAATGTTTAGGCTAGAAGCATAAACCAGAGTTCAGCACATGTTGATGGCTAAAAGGTTTCATTTGATTAATGCATGCCTTTTACAATTTATCCAAATGATATTTCTCATCAAAAGAGGACAATTAGTTAAGAATAGGAGTTCTATTCACATATAAAAGATAAACCTCATATCATACTAGATTTTCCACCAGAAGAGCAGAATTGAAAACAAAAGACTGAAATGTGAACACAAAACTAAAGCAAATGACAAGAAGCAAATAACATGAAAGGGAAAAGCTAAACGAACTAGTTTACAATCCGGTTGCTCTCCGCTAAGCATGAAATCTGCAGTGTCCTCACTGCATAAATCAAACTAAAAAGGTTGCAACCGGATACCTCATCTTGGTGGAAACATCAAAGTCCATGGAGGACCGGTGCTCTGATTTGCAGATGGATATTGTTGTGCTAAAGATTTATGCCTCCTTGCAAATATGTCCTTGATTTGGGGCAAGCGAAAGAACCTATGAGCTGTAGTAAGAATAGTCTTTTGTACGCCAATACTATTTGTCTTTTCATTCTCCTTTGAAGCATCATCAAAATATGAGCTAGGAAGAGTGTTCTCATTATAAAGAAATGTGTCATCTAGAGTGTGAGGAGGAAAGAAATGTGGCTTGCTTGAAGAATCAACATGTAGAGCATGTGTTGTAGCTTTCTTAATGTGTCATCTAGAGTGTGAGGAGGAAAGAAATGTGGCTTGCTTGAAGAATCAACATGTAGAGCATGTGTTGTAGCTTTCTTCCCTTTAGTTGCAACTTCATAATCATCATGGATATCAACATCATCATACTTTGAAGGATATAACTCTATAACAACTCCATTCTTCAATGTCACTGACATGTAGGATTTGTCTCCGGTGGACTAGGCAAGAAAGGTAGAAATGCTTCTTTGCTAGGAAGATCTTGCTGGGCAATTTGTTTCTCCAAGATGTGTGCATGAGTGGCTATTGTCTCCACCTTAGAAGAGAGTTGGCAAATGGCACCCTTCATTGATTGTCTTTGTTGATGGAACTCCTCATTTTGCTGCATTTGAGAGGAAATAAATGTTGCAAGCATGGACTCTAATCTAGAAGTTACTTGTGGTTTTTGTGGCTGAATGAAATCCGGGTTCACATTGTTGTAGAAGCCTGGTGGAGTGTAACCCATTGGAGAATAAATAGAAGAAGCATAACATGTAGAAGATGAGTGTCCAAGAAACCCACATGCATCATAAATATTGTCGGTTGTTTGAATTAGTTGTGTGCTTAGATTCTCAAACCTTTGTGACAAAGTGTCTAGCCTTGCTGCAATCAAGTCTATAGAATCAACCATGTGATCTTCCACTTGCATTTCAGAAGTAGTATGTCAAAAGGATGGGTGGTAGCTTGTATCCAGACTCCATTGGCAATGATTTGTTGTCATATCTTCAATAATAGCATAGGCTTCTCTATAAGATTTGTTCATTAGAGCTCCATTTGCAGCTGCATCAATAGACATCCTTGTATTGTAGCACAAACAATTATAGAAAGATTGCAATAGAAGCCAATTGCTTAGACCGTGATGTGGACAAAGATGTTGAAGATCTTTGAACCTCTCCCATGTACCATACAAGGTATCTCCATCCCTTTGAGAATAATTGATGAGTTGAATCCTCAGCTGTAAAGTTTTTCTATGTGGAAAATATCTTGCCAAAAAGACCTTTTGAAGCTCCTCCCAAGTGTTGATTGACTTCTTTGGCAAAGTATAGAGCCATGCCTTGGCTCTATATTTAAGAGAGAATGGAAAAAGAATTAGGCATATCCCATCAGTAGGAACACCATATATATTTATGGTGCTTAGAAACTACAGAAATTCAGCAATGTGGAGGTTTGGATTCTCCATTGGTGTCCCTCCAAATGCATTCAGTTGTAGCAATTGTATGATGAATGGGCTGATAGAAAACTCATATGCCTCAAATTCTGAAATATTAATAGGCCCGCTCATGTGCATTGTAGTTGTACCAAAGTAGTCCTTAAGAGGAAGGTCATCCTCCTTGACTAGTTCTTCATGTGGATCCGGAGGATTAGGTGGGTGTGGCATAGATGGTGGTGATGTATGTGGTATGGGTGTTGGTGGTGTATATGATGGTGGTGAATTAGGTCTGAATGATGGTGGTGTGGATGAAGGATGTGTGGATGAGGGTGGTACATATGAAGGTGATGTGGATGAAGGCGGCATGGGTGAATGTCGTTTGGATGATGGTGACATGGATGATGGTTGTGCGGGTTGCGATTCCTCCATACATGTTTGGGTTTCACTCCTTCTTTCTCCATGAGGGCTGCAAACGATATGTTCATTTTATGAATGTAGAGATATGCATGGTTCAAGGATCTTTTTATGAACACCCCATATGCTCCTACAAATAAAACAAGGTGAGTGAGATACAAAAACAAACATGGAAGATACAACAAATTATGATGATCATGATGAATTATGATTTATGGATATGATGGTGGATATGAAGGTTGTGATCTAGCCCATTTACTTATCAACAACTCTTAGTATAACATGAATACTGATGCTCCCCGACAACGGAGACAAAAACTTGTTGGTTGTTTACACTAATGAGTTTCAATCATTAAGAATGATCTTTTACTCAACTAGCTATTTCCCGCAAGTATACGAGAGTAGTTGTAGTCGAGGTCGAGCACAAGGAGTGTTGGTTAGCTAGGCGCAAGAGTTATGATTTTCAATAATTTAGATCGTTGTACATAAGATGATTCGATTAGAACAACTAAATTATAGGTTTAAAACAAAGAAGTAAATTATCACTTAAGAAAGGTTAAGATTCATATTTAGGAGGATCTTAGACTTGGGATTTCACTATCACATCATAGCTTATATTAAAATACGAATTTAAACATGTTAATTAACTTGCAAAGGAGGTTGTAGTCATCACTCACCTCTCGGAGAAGTGATGATGATTTTAACTCCATACATCAATCTCGTGTATGTATTTCATTTCAAATCACAAACCTTGCTCCTAAACATAATCCCAGCCACTCTCGTGGTCAAGGACAAGTTGCCAAAAGAGTAACTCCATACTCTCAAACACATCTTCTCAAATTATGAAAGAAAGCATAAAACATGCAAGTATGATGGCCAATCACACAAACAAGCATTTCAGATCTGAAACAACTCTTGGAATATGTAAGAAACTAACATTTAGTACGAAATTCATATTTTCATACAAGCTATGACATGGGAGTTACTCTCCCATGTCCAAGGAAAGGAAACTACTCGTCCATGACAGTCTACAGCAAAAAATGTGCAGAATTTTAAGAATTCAACATGGTTTAGAGAAGGAAAAGCTAAGTAATCTCAAGGTGTAACCCAAGAAATATAGAATTCCGGCTTGAGGATGAAATCCCACTCCTACATCTTCTCCAAACCGGGAAAACCTCTCTCCAAAGAAGCTTGGTGGAGTGAAGAAGCTCTACTGCACCTAGGAGAAGAAGCTTGGAGAAGTAGAGAAGAAGAATGGATGTTCTTTGGCAAGGAACCACCTCTTTTCTCCTCCAAATCATCCTCCTCTGCTCTAGGCTTGCTCTGGGATGAGGGAACTCACACAAATGACCAAGCATAACCTCCCATTAAGTTCTCACTTCGTTTTAAACAAAAACTCATATTTTTCAAAATGCTAAAACTGCCAGGTGCACACCGTGCACCCAAAGTGTACGTCATGCAACTTTCCAGGAACTTTCAATTTGCTCCAGAATGCACTGTGCACAACGTGCACTGAAGAAATGCACACCGTGCAACTTTTTAGAAACATTTAGCACCCAGGTGCATGACGTGTGCTGAAGAAATGCACGCCGTGCAACTTTCTAGAAACTTTTAGCTCTCAGGTGCAGGACGTGCAATTGCATGCATGTCGTGCAACTTTCCAGAAACTTTGGTCTTCTTGACGCTCCCAGGTGCATGGCGTGCACTTTTAGTACACGGCGTGTATTTTTGATGCACGACGTGCACTTGGCTGTTCTGGGCTGTTGTGTATTCTGCTCATAACTTTCAGCGTGTAGGTCCAAATTACATGCCGTAAAAAGTGGTATTTGCATAGCTTCGAACCCCAAAACATGTAGATACTTGAGGAGTGATCCAATAAGAGATAATATGATATATTGCTTATCATTTTATTGTAAAATACAATACCTACAATCCAAACCATGAGACAAGTAAGAATAGCTAAAAATATAGAATCTAACATGAATGAGAGTGATAATTGAGTCAAAACAACATGGATATGCAACCAAACATGATCCAAAAGATGATATGATGTGTGCACATCAAATCCCCCTAAGCTTAAACCATTGCTTGTCCTCAAGCAAAAAGAGCATAGAAACATAAATGAAGAATTGTCAAGTTCATGAATAGATCAAATGAAATGAAAGATGTGTATAAGACCAAACCAACCATGATCAACATGTTTATGCACATAGCCATCAATTCAACTTAAACACTCAAGAAACAGATTTTTAGTTCAGCAGGGGTGGTCACAATTAAATAAATCAATCAATTAAACAATACTAAGTAGAATTTGGATGACCAAGCCAAGCAATTAGTGGATATGCAACTCAAACTCTCAACTATTAAGGATACAAATGATGAAATCTTAGTTAAAATTGACAATTTTGGTTGTACTCTCCTTCTTTCCCAAAAATGACATTATAATGGATTATGGGTTTTGACACTCGGCTGCTAATGTAGGCTTATGCACACGTGGAATGTCGGTTGGGATATTTTACCCTCTTTTAAGACATACCACCTAACCTTGTGGCTAGATCGTACTTACACTAGGCTAGCATGATATGTGGGCAGTTTAGCCATCTTTTATGGGGTATAAAGATGAGATAAGCCAAAAGAAATTTTAAAATTTTTCCAAAACATAGGAGAGTCAACTAAATTGCAACATTAGCTAGATTTCATTCATTTGTTTTGATTTTTTTTTCATTGAAAGAGTGGTTGAAAATGCACTAAGAGCTTGACAAGGGTATTCTGTATTCCAAATGATGTTGTAAAGTTGATTTACTCACAAAAATTGAAACCTGGTACATGATGTGCACTTGGCTGTTCTGGGCTGTTGTGTATTCTTCTCATAACTTTCAGCGTGTATGTCCAAATTACATGCCGTAAAAAGTGGTATTTGCATAGTTTAGAACCCCAAAAAATGTAGATACTTGAGGAGTGATCCAATAAGAGATAATATGATATATTTCTTATCATTTCATTATAAAATATAGTACCTACAATCCAAACTATGAGACA
The DNA here is from genome assembly GCA_963693085.1 of Alisma plantago-aquatica. Classification (NCBI taxonomy): domain Eukaryota; kingdom Viridiplantae; phylum Streptophyta; class Magnoliopsida; order Alismatales; family Alismataceae; genus Alisma; species Alisma plantago-aquatica. Next base: position 1,852,008,095 of record OY856409.1, read on the forward strand.
AGTAAGAATAGCTAAAAATATAGAATCTAGCATGAATGAGGGTGATAATTGAGTCAAAACAATAAGGATATGCAACCAAACATGATCCAAAAGATGATATGATTTGTGCACATCAAATCCCCCTAAGCTTAAACCATTGCTTGTCCTCAAGCAAAAAGAGCATAGAAACATAAATGAAGAATTGTCAAGTTCATGAATAGATCAAATGAAATAAAAGATGTGTATAAAACCAAACCAATCATGATCAACATGTTTATGCTCATAGCCATCAATTCAGCTTAAACACCCAAGAAAGAGATTTTTAGTTCAGCAGGGGTAGTCATAATTAATTAAGTCAATCAATTAAACAACACTAAGTAGAATTTGGATGACCAAGCCAAGTAATTAGTGGATATGCAACTCAAACTCTCAACTATTAAGGATAGAAATGATGAAATCTTAGTTAAAATTTACAATTTTGGCTGTACTCTCCTTCTTTACCAAAAATGACATGACAATGGATTATGGGTTCCGACACTCGGCTGCTAATCTAGGCTTATGCACACGTGGAATGTCGGTTGGGGTATTTTACCCTCTTTTAAGACATACCACCTAACCATCGTGGCCAAATTAGACTTACATTAGGCTAACATGATATGTGGGTAGTTTAGCCATCTTTTATGGGGTACAAAGATGAGATAAGACAAAAGAAATTTAAAATTTTTCCAAAACATAGGAGAGTCAATTAAATTGCAACATTAGCTAGATTTCATTCATTTGTTTTGATTTTTTTTTCATTGAAAGAGTGGTTGAAAATGCACTAAGAGCTTGACAAGGGCATCCCATATTCCAAATGATGTTGTCAAGTTGATTTACTCACAAAAATTGAAACATGGTGCACGGCATGCACTTGTTGTGTATTATGCTGATAACTTTCAGCGTGTAGGTCCTAATTACATATCGTAAAAAGTGGTATTTGTGTAGTTTCGAACCCCAAAACATGTAGATACTTGAGGAGTGATCCAATAAGATATAATATGATATATTCCTTATAATTTCATTATAAAATATAGTACCTACAATCCAAACCATGAGATAAGTAAGAATAGCTAAAAATATAGAATCTAGCATGAATGAGAGTGATAATTGAGTCAAAACAACATGGATATGAAACCAAACATGATCCAAAAGATGATATGATTTGTGCACATCAAGAGTTGTTATTGCTCGTGATGTGAAGTCGTTGGCGAAGATATTAGCACCTCTCCCGTAGAGTGGAAATATCTTGTTGGAGCCTATCGGTGTCTGATCTTGTCGAATAGACAAAGTCACATTGTTCAGACCATAGCTTGCATTTGTTGTGTGCATATGCAAGTTGTGATAGCATTGCATCCCTAACTACAGTAAGTGTGGCCAATGTGGGTTGAACAAGACCCCTCATTTTACATGTGTTTGGCACAAGACCCCTACCACATGTAAAATACGGTCTGTGGGGGGTTTTTGTCTTCAAAACATCCATTTGTCGCATTTGCGGCATCTATATACACACACGTACAGTGCATTCAAGGCCGCATGTACATCAAGGCATTCCATTCTGCATTTGAAGACAACCTACCCAAACACAAATTGATGATTATGATTACGATCCATAAAATAGTTCGTGAAACAAACAATTTATGGCTAGAGGGTCACGTGGTCGATGAGTTATCATACAAGTTAAAACTGTATCACAAGTACAACGCTAGAGGTCAATGAGTTTCCCAAAGGAGATTAGAAATGGTTTCACGTAAAAGATCGCCCTCCCTTGAATCGGTCGGAGTTGTTTGTTGGAGGGAACTCAGGTCAACCCCAGAAGGGGGAACGACAGACGTTGAACTGTCATCTACGAGTTCATCCATCATAGTGTCACCATCATGTTGGTGTCAGATATAATTGTATAGGATACAACAAGCCATTACAAGGCAACACTGGGAATGAATAGGATATGTCGCCCCCTTTTTAAGGTAGGCAAACCGTCTCTTGAGCACCCCGAATGCTCTTTCAACAACATTGTGTAGTTGAGCATGGCGGTGGTTGAAGATCTCCTTCTTGCTGGTGTAGGGGTGTCTGTTTCCTCGATACTCAGAAATATGGTAAGCTGTATTGCGATAGGGTGCTAGAAATTGACGAGTGTTGGCATACCCTGCATCAACTAGGTAAAACTTTCCTGGGGGAACTTTAAACCTGGCAGTGGTCGTTGCTGATTGTAGGACCCGTTGGTCAGCAGCCGACCCCTCCCACCCAGTTAGGACAAATGTAAATTCCATGGAGAAGTCTACTACAGCCATGACATTCAGAGAGACATTTCCTTTTCTGTCTCGGTAGCGATTTTGCTTGTCTCGTTTGACCAAGACTGGGATGTGTGTTCCGTCAATTGCCCCGATGGCATTCTATAACACCACAATAGGTTGTAAACATACAAAATATTTGAAAAATAGTATAAATTTGTAGGGACTAACTATTACCTTGAAGTAAGGGTAGAACCTTGAGGTCTCCAGTATACGAGAATGTGTTGTCGTGTAATTTGATGTGGTTTGCATGACAATATAGTCATGGGTCAACACACATACAGTGTCCAACACTTCGTTGAACTTTATACTTATAGTCTCACCAAAGTGAATGTAGTCCTCTGCCAAAGCACGATTTGTATGGCCATGGCCAACCATCTGTAGGAAGTAGCATACAACCTCAACTGAAGTGACGCCTCTAGTACTTCATAACAAGCCACGACTCTCAAGCTTGTCCACAAGGGCCATTATAGTATGTGGTCGCATTCGGTATAGCTCATAAGCCCTTTGTTCATGACCGGTTAATATTTCTAAGACCTTTATGTTGCCACTCCTTATGCTAACTAACCTAGGTATTGTGGGTGGTATGTCGGCATCAACGGAAATGTTGTCTATGATGGAGTTTGCAACCGACTCAGCAATTGCATCGGCAATGTGATTTGTTGGACCAGAAAAGGTATCTAAAATGTGTGTGAGGAGGTCAGGTGATTTTGTTTGATCACTGGCAGACATGATGCCTACAAGTAAAATGATATCAACAAGATAATAACTACTTGCACATAATATAAACCAGTTGACATGTGAAACAACGACTTGAAGGCTACAAACAAATTAAATTGTACGGAAAATAAACGTCTGTACGGTAAAGCAATTATTACAAAAATGAAGCAAATTTAAATGTCTAAAGTAATTATTACAACAGTTATGCTAATATAAATTGATGGTCTGCAAACATAGAAAACATAATGGAAAAAGGTAGTTCCCACTTATGATCCCGAAGGGCCAGCATCATTGGATGGAATATACCACATGGAAGGTATGCTCGATGTGTTGTTGAAGTTGGATGGTGGGGTGTGCGACACAAATGGTTGTTGAGATGGCACAAAATAGGATGGCATTGAAGGTATTATTGTTGCATTGCCGACTTGGGACCTTTCCCAAAGGTCTTGTAATCATATTGTTATCTTTTGAGGGGTGTGTTGAAGGCTGAGGTAGATGTTACGGTTTGTTGAGTCCTTTATGGCGTTCACAAGTGTTGTAAAAATAGCAGTGGGGGCATCGGGGAAAGTGTCATTGAAATGTTTTAAAATGGTTCCAAACTCTTCTTTTTCAAAGGCTCTGGTTGCCACACTCATGCCTAACTCGTGAACCTTTGTGTACACCTGTGTGAATTCAGATAACACTTCATTAGAAACCACACATCACTCCTGCGACATTGATGGTCGCTTCCTGCACCTATAGGCAGGAGGAGTCGTTCCCCCAACACTCGGGGTATCCGTTCCGCCTCCCTCGGTGTCACCCGCACTTTGCATCCCAGATGCGTGTATGTTCGGTTCCCCTGATGCGGTTTCTGTGTGCATGGGTGTAGCATACGCATCTAAGTAGACAGTAACATCATCCTCAGAGGCAACATCAGAAGGGATTTGTGTGTCTGTGGAAGACATTGCATGGTGTCCTCTAGCAATGCTCCTCCCCACCATCATCTCGATGTCGTAGTAGTGGGGAAAGGGGTGCCTAAGCAACGTAGCAAGGTCCTTGTTTGCCTGAGTATTAAAAAACAATTGTATTTAGGGAATGTAAGTGTAGATGTAGGGCGTTACTTTGTTGGGGTTAAGGGTTTGATTACTGTACATACCGCAATGCTCTACCTCCACTCAGGGGTGTCAGGCAGTGTGGGCATGTGCCTTGTGTCATCCCATACAATGCCACTCTTGTTGGTCATAAGCTTCAAAGTGGCATAGTCCTTCCTCAGGTTTTTCCACCGAGTTTTGAACTGGTCTAACTTACCCGCATCATTCCCCATCCTATTATGCACATCAAAAGTTACCTCCCTCCAAGAGTCCTTAGTAAAGTGGCTGTCAATACACCTTCCTAAGTCATATTGTCTCCACAGTGTTGTTACTAGAGCGGCATCAGACTCTCTTGACCAAACAATTCGGTGCTTTCGGTCTACGTAAGACATACTTGTGTAGGAGCTGTAGTATATAATGACAATCAGCAGTGTTTAAAATGATAAGAATAAAGTAGTATCTGACATGTGTTACTTGTACCCTTGCACAAAGTAGAGCATGGCCTGAAATACATGTCCTTAAATACAATCTTGCCAAACTATAGACAGTAAAATTTTGTAGGATAGACAATAAACACACAAACACATATTCGAAATAAAAGTCAAACAAGCATATATAGGGAGCTCAATCAGCAACTGAGCAAGAGCATAGCTGAACCAGAAACGCAAGCAAACAACTGAAAAAATAAAATAAGAAATATATATAGATAGCACCACATGTGGTCTGTTGTATAGGGTTACTAGAAGAAGACACGTGCTAAGCATTTTTATAGATAAATATTCAACTATATGTATATATATTTAGCAACACAGTTTCTCTGTTGTGAATTAGTACAATTCTATTTAAAGTATTCAACTAGATGTGAATTTCAGCCATTTTGATAGATAATACCTTGCATAATAGTAAACTATTTAGTATATTTTCATGAATTTTGAATACCTGTTATAACTCAAACCACTTGCATAATAGAGGTCATCTCCATGAGGAGTCAAATGTTGTTAAGCGCAATAATTCAAATGTCCCAAATACCACACAATAAACAAAATATTCATTTGACTCCAAATACCACACAATAAACAATAAACAAATGTTTCCCCTATTAACCTAACCACTACCATATGATAGATTGATATCTTGCATTCAAATTTACTTATTCATCCATGTATGATCTCAACAACACATAAAATTAAGATAACAAAAATTCAAGAGTAACTTTTATTAGATACAACATTTAATTCATTAAAAGCTCATCATAAGAATGAAATAACAATGACTTCTCTCGCATGCCAAATCAAACATAGTACTTGCTCAAGGTGAGCTAATGTAGGCAAAAATTAGGTTCATCCATGGTATATATTGTAGGATTAATAATGGATACTCTAAATGCAACATAGATGTGAATTTTAGCCATTTTGATAGATAATATCGTGCATAATAGTAAACTATTTAGTATATTTGCATGAATGTTGAATACATGTTATAACTCAAACCACTTGCATAATAGAGGTCATCTCCATGAGGAGTCAAATGTTGTTAAGCGCAATAATTCAAATGTTTCAATAAGATTGATCTTTTTTATGATTAATTGGTGGTTGACATGAATTAAAACAATTTAACAAAGAACATATAAAACATAGACTAATGTGTTTAATTATATGACAGTAAAACATTTTGAGCTGTGGGTTTCACCTAACCACATATCTCATGGTAAAATACCACACAATAAACAAAATATTCATTTGTATAGTGAAAAAACTTTTCTAGGCATCACTCTGTAGATGCAGGGATTAACCTAACCTAGACCTCACAATTATTTAGTTAGACAAGTTTTAAATATGTTGTTGTTTCCCCTATTAACCTAACCACTACCATATGATAGATTGATATCTTGCATTCAAATTTACTTATTCATCCATGTACGATCTCAACAACACATAAGATTAAGATAACAAAAATTCAAGAGTAACATTTATTAGATACAACATTTAATTCATTAAAAGCTCATCATAAGCATGAAATAACAATGAATGCTCCCGCATGCCAAATCAAACATAGTACCTGCTCATTGTGAGCTAATGTAGGCAAAAATTAGGTTCATTCATGGTATATATCGTAGAATTAATAATGGATACTCTAAATGCAACATTGAGAGTAAAGTTGACTATAAAATCAATGAAAGATGAAATCCATAATAGAAAGGGTTCTAGGGATGTCTTCATCCTCCTACTATTATATAGGCACAATCTACCATCTTTTTTATCTAATATGAATGACATCCTTAACCTGAAAAAGGGTCAAATTCTTTTAATAAGATGTAAATATGTCAATTTTCCTTAATTACTCCATTAGAAAATTACACATTGTATATTTGAATTTATGGAGTGACTTTATGGAGTGTAGTTCATCGATTGGGGGGACGTTGATCATGAGTAGATATATAATGTGAATTATGACATGGACTCTATTATGCCTGTAGGTCAGTGAATCAATGAATCAATGCTATTAGAGTGACAAGAATTAATGCTATTAGAGTGACAATGAATCAATGCATATATTTCCATCAAGAAAATAAGATGCAATACAAAGTACTAGTGCACTTATCAAATTTCCTAATCTTGAACCGTTTCATGCCCTCAAGCAATCAGACACAGATAATGAAATGGAAAATCAAGGAAGATGCATATCATGTATCAATTGGCCTAAATAAGAACTATTCAATTTTCAAATTTAGCATAAGCAATTTATTTACTTCATCACTCCAATATAATTTATATATAAATTAAAGCTCATGATTTGGAAAACATCCACTATTGTTAAAGTTGGGACCAATCAACCCTAATTATTAAGTCAAACCTGACCATCACGAATATATTGGTAAAATTCAAGCTAGATAGGCATCTTATGCGGGTAGTTTTGACTATTGTTTGCAAGTTTTATCTATTCATGAATGATCTTTCCCAAAATACCAATTTCTATATTCAATTTCCATATTCATATCCACTTTGAAACCACGTGAGCATATTCTATATGTAATACCAACACAGGCATACATGAATCATATGAATGGCATACATTTAATTTCATTTGATTAAAAATCATTGGGATAAAAACAAATAGGAGTCCTGATTTTTATATGCAACATTGACAATAACATCCTTTTCACTTGATAAAATCATAAAATAAAACTAAATAAGTACTATAAGTCAAGCTAGCTTTCAATATAGAACTAAAAAAAATGTGTAGAATTATGCCATATTGGGTTCACTTGTTCTTTCCAAAAAGCATATGCAATTGATGCTACTATTATGATATCATAATAGTATCACAAAAAACATAACATTAAAAAATAGAACATTAAAACAGAACGAAAAACAGAACATTAAATATGGCAAATAGATATGTCCAAGACATTAATGGCCATTACTGCCCAATCATGTTAGAAAAATAAAGACAAAGTCACAGAAACCAGAAACCAGAGGATGAAACGGCCATTACTGCCCAATCATGTTAGAAAAACAAAGACAAAGTCACACTAACCAGAAACCAGAGGATGAAAAACAAATGACAGAAAAGGAAATGTAGGACAACACTAACAACTATGATCTACTAACACATATCGATATCCTCAAAATAACCTGGCTGACAAAAATCTCGAAAATCAGGCATGCTAGTTGCTTTTATTTGCTATAGAGTTACAAATACTACTATAACTTAGCACAGAGACACACATAATAGCAGTAAATTGATGCATTTCTAGATAAAAGTAGTAGTTAGAAGTAGAATAAATCAGTGTCATACACAACGATTCTAATGTTTGCAGCTATTGTCGGGTCAATTGCCACTTAATCGATACACATGCATGATTGTTGTACTTCTGCCCTAATCGACCTCACAAACAAAGCACCCTCTACCCTAATTCATGACCAACCTAAGCAGAAGGGGGTGAGAATGACGACAGAGTGCGGAATCGTAGGTCTGGGCAGGGCCGCCGGAGCACGATTGAGGAGCACGATTCAGCAACAAAGGACGACGACCAGCTTCTGTGAACAACTCCTCCAAAAGGAGTATGTGGAAGTGTAGAACCTCACAGCAGAAGGAGAGGAATAAGAAGGTACACAGACACTTGCTAGGGTTTCTTGTTGCCTTGGGCGAGATAGGGTTTCTTCTGTGTGTCGACAAGACAAATCAATGTCAGAGCAGGTAGTAGAGAAGAGCAGGGCAGGGCATGGGTACCTTGCTTTTGAGGGAGCTAGCCGCCCAGGTAGACTGGCGGTGGTAGGCAGCAGCATTGATGCTCCACGTGGACGCTTCACCCGACGACTGCTGGACTCCATATGCGACCTTGAGTAGCCTTCCCTTTTACTTATCACAGACAAACAGTTGTGAAGATGCATGATTATAGCAAAGTGTCACGAGGAGGGAGACCGCTGAGAGGATAAGGTTAGGGTGAGAGGGAGAGGGAGGGTTGCGGGGTTGCAAGGGATCAGGGAGGGTTGTCCGGGCAAATCGGACTGGGATTTCCAATCCTGCCTCGATGGGGACTGACTTAAACCAGATAATGGGATTCTATTATCCCAAAACAGGGATCAAAATGGATTGGTTGCCAAACACTATTCTCACCCAAGTTGGACCGGATTGGGCCGCCGTGGCGCTACGCGACACACCCTAATCCGGGTCCAGTCCATTCCCAAACAGGGGCTTAACGTCTATTGATCTCCAAGCTGCTCTTCCTCAATAGCATGATCCTGACCACACCGTTGACAACCACCTGAAATGATTTGGTAACCCACGAGGGGAGACCCATGTCCCAGTAAGAGATATAACTCGCAACCGATGGTTATTGTTACATCATCTATCATTATTAAGAAAGTTAAATAGATTAAGCAGTTGAATCATAATAAATTTATTCTATCAGGTTAAACATATTAAGAAAACTAATCAGATAGGCATAGCAACACATATGACTAGAAGGAATATGATGAACATGTAAGAATATCACTTACTAAACATTAATATATCTTACCGCATCACATTACAACTAAGTAGTATAAAAGACAAGGCAAGGGTTAACATCCAATGTGAAGTGTGTTTAACCCTAAGCAGATATACTGCAAGGTTGTATTATATCTTTTATTAAGCCCTAAGGAGTTGAGGTATACCACTCGATTCCAAGTGACCACTACTAAGTCGAAATTAGTACCAAACAAGATATGTAGAAGATTTGGATTCCTTAGATCTCATCTTCCCTTGATAAGTACGAGTCTTCCACAACAACACTAGTGAACCATGGTATAAAAACACAAAATCTGAGGTGCAACTGTAGTTTCCCTCAATCACATCATATATACTGAGATACGACAGCATCTATTCTCCACCTGAGGAATTATTGCAACCATACTAAAAACATTAGAATCAATATGTCAACGACACTCAGTCACTTGCACCTAGCATACTCAACAATATGTGATCCTAGTTTCTATAAGAGGAATACTCATTTCACCATCCAACAAGTCCTAACACTGGAATGAATCTATGGCACAAGGAAACTAAAGGACCATGTTTCCACTTGATTAGTTAAGCCAATTGGGTATCTTCTAACAACATAAATAAGTTACATATAAACCCTAAAAGAGTTCTACAAAATAAGGGTAGATTGCATCTTTAGAAGATATAAAATGTATGAAACATAAAGCTTATCACAATATCATATGGTATTGTTCATTTCCAAAGATGATTCCATGCCCATAATCACATCATCATGGGATACCAATCCCTTATCACATCATACAAAGGATAACACTTAAATTAGGGTAAAAACCCATATACAATGTTATAAGACCATCACATTATTACCTATAAGAACATCATTATCTCTCCATGCCTCATCAAGGATCATCATCATTCATGTGATACATAATTAATACAACAATCATTCATTAGTTAGAATGTTTATTTAACAACAATTTAGGGATACAAAATTAGGAGAGAGAAAGCATTCCATTATCATACCAATCATCCAAGATAGCTAAGCATTATCACCATGTACTTGAATTAGGATTAAGTTCTACAAGGCTGTCAAGTTAAGATTCCAAATCAGCCATTAGAAGTAAACCCTAGTTACCATTATCTTAAAAAATATTGGATGCAAAAAGGTCAAACATCATCAACATAAGGTCAACAAAATGTAGTGACCATATAGACCAGAAACATCATCAACTACTAAAGGTTGAGAAAGGTTGGCTACCATTGAGGATAGATCCACCACCTTCACTGACTTTTGAGGGTCAATCACATTGGTGACCATTGAAAACACAAGGTTGGAAACAAAAGACAAGTAGGGTTCAACCCTTCATCAACCGTTGAGATAGACCCTCTTTTACAACCATTGAACTAGGGTTAACCACCCTCAATGACCACTAAGGTCCAACAACATCACTACCACACATTCATCCAATCTTGGCAATCAAAGGAACATGGATTCATCATCGACTGCACATCAGCGACGACACATAGATCTAATCTTGGCGACCAAAGGAACATGCAATCATCATCGACCGAAGAGAAACCGTCATCCTTAGCGACAATCAAACTAGTAAACATGAAAAGCTCAAGGAGGTGTAAAACTCATCGACCACTAAGCAAATCTTGGTGACCACTCTAAATCAAGATTCTTGGGGACCACATGAAGAGAGAGAGAAACATGGTGACCACATGGACTCCAAAACATGTTGGTCATCCCCATCAAACTGAAAATCCATCAAGGTCCAAACCACAAGAAAAAAGATCAAAACAATCCATAATTAACAACTATCATGAGAGCAAGGAAAACCAAGATTTGAGAGCAAAAACCAATGTTTCCACAAGCATACATGCATTGAAACTCCATCACCAAAGAAGAGATTCGTTCATAAAGAATAGGGTTTAATCAAGAGGGGTTATCTACTCACTATCACCATGAAAACACAAACCCTAAATCAAAGATATTATCTTTCTACTTATAACCATGTTGTAAGACGTGATAAGGTGCATACAGGTAAAGTGTAAACCATAATGAAGGAGAAAGTTATATAACTCACCTCAAAGGAGATGAAGAAACTAAAAAAACAACAAAAATCAACAAAAAGAGGGTTCAAAACCCTAGATTGATCACCAATCTCTACCAAGATAGCTCCACCTCCAAGAAAGAAAGAAACCCTAGGTCAAGGAAGCAAGAAGAAGAGAAAAACCCTCGGTCAAAAAGGCAAGAAAGAGAAGTTCTTCAAGCTCAACTCAAGAACTACCATGGAGGACCATGGATTTGGAAAAGAAGAGAGAGAAGAAGATGGTATAGTAGGGAAAACAAAGATGAAGAGGGAGATACTTTACAAAGATAAAAGAGAGCAATAATCACCAAAGGGTCACCAACGAGGGATTCTCCAAACCCTAGCTCAACATGCAAGAGGGATCGACCACCTTCTTCAAGCTTGATCTCATCCTTCCCCACCAAGCACAGGGGAACGAGATCAAGAGAGAAAGGGGTTGAAAAGGGTTTAGTTGCATGCAAGGAGAGAGGTTTGTATAGCATAGAGTTAGAGAGACATATGGAGGGTTAGGTGTCTAACTAAACATGGCATGTGTCCACAAAAACTCATCCATGCAAGCATCATACTCACAAATGCAACTAGGGTGATAAAACAAAGAAAAGAAAGTGACCAACTTGGTCCAAGAAAATCCATCAACCTGAAGATCATAAGGGAAAATGGTAACTAAAGATTCTCAGTGACCCAAAAGATCAAAACTCAAACGGTCACATAAAACCAACCCTAGGGTTTCTTGTGACCTAGAGGGGCTATGGCCTCATTGATCACCAAGACTAGGGGAGACACTCAACACCATCAACTTCTAAGAATCACGGATCACTAGATCCTTGGTGACTGCCAAAACACAAGCTCATTGGTCAAACATACATCAACTAGGGCATCCATGCAAACCCTAAACTCAACATATGATGTCACATCAAACCAAGGCATAACAAGGCACCCCAAAGCACCACTCTCTCCAAAATGATATCAAAACATGTGAGGCACAAAAAGCAAGTGAAAAAGTGTAAGAAAAAAACCTAAACATGGGTAAATTGCAATTAGGTTCAAAACCAACACATATAAGCATAACTAGCTCAAACAACATCAAAACATAACCAAACTTGATACATAAGCTCATCACATATTATCAAAACACTTCACAAGGTTTGACTAAGGTTTTAAAAATCTAATTTTGCTAAACAAGTAAGATCAACCAAAAATCTAGGCTAGGGGTCTTACAACCATAAACCCATAACAAGGATGTCGCCCTCAAAATCCAATGCAAACAAAGACACATATTTTCTAACCATACCATCCTATAACTCCCACGTGGCTTCCTCCACACCACGGTGATTCCACAAAACCTTAAGAAACACTATATCCTTCTTCTTCAACTTGTTCACTCTCCTATATAGGTTCAACACAAGACCCTCAACAAATGACAGACCCTCCTCCAACTCAACCTCCACTGCCTGCAACATCAGCTTGGTATCAGGGTGATACTTACTCAACATGGAAACATGAAAGGCATCATAAAACCTGTGCAACTCAGGCGGTAACTCCAACTTGTAAGCCACCCTCTAAACACGTGCCACAATAGGGTAAGGTACCATAAAACTAGGAGACAACTTGCCCTTCTTACCCAACCTTAGCACACATTTCAATGAGAAACCTTAAGATACACATAATATCCCACTTAGAACTCCAAAGGTGTGTGACAGTTATCGGCATAAGACTTCTATCCATCCTGGGCTACCTATAGTTGTTGTTGTATTACTCTAATCTTATCTGTGGTCTGCTACACTATCTCAAGACCCAAAAGATAATACTCACCTATCTCGTACTACCAAAGCGGTGACCGAAAACATCTCCCATACAATGCTCCATATGGTGTCATGTGTATACTCCTCTGAAAATTATTTTTATAAGAACTCTATCAAACTCAGGTGCACATCCAAACTACAAAGAAACTACAAGACACAAGCTCTCAAGAAGTATTCCAACATCTGAATGGTTCTCTCTGATTGACCATCTATCTATGGTTGAAAAGCTTTACTAAACCTCAGTTTTATCCCCATGGTTGTATGCAAGAGTTCCCAAAAAGGACTTATAAACTGTGGACCTCTGTCAAACACAATTGTTATTGGAATACCATGCAAATAGACCATCTCACTCACATATATATGTGCTAACTTATCTGCTAGATATGTCATCTTGACTGGAAAGAAGTGAGTTGACTTAGTCATCTTGTCAATTATAACCCAAATGGAATCATGACCTTTGGCTATCCTAGGAAGACCAACCATAAAGTCCATGGTAATATGATCCATTTTCCATTGTCGTATTGAAGATGTTGAAATTTTGTACAAGATTCTGATGCTCAACCTTGACCTACTGGCAGGCTGGACATCTAGCCATGAACTCTACCACATTTCACTTTAGACCAGGCCACCAATACATATCCTTTAGATTATGGTACATCTTGGTACTTCTGAGATACATTGCATACATTGAGAATGAGCCTATCACAGAACCGAAATCCCAGTCCCATGAACCAAACAAATACTAAAGGCAACATGTGGAAGCGTAAAGCTTAGCACACATGAAAAAATAATAAGGTAAAGGCACCAAGCACAGTTTCAACATTCAACAAGTATAAATTATACAAGGAACATCATATTAATGAGTTCAGTTACACATTTCCAAAGTCGAGGTACAAGTCATTCATGTGCACTAAATCTAGATCTTACAACAAGTACACCTAGCATAGCTCACCAAGACCATCAACCTTCTAGCCATCTCTGAACCTAAAAACAATATGAGAAATGAGTCAATATACGAGGTGTTCAATATGGGGTAGAAAGATACATATAAATGTATAAGATTTGCACGATTTGAAAAGTTTTCAAGACTAAACAAATAAGAATAAACATATTAACTATTTAAAAAAATGTGAAACAATATTTTATATCATTTCACTCCATTATACCAACAATATCAAGCATGTTTAAGGCCTTTGACCATCTTCCCATCGGAAGGGTCCATAAGGGTGCTCAAGATTAGCTAACCCTTTTATACGAGAGGGACCTCAAGGCCATAGCCAAGAGCTAACCCTTTATTAAAAATATTATAATGGAGTTCTATATATATATATATATGTTCAAGTTATAAAACTGATGAGGCAAACATCGAGTAAGCCATAGCAATACTACATGGAAATATTTGAGCAAGTAAACAAACAAGCATACAATACATGTATTTTCAAGCCAGAAAGCGATATTCCTCTAACTGGATAAGGCTCATACCTTATTAAGATATTCTTAACTTAACTCGTCCATTACCATCTAGATCACATCTCAAACCTGATTGACAACAAGACTACATGTGTGCATTAGATTCTCATCATTAAACCTAGTTATCCACATTTTAGGGTTTTAGCCAAGTTAGTTACAAGTTGTTATTTGTACATTAGATGGTATTATACTGATCTAGAGGTCTCATAAGAGTGTGGTTCAAGTTTCATACCATTACGATGTTCCAAGCACTTTCTATGATCATATCAAGGTTTAAGGTATTTACATGCATTCTATGGTCAAAAGACTCACAATAGAGTACCCTAGATCATGATTCATCAAGTCAAGAGGTCCAGACCTAAATATCATTTAGATCAGCAACATTAATTCATCAAAAACACATAATAAGATTAGGTGGTTGTTCATTAGCAACAAGATTAGCAATCTAGGGCAAGGTTCATCATTAAAGTCCAAACTAGGCACATATGTACAAAAAGGAGTAATTTATGAGCAATAGGGAGAGTAGGACCTTCATTTAGTTCAAGTATACATCACCGATACTAATTTAAGGATCATAGGGTAGATTGAGTAATCAAGATCCAAGTTTGCATCAAAATCATAAATCCACTATACTCCAAATGATTAAAAGTATGCATCTTTTGGGAAAAAAAAGAACAATCAATGGAATTAGGCCCTGAAACCTAGTCCATTGTGTAGATCTTTTGAAATGATCAATTTGATATATAATTTTTCTATATCTGGCCTTAACATGAGGAAGTTGTGATTTTTTGAAATTCTACATCAAAACTATATGGATTCAGATTGATAGTGTTACCAAGATTATGTAGAGGATCTCGGTCTTTGATGCAAGATCGGGCGACCGCATCTGACTCTTCACCCGTACACCAATGTGTGATCCAGTGTCACCGACAGCTGCTCCAAATGAGGTTGAGAGCGGTGGCGGTTGGTGCCTTTATGGTGATGGCTTGATCGTTGATGCCAGATCGAACGGTCGTGCATCTCTCCCTCTCTTAGAGTGTCTAGTCCGCATGGAGGTCCCCTGTTTCCTACATTAGAATAGGGGAGGAATAGAGGTTCCTCTTACTCCCTTCTCGGTTGACCAAAGGCCACCGCAACAGCCTCTCAAGGCAGTACCAAGTTAATCAAAGCAGGGTACGCCACCACACTCCTCACTCGCGCTTGCCAAGTGGGTGGGATTGTGTGGGTGAGCTCCCATGAGCCCCTAGCTGGCGGCTGCAAGACCCAAACATGAACCATGGAGCGTGAAGAGAAGAAAGGAGGGGGGAGAAAGTTGGCAGTTGGAGAAACTACGAAAAGAGCATGGAAGCCAAGGGAAGGGGGTATATAAGGGAGCAATGGTTTAGGGTTCTAGTACTGCTTCTGTTCTCCTCCATTGCCCCATTTGGAGGACGAGGAGGAAGGGCGGATTCCCTATTCTCAGTAACTTCTTGAAGGGGAAAGAAAAAGGGGGAGTAGTTCGATGGGATTTCATTTCCACTCAAGGCCTAAAGTGCCTAAAATTGGCCCAAAAACACAGAATAGAATATAAGAAAAGGTTGCGTAAACTTATACTTCTAACACCCATATCTTTTGATCTGACACTGATTGAGGAGACTTTTACACCGTTGGACTCGTTATTGGATCCTCTATAACATAGTACATAGTAGAGAGTCATGTGATCATAGTGTAGAGGTTCAAAAATGGGTTCAAGGGGATGATGTATTAAACTATAATATTAAGCTCAAGCTGTTGATTGATGTCACACATTGCAAAATTGAGCATTAAAGGAATCTAATTGGAGTGTCACAACACTCAAAATACAAAACTGACATCCAAACTAGATAATTGGTCATCATAGTGTGAGGGAGAGTATAATCAAAGGGTGAGAAAATTAGGGTTGTCGTAGATCCTCTTCCAAAAACAACTTCCACAAACCATTAACATCTAGAACCACTGTCTTGAAAACAAACTATCCCATCCTCTATCTCATGGAAACTATCATACTTCTTTTTGCCAAATTCTTCCTTGTTATGTTGTATCATGATATCATCCTGTTGCACATCTCTGATCTGTTGCATCAACGTAGGCTTCACCTACAACTGTGCTAGCATGCCTGCCAATAGGGAAACGTCCAATTCTACATTCATTTTATGAAGCAAATTCCCACATGTCTTGCTTGTAGAACACCATAGGGCATAATTGTGCCTTGTCAACAGATGATGATGAACATGACTTCCTTCTCAACACATCAGCCACTACACCTTCGTGAAGCAAAATAAATCACATTCTGGTCCTGCATCAGTATGCATCCCAAGCCATTCTTCAACGCATCACAGAAGATGATGTAGCATTTCCCTTGTTCTAGTAGAATAACATTGGTGCACTGGTCAATTTCTCCTTTGAAAATTGAAAATAATGTTGACACTTGTCATCCCAGACAAAAGAAAAACCTTTCCTTGTCAACTTAGTTAAGGGTAATGCTAAAACATTGAAGTTCTTGATGAATCTCATGTAGTAGCCTTCCAAGACTAAGAAACTTCGAACCTCCATTTGTGTGTTAGGCTACTCCTACTCCAACATGGAATCAAACTTCTTTGGATCCACACAAACACCCTTAGCAGATATCACATTCCCCAAAAAAGACACCTCTGTTAATGAGAACTCACACTTACTGAACTGGGCATACAACTTGTGCTGCCTCAACAACATCGATGACAGGCACATGTATTGCTCATGCTGCTGACTATCTATGGAGTATATCAAGATGTCATCAATGAATACTACCACAAACTGATCCAGGTATAGCCTAAACACCATGTTCATTAGGTCCATGAAAGTTGTCAGTGTTAGTTAGCCCAAATAGCATAACCAAAAACTCGTAAGGGACATTCCTAGTCCTAAAAGCTGACTTGGGTATGTCATCTACCTTTATTCTCAACTGATGATATCCTGACCTCAGATTTATCTTGAAAAATTCTATCAAGCCTCTCAATTGATCAAATAGATCATCTATCCTAGGCAGCGGGTACTTGATCACCCCAAGGGGAAGTGCTCAATTTGATAAAGCCCTTCTCTAATAGCTCTGTAATTGCTTCTTCAACTCATGCATCTCTATTGGTGCCATCCTATAGGATGACTTCTCTATAGGCTTCATTCCAGGAACAAGATTGATCTTAAAATCAATCTCTATAGGAGGAGAACATCAGGAAACTCCTTCGAAAAGAAACACTCAAACTCTTGCACCACTGGCACTTCCTAGATACTAAGACTCCTCACCTCGGTATCCAAAACATGGGCCATGAAGGCCTCACACCCCTATCTCATGATCCTTTCTGCTGACACAATTGACACTAAACATGTTGGAAGAATCTTCCTATTTCCTTATAAGATCTATGAAGAATCTCCATCATGGAATGTTTCCATCTTGTAAGTAAACTCCAAGACAACCTTATACTTATCCTAGGTATCCATTTCAAGGATCACATCAAAACCATGCATGACAAGTGGCATAAGATCTATTTGAATGTTGCATCTTGAGAAGGAAAGAACACAAGATGGATACACCTCCCACAACTCAACAAAACCAACAAGAGAGGTTTCTAATAGAAGACTATCAGTTCTACTACAAATAGGTAGATAAAAACTATCTATAACCTATCAGGGGTTAAAAGAGTGTCTCACACCTGGGTCAACCAAAATAGATACAAAGGAAGCAGACAAAGTTGTGGCCCATGGCCTGTCATGACCCGTGGATTAACCACTCCATTTGGCTAATCCATAATATTGAATCTAGTGGTTGCATGTTGTCTCCCATGGCCTCTGCCTAATGGCCTAGAAGATATTTCCTATGATGCTTGACCATGTCCTCTTCCACCACCACTTTTGAACTACTGCTGAGAACCTGACTGACTCTGCCTCAATTGTTGTGTCACTTCTTCATCCTTCATAGGGAAAGCCCACCTGATGTGCCCTACTATTACACAATTGTGACAGGTCCTTGAGTCATACTATGGCTTGGACATCCCTTTCAAAGATACTGATGATGTGCTACAAGCCTCAGCTGGTAGAAAAGTATGGCCTCTGCCTTTTCTCAGTGACCAGTGAGATGGAACTATTGATCTTACCTCATAGAAAACTAAATGCTACTTTGATTGTAGTGACGAAAACATTGGCTTCTTAAATCCTCTATATGACTGCCCCTGCTAGCCTATTCTTAGCATTGGCTTCACACTTCTTGATGGCATACCGCTCGATCCTCCTCATGGACTCCATAAAGGTAAAGAACCTCTCTCTATTCTCCAACATAGATGTCGTAGTTTGACAACTTTGTGCTCAGGCCTTTCTCAAACCATCAGATCTTCTCTTTATCTGTTGCCTCCATGTGAGGGCATAACATCAACAAGTCCATGAACTTCACCTCATACTCATTGATCACATCAAACCCTAACAGATGTTCTCAAACCGTGACATCTTCTCATCAAGTTATGTATTTGGGAAGTATCAGCTCACAAACTCCCGCCAAATATCCTCCCAACTAATCACAACATCGAGTCTCTTCTCTTTATCTATGGCCCACCAGTGGACAACATTTCCCTTCAGTAGATAAATCGTGTGCTTCACCTTGTCCTCTTCTATGATATTGAGGATCTTGAAAGCCTTCTCAAGATCTGACAACCACATATCTACAACTATCGGGTATGTTGCATCTGCATACTCAATCGCTCAAACGTATCTCAATCATTCAAATGTCTTCTCAAAACTCTGGGATTCCGCATTAGGGATATCTACCCTTGCATGAGGTACAAGCGCTCTATTTGCCATATGCGTAACCATGAACTGTCCAAATATGGACTAAAATTTTGGGTTGGCCAAGGATGTTGGGTCGAACTAAGGCACCACAGGCAGATCTGACCCCATCTCTGACACTCTACCCTCCTGTTCCTTCCGCCTTGTACCACGTCTTGGCACAATATAACTACTCATGTCATGTTCTTCACGTTCTCTAGACATATCTGCATAAGCATAAGAAATAATCAGATATCTTGGATTACGTAACAACAGACACAAACCCTAGTCCTATGTCCCTATAGAGTCATCGAACCTAGATCTCTTATACCACCATATGTGACAACCCCATAAAGTAAAATGAGCTTACTCAAAATAAACAATGTGATCAACAACTAAATGACCACTTAACTAGAAAAGTGGAATAATTAAAACCGATCTCAACATTTCTAATAGTGTTCCAAAATATTCCATCAAGGTCCAACAACATGTATCAGATCACATACCATATCAGGCATATACATATTTGTTCAGCAACCATCTGCTACAACATGTGTACAAAAGATTATGTTCCACTTATACCAGCTATATATACAACAAAGGCATAATACCAAAACCGTGTGTCAATATACATATCATCTAAAAAACATTTTGTTCCCGAACCTGAGAGTATAGGGATGACACTCAAACTCTACTATAACTACTAACAACTTCTATCAACTACACAACCTTCTACGTCTACTAATCTCCAAGATACTCTTCCTCAATAGCACGATCCTGACCTCACCGCTGACGACCACCTAAAAATATGTGGTAATGACAAGGTGAGACCCATGTTCTAATGAGAGATATAACTCTCAACCAATGGTTATTGTTACATTAGGTCTCATTATTAAGCATGGTAAACATCTTAAGCAATTGAAGCATAATAAATTTATTCTAGCAGGTTAAACAGATTAAGAAAAAAAATCAGATAGGCATAGCAACACATATGACTAGAAGGAATACGAAGAACATGTAATAACATCACTTACTAAATAGTTAACTTCTCTTATTGCAGCATATAACAACTAAGCACTATAAAAGACAATGCAAGGGTTAACATCCAACTAAGAATCACAAACCTGTCACCAAGGTGGGTTTGTCCAAACCATAGCTCAACACGAAAGAGGGATCAACCACCTTCTCCAAGCTTGAGCTCCTATTTGACCTCCAAGTACAAGGGGATGAGCTCCAAGAGAGAGAAGAGAGGAAGGGGTTTCAAAGGGTTTAGTTTCATGCAACGAGAGAGGTGTATATACATAGGATTGGAGAGAGAGAAAGAGGGTTAGGTGTCTAATTAAACATGCCATGTGTTCACCAAAACTTGTCCATACTATAACCATACTCACACATGAAACTGGGGTGATAAAATGAAGAAAACCAAGTGACTGACTTGGTTTAGGAAAAGCCATCGACTACTGAAGATTCACCGTGACCCACAACATCAAAACTCAATCGGTCGTAAAAAACCAAACCTAGGGTTTCTTGGCGACCTAGAGGGGTCATGCCCTCATCAACCTCCAAGATAAAGGGGAGAAACTCAAAATCATTGACTGCCAAGAATCATGGATCACAAGATCCTTATTGAAAGCCAAAACACAAGCTCATCAGTCAAACATATATCAACTAGATCCATGCAAACCCTAAACTCAACATATGATGTCACCTCATCAAACTAAGGCATAAAAAGGTTCCCCAAAGCACCAATCTCTCCAAAATGATATCAAAACATGTGAGCCACAACAAGAATGAGATAAATTTCCAAAAAAACACTAAACATGGGTAAATTGTAATTAGATCCAAAACATGCACATATAAGCATAACTAGCTCAAACAACATCCAAATTGAACCAAACTTGAGACATAAGCTCATCACATGTTATCAAAGCACATCACATGGTTTGACTAAGGATTTAAACATCTAATTATGTTAAACAATAAAGATAAACCAAAAAGCTAGGCCAGGGGTCTTACAAGGAAGTTGTTGTCGCTTTGTGGGAGATAAATCCCATCACTAAGGTAGTCGTCGATTCTGTACCACAAGAAGCCGCAAATAGGGTAATTAGACAAAGTGGAAGCCATCAAGCCGAGCAGCTGCAAGGAATTTCCGGAAAAGAAAGAGGTATTGTTGAAAATATGGGTGCAAAGGCAAAGGAAGAAGAAGGAAGAAATAGAAAGGAAAGAAGAAAGGAAGCGAGGAAGGATTGTCAAGGCATCTGAGTGTGTTCTTTAGGCCATCTACTAATATGCACTTTGTGGAAGAGTACATCTTCCTGGGAAGTAATGAGGTGGTAGAATTATAGGGATCTCTCTGTATGGTGTGGTATGTTCTTATTTCTCCTTTCTGGTTATATTATCTTCAATTTTGGTTAAATTTTGAGAAGAAAAATTATATCTTTGTTGCTTATAGTGGATTTTCTCGTGGTTGGCCCCATGATTTTTTCCTCACCCAACGTGAGAGAATTCCATTTAAATATTTGGTCTTTTCCTCTTCTATCTATTTTATCTTGGCTTTATAGGCTCGTCTGTAACGCTTCAATATACATTTATTTTTCATTACATTGTGGTTGCATAACATACATGCACATATTTTCTATCAACAAACGTATCAAGTGGTATCAGTGCCCTGGTTGGGAAAATCTAAATCGAAATGGGGAAGGATGATGAAGCAACAGTGGTAAAGTTCACCTGCACAAATTTGTAGATATGGAAACCCAAAATGGAGGATATTATACATATTGAGGAGTTGTATGGTGTGGTAGAGGGATAAAAGCAAAGGGATTTATATGATGCTAATTGGAAGAACTTAATAGGAAGACTGTTGGAATAGTGCAAAAGTGGCTCGATATTTCCCTATTCCATCACGTCTTAGACGAGACTAATCCCAAAGATCTATGGGGGAATATTAAGATATTGTATGAGTGGAAGACTGCTATAAATAAATATTTCTTCATTAGGTAGTTGGTGAACCTAAAATGGTGCATGCATTTCCCAGCACATGAATAATTTTAAAGCCTTGTAAATCAATTGGGGACCATGAAGATGGTTCACAATGATGAACTCTATGCACTACGTTTTTTGGGATCATTACCTGATAGTTGGGATATGTTCATTGTGATAGTCAACAAACCCTAATATGCTCTAACCCGATGATTACATCTTGAATTATATGTGGGTTCATACTTGAGAATAATATGGAGTGTGATGGTAATGCTTCACCTTATGCATCCATGATGCAATGGGGATGCCATGAGTAGTATTGTACAATTGATGTTGAATCTAGTCTTCCAACTCTAGACTATTTTGCTATTTGAGTAGCACAATAGTAAAATTCAAAAGAACATGGTGAACTCTCTTTTGTGACTTAGAGGTAATACATAACAATAGTACATATTGAGATGTATGAATTGAGATAGTTGGATCGTATTATTAATGTTGAAGTAACACCTCAAGAGTATGAAATATTGAAATGGTTGTTTCTCTCTCTATCCTATTATTGATTGTGGCATAGAGAATTTGTTGGATATCATTGGGTCTGTTTCAAACATGTTGTGATTAGAAAAGAAATGAAGGGCTTAATGTTGAAAACTGAATTCAAGTATGAAATACAAGAATATAATGACATGAAAGATTTTAGAAGCTTAAAATAAACTTTGAATATACTTTGTTTGTGTATTTATGTTTTGGGGAGGAATTCTGAAAACCTCTAGAGGGGGGGTGAATAGAGTTTTATAGAGATTTTAAAATAATTTAAACTCAAACAACCAAAGTAAAGATTGAGAAGAGGAACACAGGTGTTTAGAGTGGTTCCACCTTAGCAAATACTAAGGAGTCAGTCCACTACCCGGTTGCTTACCCAACCGGGATTTTGAAAGTACTAAATTTTATTACCTCTCAAGGATGTTACATAAAATTTACAATACTTTCTAAACACCCTTTGGACAGCCTTCACCCTGAAGTAGTCTTGCCAACCTCGAAGCAGCCTTCCTTGAAGTAACTTCAAGCTCCCCCTTGAAGTAGCCTTCCTCCTGAAGTAGCTTCCCGTCAAGACAGCCTTCCGAAGTAGTCCAAAGTCCTCCTCTTCACACGAAGAGCTTCAACCTCTCCAATCCGCAGCCTCCTACCTGGAGTAGCAAGGAGAGTACA
Source organism: Alisma plantago-aquatica (assembly GCA_963693085.1). Lineage (NCBI taxonomy): Eukaryota > Viridiplantae > Streptophyta > Magnoliopsida > Alismatales > Alismataceae > Alisma > Alisma plantago-aquatica. Next base: position 1,852,031,539 of record OY856409.1, read on the forward strand.
AGTAATACAAAGGAACGAGAAAGGAATAAAAGAAAATACAACTTATCCTTGTAGCTCAAGGCTTGATTTCCCTAGATCAAGCGTTTGGATTTTCCTAGCCAATATGATGGACTTGTGATTGCTAGGGTTAGGAAAATCTAGCCTATAGGACGAGCTTTAGCAAAGGAGAAAAATGGCCAATTGATCACACAGCTCAGTTCACACAGATTGCACAAGAGGGCTCAAGTATTTTCTCAAGTATAGCAAGTGTAAGAAGTGTGTCATAGTGTCCTATGGCTTGTCCTATTTATAGGAATGGCCTAAGTATGCTTAAGGACATTCTAGACAACTTCTAGGGGGTTCCTAGTGCTTAACTAGCCGTTAGGAATAAGTTAGGTGCATTAGCAACGGCTAGTTAATTAATTCTGCAGTTGCTGTCAGAGACCATCTCGGTCGAGGACTTGTCGACCGAGATGTCCAGTCGGTCGAGGATTTGTCGACCGACAGGCTCTCTGGATTAACGTTTATTTGCAACTGTTAACTGCTGTGTCTAACGGCTATTTTTGGTCAATCTCGGTCGAGAGGTTTGTCGACCGAGAGTGTCTCGGTCGAGGAGTGTGGTCGACCGAGATTGACTCTGTTTTCAATCTTTCAATTAAGATACTAAGTGTGTGCATAAGTGTGCATTATGTGATCCTATTGAGTGGATGACTAAGGTGTTTAGCTAGGGAAAATCCAATGCTTGATTTACATGCGATTCTAAGTACTTGTACATTATAATTCTGTACAAGTTTTTACAATGATTACATTTGCATGAAAATATAAATACTTCATGTTGGATTTCCCTTATAGTTGTGTCATCCTGCACGCTTAAGTAGCTCGTTAGATAAATAAGAATGAAATGTTTGTCATCATCGAAACAAAGGGGATTTATCATAATATCCAATTTATCCAACAATCTCCCCCTTTTTGAAGATGACAAACATTTCTTAAATATGAAATAAGGAAATATAAATCATGTGAGTTTCATACCTGGAAATTTACCTTTTGTAGCCATTTATGTTTTTCAAGTGAGTGCTGGCCAAGATATGATGAAAACTCCTTTTATATATACTTTTACATTCTTTCTCCCCCTTTGTCATTTCAAAAAGATATCCAAGTTGAATGTTTTATTGATCTTCTCCCCCTTAATGTAATGCTCCCCCGTAATTAGATATCCTATTAGGAACATGGATTTGTATCTAATTTATCCACAATTTGTTTCTCAATCATTTGCAAGGATGTTAGGCCTTGAAACGATATGAGATTCCCTTAAGCATATGATGAATGGATTTCTCATATAGCAAAGAATGTTAAGTTATAGATTAAATGAGAATCCTAAAAAATATCTCCATCCAAAAGCAAGGGATGTTAAGCCCCATTTTGGGTAGAGAGTTCCTTCAAGTACACGATATAGATTTCTTAAAAAAATATTCAGCTACACATAGTGATAGCAAAGTTTTTGTAAGCTTCTTTTAAACAATTATCAAAGTTTTAATGATCTCCCCCTCTTTCTTATGCTTTGCTCCCCCTTCGATAGACATCTCAAATGAATACTCAGTGAATACATAAAATGTCCAATATTTTAAAGATGTATGCAATTTTGTCAACCTGGAAAAACAGAAACCCAGTCGGTCGACAGTTGCTCGACCGACAATGTTCTCGGTCGACCAGTTGCTCGACCGAGAGTGTTTCTGGAGAACGATTTTGTTATTTTAATTTGTAATAGTTGCCTGTTTTAATTATAATAATTTCCTTATTTGTTATGCTCTACAATAATGAACTGATAACCCATATTTTGAAGATAGCATCATAATCCAAACAAATAACCATGTAAATAAAAATGGCAAATTTCATTCAATAACATGATGAAGATTACAATCATATGGAATACAACTATTACAACACCAACACTTCACAGGAAAGATTTAAGAATTACATCAATGTCCGGATCTTTCCCAAGAAATGGCTCAGCTCCATAGTATTGGACCAAAGTTTTCCAATCCAAAGCACCAGTTGTAGTCAACGCATATGCTTCCAGGAAAGTGGGAACTCGGTCAAAACGGAAGTGAGCAGCTATGTCTTGCAATTGTATGGACGAAAATTGAGTATGTGCAAGATCCATTGATGGTGAAGGTGGAGGTTGATAGTAGTTGTATGAGGGGTTAAATGGGTCGAGCATGCCAGGGTTTAAAGAATGCGGATATTCATCGGTTTGGCCAGGAGAAAGGTTTTGCATTCTTTGATTCAAATATGTCATGGCATGGTGATTGTAGTTTAATTGTTTACTAAGATGGTATTGGGAGCCATCAATATAAGTAAGGGTATTTTGGATGGGATCAATGGAAAGGTTAGTAGAAGGAGGGGGTGGTATATCCTGATGTGATGACTCTCCTTCTACTCTTGCCTTTTTATGGCCAAAGTCAATCCCCATCTTCTCTACGGTGTTCTTACTTATCTTTGGTGGTCTACGCTCCCATATATATCCCATATCTTCAAGGTTTACCTTAAGACAATGTTGAGTAATCTGGCATACAAAATCGGCATATGGTGGATTGCCAGAAAACTCAAGCATATTTTTAAGTACTATGCTAATGAAGTTGATGGGAATTTCTTTTATGATAGCATAAATGAGACACATACGGAAAATGGGAACCTCGGATTTATTGGCTCGTGGATGTATATTGGTGGAAACAATGAGGTTTACTATTCTACATGCCGGTTTTAGGTTTATAGCATAATAGGTTCCCCTATCTTCATGACACGTGGTATTGGCTTGAAATATGGCTCTTTTGATATCACTTAAGCTAATGGTATGGTCATCATCGGAAAATAAATTTATTGGATTGCTGGTGGTAAGGTCAAGGAAATCTTGATATTCATCTATATCAATTTCAAGCATGTCAAGAATATCCCCTTCGGAAAACTTAAAACTATGCCCATTGACCATGGTGTAGAAGAAAGTGGTGTCATTTTCGGTGTGAGATAGAAGATTGGCATAGAATTCGTTTACTACCTTAATGGAGTAGGAAGGAAAGGATGGATTGATGAAGTCCTTCAGCTTTTGTACTCCAAAAAGATGCTCCAGGTCGACTATGTTGATGAAGTCCATCACTTCGACCGGACGTCGGGGAAGAGGAGCTTTAGAGGAAAGCCGAAAGTATCTATCTCCAGCATCTCCGTCGACGAAAGCTATGTCATTGATGATCGTCAATGGCGGAGTGGCTTCCCTCTCTTCTCTTCTTTTTCTTCCAGCAACTTTCTTCTTCCCTCGGACAGTTGATGATGAGGCCATTGTGTTTCTTGAGAGTGAAGAAGAAGCAAGGAAGATTTGAGAGTAAGAGTGCTGAAGGAATGCACAAAATTGCACAAGAGATGGACTATGGAAGCAAGGAAATGCAAGTGTGAGTAAGTGGCTCGTTTTTGCACTTATTTATAGAATTCCAGCGACCCGGTCGGTCGACGGCTCGTCGACCGAGCGTCCGCAATGGTCAAGTTGCAGACGCGCCACTTGGTCTTCCAACGGTAAAGAAAACGGTCATAACGGTCGGGTCGCAACGGTCATATCCAACGGCTATTTCTCGGTCGAGCGCTTGTCGACCGACATTGTCTCGGTCGAGCACTCGTCGACCGACAGTTTGTCTGAGACTGAGTCTATTTAGAATTTATCGGTCGAGTGAGACGGGCTGACCGAGTGGTTCTCGGTCGAGCACTCGTCGACCGACTAACTTTCTGAGTTCAATCTTAATGCAAGTCATAGAACATTTTTGTAGAGCATATGTATATTCCAAGGGAGTAATAATATTTAAGGCTTTTGATTACCACAAATGATTTGACGTTTTAATTTAAAAATGTGCTAAGATAAAGTTCAATAAAATAATGTTCAAATAAACAGTTTTTATCAAAGTTTATTTTAGGTCGCCCTTGATTACGACCATGGCGCCCCTTGGTCAAATTTTATTTTAACCAAGAGGCATATTCTGCAGGTTTCCAGTATGAATCATTTATATGCGAAGTATGAGTTCTGCAGATAGCTTGGAAATATCAATTTGAGACACATTAAAGTGTACTAATAATATCCATTCATGAATTTAAGATTACTTTGGATAGACTATAATATAAAAGCATACACAAAAATTTATTTGAAACATTTTTATTCATTGCAAGTATTTCAAAAAAAATGATTAAATAGAATCTTTCAAGAATAATTTTCACATACAATGTAAAGATTTTGTTATCCCTAAATGTTAAGTTGAGATAGACATAAGGATATACAAATTTAGATCTGTGGTCGTATCTCAACTTAGTCGAACCTATTTAATTTGGGGTTTTTGGAACCCATACCATTTCGACATGCTTTTTCTTGTATGGACATGAAAAAGAATAATGTCCAAGGCGTGAGCAATAATGACAACAAATTGAATTAACCTCAAGCCTTTTTCTATAGTTTTGATCTAGGTTATTCTTGGGTATATACATTTTTGTGCCTCTAGGTATATAAGCAGATTGACTCGCTTGTGTCCTTCTAGGTTGTTGATGGGATTTCTCATTAGGCTTATAACCTAGTCCTCTTCTCCCTATTTGATGATAGGAATTTTCTAGTATATTATCAAGGATTCCATTGTTGCTTAACTTGCTAACTTTTTGTTGCAACTTAACGATCTCATCCATTCTTTTCTTGATATCTAACTTTGCTTGATCTAGATTGGATGATAACATATTTCTTTCTTTCACTATATTGTCATAATCTACATGGGTGCACAATATAGGTTGTTTTTTAATATTATTTAACTTTGCAAGCAATTCAGTCTTTTCTTGACATAGAAGATCATAGTTAGTCTCTAGAGTGAAAATTTTCACTTCACTATTACTCAGAGATGATTTCAAAGTACGATTGTCAGACATAATGCTATCTTTTTCAAAACCAAGAGTATTCAATTTAGCATATAAATCATCATTTTCGGATGTAAGCTCAAGAAGTCTAGCATTTAGATCATCATTTTCTTTATTTGATTTCTTTAATTTCTTTTTGTATTCAACATATTTGTTATGTGTTTCTTCAATAATAGCAACTAACTCCTCCTTGGGTAAATCAAGCAAACTTACCTCTTCTTCTTCTTCCTCACTTATTGTAGCAACGAAACACTCTTTATGTGCATCTCTTTTCTTTGACCTCCATGGACATTTAGACGTAGAGTGCTTTGTTCCCAAGCACCAATTGCAACTTGTCGAACTTTGGTCCATGCTCCTTTTCTTGTGGTTGTAGTCACCTCCTCCCTTTATTTCTTCAAGACCTTGTTAGGGCTCCTTGAAGCCTGCTCTGATACCAATTGAAAACCTCTAGAGGGGGGGTGAATAGAGTTTTATAGAGATTTTAAAATAATTTAAACTCAAACAACCAAAGTAAAGATTGAGAAGAGGAACACAGGTGTTTAGAGTGGTTCCACCTTAGCAAATACTAAGGAGTCAGTCCACTACCCGGTTGCTTACCCAACCGGGATTTTGAAAGTACTAAATTTTATTACCTCTCAAGGATGTTACATAAAATTTACAATACTTTCTAAACACCCTTTGGACAGCCTTCACCCTGAAGTAGTCTTGCCAACCTCGAAGCAGCCTTCCTTGAAGTAACTTCAAGCTCCCCCTTGAAGTAGCCTTCCTCCTGAAGTAGCTTCCCGTCAAGACAGCCTTCCGAAGTAGTCCAAAGTCCTCCTCTTCAAACGAAGAGCTTCAACCTCTCCAATCCGCAGCCTCCTACCTGGAGTAGCAAGGAGAGTACAAGTAATACAAAGGAACGAGAAAGGAATAAAAGAAAATACAACTTATCCTTGTAGCTCAAGGCTTGATTTCCCTAGATCAAGCGTTTGGATTTTCCTAGCCAATATGATGGACTTGTGATTGCTAGGGTTAGGAAAATCTAGCCTATAGGACGAGCTTTAGCAAAGGAGAAAAATGGCCAATTGATCACACAGCTCAGTTCACACAGATTGCACAAGAGGGCTCAAGTATTTTCTCAAGTATAGCAAGTGTAAGAAGTGTGTCATAGTGTCCTATGGCTTGTCCTATTTATAGGAATGGCCTAAGTATGCTTAAGGACATTCTAGACAACTTCTAGGGGGTTCCTAGTGCTTAACTAGCCGTTAGGAATAAGTTAGGTGCATTAGCAACGGCTAGTTAATTAATTCTGCAGTTGCTGTCAGAGACCATCTCGGTCGAGGACTTGTCGACCGAGATGTCCAGTCGGTCGAGGATTTGTCGACCGACAGGCTCTCTGGATTAACGTTTATTTGCAACTGTTAACTGATGTGTCTAACGGCTATTTTTGGTCAATCTCGGTCGAGAGGTTTGTCGACCGAGAGTGTCTCGGTCGAGGAGTGTGGTCGACCGAGATTGACTCTGTTTTCAATCTTTCAATTAAGATACTAAGTGTGTGCATAAGTGTGCATTATGTGATCCTATTGAATGGATGACTAAGGTGTTTAGCTAGGGAAAATCCAATGCTTGATTTACATGCGATTCTAAGTACTTGTACATTATAATTCTGTACAAGTTTTTACAATGATTACATTTGCATGAAAATATAAATACTTCATGTTGGATTTCCCTTATAGTTGTGTCATCCTGCACACTCAAGTAGCTCGTTAGATAAATAAGAATGAAATGTTTGTCATCATCGAAACAAAGGGGATTTATCATAATATCCAATTTATCCAACAAATTCTACACAGGAAGGCAAGCTGACACTTGACCAGGTGAAGAGCAGTCTACTGAATGAAGAGACTCAACAATGAGGTTTAGGAGATAATGGGTCAGAGGTACACTTCACAGAGAGTAGCGACACTAACAGAGTGAGAGACACATAGCAGATCTTAGATCCTTAGTGATTCCCAGGACCGCATGAAGTCTCATGGTAGATCCAAGTCAAAGAGTAGAGTGTTCTTCCATTGAGGCAAGATAAGTCATTTCAAGAGAGATTGCAAGGTTTAGAAAAACAAACATGGGTCTGAAGCCAAAGATAGTAAGGATGATGACAAGAATACTACAGTTGTAATTTCATAAGATAGGGTTGATGATGATGATGTGGTGTTGACACTGCAAGAACAGTCTTAGCATGTTGAGGATGATGATTATGAGTGAATGGTGGATAATGTAGATTCTTATCATGCTTCACTGAGTAAGGAGTTCTTCACATCATATAGGAAGGGAGACTTTGGAATGATGAATATAAAAAATTTCATGTTATGTAGAATTATTGGGATTGGAGACATTTGTGTTCAGACAAGTGTCGGTTGCATGCTCACACTCAAGGATGTTCATTACATTCCAAATTTGCAGCTCAATTTGATATCTCATTCTTCCTTTGATAGAGAAGGTTGTCATCTGGATTGTGGTGGTGGTAAATGTAAAATCACAAAGGGGGGCTTGGTCATTGTACGAGGTAAATTGTGTTACACATTGTACAAGACCAAACTTAAAGTTCTTAAAGATGGTGATATACATACAATTGAGGATCACCAAGTAGATCTATGGTATCAAAAGCTAGGACACATGAGTGATAAATGCTTGTAGTGTGGTTGATTTCCTTTGGCAAGGACACCGACCTCATCTCATGTGATTCATGTCAGTTGGGAAATCATAGGCGAGTTTCTTTCAAGACAAGATCAAAAGTGGTGTTAGAAATTCTACAGTTCATTCATTCTGATGTCTATGATCAATTTGAGGTGGCTTTACTGTGTGGAAATTGATATTTACTCACCTTCATTAATGATGCATCTAGGAAGGTGTGTATCTACTTACTGAAGACCAAGGATTAAGTCTCTTAGTATGTTCAGAAATTTTCTTCCATAGTGGAGCAGGAGATAGAGAAAAAGTTGAAGTGTCTCCGCATAGACAATGGAAGAGAATACACCTCCAGGTAGTTTTAGGATTACTGCATGTAGTATGGTATATAACATGAAAGGATAGAGCCAAGGCAAACAAAAACACAATGGTACAACTGAGAGGATGAACCGTATCATAGGGGAGAAAGTCAGATTCTTGTTGAAGACTAAACAATTTCCAAAACCATTGTGGTGTGAGAGAATGAGTACTTGTTGTTGTGTGATTAATCTATCTCCATCAGTTACTTTGGGGTTTGATAAACCTGAGAAGGTATGGATAGGAAAAAATGCTTCTTATGCTCTTTTGCAAGTATTTGGGTGCAAGGTTTATGCACATGTTCCAAAGAAAAGAGTTAAAAGCTAGATGATAGGTGTCATATATCTTTCTTGGTTATGAAGATCAATAGTTTGTCTACATGTTATGGGATCCTATGAAAAAGACCATGAGCAGATAAAGTGATGTGACTTTCTATGAGAGTCAGATAGTGACTGAGCCCGAGAGTGATGATGCACATGTTGCAGGATGAGGTGATAGTTCTCCTGATGAGTATGAGGATGCTTCAGCTTCTTCACAAGTGTATTATTCATATGATGTAGAAGAGCAATATGATTAGCTTGAGCAGTACAATGATGTCATATTGAGTGTTCATGTTCTAGATGAACAAATGAGTGGTTCAGATTCACAGTCAAAGACATCTTGGCAGGGGGAGAAAGATCATCACCACATTGAATCCTTAGAGCAACAGTTGAGGAGGTCTAACAAATTTCATTATCCTTCATCAATATATATGACATCTCAATATATTCTCAATACTGACGAGGGGGAGCCAGAGACTTTTTAGGAGCCACAAACTCATAGAGATAAAGCACATTGGCATCAAGTGATGTAGGAAGACATGTCTTCTTTTCATAAGAAAGATACCTATGAGCTTATAGTGCTTCCTAAGGGATGAAGAACACTAAAGAAAAATTGGGTTTATAGGATGAAGAGAGATGAAAAAAACAACTATATCAAATGCAAAGCCAAAGTAGTTGTCAAGGGCTTTAGTCAATGACTAGAGGTGGATTTTTATGAGATATTTTCTTTTATTGTGAAGATGACTTCTATTAGATTGGTTCTAGGCTTGGTTGCTAGCCTAGATCTAGAGCTTGAGAAGATGGATGTGCAGACGACATTTCTTCATGATGATCTAGCTGGGGAGATCTATATGGATCAACCAGAAGGTTTTCATGTAAAGGGAAAAGAGCACTTTGTCTGTAGATTGAACAAGAGCTTATATGGTTTGAAACAAGATCCCAAGTAATGGTACACGAAGTTTGATTCTTTTAGGAAGAGTCACGAATATTCGATGACAAGTGCAGATCCATATGTTTAGAAGAGGAGGGTTTCCCAATGGAAAGTTTATTATTCTACTAGTCTATGTGGATCATATGGTGGTTGTTGTCAAGATGTCAATTTGATTAGAAAACTGAAGATAAAGCTTTCCAAAACCTTTGAGATGAAGGATATCGAGATCAGCTTGACATATTTTGGAAATGGAGATCACACGTGATAGGAAGTAGCATAGTTTTTGGTTATCACATAAGAGATATTTTGAATGGATTCTAGAGCGATTCGATATAAGCAACTCTAAATCCATTAGTACTCCATTATCATGTCATTTCAAGCTAAGAAAGAAATCATGCCCATCTATTGATTATGAGAATGAGGAGATGGTCATGATTCCTATTTTCCTAGTGTGGGGAGTTTGATGTACACAATGTGTGTTCTCGTACTGACATTGCTCATGTGATTGGTGTTGTTAATAGATTTCTCTCAAACTCTTGGAAAGATCACTGATAGGTGGTCAAGTGGATCTTCAGATACTTACAAGGCACTAGAAGCATATGTTTGATGTTTGGTGGTTCTGAATAAGTTCTGAAAGGCTTCATTGATGCTGACATGGCTGGTGATATTTATCACAGAGAGTCTACCTCTGGGTATGTTTTCACTTTTATAGGGGGAGAAATATCTTGGAAGTCAAGGTTACAAAAGTATGTTACACTTTCTATGACAGAGACAAAGTACATTGCAGTAGTAGAAGTAAGAAAGGAAATACTCTAGATTGTGAGATTTTTGGGAATGCTGGGAAAGAATCAAGTATATCTGACTATTTTTTGTGATAGTCAGAGTGCTATTGACTTAAGCAAGATGACAATGCATCATGTACAGGCAAATCACATTGATTTGACATATCATTGGCTTTATGATGTGATGGATAAGAAGTTGACTTAAGCAAGATGAAAATGCATCATGTACAGGAAAATCACATTGATTTGACATATCATTGGCTTTATGATGTGATGGATAAGAAGTTGCTTACTTTGAAAAAGATTCATACTGAGAAGAATGTTTCTGAAATGATGACCAAGGTGGTGACACGAGAAAAATTAGAACTTTGTAAAGAGATCAGTGACATAAATTCCCAATGATGATTCTGTGATGACAATTTTCTCCTTGGATTGGAGGGGAGATTGTTGGGCCTTGCTTCCAGCCCACGCCCATTAGGGTAAAGAAATTGTTTTCGTTGCATGGGATATAAATCCCCACAAGGCAGCCGTCAATTGTTTGCCAAAAGAATTTACAGTCAAGGAAATTACCAAAGCAGCAACTGTCAAGCCAAGCCGCCACCACGAATTGCAAAAGGTAGAAAATCAAAAGGTAGTGTTGCGAAGACAGGTGGGAAGGCAAAGGAAGAAGAAGGGAGTAAAAGAAAGGAAAGAAGAAAGGAAGTAGGATAGGACCACTGAGGCATCTCAGTGACTTCTTTGGGCCATCTACTACTGTGCACTTTATTGAAGAGTACATCTTTCTAAAAAGTAATGGGGTAGTAGAATTGTAGGGATCTCTCCCTACGCTATGGTATCTTTTTGTTTCTCCTTCTTGGCAATGTTATCTTGAATTTGAGTCAAAATCCGAGAAGAAAAATTATAAATTTATTGTTTATAGTGGATTTGTCTGTGGTTGGCCCCGTAGTTTTTTTTCACACGTTGTGAGAGTTTTTCACATAAAAATCTGACATTTTTCTCTTCTATCTGCTTGAAGTTATTATCTTGAGTTTACACGCTCACCGGTGAGGCTTCCTCATATATTTCTTTTTTGTTGCAACATGGTTGCATAACATACATACAAATATTCCTAATCAACAAACCTATCATTAAGAGTGAAATATAAAATGGGAGAGAGTGAATGGAAAACGGATAAAGTTCTGGAAGAAACACTTCCTTATCACAATTGTATACATTACATTTGGCTGATAAACAACAACCTGCAGGGTACCAAGACTACCCCCACCTCAATCCCACCGCTATATTTAATAGTATTAAATTGGACAGACAAAATCTCTCTCAGGACGTCATGAGAAAACACTTCGTCAGGACTGGAACTTTTGTGATGTATGACCCCCTTCCCTCTCTACCAATGTTCATTTACATCATGGCAATAGAATGAAACTCTGCACTGGACTCGCTGAATATGCTTGAGCTATCAATGTATGGAATAGAGCAACTGAGACACGCCCTTTAATACGTCGCAGTCCGCTTTGACAATCAGTTTTCAAGTGTCTATAACCCTATAAATAAGAGCAGACGACATGGCTGGCTGCTAGCTTTTCTTTTCCAGTCGTTGCTTGCTTGATTGTCTCTTCTACCCATTTGTTTAGTTGTCTTCTTTTCCATCATGTGTCATGTCGCATTGCCAATTTGCCTATTTTTTCTCTCACACCGGTACAACTTGCAACAATTACGTCTATTTCGGCCAATAAGAACTCTACATGGAACTTTTATTTCTTTGCCAAGAAAACAAAAGAATGCTTATTTAAATTTCTAAGGCGCCATGTAACAAAGATGGATGTTGGGATCTTGCCAGCACACCGCAGCATGCCGCTCATGCTTGGGGGGAAAATCTATATCCAGTGTGTCCTTGTTCATCGTTCAACCAGTCTATTTGCTTTGCTTGTCAATCTGCTCCGCCATATTTCGTATTTCTCAGCGGCGTATTCAGTTTACTGGCCATTGTTTGTTGGTTCGTTGGTGAAAGATCATTGACAGGTATAAAAAGGCATATCGTTCTATAAGATAAAAAACAATCACTATGAATGTTTCATTTTTTTAACCGGTTTGTAATTTAACAAGTACAATACACATGTCTCTAAAATTTGATTTGTCGTCCAACCAGTTGACAAAATATCTTAAGGAGAAATTTTCTCTCTGGGTTATTCAAATAGGATATATTGGACTAGGGTTGTTTCTTTGTAAGAACCCAAGTATTCATATACATATAAACTATATAATTATAACAAAGTCGAGAGTATGTGTGCCTTCTAATCAACAATTTTCTTTATTTTTTTCGAACTAAAAAAATATAAAAATGTTATACAAGTGTTAACGTTTTAAGTATGTGTTTTTATCAGACCACTCTGTATGTGTTTTACAAGTTTAGTTGTATGCTCATTGTTCTAATAAGTTTATGTATTCTAATAGTCTGTCTGCAAAGTAATCAGTTCAATCTAATTATGAGTTTGACATCTCTATTTTTCTAAAAGGGTTCTAGTAAATTATCAGTGCCCATTGATCCAATTTATTTGTGTGCTCAATCAGTCTATCTCAGTACTAATTAGCTCACTCTTTCTATGTGTTCAAACATTCTGTCTGAGCATTAATTACTTCAATCTATCTGGGTGCTTATAGGTTCAAGGGAGTCAGTTGGCTTTTAATCAAGATGCCTTCTCTTAGTACGTTTTATATGGAGTAGTACATGTTAATACAATGGTCATCATGAGTCCAACAAAAGAAATATTGATTTAGATTTTGGTAATGACGTGTTACAAGTCAGAAGGAGTCAACTGGTCAATTGATGACTATATTTACATGTGCTCCGGCCAGTAGCTTAGATATGTGTTCATTGGTCAATTCATTATTTTGTTCTAGCAACATGTATGTGTGCTAATCAATCCAACCTGTTTGTATGCTAATTAGTTCACAAGTTTCGGTGTTTATAGACTAGATGAGTCAGTTGAATGTTAATCAAGCTATTCTCTCTCTTACTAAGTTGGCTAATTTTTTTATAATATTTTTATACATTTTAAATATAAGTTGTCGTCATACATACTAGAAGGCGTCAACTGGATATTAATCGAGTTATTCTCTTTTGACATGTTATATGTAATTATTGTCATTATTGAACTTAGAGAAAAGATCCATTTTTGAATTAAATTTGAATGATCATCAAATATTTTTATTATGTGTAATAATATACATTAGAAATTTTATTGTACGAATACAACTGCTATTCACGTACTTAGCACGTGCTTTTAGCTAGTTAAAAAAAAGTACTACTATTTCAACAACTTTCTTTTTGTAGGCACACACCTTGTAGGTAAGTTTACGAAAAAAAATCAATATAAAAACGTCCCGTCTGGCTAGCATGTAGCTCAAGGCTGCGCAAGGATTGGCTATCATACAAACGTTCGTGGTTCTCCTTTCTCTTCAACGTATAATATCTGTACTCTAAGTAATTTTGTTGAATATGAGATTATACAAAATAATGGAAGATCGGGAGAAACAGAAAATTCCCCACTAAGTAAAAAAAATATACAGAAGAAGCACTAATTGAAAGTCACACCAATAATATGTTTGCAAAAAATAAAGTTGGTAGATGATTAGATGTTGTATTTATGAACATGGTAGTAACTAGCTGCGGTCTTTGATCTCTTCCAGCGGATCAATCGCTGTTCTTTTGGGTTTACTGTCTTCAATCCCGATGCACCGATCAGTGGCCCCGCTTTCTTGAAGCGGATGGCGGGATGATGGCACCTTTGGGCAGCGAAATGAGGAGGAGCGAGCCGTATTTGTCCGCCGCTGCTGATTCTGCCCGACCATCGACGGCCTTGAAAGCGTTGGCTGCGTATGAGTAAGCGGCCATGTCGCATGGTCGTCCTTGCTCGTCGACTAGGGAGTAAACAATAGGCCTTGCGACCGCTTGATGGACTAACGAAGCGACGAGGAAGGCGAAGATGATGGTTAGGGAAGACGTGGTTTTTGAGGCGAAGCCAGCCATGCAGGAGAAAGGGAAGTAGCTTCGGAAATTGATGAAGGTGGAAATCCTCCGTAACAAAAGGATGTGTATCGAGCTGAATGCAGTCACAGGTACTATCGATCAGAATGTGGCCTCGCCAGGCGCAGAACTTGAACAATATGGCCGAGCCGGGAAAGCGAATTTGCCCGATTAAGCTTGTGATTCTTAGCTGCCTAGCCGGAGATGGAGGATGCCTGGAAGGAAGGATTAGGATGAGGGAAAGCTTGTGGCGGTCGGTTTCTTTCAGGGTCTTCCAAAGCTTGGTGGTGAGCTGTGACGTAGCTGGCTATGCAGCTGGCTGTCTCTGGATAGATAGCGTGGTAGGAGTTAAGAAATGTTGCGATTCAAAGGTGTCAGGGACTTTTGTGTGTATATATATATGCAGATCTGCACAAAGTTGAAGATGCTAAAACGCGGTAAATCGGTAATGGGATGGAAAATGCGCTAGTATGGTTGAAGCGGTCTTCCTATGCGAGTCACGCGCGCCCTGCAAAAGAGGCGTTTACTTTGATTAGAATTGCTTTTAATTAAAACAGATGACGAGGGTGCACAACCCTGCTGCTGCACTGTCTATAAGCATTTCTTGTTTCCCACAATCCCACGTACACTCTACGTTCCATTACTTCCTATACCTGTCCGTGACGCAATTAATGCTCGTAACTTAACCACGCGCTTACAAACTGGATTATAAACATGCAACTGGCTGAAAGCCTGAAATCAGTGGACTTCAGCTCAAGCCTTTCTATATTTCTGACCTGGTCGTAACTGTACACTTCATGCAAACTTGAATTAAACTCCACGGCACAAAGCAGCAAATCGATTTCGCTAGACTCTGTTTCTGACTGCGAAAAAGGGGAAATCTCGTTGGAAGTGGACGTCAGGTCTTCGGCGTCCTCCTGGGGGAACGTTGTGTGGGCTGGTCGTTGATCGAGAAACGCATTAGTTCTTGCTATATATACGTAGAAAATGATCAATCGGGACGACCAACAAAACAGTCGACCGATAGGTTGGTTGCAAAAACGAGACTTGCTGGCTTGGAGCACGCTTTGTTTCAACATACAACTTGGGTGTACTATCTGTACTGTCGAAAGCGACATCCAAGCAAAAAAAAACTAGGATTCTGTCCAAGATTGAGTATAGATTTATTGGAGTTGTAGGCCACACCGCAATCGTAAGCTAAACAATAGAGACAACCCGCTATTTCTTAGACTAGTAAAGTCTGCTAGCCTATTGACGAGAGGTAGGCTTTGTCGCAGACTCTGAATTGTTTGGAAAATACTACCTACACCAAAAGTAAAACTAGAAACGGAACCATTTTTTACTGCTTATATCACGACTATAAATGTTGATCGACACTCTGTCGAAGATACGCAAGATAGGGAATGAGAAGGAAGTGGGTAGAAGGAGAGAGAGAGTTGGAGAGGGAGTTAATGAAGGAGAGAGAAAAGAAGAGAGTGATAATTATTTTGTCCATAATATTCAAAGGGTAACATATTTTTTGGCAAAATATAAATTGTTATACTTGTTATTCAAATATTTTTCTACAAAACTAATGTCGACATAATTTTTTAAAAAATATGTACATAATTGTAGAACAACAAAAGAGATAAACCACAAGAAGGGGAAAAAGATGAGACAAAAAAATAATTTTTTTAATTTCTAATCCGGAATGATTTTTTTAACAAAATAAAAAATACT
Source organism: Alisma plantago-aquatica (assembly GCA_963693085.1). NCBI lineage: Eukaryota > Viridiplantae > Streptophyta > Magnoliopsida > Alismatales > Alismataceae > Alisma > Alisma plantago-aquatica. The sequence continues at coordinate 1,852,047,250 of OY856409.1, forward strand.
AGATTCCTAGAAAAAATATGATGCAACAACACCATTGACGTCATATTTTTGGGAAATCATATGCACAAATTTAAAGAGAAGAGAGGAATGGCTGGAGGAAAGAGATGACAACTAATTAGATCATAGATTACAAGAAATTGGACCCAAAATAACAAATAAATAATAAAAGTAATTGCACTGCTTTCCTTCTATTCCTCGTCTTTTCTCTCTTACAAAAACAAAAAACTTGACTAGAGATAATAAGAAATTGAACCGTAAATAATGACAAATTAGACTAGAGATAATAATAAATTGGACTAATGATAACAAATAATTTTAAAAAATAAAGTACACTACTTCCCTTCTATTTCTCATATTTTCTCTCTCTTACAAAAGTAATGAAGTAGACTAGAAACAACAACAAATTGGACTGAAGATAAAAACAAAATGGATCATAGGTACCAAAAAAATTAGACCAGAGATAAAAATTAAATTTTAAAAAATAATGACACTACTTCCCTCCTATTCCATACATTTTCTCTCTCTTACAAAAATAATAAGTTATACCTGAGATAACAACATATTAAACTAGAAATAACAACATATTAGACCATAAATAACACTTAATTTTAAAAAATTAATTGCACTATTTTTCTCATATTCTTCATACTTTCTCTCTCTTTACAAAAAAGAAAAACAAACTAGATTAGAGAAAACAACGGTTGAACTGGATATAATGACAAACTAGATCAGAGATAACAATAAATTCGACCATAGATAACAACTAATCTAAAAAAAATTATTGCACTACTTCCTTCCTATACCTTATATTTTCTCTCTTTTACAAAAAGAACAAACTAGACAATAGATAACCAGAAATTAGACTGGAGATAATAATGAATTCTATTATAAATAATGACAAATTGGACCAGAGATAATAAATAAAATTTAAAAAATAATGGCACTACTTTTCTCCTATTTTTTATTTTCTCTCTCTTATAAAAATAATAAATTGCACCAGAGATAACTAATAAGATCAGATATAACAATAAATTGGATCATAGATAAAAACTAATTTTAAAAAATTATGTGGACTATTTTCCACTTACAACTCATATTTTTTTGTCTCATACAAAAACAAAAAAGTAGACTAGAGATAACAACAAATTGAATTGGAGATAATAATGAAATAGACCAATTATACCATAGATAAAAACTAAATTTAAAAAGATTAACATCAATACTTCCCTGCTATCCTTATATTTTCTCTCTTATAAAAATAACAAATTGTACCCAAGATAACAACAAACTAGACCAGAAACAATATAAAATTGGACCACATATAACACCTAGTTTTAAAATAAAATAATTACAATACTTTCCTCGTATTCTCATAATTTATCTCTCTTTACCGAACAACAAAGTGGACCATAGAAAATAAAAAATTCAATGGGAGATAACAACAAATTTGACCAAAAATAACAACAAATTGGACAAAGAGAAAAATTAAATTGAAAAAACAATAATGGCGCTACTTCCCCAATATTCTTTGTATATTCTCTCTCATATAAAAAATAAAAAATTGTATGAGAAATAACAACAAACTAGATCAGAGATAACAACAAAATTTAAATTTAATATGCTCCTATAAGACCAATGTCACATTTTCTCTCTAATTCATTGCCTTTCCTCTCTCTCACAAAACCAGTCATTAGACCATAGATAATAATATACCAAATCAAAAACAAAAAAAAACCTAACAAACGATAACAACACATCTCTTTATGATGAGTGAAATGAGGAGAGGGGAAACAAAACACTAGACTATGAAAGATCTAGGGGGGTAAATGGAGCTTTTGGTACTTTTAAAATTTAATAAAAAACTTAAGCAAAAGAAGGAGGAAGAAACAAGTAAGACACTTCAATTTAGAGTGGTTCCAACCTTTGAATCAAAGGTTATCAGTCTACTACCCAACCGTTTCCATTTGAGATTTTGAAAGTAATTTATTTTATTTACCTCACAAGGATGTTACAACAAAATACAATCACCTTCCACTTGAAGTAGTTGTCACCTTGAAGTAGGCTCAACCTCCTTGAAGTAACCTGAAGCAACCTTGGAACAACCTTCATCTCCTTGAAGTAGCTCTACTACCTTGAGATAGCCTTCACATAGAAGTAGCTCCAACCTCCTTTGAAGCAACCTTCTTGAAGTAACCTCAAACACACCTTGGATCAGCCTTCACCTCCTTGAAGTAGCTCCACCATCTTGAGATAGCCTACACCTAGAAGTAGCTCCAACGTCCTTTGAAGCAACGTTCTTGAAGTAACCTCAAGCACACCTTTGAGCAGCCTTCACCTCCTTGATGTAGCTGCAAGCAACCTCCTTTCAATAGCCTCCAACCCTATGAGTAGTTAAGGAGAACAAAGTACAATACAAAAGAAATAGATTGGAACAAAAGAAATACTTAACCAATGAATGACATCACCTTGATTCCTATATCAAGCTTTTAGACTGCCTATCCACTTATATGGACGTTGTTATGTGGTGTCTAGGAGATAGTATCTATAGGACACAACTTTGGAGTACAAGGAAGAAAATAGTGAGTGATTCTCATCTTTATTCTCTAGATTGGATCCTCAAGTGTAGCTTGTGTGTTTTAGGTGTCCAAAGGCCTCTCCTATTTATAAGAATGGTTTGCAAATGTCTAGGGATATTTTAAGGAGTCTCTAGAGTGTTCTTTGTGCTTAACTAGTCGTTAGGTAGGAAGTAGTTGGGCTGCAATGACTAAAATATTCATTAAATGTGAAGTTTCCAAAACTTTTCTTGATCGAAAATATTGTCGATTGGATGACTCTCAGTCCATAATATTGTCAACCATATGATTGTCTAGGTTTAACTAGTATATGTCTATTTCTCTCTTGTTTAAACCTATTACAATGTCTATATCTCTATCCACAATATTGTCGATCGAGAATAACTTTTTGTAAGGATTTGCAATGTATGTGAGGTCCTATTGATGACTCATATGAAACCTATCAACCGTAAAGTCTTCATGTGAGTGTAAGATATCATTTTCGATGGATAAGGAAAACCTAACACTTGATTTACATGATATCTACATACTTGTACATTATATACATGTACAAGTTTTTACATTGAGTACAATCATGAAAATATTAAACATTTAAGTGCATTGATCTTCAATTTGTATTGATATTCAATTATCCACTTAGTTTGATCGCCTTATTTCCTTGAACTCCAAAATACTCAAGTAGCACGTTAGATCCACAAGAATGAAATGTTTGTCATCATCAAAACAAAGGGTATGCTAATGTTCAATTTAGCCAACAAACTAATGATAAAAGCACAAGTGAACAGAGATAACAAAAAAATGTGTATTCTATTTTCCAAAAGCATATCGGCACTAGTCTTGTTGGAACATATTTTTCTAAGGAACCAAATGATTTTTATTTCGTCAAAAAATACATCATGGTTTGAAAGTTATTAGTAAAATAATTATCTCTCTTTTTTTCTCTCTTTTCATCGACTCCCTCTCTCTCCACTCCTCTCTCGCACACCATATGTCATTCCAACCAATAGATGTCTCGTCGACAACAACTCTATTCCATCTTCAACTAATGATTGGGAAAGGAATAGTGAGGATGGGGCACTAGGGGACAGATGGGGTCTAGAAATTGATTATGTTTCTACTCTATATAGCATACCTCAAATGATTCTGACATAAATGGAAACATTACATACAAATATCATAGTGGACAAATTAATACCAAGTTATTGAATCAATAAATGCACATAGGTTGTCACTCTAAAGGTAAGCTAAAGTAAGAAACTCAATAATATGCCAATCAACAGAGGTTAAAAAACAAAATTTCCACAAATACAATAGTTAATAGAATGCATTGAGAAAATGAAGGCAACACTATTTGAATAATACAAGTACAACAAATCATGATAAGGGCAAAGGTAGGCTTCGACATGACGGTGGCACTGGGCATTTAAAAGTGGTAGTCAGGTATTATATTTGGTTTTTATGTACTCAATCACGAGGTTTTTTTGGGGACATGGGTTTCTATTCCTTCCACACACCCCTACACCCATTAACCCAAAGAAGTCTGTTAATCATCCCCCTCCCACCACTGACATCCTCACCCATGAGCCCTGAACCCCACCACTCACTCCCATCTTGAGCCAAAACCCTCCCCCATGACGTCACTTTCATCGAAGCGTTCAAAACCACAATCGGCCTCGAGCTATACACCAACATGTCATTTCCCTCCATATGGATACTTCTACGATAGGGCTCCTCGTCCTTGTCTAATTCCCACTAATTCGTGCACGAACATAGGTGTAGTGTTATGGACTGGGATGAAGACAAAGTTGCATTCAATCAACCTCCAATCAACCTTTAACGACCTCGAGGAGACTTTAGGGCGATTTTAGAGCCACCTTTGGATCTCAAGTATGTCTCCTTTTTTTGCATTCTTGCCAACTTCCCCTAAACACATTTGAGGACGGATCCTTAGCCAAGGAGACACATTATTTTCTCAAGTATTTTTTTGTAGCTTTCATGTTTAGTACGAGTTGATTGTGTTGATTTCAAACTCATTCCCCCTATTTCCATCATTATCGAGCATTTTAGACTTTGATCCTTTCTTTTCATCCCCTTTTTATTTAAGGTGTTGTCATCATCCATGATTGTTAGTCAATCTAGTGACGGTCCCCTAAAACCACTGTCCCAAGAGTAGAAGAGATCACGTGTTATAGGTGACATTTATACTAATGATTTCATATTTTCCATGTTAGATAATATTTAAACATATTAATTATTGTTGCCTTATCCTTGATATTTTCTTTCACAATACCTCAAGGCTATTACCAATCTAGGTTTTTAAATTCGGAAAGTTTCCAATATGTTAGGGCTTGATGTTTGTATGTACTTTTAAGTGTATGTTATTCATCTTATTTGTATATTAATATCTATTTTCTTTATCTCAATTTCCTATCAATAAATGAATAGTTAAAAGAACTTTTACTTGTCATGTGTTCATTGTAAAAATAGAAGTTATTTTTTGGATGTGATAGGGCGCAAGTAGGACAAAATATTCTATAATTTACTTTAGAATTTATACAAATTTGTGTAGTAAGTAAGCATTTTTCAACCACTACTAATAGTTATTTCTCTACCCTTTGAATCTCATTAAATGTCAATTTTTGTTAATATTATGGCTGTCATTTTAATTAACATTACTGTTAATCCCTATGTATGCCTTTTAGCATAGGCAAACTAATATGTTTTATTTTAGTTCTCTTATACATACATACTATTTAGTCCCATTTGACCAAAGAAAGCCTAAATGTGTAGTACTTTTAATCGAGTCAATCATCTATTAACCCCAAATTCAGCCCTAAATTACCTTTCATGACCTAAATCAGGCTTCTATTAACTTTGTATCGTATTTACTTTTGTAGAGGGATTACTTAGCAACTAAAAATTGGATGTATATCAAAATATATTTTAGTAGCAGTCATTTCCAAAAAATGTTGTCTCCATTCATTGAGTATAATCTCTTAGATCAAAATACGAGAAATGATATGGTGTTGTGTCGATGTAATATTTACTACCACGAAATATTTGAAAAGCAAGGAAGATGTATATGAACATGTAATGATTAATGGTATCACTCCTATTTATCTCATTTCAAATGGACATGGAAAAATACCTAGGCACTAATGACAACCTACATGTCCATCTATCATTTTGGGAGACAACATTAATGGGAATGGCATTGGTGGGTAGCTACTTGATGTATTTTACATCAAGGTTCCTAGTGTAGACATGAATGATAATATCATAGAGAAGTCAAAAAATATATATTCCAAAAGGTTCTATAAAATGTAAAAACAAATTGAATAAACTCTATATCATAGTTGTAAGAATCATTCTATCTTGTGTTATTTGGTAAAAAAAATTTATTACAAAGATCGAGTTTCATTGCACAAATTAGTCAGTTGTGTATCATAATAAATTATCAAAAGATGGTTTTCCATTTGGGACTGAGTGGTTTCCTAACAAATTCTATGAATAAAATAAGTTCATTAAGGATCTGATGATTGATAATGTGAAGATTGATGCATGCTGGAATGATTGTATGATATTATAAGGATCATACAACATTACATGTATGTGTCTGATGTGGAACTTTATAGTAAAAATGTGAGAACCCGTTACACTAAATGAGATTACTGAAAACAAAAAACATGATTACTACTTAATTAAACACAAACCCAGAAAATTGGGTTAATTAAAACTGATTTCAACAATTCCCAATTTGGTCAGAAATATTTATATAAAAGCCCCACAACTTTCTTTACTTAACATAATGCTCAATAATCTCTACAACTTCCTTGTAGCCTCAAATACAACATAAACTTTTCAAAGGTACACTATCCACATATTGAACATATACAAGCATCAACATGATATAGAAAGATCGATTCAATCAAAACATTGTATACAAACTTTTCATCCGGACTTGAGAGTACATGAAGGACTCTAGGACACACTAGACCACTAAACAACCATCTCTAGGATTTATTACCTCAGATTCTCCTTGCAATCATGATATTGTTGTTGATGTTGTCGAGCACCTAGAAAAATTTTGTGACCCACGAGGTGAGACCCAGTCCCAGCGAGTGATATAACTCTCTCCAACATATATTGATTACATCATATTAAACTGTAAATAACTGAGTAGTTGGAGTGTTCAATAGTCAATTGAGCAGATTGAACAGTTCAAGCATGCTAAACAGATTAAGCAAATAAGCTTAGCAACAAGTATGATTATCAATGTATATATAGGTAATAGATAAATCCATTTCTTTTATCATATATCTACTCATGTTTCATAAGATTGCATCTAATAACAATCATTATCATTGATCTGATTATCATCATATGCCTTACTAACAACCCAAGAAATCTAGAAGCATAAGCATCTCTAATACATCTAGTAGTACGACATGGCTATCAATATTGGCATATTTAATAGATTGAACCAATCTACATAATAAGTAGATCTAATACCATAGCACAACTAACTGCATAGGCATAATTCACAGTTTAAGCATGTCTAATTACATAGACATGGCTAGCAGTATTAGACATTTCTAGAAGCATAATATTAAATATCAGTGAAAAAATAAATAGGTTTACAATGTGAGCACATCTACAACACAAGCATATCTATTGTCTCTCATTGTATTATATATCATCCCTTTTTAAGAAGATCAAACAAGGGTTATCATCCAATGTGAGACATTGTGCATAACCCTAAACATATATGCTACATGGTTGTCTTACATCTTTTATTATGCCCTGGGGAGTTTGAGTCATACCACTCAAAGACCAACTGACCACTGATCGATTGCAATCAGTTCCATATAAGATTAAGGAAGATTCAGACTCAAAGATCTTCTCCATACTCGGCCAGTACGAGTCTGCACTGCAGTGACTATAGTCAAACTACAAAACAACGACATATAGTCCTACAACTAGCCCACCTTGGCACAGGTCACGGTGCTACCATTCAGAGTATTCAAACCCAATCACTAACGTACAACCACAGTTGTCCTTTAATCACATCATGTTATAATCATTGAGACCTGACCGTAGTTGTTCTAAAAAAAGCGGGCTAGGTATGACCGCGGCCATCCTCCCGAAGCACATGGTGTCACGATGACAAGCACCCTGCATACTCAACAGTATGTGCTCCGAGTTTCCCTTAGGAATAATCATTTCACCATCTGGCAAATTCTGATACTCAGATGGATCTATGGCACAATGCACTACATGATTAGAATTTCACTTGATTAGTTCTTTCCAATTGAGAGAATTAAGGCTTCATCATACAAATGGACATACAAACCCTAGTTTATTCCTAGAAAGAGTATGTCTATTGCAACTTCAGAATATATAAAACTTTTGAGGTATAAATGCTGATTACTTTACCACATACTATCATCCATTTCAAGATAATGGACCACATTTGTCTCCATACTATTACAAGATACCAATATCTTATCATATGTTCCAGGGTTGTAACCCTTATTGGAACATGAAGAGGATTCCACCTCAATCAGGGCTTCAAACCTATCCAAAGGTCATTAAGACCATCACATTATTCATAGCAAGGTTATCGTCATCATTCCATGCCTTAAACAAGGCTCAAAAGATCATCAACAAATATGTGTCCATATGTATTATTATGGCACGACACTATGATATTCAAATAGCACTACATTATGGTTTCAACACAAGAAGATTATAATACATTGTCACATTAATCATGCAAGGGGGTTGATTATTACCAATTATCATCATTTAATTACATTAAGGTTAGGTATAGGAAACTATATCACATTGAAGTTACACACCCACTTACTATGGTCATTTATCAAATATAACTATAGGAGAGAAAGGGTATAACAACAAATTAATAATATTGAACCATAAAATTCTCATCACTAGGACACTCCTGTAATATCATGGGGCTCATTATAATCCATTGGATGTTGAAGCATCCAATATCATTCATTGGATTGGGTTCATTGTTCAAAGTTCTCAATTGAAGTATAAGTCTAACCATTAGATCAATTGAACCAAGGAGCCATTGGTTTAAGATTTAGTCCAACCTACAATCACATCCTTAACTCACCATATGTGGTGATGACTTGATCCACCATTAGTTTTGATCATTAAGTCAACATCGATTGTTAGATCAACACTATATTCATTTAACACCATCAGATATTAAGCTAACGTCATCATTGATTGATAACATCATTAGATAATCAAACCATTTCTCATTAAGATTCCAAGAGAGCCTATCACTAACCTAAGGTGTGACTATCAATTAAAATCATCATTCATAACCCTTGGTCAGCTCCTTTGGTTGTCATGAAGATCACACCATCGAGTCATGTGTTTAGAGGAGAAAATTACCTAGAAAGCATAATATGGACCATCGGTTGATAGGTGCTTAGCACCATAGGTAGTGATACCAACCTAAACTAAGTTATATATTTCCTTAGGATGAAAGTGCACATGATTATAGGTTCATCTTGAACTGGAAACAAAATAGGAAACACCATAAAAATTGAAATCCAAGTCGAACATAGGTTTTTAGTGCATGGATAACCATTTTAAAGAAAGAACATGAGCTAGCAAGCTTATGGTAGGCAATAAACATAGAGAAAGTTATAAAACACACCTCCACTGAGAAGAAAAAACTTCTAGCAGCAAGAAACTCGAGCCAAGAAGGTAGAAAACCCAATAGGAAGCTCTGAACTCGGCCAAGCATGGATTCTACTTCACAAGGACTCAAAACCCTAGAAGAAGAAGCAATGGGGGTTGGATATTGAGATGTAAAGAAATTTTGCTATGACAGTAGAGTTCCAAACTGGAGGAAGGTATAAGGAAGGGGTAAAGCAAGAAAAATAGAGAAGGAAAGAAGAAAACAACTTGCCTTGGTCGAAAACCCTAGACGACGACCTAAGAAACCCTAGGTAGGGCTAGATGGAGCTCTAGGAGAATTTCTTCTACAAAAAGAGCTTGTCTTCTACCTTAGACCACTTTTTTATGCAACCAAATAGAGAAAGGTCCATGCTAAAAGCTAGAGGAAAGAGGGAGTGAGCAATGACTTCAAATTGGGGATAGGAAGGGGTATATATAGCTTCATGGATAAGGAAGGGGTCAAGCATGAGGTGCCCATGAGCTTTCCATGTGTCGATAGCATAGAGCTTCTATGTCCATGCAACACTTGCACCTGAACTTACTCTCCTTTATATTTATCCTTATCCTTATCATGACCCATATCCTTATCTTTATCTTTACCATTACTCTTATCCAAATCCACAAAGGGGAAAACCCCTAAAATGTCCTTGAAGAGGAACACCTTCAAATCAAGAACATATAGGAGCCCCATAAACCAACAAATTAGAGAATGATAAGGAAAACAATAAGGATCGTAATTCTTGTGAAAATATACAAAGAAAACCTCCCAATTGGGTAAATTGTAGAAAAGTCCAGAATGTACCTAAAATTGTATAACTTGCTCATACAATGTCCAAATTGGACCACATTTGAAACTTAAGCTTTTCTTGTGATTCCAAAGCATATAAAAAGGTTAGATAAAGGTTATAAACATTAAATTGTGGTAATTAAACATGTTCAATCATTTAAGCATGGTTAGGGGTCTCACAACCATAAACCCCTAACAAAGATTTCTCCCCCGAAATCCATAATACACATAGATGGACATTTCTCATGCACGTCATCCTAAATCTTACACATGGTTACTTTTGTCACATTATTATCATAGAAGACATATTCTTATCCGTTAACTCTTACATTTTTCACCTTGGTTCAACATAAGAACTTATGTGTCACCTGTATCAGTCCAGTAGTACATTTCAACTTCGGACTCTAAATGTCATCCTGAACTATTCTGTCTATTATACCACACATCCCTTAAGGTCATATTTGATGGTTCTTGCCAAAAATGAAACATCATGTCTCTCTTATCATATGTAACATTATAAAGTTTCATCTCTATGCTCCTTTAATGATTGTTGTAATCAACAACTCAATCAATGTGGCGAGCATCCCCAAATTATCAAGAACTATAAGGCATATGTTCATAGACGATTCTTCAATCATCTTAATGATGGACTGGCCATCAGTCTAGTTGAAGAATCACACACTTGTTTTCAACCATTAACAGATACAACTTCCTAGTTGACCTTGTTAGGGGTAGTGTAATGACATTGTCTTCAGCTTCTCAGGATTCACACAACACACTTAGTAAATGAATCATAACATCCAAGAGGATACTCTAGTTAACCCCCGACTCACTCTTGTTGAACTTGTCACACATGAGTATAGTTTCTTCAACATTCTTATGGTTTAATATGATGTTAACCATCTTACTGACCATCTCTGAAATACTTTCAGATGTCATCACTCAAAGCTTGTCACAACTTATGAGATATAACCTGAACTATTACAGCCCGATCACTTAGAATGAGATTTTGGATCTAACGTAATAAAGAGATCACCCTTAAATTTTTCTTTTCTTAATCACTTAGAATTTACCTAAAGGTAAATCTTATAACTTGGAATAAACTGAAATCTTACTAAACTACTATAAAGAAGTGAAACCACTCCTCTACTAGAAAGAAAAGACTTCATCCCTTGAACCAAACACCACATAAAAATTTTCACCAAAGGGATGGGCATCAATTCATTCAACATGTAAGTATCATTACACAATGAGTAGCAACAGAAAAGAAATATTATCTAACAATTTACAAGGCATAAACAACACTTCACCACATATGGGTGTCCAAAAAGGAAAACTAACACATAAGCCTAAGATCAAGCCGAGGGTCATCTAACACCTCTTCAAGTCTCCCAAAAGCTTGGCTATAGGTTTGATGTCGAGGTTCACCTCTCCTTGATCTACCTGGGGTTGGAAGCATAACCCACAAAAGGGAAGAAGAAAAGAAATACATCAGCAAAAATTTGGTATGTGTATACTAAACAAAACTTGAGCAATATATTGCAATAAGGACATCAATTATAAATGCTTCCCATGCAAAAGAAAAGGACTACCCACATGGGAATAAAATATAAGATTCATAACAAAGAGATACTTGCCATATGTAAACAATAAAGAAGTGCCACATGCACATATCATGACCAACATCCTGCATACATGTGAGATAAGCATAACACTAGAATATTATAAGAGACGAAGGTGGCAAAGAATCACACATCATGAACCTAGTGAGACATGGGCTAGGAATCACACATCCTGCCCTGGCATGGGGAATCACACATCCACCATCCAAACATATATAACATGGTACATGAATCACACATCTTGCCCTGGCATGGGGAATCACACATCCACCATCCAAAATATCACAATGTTGCCACAAATTATAATGAGACAAAACTGATGCAAATATATTACTCTAGGGTTACTGAATCACATAGCAGGTAAATGTAGTGGCAAGTAGAAAAGTATAGTCAAACATTATAAAAGATTTTCCATATCGCACAATGGACAACATATGAAACGACCAATAAACCTCCACATCACAGTGGGCATATACCATCAACAAGATCATCTTGTTCATATCACAAGGTAGGATCCAAAAGAATATCCAAGATCACAATCAAGATAGTTCACATGAACCATGATAACAAGAGATAAGAGCAATGTGTATAGGCTATTGTCCATAGGACCAAGAGAAAGACAAAATATAGGTGAATTTCTCAACATGAAGTAATAGAGGATACAACATACCTCAATATCAAAGTCCAAAAGTCCAAAGCACTTCTGGATCCAAATCTAGGTCACCAAAGAGCCTATTAAACACATATACAGATTGTATGTCAATTTCATACATATAAACCAAACCCTAAAAACCACCTTTTTGTCATTACATGAATTATGTTATGAAAACCATTCCATATTTTAGTTTATATTATTAGGAATCCAAAACATATTTTATTATATTTTTTGATTTACAAGTTATTAGTTATGATTTTTATAAGTTAATCCTTATTTAATTAGATCTATTGAAAACACGTTATTAATCATTTTATTTAGTCATAAAAATTATGCTACTACATAGATCTTATTTTTCTAATTCCATTGAGTATTTATTTGTATTTTTCCGATTAGTGGATTATTAGTTATTGATTTTACAAAATGGACCAATCAGATAATTACAAGCAAACTGATCGCAAATCAAGGATAGAGAAAGTCCATGCGGACCTGGGCAGGCCAATCAGGGCCACCCATGTCAGCGGACTACACAACCAAATCATCCAAGATCTTACATAAAGCAACCCAAGAAACCGGGTGAAAAGACCAATTTACCCTTCTGATAGAAAACTAAAACAAAGCGAGAGATGGGGCACAGTGGGAAATCCACACTGGGGTTTGTTCCCCGCGAGGAACTCTCGAACCCATGGAATAGGGAGGAAAACTCTGAGCTCTAGACTGAGATCTAACGCAAACCAGGTAGAGAAATCTAAAGGAACTATGTTCCTGAGAGGACTACAGTCCCAAAGAGCCCAAGCACAACCAAAATGGCCAGCCATAGCTCTAACTAGCACCTCCACCAAAATAGAAGAAGACTGAGAACCATAATTGGGGCGAACGGGCCCTAAAGGACCCAAACTGAAAGCGAAGGAGTTATCCTGCATTGAGACCAAAGCTCAAGGTCGAAGAAGACAAAGCATAGGGGAAAAAAAGGCTGACAATTGCAACGAAGGTCAAAAGTTGATAAAAAGGGGTGAATCTGCAATACCTGAAATCCGAGCAAGGTAGGGTGTCACGAAGCTTGCCCACACCTTCACGACGCGAATCCAACCAAAAAAAAGCCCCACCGACCACCAATATCCTAGGACAAACTTGCCGCCGTCGGAACAGGTAGATGGAGTAGGTGGTGTTAGCTGTAGAGCAAACCAGACTAATGCATCTTTTGGGTAGGGTTTCTAGGGGTTCAAGGATCGTGGGGGAGGCCCTATATATAGGGGCGGAGTTCAGGTTCAACGAGAAACCTATGAGAACCAGGAAACAGAGGAAGGAGAGGAAAGTTCTCGTCGACCCAAGTCTGTAGCAAGGGAAACCCTACTAACATAGGGATCGACTTATGCGGAATTAAAGCACAAACTTGCTTGCGAAGAAATCGTCGAAAAAGAGTAAGAATCGAGGGAGAAATCCTCAACCAAAAATTCACAGAAAAATAGTATGTACTCCAACTCCGAGTTGGAGCTAGGAGACGATCGTGGAACTGCTGGATCCAAAATCCACGGTCCAGATCGGGCGTGCTCAAAACAACAGCGTGACCGGGAAAATCGATCAAATAAATAAAGTAACAATTGCATTTAATGTTCCTTTTTCTCTCTCTTCAAAAAAAGGGTTCAAACATTAACCAAATGATGCCAAATTTTGTTCATAAGTTAAATTAAACATGTAGATTCCGAATATCTAATTAGATTTCACTTTTTGCAACTTTAGATAAGTTATTTAATTTATTCTTTGTTTCTCTTTCTAGATGCATTAATGACTCATGGATTAACCAAATTGGGTGAAACTTCATCCACAAGTTAACTTAAGTGTGTTGAATACGAATTTGCATTTATTTCCAACTTTTGGTGTCATGAATTATATTTATTTATTAATTACACCTTTTAGGCATTTTCTCTCTCCTATATATACCTATTAATCAAACACTATCCAAATTAGTTGCAAATTTGACCAAAGGATTGTTTTTATGTTTAGATTACGAATTGGGAGTTAGTTTTCCAATTTGAGGGCATTAAATATTTTATTTCACTTTATTGACCTAATTCCTATTTTTCTTTGATAAAGGCTTTAATATATGCATTTATCTTCTAATTTAGATTATACTTGGCCCTTAAGTTTCTTTTAGGTCAAGAAAATGAGATTGAGTGCCAAATTATCTTTGTGGATTTCTATTTATGATTTTTGTAACAATATATTCCACATTATCTCCTATTATCCAATATATCCCATATTATCTCCAATTATTACATTTATCATCTCCTTGATGTATATTTTGAGATTTCCTTTCTTTTTCATATTCTAAAAATCACTAGAAAGTTCTAGGACGAAATATCTTATTATTTTTATTACTCAGTGACAATTTATACTTTAGACCCATTAATTAAAACCCAACATAGGTATTTGTGCATATAACCCTATATTAAGAATGTATGGGAAATATTTATCCAATTAAGTTCTTTAATTTCTTATTACCATCCAAATGAGTCATTATTAAACATAAATTATTATGTATTCCCTTATATAGTTGAGGTGTCACATTTTAGGTTCCATTATTGTCTTAACTATATGTATTAGGTTATCATTGTTTGGGCTAAGACAAAAGGGTAAAACTATTAGGATAGGATTCTAGTTCTGGTACGTTACAAAACACCACCCCTTAAAGGGATTTCGTCCACAAAATCAAAACATCCATAAGAAAACTTATCCACCACCCCTTAAAAGGGTTCATCTTATTATCAAACTAAACTTCAGATACAAAGGTTCAACTATGCTTCTTAAATCCAACTACATAAGAAACATGTAAAAAGGAAACATAACTTGTAAAAACTAATCTAAGGAACTATGGGTTAACTTTCTCTTGATCATCATTAACTTCTTCACCATCCAAAGCAAAAACTCTTCCAACTCTCCTTTCCACAGGCTTCTTGCCATTATTATTACCATAATTATGAGGAGGTGCTTTCTGAGGAACATGTCCAGGTCCAAAACAAAGCTTGGGGCACTGAGGTCTGACGTGTCCAGGTTCATTGCAATGATGGCATACCACTGGAGTATTATGATAAGGTTTGTCCAGAGAACACTTTCCTGGATGATGGTAACCATTGCACTTAGCACACTTGTCCCTTTTTTGTTCATCACCTGAGAACTTCCTCTTCTTGTCAAACTCCCTAGGTTGAAACCCTGGGTAAGACTCCACAACCAAAGCTTTATCGACCATATGTTGAAAGGTCAAGGGTAGTTGTGGGATAAGAGCATGTCCCACATTGTAGTTGAGCCCTTGGAGGAAAAGGTCAGCCCTATGTTCCTCACCCAAACCAACTACATAACGCTCCAATAGTAGAAACCTATGCACATAAGAAGAAACGGATAAGGAACCCTATTTCAAACTGTAGAACTCTGCTTCTTTCTTCTTTAGGGAAGCTGTGCATATATACTTTCCACGGAAGAGAGCCAAAAACTCTTCCCAAGTCAAGGTTGAGATATCTCGAGTCTTTGCAATTCCTTTCCACCAAACTCTAGCTAGTCCTTCCAAGACATAGGAAGCAAACCTAACCTTTTGATGTGGAGGGCATGCCATACCATAAAAAGTCCTCTCCATGGCTAACACCCAATCATCAACTTTGTCAACCATCTCTATCTCACCTTCACCCTTGAAGGAGGGTGGTTGCATCTTCATGAACTCCATGATTGAGAACTCCCTAGGCTTCTCATGTACAGTCGGGTCTTTCATCTTTCCCGCCATGGAAGAAGTAAAGAGTTGTCAAAACATGGACAACTCTTGCTCCGGAGTCATAGTTCCTCCCGAACCAGTAGAAGATGAGGTCTCCTGGACAAACCTAGTGTTTTGAGGTGTCTCATAACCGTACTGGTTGTCAGCTGTTGAGTTATCTCCCGCTATCATGGTTTTGCCTGCACAAGGCAAGGACACTAGGTATAAGCAACCTAAGACAAAGGTAAACATCCTAAGGGAGACAAGTTTGAAATATTTAGATAACCGACTGCTAGTGGATCTGATACCATGTTGTAAAGAAGTGAAACCACTCCTCTACTAGAAAGAAAAGACTTCATCCCTTGAACCAAACACCACTTAAAAAAATTTGCCAAAGGGATGGGGATCAATTCATTCAACATGTAAGTATCATTACACAATGAGTAGCAGCGGAAAAGAAATATTATCTAATAATTTACTAGGCATAAACAACACTTCACCACATATGGGTGTCCAAAAAGGAAAACTAACACATAAGCCTAAGATCAAGCCGAGGGTCATCTAAACACCTCTTCAAGTCTCCCAAAATCTCGGCTACAGGTTTGATGTCGAGGTTCACCTCTCCTTGATCTACCTGGGGTTGGAAGCATACCCCACAAAAGGGAAGAAGAAAAGAAATACATCAGCAAAAAGTTGGTATGTGTAAATAAAATAAAACTTGAGAAATAAATAGCAATAAGGACATCAATTATAAATGCTTCCAATGCAAAAGAAAAGGACTACCCACACATGCATAAAAGATAAGATTCATAAAATACTTGCCATATGTAAACAATAAAGAAGTGCCACATGCACATATCATGACCAACATCCTGCATACATGTGAGATAAGCATAACACTAGAATATTATAACAGACAATGGTGGCCAAGAATCACACATCTTGAACCTAGTGAGACATGGGTCAGGAATCACACATCCTGCCCTGGCATGGGGAATCACACATCCACCATCCAAACATATATAACATGTTACATGAATCACACATCCTGCCCTGGCATGGGGAATCACACATCCACCATCCAAAATATCACAATGTTGCCACAAATGATAATGAGACAAAACCAATGCAAATATACTACTCTAGGGTTACTGAATCACATAGCAGGTAAATGTAGTGGCAAGTAGAAAAGTATAGTCAAACATTATACAAGATTTGCCATATCACACAATGGACAACATATGAAACCACCAATAAACCTCCACATCGCAGTGGGAAAATACCATCAACAAGATCATCATGTACCATATCACAAGGTAGGATCCAAAAGAATATCCAAGATCACAATCAAGATAGTTCACATGAACCATGATAACAAGAGATAAGAGCAATGTGTATAGGCTATTGTCCATAGGACCAAGAGAAAGAAAAAATATAGGTGAATTGCTCAACATGAAGTAATAGGGGATACAACATACCTCGATATCAAATTCCAAAAGTCCAAATCACTTCTGGATCCAAATCTAGGTCACCAAAGAGCCTATTAAACACATATACAGATTTTATGTCAATTTCATACATATAAACCAAACCCTAAAAACCACCTTTTTATCATTACATGAATTATATTATGAAAACCATTCCATATTTTAGTTTATATTATTAGGAATCCAAAACACATTTTATTATATTTTTTGACTTACAGGTTATTAGTTATGATTTTTATAAGTTAATCCTTATTTAATTAGATCTATTGAAAACACATGTTATTAATCATTTTATTTAGTCATAAAGTTTATTCTAATACATAGATCTTATTTTTATGATTCCAACGAGTATTTATTTGTAATTTTCTAATCAATGGATTATTACTTATTGATTTTACAAAACGGACCAATCAGATAATTACAAGCAAACTGATCGCAAATCAAGGACAGAGAAAGTCCACGCGGACCTGGGCAGGCCAATCAGGGTCGCCCATGTCAGCGGACTACACAACCAAATCATCCAAGATCTCGAGTAAAGCAACCCAAGAAATCGGGTGAAAAGACCAATTTACCCTTCTGATAGAAAACTACAACAAAGCGAGAGATGAGGGCACAACGGGAAATCCACACCGGGGTTTGTTCCCCGCGAGGAACTCTCGAAGCCATGGAATAAGGAGGAAAACTCCAAGCTCTAGACCGAGATCTAGCGTAAACCAGGCAGAAAAATCTAAAGGAACTATGTTCCCGAGAGGACGACGGTCCCAAAGAGCCCAGGCACAACCAAAACGGGCAGCTACAACACTAACTAGCACCTCCGCCAAAACAGAAGAAGACCGAGAACCATAATTGAGGAGAATGGGCCCTAGAGGACCCAAACTGAAGGCGAAGGAGTTATCCTGCATTGAGACCAAAGCTCAAGGTCGAAGAAGCCAAAGCGTAGGTGAATAAAAGGCCGACAATTGCAACGCAGGTCAAAAGTTGATAAAAAGGGGTGAATTTGCAATACCTGAAATCCGAGCAAGGCAGGGTCTCACGAAGCTTGTCCACACCTTCACGACGTGAATCCAACCAAAAACAAGCCCCGTCGACCACCAGTATCCTAGGACGAACTCGCCACCGTCGAAACAAGTAGATGGAGTAGGTGGAGTTAGCTGTAGAGCAAACTGGACCAATGCGTCTTTTGGGGAGGGTTTCTAGGGGTTCAAGGATCGTGGGGGAGGCCCTATATATAGGGGTGGAGTTTAGGTTCAACGAGAAACCTATGAGAACTAGGAAACAGAGGAAGGAGAGGAAAGTTCTTGTCGACCTGAGTCTCTAGCGAGGGAAACCCTACTAAAATAGGGATCGACTTATGTGGAATTAAAGCACGAACTCGCTTGCGAAGAAATCGTCGAAAAAGAGTAATAATCGAGGGATTAATCCTCAACCGAAAAATCACAGAAAAATAGTTTGTACTCCTACTCCGATTTGGAGCTAGGAGACGATCCTGGAACCATTGGATCAAAAATCGACAGTCCAGATCGGGCGCGCTCAAAACAACAGCGTGACAGGGAAAATCGATCAAATAAATAAAGTAACAATTGCATTTAATGTCCCTTTTTCTCTCTCTTCAAAAAAAGGTTTCAAACATTAACCAAATTATGCCAAATTTTGATCATAAGTTAAATTAAACATGTAGATTCCAAATATCTAATTAGATTTTGCTTTTGGCAACTTTAGATATGTTATTTAATTTATTCTTTGTTTCTCTTTCTAGATGCATTAATGACTCATGGATTAACCAAATTGGGTGAAACTTCATACACAAGTTAACTTAAGTATGTTGAATACGAATTTGCATTTATTTCCAACTTTTGGTGTCATGAATTATATTTATTTATTAATTACACCTTTTAGGAATTTTCTCTCTCCTATATATACCTATTAATCAAACATTATCCAAATTAGTTACAAATTTGCCCAAAGGATTATTTTTATGTTTAGATTACGAATTTGGAGTTAGTTTTCCAATTTGAGGGCATTAAATATTTTATTTCACTTTATTGGCCTAATTCCTATTTTTCTTTGAAAAGGCATTAATATATGCATTTATCTTCTAATTTAGATTATACCTGGCCCTTAAGTTTCTTTTAGGTCAAGAAAACGAGATTGAATGCCAAATTATATTTATGGATTTCCATTTATGATTTTTGAAACAATGTATTCCATATTATCTCCTATTATCCAATATATCGCATATTATCTCCAATTATTACATTTATCATCTCCTTTATGTATATTTCAAGATTTCCTTTCTTTTTCATATTCTAAAAAGCACTAGAAAGTTCTAGGACGAAATATCTTATTATTTTTATTACTCAGTGACAATTTATACTTTAGACCCATTAATTAAAACCCAACTGAGGTATTTGTACATATAACCCTATATTAAGAATGTATGGGAAATATTTATCCAATTAAGTTCTTTAATTTCTTATTACCATCCAAATGAGTCATTATTAAACATAAATTATTATGTATTCCCTTATATAGTTGAGGTGTCACATTTTAGGTTCCATTATTTTCTTAACTATATGTATTAAGTTATCCTTGTTTGGGCTAAGACAAAAGGGTAAAACTACTAGGATATGATTCTAGTTCTGGTATGTTACAACTGCATATTACATCACATTCTCTCACTACCACACCACATGCCCAAGGACCGAGGGGAAAGGACTAAGAGACCTCTATCTAACTACAAACTACCTTCTAAGAACTTGGGTGATACAATCCTTCAGCTTCCTCGTGCTGACGCTGACCTAAAAAATGTTTCAGTAGGATGGTGATCTACTGGCTCAGTGAATAGAATTTCACCCAACCATCACAGATAACTCATCTTATGATTATTATTTGGAATAAAATACAAGATAATACTATACTGAGTAGATCTAAGCAATATAATTTAAACGACAGGAGATGTCAACATTTCATTAAGATAACAACTGCTGCAAAGCTATAGATACGATTAAATAACAAAGAATACTAAAATTTGTTTTAAAGGACAACAACTGTGAAACTAACTCAAATCTTTCTTAACTCTTTAACTTATACGAAATTCTGTGAACCTATATGAACATATTTTATCTTATGCCCTGATCATATGTAGTGTACTCTACATATGAAGACTCATAGCGAACTACAATCCCACCGTATAAGACTTAGCCGACAACTTGGGATAGCTAAGTCTGACTACTCTCCTGGTCTGCAATAGGGAAACTGGCTCTCTGGCCTCGACACTCCTATTGTGCCATAAATTGGACTCCTCCTCTAACTTGAGCACACAGACGGAGAGTCAAGCCACCTATTAGATTTTCTATACTCTTGTTCCACCAGGACTTTTGGTTGATGTTGGACACACTTTTCTGTACTCTAGTGCCACCAGGACTCCTGGTTGATTTTGGACACTGCAAACTATAATTTAAGGAGACTTCCACTAGGGCTTCATCCCCCATGCCACCTGATAGCACATTCCAACCCCCGTATACTGGACGCTTCCAGGGTTAGGTCGTTCCACCCCTAAGGCACATACCTCACATAGGGGTTCTACGGTGTCAGGGCCCTTAAATCTATAATTTTATTATTTTCTAGAAAACTCTTACTATGTTGAACATTTTTCTTACTTATGCTCAACTTTGGTATTTCTATGGCATCTCATCTATTTAATTTCAGTTCAAGTCACAACATGAATATCATTCTAGACCTGACACAGCAGTATACTAAAAAACATTGTAATTTACTAAGTAATTCATATACCATGCATGCCGGCAGATTGAAATTTCTTAAATAAACTAAACTCATATCAAATTGGCTCATATATGTTGGAATTATACAATTGATCATCGTAAGACACTACAAGAGTTAATTACTCGATATATTAGAAATCGTCAACAACACTTGTAAATTATCAGTAATTCCTCAAAAATCGAGCACATCAACCCAAATTCTAAATTATGCATCACATAACTCAATTAAAAGTCAATTACTTATCATGGCACAAATTATTAATATTAATTGAGAATTTCAAATGATTTCTTTGAGGAATGTGTCAATTTATGTAATAACTAAATCATTCACTTAAATATAATAGAGAGCGTACCATTAGATTTTCTTTGAATATTTTTCATGTCATCGTCGTTTCTTTGAAATCGAGCATGTCTATTAACTTACTAAAAATGTACAACCTGGGTTTATACCCAAACTGTGCTATTACTACTCATGTGCTACTGAGTTCAACATTTAAACTGAGCAACTTAGGTTTTAATCAATCATGCAGTTCCAGTAATATAAATTACACATATCAATCAAACAATTAGTGTCGTGCAAACATAATTAAGAAAATTCATGCAAATTAGAAATCTAGCGACGTCGACACTACACGACACTTGGGTAAGAGTTGTTACCCGTGAATAACACCGATTTAACCAAAAACACCCGATTTTTGGAGTTATACGTGCTTAGCGATTGAAATTCTACTCACAGTGGTCCAAGATGACTGAAATTGACTTGAAATGCATCCAAAGTCCAGTTTCTGGGCGTCAGCAAGTCTTCTTCTACCTTGGAATTTCTCTGGAATTGAGCCTACTACACACAGTAGGAGCTTCACGCACGTACATGTTGAAGAAGACTCATCTAGGTGCTAAATCAAGGCTAGGTGGTTGTGGATTCGTGCACAAACCTAAAAGTCAGAGTCGAGGGCATTGCTTGGTGTTCCTTCTCGCACCCAAACGGCCTCCTAGCCATTGCTTTATGCAGCTGTTGCTGCTGTTAGGTAGGGGTGCCACCCTCTCTAGCTGGGCGTCGGATGGTGCTAGGAGAAAGGGAGAGGAAGGAGGTAGGTAGTAGGGTATCACTGGAACGACCCTCTTCAAGGCCCTAATCAGCCGCCCTTCCTCTGCTCGTCGGGAAGTAGCTGCTGGGCGCTGCACCTGCTGCAAGTCGGTTGCCCTAGTAGGTCAGGTGGTCACGCTTGGGCGAGGTACAGGAGGAAGGAAGGAGGAAGAAGGGTAGACAGAGGAAGGGTGCTGCTGAATGAAGCCAAGGGGCCAAAGATCACCCCTCAAATCGCCCTCTGATGCGGCTGATTGAGCTGCTTTGGGTGCCACTTCAAGAGGTTCTAGGAAATGATCGGGGAAGAAGGTAAGGGAGAAAGGAATTAATAGCCAATTAAATGAGTAAATTGCAACTTCAACCCAAGAAACTGAAAACATCATAACTTTTGCCTCATAGGTCCAAATTGAGTGATTTCTTTTGCAAAATTCCAAGAACGGAATCCAATACAACCTCAAGGCATAAAACACAACAACTAGACCATATTAGATAGGTTAGTCATCTTAGGTAATTAACTTAATAATTAACACTACAGTTAACATTAATTACCTCAGATGAATCAATCTCGACTATTGATTCACATCTAAGCTTATATTGATTAACCATGATGTTTAGCAAGGTACTTAGCACTAATCAAAGTACTTCATGCTAATTGAGGTACTTACTGACTAACCTCTATGTGGTTTATAATAATCTCCCTCCCTTATAAGAATTTCATCCCAACATTCCTAAAAGAGAAAAGGAAACTTGTTACGCATCTCTGACTCAAGCTCCCACATGGCTTCCTCTAGGTTGTGGTTCCTCCATAGAACTTTCACTAATGGTATCTTCAATTCTTGAGCTTCTTAATTCTCCAATCAACTATTTGTACTAGTCCTTCAACATAGGACACATCTGCTCTGAGCTATGCAGGTTTTGGGTCCACTATCTTCTCTGTACCAGGGTAACACTTCTTTAGCATAGATACATGAAATACATCATGTAGATTAGCCAAATCGAATGGCAAATCCAACATGTAGGCTACATGTCCAATCCTTTCAATGATAGGATATGGGCCCATAAACCTAGGAGTCAGTTTTCCTCTCTTGCCAAACTTCAACACTCCTTTCCATGGTGAAACTTTCAAATACACTTCATCACCAGCTTCAAACTCAAGAGGTCAATGTCTCTTCTCACACTACTACAGAAACAACCTTTGGCGTCAGTTGTTTAACCCCCTTTGGTGACGGTTTTCAAGTGACGCCTATGTGGGCGCCGCTAAAGGTCGAACTCTTTGGCGTCGGTTTTCTAACCGATGCCTATATGATATATAGGCGTCAGTTATATATAATTGGCCGACGTCTATAAGGTTCACGCCACAAAAAAGAGCACCACCTAGGACACTTTCTACGTCTGTTAACAACTTAACAACCGACGCCATACACCCAGACGACACGGCAAAGCATGGCCGTTCTTCGCTACACGGACGTGTTTAGTACTATAGGCGTCAGTTTTATACTAATAAGCGACGCCTTTTCCACCACAACCGTGCTTTCCTGCACAGTCGGGTTGTTTGTCCTATTAGGCGTCGGTTTTTATCAAATAACTGACGCTGTAGGCCTTTGATGACGGTGTTCTATAAATAACCGACGCCTATACTTTAATTTTTTTTTCTTATTAGTTTGCAGGCCTGCTGGGGCTGGTTAGCAGGATGAGAACCTGCAGTTCAGTTTTCTGAACTGTAGGTTTACGACATCCATTGATATCAGCCTACAAACAGGCCACAACCCTCCAAAATCAACAAATATTTTTTCACACAAGTAGATACATTCAGACATCAATTCAATTCTCACATTCACACATGTAGAAACATTCAAATACATGTAGAAACATTCAGACATGTATAAACATTCAGAAATATTCATTTACAAAATATCATTCAGCATCGCTATCAGCATCCCAATTAAATCTTACAATCGCCACTGCTTATATGGATTTTGCCCATTCTTCTCTTATTTCATTTAATGCTTCCATCGTATATGGAGCATGTACATTTTTTAAACGTTTACCTATAGTGTGGTTAGTTTTAAACACCTGCAAAGAGAATGATGTATATATATAAGTAATAATATAAAAATAAGATTGATATATTTCATACTAACTAATGAGACTATATATAATACCTCATGTATGTTATTAATATCCAATACGGCATGTCGGATAATCATCTGCATAAATCACATCACATAGTATGCGCATGCCCAACCGTTGTCTTGTGTAGCGCACTATAAATTGAAACATACAAAATATTAAAAAATACAACTAAGTACAGTTCACATAAATAATATATACATTGGAGTCGGGAACTTACTTTTACGTTCTCCCAAATTATTGGCTGGTTCTTTCTCCTTGGGACATTTCCTCCAGCATTTTTGAATGCATCTAAACCCCTACATGTTAATGTAACACACTAAATTGCATAATTAAATAGTAATGTAATAACATATGTTAACGGATATAAAAATGAAATATTTCTCACCAGAATAATGGCATTCTCAATATGTGTCCAATTTTAGTGTTCAATGTACTTCCCGCAGGATCTAGATAATAAACAGTGAACGTCCCGGGGACAATAACTAGTAACTCCCAATGTCTACCGCTAGAGGTAAACAAGTTAAAAATTAATAACTCAAAATGCACAATAAAAATGGAATTTTCTTAAGTCCAAATTATAAATAAAGTAAACTTACTTGACATTGAATGGAGCTATTATTATCGTCTTCTTTTGCTGACCAAAAACTGTAAATGCATCTATACAGTATTGTTGAACACTATCAGGGTCTTTAGCTACCATACTAATCAATGATGGAATCAAAAATCCCACATGATCAAATACAAATTGTTTGCATTGATCTTCGACTAAGTAGCTGCAAAACATGTATTACGTATGCATTAATATATAAGAAACCAGATCACCGGATCTTACACAAGGTATATGGATGTATAAACAAGATCTCACCTTATCCATGTCTCTATCATTGATGTATTTAGCCAATCATACATAAACAGCTCAATAATATCTTGTATAAATAAAGAGCTATCGTATGATTGACCTGCATAATCTGCTTCTAAAGAAACAATTATAGGGCAATGTATATTATGTGCCCATAGCCAACATGCCATTCCCCTACAAGCAGGACCTAACGGGTATTTTAGGTCAGTTGGAACCCAACTTGGTAATGCAGGAAGTGGAGGTGGAGGCCTAGGTGCTCCGGGTGTCTTCTTTTTAACCTGTATATATAATTTCATATCAGTTGACCTCATATATACACATTAACAATCTAAAGTAATGTAAATTTATCTTACAATTTCAGTGGTGTAGACGACATCTGCTTTGGGCCACAATATCACCCCGCCTTCTGCCTCACCAAGTGTATCAATATCTGGGTGGGCATATGGCAATGCAGCTTCCCTCCAATCGGGTAATACACATATTGGGCTCACACGAACGTAGCCCTGCGACATTGGAGTCCCATGAAACGTTGCCCCAGGAAGGGACTGGTAAGCATGCGCCTCTGCAACAACATAGTCTTGCATTCTTAAGCGGCATGGCTTCAATGCATACAAATTTACGTAAAGAATGTTATACATATATACATATCACCTTTCAAACATATAATCTTGAAAAGACTAGCTACAATGTCATAAACAATACTTACAACAGACGTGCTAGGCGATGGGTCTCCAAGATTACTCGCAGTCTGTGCATCAGGAGAAGAGTGGGTCGCCATAGGCTGATTGGAAGCCTGAGATGCCTGCCACCACACTATTTCTTCCTTGACCTTCTCAGCAACTATATCATTGACCTTCTTAGCAACTATATCCTCGACTCTCTTATTCTCCTATACATGGTTAAAAGAAACATTAGTTTCTTATTATTGAATTCCCTTTTACAGTAACATTCTTAAAAAGAATAGGTTACCTCTTCTTGTGAAAGTCCCGCTCTAGGTTTGCGCTGAGATGACCCAAAGAATGCTTTGATGCCCACACCAGCGCCTGCACCCCTAACACGTCCAGGATGCTCTGGGTTACCCAGAGCAACTGTCAATTCATCCCTTGTGCCTTGAGGGATGAACGTGCCTTGTTTCCTCTGCTCGTGCAGCTCCCACTAATCACCATCAAAAGAAATTGGTAAGTTAACACTACAAATAATCAATATTCAAACGATTGCTCTAAGAGTTGTATTTTACCATTTTCACAGCCGCCTCAGCAGTTACGGGCTTCTTTATTTCACCCTTCTTGTTTTGCCTCCCAGCTATCCAGATATCATGGCAAGGCATGGGTGTGGCAGACACCTGAGTAGGAGCAGACTCCTGAGTAGCCGCAGACTCCGGCTGTAGTCTTTGGAGAACGCTTGCATAGCCCTTTGGACCCATAGTGTGGTCATGCACATTCAGTGCACGCCTTGCTTTTTGCGCGTCACTAAGGGCCTAGTTAGTATGCACATTAATGATTTGGTTAGTATCACTAAATGTTAATCTTGAATAGGTGAATACAACATATATTAATTAAATTGGGAGTGACGCCTAATACCTTGAATTCTTCAGATTTTCTCGAAGCAACAAAATTGCCCCAATCTTCTTTGTCCAAGAAGTTTCACTTCTCAAGGGCTGACTTCTTCTTCTTATCACCATCTTTTATGTATTCTCTGTTCAGATTTGTCCTATAGTTCCTAAGCATCTTTCCAGCATGTTGCATCACGCTTTTACGATGCAGCTTCTCATCCAATGCAAACAGATTCTATAAAATAGAATTCTTATTAACTAGTATCCAAAAATAGAATTGCCAATAATATAATTTGTAATCTACAAAATAGAATTGAAAATAATAATAACTCACGCATAAATCCTTCCATATCAAGTCTTTCTTCCCCTGAGGAACTTTATGCCAATTATCATACTTAACACCACAATGGTTTCGAGTGACACACCCAAGATAGTTTACAAAATTATTGTGGTTCACTCCAATTGCATTTCCTCCATTATCAAACTCCAAAACCAATTTGGATCCACTACCACTCAGCGCTATTAACTTCTTCAACAGAGTGATGCCCCTTTTCTTATTAAGTGTTTGGTGTTGCGCATCAAGTTGCTCCAGTGCTTCAGTGGGTACATGTGCATCATCAACCTAAAATTTGACAAAAATAAACCCACTGAATTAGCGCAATATAGAAATATGGGATATATGACATAACTAGAAGATAATGAATTTTATAGAAATACAGGATATGTTTTTAGAACTTACATTGGTATCCTCGCCATGCTCGTCATGGATAGGATGCTCATCATGGACTTCATGCTCATCATGGACATCATGCTCATCATGGTCAGCCATCTGAAAATGTCATTAAAAAGGCAAACATTTAGTATTTGTATTAACTAGAAAAAGGCAAACATTTAGCATTTGTATTAACCAGAAAAAGGCAAACATTTAGCATTTGTATTAACTAGCATTTGTAAAAAAATATAAACATACATGTCTCTAAAATTGTGATCTTTTATCAATTAACAATCCTTCATTGTGATCTCCGCGCACATATAAGTCATCATTAGCTTCAATATTTTGTGGAGTTTGCAACCCAACTGAGAATGGACTGGAGTCATCATACTTATCATAGTACTCTTCTACATCTATAGGATCTTCAATGAACTATCTTTTACCATGAAGAACAACCGACCATTTATCATTTGCAGGATCATCGATATAGAATATTTGTTTCGCCTGTGATGCCAATATGAATGGTTCACCCTTCTCGCCAATCTTTTCAAAGTTCACCAAAGTGAAACCCAATTCATCCACTATAACTCCTTTGGTGTTATCAACCCAATTACATTTAAAGAGCAGAATTCTGAAATCTATGTAGTCAAACTCCCATATGTCTTCAATGAAACTGTAATATGACATTTTAGCTTCACGTGGACTCTTATCCTTTGCACTTGCAAAATACATAGTCGACGCTTGAAGAGTGACCCCACTGTTTTGGACGAAACTCTTATCATCTTGGCGCTTTGTGTAATATGTGAACCCATTAATGTCAAACCCTTCATAAGACATAACATTCGGTTTTGGTTTAAAGGCGAGGCATTTGATAGTTTCTGTAATATCATTTGGTGTTTGAGATAGTTGATGTAAGACTTTATCTTCAAACCACTTAGTAAAAGTCTTATTATGCTCTCTAGCAAGCCACATTGAACTTGCTTGAGGATGTTGTCTCTTGATGAAATTGGTATGTTCCTCGATATAAACACTCACTTCATCCATGTTGTGTAAAATATACAAGTGAGCTTGTTCCAACTGCTCACGGCTGATTACTTTCACCCGTGATCCCAAAATTCCTTTGCCCTCCTCAATATTCTTGTCATTAACAGGAGTGTTATTACCACTCAGAAAGTCATTGCAAAAATCCATAACCTCTCTCACCACATAAACTTCAATAATACTCCCTTCAGGCCGATAACGGTTTCGAACATCACCTTTAAAAACGCTCATGTATCATTCAAAGGGATACATCCAATGCAAGAAAACTGGTCCCAACATTTTAACTTCCCTAGTCAAGTGGACAACAAGATGTACCATGATATCAAAGAATGAAGGAGGGAAATACATCTCAAGCTGACATAGGGTAACAACCACTTCTCTTTGCAAATTATCGAGAGTATCAGGGTCAATAACTTTGCTGCATAGACTGTTGAAAAAGAAACAAAGTCTGGTGATTGCAAACCTTACATGCTTCGGCAATATAGATCGAATTGCCACAGGCAATATTTGTTGCATTAGAGTGTGACAATCATGAGATTTAAGACCTATCAACTTCAAATCTTTCATTGATACCAATCTATGGATGTTGGGTGAGTAACCATGTGGCACCTTAACATTTACCAAGCATTCACAAAATGCTTTCTTCTCCTTTCTAGACAACGTGTAACAAGCGGGCGGTAAGTATGTTCTTTTATTACCCATTTCACGTAATTCTGTTAATTCTAACCTTATTCCCATTTCACGTAGGTCCAGTCTGGATTTTATCCCATCTTTAGTCTTACCTGGTATATTTAACAGAGTACCAATGATGCTATCACAGACATTTTTCTCAACGTGCATTACATCGATACAATGCCTGACTGTCAAAGAACTCCAATAAGGAAGATCCCAAAATATTGACTTCTTCTTGAATGAAGAATTGTCACTCCGTGTGGCCATACTACATTGTGATTTCTTACCAAATTCATTGACAATGTCTTTTACTCTTTCATAAACAACATCCCCTGGTATAGGTTTAGGTGCACTCCGTTCATCATTCCATCCAGTGAATGCTTTGCGCTTCCTACGATACGGATGGAATTTTGAAAGAAACCTTCAATGACCAAGATATACAGTCTTTCTTCCATGTTTTAGTCTTATTGAATCAGTATTTTCTTCACATATAGGACACGCTTTAGCTCCTTTGACACTATATCCAGACAAATTCTCATATGCTGGAAAGTCATTAATAGTGCAAAACAACATTGCATGCAAACGAAATGTCTCTCTTCCTGAAGCATCATAGGTCATCACACCTTCAGCCCAAAGTTTCTTTAAGTCATCAATCAGAGGTTCAAGATAAACATCGATATCATTTCCGGGTTGTTTAGGGCCCGATATCAACAACGACAACATAACGTATTTATTTTTCATACACAGCCAGGGAGGAAGATTGTATATAACAAGCATGACTGGCCAAGTGCTATGTTGGCTGCTCAATGTCCCGTACGGATTCATCCCATCTGTACAAAGCCCAAGTCTTAGATTCCTATCTTCTTCACCAAATTTGGGGTACAATAGATCAATCTTCTTCCACTGTGGGGAATCATACGCATGTCGTAGGATGCCATCATTATTTTTCTTAACATCTGCATGCCACCTCAAATTCTTCACATCTTTCGGATTTGCAAACAAGCATTGAAACTATGATATTATAGGTAGATACCACAACACCTTGGCAGGAGAACCAGTTTTGGACTCCCCCGAAGTCGTCAATTTATACCATGACGCACCACATTTTGGACAATCTTTCAAATCTACATAGTCCTTTTGAAATAATACACAATCATTCGGGCATGAGTGTATCTTCTTGGCCTCCATTCCCATTGGGCACAACATTTTCTTTACCCGGTATGTTGAGATTGGCAGCTCGTTTCCTTCAGGAAGCATTTCTTTCAACAAACTCAACAATTCAGTGAAGCTTTTGTCGCTCCATCTATTGTTAGCTTTCAACTTATACAATCTCAACACAGCGCTAAACTTCACAAACTTAGCACAGCCTGTATACAACGGTATCTCAGCATCATGCACAATGTTTCTAAAGATAGGAGGTGGATCAATGTGCTCTACCCTACAACTATCCAGCATCGCATCAACGATGTCTACTGGAACTAGTTCGTTCACATCTACATCATCGGAAGTAATTTCTTCTTCCACCCAAGCACTGCTATCGACATCTCCTAGTTTCGAGTTTGAAATCTCTCCATGCCAGTGCCATTCTATATAGCCTTGTACAATCCCGTTGCACATGACATGACTTTTGATTTCCTCACCAGTGTTGACTTTCAAATTGTTACCGCAATGCCTACATGGACAGTAGAACCTATCTGTAGGTTTTTTCCTATGTTCCTCGGCAAATCTAATAAATTGATCAAGACCAGATATAAACTCTGGGGTGCAGCGATTGCGAATGGACATCCATGATCTATCCATTCTATGATCAAAGAGAAAACAAGTATATATTAGGACAAGATTAGGGTATACACTTACATCCTATCCAAGATTTACTCCTATTATCTACAATGAAGCCGGACTCCATACAAACAATATATAATTTAGTGATTGTTCATTCTAATTTATACCAATGTACAAGTAATATAAAGAACAATGATTGTTCACTTTCTAGGCCAAGAAACACATGTGATGTCATTCTTATATATAATAAATGTGTACCACCTATCCCATCCTTGAACACCTAATCTCACTAGTAAGTGTATAATGTGTATTGGGTTTTCAAGAAAATTTCGGCAGCATTTCCCCGCTGTTCTCTAAGTACATATGTACTTAGAGAACAAACGGGGAAATGCTTCTGAAATTTTCTTGAAAAACCAATACACATTATACACTTACATCCTAAGTGAGATTAGGTGTTCAAGAACAGTCCCAAACCGGGGACTATCCAAGATTTACTCCTGATGAGTAAATCTTGGACGGGTTTCTAGGCCAACAAACACATGTGATGTCATTCTTATATATAATAAATGTGTACCACCTATCCCATCCTTGAACACCTAATCTCACTAGTAAGTGTATAATGTGTATTGGGTTTTCAAGAAAATTTTGGCAGCATTTCCCCGTTGTTCTCTAAGTACATATGTACTTAGAGAACAAACGGGGAAATGCTACCGAAATTTTCTCGAAAACCCAATACACATTATACACTTACATCCTAAGTGAGATTAGGTGTTCAAGAACAGTCCCAAACCGGGGACTATCCAAGATTTACTCCTAATGAGTAAATCTTGGATGGGTTTCTAGGCCAACAAACACAATAATAGATATGTACATGTTAGGGTTTCATCACAATTAATGTTAGGGTTTCATCACAATTGATGTTAGTGTTTCATCAATGTTAGGTTTAATCAAATCAAATTAGGATGCTAGAATTGACAAGTTTAAATCTTATTTCAACATGCATCAAAATTTACTGAATTAAGTCAAACATTAGGATTAGAAGAACAAATATATGCAAGCAAAAAATTTGTTCATAGCCTAGGATTTACATAAAGCATTACATAAAAATTTATTCATATCCTTACTAACAGCAAGCACGGCTGTGGTTGTGTTGGACTACCACGGCCGTGTTGTCCAGCACGGCCGTGGTAGGCCAACACAGCCATGGTCATGCTTGCATGTTGGTAAATAGCTAGGGAGAAGGAAGCAAAGAGGTAGTGCTACCTGGAGCTAGCGTGGAAAGCGCGGCGGCGAGCGGCAACAGCAGTGGCGGCGGAAGAAGAGAGAGCAGAGCGGCGGGCGGTGAACCAGCAGCAGCGGCGCCGGGAATGAGCAGAGCAGAGGAAAGCAGCAACGGCAGTGGCGAGTAGAGGTGCACCAGCAGCAGCGGCGCACCAGCAGCAGTGGCGACGGCGAGCGGAGAAGCACCAGCAGTAGAGGCGGCGAGGAGCAGCGGGGTCATCGAGCGATTTCAGGAGACGGCGGCAGCCGCACAGCAATATCGCGATGAAATAGGAAGAAAGGGGGAAGAGTCGGGTGATCGGGATTATTAAGTTGGTCAATGGCGTCGGTTATCTATAAAACCGATGCCTATTATGATTTAGCGTCGGTTGATAGTAAAACACCGACGCCCAACTAGACAACCTTTACCCTAAATTATTTGGCGGGAACCATTATCAGCGTCGGTTATCGAAGGATAACTGACACTGAAAGTGGGACTTTTCACGCAAATTTACATTTTAAATAGGTGTCGGTGAATTGTTAAAAGACCGACATTGTAGGTAACCTAAAATGTTTTTGCTCGAAAATTGGATTTCGCGGGTGATTTTAGGCGACGGTCTGTTATAACCAGCCGACGCTGAATACAAAGCGGTACTTGTGTCTAGCTGGTCTTCGAATATAGATGTCGGTTTGCATAAATAACCGACGTCTAATATTATAGGCGTCGGTTTTCCTAAATTACCGACGCCCAGAAAAGCGACATTGAACGTTGTTTCCGTAGTAGTGTCAACGTAACTCTTCTTCCTATCCTGTACAACTTTCAACTGTTCTCTTATCACTGTAATCTTTTCTGTAGTCAAATCTACTATCTCTGGTCCAAGAATCTCTTTTTCACCCACCATGTATCAACATATGGGTGATCTACACTTTCTGCCATACAAAGCTTCATACGGGGCCATACCAAGATTGGAATGGTGACTATTACTGTATGAAAACTCTATAAGGCTCAAGTGTTCTTTCCAACTTCCACTGAAATTAAAGACACATGCTCTCAGCATGTCCTCAAGAGTTTGAATGGTCCTCTCTGACTGACCATTTGATGAATGTATATTCATCATGAAATTCAATTATCACTTCGGGACCAATTCAACTCTATACATACTAATTCACTCAATATGAATCATAATGTGCAAAACTACTTAGTTGATTTGATTATGAAGGTTTTAACTAAATATTGTTCATTTAATGCAGGTTCTGACAAAGTTGAACAAGTAGTCAAGGTCCACCTTCATCTCTGGCTCCGATCAAGAAATCTAACCAAGCAATTCCACCCATGTGGTCTCAAGACCGTTTGAGCCCATGCGGTCTCAAGACCGATTGAGCCCATGCGGTCTCAAGACCATTTCAGCCCATGCGGTCTCAAGACCGTTTGAGCCATGCGGACACAAGACCGTTTGAGCCCATGCGGTCTCAAGACCGTTTGAGCCATGCGGACTCAAGACCGTTTGAGCCCATGCGGTCTCAAGACCGTTTGAGCCATACGGACTCAAGACCGTTTGAGCCCATGCGGTCTCAAGACTGTTTGAGCCATGCGGACACAAGACCGTTTGAGATCATGCGGTCTCAAGACCGTTTGAGATCATGCGGTCTCAAGACCATTTGAGCTCATGCGGTCTCAAGACCGTTTGAGCATGATGGCAACAAACCGTAAGAACTGTCCACCTAAAGAATGAAACCGGTTGGTGTAAACTAACAAGACTGTATGGTCACGTTGCTAGCAAAACTGCATGTATGAGTTCGCATGCAATACCAAGACTGGATGCTGCGCTTATACATAGGACCGAATGAAGAAATCTACAAAACCATATGGACAACGGTGGAAGATCGTTTGACTAACTGCAGCGCGAGACCGAATGGAGGCTGGCCTTAAGACCGTTTAATGAATCGCATTGCAGCAAACGGTTTGACAGATCGTTTTGCATGCATGCATGAAGATCGATTGGAAAAGTCAAACCAGGGTGCTAGACCGTTTGTTACAGTGGAAGCAAAGGAGCTGCATGCAAATGGTGAGCTGTACTCATGCAAATCATTTGGTTTAATAGCAACCAAGTGAGAAATGAAGTACAAGCAAAACAAATCAGCTTTGCACGTGAAGAATGCACCCATGCAAACTACATGGAGTAATCACCCAAACCGCATGGAGAAGATATTTGTACTAAACCGTTTGGTAGAGGATGCAATACCGAAACCGAATGGATTTTTTTAGTTATACTCAAGACCGTTTGCTGCGGAGCACATGCATGGAGCGATCCATTTGTTGGCCACGTGAAGACAAAATGTAATGCAAACGGAATCAGCTGTTCACATGAAGCAGCCAATGCATGCATACTGTCTGCTGGATACGGGTGAAACCGAATGGAGCTAGGCAAAAAAAAGACCGTTTGGATGTATACGCATGAAGACCGTATGATTGAACTGCTGCATGAGACCGAATAAGCAAGATCGTTTGAGTGAGAAGACCGAATGGCCTCGTGCCAAAGACCGTTTGCCGCTGCCAAATCAAAGACCGAATGAATCACCCACGTGCAAACCGTTTGCTGCTGGAAATAACCAAAATCACACCAAAAAGGTGAGGGCCAGTCCATTTCCTATAAATAGGACCAGTAAGGTCCCCATTTGGATATCGGATCCGGACGCCGCCAGTCTGCCCGAACACAGTTCCGATCCAAATCCAGTCCAATTTATGCCAGTTCCATTTCACCTACTACCTGTGCTGCAACCAAGGAGGTTGAGGAGAGAAGGAAGACAGAACGAGGGAGATTGTCCAGTCTGTCTTGGCAACTCTCGTTCACGTTCGGATCTGCTCCAACATGACGTGGGAGGCCGTATCTTCTTCACCGAGCTGCGACTACCTTCTGCACCGAGTACATGGCGGATTTCTCTCTCTTTCTCATTTTTCTTATTTTTCGCATCATGAGCGAGTAGTACCTTTTCGCTGGGGTGCGGGCACTAGCCCCGCTGCCCATGCAAGTCATGTTCTTTTGTTAAACTCTCCATGGCAATGTATATAACTTCCCATTTCATTGTTAGTTGGTATGTTTGTAGTTGATTATCTACTTGCTTTCATCTTGTTCTCTCCTATATTGTAAAATCTTCTATATTTGGGATAGAATGGCAGTTTATAAGGTTCGACTCTTTGATAAGAACTTCTGATAAGATTCCTTGAGGTCGTAAGTGTATGATCCGTGAGGGGACGAGACATCTAGCCTATGGTGACACTTCTGTGGTCTAAACATCCCTTAGGGAGGACGGACCACAACCTTAGTTGGATTTTGTATCATCTTTCTTTATCGTCGATGTTAGTTTGTAGATCTATCACTTGCTTGCTTATTGATTAATGTGGTTGACTCCCAAACTAGAAATAGAATGGGATTTCTTCGGAGCCGTAAGTAAGTGATTCAGTTGGTGACGAGACATCTAATGCCTAAGGTGATGCTTACGTGAACCTAACGCCCTTACGAGGGATTCTGCAGCAGCTCCAGTTGGATTGATATATTTTGCATGGATTGTTTGCAATTGAATGTGTTTGCGTGTGTAGTGGTGGTGAAACCTGGTACCATCCCAGCGATTCCATATCATTAATCTAAACCCAACTTTAATTCAGTTTTTACTTTCTTGCAATTAGTCTAATTAACCTCAACTCAACCAATCATTCTAAATATTAGTTTTACTTGAGGTAGATTCGACTGACAAAGATTCTTAAAAAGGTTGTCCTTTGGGTTCGATCCTTAACTATACTACAATAAGACTCGTCCTCTTGTGGGTGGTATTATTGCACTTTGGTTTTAGTAAAAGCTCAGGGATTTTAACCCCAAGTGAGTTTGTTAGTGCGTTCAAAAATACCACGTCAAATTCTGGCGCCGTTGCTGGGGACAACGAAATCAGTTAGTCAAATCTAGTTCTTTTAAGACTAATCTAGGATTTTGCTTTTTCTTTTGAAACAATCGATCATTTACTTGAATTTGACTCTACTTTGTGGATCTAATTTTCAAAATCTTTCTATTTTCAGGTACAACCCTAGGCATAGTGTATGCACCGTTCGGACAGCCCCAGAATCACAGCGAGCTTTGATCCCGAAATAGACAGAACTTTCCATTGTCAGATAAGAAAGAATCAAGCAAGGATGGCTCAAGAAGAAGAGGTAGCCCGAAGGGTGGCTCAAGCCATCAATGCACAAAGAGAGAGGCTCATACAAGAAGCTAGGGCTGCGGTTCAACAGGAAATCCTAGCAGCGCAAGCAGCTGAACTACAAAAGGATCTTAGAGAGTTCTCAATCCCGAAAGTTGCGAATGTTCATCATCCAGTACAACCTCCTCCCATCAATGCTGCCAATTTTGAGATTAGGGCGCATTGGATCACATTGCTTCAAAACAACCCCTTCTATGGAAAACAAGCAGAGGACAGCCAAGAACATCTTCTAAGATTCATCGATCCATGTGCTATGACAAAGCAAAACGGAGTCACTGATGATGCCATTCGACTCCATCTCTTCAAATTTTCCCTTGCTGATAGAGCCATAAGTTGGTACAATTCATTGCAAAGTGAAATTCCCATCACCACCTGGGAACAACTCCAAAATGTGTTTCTGGAAAAATTCTATCCTCCCTCTCTCACATATGAAATTAGGGGCCGGATAACAAATTTCACTCAAGTCCCTGGAGAAACTCTCGCTGAAGCATGGGATAGGTACAAAGAGCTTCTACACAAATGTCCACACCACGGAATTCCCAAGAATCAACTCATCAAAATTTTCTATAGGGGTGTGGATGATGATATTAAGAGGTTTCTAGATTCCTCGTCTGGAGGAAACTTCATGCGTCAAAGTTATGACAGCGCATGGAGAGTCGTCACCCTGGGAGCAGAAAATCAAGCCAACTGGGGAAGATCTGTAGGTAAAGGAGTCTTGAAGGTAGCTATGGCCGAAGCTATTCCTGAGTACAAGTCTATCGTTGAAACCTTGAAGATCTTAGTTGCCAAGCAAGACCATATTGAATCATCTCTTGCTGCTATTGGAAGAGGACGTTCACCCACTCAACAACCAGATCAGGTCAAGTCCGCTTCCCTATTCTGTGAAGCATGTAAGAGCACCGATCATTCCACTTTATCATGCAATGTTCTCTATGACATTGTACTGAGAAATGTATGTGGACAAGGAGATAATGGTCAGATGGAAAATCTTAATGCTATCAACACTATTCCTGGGCAAAGTTATTACAATCTGAATCATAATAGGAATCACCCAGGTTTTCAATATGGAAACCCCTCTGGAGCAGTAAACTCGCATCAATTTGGTTCAAACAATCAACCAAGAGGCCCACCAGGATTCCAGTATAATCAACAACAGAATTTTAGGAATCAAGGAAATTTCAAGGGAAACTTTCAGAATAGGAACTACAATAATTATCAAAACAACTCTCAGTATCAGAATCTTAATCAACAACAAGGACAGCAAGAAGGACTCGTATCTTCTGATGACAAGCTATCAGCCATTGAAAAAATGTTGCAAACTCAGCAAACTATGATAGCCAACCAACAAGCTCAACTGAAGGCTATTGAATCTCAACTAGCTCAACTTGTAGCTAGCATAAAGCCACCCACTGGAGTCTTTGCTGGCCAACCCGAGAACAATCCCAAGCATCTTGAACAGTTGAAGGCAGTCACCACCAGGTCAGGAAAAGATTATTCGGACCCCCCAGTAGAGACACATGTGGTTATTACAGACGAAGATGAACCTGTGATTGTCCAAAACTCAACAACACTAGAGTCTCAATCAAAAGAAGATAAGACAGATAAGGGAAGTCCTGAGAAATCTACTGATGAAGAAACTAAAACACTAGAACCTGATATTCCTTTATATAAGCCTCGTATACCCTTCCCAGCCTGTCTAAGGCAAACCAAGATCGATACTAGATTCAATAAGTTTAAAGAGGCTATGAAGAAACTTCATGTTAATATACCCTTCTTAGATTCTCTGGCTGAGATACCAGCCTGGACTAAGTACCTAAAGTCACTCCTCACCAGGAAGTATATAACCGAAGAATATGAGACAGTAAAACTAGCTATAACTACATCGGATATCATATTGAGCAAGATTCCAAAGAAACAAAAAGACCCGGGATCCTTTGGAATCTCATGTCATATTGGCGACTCATCATGCAAGAAAGGTTTGGCAGATCTCGGCGCAAGCATCTCTATTATGTCGCTTAGCCTGTGTAAAAGACTAGGGTTTGCGGAATTTCTTCCTACCGGTATGACTATACAACTTGCAGAAAATTCGATAAAATGTCCGTTAGGAATCCTCGAAGATGTCCCGGTCAAGGTAGGCAAGGACACATATGTTCCATGCGACTTTGTCATTATGGATATAAAGGAAGACACCAGATATCCTCTCATCTTTGATCGTCCATTCCTCGCCACTACAAGATCCCTGATTGATGTTGAAGATGGTACCTTACTACTCAGATTAGGCAAAGAAACTCTCGAATTCAAAGTTTTTGAAAGTATGAGAAGACCAAGTATGAGGAAGAAGTCTATCTGATTGACTGCATTGAACAAATGTCACTCCTGAATCAAGAGCATCATGAATCAAACGATCCCTTGGAAATTGCTCTAACAAATCCATCAATGGATGAACCAATCGACGAACAAGTAAAGGATTGCATCGAATCCCTCGACTCTGCTAAAAAAGATGTCGAAGCCACAAGTGAAGAACTCAAAGTTATCGAAACTACAGAAGAAACAAGTGAAAAACAAGAAGCTCATGAAATGAAACCCCTGCCTGAAGGACTAAAGTACATGTTTTTAGACGATATCAAGGTTTGCCTAGTAATTAAAAATTCCGATCTAACAGCTGAACAAGAAGAGAAACTTCTGAAGGAATTGAGGGAAAGAAAGAAAGCCATGGGTTATAAAATGAGTGACCTCACTGGGGTCAGTCAAGCATTATGTATGCACAAGATCCATATGATGGAAGATCACAAACCTACTATTGAGCATCAATAGAAATTGAACCCAAATATGAAGGAAGTGGTCCGTAGCGAAGTCATTAAATTACTCACAGCTGGAATAATCTATCTGATATCCAATTCGCCATGGGTGAGCCTAGTGCATGTAGTCCCGAAGAAAGGTGGAACAACTGTTATACATAATGAAAATAATGAACTAATCCCCACTCGAATAGTCACAGGGTGGAGGATGTGCATTGATTATAGGAAATTGAATAAGGCAACTCAAAAAGATCATTTTCCAATGCCCTTCCTTAATCAAGTTTTAGAGAGATTGGCTCATGAAGAATATTTTTGTTATCTTGATGGTTAATCTGGATTCTATCAAATAACCATACATCTAGATGACCAAGAGAAAACAACCTTTACCTGCCCATTCGGAACATACGCATTTAAAAGAATGTCGTTTGGCCTCTGCAATGCACCTACAACTTTCCAACGCTGCATGGCTGCAATATTTGTCGGTCTCACCAAAACCATTATGGAGGTTTTTATGGATGATTTTTCTGTATATGGAGATTCATTTGATTCATGTCTTAAGAACCTCTCCCTGGTCCTCAAATGTTTTGAAGAAGCATATCTTGTGCTAAATTGGGAAAAGTGCCATTTTATGGTAAGAGAAGGCATTGTCCTCGGCCATAGGTTTAGAAATAGAGGAATTGAAGTAGATAAAGCCAAGATTGAAGTGATTTCTAAACTGGCTATCCCCATAAATGTAAAATAAGTTCGTGCTTTCCTTGGTCATGCCGGATTTTATAGAAGATTCATAAAGGATTTTTCCAAGATAACGAAGCCAATGATGAACCTATTTCTAAAGGACACTGATTTCAATTTCAATGAAGAATGTGTCATAAGCTTCAACACACTGAAGCAGGCCCTTACAACCACCCTCATCATTAGAGCTCCCGACTGGGACCTTCCTTTTGAAATTATGTGCGATGCTAGTGATTATGTTGTGGGCGCTATTTTAGGGCAATATATAGAGAAGAAACACTATGTGATCTATTATGCATCAAAAACTCTCGATGAAGCTCAGAGGAATTATGAAACTACTGAGAAAGAACTTCTAGTTGTCATGTATGCCTTTGACAGGTTCAGATCCTACCTAATTGGTTCAAGGGTCATTGTCTACACAGACCACGCCGCCATTCGTTACCTTCTGGCAAAGAAAGATGCAAAACCTAGGTTGATTAGATGGATCCTTCTATTACAGGAATTTGATTTAGAGATAAGAGATAAAAAAGGTACAGAGAATGTTGTAGCAGACCACCTCAGTCGCATCCACACTCATGATATAGAGAAGATTCCGATTAACGATTCTCTTCCAGATGATCATCTAATGAAGGTCTCAGAAGTTATACTGTGGTACTCGGATTTTGTGAACTACCTTACTGCTGGGGTTATCCATCCTCAATGCACCGGGAATGCACTGAAGAAGTTCATGCATGATGTAAGGAAATAGCACTGGGATGAGCCATATCTCTTTAAACTAGGTGTTGACGGCCTGTATAGACGATGTATTGCCGAAGAAGAAGCCCAACATATTTTGGAACAATGTCACTCAAGACCAGTGGGAGAACATATGAACTCTAAAAAGACTGCTTTAAAGGTTTTGCAATGTGGATTCTTCTGGCCAACCATATCCAAAGACTTACGATTTTGTCCTATCATGTGACAAATGTCAAAGAACAGGTAATATAACAAAGAGAGATGAGATGCCACTGAATCTATGGCAAGAAATAGAGATATTCGATGTTTGGGGGGTGGACTACATGGGTCCATTCCCATCTTCTCATGGATTTTCATACATCCTAGTGGTGGTGGACTACGTCTCAAAATGGGTTGAAGCTATACCAACCGTCACTAGTGATTCCAAACCCGTCATCAAATTATTCAAAGATATTATTTTCCCCCATTTTGGAGTACCACGAACCGTGATAGCTGACGGAGGGTCCCACTTTCTTGAAAGAAGCTTTGAAGCTTTACTGAGAAAATATGGTGTAACACATAAGGTAGCCTCACCTTGATATTCACAAGCAAGTGGATAGGTAGAGGTCTCTAACCGTCAGCTAAAGGCTATTCTGGAAAAAAACTGTAGGACACAATTGAAAGGATTGGTCAACAAAAATCAACGACGCCTTATGGGCCTATCGTACTGCTTATAAAACTCCCATTGGGACTACACCTTTTCAATTAACATATGGAAAGGCTTGCCACCTACCAATCGAACTGGAACACAAGGCATGGTGGGCAATTAAACAACTAAACTTTGATATGAAAGAAGCTGGCCAAGCCAGGATACTGCAACTCCAAGAGCTGGATGAACTCAGGATGACAACTTATGAGAATGCACGAATCTACAAAGAACATATAAAACTTTGGCACGATGGACATCTGAAAAGAAAATACATACAAGTGGGAGACCAAGTTTTGGTATTCAACTCAAGATTGAAGTTATTCCCAGGAAAACTCAACTCACGCTGGTCTGGACCATACATCGTCAAGAGAATCTCTCCACATGGTGCCTTCTCATTATGGAGTGAAAAGTCAGGTGAATTTGTAACAAATGGTCACCGCTTAAAGAGGTATTTCATCTCAACTGACATAGGTACTAAAGCAATGCTGGAACTCACCAATCCAAAAGATCCACCGTGAAGCTGAAGGATCCAGTCGAGCCATCGACATAAAATAAAGGCGCTTGTCGGGAGGCAACCCGATCAATAAATTTGTTTTACTTTCATTTTCAAATTAGAACATTTCTTCAATTTTGTTTTTACCTTCTAGTTAATTTTTCTTTAAATAAAATTAGCATCGCAAGATGCTATTTTAAGATCTAATTTCTCTTTACCTTTGAGATTTTCAGATACAAGGATGTTCGCTGATTGGAACGCAACCACACCTGATGGTCATTCTGGCATGATTTTTCCCCTCCATCTTGGATTTAGGGTTTGCTCGGGACGAGCAAATCTCTAAGTTCTGGGTGGAGGGTGGGTGGTACGTACCTCACTTTCCACCTACACCCATCCTTTTCATACTTAATTTTTCACTATCACATTATTGATAAAAAAATTTCAATATTTTCAAAATTCGTTAATGTTTTTCTAAGAGATTGAACAAATACTTGATGAATTTTTGATACTTATTGACACTTCCTGATTTCATTAAAAGTCACTAACTAATTTGCTATGCATTTTCAATCATTATATCCTCCTTATTCGAAGTAAATCCTCAAAAGGACCAATTTGTGAAACAAGCCTTTTCCTTGAAATCATCTTGTGAAGCTTATGATTCCTAACATCATGATACTTTTGCAAAAATGACAAGCATTTGTCGAACTGATAGGGATCAAACACGTCGTGCTTCCTAACTGACTAGTGGAACAATAACATGGAATCTCCACTGGATCCTCATCAAGTCATTATTTGAGCAGAGTACAGTAAAGAGAAAACCCGGTGCATTGAATTGTAAATCAAGTTGCATTCTGATCTGAACTCTCTTCTACACCTCTTCTATCATCTTTGTATCCCTCCATCCATCAAAAAGAAACAAAATAGCTGAATATGGTGCCAAACCCTAAGTTCGGGGTGGCACGCCACTTCCCTCTTTATCCGCTTCTTCCATACCCCTCGTAAATAAATAGGGGTGTACCACCAAAAATGCAATCTCGAGTCGAATAGAGGAGAGATTTGCAAACAAAAGATACCAATGTGCACACAAAAAGAAATGCAATCTCGAGTCGAATAGAGGAAAGATTTGCACAAAAAAATGCAATAAATGAAATTGCAAAGCAAATAAAAATCTCGAGTCGAATAGAGGAGAGATTTACTTCTTCCTTCCATACCACTTTTCACTCCATTTTCTACCTAATGGCACAACGCATGCCCCCACTATCCTGAAAAACACCAGTGTCAGATCGGATGCACACTTGTTGTTCTGCGGGTATCTCTGGACTCTTACAAAAATCTTTGACATGCTTGTTGTTGGAAAAAGTGAGGAGGAAGTGATATTCGAAAACGAACTCAGGAATGAAGATATGATAAGATGTGTTTAGTGGTCTCAGGAGGTTGAGATACTGAGTCATATTGAGCAGAAAGAAAACATTCATGATGTGAAGATGAAGCAATCACACGAATTGAAAGTATTCATTTGGCGACTATTTCAGATTTTGTGTTACTCGAGGACGAGCAACGTTTAAGTTCGGGATATTTTGATGAATGTATATTCATCATGAAATTCAATTATCACTTCGGGACCAATTCAACTCTATACATACTATTTTACTCAATATGAATCATAATGTGCAAAACTACTTAGTTGATTCGATTATCAAGGTTTTAACTAAATATTGTTCATTTAATGCATGTTCTGACAAAGCTGAACAAGTAGTCAAGGTCCACCTTCATCTCTGGCTCCGATCAAGAAATCTAACCAAGCAATTCCACCCTTGCGGTCTCAAGACCGTTTGAGCCCATGCGGTCTCAAGACCATTTGAGCCATGCGGACTCAAGACCGATTGAGCCCATGCGGTCTCAAGACCGTTTGATCCATGCGAACTCAAGACCATTTGAGCTCATGTTGTCTCAAGACCATTTAAGCCATGCGGTCACAAGACCGTTTGAGCCATGCAGACTCAAGACCGTTTGAGCCCATGCGGTCTCAAGACCGTTTGAGCCATGTGGACTCAAGACCGTTTGAGCCCATGCGGTCTCAAGACCAT
The DNA here is from genome assembly GCA_963693085.1 of Alisma plantago-aquatica. NCBI lineage: Eukaryota > Viridiplantae > Streptophyta > Magnoliopsida > Alismatales > Alismataceae > Alisma > Alisma plantago-aquatica. Next base: position 1,852,091,491 of record OY856409.1, read on the forward strand.
TTGAGCATGATGGCAGCAAACCATATGAACTGTCCACCTGAAGAATGAAACCGGTTGTTGTAAACTCACAAGACTGTATGGTCACGTTGCTAGCAAAACCGCATGCATGAGTCCGCATGCAATACCAAGACCGGATGTTGCGCTTATACATAGGACCGAATGAAGAAATCTACAAAATCGTATGGACAGCGGTGGAAGATCATTTGACTAACTGCAGCGCAAGACCGAATGGAGGTTGGCCTTAAGACCATTTAATGAATCGCATTGCAGCAAACAGTTTGATAGATCATTTTGCATGCATGCATGAAGATCGATTGCAAAAGTCAAACCAGGGTGCTAGACCGTTTGTTACAGTGGAAGCAAAGGAGCTGCGTGCAAATGGTGAGTTGTACTCATGCAAATCATTTGGTTTAATAGCAACCAAGTGAGCAATGAAGTACAAGCAAAACAAATCATCTTTGCACGTGAAGAATGCACCCATGCAAACCACATGGAGTAATCACCCAAACCGCATAGAGAAGATATTTGTACTAAACCGTTTGGTAGAGGATGCAATACTGAAACCGAATGGATTTTTTTAGTTATACTCAAGACCGTTTGCTGCGGAGCACATGCATGGAGCGATCCATTTGCTGGCCACGTGAAGACAAAATGCAATGCAAATGGAATCAGCTGTCACGTGAAGCAGCCAATGCATGCATACTGCCTGCTGGATACGGGTGAAACCGAATGGAGCTGGGAAAAAACAAAGACCGTTTGGATGTATACGCATGAACACCGTATGATTGAACTACTGCGTGAGACCGAATAAGCAAGATCGTTTGAGTGAGAAGACCGAATGGCCTCGTGCCAAAGACCGTTTGTGGCTGCCAAATCAAAGACCGAATGAATCACTCACATGCAAACTATTTGCTACTAGAAATAACCAAAACTGTTTGGGCACTTAAAACGGTAAACCGTTTGGATAAGATATTTTTGGACTGGAATCACACCAAAAAGGTGAGGGCCAGTCCAGTGCCTATAAATAGGACCAGTAAGGTCCCCATTTGGATATCGGATCCGGACGCCGTCAGTCTGCCCGAACACAGTTCTGATCCAAATCCAGTCCAGTTTACGCCAGTTCCATTTCACCTACTACTCGTGCTGCAACCAAGGAGGCTGAGGAGAGAAGGAAGACGGAGCGAGGGAGACTGTCCGATCGGTCTTGGAAACTCTCGTTCGCGTCCAGATCTGCTCCAACACGATGTGGGAGGCCGTATCTTCTTCACCGAGCTACGACTACCCTCTGCACCGAGTTCATGGCGGATTTCTCTCTTTTCTCATTCTTCTTATTTCTCGCATCATGAGCGAGTAGTACCTTTTCACTGGGGTGTGGGGACTAGCCCCGCTGCCCATGCAAGTCATGTTCTTTTGTTAAACTCTCCATGGAAATGTATATAACTTCCCATTTCGTTGTTAGTTGGTATGTTTGTAGTTGATTATCTACTTGATTTCATCTTGTTCTCTCCTATATTGTGAAATCTTCTATATGTGGGATAGAATGGCGGTTTACAAGGTTCGACTCTTTGACGAGAACTTCTGATAAGATTCCTTGAGGTTGTAAGTGTATGATCCGTGAGGGGACGAGACATCTAGCCTATGGCGATGCTTCTGTGGTCTAAACATCCCTCAGGGAGGACCACAACCTTAGTTGGATTTTATATCGTCTTTGTTTATCATCGATGTTAGTTTGTAGATCTATCACTTGCTTACTTATCGATTAATGTGGTTGACTCCCAAACTAGAAATAGAATGAGATTTCTTCGGAGCCGTAAGTAAGTGATCTGGTTGGTGATGAGACATCGGATGCCTAAGGTGATGCTTACGCGAACCTAACGCCCTTACAGGGGGTTCTGTAGCAGCTCCAGTTGGATTGATATATTTTGCCTGGATTGTTTGCAATTGAATGTGTTTGCGTGTGTAGCTGTCGTGAAACCTGGTACCATCCCAGCGATTCCATATCATTAATCTAAACCCAACTTTAATTCAGTTTTTACTTTCTTGCAATTAGTCTAATTAACCTCAAATCAACCAATCGTTCTAAATATTAGTTTTACTTGAGGTAGATTCGACTGACAAATATTCTTAAAAAGGTTGTCCTTTTGGTTCGATCCTTAACTATACTGTGATATGACTCGTCTGCTTGTGGGTGGTATTATTGCACTTTGGTTTTGGTAAAAGCTCAGGGATTTCAACCCCGAGTGAGTTTGTTAGTGCGTTTCAAAATACCACGTCACCATCCATCTGTGAGTGAAAAGTTGTACTGAATCTCAAATTTGTGCCTAAAGCATGATGCAACTGATTCCAAAACATGGATGTGAACTTAGGATCTCTATCTGATATAATTGAATGCAGCCTAACTATCTCATCAATGTATATCTTAGCTAACTTCGGGACATCAAATGTTGACTTAACAGGAAGAAAGTGAGCAGACTTAGTCAGTCTATCCATAATCACCCATATAGACTCACAAACTCTAGGTGTCCTGGGCAACCCTACCACAAAATCCATTGTGATATGTTCCCACTTCCACTCTGGTATAGGAAGAGATTGAAAAGTACCTATAGGTTTCTGATACTCAGCCTTAACCTGCTGGCACACACTACATCTAGCCACGTACTCACCTACATCCTTTATCATACCTGACCACCAGTACAACTCCTTGAGATTCATGTACAACTTAGTGTTGCCTAGATGCATGGCGTACATTGATGCATGCACTTCCTCAAGAATTTGTTCTTTCAAATCACTGTCTCTAGGTACGCACAACCTATCATGCTGATACAACAAACCATCATCTGAAAATCTAAAATCTGGTCTCTTTCCCTCTATCATGTCCTGCATGATCTGCTATGACTCACTATCACTCTGCTGAAGTTCCTTGATCTGATCATAAAAGGTAGGCGTGACTTGCATCTGTGCAATCAAACCACTCTACTCTGTCACACCTTAGTCTAAGTTCAACTTCCGCATCTCTACTAGCAGGTCTCTCTTGAAGCATGGCATAGAGAATACATCTACTGTTGAACTTGACTTCCTACTAAGGGCATCTGCTACCACATTTGCCTTACCAGGATGATAATCTATAATCACATCATAATCCTTGATCAATTCTAACCATCTCTGCTGTCTAAGATTCATATCCTTTTGTGTGTATATATATTTCAAACTCTTATGATCCGTAAACACCTGGCACACCTCACCATACAGATAGTGATGCCATGTCTTAAGAGCATGAACTACTACAGCTAATTCCAGATCATGTGTCGGGTAATTCTCCTCATTGTTCTTAAGATGTATAGATGCATAAGCTACTACTTTGCCTTCCTGCATCAACACACAGTCTAAACCTCTCCTTGAAGCATCACAAAACACTGTGTAGCCCTAATCTGCCTCAGGCAGGATCAACACTGGTGATGTAGTCAACTTCTTCTTCAAAATATGAAAACTCTTCTCACAGATGTCTGACCAGACAAATAGTGCATTCTTTCTCTTTAAGTGTGTCAGAGGTGACACTACAATACTGAAGTTCTGTATAAACCTCATATAGTAACCTGCCAATCCTAAGAAGCTTCTGATCTCAGTAGGAGTCTTAGGCTGCTCCCACTGTAGAACAGACTCGACTTTCATAAGGTCAACACTTACTCCATCACTTGAGATGACATGTCCAAGAAAAGACACCTCAGCTAACCAGAACTCGCACTTACTGAACTTAGCATATAACTGGTGTTGTCTCAACAACTGTAACGCTATCCTCAGATGCTGCTCATGTTGCTCATCATCTCTGGAATAGATCAGAATGTCATCTATGAAAACTACTATGAAAACTACTATGAACTTATCCAAAATCGGTTTGAAAACTGGTTCATCATATCCATGAAAGCTGTTGGGGCATTAGTCAGTCCCAACAACATGACCAGAAACTCATAATGCCCATATCTTGTTCTGAAAGCCGACTTAGGAATATCTGAAGCCTTTATCCTCAACTGATGATATCCAAATCTCAAATCTATCTTAGAAAAGATCGTCGCTCCACGGAACTGATCGAATAGATCATCTATCCTTGGCAATGGGTACTTATTCTTAATGGTGATCTTATTCAACTGTTTATAGTCTATACATAGCCTCATAGTACCATCTTTCTTTTTCACAAACAAGACTGGAGCTCCCCATGGTGAAGAACTAGGTCAAATGAAACCCTTATCCAGTAACTCCTGTAACTGAATCTTGAGTTCCTTCAACTCTGCTGGTGCCATTATGTAGGCTGGTAGCACTATAGGTTGACTACCTGGCAACACCTGGATCTCAAAGTCTATCTCTCTTCAAGGAGGTAGACCTATCAACTCATCTGGGAAAACATCTGGGAACTCACAGACCACTGGCACATCCCATAGGCTGACTGTGCTCTTCTCTGCTCTGGTATCTACTACATGTACTAAGAACGCCTCACAACCTTTCTACAACATCTTATCATCTACAACAACTGATATGATACACATAGGCAAAACTTTCCTGTCTCCAGTAAAGACACAAGAAAATCCACCCTATTGAAAGACAACCTCCTTCTTCCAATAGTCAAGTTGAACTCGATACGTCTCTAGGCAATCCATACCCAAGATAACTTGAAAAGAGTTAATATCTAGGGGTATAAGATTAACCGCAATGGTGTAACCACCAAAGGCAAACAAACATCTCAGACAAAACTCTGTCAACACTATCGGTTCACCTAACGGAACCTTCAACAACAACTCAACCGGTAACTCCTGGGTTAATAGGTTAAGCACACGAGCTAAAGAACTCTGTATAAACGAGTGTGTAACACTTGGATCTATTAAGACTGTAACTGAAATGCTATTAAAGAAAAGCATTTCTCCTATAATTACTCGAGAAGAAACAATACCTTCTTATGGTGTCAAAGAGAAGAAGTGTCCTGAAGCTCTTCCTCTCCCACGATGTCCTCATTGTCCTTCCTTAGTATTGGGTGTTGCACCACCTCGGGAACCTAAAGCTATAGAGGAACCAGGTCCTCCAGCTGGATCCTATCTCTGGACATTCTGGTACTTTGAATGGGAACCTTGTGATGCTGATTGTTGTAACTGGGGGCAATTCGTCTTGAAATGTCCCATCTGTCAACATTGATAACATCCTTGAAACCCTATTCCCTAACACTATCCTGACTGTGGTCTTCCAAAGATATCACATGTGGATGCATCACATCTCTGTGGTCCTATCACTGACACTGAAGATCCTGAAGACCTAGTTGGAGGTGTCCATGTAGACTGTGTACTCCATCTTCCGGAATTGGGTCTTCCTCCACTTGATGAAAAACTAGATCCTTGTGTACCAAAACAACCAAGTCCTCATCCTATCTTTGAAAATAACCAACCACCTCCTCTATATCCACCACTTCTTTGTCCCCTTCTAATAAAGTCTCCAGATCTTTTCTTACTCTCAGACTGCTTATCAGCATTAACTGACTCTTCTACACATCTCGCTGCTTCCACAAATTCCCCAAAGTTTTCTCGATCTCTTCGACCAATGGATGAAATGGTGTGTCTAATCTCTAATCTTAATCCTTCTTGAAATCTTCTGCACTTTTCTACATTATCAGGAACAAGTTGCGGACAAAAATTTGCCAACCTTGTGAAATGTGCCTCGTATTAACCAATTTTCATACTTCCTTGTCTAATATTCTATAGTTGCCTTATCTTCTCACTTAGAAAGGTAGGTGGGTAGTACTTAAGATGGAATTCATCAATGAAATCTTTCCAAGTCAACACCGTGTTCCTCCTTTTATCTTACACTCCACGCCACCAGAGCTCTGCATCACCTTTAAGAAAATAAACTGTGTGATTGATTTCTCTTTCCTCAGACAGCTCTATCAAACGGAACACTTTCTCTAACTATCTCAGACATTCATCTTCCACTGTAGAGTCTATAGTTCCATTGAACTTAGTTCCTCCAAGCTTCTTAACCAGCTCATAGGATCTCATCAGCTCCTTGCTACTCGAGGTAGAAGCTCGCCTGTCCATCTTTTACTTTTCCCTGGTTTCAAGAAACATACTGTACATCCTTGATGCCTCATCCACATCATCTCCACCACATAGACCCATCTCCTGAGGATCAGATCCATTGTGGCTCTCAGCTTGGTCCTCATGACCATGTCCTCTTCCTGCCATCTGCAATAGTATAACAGATTACTTCCTATTAGAAAATTGCAGTTAGAAGGAAGACACCTAAGTCCTAATCATATTGGTCTCTTATCGTCCCCTGACCTTAACTTAGAGTAATGACGTACTCAACCTATGCTCTGATACCAAAGATGTTGCACCTTGATCACTTAGAATGAGATTTTGGATCTAACGTAATACAGAGATCACCCTTAACTTTTTCTTTTCTGAATCACTTAGAATTTACCTAAAGGTTATAAATTGAAATCTTACTAAACTGCATATTACATCACATTCTCTCACTACCACACCACATGCCCAAGGACTGAGGCGAAAGGACTAAGAGGCCTCTATCTAACTACGAACTACCTTCTAAGAACTTAGGTGATACGATCCTTCAGCTTCCTCGTACTGACACTAACCTGAAAAATGTTTCAGTAGGTTGGTGAGCAACTGGATCAATGAATAGAATTTCTACCAACCATCGCAGATAACTCATTTTATGATTATTAATTCTATTAAATACAAGATAATACTATACTGGGTAGATCTAATCAATATAATTTAAATGACAGGAGATGTCAGCATTTCATTAAGATAACAACTACTACAAAGCTATATATACGATTAAATAACATAGAATACTAAAAATTCGTATAGGGGACAATTTCTGTGAAACTAACTCAAATCTTTCTTAACTCTTTAACTTATTAGAAACTCTGTGAACCTATATGAGAATATTTTATCTTATTCCCTGTTCATATGCAGTGTACTCTAAATATGAAGACTCGTAGCGAACTACGATCCCACCGTAAAAAACATAGCTGACACCCTAGGATAGCTAAGTCTGACTACTCTCCTGGTGGGCAACAGGGAAACTGGCTCTCTGGCCTCGACACTCCTATTGTGCCATAAACTGGACTCCTCCTCTAACCTGAGCACACAGGAGAAGAGTCAAGCCACCTATTGGCTTTTTTGTACTCCCGTGCCACCAGGACTTCTGGTTGATGTTGGACATGCTTTTCTGTACTTTAGTGCCACCAGGACTTCTGGTTGATGTTGGACACTGCAAGCTATAATTCAAGGAGACTTCTACTAGGACTTCATCCCTCGTGCCACCTGATAGCACATTCCAACCCCTATATACTAGACACTGCCAGGGTTAGGTCCTTTCACCCCTAAGGTGCAGACCTCACATAGGGGTTCTATGGTGTCAGGGCCCTTAAATCTATAATTTTATTATTTCCTAGAAAACTCTTACTATGTTGAACCTTTTTCTTACTTATGCTCGACTTTGGTATTTCTATGGCATCTCATCTATTTCATTTTATTTCAAGTCACAACATGAATATCATTCTAGACCTGACAGAGTAGTATACTCAAAAACATTGTAATTTACTGAGTAATCCATATACCATGCATGTAGGCAGATTGAAATTTCTTAAATAAACTAAACTCATATCAACTTGGATCATATATGCTGGAATTATACAATTGATCATCGTAACACACTACAAGAGTTAATTACTCAATATATTAGAAATCGTCAGCAACACTCCTAAATTATCAGTAATTCCTCAAAAATTGAGCACATCAACCCAAATTCTAAATTATGCATCAGATAACTCAATTAAAATTCAATTACTTGTCATGGCATGAATTATTAATATTAATTGAGAATTTGAAATGACTTCTTTGAGTAACATGTCAATTTGTGTAAATATTAAATCATTCACTTAAATATAACAGAGAGCGTACCATTAGGTTTTCTTTCAATATTTTTCATCTCATCATCATTTCTTTGAAATCGAGCATCTATTAACTTACTAAAAATGTACAACGTGGGTTTATACCCAAACTATGTTGTTACTGGTCATGTGCTACTGAGTTCAACATTTAAACTGAGCAACATAGGTTTTAATCAATCATGCAGTTCTAGTAATCCAAATCACACATATCAATCAAACAATTAGTGTCGTGCAAACATAATTAAGAAAATTTGTGCAAATTAGAAATCTGGTGACGCCGACACTACACGACACTTGGGTAAGCGCTATTACCCATGAATAACACTAATTTAACCAAAAACACCTAATTGTTGGAGTCATACGTGCTTAGTGAGTGAAATTCTACTCACAGTGGTCCAAGATGACAGAAATCGACTTGAAATGCATCCAGAGTCTAGCATCTAAGTGTCAGTAGGTCTTCTTCTACCTTGGAGTTACTCTGGAATTGAGCCTGCTACACACAGTAGGAGCTTCATGCATGTATAGGTTGAAGAAGACTCGGCTAGGTGCTAAATCAAGGCTAGGTGGCTGCAGATTTGTGTACATACCTCAAAGTTGGAGTCGAGGGCGTTTCTTGGTGCTAGTGCTCGCACCCAAATGGCCTCCTAGCCATTGCTTTATGCAGCAGCAGCTGTTGCTAGGTAGGGGCACCACCCTCTCCAGTTGGGCGCCAGATGGAGCTAGGAGAAAGGGAGAGGAAGGAGGTAGGGAGTAGGGTGTCGCTGGAATGACCTTCTTCAAGGCCCTAATCGTCCTCCCTTCCTCTACTAGTCAGGCAACATTTGTTGGGCACCGCACCTGCTACTGGTCGGCCACCCTAGTAGGTCAGGTGGTCGCGCTTGGGCAAGGTAGCAGAGGAAGGAAGGAGGATGAAGTGTGGACAGAGGTAGGGTGCTGCTGAACGAAGCCAAGGGGCCAAAGATCGCCCCTCAAATCACCCTCTGCTGTGGCCTATCGAGCTGCTTTGGGCGCCGCTTTAAGAAGTTCTGGGAAATGATCGGGGAATAAGATAAGGGAGAAAGGAATTAATAGCCAATTAAATGGGTAAATTGGAACTTCAACCCAAGAAACTGAAAACATCATAACTTTTTCCTCGTAGATCTAAATTGAGTGATTTCTTTTGCAAAATTCCAAGCATGGAATTCAATACAATCTCAAGGAATAAAAACATAGCAATTAGACCATCTTAGCTAAGTTATTCATCTTAGGTAATTAACTTAACAATTAACACTATAGTTAACATTAATTACCTCAAATGAATCAATCTCGACTATTGATTCACATCTTAGCTTATCTTGATTAACCATGATGTTTAGCAAGGTACTTATCACTAATCAAAGTACTTCACACTAATCGATGTACTTACTGACTAACCTTGATGTGGGTTATAACATGAACACTCTCTTCCCCCTATTCATAAATTCTATTGGTACATTGGTTAGTCTAAATGACATAACCCTAAACTTATCATGCTCATGCAAGTTATGTCATCCACCTAACTCTTTACCATTGATATTATGATCATAGGTTTATCTTAAGGAACATGATAGTACATGTCTACTGATCAAAAAACCATCTATCATTGATGGTGGTCTTGCCCAACCATCAACAGACCATACATAACATTATAGAATCATTCCTCTTTTCCCAAAAAACACTTGGAATATCCACATCATCTCTCTCTATCTCTCTCTATAGGAGACAAACACTGAACAACTCATCTAATAGATATATTTAACACATATATAACTGATACACTCTAGATACGAGGATTCATTACCTTGGTATCCACTACACATGCTATATAGAACTCATAACCTAGTTTCATCCACTCCACAATATCATAACCAACTAAGAACATATAGGATGAATCCCCCCAACTCTTGGAAGGGTAAAAAAACATGCTCATTTCATAACATAAAGATTTTGTAACTATTGTTCAAGGCAATCACACATCATATCAAGATATTCATGGTAGGATTACAACATATCCATTCGTACAAAGTGCCATGAGATCAACTTGGAGGCTACACCTCTAAAAGGAAGAACATAAAGGGGAGCATGCTTCCCACATCACTAAAACATTGTCCAGGGGTCACTAGAAAAAGGTAACCAATTCTATCTTCCTCATGAAAGTTACACTTTTTATGCATCATGTTACCCATTTACAACTTGGGTTCCTTGCCATTACCATGGGAATTATTAAGATTATCACATCACATTGCTATTTTCTTATGAACTCTTTGTCATTCATATGTATGTCCTTTCATGTTATCATGTTTCTCAACCACTTATCAATAAATAGATCATCATATTCCACATTTTCTTCATTAGATAGGGATCATCTCCCTTAATTTCTTTCATATGTCATGAAGATTTTACATTAGCACTTCTTATACACATAGGTTGGTCTGAGATTAAGTCAGGTTCCACTTTATTCATCTACCATTATTCTCATTCATCTTCTCATATTATGCTTATCACAGGAGTCCTCTCCATCTTATGTTAATTTATACCTTGAATCACTTTATTAGAACATACATATCTATCTTTTACTTTATTATCTTCTTGAATTACAACTTCAATAACTCCTTTCTAGATTATCTATTTTCATATTTAGGTCTCATGGTGTTGTATCGTTCTCTTATAGTTACCAAATATTCAAGTTTTGATAGGTTATGATGAAATTTTTATCCTCTTTAGGGTAAGATTGAGATATTTGCACCATGATTTCTGATTTTTTATGCTCTTTAGATTGTCTCAAAATGACTACTTGATCAAAGTAATCAAAATAATAACAATCTAAGAGTTCCATACTTACTTTTTCTTCAATACATGGATACTTGGCCAGGGCATCTATGTACTGAGATTAGGCAGTATGCACAAATTTTTTATGTCATATTCCTAACTTAGTCATCATCCTAGTCTAAAGTCCTAGTATCCCTATAGACTCAACAAATCTAAAGCTCTAATACCAACTTGTGAGAACCCATTACACTAAACAAGATTACTCAAAACACAAAATACAATTACTCCTTGATTAAATGCAAACCCAGAAAATAGGGTCAATTAAAACTAATTTCAACAATTCCCAATTTGCTCAGAATATATAAAATCCCAACAAATTTCTTTAATTCACATAATGCTCAATATTCTCTATAACTGCCTTGTAGCCTCAGCTACAACATAAACTTTTCAAAGGTACACTATCCACATATTGAGCATATACAAGCATCAACATGATATAGAAAGATCGATTCAATCAAAACATTATATACACACTTTTCATCTTCACCTGAGAGTACATGGACGACTCTAGGACACACTAGACCACTAAACAACCATCTCTAGGATTTATTACCTTAGATTCTCATCGCTATCATAATATTGTTGTTTCTGTTGTCGATCACCTAAAAAAATGTGGTGACCCACGAGGTGAGACCCAGTCCCAGCGAGTGATATAACTCTCTCCAACATATATTGATTACATCTTATTAAATAGTAAATAACAGAGTAGTTGGAGTATTTAATAGTCAATTGAGAAGATTGAACAGTTCAAGCATACTAAATAGATTAAGAAAATAAGCTTAGCAACAAGTATCATTATCAATGTATATATAGGTAATAGATAAATCCATTTCTTTTATCATATATCTACTCATGTTTCATAAGATTGCATCTAATAACAATCATTATCATTGATCTAACTATCATCACATGCCTTACTAACAACACAAGCAATCTAGAACCATTAGCATCTCTAATACGTCTAGTAGTATGACACGGCTATCAATATTGGCATATTTAATCAAGTGAACCAATGTACATAATAAGTAGAGATATCATCATAGCAGAACTAATTACATAGGCATAATTAGTAGTTTAAGCATTTCTAATTACACAGGCATGACTAGCAGTATTAGACATTGCTAGAAGCATAATATTAAATATCAGTGACAAAAAAAATAGGTTTACAACGTGAGCACATCTACAACACAAGCATATCTATCATCTCTTGTTGTACTATATATCATCTCTTTATAAGAAGATGAAACAAGAGTTATCATCCAATGTGAGATGTTATATATAACCCTAAAGATATATGCTACATGGTTGTCTTACATATTTTATTACGCCCTGGGTAGTTTGAGCCGTACCACTCAAAGACCAACTGACCACCACTTGATCACAATCAATTCCATATAAGATCAAGGAAGAGTCGGACTCCAAGATATTCTCCATACTCAGTCAGTATGAGTCTACACCGCAGTGACATATAGTCAAACTGCAAAACAACGACATATAGTCCTATAACTAGCCCACCTTGGTACAGGTCACGACGCTAGCATTCATAGTATTCAAACCCAATCATTGAGGTACAATCGAAGTTTTCCTCTAATCACATCATGTTATAATCACTGAGACCCGACCATAGTTGTTCTCACAAAAGTAGGATAGGTATGACCGCAACCATCCTCCCAAACACTTGGTGTCAGGATGACAAGCACCCCATGTACTCAATAGTATGTGCTCTGAGTTTCCCTGAGGAATACTCATTTCACCATCTGGAAAGTTCTGACACTCAGATGGATCTATGGCACATGGAACTACATGATTAGAATTTCACTTGATTAGTCATTGCCAATGGAGTGAATTAAGACTTCATCTTACAAATGGACATACAAACCCTGGTTTATTCCTAGCAAGAGTATGTCTATTTCAACTTTAGAAGATATAAAACATTTGAGGTATAAATTTTTATCACTTTACCACATACTATCATAAATTTCAAGATAATGGACCACACTTGTCGCCATACTATTACAAGATACCAATATCTTATCATAAGTTCTAGGGTTTTAACCCTTATTGGAACATGAAGAGGATTCCACCTCAATCAGATCTTCAAACCTGCCCAAAGGTCATTAAAACCATCACATTATTCATAGCAAGGTTATCCTCATCATTCCATGCCTTAAACAAGGCTCAAAAGATCATCAGCAAATATGTGTCCATAGGTATTATTATGGCAAGCCACTATGATATTGATATAGAACTACATTGTTGTTTCAACACAAGAAGAGTATAATACATTGCCACATTAATCATGCAAGGGGGCTGATTATAACCAATCATCATCATTTAATTACATTAAGGTTAGGTATAGCAAACTATATCACATTGAAGTTACACACCCACTTATTATGGTCATTTATCAAATGTAACTATAGGAGAGAAAGGGTTTAACAACAAATTAATAATACTGAACCATCAAATTCTCATCACTAGGACACTACTATAATATCATGGAACTCATTATAATCCACCGGATGTTGAAGCATCCAATATCATTCATTGGACCAGGTTCATTGTTTAAAGTTCTCAATTGAAGTATAGGTCTAACCATTAGATCAATTGAACCAAGGAGCCATTGGTTTAAGATTTAATCGAATCTACAATCACATCCTTAACTCACCATATGTGGTGATGACTTGATCCACCATTATTTTTTATCATTAAGTCAACATCAATTGTTAGATAAACACTATATTCATTTAACACCATAGGCTATTAAGCTAATGTCATCATTAATTGATAGCATCATTAAAGAATCAAACCATTTCTCATTAATATTCCAAGATAGCCTAACACTAACCTAAGGTGTTACTATCAATTAAAATCATTGTTCATAACCCTTGGTCAGCTCCTTTGGTTGTCATGAAAACCATACCATCGAGTCATGTGTTTAGAGGAAAAAAATAACCTAGAAAGCCTAATATGGACCATCAGTGGATAGGTGCTTAGCACCATAGGAGGTGATACCAACCTGAACTAAGTCATATATTTTCTTAGTATGAATGTGCACATGATTACAGGTTCATCTAACTCTAGAAACAAAATAGGAAACACCATAAAAATTGAAATCCAAGTCGAGCATAGCTTTTTAGTGCATGGATCATCATTTTAAAGCATGAACATGAGCTAGCAAGCTTATGGTAAGAAAAAAACGTGGAGCAAGTTATAAAACTCACCTCTACTGAGAAGAACAAACTTCTAGCAGCAAGAAACTCGAGCCAAGAAGGTAGAAAACCCAACAGGAAGCATTGAACTCGGCCAAGCATGCACTCTTCTTCACAAGGACTCAAAACCCTAGAAGAAGAAGCAACAAGGGTTAGATATGGAGCTCTAAAGCAACGTTTACCATGGAACAAATGAGTTCCGACCTGGAGGAAGGTATAAGGAAGGGGGAGAGCAAGAAAAATGGAGAAGGAAGGAAGAAAACAACTTGCCTTGGTCAAAAACTCTAAAAGATGAACTTAGAAACCCTAGGTAGGGCTAGATGGAGCTCTAAGAGACTGTCTTCTCCAAAAAGAGGTTGTCTTCTACCTCAGACCAATTTGTTATGCAACCAAATGCAGAAAGGTTTGTGCTCTAAGCTAGAGGAAAGAGGGAGTGAGCAATGACTTTGAATTGGGAATAGGAACGGGTCAAGCATGAGGTTCCCATGAGCTTTCCATGTGTCGATAACCTAGAGCTTCTATAACCTTATCCTTATCTTTATCCTTATCCTTATCATGACCCTTATCCTTATCCTTATCTTTACCATTACTCTTATCCTTATCCATAAAGGAGAAAACCCCAAAAATGTCCTTGAAGAGGAACACCTTCAAATCAAGAACAAACAGGAGCCCCATAGACCAAAAAATTAGAGAATGATAAGGAAACTATAAGGATCATAATTCTTGGGAAAATATACAAAGAAAACCTCCCAATTGGGTAAATTATAGAAAAGTCCAGAATGTACCTAAAATTGTATAACTTGCTCATACAATGTCCAAATTGGACCAAATTTGAAACTTAATCTTTGCTTGTGATTACAAATCATTTAAAAAAGTTAGATAAAGGTTCTAAACATTAAATTATGGTAATTAAACATGTTCAATCATTTAAGTAGGGTTAGGGGTCTCACAAAAAAAACACATACTAGAAAAAAAATCCACCAAAATTTATTTAAAGAAATTCTTTTATTTTCCCATGATTTACTAGTCTACAAAGGCTTTTGTTGTGTTCAGTTGTGGTTGAGGATCTACAATAGAATTATAGGAAATGGGTAAAAGATGGTATCTTGTGACATCTAGCATATTCCATGGAATGAAAAGAATTTGACACAGAGTTTTTACTGTTTGGTCATGAAACATGAAATGTTCAGCTAGGACTATTAAGTGATGGGTTCAATTCATTTCAGACCATAAACATTTGTTATAGTACTTATATTGTTCTATATATACCTTATAACTCACCCATGTGCTTGTGTATGAAGGAAGATATTATTATAATGTCCTTGTTGATTTCTAAACCAAAAGAACCTTGAAATGACATCGTAATATTTCTACAACCTTTATTAATGAATTACAAGAATCGTGGGAAACTACTATAAACACCTATGATGGTTTTTATGACAAAAAATTTACAATGAGAGTTTTTATTCTATGGATGAAAAATGACTTTTGTAATGACCCTGCCTCCCAGTAACCCACAATTAAGGGAGACCAAGTGGTCAGAGCCGTTATCCCAATTTCCGGATCAATGTTTGCTTGATTGATTGATTGTCTTACTTGATTGGACATCTAGTTGGATTTGGATAAATTGCTTCTTGAGATATCCAATATAGGTATGTGGTTACTCTTATGGTTAATCGCTTTAGTTTCACGGCAATTCCTAGATGTTTTTATCGGTTTCTTGAAAAAAACTACTTGGATGACTTCCATTTCATGCAACTATAACATGACTATGATTATCACCATAAATATATACACATGACTAGCTCAGATCCTGGTCCTCCTTTGTGGCTTTGCTAATGACAAAAAGGGTAATCTGGTAAAGGGTCTACTTGTTAAGTGGGACCATCAGGTTATCAAGAGTTAGAGATTGGGCTACCTATGGGTAGTGCCATGCGACTCTTTAGCACACCATGAGTTAGGGATTGGGATACCTATGGGTAGTGCCATGCGACTCAACCCTAGATATTGATCTACCTGTTAGGTATGATCATGCAGGGTTTAATGGGGATCTACCATAAGGAAGGTAGCATCCAGGTCCACTACAGGGACAACATAGAGGCTAGGATATGTATGGATTGAGTAGTTATGTTTAAGATGTAAAGTTTGCTTGCTAAACCATAATTGCTTGCAATATGTTGTTATAGTTAATTGCACGATTATTGTTTCCCCCTCATACTGGCATATTTATTTATGCTGACCAACATTTTGTTTGTCGGCGTGTTAGGTACAAGTTTGAAAAGGACAAACAATAAAGTGGCATATGTGGAATTAAATTAGAATTAAAGTACAAAAGAGGATTAGTTAGAATAGACTCCAGATGTGGATAGAAGTAGATATCCAATTTTTTGAAAAAGGTATGCAAAGTTTTATTTTATCCCAGCTTTCAGTATAGTCTCGGTAGAATTTAATAATTATTACTGATTATTTGTCAAACCTTTGATTTGGAAATTGGGATAACGGCTCTGACCTCTTAGTCTCCCTTAATTGGGGGTTACTGGGAGGCGGGGTCGTTACATTTGGTATCAGAGCATAGGTTCCTCATTTAATCTTTAATAATTATTAAATTTTACAAACTCTGTAGAACCCAAGGGAGTTATTAGAGGATTTTTCGAAAGACAGAGGTGTATAGAAAAGGATCACGTCTGGGGGCTGGCAAGATTTTCCTTCGCACCACTAGTCGGAATACGAGGACTCCCAGATTAGTGTGACTGCCTGGCCAATGTCTCAGGATTTGACTCAAAATAAGATACCTTTAGGACTCTCTCATCTTGTTCATCACTTCTCAACTCAAATGATGTTAAGGACCTTAAGGATTAGGGTTTTCTCTCTTTTCCTCACCCTCTTGAGGTATGGGTAAAGTTAATAAGGTTTAAGGAATCCTCCACCAAATTAATGAAAAGCATGTAAATAAGATGTCATGGGCATAAGCTTAATAGTTTAAGCATAAACTAAAGAATAGATACATGCTTAGGTCATATGACATATGTTGCCATGCCCTCAGGAGAGACCTGAGGTTAGACCTCCTTGTCAGGAGGATGAGTGGAGAAAGCTAGTCTGAGAGGTAGAGACCTCCATTATAAGTAGAGACCTGGCACATCCTTTGAGGATGATGCTAACCCTAACCTTAAAGTGAAGGTTAGAGGGAGAAATGACATGATGAGCTAGATGTCATGATATACCTGGTGTGGGGGTGAACATGCCTTTGGATGCCCATATCAGCCATGAGAGGTTGGATGACCTAGTACCCTTGGTGACCCAACCCTGGGAAGGGTCATGCATGTTAGAGTGAAGGATAGCTCCTTCAATGATGAGGTTAGTGAAGAACCTATGGAAACCCCATGAGCTTATATGAGCATGGCATAGTATGCACCCAGAGTACGTTAGTAGTGCGGGTAGTAGGTTGAAACCCTGGCTAGGAGAGTATGATGGATAGCTTATGAGATAAGCATAAAGGGCTATTGATAATATTGAGCAAACATAAGTTTGAACATAGGCTTCACGCACATGGAGGTATGTTTGTGAGCCTAATCCACCTTCATGGAGGGAGGACCTCTAGTAGTTAGGTGGGTTGTGGAGTAGCTATGGAGAGAGAGAGAGAGAGCAGGACCCAAGCTAGAAGGTTGGAAACTTTGACTTCGAGATATGAGGAACAGTGGGGAGTTGAGGATGATACAACCTAAGTGGATGATAGTGGTTGCCTCATGCTTGATCCCTGGAGGCTGATGATATCTTGGTTGCCATTAGAGGAACCAAACCCTAGAGTGAAGATGAGGCTGCTGGTACCTATGTGCCTATGGTATAGGTGTTCACCTTCTAAGGTTAAGAAGAAGAGTTCCTTAGACCATGTAGGCGTTTAGTAACAAGTTGTGAGGCCTTATACCTAGTTGGTTGTCCTTGAGGAGGACTCCACTCTAAAGTGTTGTTCAAGTGAAATGATAATGGGACATGCATGTCATGCCTTGTACATGCTTGGTTCGTGGTTAAAAGGTTAAGCATGCCCAAGTGTATGTAAACCCTAGACATAAGAGCATTTGTGACCTTTATTATTAAGATGTAGTTTCCTCCCATCCTGGGAGAGGGACCCTTTTTGCAGGGTGTATACATGTTTGTTTTGAGGTAACCTAAGGAGGTCTAAAATAATCTTGAGAAGCTAAGTGAACAGTATATAGTATGACAATGAACATGTAGACCCATAGATAACCATCTCCAAGTGCATGTGGATGTGTTACCATGAAGGTGACCGGTGTGGGGCCTGATCAAGGTAGGTAGGTCACCATGACCCCTACGAAAGGATGAAGGTCAGCCCATGAATGTAGAGAGAGATGATGAAGGCTTGGGTAAGGTTCTAAGTTGTACATGTACTATGTTAGAATCCTAAGTCTATCCAAGGGTCAGGTAGGGATAAGACCGATGGAAGTAGGAGTTGCCTAATTCCCTAGTTGCACATGACCATAGGGTCAAGAGGTAATAGCTATCATTGTCTGAGGGCCATGGGTTAGGAGATTGATCACCTTCATGAACTCGTGGGACCCAAAGGGCAGATGAGTAGGGCACTCTCTGGATGCATAAGGGAAGAGGGATGACCCCAAAAGTGTCGGCACCCTACAGATCTAGAGGAGATCACCAAGGATTGTGTGTGGACCCAAGTAGTTTCGAGACCAGTTTTCCATGGAAGTAACTTTGATATCGAGATGATCGTGATGTAGAGACATAAGTTGCACATTTGAACTTAGATTTGAAGGTGTATTGGCAATGTGGGATGTATCATCTCTACTCCTGGAATAAGAAGAACTTTGTGTTTAGATGGCCGCCAAATGCTTATTTCCTCTTGTTATGGGAGTGAGAGATAGGACAGTACGCATGCCATACACCAAGAGTAAAGATGATGTGAGTTGGAACATTTCTAAGAGGTATGAGGATAGAGATGATAGCATAACCTTGTGGAGTACACGATGTGTAGATGGTTTATAAACCTCAAGAGAATTAAGGTAATCATCTTGTGAGGATGTTTTAATATGAGCTATGTGGAATTTGCAAGTGATACAAGGTTGAGTTTGATAACCAAGAAGATGAGTTCATAGTGTTTTTTATGAAGATAGACTTAGAGTTGAGCTGAGGTAATAAGTGAAGGTCTATGTCTTCAATTTTACCTAAAACCTACAGATGTGAAGTGGTAATGGATGCTCTTGTTGATAGGAAACTATCTAATATAGCTAGAGGCTAGATGAGGCTGTTAGGTTAGACTTAAGATGGAAAAAGAGATATGTTTGGCTAACATTCAGATGTAATGAGATTTGTTGAACAAGTTAGTAGTTGTTTGGTTAGCCAACCTAGGCTGTGATGCAATGAAAAGATGGTTGTAGAACCTCAGATGCACTTCTTGAATAGGAAGGTGATAAAACCCTGATGAGAGTGGTTTAGGGTTTCTGAGGAATCAATCTCGAGGAATCATGACATATAGGAGATCATGATAACCATATACCGTGGTACTACCAAGATAATAGGTGACAGTAGTACTTTGGATGCCCAAGATGAAGTTGCATGTGGTTGGTCTCCATGCATGCCAGGAGGTGAAGGACAAACACCAATAACCTAGTGAGTGGATATGGAAGATAAAGAGTCCCTGAGAGGGAATGGGAGTTCATCACTATAGATGTTGTGGTGAGTTTCACTTGGACCGAGGAAGGTCAAGATGCAATATGGGTTATGGTAAGTTCACTTTACCTAGATGACATAATCTAAGAGAAAGAGGGAGTACTATTAAGGGATAGATCTGATTGAACTACATGTAAGAGAGAGAGATGGTTCAACTACACCATGATGTGAGTTCAAAAGTTCTTGAGTATGACCTAAAGGTTCACTTCCATAAGGTGGAAGTAGGTACATGAAGAACTCAATGTCAGTATAGCTTACCACCCCTAACTAATGGTTAGTATGATTCAGACAAGAGGGTCTGATGAGAGCATGTGTGCTCATTCAGGGTGATACATGGGGGCAGTTCTTTCCCTATGAGAGATGTGATGATAACCACCTTAGCCAATATCGGGATGTAAAGAAGCTCTGTAAGGGAGGTTGTGCCGGGCACCACTTCATTAAGATGATGTTGGTGAATGGACATCACAAAGGTTAGAAAAGGACCACAATATGTGCAGGTGAAGTCACTTTGATCGTGCAATGGCTGAAAGAGAGCCTAGAGGCAACATGAGTCATGAGCTGATGCAAAGCAGATTGGCATGCGGTTCACTGTGGGAGAGTATGTGACGTGAAAATCCGACCCCTCTAAGTTATAGCTAAGAGAGCCGAGTCCCGATTGCATGGTCCGTTTGAGATGGATTTGTGGAGATGGTTGTATTTAGCCTTACCCCTCAGGATAACATGATGTATAATGTGTTCCATGAGTCCGATCTAGAGCACTATGTGAGGTACCCAAGCCATGTGTTGAACCCTGAACCTATTTAGCTTTTTTTAGAGGTTGAAAAGTCCTAAGTCACCTATGAGGGTACAATATACCAAGGTAAGAAAGAACTCAAATGAAAGAATATGAGATTATGAAGGTTCTTTTGAATCACCATGTAAAGGGTGAGGCCACATGGGAGCCATGATGGACACAAGAAAGGCTTATCCTGTTTGTTTGTGTGCCTGGTGGAATTTTGAGGGAAAATTTCCTATAAGAGGGGAAGGATGTTACAACCCCAGTTTTGGGTTCTTTTGATGAGAAATGTAATTTCTCTTAATAAAAATAAATGAACAAATAATGATGTCTTGATTGAATGCATGAATTTCGTTTAAAATAGCCTTTTTGTTTTCTTTGTGGGCTTTATTGGCTATTGGGCCAAATAACAAGGAAAAGACAAAGGAAATTCAATTATTAAAAGAATAATTAAGAAATGGAGAAAACAAAGATGTAGAAATCTCTAGAAGGCAAAGGAATATCCTCCAAAGATGGATTTCATGCCTTTTTGGTTCCTTGGATTCCAAGGAGTCCAAGTTGCAAAGATAATGCAACAAGAAAGAGAAAAGATCAATTAAATATTGCTTTACTAAGAAGGAAATATGAGATAATTATAATATTACAAGAAATATGTGGATATTTGGATAATGGATCCATCTTGCATAAGATTTTGTGACCACATAATTTCTAATGGAGAAAGGAATCAAAATAAAAAAATAGAGAAAAACCAGAGATAAATAATTAATCAAGAATATTGGAAATAAAGGAGATAATGCAAGAAATAAAGAGAGAAGTGAGGGTTTGGTCATGATGAGTAATAATTCTAACCCCCACTTACTTTCTTGGATTACAAGGAATAGAAATAATGGGAAATAAGAAAATAAGAAAGAGAAAATAGGTGAGAAATATACATATTTGAGTAATATCTTGCACCTAATAAAAAGGCACGTTTTCTTTTAGATAATGAGCCCAAATATGACCGAGAAGTAGATCAAGTCATTACTACATTTCCCTTAAAATTTGGTATTAATTGGACGTGTGGTTTGGGAGATACGATTTTTTGAAATTTTCCTAAAGTGAAGAGGATTTATTTAAATGTCACGTTTACTCAATTTAATCAGAAATCTTTGTTCTATTACATGGCCCGATAGCCGTTGGATATTTATCCAATGGTGGCTGATCTTCATTTAGGATCAAAAAAAGGAAACACTAAAGGGATTTTTCTCAATCGATTTTCTCGACGCATAATCCTTGTGCAAACCTGGGGATTGCTCCTTTAGATGTAGGAGAGGAAACCGAACATAATGGTCCATAGTTTCCCCTGCTTCCGTGTGAGATTGGGAATTCCCCAAATCCCAATTCATTTAGAAATACCTGAGATCATGAGCTGTTGGTACGCTTGCGGTCCTATCTATATAAGATGCCTTAGGACGTCTCGAGACTAGAACGCAATGAAGGGGAGCATCATCTTCTCCCTCATGCCCAGACAACTGAGGATGAGACTATTGTCATTCTTCTTGGCTTGAGTCGGCGATGCAAGAAGGGCTTTGGTTTACTGGATCTTGAGGCCACGAACCAAGCTGTCGTCCTGGTGTATAGGCTCTCTGTGGATGTGTATAGCTACTTAGGAGAAGGTCCAATGGACCCGGCCGGTGGCAAGGGCTCGCCGGAGCTACGCTCTGCGGTGGTGCCCTATTTCCACATAGAAATAGGGGCCTCGCATCACGAGACCAGTGAGCAATCGAAGAAGGCACAATGAGTGGGTCTGAGTGACCGGGTAGCCGGATCCAAAGTGGGATCTGCGAGTCCAGAAGGGAAAACAAAAAGAAAGGTAATAATTCGTTTGTTATGACGTGGCCTCAGGGGACTGGTTGATTAAGAAATAATCTTGCAAAAATCATAAATTTTGCTAGGAACCTCCAATGAAAATAAATTATATATAAAAATTGATTAGAATAATGCAAGGACTGCAATAAAAATATACTTGTGGCCTAAATACGCTTGAAATTTGAACAGTGTATAAAGTTATCATCTTTAATGGTTTAATTAATGTAAAACCCTTAGATTTAATGGTAGTTGGATCTAATGATGTTCTCTGAATGTTTTGAGCAAATATTAACCTATTGTTAATAAAAAAGATGATTTAGATCTAAAAGAATGATCTTTGTACATAATTCGCTCAGTTTAGGGTTCCATGTACATGATTATGCATTAATGGGCATAGAAACCCTAATTTTGGTAATTATGACTTTTAATGGTTTTAATTGTGCAAATCCATGAATAAAATAGATATATGATTATCCTAAGACAATTTGAGTATAAAAGATCCTTAATGTGGATAATTTGAGTAATTAGGGTTTTTATGAGTGGAAAAGTTGCTTTAGGGTTTGTTGACCTAAAAAGGATAAAGTTTAAGAAATTGATATACGAAATCCTAATGCATCCTAATGAGACTTAGAAACCTTAGAAAGGTATCCCAAGTCAATAAGGAGTTGTTTGGGATATGCTTGTGATAATTAGACATTATACATGTTTTTAGGATCAATGTTTGCTTGATTGATTGATTGGCTTGCTTGATTGGACATCTAGTTGGATTTGGATAAATTGCTTCTTGAGATCTCCAAGACAGATATGTGGTTATGCTTATAGTTAATCTCTTTAGTTTCACGGTAATTCCCAGATATTTTTATCGGTTGCTTGAAAATAACTACTTGGATGAATTTTATTTCATACAACTATAACGTGACTATGATTATCACCATAAATATGTACACATGACTAGCTCAGATCCTGGTCCTCCTCTGTGGCTTTGCTAATGATGGAAAGGGTAATCTGGTAAAGGGTCTACTTGTTAAGTTGGACCATCAGGTTATCAAGAGTTAGAGATTAGGCTACCTATGGGTAGTGCCATGCTACTCGTTAGCACACCATGAGTTAGGGATTTGGCTACCTATGTGTAGTGTCATGCGACTCAACCCTAGATATTGATCTACCTATTAGGTAGGATCATGCGGGGTTTAATGGGGATCTACCATAAGGAAGGTAGCATCCAGGTCCACTACAGGGATAGCGCAGAGGCTAGGATATGTATGAATTGAGTAGTTATGTTTAATATGTAAAGTTTGCTTGCTAAACCATAATTGCTTGTAATATGTTGTTACAGTTAATTGGACAATTATTGTTTCCCCTTCATATCGACATATTCATTTATGCTGACCAACATTTTGTTTGTCGGTGTTTTAGGTACAAGTTTGAAAAGGACAAACAATAAAGTGGCATATGTGGAATTAAATTAGAATTAAAGTACAAAGGAGGGTTAGTTAGAATACTCCAGATGTGGATAGAAGTAGATATCTAAGTTTTTGAAAAAGGTATGCAAAGTTTTATTTTATTCCAGCTTTCAATATAGTCTCGGTAGAATTCAATAATTCTTACTGATTATTTGTCGAACCTTTGATCTGGAAATTGGGATAACGACTCTGACCTCTTAGTCTCCCTTAATTGGGGGTTACTGGGAGGTGGGGTCGTTACAACTTTCAAGCATATTTGAACTTTTATAGGAAAGCTATGAGAGGAGATTTTTCTTGTCCATGTTGTCATACTGATAATGGATGGTAAGATCATAAATGATTCCTAGGTGATGGATATCCTTATCGATGTTATAAGAAGAACTTAGTTGGAAATTTTTCATACCTAAGCTTGCCAATGGTATAGATATTTTGAATCATCTTGACATTCATAAAAATGTTACATTTGGAAAATGGATAAGAGATGTGCAAAAAGGAAAAAGGAGGAAGTAACATTCAATAGAAGATATATTATTATTTCCAAAACCATGGAAGAAGATTAGTGTCTCCTATCGGTTACCGTATTAGAAACCTCTACGCATAAGATGTAATTTATATGTAATGTACATTGAAAAAAAGTATATGTGACAATATTCTATAAACACTTTTAGGCCTTGAGGGTAGGTTTAAAGATAGAGTTCAAGAACAATTATATTTATTTAAAATTGAGATTTGATAAGACCAGTGGGAAAATCATTTGATAGTGGAAAGTAATATATACCACATACTTGCTATATAATGAGAAAAACTGAAAAGAATATTTGTCTGTCTGTCTTGAGTTCAATCAAATTGCTAGATGGGTTTTCATCAAATATTTATAATCTTATTCACTTTCTTGAAAAGAGATTTTTTGCCTAATGTCATGATTAACATGTACTAACGTCGAGGTTATTGGTTGTTGCATTGAGGAAGCCATCTTCTTGCAAATTTTGCATACTAGTATCTAAATACACACTTATTGTAACAAAACATAAAGAAACATTTGATCATAGGGAGTCCAATAAAATAGACAAGGCTACAACTATCACACTCAGCCAACTGGAACAGATCCTCCAACCATCCTTTTTCAATATTATGGTGCACTTGACTATCCATCTAGTCATTGAAGAAAAAAATGCATCCCAGTTTGTTATCACTAGATGTATCCATTTGTAAGGTCCTTGAAAAGATTAAAGATATATGGTCACAACAAATGTCAATTTGAAGGATCCATTACTGAGGGTTACCGGGTTCAAGATTGATTGAACTTTTGTGAAAGAATTTGAAAGCGACAAATACAAGATGGAATCAATGTCCTTGTAATCATTATGAGTCAGCAATAGAGCATCTGTGAGAATGCAGTTTGATTGAGTGATGTTAATCAAGTATATCATTTCTTCCTCTTCAACACAGTGAGAAAACACCCTTACAGAAGGTAAATTAATTAACTTGTGTATATTGGTGTTCATTTAATTTAATATCATTGTACACATTAAATTAATAGGAAATACGTTATTGATTTACAAAATCATCCTTGAATGTTTCTTAGAAATCTTGAATTGAAGAACAATCATGAATTCCATGAATGGTTTTGAGAAAATGTTAGTAATTCAATCTATATCACTAATGTTGTATTCCATTATGCAAAAGTAACTTATTTTACAAATTGTAGACTTTCCACATTACCAATCATATAGTACATGTGTTGGAGGAGATTTGGGGGCTTTAAGAAAGTCCTTATTGTAAAGGATAAAGATACAAAAGTTACTCTATAAATGGATTCACATTGCATTCTAAAAAATTGGACTCCAATCAATAGTCACAAAATAGTGGTATATTTCTTTCAACAGAGACATATAGATACTCCAACTCTATCGATCACAATGTTTTTTCTTCAAAGATGGTATAATGGAAAACTCAGGGAGGTTATCAAGATAGGCTGTGGACACTATATTGATTGATGAAGAATTGTATCTTGATGTAGAGTTAATGAGTAAGGATTTAGTCTATTAAAGATTTCCCAATCATTGAATAAGAATGATCAACTCATATTTTTCCCCATGCTCAACAATGATTTATATTAACAACCCAATTAATGACAATTAGCATATGGTTTTGAATGCCCCACCATGGGATATGTTCAATATGCCAGACATAGAATAATTATATGTTGAGTCATCATCCAGGGAGTCCAATATTCTAGATATGGACAACATTTCTTCTATGAGGTTGGATATAGATGGTTCAACCATTGTACATCAAAATCTTATTGAGTAGGGAATATAAAATTGTATCTTGTTTTTGTCATCTTCTACATACTTGAGGAACTTATTTTTCGAGACATTTACTTAAATGTAGAAAGACAATATTCTCATGTTTTTGTTAAGTTATGGTTAAAGAAAAGATCGTATTTCTTATGTTTATCCACTACTAACTAATTAATTGTAGTTATGAAGTGATGGTCATAGCAGGTAGTCATGTTTATTCTAACATATCATTGTTACTCCAACATAACATATTATAGTAAATTATCTTCATTCTTATATGTGAATGTGCACAAATAATGTACTATAGATTTTATTTGTATGTTTTATCTTTTGTGATTTTTCTTCATTTGAAAACATAAATGTCTAGGA
The DNA here is from genome assembly GCA_963693085.1 of Alisma plantago-aquatica. Classification (NCBI taxonomy): domain Eukaryota; kingdom Viridiplantae; phylum Streptophyta; class Magnoliopsida; order Alismatales; family Alismataceae; genus Alisma; species Alisma plantago-aquatica. The sequence goes on from OY856409.1 coordinate 1,852,117,962, forward strand.
AGTCAACCAGTTTGGCACAAACAAATGGAATTCAAGAACTACTTCCAAATGAAGAACCACATCTATATGTTATGTTCCTTTTTGAAATGGTAGAAAGGCATTGTAGGTTGTCATAGATAAATAGAGTTGCAATTCCTACTGCAACTCCAACTAAAGTTACAGTTATAGTTCAAGAGGAACTAAAGTTATAGTGGAAGAAGTTGTAGTTACAATTGAGTTAGCAACTATAGTTCCTACTCTTTGTGACACACATATCACACCAAAGTAATATCACTCAAAACAAAATGTGGAATTATCAATTAACATCCAAATTAATGGAAAATAGGGTAAATTAAAACGAATTACATGTTATCATCACAAGAAGAAACATATACATCAAGGTCCACAAACTCTGTCATTTATATCACATATCATACCATAAAGGTATACACTTTACTACACAGTGGCCATCTTGCCACAACCTGAAGCCTTCTATAAGGATAACCTATCCACATATATATATACAACCCATACATTCACAACCATGGAATACTATCAAAAACCTCATTTCGATGTAGAACATCTACAAAACACCCCCAAGGACCTGAGAGTACAGGAACAACACATAGGACTCTCCTACAAAACATTTGAAACATATCCAACCTTCAAAGACTATTGATATCCTTGCTTCTCTTCCTCAAATGCACGATCTCTACCATCATGCATGACCACCTAAAATATGTGGAAACCCACTGGGTGAGGCCAACGTACCAGCAGAGATATAACTCTCTACCGAAAACTATTGTAAACACAAATAAATATATAGCAGGTTAACCACTAAAAGCGGATTCAACTAAAATAATAAGTAAGACCATTTATAAGGATTAGATAGATTAAGTAGCTACAACTGATTAGTATAACATCATATACTTTTATAAGGAATATGAAGAACATGTATAACCATTACCAAATAAACTATATAAGAAACAAGGCAAGGAATCCATCAAGGTGAGTGATATTTTTGTGAGAACCTATTACACTAAATGAGATTACTCAAAACACAAAAAATGATTACTCATTAATTAAACACAAACTCAGAAAATAGGGTAAATTAAAACTAATTTCAACATTTTCCAATTTCTCAGGAACATTTACATAATGCTAAACATCTTCTTTTATTTCATATAATGCTCAATATCCTTTATCACTATTCTATAGCCTTAGCTACAACATAAAATTTACAAAGGAACACTATCCACATATTCCACATGCACAAACATCAACATGCTATTGAAAGCTCGATTCAATAGAAACATCGTATACAAAGTTTTCACCCAGACCTGAGAGTACATGGACGACTCTAGAACACACTAGACACTAAGCTACCATCTCTAGGGTTCATCACCTTGGTTTCTCATTTCTGCCATGGTTTTTTTGCCACTGTTGTCAATCACCTAAAAAGATGTGGTTACCCGCGTGTTGAGACCGAATCCCAACGAGAGATATAACACTTTCCAATAGATATTGATTACATCAGATTAAGTAGTAAATAATTGATTAGTTGGAGTATTTAATAGTCAATTGAGCATATTGAACAGTTCAAGTATGCTAAATAGGTTAAGCAAATAAGCTTAGCAAAAAGTATGATTATCAATGTATATACAAGTTACACATAAGTTCATTTCTTCAATCAGATATCCACTCAAATTTCATAAGATTGCATCTATTAACAATCATCATCATTATTCTGACTATCATCATTAGCCCTGCTAACAACACAAGACTCTAATAACATAACCGTTTCCAACATAAGAAATATGTCTAGTAGCATAATATGGCTTTCAATATTGACATGTCCAATAAAGGGAATATATCTACATCATAAGTAGAGTTAGCTTCATAAGCACAACTAACTACATAAGTATTATTAGCAGTTTAAGCATTTCTAGTTACAAAAGCATGCTAAACGTATAAGACATATCTAGCACCATAATCTTAACTATCAGTTTTCAGTATATCTGACAACATAAGCATGTCTACAATATAAGCACATCCACAACATAAGCATATGTATTATCTCTATGTAAGGAAAGCAAACAAGGGTTATCATCCAATATGAAGCATTATATATAACCCTAAACAAATATGTTACATGATTGTATTACATCTTTTATTACAACCTAGGGAATTTGAACCGTAGCATGCAAAGTCCAACCGACCCCTGCAAAGGGTTATTCAGTTCCATACTAGATATACGAGTGTCGGTATCCCAAGATCTCACACCCTCAGTCTATACGAATAAAAAGGTAGTGACATATTAGTCAATGCTACCACTATAGTGACATATAGTCAATCTGCTAATAACTAGTTTGTAACGCTCGGGCCCACTACTCAAGGCTCTAGTAGAGTTTCAGGAATGACATTTGGCCCATAGACCACCACTAGGCTTAACTATGTGCAATCCAGGATAAACTTCCTGACTGGTCATCCATCCTAGTACTACTCTGGGGTGAGCATGCTTAATCATAGAGTTCTTTAGTGATGGGATCTAGGAAAAGAAGGTGCACCTTGGTGATATGGATAGTTCAATCATTATTTTTAAGATCATTCTATCTGAGTCCTCAAATCTTAGGACATTACAATCTTCCCCACTTAGACTCTTGACATCCTCATCAAGGCTCAACTATGTGGCCTCATAACATTTCCCCATTTCAGTGTAGACCCAACATGGCCATGTACACCCAACTCCTAACCACAAATAACAGTGCAAGGGTGGCTCCATCACCACGAATAGACCTTTCCAACATGTCTGGACCGCACGGCTCAAAGACTTACATGTCACAGGCCCATGTGGACCCCACCTACTGGAGGGGAATTGGCTCTAATACCATTTGTAATGTCTGGGCCTACTATCCAAGGCTCTAGTAGAGTTTTAGGAATGACATCTCACCCCATAGACCACTACCTACCTTAAATACATGCTTTTTCCTCACTCACGTGCAAGCCAGGATAAACTTCCCGACTGGTCGCCCATCCTAGTACTACTCTGGGTTGAGCACGCTTAATAATAGAGTTCTTTAGTGATGGGCTCTAGGAAAAGGAGGTGCACCTTAGTGATATGGGTAGTCCAATCATTCCTTTTAAGATCATTATATCCAAGGCCTCAAATCCTGGGACGTTACATAATCCACCCTTGGTACATGTCATAGCACTAGAGAATAGGCTCACACATGGTTGTTGTATAAGAGGCACCTACAATTATACTATTGCCTTTCATATTTCACAACATATGAGGCATGATCGTAGTCATCCTCCATAACCTACAATTATAGATGACAAGGATATATCCTCAACTTACCACCTCCACATACTCAACAATATGCGCTCTGAGTTTCCCTTAGGGATACTCTTATCACCAACCAACAAGTTGTGACACTGAAGATGGTTCTACGACACATGGCACTACATTATTAGAGTTTCACTTGACTAGTTATCTCTAATTGGGTGAAATAAGGCTGCATCAAATAAGTGGACATAGAAACCCTAATTCGTATCTAGCAAACATTTCTATATAGCAACTTCAGAAGAATAAAACATATGAGACATAATTTCTCATCTCAACATAAGATGTTAGTATTCACCTTCCAATAAAGAGATTATACTTATTATCAAATCATCATCACATGATACTATTGTCTTGCCTTTCATAAGACTATACTAGTCAACATACTATCATAAGATATAAACCTATCAACACTTGTCAACATAAGAGGATTACACCTCATTCAGGGATCAACAATGCTCAAAGGTTATTAAGACCAACATATCATTTCCTACAAGTTCATCATTATCTTTCTGACTTAGAACACAGTTCAATAAACATTGCCACTCATGTGATACATAGGCTCAACATAATTTGTATTAAAGAACTGAAAGATGTTCACATTATAACATTTCAGGATTACCTTAGCAATTAAGAACATTCGTTGATTATAACAACATATAAGGAAGCTAGATAATTGGCCATCATTATACTTATAGTATACAAGTTTAGCATAAGAAAGCATTGATCGTGAAACTATGATGACCACCAATTAAATACATTAGAGTTTCAATCAATCATTAGGAAGGATATTCCATCATTATATTAATTATTTTAAAAAGGATAAAATGATTAACCACCATTCTCTTCTTATATTAGGGTTATGTTTAGCAATGTAGGTTACATTAAAGTCATAGTTCAACATTCATTCACAAACCTTAACCCATAGCATCCCAATATAATCTTGGATGCATAAAGGCACATTATCATCACATGTCATACCATTCTCAAGTATGGATCCACACATAACTCAAGGTGTAACCGTTAGGTTATAGTATGCTAGTGTTACACAACAATAAGAGGGACTCCATTTTTCTAATATTCTACTAAGGAAGGATGATCATAGTTAATCACCATCACCTAAGTTCATTAGAATTAAGTGTAACAAGCTATATCACATTAGGGTTACATATCAACACAATATGGTTATTATCCATTCTATTCATATGAGGGAAAAAGTAAGACTACCTTATTAAAGGCAACCCTCCATTAGTTTCATCATCATTCAACTCATATCACAACACCACAACATCATCTAGAATCATTGGGTGTAGAAATGGTAAGACCATTGGTTATTCACATAAGTAAGTGCCTTGTATAAGACACCTATGAAGTCATTGAGTTGTGACCTAGAAAGAGTCACCATTAAACCCTACACAACCCTTATTTAAGATCATAAAGGGGGAACCATATGTTGTGGGATTAATACCCATCATCAATTGTATATTTTAAGCAATTCATTTTGTCAACAATCAAGCTCCTTAAATTGATCACATGAGGGAAACCATCAAATTTAGATTATTAGAAATCATATTTTATACTATAGGTTTCAATGCAAACCATTGGATGTTAAAGAATCCAATCTCAACCATTGGATCAAGTCTATTATTCTAAACAATTAGATGAATAAGTTTTATATCCTAACCATTGGATTAGGTTGATATTTTAAAACATCCATTGGAGTATAAGTCTAACTATTTGATCAATTGAACCAAGAAACCATTGGTTTATGGCTTAATTGAAGCTACATTTAAAGAATTGAATCACCATTAGTTGTGGTGACCTGATCTACCATGGGTTGTGACATCTTAGGTCACCATCGTTTGATAGGATCAACACTATATTCATTTAACACCATCAAATATTAAGATAATGTCATCATTGATTGATAACATCATTAGAGAATCAATGAATTGCTCATTGAGATTCCAAAAGAGCCTAAAACTGACCAAATGTGTGACTATCAGTTCACGCCATCATTCATCACCCTTGGTCACCACCTTCAGTTGTCATGAAGACCACACCATCAGGGCATGTGTTTAGAGAAGAAAACAACTTAGAAACCCTAATATGGACCATCAGTTGATAGGTGTTTAGCACCATAGGCAGTGATACCAACCTAAAATAAATAATCTCATTCCTTAGGAAGAACGTGAACATGATTATAGGTTCATCTAGAACTAGAAACAAGATAGGAAACACAATAAAAATCAAAATCCCAGACACGCTTAGCTTCTAAAGGCTTAAAGCACAATTTTTTACGCAAGAACCCGACCTAACAAGCTTATAGTAAGAAATATAAGTAAAGAGGGTTATAAAAATCGACTATACTGAGAAGAACATACTTCTAGCAGTAAGAAACTCGATCAAAGAAGGCAAGAAAACCCAGGTTTTAGATCTAAACTCGGCCAAGTAGGCACTTTTCTCGACAAAGAAGCAAAGCCCTAGAAGAAGAAGCAAGAAAGGTAGATTCTTGAGTTCTAGAGAAAATTCTACAATAGAACATAAAGTTTCCAACCTAGAGAAAGGTAAGAGGAATAATAATAGAGAAAGAAATAGAGGAAACAAGGGGATACTCAATTCTTTCGGTCTAGATCACCAAGAAGGAGCTTTAGAAACCCTAAAGGAAGCAAATTATAACCATAGATGCTTCTACCAAGAAGATCCACATCTTGTTCTTCCTTGGACAGCAGATCCACGGTCAAATAGAGGAAGGAAAATTATCTTAGAAGGAGGGAAGTGGTAGAGAGAATAAAATTCGTTTGATTGCTTAAGGATAGGTATATAAAGCTTGGAGGATAAGGTAGAGAAGAAGCATGAGGTGTACTCATAGCTCCCCATGTGTCCATGGCCTTAAAACTATTGAGGATATACAAGAAACCACACAAGAAGATGCCCCACTATTTGGAGACCTGCTTAGGCACCATTTTTTTAATTTCCAAACCAAAATAATAAACCATTGGTTGATAGCTCCTAATGGTAGCTCATCCATAAAGGGGTAAACCCTAAAATTCCCTTGAAGAAAACACCTCCAAACCAAGGTACAATTGAGCACCCCATGGATCAACAACCTCAAGAAAGATAAGATAACATATAAGGAACATAATGAAAGTGACAAAGTGCAAAGAAAACCTCTCCATTGGGTAAATTGCATAAAAGTTGAAAATATGCATAAAATTGCATAACTTGCACAAATAGTGTCCAAATTGGACCAAATTTGAAACTTAAGCTTATCACATGATACCAAAACATATCACAAGTTATATTAGGGTTATAAGAATTAAAATATGGAAATTAAGTATGTTCAACCATTTAAGCAAGGTTAGGAGTCTCACAATGATAAACCCCTAATAGGGATTTCTCCCCTGAAATCCAAGGTAGACAAAGATGGATACTTATCATGGACCTCATTATCAATCTTTGACATGGTTAATTTCATCTCATGATGATGTCACATAATTCTCATAGAAGACATATTCTTCTCCCTCATCTCTTGCATGTTTCTCCTTGGTTCAACATGAGAACTGTTGTGCCAGCTGTACAGGTCTGGTAGTACCTTTCCACTTGGGACTCTAACTGTCATCTTGGACTATACTATTTTTTGTACCACACATCAGAGGCCATACTTGCTGGCTCTTACCAAACATATAACATCATGTATCTCTTATCGTATGTAACTTTACAAGGTTTCATCTCTATGCTCCTTTAATGATTGTTGTAATTAGCAACTCAATAAATCAGGTGGGCATCCCCTAATTGTCAAGAACTATAAGGCATGCGTTCTTAGAAGATTCTTCAATCATCTTAATGATGGACTGACCATCAGTCTAGATGAAGAATCACACACTTGTCAGCAACCATTAACAAATATAACTTCGTGGTTGACCTTGTTAGGGGCAGGGTAATGACACTGGCCTCATCTTCCCAGGATTCACACAACACACTTAGTAGATGTATCATAACTTCCAAGATGATACTCTAGTTAACCCCCAACTCGCTCTTGATGAACTTGTCACACATATGTATAGTTGCTTCAACATTCTTAAGGTTTAGTAAAGATGTTAACCATCCTATTGACCATCTCTGAAATACCTTAAGATGTCATCATTCAAAGCTTGTTACAACTTATGAGACATAACATGAGTACTTTGTTCCTCCTATTTATGAATTATATTAATACATTGGTTAGTCTAAATGACATAACCCTAAACTCATCATGGTCATGTTACTTATGTCATCCACTCTAACTCATATCCATTGATATTCTGATCCTAGGTTTATTTTAATGGAACATGGTAATACATATTTGTTGATCAACAAACCATCTATCATTGATAGTGGTCTTTCCCAACCTTCAACAAACCATACAAAACATTATAGAATCACTCTTCTTTTCCCAAACAACACTTGGAGGATCAACATAAACTCTCTCCCTATATTGAAGAGGAACACTAGATAACTCATCAAATAGATATCTTTAACTCATACATGACTGATACACTCTGAATACTAGGATCCATTACCTTGGTATCCACTACTTGTGCTATAAAGAACTCATACCCTAGTCTCATCCACTTCCTCAATATCATAACTGGCTAAGAACATATAGGAGGAATACCCCTAACCCTTGGAGGGATAAAAAACCATGCTCGTTGAAAAATATAAAGATTTTAGAATTATAGTCCAAGGCAACCACACATCACATCAAGATATTCATCCCCAGGATTTCAACGAATCTATGTGTACCAAGTGGCATAATATTCACTTAAAGTATATTCTTCAAAAAGAAGAAACACAAAGGAAAACACACTTCTCACATCACTACTACATTGTCCAAGGGTCACTAACAAAAGCTAATCAATTCTATCTTCCCCATGAAAGTTACACTTTTTATGAACCATGTTACCCTTTTACAACTTGGGTTCCTTGCCATTAGCATAGGAATCATTGATATTATCATATCTCATTGCTCTTTTATCATTAACTGTTCATCATTCTTGTGTATGTCCTCTCATGTTTCCATATTCGTCAACCACTGGTGAAGGAATAAGTCACCATATTCCACATTTTATTAATTAGATAGGGATCATCTCCCTTAATTTCTTTCATATACCATGTATGTATTACATTTACACATTCTTAAACACACAGGTTGGTCTGAGATTAACTCAAGTTCCAGTTGATTCCTCTATCATGTTCTCATTCATCTTCTCATATTATACTTATATGTGAATTTCATACCTTGAATCACTTTATTAGCACTGACTTATCTGTACTTTATGATCTTATTGAATTACAACATCAAGAACTCCTCTTTAGCATATCTGTATTCAGATTTAAGTATCATGGTGTTGTATCTTTCCCTTATAGTCACCAAATATTCAAGTTTTGATAGATTATGATGTAATTCTCACCTTATTTAGGGTAAAATTGAGATATGTGCACCATGATTTTCGATTAGTTATGCTCTTTAGATTGTTTCAAAATGACTACTTAATAAGAGTAATCAGAAAGAGAACAATCTAAGAGTTCCATACATACCTTCTCTTCAACAATTGTATACCTGGCCAGGGCACCCAAATACTGAGTTTAGGCGGTATGCACCATATTTTTATGTCATATTACAAACTTAGACATCATCCTGGTCCTAAGTCCTAGTGTCCCTGTAGACTCAGCACACCTAAAGCTCTGATACCAATGTGTGAGTCCTAGTGTGCGAACCTAAAACTCTGATACCAACTTGTGAGAACGTATTACACTAAACGATATTACTCAAAACACAAAACACGGTTACTCAATAATTAACCACAAACTTTGAAAACATGGTAAATTAAAACTGATTCCAACATTTCCCAATTGCTCAGGAATATTTATATAATGCTCAACAACTTGCTTTATTTCATATAATGCTCAATATCCTTTACCACTGCTCTATTAACTTAGCTACAACATAAACTTTACAAAGGAAAATTATCCACATTTCCACATATACAAGAATCAACATGCTATTGAAAGCTTGATTCAATAGAAACATCTACAAGCTTTTCACCCAGATCTGAGAGTACAGGGACAACTCTAGAACACACTAGATACTAATCTACCATCTCTAGCATTCATCGCCTCAGTTTCTCCTTGCTGCCATGGTTTTTTTGTCACTATTTTCGATCACCTAGAAAGATGTGGTTACCCAGGAGGTGAGACCCAGTCCCAGAGAGAGATATAACTCTCTCTAATAGATATTGATTACATCAGATTAATCAGTAAGTAATTCAGTAGTTGGAGTATATAATAGTCAATTGAGCAGATTGAACTGTTCAAGTATGCTAAATAGGTTAAGAAAATAATCTTAGCAACAAGTATAATTATCAATGTATATACATGTTACAGATAAGTTCATTTCTTCTATCAGATATCTACTCAGGTTTTATAAGATTGCATCTAAAAACAATCATCATCATTAGTCTAACTATCATCATCTTCCTTGCTAACAACACAAGCAATCTAGTAACATAACCATTACCAACATCATAAATATGTCTACTTGCATTATATGGCTATCAATATTGGCATGTCTAATAAAGGGAACAAATCTACATCATAAGTAGAGTTATCATCACAAGCACAGCTAACTACATAAGTATTATTAGAAGTTTAAGCATTTCTAGTTACAAAAGCATGATAAAAGTATTAGACATAGCTAGAAGCATAATCTTAACTATCAGTTGTCAGTATATCTGACAACATAAGCATGTTTACAACATAAGAAAATCTACAACATAAAAGTATCTATTAATATCTATGTAAGGAAAGCAAACAAGGGTTATCATCCAATATTTAGCATTGTGTATAACCTAAACATATATGCTACATGGTTGTATTATATCTTCTATTACGCCCTGGGGAATTTGAATCGTACCATCTAAAGTCCATCCACCCCTATGAAGGGCTATTCGGTTCCATACAAAATCTAGGAGTGCTCGTGTCCTAAGATCTCACACCTCGGTCAGTATGAGTAAAAAGGTAGTGACATATCAGTCAATGCAACCACTATAGTGACATATAGTCAATCTACTGACAACTAGTCTATAACACCTAGGCTCACTGCCCAAGGCTCTAATAGAGTTTCAAGAATGACAACTGGCCCCACATACCACCACTAGCCTTAACTACGTCCTTTCTCCTCACCCACACGCAAGCCATGATAAATTTCCTGATTGGTCACCCAACTTAGTACTACTCTGGGGTAGCACACTTAACTACAAGGTTCTTTAGTGATGGGATCCCAGAAAAGGAGGTGCACCTTGGTGATATGGGTAGTTCAATCATTCCTTTTAAAATCATTATATCGGATGCCTCAAATCCTGGGACGTTACAATCTCCCCCACTTAGACTGTTGACATCCTCGTCAAGGCTCAACTATGTGGCCTTGTAACATTTCCCCATTTCAATGTAGACCCAACATGGCCATGTACACCCGGCTCCAAACCACGACTATCGGTGCAAGAGTGGCTCCATCACCACAGATAGCCCCTCAAACTAACATGTCACTTGATCATGTGGGCCCCACCTACTAGAGGGGAATTGACTCTGATACCATTTGTAACACCTAGGTCCAATACCCAAGGCTCTAGTAGAGTTTCAGGAATGATGGCTGGCCCCATAGACCACCACTAGACTTAACTACGTGGTTTTTCCTCACTCACACACAAGCTAGGATAAACATCCCGACTAGCCACCCATCCTAGTACTACTCTGGGGTGAGCACGCTTAAACACAGAGTCCTTTAGTGATGGGATCTGGTAAAAGGAGGTGCACCTTGGTGAAATGGATAGTCCAATCATTCCTTTTAAGATCATTATATCTGAGGACTCAAATCTTGGGACGTTACATAGTCCACCCTTAGTGCAGGTCATGACACTAGAGAATAGACTCACGCATGGTCGTTTTATTAGAGGCACCTATAGTTATACTGCTGCCTTTCACATGTCACAATATCCAAGACATGACCGTAGTCATCCTCCATAACTTATAATTATGGATGACAAGGATATATCCTCAACTTTCCACCCCCACATACTCAACAATATGAGCTTTGAGTTTCCCTTAGGAATACTCATTTTACCATCCAGCAAGTTCTGACACTGAATATGGTTCTATGACATAGGGCACTACATGATTAGAGTTTCACTTGATTAGTGATCTCCATTTGGGTGAATGAAGGTTGCATCAATCAAATGGACATACTAACCCTAATTTACTTCAAAAGATATAAAACATATGACACATAATTTCTCATCTCAACATCACATGTCAGTATTCACATGCCAATAAAGAGATTATACTTATCATCAAAGCATCATCACATAATACCATTGTCTTGGCATTCATGAGACTATACTTGTCATCATACTATCACAAGATATAAATCCTTAGCACAATATCACAAGGTATCAACCCTTGTCAACATAAGAGGATTACAACTCATTCAAGTCTCAACCATTTCCTAAAGTCATTAAGACCATATGTCATTTCCTACAAGTTCATCATTATCTTTCTATGCCTTAAAACAAGGTTCAACAAACACAGCCACAAATGTGATACACAGACTCAACATAGTTTGCATTAAATAACTGAAATATTTTCACATGATAACATTGTAGGATTACCTTAACAAATATGAGAATTCCTTGATTATAACAACATATAAGGAAGCTATATAATTGGCCATCATTATACTTATAATATACAAGTTTAGCATAAGAAAGCATAGATGATGAAACTATGATGACCACCAATTAAACACATAAGAGTTTCAATCAATCATTAGCAAGGATATTCCATCATTATATTAATCATTCTAAAAAGGATAAAATTATTAACCACCATTATCTTCTTACATTAGGGTTAGGTTTAGCAAGGTAGGTTACATTAAAGTTATACTTCAACATTCATTCACAAATCTTAACCCATAGCAGCCCAATGTAATCATCGATGCATAAAGACACATCATCATCATCACATTCAATATCATACTCAAGTATGGATCCACACATAACTCAAGGTGTAACCATTAGGTTATAGTATACTTGAGTTAAATAAAAAATAAGATGGACTCCATTGTTTTGGTATTCCACTAAGGAAGGTTGATCATAGTTAGTCATTATCACCTAAGTTCATTAGAGTTTAGTGTAACAAGCTATATCACATTAGGGTTACATATCAACACAATATGGTTATTATCCATTCTATTCATATGAGGTAAAAGGTAATACTACATTATTAAAGGAAACCCTCCATTGGTTTCATCATCATTCAACCCATATCATCATACCACAACATCATCTAGAGTCATTGGGTGTAGAAAGGGTAAGACCATTGGTTATTTACATAAGTAAACACCTTGTATAAGCCACCTATGAAGTCATTGAGTTGTGACCTAGAAAGAATCCCCATTAAAACCTAAACAACCCTTATTTAAGTTCATAAAGGGGGAGACATAGGTTGTGGGATTTAAACCCTTCATCAGTTATATATTTTAAGCAAGTCATCATGTCAACAATCAAGCTCCTTAAATTGATCGCTTGAGGGAAACCATCAAATTCAAAATATTAGAAATCATATGTAATACTATAGGTTTCAATACAAACAATTGGATTGTAAATAATTCAAACTCAATCATTGGATCAAGTCTATTATTCAAAACAATTAGATGAACAAGTGTTAGATCCTAACCATTAGATTAGGTTCATATTTCAAAACCATCCATTGGAGTATAAGTCTAACCACTAGATGAATTGAACCAAGAAACCATTATTTTATGGATTAATTGAAACTACTTTTAAATCTTTGACTCACCATTAGTTGTGGTGACCTGATCTACCATTGGTTGTTACATCTTAGGTCACCATCATTTGATAGGATAAGTACTATATTCATTTAACACTATCAGATATTAAGCTAATGTCATCATTGATTGATAGCATCATTAGAGAATCAAACCATTTCTCACTAAGATTACAAGAGAGTGTAAAACTAACCTAAGGCGTGAATATCTGTTCAAACCATCATTCATCACCCTTGGTCACCACCTTCAGTTGTCATGAAGACCACACCATCGGGTCATGTGTTTAGAGAAAAAAACAACCTAGAAACCCTAATATGGACCATCGGTTGATAGATGCTTAGCACCATGGGTGGTGATACCAACCTGAACTGAATCATCTGCTTCCTTAGGAAGAACATGCACATGATTACAGGTTCATCTAGAACTGGAAGAAAAATACAAAACACCATAAAAGTCGAAATCCCAGACAAGCTTAGCTTCTAAAGTCTTAAATCACAATTTTTAAGCAAGAACATGAGCTAACAAGCTTATAGTAAGCAGTATAAGTAAAGAGGGTTATAAAAGTCACCCATACTGAGAAGAAAAGACTTATAGTAGCAAGAAACTCTATCAAAGAAGGAAAGAAAACCCAGGTTTCAGATCTGAACTCGGCTAAGTAGGCACTTTTCTCCACAAAGAAGTAAAACCCTAGAAGAAGAAGGGTCGATTCTTGAGTTCTAGAGCAACTTCTACCATGGAACAACAAGGTTAAGACCTGGAGAAAGGTAGGAGGAATAATAAAAGAGAACGAAATGGAGGAAATAAGGGGATGCTTACCTTTTTTCGGTCAAGATCACCAGGAAGGAGCTTTAGATATCCGAAAGGAAGCAAATTGTAACCCTGGTTGCTTCTACTAAGAAGATCAACACCTTCTTCTTCCTTGGATAGAAGATCCACATTCAAATAGAGGAAGGACATTATATTATAAGGAGGGAATTGGTAGAGAGAAAAAGTTTCATTTGGGTGCTTAAGGATAGGTATATAAAGCATGGAGGATAAGGTAGAGAAAAAACATGAGGTGTACAAGTAGCTCCCCATGTGTCCATGGCCTTAAACTATTAAGGATATATAAGTAACCATATAAGAAGCTGTACCACCATTAATGTTGACCTTCTTAGGAACCTTTTTTAAATTTCCATGACAAACAAATAAACCATTGGTTGATAGCTCCTAAAGGTAGCTCATCCATAAAGGGGTAAACCCCTAAAATACCCTTGAAGAAAATACCTCCAAACCAAGGGACAATTGAGCACCCCATCGATGAACAAGATAAAGAATGATAAGATAACATCTAAGGAACATAATGCATGTGAACAATTGCAAAGAAAACCTTCCAATTGGGTAAATTGCATAAAAGTCCAAAATGTGCATAAAATTGCATAACTTGCACAAACAATGTTCAAATTGGACAACATTTCAAACTTAAGCTTGTCACATGATACCAAAACATATCAAAAGGTTATATTAGGGTTCTAAGCATTCAATTATGGTAATTAAGTATATTCAACCATTTAAGAAAGGTTAGGGGTCTCACAATTTTTCCCTAAGCAGATATACTACACGGTTGTGTTATGTCTTTATTATGCCCTAAGGATTTGAGTCGTACCACCCAAATCCCACTGATTACTACTAAGTTGAAATTAGTACAATAAAAGATCTATGGAAGAGATAGAATCTATGATCTCACCTCCACCTCTTAGTGAGTACGAGAGATACTATAGAGACATAAGAGTAAACTTCCACTAGTGACATATAGTCAAGCTAAAAATAGCTAGCCCACCTTGGTGTAGCTCATGACGCTAGACACCAGTGTATGGAACCCTACCACCGATGTACAACCACAGTTGCCCAACAAAATCACATCACATAATATAATATCTGGGACACGACCGCAGATTTTCTTATAGAACTAGGGATATGGATGACAAAGATATTCTCCAAGCACCCTGCATACTCAACAATATGTGCTCTGAGTTTCTTGTGGGAAGACTTGTTTCATAGTTCAGCAAGTTCTAAAATTAGATTGGATCTATAGAATAGGGAAACTACTTGATTAGGGTTCCACTTGATTATTAATGCCAATGGAATATCTTTTATTGTGCATCAATAAAGTTACAATGTAAAAATCCTAAATAGATTCTACAAAGATAAGGGTGGATTGCAACGTCAGAAGAAATAAAATGTCTAAAGCATAAATCTAATCACATCACCACATGATATGTCTCGCTGCCATACACAAGGCTATCACCATTATTAAATCACCATAGGATAACAAATCCCTCATCACATTACTAGAGGATATCATCTCAGAATAGGCACTAAGCCATCACGAAGGTCACTAGACCATTCTCGTACTTCCTATAAGAGAGCATTATCAGTATATCACCATGCCTTATCAAGGCTCATAGTTACCACATATGTGTAACACACATGACACCACACTAATCATTAGTCATGATGCTCATACAACCTGCAAATTAGATTACAACAAGGAGAGAGGAATACTTCATCACCAAAAACAAGGTCGAACTCCAAGCATGAAGGGAAAAATAAGAGAGAGACAAAGAGGTTACTTTCATGAAAAAGAAGGGGTATAAGTACCCAAGGGTAGGATAGTGGTGAGGGATATGAGGTGTTAGGATACTAGAACCTCTAATGACACCTGTCCCTCAAAAACCTTGACCATGCAAGCACTCAAGATATGCATGCGCCGAAGATTGTTAAAACCAAGGTCATGTAGAGACCACTGGTTTCACTACACCCTTTTGGTTGAAGCAAAACCAAAGGTCATCATTGTAGTGACCGCTACCCATGACACCCAAAGTAAAGGGTCGCTACAACACCAACACAAGCCAAAACCTAGAGACCAAAATTGAGGGCAAAGCATGTTGGTCTCTACAAAAACATATCCAAGACGGCACTTTGATCACAACACTTCAAAGGATCAACAACAACATGGTCGACACCACTATCAACTCAAGCATCCATACAAACTATGCAAACCCTAGCATCAACACATGATGCTACCTCATCAACCAAGGTCCAGCAAGGTGCCCCTATGCATCATTCTCTCTCTCATGATGCCAAAACATAGGAGGCACCACCAACAAGTGACAAATTGCAAGATAAACCCTCAACATAGGTAAATTCCAACTTGGTCCAAAACAACACATATATAACATAACTAGCTCAAACATCATCCAAATAGGACCAAACTATAAAGATAAGAACATCACATGTTATTAAAGAACATAACATGATTACATTAAGGTTTTTAAACATTTAATTATGCAAAGAAAGAAAGATTAAGCACTAAGCAAGATCAAGGGTCTTACAACCATAAACCCCTAACAAAGATTTTGCGCCCTGAAATCCTATGTGAAAAGATACATATACTTCCTATGCATCTCATCGTCAAGCTCCTATGTGGATTCTTCTACACCACGGTGATTCCACAAAAACCTTAACCAAAACTACATCCTTATTCCTCAACTTCTTCACCCTCCAATCCAAGATCTACAGAGGAACTTACACATATGACACATCCTCCTCTAAATCAGCTTCTACAAGATGAAAAGCTAACTATGTGTCAGAATGACACTTCCTCAACATCGATACATGAAATACTGGATGCAAATTGTACAACTAGGGTGATAATTCCAAATTGTATGCCACCTTTCCCACACATGCTATCACAGGGTAGGGTCCCATAATCCTGGGAGCCAACTTACCCTTCTTCCAAAACCTCAGCACACATTTAAAAAGAGAGATCTTAAGGTACAACTTGTGTCCTACTTGGAACTTCAAAGGCCTGTGACAATTATTAGCATAAGACTTATGTCTGTCTTGGGCTTATTTTAACTATTTTCATATCACTTTGATCTTCTTTGTGGTTTGATGTACAAGCTCAGGACCCCAAAAGCTGATACTAAACAGTCTCATACCAACAAAGTGGAGACCTAGAACACCTCCCATATAAGGCTTCATAGGGTTCCATGTTGATAATACTTTGGTAGTTGTTGTTGTAAGAAAACTCTATCAAACTGAGGTGCATATCCCAACTACCTCGAAATTGTAGAACACAATCTCTCAACAGATCCTCCAAGATTTTGTTCTGACTCTCCATTTGTCTGCGGGTGAAAAGTTGTATTGAACCTTAGCTGTGTACCCATTGTTGTGCACAGATGATTCCAAAAGTGACTGGTAAACTGAGGACCTCTATAAACACTATCTTCACTGAGATACTGTGCAGAAGTACTATCTCATCAACATACACATACACCAACTTATCAATTGTATACATTGTCTTTAAAAGGAGGAAGTGTGTTGACTTGGTCAACCTGTCAATTGTCACCTAGATGGAATCATGACCTTTGTATGCCCTAGGAAGTCCAACCACAAAGTCCATTATGATATGATCCCTTTTGCACTACGGTATGAGCAACAGTTGCAAAGTCCCTACATGTTTTTGATGCTCAACCTTGACCTGTTGACACACATGACACTTTTTCATGAACTCAGCCATGTCACAAGCCACCAAAACATATCTTTCAGATTGTGATACATCTTGGTACTACCTAGATGCATATCATACATCAAATAGTGAGACTCTTCTAGAACCAGCTTCCTTATATTATCAACACCAGGAACCACCACTCTACTATGGTAGCACACTATCCCATCTTTTGACTCATGGAAGCAATCACTCTTCTCACTACCAAACTCTACATGGATCTACTGTATCACAGTATCACTCCATTACGCATCTATGATTTGTTATCTTATCATAGGCTTCACCTATAACTAATGCAACAAGCCTACCAACTAGGAGACCTCCAACTTTACATTCATCTAGTGAAAAGACACCAAAATATCTCACTTATGGCACACCAAAGAACACAACTATGCCTTATTAATAGATGATTGAGAAGATGACTTCCTTCTCAAAGCATCTTCCACCATGCTCACCTTTCCTAGATGGTAGTCTATGGTGAAATCATAATCTTTGATCAATTCCATCTCGCATCATTTCCGCATGTTCAACTCCTGCTTTGAGAAGATGTACTGTAGGTTTTTGTGGTCAGTGAAGATTTGACACTTCTCGCTATAAAGGTAGCATCTCCAAAACATCAAAGCATGGACCATAGTTGCAGGCTCTAGGTCATGCATCAGGTAACTCCCTTATGTTTTTTAAGTTCTTGTGAAGCAAAATAAATCACATTTTTATCTTTCATAAGCATGCATCCCAAGACATCCTTTGACACATCACAGAAGACGATACAACCCTTCCCTTTCTCAGGAAACACTAGCACTGATGTACTGGTCATCTTATCCTTTAAAATCTAAAAAGAATGATGAAACTTGTCATCCCAAACAAATGATACACCTTTCCTCCTTAGCTTGGTTAGGGGTAATGCCATTGCGCTGAAGTTATTGATAAACCTCTTGTAATAGACTGCCAGGCCTAGGAAACTACAAACCTCCATAGGTGACTTAGGTTGATCCCACTCTATTACTAACTAAACATTCTTTGAAACCACATGAACACCTTCGACATATATCACATGCCCCAGAAAAGACACCTTTTTCATCCAGAACTCACACTTGCTGAACTTGGCATACAACTTGTACTGTCTCAACAAGGTCAATGTATGTCATAGATGTTTTTCATGTTTCTAGTTGTCTCTAGAGTATATTAGAATATTGTTGATGAACACAACTATGTACCGATCAAAATAAGGCCAGAACATGTTGTTCATGAGATCCATGAATGCCATCGGTGCATTGGTTAGGCCAAACGGAATAACCATAAACTAATAGTGTCCATATCGTGCCCTAAAAGACAACTCGGGTATGTCATCCGCCTTGATACACAACTGATGGTATCTTGTCCTCAAATCTATCATTAAGAACATTGCAACATCTCTCAACTAATCAAACAAATCATCTATATGTGGCAAAGGGTACTTGTTCTTGATTGTCACCTTTCTCAACTGTTGATAATCAATGCCTAACCTCATGCAACCATCCTTCTTCATAACAACAACACAGGAGCACCCCATGGGGAAATGATCCGTCTTATGAAGCTCTTCACTAATAGCTCCTATAACTTCTTCTTAAACTCTTGCATCTCAAATGGTGCCATCCTGTACGACGCCTGTGTTATCGGTTGTGTACCAAGAACTAGATTGATCTGCAAATCAATCTCTCTAGGAGGGGCAAGTCCAGGAAACTCACCACGAAGCATGTCCTAAAACTCATGAACAATAAGCAGCCTATTGGATACCAGGACTCCTTACCTTGGTATCCACCACATGTGCCAGAAAAACATCACAACCTTGCCTCATCAGCCTCTCTACTGTCATCACTAACACCAAACACGTCGGGAGAATCTTCATATTGCCTTGGAAGACCCACCAAACATCCCCATCATAGAATGTAGCCACCTTGGAAATATAGTCCAAGACTACTAGTAGTTTCATTCATGTCAAGTAGTATGAGGTCCACTTGAATATTGCATCCTAAGAAAGAAAGAATGTAGGTTGGACACACCTCCGACAACTATGCAGAACCAACCAGAGGGTTTTATAAGAGAAGACTGTCACGTATACGACTAACAAACAAGGAACAACTAGTTATCACTTCAATAGTTGTAAGAGAGTGTGTCGCACTTGGGTCAACCAAAATAGATACAAAGAAAGATGCTAACAAATAAGAATGAAATAACTCCATCTAAGTTGTCACCACCCATGGATTGACCACTTCCTATGACTAATTCATGGCATAGAGAAAGTCATCGCATGTTTCGACTTCCATACTATGTTGGACTACCTAGATGAACTAGTCTGTGATGCCTGACTACCACTGCCATCGCCAGTAGTGAACTATTATTGATGGGAACTCGACTGACTCTATCTTAGATGTTGCATCACCTCCTCATCCTTCATTGGAAAAAACAACCTCATATGCCTGGTTTGTCAACATCTATAGCAAGTCTTATCTTCATACCATTTCCTAGGCAACCCTATCACCGAAATTGACATTGTACAATGAGCTCTTTTTGAAGGAAAATTGCATCCTCTGCCCTTACTTGTGACCATTGTGATGGAACTATAAAACTTTTTTGTGATTGATGTGACCAAAACCTAGGCTTCTTGAAACCTTCAGAAGACTGCCCTTGAAATTGTGTCGATCTCGTCTTGGTGTTAGCTTTACAATTCTCTATCCCAACCACTCTATCCTCCTCATAGACTCAACAAAGGTGGAAAACCGCTCTCATTTCTCTAACGTAGACACCATTGTCATCAGATCCTTACTTAAACCCTTATCAAAATGCCTGATCCTCTCATTGTCTATTGTTTCCATGTGAGGACAAAACCTCAACAACTCCATGAGCTTGGCCTCATACTCATTGATCATCATTGATCCCTGTCGGATTCGCTTGAACTACAAGATCTTCTCGTCCATATATGTATTCAGTAAGTATCATCTTACGAACTCCTACCAAAAGTCTTCCCAACTGATCACCACTCCTCGCCTCTTCTCCTACTTAATGGTCCACCAATGGACAACAATACCCTTTAGTAGGTAAACAACATGCTTCACCGTATCCTCTTCAGGGGTATTGAATATCTTAAAGGCCTTCTCCAACACTGTCAGCCACATATCAACATCTTTCAGGTACATTGTGCCCACGTACTCCACTGATCCAAAGCATAACAACCTCTCAATGGTCTTCCCAGAACCCTTAGATTCCGCATTGGGAACAATTGTCCTTGCTTGAGGTATGGGCGCTCTATTCGCGATATGTGAATTTGTGGCCATGAAATGTCCAAACATGGACTGAAATGTAGGATTGGCCATGGTTGCTGGGTTGAACTGAGACACTTCAGGCACTCCATCTACTCTTTCCTGCCTACTGGCACCACCTCCTGGTGCAGCAATACTTCTCTCAGCATGTTCTTCGGGTTCTCTTGACATATCTTCTTATTATTCTTCTTCTTCTCCTACATAAGAAGAAGCTACAATCAGATATGTTGAATAATGCAAGAACAGGCACAAACCCCAGTCCTATGTCCCAGAAGACACAGTGAAGCTAGAGCTCTAATACCAAAAAAACTGTGACACACCAATTACACCTACTGATATTACTCAAAACAAAATACAAAATTATCAACCACCATCCACATCATCGGCAAAGATGGTAAATTAGAATTGATTACTTATTATCATCTCAAGTAGAAACATATACATCAAGGTCCACGAACGGTGCCATCTATATCACATATTATTCCATAAATGTATACACTTTACTACACAGTGGCCATCTTTGCACAACCTGAAACATGTTACAAGGATAACCTATCCACACACACACACACACACAGATATATATATATATATATATATATATATATACTTATTTATTTATTTATTTATTTACTTATTTATACACATACAGATATATATATACACATATATATATGTACATATATATATATATATATGTGTGTTTGTGTGTATATATATATATATATATATATATATATATATATATATATATATATATATATACATATACACACAATATACATATATATGTGTATGCATACCATGCATGTACAACCATGGCATACTGCCAAAACACTCATATCGATGTACAACATCTACGAAACACCCCCAAGGATCTGAGTGTACATGGACGACACATAGGACTCTACTTCGAAACACTAGAAGCATATCCAACCTTCAATGACTATTGATCTCCTTGCTACTCTTCCTCAATCGCACGATCTCTATCGCATCGTGCATGACCATATAAAAGATGTCCCAGAGAGATATGTAACACTCCCCCAACAACTATTGTAAACACAAATAGATATATAGCAAGTTAAGCACTAAGATAGATTAAGCTAAGTGAATAAGTAAGACTATTTATACGGATTAGGCAGATTAAGCAGCTATAACTGATTAGTTGAACATCATATACAATTAGAAGGAATATGAAGAACATTTATAACCATTACCAACTAAACAATATAAGAAACAAGGCAAATCATCAACCAAGGTGAGTTATATTTATCCCTAAGCAGATATACTACACGACTGTGTTACATCTTGTATTATACCCTAAGGATTTGAGTCGTACCACCCAAATTCAACTCACCACTGAGAAGTTCAAATTAGTGCAATACAAGTTCTATGGAAGAGTCGGAATCTACGATCTCACTTCCACCTCCTGGTCAGTACGAGAGACACCACAGATACGTAACAAACAACTACCACCAACAACATATAGTCAAGTTGAAAACACCTAGCCTGCCTTGCTACTGTTCACAATGCTAGACACCCCTGTCACAGAGTTACAACCATAGTTTTACTCCAAAATCACATCAAATAATATAATCATGGAGACACAACCGAAACCATTCTCAAAGCACTTGGGATATGGATGACAAGGAAATTCTCCAAGCACCCTGCATACTCAACAATATGCGCTCTAAGTTTCCTGTGGGAAGACTCATTTCATGAATATCTTATGTGATTGGTTACTAAAAGGAATATTCACCAAACTATGATATCAACATTTAATGCTTGGATAACTATTAAGTTGCCAAATTTATAAATGCAGAATTTGTTTGAAAATTAAGATTTTGTGAAAAAATTAAAATGATAGGTCAATGAAATGGATCAACCATTGTACTAGAGTCAAAATGTTTTCAATATAGCATCATGAACTTGAAATAAACACATATTAGTTTATGTATGTTTGCTTGCATTTAAAAATTCTTATGTTTATCATTTAGGGAATTATATTATTATTTTTGTGGCTTAAGAAATAGAACTTGGGCATGATCTAAGTAAACTGGATTTTTTATGGATTCATACACAAATAATACATATTTGTGGCAAGTAATCAACAAAATATATTCTATACACATGCTTCATTAATATGTGATTGCGTATTGGTAGGGAAAAATCATTGACCACCATAAAACTCAAGTTAGTAAAATGGATGATGGGTCCCCATCTCATACAGTGGAAGAGCTAGAGGATTTGTCTATCAATCATGTCACCAATCCTGCCAAAGCCAAACACATATAGTTGGATGGATGTGGTGATGGTAAAATGTGTGCACAAGGCATGTCACATAACTATTTTTAGCCAAATGCAAACTCCAAATAAATAAAAAAGTAACTGTTAAAAGGACCTAAATGTCCATCCCTATCATGGTAATATCAAAGTATATATGAAGGAGGTTAGAAGCTTAGTATATGTAAAAAATAACTAGATGAAAACATTAACATATTATAAAAAATGAACTAATATCATGAGTCACTATATAGTTCCAATTACATATTTGAGAGTACATATACAAAGTTGGATCATGTACAATGGCTAGGATCTTACAAAAGGTACAACCTGAACACTTACTCACTAGCCATCAACTCCTAAACTATATGTGAACATAACGTATGAGAAACAAGAGTATCAACACACAACATATTGAGTGCATAGAATATAGATACATATATCTAAGATTTTCACAATTTGAAAAAATTTGCAAAAGTAAACAAAAAAGAGTAAGATAGTTAAGTACTTAGAAAAACAAAAACCCATGTGTTAGTCATTTTGCTCCATTATACCAACAATATCATGTATCATAAGGCATTTAACCAACTTCCCATTTTATGGGGTTCATGAGGGTCCCTAAGGCTCAAAGACATTGGCTAACCACGTTTCTCTAAATGTTGCTCCCTAGCTTGAAAACACAAATAGGACGCTCAATTTGTATCCTTACCCTGAGAATACATGCAAGTGTGCAAGGTTTGAATAATGTTGATCTACATTATATGGTCAAGTTATAAAAATAACAAGACAAAACATTGAGTACAATATTACAATACTACATGGAATTATGTGAAAGTGAACAAGCATACATACCTATCAAGCATTCAACCAAGAAAATAATAATCCTATAATTTTCAAATCTAGTACCTAAGTTTAGAGGTTATAAACCTATCATTGACCATCTAGGTCACATGATACCACATGATTAAGATAAGATCATATGCATGTATTACATTCTCCTAATTAAACGCAAATTGCTTGTTCTAAGTTGGTTATTAGTCGCTTGATGCTCTTTTGTGTATTTAGGGTTCATGATTAAATGTGGTCCATGCTTCATGTCATTTCAAGGTTTCCATTCATTTTCTAAGATTGTTTCAAGATTTAAGGCACTTACTTGCATCTTAGGGTCAAAAGACTCATAATAAGGAAAAAGAGGATAAGGCTCATCAAGACATGAAGTTTCACTAAGATATGAGAATAAATCAATAAGATATGGACATAATAATCACAATTCAAGGTTATGTGTATGTGCCCAAGGGTCTTGGTGCCACAATTCAACATTGGTATTAATATCTCAAACATACATGTTATTATCAACATAGATTACATAAGACATTAGGGTCCAACATATAGATTAAGTGGGACATCCAGATCAAGGGATCATAAGGTTAGGGTACACCTTAATTATAGAGCGGAGAAAAAAGGATGAACACTTGCATTAAGATTGGGTCTCAAGAATGACAAGAAATCCATATATGACATATTTGGTGATTACTAGTGGACTTAGAGTCACATGCATCACTATAACCCAAGGGGGTCTACACTTAGGAATTTATGTTGCAATACATCATAGATTTTTTGATTTCAAGGGAAAATGGTTTCATGTAGTAATTATGTCAAAGGCATCATATGAATAAGGTATACTAATGCATTCAATAAAATGGGGCACATACATGCATTTGGTTCCATATGAATCAAACATAGAAAAAATAATAGTAGGATTTGATATTAGTGTCATGGAGAGGTATATGTTATTGATTTCCACATAGAATGAGGTAATCATATGAATATGCAATATTAGCAATTTAGGTCAATGTCCATCATTAATATCTAAAATAAGTCACATTTAGGCAATTAGAGTCAACCATTGAGTAATAGGGGGTGATTAGGATCTTCATTTATCTGATGTGTACAAAAGCTAATTATTTGAGGATTAGGAGGGTAGAGGTGAAAAAAATCAATTTTATCATGATCATGCATTAATATGCTCAAACTTAGTCAAAGAACATATCTTTATTAAAATAAGAAAAATGGAAAACTATCTAGTGTCTACAAGTATGTCCATTGCCTATATCAATTTAATCTGATGAATTTGATATATAATTTTCCAAATTTTAACCATAGGATGAGGGAGCTAACATTTTTCAAGATAAAGCTTCAAACTTTGGGAAAATCAAGAGAGCTCGTACCATAATTCATTTGATTTTTGGGTCGATCCAGACCCTTGGTTCCTAATCACACGCCCCCAGTCCATGGGGCCAAATGAAGCCAAGAGGAGCGGGGGTGCATGGATGTAAGGGTTGTCCAACACCTGGGCTAGCATAGACCCACACAGGATGCCCCATTCTAGCAGTGACTCACATCAACTTTCTTTTAAGCACTTGTGACCACTAGTTGCACTACCACCAACGGGTCATTAGGGAACCATGGTGGGGGTGAGGGGAACCCCCATGGTTGGTCCTAGAAACATGTCACATAGGCTTGGAAAAGTCACAAAAAGATGAAGTTGAGGCATGTTTTCCCTGAGACGGGTCAGAGCTTGTAGGACAACATCCATCATGGGTGGCATATACCATGGCTAGGTAAGAAGAAAGTATAGAGAAGGGGGTGACCTATGGAACAAAAAAGGAAGAAAAAAGTGGAACATAAAACATGGGGAACAAAAAGGAAGATTTGTGTACTCAAAAGCTTCAAAGGAAGGTGCAAAAGGGATGATGACATTGCTCCACCTCACATAGGCACAAGCTTGTATCAAGGTAGAAGAGGACACCGCATCTTCTTGATTATGGGGCTAAATTAGTGGTTATGGATATGACAATTGTGATTGGACAAACCAAACATTAGTGGATTGCTGGCATTGCAAGTGGGAGACAACCTTGGCTGGGTCGTGTTCCCTCTCTTAGGCCCAATGTGGCCGACCCAAAGACAGCACAAAAGGGCTAAAATATTAGCTAAAACAACCACTACTACAGAAATAGCATTCAGTGACACTTTTCTGGGCGTCGGTTATTAAGAAAAACCGACGCCTTCTATGTTAGGCGTCGGTTGTTTACGAAAACCGACGTCTATATTCGAAGACCAGCCAGACACGGATACCGCTTTGTCTTCAGTGTCGGTTGTTTATAACAAACCGACGCTTAAAGTCGCCCGCGAAAAATAGTGTCCTTTTCAGCGTCGGTTATTTAGGTAGAAACCGACGCCTATGTCTGATGAAAATTTGCGCGAAAAGTGTCACCTTCAGCGTCGGTGATTAAAGGATAACCGACGCTGAAGGTGGTTCCCGCCAAACAATTTCATGAAATTATCGCCCAGTTGGACGTCGGTTTTCTCAGACAACCGACGCTAAAGACGTTTAGGCGTCGGTTGTTGTAAAAAACCGACGCTATTTGGGACTTTATAACCCGCGATGCCCGACTCTTCCTCTTCTTCTGTTTCATTGCGAGCCCTTTTTCTGCTTCTCCGTCGATTTCCCACCCTGTCGCCGTCGATTCTCTTCTCCTTCTTCTCCACGACAGCGCCGTCGTGCCGCCACTGCTACTCCGGCGCCCCCTTCTCCGCCGCCACTGCTGCTGGAGCTCGCCGCCGACGCCTGACGAGCCTGGAGCTCGCCGCCTCAGCCTGCCTGACGCCTGGAGCTGATCGCCGCCGCGGCCTGCCTGACTGGAGCTCGCCGCCGACGGCGCCGCCGACGCCTGCTTGACACCTGGAGCTCGCCGCCACGCCATCAGCTTCCACCTGACTCCCGCTGCCTCCCGCGCCAACAGGTATGCGCCAACTGGTTTTCTGGAGTCAGTGTTCTTAGACAATTATAAAAAAAGAACTATATACTAGAAATTTTGATAACTGTTCTTAGACACATCTTTATCTCTGACTAAGGTAGTTTTCATTTGATATCATATTCATCATGTTCATCATGTTGTTGTTTTTTATTGCAATTTTATGTAGATATTCTCCTTTAAATCCTAAGAAAATTATACACCCTTTAATTACAAACCCTAATTCACCTCTAGTCACTCACTTCTATCGATTATCCAAATGTAAATTGCCCCTTACTATGTCACCATTCATTCCAATGCAAAACTGGACCTTCCTACGCCACCATTTACTCAAAAGGTAGTTTTCATTTGATATCTAATTATTACATTAAGGATACTGAAAAAACTATATGAGTTACACCTTCATAGGAATGCATACAACTTCTATCTGAAAGAGATCTAAACATGATAAAAAATAATCTAAGATACAACTTTCTTCATTTAGGACTAGTCCAAGTATCTACAAAATCCTTAACTAGAAAAGGTATAAATTATTCCTTACTTCTATCCCTTAGAGACTGTAAGCATCTAAAATTCTCAGATTCCCTTCTTAGACTTCTAGAATCAACACTACATGAAGAATATGTTTCCTTCGATAATATGTTATAACATAGTATGATCTTAATCTGATCTGGATGTTCAAAATAATGTAGTATGTTAAATATGATGATTAGGGATACATATAATGTCTAGTAAAGATTCCTAGACCTTTTGTTTGAAACTATTGATTTCTTGATTTATTATTTAATAATGCTCTGTTGATTAGGATTAACCATGTTGCATGTAGTTTATAGACAATTATTATATATAAGAATGCAACACATGTATTTGTTGGCCTAGAAACCCGTCCAAGATTTACTCATTAGGAGTAAATCTTGGATAGTCCCCGGTTTGGGACTGTTCTTGAACACCTAATCTCACTTAGGATGTAAGTGTATAATGTGTATTGGGTTTTTGAGAAACTTTCAGTAGCATTTCCCTGTTTGTTCTCTAAGTACATATGTACTTAGAGAACAGCGGGGAAATGCTGCCGAAATTTTCTTGAAAACCAATTACGCATTATACACTTACTAGTGAGATTAGGTGTTCAAGGATGGGATAGGTGGTACACATTTATTATATATAAGAATGACATCAAATGTGTTTGTTGGCCTAGAAACCCGTCCAAGATTGACTCATTAGGAGTAAATCTTGGATAGTCCCCGGTTTGGGACTGTTCTTGAACACCTAATCTCACTTAGGATGTAAGTGTATAATGTGTATTGGGTTTTCGAGAAAATTTTGGTAGCATTTCCCCGTTTGTTCTCTAAGTACATATGTACTTAGAGAACAGCGGGGAAATGCTGCCGAAATTTTCTCGAAAACCCAATACACATTATACACTTACTAGTGAGATTAGGTGTTCAAGGATGGGATAGGTGGTACACATTTATTATATATAAGAATGACATCACATGTGTTTGTTGGCCTAGAATGTGAACAATCATTGTTTTTTATATTACTTGTACATTGGTATAAATTAGAATGAACAATCACTAAATTATATACTGTTTGTATGGAATCCGGCTTCATTGTAGATATCTATTATTGTTGGCCTAGAAACCCATCCAAGATTGACTCATTAGGAGTAAATCTTGGATAGTCCCCGGTTTGGGACTGTTCTTGAACACCTAATCTCACTTAGGATGTAAGTGTATAATGTGTATTGGGTTTTCGAGAAAATTTTGGTAGCATTTCCCCGTTTGTTCTCTAAGTACATATGTACTTAGAGAACAGCGGGGAAATGCTGCCGAAATTTTCTCGAAAACCCAATACACATTATACACTTACTAGTGAGATTAGGTGTTCAAGGATGGGATAGGTGGTACACATTTATTATATACTAGGGAAATGTTGCCTAATCTTTTCCTAATATATACTTGTTTTCTCTGATCATAGAATGGATAGATCATGGATGTCGATTCGTAATCGTTGCACCCCAGAGTTTATATCTGGTCTTGATCAGTTTATTAGATTTGCCGAGGAACATAGGAAAAAACCTACAGATAGGTTCTACTGTCCATGTAGGCATTGCGGTAACAACTTGAAAGTCAACACTGGTGAGGAAATCAAAAGTCATGTCATGTGCAACGGGATTGTACAAGGCTATACAGAATGGCACTGGCATGGAGAGATTTCAAAATCGAAACCAGTAGATGTCGATAGCAGTGCTTGGGTGGAAGAAGAAATTGCCTCTGATGACGTAAATGTGAACGAACCAGTTCCAGCAGACATCGTTGATGCGATGCTGGATAGTTGTAGGGTAGAGCACACCGATCCACCTCCTATCTTTACAAACATTGTGCATGATGCTGAGATACCGTTATACACAGGTTGTGCTAAGTTTACGAAGCTTAGCGCTGTCTTGAGATTGTATAAGTTGAAAGCTAACAATAGATGGAGCGACAAAAGCTTCACTTCATTGTTGACTTTGTTGAAAGAAATGCTTCCTGAAGGAAACGAGCTTCCAATCTCAACATACCAGGTAAAGAAAATGTTGTGCCCAATGGGAATGGAGGCCAAGAAGATACACGCATGCCCGAATGATTGTGTATTATTTCAAAAGGACTATGTAGATTTGAAAGATTGTCCAAAATGTGGTGCGTCACGGTATAAATTGACGACTTCGGGGGAGTCCAAAACTGGTTCTCCTGCCAAGGTGTTGTGGTATCTACCTATAATATCACGGTTTCAACGCTTGTTTGCAAATCCGAAAGATGCGAAGAATCTGAGGTGGCATGCAGATATTAAGAAAAATAATGATGGGATCCTACGACATGCGTCTGATTCCCCACAGTGGAAGAAGATTGATCTATTGTACCCTAAATTTGGTGAAGAAGATAGGAATCTAAGACTTGGGCTTTGTACAGATGGAATGAATCCGTACGGGACATTGAGCAGCCAACATAGCACTTGGCCAGTCATGCTTGTTATATACAATCTTCCTCCCTGGATGTGTATGAAAAATAAGTATGTTATGTTGTCATTGTTGATATCGGGCCCTAAACAACCCGGAAATGATATCGATGTTTATCTTGAACCTTTGATTGATGACTTAAAGAAACTTTGGGCTGAAGGTGTGATGACCTATGATGCTTCAGCAAGAGAGACATTTCGTTTGCACGCTATGTTGTTTTGCACTATTAATGACTTTCCAGCATATGGGAATTTGTCTGGATATAGTGTCAAAGGAGCTAAAGCGTGTCCTATATGTGAAGAAAACACTGATTCAATAAGACTAAAACATGGCGGCAAGACTGTATATCTTGGTCATCGAAGGTTTCTTTCAAAATTCCATCCGTATCGTAGGAAGCGCAAAGCATTCAATGGATGGAATGATGAACGAAGTGCACCTAAACCTATACCAGGGGATGTTGTTTATGAAAGAGTAAAAGACATTGTCAATGAATTTGGTAAGAAATCACAATGTAGTATGGCCACACGGAGTGACAATTCTTCATTCAAGAAGAAGTCAATATTTTGGGATCTTCCTTATTGGAGTTCTTTGACAGTCAGGCATTGTATCGATGTAATGCACGTTGAGAAAAATGTCTGTGATAGCATCACTGGTACTCTATTAAATATACCAGGTAAGACTAAAGATGGGATAAAATCCAGACTGGACCTACGTGAAATGGGAATAAGGTCAGAATTAACAGAATTACGTGAAATGGGTAATAAAAGAACATACTTACCTCCCGCTTGTTACACGTTGTCTAGAAAGGAGAAGAAAACTTTTTGTGAATGCTTGGTAAATGTTAAGGTGCCACATGGTTACTCATCCAACATCCGTAGATTGGTATCAATGAAAGATCTGAAGTTGATAGGTCTTAAATCTCATGATTGTCACACTCTAATGCAACAAATATTGCCCGTGGCAATTCGATCTATATTGCCGAAGCATGTAAGGTTTGCGATTACCAGACTTTGTTTCTTTTTCAACAGTCTATGCAGCAAAGTTATTGACCCTGATACTCTCGATAATTTGCAAAGAGAAGTGGTTGTTACCCTATGTCAGCTTGAGATGTATTTCCCTCCTTCGTTCTTTGATATCATGGTACATCTTGTTGTCCACTTGACTAGGGAAGTGAAAATGTTGGGACCAGTTTTCTTGCATTGGATGTATCCCTTTGAACGATACATGAGCGTTTTTAAAGGTGATGTTCGAAACCGTTATCGGCCTGAAGGGAGTATTATTGAAGGTTATGTGGCGAGAGAGGTTATGGATTTTTGCAATGACTTTCTCAGTGGTAATGACACTCCTGATAATGACAAGAATATTGAGGAGGGCAAAGGAATTTTGGGATCACGGGTGAAAGTAATCAGCCGTGAGCAGTTGGAACAAGCTCACTTGTATATTTTACACAATATGGATGAAGTGAGTGTTTATATCGAGGAACATACCAATTTCATAAAGAGACAACATCCTCGAGCAAGTTCAATGTGGCTTGCTAGAGAGCATAATAAGACTTTTACTAAGTGGTTTGAAGATAAAGTCTTACATCAACTATCTCAAACACCACATGATATTACAGAAACTATCAAATGCCTCGCCTTTAAACCAAAACCGAATGTTATGTCTTATGAAGGGTTTGACATTAATGGATTCACATATTACACAAAGCGCCAAGATGATAAGAGTGTCGTCCAAAATAGTGGGGTCACTCTTCAAGCGTCGACTATGTACTTTGCAAGTGCAAAGGATAAGAGTCCACGTGAAGCTAAAATGTCATATTACGGTGTCATTGAGGACATTTGGGAGTTTGACTACATAGATTTCAAAATTCCGCTCTTTAAATGTAATTGGGTTGATAACACCAAAGGAGTTATAGTGGATGAATTGGGTTTCACTTTGGTGAACTTTGAAAAGATTGGCGAGAAGGGTGAACCATTCATATTGGCATCACAGGCGAAACAAATATTCTATATCGATGATCCTGCAAATGAGAAATGGTTGGTTGTTCTTCATGGTAAAAGACAGTTCATTGAAGATCCTATAGATGAAGAAGAGTACTATGATAAGTATGATGACTCCAGTCCATTCTCAGTTGGGTTGCCAACTCCACAAAATATTGAAGCTAATGATGACTTATATGTGCGCGGAGATCACAATGAAGGATTGTTAATTGATAAAAGATCACAATTTTAGAGACATGTATGTTTATACAAATGCTAAATGTTTGCCTTTTTCTAGTTAATACAAATGCTAAATGTTTGCCTTTTTCTAGTTAATACAAATGCTAAATGTTTGCCTTTTTCTAGTTAATAGAAATGCTAAATGTTTGCCTTTTTAATGACATTTTCAGATGGCTGACCATGATGAGCATGATGTCCATGATGAGCATGAAGTCCATGATGAGCATGCTGTCCATGACGAGCATGGCGAGGATACTAATGTAAGTTCTAAAAACATATCTTGTATTTCTATAAAATTCATTATCTTCTAGTTATGTCATATATCCTATATTTCTATATTGGGCTAAGTTAGTGTGTTTTATTTTTGTCAAATTTTAGGTTGATGCACCTGTACCCACTGAAGCACTGGAGCAACTTGATGCGCAACACCAGACACTTAACAAGAAAAGGGGCATCACTCTGTTGAAGAAGTTATTAGCGCTAAGTGGTAGTGGATCTAAATTGGTGGTGGAGTTTGATAATGGAGGAAATCCAATTGGAGTGAACCGCAATAATTTTGTGAACTATCTTGGGTGTACCACTCGGAGCCATTGTGGTGTTAAGTATGACAATTGGCATAAAGTTCCTCAAGGGAAAAAAGACTTGATATGGAAGGATTTATGCGTGAGTTATTATTATTTGCAATTCTATTTTGTAGATTACAAATTCTATTATTTGCAATTCTATTTTGGATACTAGTTAATAACATTTCTATTTTACAGAATCTGTTTGCATTGGATGAGAAGTTGCATCGTAAAAATGTGATGCAACGCGCTGGAAAGATGCTTAGGAATTATAGGACAAATCTAAACAGAGAATACATAAAAGAGGGTGATAAGAAGAAGAAGTCAGCCCTTGAACAATGGAACTTCTTGGACAAAGAAGATTGGGACAATTTTGTTGCTTCAAGAAAATCTGAAGAATTCAAGGTATTAGGCGTCACTCCTAATTTAATTAATATACATTGTATTCACCTATTCAAGATTAGCATTTAGTGCTACTAACCAAATCATTAATGTGCATACTAACTAGGCCCTCAGTGACGCACAAAAAGCAAGGCGTGCACTGAATGTGCATGACCACACTATGGGTCCAAAAGGCTATGCAAGCGTTCGCCAAAGACTACAGGCGGAGTCTGCGGCTACTCAGGAGTCTGCTCCTACTCAGGAGTCTGCCACACCCATGCCTCGCCATGATATCTGGATAGCTGGCAGGCAAAACAAGAAGGGTGAAATAAAGAATCCTGTAACTGCTGAGGCGGCTGCAAAAATGGTAAAATACAACTCTTAGAGAAATCGTTTGAATATTGATTATTTGTGGTGTTAACTTACCAATTTCTGTTTATGGTGATTAGCGGGAGCTGCACGAGCAGAGGAAACAAGGCACGTTCATCCCTCAGGGCACAAGGGATGAATTGACAGTTGCTCTGGGTAACCCAGAGCATCCTGGACGTGTTAGAGGTGCCGGCGCTGGTGTTGGCATCAAAGCATTCTTTGGGCCATCCCAGCGCAAACCCAGAGCGGGACTTTCTCAAGAAGAGGTAACCTATTCTTTTTTTAGAATGTTACTGCAAAAGGAAATTCATTAATAAGAAGCTAATGTTTCTTTTATCCATGTATAGGAGAATAAGAGAGTTGAGGATTTAGTTGCTAAGAAGATCAACGATGTAGTTGCTGAGAAGGTCAAGGAAGAATTGCTGCGGTGGCAGGCATCTCAGGCTTCCAATACGCCTATGGCGACCCACTCTTCTCCTGATGCACAGACTGCGAGTAATCCTGGAGACCCATCGCCTAGCACGTCTGCTGTAAGTATTGTTTATGACATTGTAGTTAGTCTTTTCAAGTTGTTATGTTTTCAAGATGATATGTATATATGTATAATATTCTTTACGTAAATTTGTAGGCATTGAAGCCATGCCGCTTAAGAATGCAAGACTACGTTGTTGCAGAGGCGCAGGCTTACCCGTCCCTTCCTGGGGCAATGTTTCACGGGACTCCAATGCCACAGGGCTACGTTCGTGTGAGCCCGATACGTGTGTTACCTGATTGGAGAGAAGCTACATTGCCATATCCCCACCCGGATATTGATAGACTTGCTGATGCAGAAGGCGGGGTGATATTGTGGCCCAAAGCAGATGTCGTCTACACGACTGAAATTGTAAGATAAATTTACATTGATTTAGACTGTTAATGTGTATATATGATGTCAACTGATCTGAAATTATATGTACAGGTTAAAAAGAAGACACCAGGAGCACCTAGGCCTCCACTTCCACTTCCCGCATTACCCGATTGGGTTCCAACTGACCTAACATACCCGTTAGGTCCTGCTTGTAGGGGAATGGCATGTTGGCTACGGGCACATAATGTACATTGCCCTATAATTATTTCTTTAGATGCAGATTATGCAGGTCAATCATACGATAGCTCTTTATTTATACAAGATATTATTGAGCTGTTTATGTATGATTGGCTGAATACATCAATGATAGAGACATGGATAAGGTGAGATCTTGTTTATACATCCATATACCTTGTGTAAGATCCGGTGATCTGGTTTCTTATATATTAATGCATACGCCTATATGTTTTGCAGCTACCTAGTCGAAGATCATTGCAAACAATTTGCATTTGATCATGTGGGATTTTTGATTCCATCATTGATTAGTTTGGTAGCTAAAGACCCTGATAATGTTCAACAATACTGTATAGATGCTTTTACAATTTTTGGTCAGCAAAAGAAGACGATAATAATAGCTCCATTCAATGTCAAGTAAGTTTACTTTATTTATAATTTGGACTTAAGAAAATTCCATTTTTATTTTGCATTTTGAGTTATTAATTGTTAACTTCTTACTTCTAGCGGTAGACATTGGGAGTTACTAGTCATTGTCCCCGGGACATTCACTGTTTATTATCTAGATCCTACGGGGAGTACATTGAACACTAAAATTGGACACGTAATGAGAATGCCATTATTCTGGTGAGAAATATTTCATTTTTATATCCGTTAACATCTTTTATTACATTACTATTTACTTATGCAATTTATTGTGTTATATTAACATGTAGGGGTTTAGATGCATTCAAAAAGGCTGGAGGAACGGTCCCAAGGAAAAAGAACCAGCCAATAAATTGGCAGAACGTACAAGTAAGTTCCCGACTCAAATATATATATTATTGATGTGAATTGTGCTTAGTTGTATTATTTTGTATGTTTCAATTTATAGTGTGCTACACAAGACAATGGATGGGCATGCGCATACTATGTGATGCGATTTATGCAGATGATTATCAAATATGCCGCATTGGACATCGATACCATACATGAGGTATTATATATATTCTCATTAGTTAGTATGCAATATATCAATCTTATATTATTTTTATATTATTACTTATATATATACATCATTCTCTTTGCAGGTGTTTAAAACTGACAACACTACAGGTAAACGTTTAAAAAATATACATGCTCCATATACGATGGAAGCATTAAATGAAGTAAGAGAAGAATGGGCAAAAGCCATACAAGCAGTGGCAACTGTAAGATATAATTGGGATGTTGATAGCGATAATGAATGATACTATGTAAATGAATATTTCTGAATGTTAATACATGTATTTGAATGTTTCTATATGTGTGTGAATGTGAGAATTGAATTGATGTCTGAATGTATGTACTTGTGTAGAATTTTGCTTGTGACTTTTG
Organism: Alisma plantago-aquatica; assembly: GCA_963693085.1. Classification (NCBI taxonomy): domain Eukaryota; kingdom Viridiplantae; phylum Streptophyta; class Magnoliopsida; order Alismatales; family Alismataceae; genus Alisma; species Alisma plantago-aquatica. The sequence continues at coordinate 1,852,154,077 of OY856409.1, forward strand.
CAGGTTTGCGGCCTGTTTGTAGGCTGATATCAATGGATGTCGTAAACCTGCAGTTCAGAAAACTGAACTGCAGGTTCTCATCCTGCTGACCAGCCACAGCAGGCCTGCAAACTGATATGAAAAAAAAAAATATAAATAGGCGTCGGTTATTTATAGAAAACCGTCAGGAAAGACCTACAGCGTCGGTTTTTTCAATAAACCGACGCCTGATGTGGCCAAAGCAGTCCTGGAAATGGCGTCGGATATTCATATCACACCGACGCCTATTTAACATATAGGCGTCGGTCGTTTAGTATATAACCGACGCCAAAAGTGTTCGCGCCACAAAAAATGGCGTCATCTAGGGCACTTTATGCGTCGGTCATCTACTAAAAGACCGACGCTATATTCCATAGTGGCGTCGGTTATTTACTAAAACACCGACACAGAAAGTGCCCTAGATGATGCCGTTTTCTGTGGCGCGAACCCTTTTGGCGTCGGTTATCTACTAAACGACCGACGCCTATATGTTAAATAGGCGTCGGTTAAAAAACCGACGCCGAAGTGTTCGACCTTTAGCGGCGCCCACATAGGCGTCGGTCGGAAACCGACGCCAAATGGGGTTAAACGACCGACGCCAAAGGCCGTTTCTGTAGTAGTGAACATTAATTCAAGGCAACTTCATATGGTTATAGCTTGGGCTTTGTAGGTATGAATGATCAAATTTTAACCCATTGGATTCATAATTGAATCCTCCACATCATGGGATACATCTAAACAAAGAAGGGTACATTTATGAAGTTCAATTTCACTTGCAAGACGATGATTCATTAAAATCTTGGGACTTCGAAAAATATGGAAACTAATGTCACCATATTTTAAAATAGTGACTAATGTGACCAAAATGGAATATCAAAATACTCAAACTATTGAACTGATATGCAATTGAATAAGAGGAGTCACTATTAGACACATATGGTTCACAATGATAGAGAGAAAAAGTATGTCTATCACATTCTTCTCACCTTAAGATCAATTCCATCTGCTAGATTCATGTAAGACAAAAATCAAGAACCAAATCTAATGTACATCATGTTTAAGTAACCAACCATAGGTTTCAAAGCATCCACCATCATGGGGTGAACATTTGGGTGGTTATCATCAAGGGTATACCCATCGCAATGTATAGATTTGAGCGTACATTTAGCATTTGATCGCTACATGTCATTCCTTACTTTTTGGTTTTTGATACTTATCCCTACTACATCAGGGTTGTCTCTCATATGCATATACCTCTCAAGGTGAGTTATCAAGATCCATATTACTAAATACTTAAAATAATATAATCATTTTCGTGATTTGTGAATTTCCGTTAAGATTATCACCACATATGTATCTCATTGTTAGCTACATTTAGTGCATGGTTTAGTTTCATCCAAAGTTCTAATAATTATAAAAAATTATGCTTGTTGCTTATTCTTTTGGGTCTGAAATGAATCATCTACATTTTGTAATTAAACATACCAAGATCCCAAGGGTGTCATTATACTAAGATCACTATTTCCAACTTATATGTTCATGTATGGTATGGTGTCATACTTATCATACTTATTTGAGTGATTTATCATGCATATATCATGTTTTAACTTATGTGATATATTTCCGCATGTCATGAATCTTCCAGAGGGAAAATATTTTCACAAATATCATAGTTTCATAATTATATCACATGTGGATAAAAAACAACTTCATAAGATCAAATCACTCAATTTATTGCATGTCTACATAGAGGATAAAATGATCTTTCCACCAAAATCTACCCATACTAAACTTTTACCCAAATTTCAAGAAAAAGGGAAACTAGATTCCTTTCCATGGAATCACTAACCTGAGTATGAGGCAAATCATGAAGATCGCACATCAAATACATCATCTTAGGGTTTTGGGACATCTCCTTTACCTAGATGGAAAACATACATATATCAAATGCCTCTTTCACTAGGGTTAGATACTTCTATAGGAAATTTAGGGTCACCATTATCAAAGGAACCACATACCAGGCGACTTAGCTTTTATACTTATAATTATTCTATCAAGGGACTCACCAATATGTACTTCATCACAAATACATTTCAACATTTTACATATATTGGTGGTTCAATATTCTGATCTTCTCCCATGTCAAGTTTACCCACATCCAAAGTTTACCCTTTTCATATGTATGATTCTAGATGCCCTACTTTATAAAGAGACTAAGGCCCATGTTGGTCCAAACCATATCTCGTTAATCATGTCTCAGAAAATATCAAAACTTGACACATGCAAGCCTGCCAACCCACAAATTAAGTGTATCAAATTGAACAAGTCATATACCATACATGGTGTTAGACTAGATAGGGTTGCATGATCAAAATGCATGTCTTGTCATAAAATTATACTTGGATCCTCCAACATCAACATAGGCCATTATGAAGAAAACGCAAACTATCAACATCAACATTGACATTAACATTAAGCTTAGTTCATTTAGGCTGCCTACTAGCCTATTCGTTGTCTTAGATCTAGATAAATCCAAAGACTACAACTACCAACTATACACTCTCATATAGACTACATATACATCCCTTTATCTCTATTATCAGTGTTGTTTCCTCCTTCAAATCATATCCATAAAGTGCCATCTCCTTATTTTTTTCCATCAAGCACCAATCAGCCATAGTTGCCTTTGCCCAACCACATGTATGGCTAAAACCATTCTAAAACCTCTCCCAGACCAACAATGAAAGACCATATTGTAGAACTAGAGGTGTAAGAATGCCATGAAGTTGTGATAACGACTATATTTTCTTGAAACCAACAAAGTAGTAGAAGAGTCTTTAGATGTGAAAACATAAAACCTAACTACAACCCCAATGATGCCGACACTGAACATGTAACGCCAGTGATAGTAGCCACAATTGCTGGTTCTCCAACATTATAGATTTAAAACTAAAAACTTCACAACAAATAAAAAAGGTCATCACCAATCCATTGACTCCATTACACCATTGTTTGTTCTTTTGGATTTTCTAAGACAACCTTGGTTGATTTTGATCAAGGTTAGAGGGACCAAAGTGTTGTGGACTCTAAAATGCCTAGAAGGTTGTCAATGCCTAGGGTTTCAATCTTATCAGTGATTCCTTGTCATAGAAAATCAAAATTACAACTACAACTTGTAAGTGATATGGTCCTTCTTTAACTATCGAACTTGAGAAAATGAAAATAATAGATCTACATATATTAATTAACTATATAAACACGAATTGCCCATATAGACTATAGGAAAACCTAGTGATCATATTATATACATGATGTTACACATAGAAAAGTATATCTAGGGTGACTTTTTATAGATATTAATAACCTTGCCAACTGTACATATGTAGGCCTGAAAGATATACCAGACTATCATGCTTCTTGTTATATATGAATATTTTAAAAGTAATCACTATTTGTTAATCTTTCCCTAAGTACTAGTTATATTAGTATGCATATTAGTGTATATATAAAGGTATTTCAATAACTATGAAATTGTTTTTAATATCCAAGTTTATGGATGGGAAGAACATCATTTTAGTTAACTTTCTAAAAAAATCATTAGAATTTAATATTTTTACATGTCCTTATGTACAATATAAAAATTTTATATCGAACAGTCAACCTGAAACTCAATATTGAGCATTGTAAAGTGTTCACTTTTTGTGAATACAATACATGTCGTATGATGCTGAAATTTATTAGGAAGGTAATGCAACACATATTATCTTGTTGGTTTATTGACTAGAGCTATATTTCTCATTGGTACTACTAGAAAAGTGACAAAGGGCGTATGACGGGGATTGAAGGATGGGATTGGGGTACTTTTATTATATTTCTCACAGAGTCATATATCACATTGAATTTGATCCCCATAGTGAAAGAGAGATGAACACAAATTGTTTTTTGGTTGATCATGTACAAATAGCATACCCATGCCCAGCGTAACAAGTTCAAGTCAACTCTGGTGGCGTCATTTAATAGAAATAAATAAATTCATGAGATATTATTGATACATTATGATTCTATTACTAAATGTCATCCTTGGTTACAATTTTCTCCTTCCCATTATTGATTCTCGATTCTCATTACAATATGCCAATTATACTTACAAAATACTTAAGTTCTATAGAATGTTCTTGTATTCCAAATTCTTTCATATGATAGTTGTAATTTCAACAAAATTTGCATACACATAGATGCCCACAAAAAACATTATTCCCCAAAAAAAACTTATCATAAGAATATACATTTTGTAATGAGAATAGAGAATTCTTAATGGGAAGGGAAACATTATTTCAATCCAAACTACATGTATAAGATATATGGTTTGTGAATGTGAAATACTTCATTCTATGAAAAATGTATAATAGTGATAAGGATGCCATCAAATAAATAAATACACCGATATATTTAATTTATCAATAGAATGAGGTTTATTCTATTTTTTATTCATAGTAGTTGCAATCAATTTCTCACATATTACACTTTCTATATATATATTACAAAGTGTGTGCTAGCTTTACATTTTTTTGTATATATTACAATAGGTCCAACCCCCTTATTTTTGTGCCTATGTAAGAAGATACATCATAAAGTTGCACATATTTTCAGTCAAATGGTTAGCAATGGATATATGATCATATCAAAATCCGTCGGTTTTTGTTCTCTAAAGAGGTGCTATAGATGCGAGAGTCCATCATATATATATGCATCATTTATTTTATCTAACAATACTATTCATGTTTATTTTATTTTCCTTCTTAGAAAGTGGATTCATACTCTTTTGACATATTATAGTTTCTATTTGGTTATTATAACAATGTATGATCTTTGCAGTTTGCTCATTTATATCACAATATGTCCAAATACATTACACTTTGAGGTTTAATATATTTCCCTTCTTAGAAAGTGCATTCGGATTCTTTTGACTTATTACTTTTTCTATATGTATATTACAACATATCTTCAATATTTACATCTTGCTCATTTGTTCTACAATATGTCTAAATGCATCACAATTTGAGGTTTATTTTATTCATAACTTAGCAAGTGTATTTAGGCACTTCTGGCATATTACCGTTTCCGTCTATATATTACAATATTTTTAGAGACTTTAAAATTTACTCATTTATATTTAAATATGTCCAAATACATTACAGTTTCCTCCGGCACACATATAGACTTTATTAACCCACCATTGTTTTTAGTTAGATTGTATGTAGTAGATATATGGTTGCTGATTTTGGGCTAATGTTTGTTCTATGTAAGAGGTAAAATAGGGACAAGGTGTAAAATAGGGACAAGGTGATTTTGAGCTAATGGTTGCTCATATTTATAAATGTGTAGTTAATGATTGAATAAACCCTTCTTCTTTGTTGTGATAAGTTGTGAATTCTATGGTTAATGTTATACAATATCCTATCAGAACACATGATGGGACTTTTTTTCTATCTTTGTACAATGTTTCCATCACCTTACAATTTATCATTTTGTATCACAAACACACCCATCTTGCTTACATTATTTTGCATATAAATATGGTTTTTCTTTGTACATTACAGTATGTCATGTCACCTTGCACAATATACATACACAAAATCAAAAACACATATTTATTTTTAACTATATCGATTATGTTTTATTGGCTTGGTATCAACATTTTGGGTTTCTTAATCACAACCACTATATCTAAAATGTAGTTTAAACTATGTCCTTAGCAATTATGTGAACCTCTCCTAGTTATGAGTCAATAATGAAAACTTTCCAGAGTGAACATTATGTAAATCTCTCATCCTCATTCACTTATTTGTTATATATGTAACATGGATGCCATAATGTCTGCAACCATCTTTTTCGCTACTTTTTGCACTCATTATTAATTAGCATCTAGTTAAAACAATGAAATTTAACCCATGAACTCTTAATTGAATCTTTAATAAATATAAATGATGCCATTGTTGCTCTGTTCACGCGTAATCGAAATACATGCAATAAAAATGATGTGATTGTTGTTTCATACACATGTAATTGATTTCTCAATGGCACCACTATTCAATGCAATTGTAACTAATTTTGGTTTAATTATAGTTCATTCCATTGCTACTCTATTCACATGTATTATAACCTAGCTACCCATGTAGACAACCAATTCAACCCCTATACATGTATATATATGAATTACTAATGAGCAGTTACCCAAATATTTAGTAATTCTATATAGAATAGTTAATATTGATTTAACTATTTGATGACTAAAGAGCATGATAGGAGACAAAGCTAAGATATAACTAATACTTATGGATAATTTGTATTATGATAACCTAACTTATGGTTTTTACATATATGCATACATATGTATAATTGCATGTACACTACTTGTTCAGAAGGAATGCATTTTATGTAGGTGCACACTATTAATTCAAATATATCAACAATTGTTTAAATGATAAATGGAGTATGTTGATATGCATTAAATGTGGTGTTAGTGACAACCCAAATTGGATGATCTATTATCATATTAATTGACGCTCTAGTACTAAAAACTATATATATGGTGTAAACTCACGATTATTAATAATTCAGTAAATTCAATAATTATTAGTAAGAAAATTATGTATAAAGATCATATACCCTTTATATTGTAAACCCTATAATCATATTACCAACTAGGTGAGATACTTAACCCGAATGACATTATAATACCAATAATAACCATTTTGGTCATGTCCTTAAGTATCCAAATTAATAAACCCTAGTATTCCATTCATGGAAAAACTAAGATAAGAACAATGTCATTAGCTACACTAGGAGAGAGTACACATGTTCACTTTGGTTTTGACTAACATACCCAATGTTTCCTAGGATGAATACTCAACCTTGGGGACCAAGTATATCCATTGAATTAGCCATTCACTATTAAAAATGAGGTATGTGCAACTCCCATTTCAATTTGGACATCTTTGACCTTTTCATTTTTTACTTAAAATGAGGCAGTTCTCTTTCATTAGCCATCCTTTTATAAATTCATAATTTCTCAAATTCTTTATTATATTAATATGAACATAGATTCTATGATACATCTTTCCTTTATTTTTTGAAATTAAAATATGACTAAACTATATGTCTTGCTTCTCAATTTATGCATGTGGGATATTAGACTTTTTATCTAGAGTAGCAGTGCATGGGCACAATCATATATATTACTATAGGACATGTATTTCCTACACGAGATGTGCATTTTCACCCTTATTTTTTTAGACCTTGATCTAATGATGTTATGGCCCTATTTTAGATATATGGTCTGTCCATATATGCATGCAATTGTTTTATTTATGATATTATGAAATGATTAATGGCAAGACACTTTATATGTTCTTTTATTATTTAAAGGCCTCATTCTCTTTTTTTCCTTTTTTGAACTTTCCTACTTTCTAATAGCCCTTATTGGAATGGGAACCCCCTTTACTACATTCTTTTAATCTAAATACATAATTTCTTTTAGCCACATACTTAGTGTAAATTGACTGATACATTTCTTTATATCTTTATGGGTGTTTTTCACTAACACCATGGTATAGGTGTATTCGAGGACCATGACTCATGAAGATAAATTACAAGACTTTGAAGTTATGGATAGACTCCCTATGCAATTGGTCATGTGTACAATTACAAGTATCCCTATTACCTTGTATCACCACCCTTGAGGTGTGGAATAATGTATAAATTACAATGATAATGATTTTTTAGTAGTTAAGTTTTTTTCTTCTTTCCATTTATGTGGCTCTTTTTATTATACCATTTCATTGGATCCCCTCTCGGGTCCCACTCATTACACCTCAGGAATGTCTAAGTCGTAAGTCAAATAGTAGAACATGATCTCTGACATGTATGTCCTTTCTCATCAGATGGTCATCATTGCAAAATATTATTATCTCTTAATAGATCCATGCACTTTCATATGCATCCAATATGAGTTCCTCAAGCTCTTATAATTGTAACAATATATTCTTGTCAGCTTCCTTCTAATCAAAATTCAATTGTTTGATGACCCACTACACTTTGTGTTCAAGTTTGATAGAGATGTGACATGACTTTCCATAAATCAACAAGAATGGGGCAGTGCTCAAAGGTGTCTTGAATGATGTTCCATGATCCTAGAGAGTGTCACTGATTTTATTGGACTAATCTTTCAAATTACAATGAATAGTCTTGTCTAGAACGGCTATGAGTTTCCTATCATACATCTACACTTGTCTACTTTTAAATGGTTGATATGGATATGCTAATTTATGTTTTACATTATATTTCCTTTCTTTTTTTTCCAAAAAAAGTAGTACATAACAGAAGTTGTATGAAGAGTAAAATGAACGTATATACTCCGCACACCATACATCAATGATATTCTTCTTTCTACAATTTTAATGGAGATTTATCTCACTTGGTGATGTTTCATTACGTTTGGCATTTTTTACAAGATAGAAAAAATTTGTAGGCATCCTTGAATATCATCATCCAAAAGATCCTCATTATAGGATCTTCAATGCAGTCTTATTAAAGATCATATGTCCTCTAGTGGAGCCTTAGTGACATTGCTCTAGAATTAATGGAGCTTCCGCTTTAGGAATGCAATGTTGTAAAGACCATCAACTCATAGTTTGAAGAGATACGACTATTGTCTGATGTCATGTATAATTTTCTTCCTTGCATTAGTGGAGCATTTGGAATGAATGATTCCCATAGTGAGATAGTTAACAAAACTAGTGTACCATGGAAAGGCACTTGAAACATTGATGAGTTAATCATCTAGAGTGTTGGTGATGGGGACAATTATTGTATCATGAATGTGGAGGTAATGTAAGAGATCAGAAACTATGTTCTCACCAGTCTTACTGTATTGTGTCTCTAGATCAAATACTTGTAGAAGAAGGATCCATCGAGTCATCCTAGGTTTTGCATCTTTCTTTGTCAATAGATACTGGATTGTTGCATGCTCAGTGTAAACTAAAAGTTTTAAACCAATTAGTTAATTTCAAAACATATCAAAAGCATAAACAATTACTAGGAACTCCTTCTCAATCATTGCATAATTTCTCTGAGCTTCATCTAAAGTCTTAGAGGAATTATAGATGACATGATGTTTATTATCTATTCATTGACTCCAAAAAACACCCACATCATAGTCATGAGCATCACACACAATCTCAAATGGTTGTGGCTAGTCTGGTGCTTGGATGACAGGAGTTGAAATAAGAGCTTTCTTCAGATTTTTAAAGTGCTTCATGCATTCTTCATTGAAGAATAAGTTACATTCTTTAATAATAGATACATCATTGTCTTGTATATGTTTAGTCCTTAATGAATCTTTTATAGAATCCGTCATGGACTAAGAAAGCCCTGACTTCCTTCACATTGATTGAAGGAGAAAGCTTATCAATCATTTCTTTTTTTGTCTACCTTGATTCATCTGTTACTGACTCTGTGGCTTTGCATGATTCCTTCTTTGACCATACAATGACATTTCACATAATTGATCACTAGGTGTGCATCATAACATTGTAACACCAAAGATAGATGTACCAGGTACAAGTAGAATGAATATACATATATGAACAAATCATTCATGAAAACTTCCATGATTAATTCAATTAGTCCAGCAAACTTTTTTACCATGAAATGTTGAAATGTGGTTGCCACATTGTAGAGCCCAAAAGGCATTCTTATGAAATCATATGTACCAAAGGAATTGGTGAAAGTAATCTTGTTTTGGTCACCTATATGAAATGTGACTTGGTAGAATCAAGAATAACCGTGAAGATAGTAGAAAAATTCTAGATGATCCAGACTCTCTAGGGCATGTCCTAGGAAAGGTAAAGGATAATGATTCTTGCACACAACTTTATCTAACTTCCTATAATTAATACACATTCTCCACCAATTTATGGTTTGAGTTCATTCCTTTAATTGTGCACCACAGTGGTGCCACCTTCTTCTGTCATCTCAATTTCTCTAGTGATGGTTGGAGTTGTCAAGACGATGGAGAGGTTCTCTAGTGAGATAGTAAGAAGAGGTAAGGGTGGAGGATGGAATTAACAAAGCAATTGAGACCATTGAAATAAGTGTAAGGTTTGATTGAGTCTTTGGAGAAACTCAGTGATCTCATATAGGGTATGTAGCCCTCTATTTAAAATCATCTATGGAGGAAGGGAAGTCTCAAGGATGGAAAATTGGGAAATTATTTTAAATACCTACAAAGTAGGCAAAAACAAGGGTAGATGGGTTCTTCTTGATCCCTAGAAGCAAAAAATGACTTTCCAAACTTTGTCACACATTGATTTGAGAGAAAATCAGTTTGCAAAGTCATGCTCTCCTACTCCCTCTTTCCCGATCTGTCACAAGCTAGGAAACGACTAGTCCATCATTGTATCAAGATCAAAAGGCTAGCATGGAACGTGATAATTCATGTTAATTAGATGTATTCCTAGTATGAATTGAATTGTGACATTTTATACATATTTTCCATGATCCTCTCACTTTATGGATTTTTTTAAAATCCATATTTCTCACATATTTAGTCCTTTTTGTCCAAAATTTTGAGGGAACGTTTATTGAATTTATCTAACCATGGATAAGGTTTGAGACCAAAACTCAAAAATAATAGATAATTTTTTCAATATACAAGTCTTCTCCTTATTAGGCACATTTTTAGACATTAATTATATTCTTTTCTCTATCTATTTTTCCAATATTCTTCATTTTGATTACCTTTCTTATTAGGAACCTTGTGAAATGAAAACCAACTATCAGTGGCCTTTCACATAAATTTTCTTGATTATTCCACACAATTCTCAAAAGTATATTATTTATTATTCTTTATCTTTTGCATTTTTTTTAAATATTGAATTTCTTTCTTCCTTTTCCTTTACATCCATCACTGGAAAAACAAAATCAGTAGAAATCATGAAATACATAGCAAAGGGAAAAACTAGGTTATAACATGATCTGAATTACTATTAGGAATGTCATTCCTAGATGTCTGATGTAATCATTGCAATGGGAAGAGCATACCTCACAGAAGATGTAGTATTCCTTGAGAGCTAGTCATATGATGACTATAATGGCACACCTTGTGGTTAATTTGAATATTAATAAAGAAAAATCCAAATTAATATGTTTTCTTCAATACTAATATAATTAATAAATATATTAATGTACTAAGAATGTCTTGCCTCAATGACATATGATTTGGGTTGGGGAACTAAATATGAGATCATATGTATACTTAAGAGTACACATTTTTGTTATGTCCCTAGTCAATTATTGTGGATGTTATAGGAAAACAATAATATGTAATACTAGTCATTATTCTGATTTATGACTATCTCTTTAGTCATGGTATTGAACATCAACTTAGATACATATGTACCCGGCCTGTGTAGCGTGGATGGTTGAGCACGGTAGGTCCTCCCCGGGGGACTCGGGTTCGAACCTCCCATTATGCATAGTGTTTACCACCCTTGCAGTCATTTGGGCTCTGGCATGCTCTTTGAGGGAGGGGGAGACTAATGTCTCTTCTAACTAAAAAAAACTTAGATACATATGTATATGTTGAGAACAAGTTGCACGTGACGAACCCACTTTGAGTATGATATGTGGTAGCCATGAGTGGTAGTTAATAATCATAAATCTATATGATAGTGGTGATTGTGGTCTTATCCCTAAAGTCACTACAATGATCACATGTTGTTCAATATACTTCAACAATGCCCAACATGACCTTGAGAAAGGATTACCGTACAAGTAATGCTTGGGTGCACTATGGCACATGTCAATTATTGTGAAAAATGTACATAGAATTTGTCCTTTCTATTGAAATGAAATCCATGGCCACATGATGAGTGAGACTATAAATGCATGGCCATGCTCATGTGAGTCATATTGTAATGTTGGGCTCATATTTAAGTTGAAATAGTAAACTCTAGACCAAGAAAAAAAATTGTACTTTGAAGATGATATTTCCATACCTATGATTCAACATGGATATTGGAGATGAAGGCATTATACAATCATTGCAACATATGTGGCAATACTAGGTTGAAGTTGTTTTCCATCTTATCCAAATTACTTGGTTGTAGTAAAGGCTTGCTACATACTAATCATTATTTTTGAAGTCAACATATATTATGGACATCACTACCACTGTACTTTGGATCATATAGGGTCACACACATAGGAAGCGTACAAAAGAGGATTATAACAATCTATACATGATTAATTGGGTACTAAATGGTTTTGTAAATTAAATGGACCACTGATGGAATGATTGGAAGCACCGTCGACCGAATGGAAAGTCTAGTCACCCGAGTGGTCATGACGAGATCTGCCCAATCATTCGATTGGTTGGACCAGTTGAACAACTACATTATATCAACCAACTGACTGAGTGGATAGTCTAGCCACCTAACAGGACTGGATCTATGTATTGGTCACAATGTTTTGAACCAGTCTATTTGATCGAAAAGATAGTCAATATCTCAAGTATAAGTCTAGGTGGGCCACTATAAAGCCTCCCGACTTGGCTAATTGCACAACTAGACCATGCCAGATGCCCGATTGAATTTCTGGGAACAGTGAAAAGTGGTTTATGTCTTTTTGTTTCCCAAGGTTTATTTAAAAGCCTACTTCCATGTCATTCCTATAAATAGGGGCATGAGGACTAGGGATTTTGGTGACAAATGGAGACACCTTTTGAGAGGTTTTTGATTGGTCATCATTTCCCACAATGAAAGAGGGAGAGAGGAGAGGTTTTACAATCCTACCATATTGCCAAAAAAAGGTTCCTCCTTCCATGCTGACTCTTGGATCATGAAGTTGAGTTCCCATCATTTGTGTGCACTACATAGAGACATGGACACATTCATGACTATGTTGAGAGAATGTCAACAACAACTTCCTCCACCTTTATTCTTGTGAGATTGGACAATGGATCTACCCCGCTATAAAGGTATAATATCACAAAGCTTCCTTCTTGATATGCCATTGTTGACGAGAGATTCTTTTGGATACATGGAGAAATTGTTTTGTTTCTTATGTTTGTCAAGTCACTCTCTCTCTCTATATATATATATATATATATATATCTGTACATTGGAATTGGAAACATGTCAATCTTCAGTGTATTAGGATTTAAAATTGATATGATCACATTGGGTTTTATACTTCTAGTTTCTTTACATGTAATGTGAATGATTATTCTATGAGTACGCCTATATTGAATCCTACATTCACAACAACATAGATTTTTGACATAGCATATGGGTTCGACTAAGAAAATTTGAGTTTTCAAAGTGTATGGAATCAAAACTTCATATGCCTTGTATGTGTAAGCTGGCTTATTTATGAGGACGTCAAAAATGTTTGATGGGGATTGTGCCATTAGAAAAGTTGTATATTTCAATTTATATATTTAAGATTATATATATATATATATATATATATATATATATATATATTAGATTTTTTGTAGAGATATGTTCTATTTTTGTGGAGGTGTTCATGGTTATGGCCAAAGACCCCTTTTGCATATGGATGAAGTGGATTTGAATGGATCACTCTCTTTGATTGAGAAGTATTAGGTTTGTATTTCGATCCTCTTATTTTATTCCATATGTAATAGTTTTTGTTTCTTCTCACTCCCCTCAAATTCTATGCAAGGCTTCAACATGTCATGTAATAGAGAAATGAGTAGAATTAGTTTTATGGGACATGGCATAATGAGAAAACAATGAAGATTCAAGGAGCATCCATTAATCATTGTGCTACATAAATGCAAGTTAACAGGTTGATGATGCATATGATGCAATAAACCTTAGGTGGATATTAATATTTATGTCTTTAAAGGAATACATTAGGATGACTATTACGAGTGTTACATGATTTATTGTGGATATATTGTGTATAAAATACATATTATAAGTATGTAGTGATTGTATATGTATATGTATATAACTAGAATCTATCAAAAAAATTATAAATTCTTAGATGTTATGAAATGTGAGAAACACATGAAAAAATATATTGACAAAGTGTGGGAATGGCAAAGCATGGTGAAATATCTATCTTGTGAAAGTGTGAAAATAGATATGTGGGTCTTCCAAAGTAGGGTGCATATGCTATTGTATTGGTCTTTGGGTCAGTCTTAACTAGGTGACCTTAATTGGATTTAGGACTAAGAGGTATGAATATGGTTATGAAAAGAGGTTTTGCATCCATCTATCAAGAGTTGTATTAGATGCAATTGGCAAACATTGACTACTTAAATAGTCAAGCTGTTGACGACTAGCTAAATCTAACTCATGATCTGGTGAAATATGGATCTTGTCTCATAAGAAGATTGTATGGTGTAAATTTGATATATTAATAGTGAGGTTTATTAGTTTTATACCAAATACTAAGTGACATATTAAATTAAAGTCCAAATTATTACTAATGAATTTTTTTATAATAAAATATTAACTATTGTAGATACTTATTTTAAATCAAATGGAAAAAGAAAGCAACAACCCTTTCACTAAAATCAATCCTTTAGGAAGAAAAATAAATGGGAAATAACTTCAACAACTACTTCAAAATAATAAAAATTGTGCTTACACATGAGTGTAAGCTCTATGTATTGGATACACTAGTACCAAATGAACAAATTTTGAATGATCCTAGGGAAAAAAGGGCAGCTTATAAGAAGCATGACAATGATACTAGGGACATCATGTGCCTTATTCTTGTATCTATGAGTCATGAGTTTTTGAAGCAACATGAAAATATGGATAGTATTGAGATGATAACACACACTAGTAACATGTAACAAGAGCAAGCTAGACAAAAGATGTGTGATGTTTCCAAGGTGTTTTTCAAGTGCAAGATTGAGGAAGGTGATCTTATTTGACCCCATGTGCTCAAGTGAATTGGGTATGTGGAAAGTCTAGCTGGACATAGATTTCCTTTCAGCCAGGTGTTGGCGACATTTGTGATTATAGAATTTCTATCAAATCTCTATAAACAATTTTTCATGAACTACAATATGAACATTTTTGTTAAGTTGTTGACTCAACTACATGGCATGTTGGGAACAACTAAGGTGAAAATGAAAGACATGCCCAAATCTATGTAGGTAGTTAATAAAGGAAAAGGAAAGTCTAAGGGAAAAGTCAAAGCCAATAAAGGTATTAAGGCTGGCTAAAAGTGTGATGACCACAATTCCTTTATACTTTCCAAGTTTGCATTCCCTCGATTTGTGTGCAATCATATCTATAAGATGTCAAGAAGGAAAAATACGGACTTGTGGTTTCCATTTAAAATATATGGAAGCCCGATCGTTGTTCAAAAACATCATATAAGTAGCCACATAAACCATCATTCATAAAGATAAAATGTCATAATACAATATTCAATGGAAAGAAAGACTAGTTCTTAGGAAATGAAAAGTACATAGGACATAGACATGCTACACATCATCTAAAGAAAGAAATACAACTATCTAAAATAAGAAACAGAGATGAACATCCCTCTATCTAATTATCCTCCAAGGGCTTTATTTAATGTCTTCAGGTACTTTGATGTGCATTACTTGTCCTTTGTACCTAGAAAATATGTGAAACTGACGAATAAAAAAAAGTTGTATATGTGGGTAAAATACTTGTATACTAACTTGCATAATGAATGATTTGAGAAAAAAAAAAGAAAACATTATATTACGGCAGACAATAACGTAAACATTTCTTTTATACATATCTTCAGATGTAGTTGTACTACTAAGTATGTCATCACCTTATCTTACATACACGTTGGGTCCTCCCCACCCATACAGCTATGGAGATTCCAGCCCCTTAGACTATGAGGATGTGCTCGACAGTAGTATTTTGAAGAGAGAGGGATACTACCTCACTTCAGTAGCTACAACCCACCTTAATCTTTTATGTTCTTTTATGTTTGGAGACATTTATATTACTAATATGCATCCAAGAATTTATAATCAAATAAAAGCATCCAAAGTACATCATATCATTATGAATCCATGAAAACTAGTCATATAATTAATAAAAACCACGTACCTATTGTTATCAGATCTGGATTCCAAGAGTCTAGAGAAACAATACAAAGATCACCCTAAAAAGTAATTGAGTGTGTATGTCACTATGAGTCCATGACCCAAGACTAATGTTTGATCTTTGATTAGGGTTAGTTTCATCTTCTTATGATTACATTAGGGATTATCTATGGATTTTTATCTCATTTTTTAGTCACAAGATCAGATCTCAAAATTAGGGTTTCATCTAGTTTATAGTATCCTTTATTATTTAAGAAGGAAGCATTCAATATTAGGGTTTCTATAGGGACTAGGTCATTAATAGTTCCCCTTTAGGGTTCACGTGATACAAAAAGATTAGATATGGATCCAGGTGTTGGACCTAGGGTTATAGAGAGGGGGTGAATAGAGCTTCAAAACTTGCAAAAGAATAGTTAGACCTTCAAATTATATCAATCGAAACCAAATGCTAAAAGTGAATTTGAAATGCTATCTAAACAAGAATAGCAACGATGAGAGAGTTTTAAACAAACACATGGAAAAGGTGTTTAGAATGCTCCCAATCTCTAGATTAAGAGACCATCAATCCACTACCTAGAGAGCTCAACCTCTAGGACTTTGCAACCCATGTATACTTATATTCCATTATAAGACATATAAGAAGACCAACTTACATTCAAGGGCTTACCAAGTGCTAGTCTTCTACCTCACAACATGTCTTACCCACTCTTACAAGCAGCTCGATTCCTTCTCCTAGGACATCTCCTCCTTGCAATGAGTCTTTGATGAAGCCTAATTTTAGAGTTTCATCTTGTGTCATATTGCATTTCAATCACATCTATACCTGTTAGATTACATGTTATTTTCCTAAATATGCATATTTGTGTAAAATGCACTTATGGAAATTATTTGCATGTTTTTCGGGCATTTGGATCATTCTTGGATGGAAGAGAAATAGAAGGAGTGATCTTAGGGTTTCTCTATCCTTAAAGAGGCCTAAAGTGAAGTCTGAGGCTCCCTCAACCTACCCTAGTGACCAAAGATCCATTAAAGCAAAGAAGTCCAAGAAAAACCAAGGAATTAACTCAAAGTGTTGATCTAGAGACTAGCACGAACATGGTACCGCAGAACAGTCATGCTAGCACACTCAAAGAATCAACAGAGTCGCATAGAAGCAAAGTAGGAATCACCACGGTGGTGCCACTCTGAATGGTCACGGTGGACTGACCTAGAATGGTCGTGCCACCTTGCATGCTCATGTTGCAGTAGCGCCAGAATAGCCATGGAGAAGAAAATGGGTAGACACATCCAATTCACCATGGTTGTGCTACCCTTGCCCCACCACAGTCGTTATGCCCACCATGGCCATGCTACTTCATGTAAAAATTTGACCAAGTTATTGTGATTTTTCCCCATTTCTCACCTCAGTCGTACTACTCCCCCATGACCATTCTCACACCACTCCACCATGGCCGTGGTGCCTACCATGTCCATGCTACACACAAAAGCCTCGCTACTTCTGCACTGCATTCCCCACTTTACCCCTACTTGACCTATTTCTTACTCAACACCTATATATACCTAGATGATGGGTGGAGCATGGGGTTTCCCACCCCTAGATACCTTCTATCACCCCTTTCACCCCTTAGCCATTCCAATCCATTTTCGTCTCCATTCCACTCTATTTCACCATTTCCACCACCAAAACCCTAGTTTGCTAGTGTTTTGACCCTATTCCACCATCATCCATGCCCTTACACCTTGGAAGAAGGAGGAGGATGTCTTTTAGTATCTAAAGAGGAGGATTACTCCATCTACACTGAGCTCCATGGCTTCTTCTACCTTCTCCTTTCTTTTTGTATTTTCCATTTCCATGAATAGCTAGGCCCCTTGGGTGGGCTAATTTGGGGTCAAAAATGTTACTTTGATACTATGTTGGGGGAAAATGATATGTAAACATTGTAATTTCTTTTGCTAACGATTAATTTCTATTTGTATCTCACTCTTAATGAATTATTTGTTAGTTTGTTCTTGAAATCACCCAGGATTCTAGGGAAATTCACTATATGTGTCAATTTGGGGAATTTCTCCTAGGTCCAATTCTTGGATCCCTAGGTTGCCTCCCATATTCCTACATACTAATCACTCTCCCTAAGACTAAGTGAGAGATCTAAGTATCTTGATTAGATGCCTCTATTGCAATTATCATGGAGCCTTCTCAAGGCTATAGAATGTGGGGGAATTGGGGTTCAAAGCCCTAATTCCAACTCCTCATTACTACCCTCATCCCCCAATTTCCCTAGGAATCTCTAACCTAGAAACCTAGGCTTGTTTAGTGTAATGACCCAGCCTCCCGGTAACCCCCAATTAAGGGAGACCCGAAGGTCGGAATCGTTATTCAATTACAGGATCAAAGGTTCGACAAATAATCAATAACAATTAATAAACTTTACCAACTAAACTTGTAATTCTATCATCAAAATAGGTTAACAACCATATAAAACAGTAAATAAGTTAACCATACTCGAATTAACTTAATTGTAAGACTAATTATACCTTTTGTCAACAATTAGGGTTTTTATCCACAAATTAACCCTTTTTCTATTCCAAAAATATACTTTTATAAAAAGAGTTAGATTCAAGGTCTCAAACCATTTTTATTAAATTCCTCATATTTTTTTGGTCACTTTTCATGTATTCATTTTCTCCATATGAGTTTTCTATCTCCAGATACGATTTTTCTAAGATAATTCATTTTTATCAATTTATCAACTAATTAGGAAAATCGAGGATCACTCGATCAATGGTCCGGTGGTCCACTTAGGATCCAGCGGCCATGATCATGCGCGCCTTAACACTGCGGTCAAAAGATGCAAAGGACGGGAATGTCCTTACCAGCAAAGGTGGCGTGGAGGGGCAAGTTGGTAAATGACCAGAGCCTCCTTCTTCTTCTTCCTCGCGTCCCTGCTGCTGTAGCAACGCCGGTCAACCGCGAGGTTGACTCTAGGCTTCAGGGTGCCTTTGCTCACGCCGATGGTCCAGATAGCTCCGCCACCTCCCTTCGAACTTGACGACACTCCCAATTGCTCACTAGGAACACACAAAGGTCGGCCACCACCCGCCAGACTCCGGCGATGATCTTTGAGCAGTCGCTAGTGCATGTCGACACCAAACGAGAAATTGAATGCACGTTCACGATCCTTGCGCCATCCCGCAGAAGTTGGGATAGATGAAAGAGATGTCGGTGCCTCAGAGCATCCTCCCATATTTATAGGGTCGAGGCAGGTCCGCAATTTGGAAACATTCCCAATCGGCAACTACTCCCCATCAAACCAAGGATCAAACTCTTCGGTTTTGACTCCTGAGTTTAATGGCAACACCATCCAGCTTGCAAACCTATTGGATCGTGAGAAAACTAAGAGGGAAAGTCCCTCAGAAAACACGCAGAATCCTAGTCCCAGCAGGACTTAGACGATGAGCGTCCATCTTCAGATTAGGATCCCACGAACCTCATCACCCGCGTTCAAAGGAAAGAATATACATTTATCATTTAATTCAGGAAAACTCCCAAATCCAAGATAATCTTGCAAAATTAATATCTCCCAAACCATAACTCTGATTTATCTCAAATTTTAAAGTAATGTTCCTTTTAATATTTCCTAAATTTGTACGAAATTTGGGAAACAAATTCCAAGGGATAAGAAGGATTCCTTCTCTCCTAAGTTATTCATTAATTTATTCAAAATTAATTGTTATTTCCTTTCCCTTTGCCATTATCTTGTTATTTTGGGTCCCTTGGACCTCAGGAAATTCCAAAGGCATGGATTCCCATATTGGGGAAAACCTATTTGCCTTTATCTTCTTTTGAAAGTCAGTTTCTCATATTTCCCTTTTATTAATCAATTTCTTTTCCTTTTTAATTCTCTTTTTAATGATTTCTCCTTATCTCTCCTATGTATTCCTATTGGAATTCCTTTTAGCATTAGGAATCCTTGGGATACGAAAATCCACCAAGGATAACTCAATTATACCTCTTTGCACTTATTTTCCACATCTTATCATTATTTTCAATTTCTTTCTTAACAAGGAAATACTTAATTGGTCATTTCTTTTCTTATTGCATTCTCTATGCAACTTTGGACTCCTTGGAATCCAAGGAAACCCATGTGACACGAAATCCACCTTTGGATTAAGTTCTTTTTCCTTCTAGAGGTTTCCACACCTTTCTTTCCTCAAAATTCAATTATTCCTTTATTAATTGAATTTCTTTGTTAATGGGCCCAATAGCCAATAAAGCCCACAACACAAACATCAAGGCTATTGTAAAATCTATTTATTCACAACAAATTTTATTATTTGTTCCAATATCTTTAATATGAGAAATTACATTTCTCACCAAAATTTGGGGTTGTAACATCCTTCCCCTCTTATAAGAATTTTGTCCTCAAAATTCCATCAAGCAAGCAAACAAACAGGATAAGCCTTTCATATATCCATCATGGCTCCCATGTGGCTTCACCCTTTCCATGATGCTTCCCCAAGAACCTGCATTATTTCATATTCTTCCATCTGCGTTCTTTCTTACCTTGGTATATTGTACCCTCATAGGTGACTCAGGACATTTCAGCCTCTCAAAAGCTGAATAGGTTTAGGGCTTAACACATGGCTTGGGTACCTCACATAGTGCTCTAGATCAGACTCATGTAACACATCATTTTATCCTGAGGGGTAAGGTTAACACAACCATCTCCACCAATCCATCTCAAATGGACCCATATATCGGGGACTCAGCTTTCTCAGTTGTAGCTTAGAGGGGTCGGATTTTCACATCACATATTCTCTCACAGTGAACTGCATGTCAGTTTGCTTTGCACTAGCTTGTGACTCATGTCACCACTGGGCTCTCTTTCGCCCATTGCACGATCAAAGCGACATCATCTGCACACACTATGTTTCTTTTCTGACCTTCGTGAGGCCTCCTTCACCAACATCATCATAATGAAGTGGTGACCGACACAACCTCCCTATAAGACTTCTTGCATCCCGATAAAGGTTATGGTGGTTAACATCACATCTTAAGAACTGTCTCTATGTATCACCCTAAATGAGCACACATGCTCTGATACCAAATGTAACGACCCCGCCTCCCGGTAACCCCCAATTAAGGGAGACCCGAAGGTCAGAATCGTTATTCAATTACAGGATCAAAGGTTCGACAAATAATCAATAACAATTAATAAACTTTACCAACTAAACTGAAAATTGGTATAAAATAAAACTTTTCTTACCTTGGAGAAATTGGGATTTCTAAGCTCCTATCCAGGAATATGCTAAACTAACTAATCCTCCTTTTCACGTTATATCTCATTTAATTTCACATCTGCCACTTTACTGTTTGTTCTTTTCATTTGTACCTAAAACGCCGACAAACAAAACGTCGGTCAGCAAGAAGCTGGTATGTGGGGGAACAATAAACGTGCAACTATAGTAACAAAGTAATCAACCAATTATCATTTAACAGCCAAGATTATGTTTTAAACCATACTACTCAATCCTTTCCTATCCCCTATCTCTGTGTTGTCCGTGCAGTGGACTGAGATCCCACCTCTCTCTAGGTAGATCCTTATTAAACCCTACATGATCCTACCTAACAGGTAGATCAATATCTAGGGTTGAGTCGCATGGCACTACCCATAGGTAGTCCAATCTCTAACTCAATGTGACTTGATGGACCTAACCCATTGGTAGCCATTTACTAAGTCATCCATTGACCTGATGGGCCTACCCCATTGGTAGCCATTTACTAGGTCAACCCATTAAGCTATAGAGGGGACTAGGATTTGAGCTAGTAGGCATATTTCTTATGTGATAGTCATATTCACATTATACTTTGCATGAATTAAAACATCCAACAGTTTAATTCAAGTCACGATGGAAACATCGACAAAATCCCAGAAAACTAATTCGGGTAGTCATAAGCGTAACCACATACCTGATCCAGAGCAACTTGATTGTCCAAACAATAAGGATAAAGAACAAGCAACAAGCAATCAACCATATCCTGAAATTAATGCATGGCATCCAAGTGTTATAGTTTATCCAGAACATTCTAAAGCTAAACTTGGATTCCATCTTAAGCTTTCTAAGCCACTTTAGGGTTTTATTTCCTTTTTATTGCCTTTACCTTAATTTTATCAAATTATACATCAAACCCTAATTTTCTTGCTTAATCATCCATTAAGATTCCTAAGATCAGACTTAGTCCATTAAATCCTAATTTTCAAATTACTCTATCATTTGTTTTTTTAAATTAGGGTTTCCAAACATTTTAATCCACATATGGAGTTACAAACCCTAAACTTGTAAATTCCACATAGCTCCTGATAAAACATCCTCATAAGATGACTACACTACTCTCTCTTAATGTTTGTAAACCATCCATGTATCATCCACTCCACCAAGGTATGTTATCATCTCTGTCCTCATACCTTGTAGCTACGTTCCAACTTACATCATCTTTATCCTTGGTGTAAGGCATGCGTACTATCCTATCTCTCACTCCCATAACAAGAAGAAATAAGCATTTGGTTGCAATCCAAATACAGAGTTCTTCCTGTTCAAAGAGTAGAGATGGTACAGCCCACCTTGCCAATACACTTTCAAATCTAAGTTGAAACGTGCCACATATGTATCTACATCACAACCATCATGATATCAAAAATTATTCCCATGGAAAATCGGTCTCGAACTTACTTGGTCCAAGCACAATCCTTAGTCATCTCCTCTAGGTCTATAGGGTTCCGACACTTTTGGGGTCATCCCTTTTCCCTTATGCATGCCGAGAGTGCCCTACTCATATGCCCTTTGGGTCCGATGAGTCCATGAAGGTGATCAATATCCTAACCCATGGCCCTCAGACAATGATAGCTGTTACCTCCCGACCCTATGGTCATGTGCAACTAGGGAATTAGGCAACTCCTTCTTCCATCGGTCTTATCCCTACCTGACCCTAGGATAGACTTAGGATTCAATTATTGTACATGTCCAACATATAACCTTACCCAAACATCCCTAATCTCTCTTCTTGCATTCATGGACTGACTTTCATCCTTTCATAAGGGTCATGGCGACCTGCCTACCTTGGTCAAGCCCCATACCGGTTACCTCCATGATAACGCATCCACATGTTCATAGAGATGGTTATCTATGGGTCTATAGGTTCATTCTCATGCCATGTACTCTTCACTTAGCTTCTCAAGATCCTATGAAACCTCCTTAGGTTACCTCAAAACCATCCAAACTGGTAAACTTCCTACCAAAGGGTTGCTCTCCCAGGATAGGAGGAAACTACACCTTTATAACAAAGGTCACAAACATTCTTAGGGTTTACATCCATATGAGCATGCTTAAACCAACAACTACTAAGGCACAAGTAGACCACCTATTAACTATGCTAGGTCATACTTGTTCTCTTTCCTCAACATTAGATCAACTTAGCTGTGAGGGGTTCATCAAACATACCCTTAACTTAAGGGATTTCCTTTACCTCTACACACAAGGAGTACCATGCTCGAAACTATAGGGACTCAAATCTCATCAGGAGCATCAGATACACTGCTTCCCCTCTTAGGCCTAGGAACCCTAGGTTCTCCTCTTGATATCCAACTGCATGCTCAAACTCTTAACCACAGATCAAACACATCCAAGGTATGTCATGTACTCCCATGATCCTTTTATATGAGTAATACCTCAGAGTCGAGTCCTCTTCAAGGAAAACCAACTAGGTATAAAGCCTCACAACCGTTTACTTAAACCTCCTCAGGGTCTAAAGTACTCTTTATCTCATCCAGTAGGTAATCATTTATACCATAGGTACTAGAAGCATCATCATCTCTCTAGAGCTAACTCCACATCCAGCCACACTACTGGAGGTCATCTCTCCATGAAGGATCAAGTTCATAGGTATACCTCTTCATGGGTGAAGACTAGGTGCGAACTTATGTTTGCTCAAGATCAACCATAGCCCTTTCATAAGCCATCCATCATGATCTCTTAACCAAGATTTCATCAAGCTATACCCTACTTGCTTAAGCCCTTAGGGTAACTATAGGTTCTCCTCTAACCTCATACACGAAGGAGCTATCCTTTTCTCTAGCATGCACGACCCTCTCCTGGGTTGAGTTTCCAAAGGTACTAGGTCATCTACCCTCTTATGGCATTCTAAAGGCATGCCAACCAAACACTCGGTCAACCATGTCATCTAACTTACCATGTCATCTATCTCTCTAACCTTCACTTAGGGTTAGGGTTAACATCATCCTCAAAGGATGTGCTAGGTCTCTACTTTTAATGGAGATATCTACCTCCAAGACTAACTCTCTCTACTCATCATCCCGCCAAGGAGGTCTATCCTCAAGTCTCTCCTAAGGGAAATGACAACTCGTGTCATACGGCCTAAGCATGTATCTATTCCTTTACGCTTACTCTATTAAGCTTATGTCCATGACATCTTATTTACATGCTTTTTATTAAATTGGTGGAGGATTCCTTAATCCTTATCATCCTTACCCTTACCTCAAGAGGGTGAGAAAAGAGAGAAAACCCTAATCCTTAAGGTTCTTAACAGAATTTAAGTTGAGAAAGGACGAATAAGATGAGAGAGTCCTAAAGGTATCTTATTTCGATTCATACCCTAAGATTTTGGCCAGGCAGTCACACGGATCTGGGAGTCCTCATATTCCGACTAGCGGTGTGGAGGAAAATATTTGCAGCCCCCGGTCGTGATCCTTTTCTAGACACCTCTGTCTTTCGGATAATCCTCTAATAACTCCCTTGGGTTCTACAGAATTTGTAAAATTTAATAATTATTAAAGATTAATGGAGGAACCTATGCTCTGATACCAAATGTAACGACCCCGCCTCCCGGTAACCCCCAATTAAGGGAGACCCGAAGGTCGGAATCGTTATTCAATTACAGGATCAAAGGTTCGACAAATAATCAATAACAATTAATAAAATTTACCAACTAAACTTGTCATTCTATCATCAAAATAGGTTAACAACCATATAAAACAGTAAATAAGTTAACCATACTCGAATTAACTTAATTGTAATACTAATTATACCTTTTGTCAACAATTAGGATTTTTATCCACAAATTAACCCTTTTTCTATTCCAAAAATATACTTTTATAAAAAGAGTTAGATTCAGGGTCACAAAACATTTTTATTAAATTCCTCATATTTTTCTGGTCACTTTTCATGTATTAACTTTCTCCATATGAGTTTTCTATCTCCAGATACGATTTTTCTAAGATAATTCATTTTTATCAATTTTATCAACTAATTAGGAAAATCGAGGATCGCTCGATCAATGGTTCGGTGGTCCACTTAGGATCCAGTGTCCATGATCACGCGCGCCTTAACACTGTGGTCAAAAGATGCAAAAGACGGGAATGTCCTTACCAGCAAAGGTGGCACGGAGGGGCAAGTTGGTAAATGACCAGAGCCTCCTTCTTCTTCCTCGCGTCCCTACTGCTGTAGCAATGCCGGTCAACCGCGAGGTTGACTCTGGGCTTCAGGGCGCCTTTGCTCGCATCGATGGTCCAGATAGCTCCTCCGCCTCCCTTCGAACTTGACGACACTCCCAATTTCTCACCGGGAACACATAAAGGTCGGCCACCACCCGCCGGACTCCAGCGATGATCTTTGAGCAGTCGCTAGTGCATGTCGACACCAAATGAGAAATTGAATGCACGTTCACGATCCTTGCGCCATCCCGCAGCAGTTGGGATAGACGAAAGAGATTTCGGTGCCTTAGAGCATCCTCCCCTATTTATAGGGTTGAGGCAGGTCTGCGATTTGGGAACTTTCCCAATCGGCAACTACTCCCCATCAAACCAAGGATCAAACTCTTCAGTTTTGACTCCTGAGTTTAATGGAAACACCAACCAGCTTGCAAACCTATTGGATCGCGAGAAAACTAAGAGGGATAGTCCCTTAGAAAACACACAGAGTCCTAGTCCCAGTAGGACTTAGACAATGAGCATCCATCGTCAGATTAGGATCCCACGAACCTCATCACCCGCGTTCAAAGGAAATAATACACATTTATCATTTAATTCAGGAAAACTCCCAAATTCAAGATAATCTTGTAAAATTAATATCTCCCAAACCATAACTCTGATTTATCTCAAATTTTAAAGTAATGTTCCTTTTAATATTTCCTAACTTTAAACGAAATTTGGGAAACAAATTCCAAGGGATGAGAAGGATTCCTTCTCTCCTAAGTTATTCATTAATTTATTCAAAATTAATTGTTATTTCCTTTCCCTTTGCCATTATCTTGTTATTTTGGGTCCCTTGGACCTCAAGAAATTCCAAAGGCATGGATTCCCATATTGGGGAAAACCTATTTGCCTTTATCTTCTTTTGAAAGTCAATTTCTCATATTTCCCTTTTATTAATCAATTTCTTTTCCTTTTTAATTCTCTTTTTAATGATTTCTCCTTATCTCTCCTCTGTATTCCTATTGGAATTCCTTTTAGCATTAGGAATCCTTGGTATACGAAAATCCACCAAGGATAACTCAATTATACCTCTTTTCACTTATTTTCCACATCTTATCATTATTTTCAATTTCTTTCTTAACAAGGAAATACTTAATTGGTCATTTCTTTTCTTATTGCATTCTCTATGCAACTTTGGACTCCTTGGAATCCAAGGAAACCCATGTGACATGAAATCCACCTTTGGATTAAGTTCTTTTGCCTTCTGGAGGTTTCCACACCTTTCTTTCCTCAAAATTCAATTATTCCTTTATTAATTGAATTTCTTTGTTAATGGGCCCAATAGCCAATAAAGCCCACAACACAAACATCAAGGCTATTGTAAAATCCATTTATTCACAACAAATTTTATTATTTGTTCCAATATCTTTAATACAAGAAATTACATTTCTCACCAAAATTTGGGGTTGTAACATTTAGACTCTAATTGAGCCTTGTAAGGGTAGTAGGAGGTGTTCGGTACTAGTTACCATATACACAACCTATCCTATCCATGGCCAGTTAGTAGTTTAGGGAAATTCATTACCCTCTAGATAGTTGTTTGGTTTGGTAATATAAATTAAATCATAATGTCACGTGTCACCTCCAACCTAATTGATAAGTGCATCCCCCAAACAACCCACTTTTCCCTTTATTGCAGTAAAACCTTAATTGCCTTCTTGCTTATCTAGTGTTATCTTAGTTATCTTCTTGTCTTGTTCTTGCTTTTCTCTTGCTAGATTAGGTCTTTAATTTCTCTTTTTCCCTATTTGCTAGCTTAGTGTAGTGTAGATCTCTTTTTCCTTGTGTAGTGTAGTTTGCTCCCTTTTATTGCCTTTCCTTCTTGCCTTGTCTTTTCTTGTTCATTAGAATTAACTCTCTAGGGTTAACATAGGTTTTGATCTTGTTTTCATTCTTTTACTTTCTTTCTTGTTAAACCCTTAGTGTAATCAACAAAATCAACCATCAAACCCTTCAACCCTAGACTTCACAGTAGGAACATAGCCCAAAAACTAACCTAGCTCTAGTGCCCCCTCTCCCCTATGGATCAACCCTATACTTGCCACCCTCCTATTCTATTATACGACCCCATGTGCTTGTGGGTGTAGTGTTTTTAGTAAAAGTAGGTGTGTAGCTTTAGGTTTTTATAAATTTTAAAAGTGATCCCATTGTGTGTCCCGATCGCATGGGATGCATCTAGTCAAATCCCAATTGATTAGTGTGTGCACCACTGGCAGTATGCATCAAGCTTTCTCGCACTATTCCATAGGAGTAGAGGCACTCAACCTAGCTAGTTAGTTTTGCTTTGATCTTTTCCTACTTCCCTAATCATTGCTATTATTTATTCCTTATTCTTTGCATTCTTTGTGCTCATTGGTTTGCTAACTTGTTCTATTTGTTTGGTTGTGCCTTGTGCATGTGAAAAGCCACTCGAGGAAGATAAGATGGAACGCCAAAATGCACCTCACAAGCCACTTCATGTTTACTTCATGCCTACCAACTACAAATTGCCAATTGCTAGTAGAGTTGATTAAATTCTAGGGGAGAAATTCGTCATCCCTCCAGGTTTTCTTGGGCTCCTTCCCGCCTTCTATGGCTCAGAGATTGAGAACCCCTACAAGCACATGGACTCATTTCTTGAAGTATGCTCCACCTTCAGGATGTCGATGACCAGTGATAATACAATCTGGTTGACCTTGTTCTCTTTCTCCCTTAAAGACAAAGCCAAAGATTGGAATGATTCAAGAAAAGACATCATGAGTTGGGTAGAGATGAAGAATGCATTTTTAAGACAATTCTACTCTATTACAAGGTTGACAAAAATGCATCGTGCCATAGTGAGTTTCAGTCAAATGGGAAGTGAGCAGTTTCATAATGCTTGGGAGAGATTTAAGAAGATGTGGAGAGAGTTCCCACTCCATGAAATCCCTTTGTGGCATCTAGTTCAATCCTTTTACTGTAGTATATCTCCAAAGTGTCAAGCTTCAATAGATTCTTCTTGTGGAGGGGTTTTCATGGGTAGGTGACCTGAGGAGATATGGACTTTGTTTGAACAGTTGGCTGAAGGTTCAAGAATTTGAGCTTCTAGCATGATGAATGATGGTGGCCATGCCTTTGGTGTGAAATTTCTTACTCATAATGACTCAATCCTATAAGTGATGAAGATTCTTGGTGATATGGTGAACTTCATGAAGAACAAAGTGACAAATGTTCCTTGCCACTCGGTCAATTCTATTGAGTTCTATGGTGAAGAAAATAAGAAACCTCACTCCTATAGCTACACAGAACCCCAAAGTCTAAGATATAGCTCAATATTTGAGGAAGAGGTTCTCTCTACGTTGAAGAGCCTTTATGACATGGAAATGAATGTGACAAGGCTTGAGGATAGGATAGAGCAGCTATCTTCCATAATTACTCTCCAAGAAGAAAAATTGTCTTCAAAACCCATCTTGGGTTTTAGTGAAGCAAGTTGACCAATGCCCTATTCACAAGTTTTCTATAGTCCACCTCCCATGCAAGTGCAACCCATGTACCACTTCTAAGGACATCCAAGGCCTTATAAACCAACCCCCCTCCAGCACCACAACTTTCTCAACAATTCACTTTCCAACCTCAATTCTCCCCTCCACCTCAATTTCAATACCAAGTACCACCTCCACCTCTTCCACAGCCACAACTAGATCCCCCTCTCCACCATGAGCAAGGAAATCATGTGATAGTTCTACGGAGTGGGAAATCTCTTGAGTAGCCTGTGCATCAAATAAAGGTTGATAAAACAGAGCAAAGGCAGCCAAGTGAAGATATTGTGATTGATATTGCCAAAGATGATTCTATGACACCACATGTTGAGTTTGGGATACAATGTGCTCCACCTCACACTCCACTTGCAGATACCATCATCCCTTGTGTTCCACCCCATGTTGATGCAAGAAAGGACAAAGCATGTGAGCCACCATTTATTTATGCATTAGATGAGCCACTAGAAGTAAGGAGCAGACAAAAGCACAATGTTGACATTCTTGAGGTGTTTTGCCAAGTCAAGGTCAACATTCCACTTTTGGATGCCATCAAGAAGATCCCATCATATGCAAAGTTTCTTTGGAACTTATGCACTATGAAGAGAAGGTCAATGGGGAGAATACCAAAGAGAGTCAAGTTGACCAAAAAAGTGAGCTCAATCCTCCAACACCCACTACCAATAAAGAGGAAAGACCCAGGGCCCCCACTCATACATAGTTATATTGGGGGACATTGCATAGACAAATCCCTACTTGACTTGGGATCTAGTGTGAGTCTAATGCCATATAGTGACTATGTTGAGCTGGGCTTTGGAAAATTGAAATTGGCACATTGCACTGTTCAATTGGCTAATTGTTCCATCAAAGTGACAAGAGGAAGAGTGGATGATGTTTTTGTGATGATTGACAAGGAAAGAGGAGCAATGTTCCCCTCTGATTTCATTATTCTGTACATGTATCTGAATCATAGGGAGATTCCTATCATCTTAGGAAGACCATTCTTATCTACAGCCGATGTCTAGATACATGTTCGTAGTGGCATCATGAAAGTATCTTTCATGGACATGAAGATAAAAATCAACATATATAAGTCCTCAACTTGGTGAATTCGAGATGAGGATATTAGACATGGTCACTTGAAGAGTCTGGCGGGTCATTTAAGAGAAGGAGATATGTATGAAAGATATAATGATGTCTTTGGTGATCAAAGGGATGCGGAGCATAGGTTGAATGCAAATGGGAGATACATTTATTGCAAGAATGGGCACATGAGGATGCAAAATGGATGAATGATGTAGAATATCTAAGAAGCTCAACTGAAGGTATGAAACTCAGTTCTTGTGGGAGGTAACACACATAGGTTTGGGAATTTTTCAGCCAACCCTATATTTTTGATATTTTTGCATATTTTTACACTTTTCCAAGAAAACACACATACACACACACTTTTGTTTAATAGTTTTTGTTTAGTTTTAAGATGTGCAGGTGAAAATAGGGGGAAATGAAGAAGATTAGATAAAATTTTGACAAAGAATCAATGAAGAATCACTTTGGATCAAATATTTGATGTTTTAATGAGATTCTAGTTGAAATGAACTGTCATAGTATTCACCACAACAGTGGTGACACGAAATGGTTGTGGTTGTGCACTCAAAATCAATAGAAAAATCAAAGTGAATAATTGAAGATTTGAGAACTAAAGAATAGACCCAGCACAACTGTGTGAGGAACCACGTTCGTGTTGCTAAAAAATTAGAATGATGATGTGAAGGTAGAACAAGCATGTGACAAATAGAGGAAGAATCATTGTGCAATGCAGCACGGCTGTGTGACAAGCACACCATACAACCGTGTCGTGTAGAACAACCGTGTTGCACCCCAATCCAACACATAAATCAGCCATTTAGCAAAATTTCATTTTAGTTGCCCATTCATTCTCACAAACAGAACATGCATTCTCCACACCCTAGCAGAGGTGATGCACTTTGTACCCCCTCTACAACCCTCTAATCACCACTAAATCACCCCCAATCCATCTCCACTCCATCCCCCATCATTTCCACTACCTTAATCTACATATTCCACCCATTATCATCCATAAATCCCCCATTTCTCTCTAATTCACCCCAACAACCCTGTTCTTCAGAGAAAAACTAAAATTCGAAATTTCTCCAATGAAATCTATTCAAGATGAATAAAATGGCCATGAAGACAGTGGAGAAGAGCAAGGGCATGCTTTCCTACCAACGTCAGTGCAAGAATGGATCATCTTCAACTCCGGCGTCTACTGTTGTGCCATCCGCCTCTGGCTCTGGCAAAACTGCCCATTTGACAGAAGTTGAACTGGATGCTTTGATAGATCCAATTGTGGAGGAAGCATCACCACAGCCACGACGTGCACCGCCACAACCCTTGCCAATCAGACCTTCAATTTCAGCAGCTCGGCCATCAGTTTCAGCAGCACATCCTTCGATGTCCTTGGCACCATAGTTGCAACCTCAACCACAACCTTGACCATATAGACAATTACTATTAGGTGATGAGGATGAGGTGATGTTGGAGGTGCCACATCCAGAGGCACCTCAGAAGCAGTCTAACAGAGAGCCTTAGGTTACTATTAGTCAGGCGAAGAAGTCAAAGCATGCAAAGTGCTTAACACGCAAGGTGATTGCCTCTCGTTATGCATGTCAGGCAACCATGGAGTGCAAGGGTTTCTACACCTATTTCTAGGTCATAATAGAAGCAATGGGCCTATTCGACATCTTGGAGACACCAAATGACACTTAGGTATAGATGACACATCAACTCTTTTACACCATGGAGAAAGTCTCTAATGATGGTGAGGGTGCCATTAGAGTGATGATTGGAGATAAGCTCTAGGTTCTCACTTCAAAGTTGCTAAATAATTTGTTTCCCCCAATGATGAGATGACAGGCCTACTGGAAAGGGGAAGGACAGAGAATGACTCGAGTACCACTTACATAACCATGTGGAAGTACTTCACCGGGCATGGAAAATTTGTAGCGGGGAAATCCAAAACAATTCTGATTCACAGTCAATTCATTCACTATGAGTAGAAAGTGCTTACAAACACAATCTTGAGCAGGTATAAAAACTAAGGAAGTTGCACAAAGAGGGACCATTTTGACTTGGGTTGGTTGATTAAAGGGAAATATGTAAATTTGGGTGCTTTGTTGATAGATCATATGAGGACAATTCCCTCCAAGAGCAAGAATCCATTCATTATGGGGGGGGGGTTGTGACGTCTATTGTTGTTGCCTTAGATCACAATGTTTCTAGATATACCAAGCCAGAGGGGGGAGTTAGTGGACCTGCATTACCTGGTCTGTTATTCAATGATTGTTTTAGTGGATAAAAAGACCATATATGAGGTCAACACCCCTATGCATTTGTCTCACTAGAGTTACCCTACCACACTCCACCTCTCCTAGAAGAGCATGGGCACACTCCAAACTTCATGGAGACCCTATGGAGATATGAGGAGGATCACCTTAGAGAGGAAGGAATAGCATAGGTGATACTGGATGTGGGACTGGGAGAGCCCTCACAGAAGGCAGAGTAGAGGAGAACAACAGAGTCTAGAGATGCATGTTGATCTAGGAGATGGGAGGAGGAGACATCAAAATAGCCACAACAACCCACAATGAACGCATATGACATGTCCATTATACATGTGTAGCTGGAGCACAATCAGAGCACTCAAGACAACATACTAAAAGCCCTGGAGGGCATTTTGAGGGCACAGGAGGGTTTCCAGCATACCCAAGATGCTATGTAGTTAGACCATCAGTAAATGCACTATCATGTCAACCACATGCATCAGTTTTAGCAAGCCCAGGCACAGAGGAACCCCCAATGGGGGAAGATTGGTGGAGCGCATTGTCAACATTTCACTATAACTACCCACCTCCACAGTCGCAGTATTGGGGTTCCTACTACCAGCATCCGCCACCACATGAAGGATCACCATCAGAGCCACCACAATGATCATCCACCCTATCACTCCTATAATTTAGTGTCATGCTGAGGACAACTTTATTCAAATGTTTGAAGTGGTACGGTGGTATGCTCCTTTTCAAATTTCACTCTTTTTGCATTTCACTATCCCTTTAGTTTTATTTTCTTGTTTAGTTTTGTTGTTCTTGCTATCTAGATTAGATTTTACCTACTTTGCATGCTTACATGTCATGTAGTTTACTTTCTTGCAATTTTTGCGTAATTTTCAAATTTTTTGCTCTTTTTGTCATGCATTGCACATCATGTAGATTTTTGGTAATTTATGCATGTTCTAACTAGGGTTTTCTTGTTTCTTGCTTTATATTTCCACAATAAAGGCTTAGACATGATTTAAGGCAACTTGACACCATTTTGGCCAATTTTTCCCAAATTTATAATTTCTTGCCTAAAAGTGTGTTTTAACCATGTCTCTACTTTTTAAATTGAAAATGATGATTGTTGACAAACGCAA
Source organism: Alisma plantago-aquatica (assembly GCA_963693085.1). Classification (NCBI taxonomy): domain Eukaryota; kingdom Viridiplantae; phylum Streptophyta; class Magnoliopsida; order Alismatales; family Alismataceae; genus Alisma; species Alisma plantago-aquatica. Next base: position 1,852,187,767 of record OY856409.1, read on the forward strand.
GTGATTTATCATTATTTATTGTTGAATGGACTCAATTTTGACTTTTACATGTGAACCACATCTCTTATGCTTGTGAACTATTTGGCTTAATTGTGATTGAAGTATACCACAAATGCTTAGAGTTTGGTAGAATCTCATGATAGAAATGAGTTTTAATATTTCTCATTTATGTGGTATCATTGCTTAATGAAATTTTTGGAGTAACTTTCATGCAGGAGAGATCATGTTGATGTCCACACTAGTAACTCCTCTTTGACTCACATTTCTTCTATCATCTTCATACCTCTCCACCTCATGAAAGGATGCCAAAGTGCACACAATCATCCATGGCCACCTCCAAAAGTTTGGGGTGAACACATCTATATCTCCACACTTCACTCTCATCACCATAGGCCCTATCCATACCAAGGGAAAAGAAAAATAAAAAGAAAAAAATTCAAAAAGAAAAATGAAAGATGCACCTGTTTAAGAGCATCTAAATAAAGAAAATATGAGTGTGTAAAAGAACTCCAAATTCTTATTGCAACCCTTTCTTATTTTTGTATGACCATGGAGCTAGGAAACATCAAACCTAGCTCATTTTGCCCTTTTTTACATCCAAATGGGTTACTTAGTGTGGATGGACATATGAGATTGAATGCATGAATGAAAAATAGCAAAATTAGTCATTTTTTACCTTCACTACCATGAAACGGATTACCCGAAGTGATATGACAACCATATTGTTTAATTTTGTTTTCTATGCTCTATATTTGAAGTTTTCAGGCTCAGTGTTGTAATCATGATTGGTTTGTGAAAGAGGAGAGGACAGAGGTGGAATGCATGCACCTAGTCACCTTTGAGCCCATTTAGTCAATATTCATCTTTTGCATTGCATTTTCCATTTCTTGGTAGTGAAAAAGTTGCAGAGAGATTGAGTAGGAGCATACTTTAGGAGAAGTGTTTTAAGTTTGGGGTAGTGATGCAGCGCTATTTTATGGCTTCATCTTGTTTCATATTACATTTCAATCACATCTATACCTGTTAGATTACATGTTATTTCCGCTAATATGCATATTTGTTTAAAATGCACTTACAGACATTTTTGCATGTTTTTCAGGCATTTGGATCATGTTTGGATGGAAGAGAGAGTGAAGAAGTGATCCTAGGGTTTCTCTGCCCTTGGAAATGCCTAAAGTGAAGTCTGAGGCACCCTCAACCTACCCCTATTGGCCAAAGATCCATTGAAGGAAAGAAGTCCAAGAAAATCCAAGGAATTAACTCAAAGTTATGATCCATAAACTAGAACGGACGTGGTAACACAAAATGGACGTGCTAGCAAACTCAAAGAATCAAAAGAGTAACATTGAAGCAAAGCAGGAATCACCATAGTCGTGCCACTCGGAATGGCCGTGGTGGACTGACCTAGAATGCTAGTGCCACCTTGCACAGTCGCGTCACAGTAGTGCTAGAATGACTGTGGAGAAGAGAACAGGTGGACATATCCAACCCACCACGGATGTGCTACCCTTGCCCCACCATGACCATGGTACCCACAACGGCCGTGCTACTTCATATACAAATTTGACCAAGTTACTATGATTTTTCACCATTTCTCACCTCAGTTGTACCACCACCATGACCGTTCTCACACCACTCCACCATGGCCGTGGTACCCACCACAGCCGTGCTACCCATAAAAACCTAGATACGTTTGTACTGCATTCCCCACTTTACACCTACTTGACCTATTACTTCCTCCACACCTATATATACCTTGGTGGAGGCTGGATCACGGGGTTGGCCACCCCTATCTACCTTCTATCACCCCATTTTTGCCCCATAGACATTCCACTCCATTCCCACCTCCATTCCACTCCATTTCACAATTTTCACCACCAAAACCCTAGTTTCCATGTGTTTTGACCCTATTCCACCATCATCCCAAGCTCCTGCACCTTGGAAGAAGGAGGAGGATGCCTTGCAATAGATGAAGAGGAAGATTTCTTCATCTACATAGATCTCCATGCCTTATTCTAACTCCTCTTTTCTTTTTGTATTTTCCATTTTCATGAGTAGCTAGGCCCCTCTGGTGGACTGTTTGGGGTCAAAAATGTTACTTTGATACCATGTTGGGGGAAATGATATGTAAACATTGTTAATTCATTTGCTAATTTTTAAGTTCTATTTATATCTCACTCTTCATGAATTGCTTGTTGGTTTGTGCTTGAAATCACCTAGGATTCTAGGGAAATTGATTATATGTGGCAATTTTGGGAATTTTTCCTGGGACCAATTCTTGGGTCCCTAGGTTGCCTCCCATCTTCCTACATACTAATTAATCTCCCTAAGCCTAAGTGAGAGATATTAGTAGCTAGATTATATTCCTCTAGTGCAATTAGCATGGAGCCTTCTCAAGGCTAGAATGTGGGGGAATTGGGGTCCAAAGCCCTAATTTCACCTCCTCATTACTACCATCACCCCCCAATTGCCCTAGGAACATCTAACCTAGAAACCTAGGCTTGTTTAGACTCTAATTGTATTACATCAAAACCCTAACCCAATTGATCCTTCCAAGGGTACTAGGAGGTGTTAGGGACTAATTCCCCTATACACAACCTATCCTATCCATGGCACTTAGTAGTGTAGGGAAATTCATTAGCCTCTAGCTAGTTGTTTGGTTTCGTAATCCAAATGAAATCATAATGTCACATGTCACGCCCAACCTAATTGATAAGTGCATCCACCTAACGGCCCACATTTCCCTTTATTGTAGCAAAACCTTAATTGCCTTCTTGCTTATCTAGTGTTAGCTTCGTACTTTGGATTAAGAAACAAAGATTGAACTTTAAGATGTTGATGTTTCCATGCCTTGAGTTCAACCTGGATATCAGAGTCAATGGGAGTATATGATCGATGTAACATTGGTCACATTACTAGGTTGAAGTTGTTCTCCAACTTCTCCAATTACTTGGGTGGCATGAAGTCTTACTATATATTGATCATTGTTTGTTAATTCATACTTTGATTATGCACATCACTACCAATGTAATGTGGATCCTATAGGGTCACATGAATTGGATGTATAGGGAGGAGGAGTATAATAATGGATACATGTAATTGGTTTCTAAAAGGTTTAGGAAATTAATTTAAATCACTAATGGGCTGACTAGAAGCCTAGTTGGCTGACTTCAAATTCTAGTCACCTATTTGGATAGGACAATGTTCACCATATCTATCAATTGTCTAGCTTGCTAAACTGGTTGGATCAGATCAGCCGATTGATCGACTAGCTAGTCTAGTCACCCAAATGTACTAGATCTATACATCAGTCCAAAACATTCTAAATGTGTCCACTCAGTCAACTAGAAGTTCTGGTGTGCCACTATTATGAATCATATTGTCTATTCATCTGACTGTACCAAGCTAGTTGCGAGACCAACTATCTGGGAACAACACTCTAAAAGGTGGTCATTGCCTCTTTTTCCCTAACGTTTCTTAGAAATCATGCTTTATTGCATCTCCTACAAATAGGGGCATGACAGCCAAGGTTTTGGGTGAACAAAAGAGACACCTTTTAAGAGGTAGTTGACCTATCTTCATGCCCACAAGGAAAGGAGAGAGGAGAGTTTGTGCATCTCTAGCACATTCCAAATGAAAATGTTGCTCCTTCCATTAAGATCTTGGAGGGAAAAATGGAGTTTTTTGTATGCATGGACTACATAGAGAAATACATGCCTTCACACTCATTGTGGGAGAACATCAATGACATCTTCCTCAACCTTTATAAATGTGAAATATGTCATTGTATCTACCCTGCAACAACGAGGTGATCTCACATATCTATCTGCTGATATATGATTGTTGATGAGACCTACTTGTGGATACATGGAGAAATAATGTTCTAGTTGGTTTCTTCTACTACCCCTATCCCTCTATCTCCATGGATTCCTCTATAATGGGTGGGTTTAGATTATGAGATTATTCTTCACCACCCATTTCAGACAACTCCTTATAGTTGTAAGTGTAACATCATGCCTAGGACATAAAATAAGGGAACTAGGTGGAAGGTAACCCACTATGTAGATTAATTAGGTAGATTTTTGATGTTTTTTTATTTTATTTGGTTTAGATATTATTATCAAGATTAGTTCCTTGTATTTAATAGATGGTCAATTTTATTATAGTGAAAGTAAACAAGTTGTTGTGATGAGTGCTCTCAGTGTGCAAGGATTCAAATAGAACAATTTTGGTGGAACTGACACCCCTCTCGATGGAATTAAGTTGGCTTACGGTTTAGACAATAAATCTAGAATACAATCATGGTGTCATTGACATCCCTATTAGTATCACCAAAATCATAATCAATATCACTGAGAGTAAATTGTGGGTCAACTTCAGCACGTATGAAGGAGCTATAATAGAATGCCAGTGGTAGCAACATGGACTATGTAACAATAACCTGAAAGAAGGAGAAATCTTGGCCTATCATCCGATGTCCACATGTGTATCCATCAAGTGCTCAAAAGTACTGATTTGTGGCTCTCTCCATATGTCAGTACCACAAAAATATGTGGGAAGCACTGACTTAAGTGGCACATGGGTTAGTTCATCAACAGTCGTGGAGTCTTTGTATCAATGATAGATACCAAGAGTGTGTTGGTAGGGGTCAATGTCGGTCCTGTTGACTTTCTATTCATTGGAACCAAGTTTTATTAATGAGTTTCTTCATGTATATATTGAGAGTGGTCTCTTTTTTCATCTTTCCACTAAAGAAACTCATTCTCAAGCATCAATCTATGAGCAACTCAGAGTAAGCATCATCGACAATTGGATATCACATATATATTAAGTTTCTTCATTCTCTCTATATCTCTTTTCATGGAAAGTATGCACTCTCACAAAGGAGGATCATCCTCTTCCATGGTTCCACATCAACACATCCTAAAACCAACCCTCATCATCCATGACTATGATGAGCAAACAAGGAATGCCATGTTGAGTCATAGAAGCATGCACTAGAACCTATGAGTTATGTGACCAAGCCTTCATCAAGAGAATTGGCTTCACCAAAAGATTGTGAAAGTTGTGTTGCAAAAAACTGATGAAAATCAACCCTTCCTTGGTGATCGGCCTACTTATGTGAAAATCACCTTCATGTTTTACTCATTCCTCAAGGTGTGCTTCCTCGAGCACCACACCCACACATCAGAGTGGAAAGATGGATGGTTCAAGCTCCATATCTACTACACCTCCTACCACATCACAGCACAAAACCTTAATGCCATCTACAGATAGGCAAATCAAGGAAAGAGGTGTGACCCAAACAACTTCAACCATGCCACTCAAAGGCACAAGATCAAGTGAAGGTGTTGAGCTTGAAGAAGGAGGTCATTTTCCCCTTGCATGTGGTGATATAGGGTTGGAGAATCTTCCTTTATTGATCCTTTGGGATCTTTGTGCTTGGTAAGTGATTTATCCTTCTTTATCTCATTGTTCTTGAACCCTACCCCTCTCTTTCTTCTCTTGGCCAAAACCATGGTTTTCCATGGTGATCTTATTAAGGGACTTCTCTTCAATAGAGGTCGAATCCATGGTTCTCCAATGCTAGAACCTAAGTGAGATGAAGATCTCCTCTTTCCCCTTTCTTTTTCAGGATAGGGTTGTACTCTCTCTCTCTCTCTACTTTGAAATTTCTTTGACCTTGGTTTGTTCTTCTTCTCTTGAGGTGATTTTCCTTGGCCATGGAGTTGACCCAAGCTTGGCGTTTCCTTCTTACTCTTGGAGCTTTGTGGCTTGGGAGTTGATCTTCACCTCAAGGTGTTATATAACTCTCTCCTCTACTATTGTTACACATATCTTACATGAAAATTTATCTACCTTTATACATGCTTCTACGTTTCTTAGTGGTGATACATTGGTTTATGGTTTAAGATTATGTGGTGATCTTTTCATAGATTAACTCTTTTCCTAAACCATAATCCTTGTACATGAGAATGGATAGATGGTGGAGTGTTGATTTTTAAATGCATCTTGAATGTTGGTTTTATCACCCTAATCATGGTTTTGTTATCAAGAGATAGTAGGAGGTATTGTTTCTCACATTCTTAATCTTAACACCTAGTTTCCTCTCCCATAGCATGGTTTCCATCTTGATCTCTGTGATGGTCATTTTATGCTTGTGATGATCATCATCATCCTAAAGTTTCCACCTTGGTGATGTTTTAGATTCATGTCATTTTATCCCTGTTTTGAGCACTTTAACCCTCTATTTTTAGGTGGTCGCTAAGTCCATGATGGACATTGATGGTTATGTTTTGGTTTGGGTCGCTGCAACCCTAACCCTATCTCCTTGTGACACCATGTGTTTAAGAAGTTTCTAGGATTTGCTAGACTTGCATAGGCATTGTGTTTTCCCTATTTTTTCCTTGGTTATTTGGATGTCTAAAGTGTGTTGTATCCTTGTGATCCCTACACTCTCTAATGGTTACTATACATGCACACTTCTAGTTGTCAAAATGACCCTGGTTTGATGGATGGTCACTAGGCTATTGTGGTTTTGTCACAACAAACCCTAAACCTAGTATCTCTTGTCTTTGCTACATATGATTCAACTTGGTTGGTTGCTACAAGGGCCTACCTCTGATGGTCCCTATGGAAACCTAAGCCTAGCGGTCGCAAGGGAAGTCTAGTCCTAACATATTGCAATGGTTTTATCTGATATGGTCACTACCGTCCCTTAACCCTGGTTTCGTTGTTACATGGAGATGGTCTCTACACATGGTAATGCGTTGCGATCGCAAGAGGTGTTCACCCCTTACATGGTCTCTACATGTTGATATTTTCATGTATGGTTTTTTACAATGATGATGATGTTGGTCTATGTCTTCCAAGAATGTGGGAAGTGGTAAACCATAGGCAATGATGGTAGGTGCTATTATGGAAAGCTTAATCGGCTAATTGTAAGAAACCCTAACTCTAATACTTAAGAACAAGATGTAATGTTTATCTTGCTTAAGTGACTAGCAGCCTACTAGTTCCAAAATGAATTAGAATCTCTTGACTATAAATTGCATGGATCACCCTTTTACATCCCATGTTCATCGCTTCCCAATGAACACATTGTTTGCCAAGTCTATACAGGGGCAAGGCAAGGTTTAATATACTGGTATTTATGTTCTATGTGTCTTCCTCATGCAAGGGAGACAGAAGGTCAAAATAGGTTTCTCATGAAGGGAGACATAAGGTCATAATAGGTTTCTTCTTCTTGTTCGTGCCAACCAAGTAATGAAGAGTGAGAAGCATAAGCTCCCGATTTGTTCTAGAGGGTTTCTTACACCACTTACATATCATTTTTCTTTGACCTTTCTCATATTCAACCATTCATTCCAGAAGGAGATTTGGACTTCAAGCATTTTTTAAAAGATAATATCTTCCATAAGCATGGTGGGAGACTCTACACCTTCTCTATGATGGGGGAAGAGTGTTAAGACCCAATCTGTATGATCACCTTTTTACAAAATTTATCAGAAAATATAAACATGTCTTTCCATTAATACAATTTTCTCATAGTACAAAGTGTTCTTAGAAAAGATACATATACATCAAATACTAGTGAATAAAATTTAGCTAATGCAATCTTCATCTTCTACCAGAGGGCATCTTGTACAACCTCTTCTAAGTCTGGTCGTGATGACTTTTCCATGAATTCCCAGAGGGAAGAAAACCACACATTGGCCCCAAAAAAGGAAATATGGGCCAGTCAAATGACTGGTGCAAAATCAATGTTTGGAAGTAAAAGTATGAACCTAGCTAAAAATTATTTTCATGAAAAAATTCTACAAGTTAAATAAGGTAGGCAAGTATCAAATGAAAAAATAGGTTTTCAAATTCAAAAGGATTCAATGTAAAATTTTGAGAGAGAAAAAAATCAAATTATCAAATTGATATCACATGCCAAAGTTTGTTAGTTGGCAAAGCCATGTGTTATGAACTAATGAGAACAATATACAACAAGTAAGTTTCAACCTATGTCCTTTAAACCTACACAAAGGTGTGGAAGCATAATTCCACTAAACTAATAGGCACTAGATGACCCTTTTATCATTTAAATAGTGTGCTATTATTTTTAAAAATAATTTTTGGCAACCTTTCAACGAGTAAGTTTAAAGTTGTAAAACAGTTTAGGACAACCAACCTTTATACTATGCATGATTTCAAATGGGAACTAAACTTTCTAAAAATAATACAAATTTTGGGCCTTGAATAAAATTGTATAAAATGCAAATGTTCCTAAAATAAAGCCCTAAGATTCATCAAGAGAGTGATCTATAAGTGTAGAGAGATATTAGATATTATTGGTTTGTAATTTATTGGTATTCTTTTTTTATTTTGTTATTCATTACTCGGATTTTCCATCTAGGAGTGCATTCATATTTTCCATTTGTCTCATTTTTAGGGTTTCTAGCTAGGTTATGTATATAATTGATTCTACACAGTCAATTGTTTTGTTTATTTGTCGCAAGATTAGATCCTAGAATTTTGTTCTCTATTATATATAATATAATTCATTTTAGTCACTAGGCTTGAAGTTTCTCATGTACTCTTACTAGGTATGTCTAGGGATTATATTTTTAAATACATACTAGTCATACACTAATACTTAAGTCCCGATTATGTCCTTGAATGCAAGTAAAATCAAGATGAAAGATAATAGAGTAAATTCATATGCTATTCCACCAACATTTCATCTAAATAAAAGTGGTGTTACTATAAATACATCCATATGTATATTTATAAGAGTACCTTGTTATACTATATATCATTTCTTCCCTTGTATACCAATTTCTTCAAATTAGACTAGTTAAGATAATTATAATATCTAGATCCATATTCCTTTCTTAATAAACAATGTATATGTATATTTATACATATTAATTTAGGTTTATTGTTAATATTGGACATACATCAATATATTATATCATTAAGAATGTGTTAATTCGAATTCTTTCTAACTTTATATATATATATATATATTTATATTTATATATATATATATATATATATATATATATATATATATATATTGGTACACATTATAGATGTTTGTGATTAGGACATTTCAAATTATTGTTTTAGCTATTTATAATACAATAACTATTGTATTCATTAGTAGTGTTAACAGTCTTGCTACTTTGTATTGAAAACCAAAAACATTAGGAGTAGTTACAATTTGTAGCACATCTCCTCTGGTGATCATTCTACAAGTCTAGTTCCATGTTGAAATGGGACTACACCCCGTTGTCTTTATTTAGGGCCAAGCAAAAATGACTATGAAAGTATATAGGCTTGTTGGAACTTGTGCAATTTGTCATTTCATCGGCCATGTTGCCATTGCATTGGTTTGGGTTTCCAGTTGTAGGTTTTCAACATAGTTAAGGCAAGGAGTATATCCTTGCATCTAACGTCACTATAGGTCATGTAAAGTAGAGGTAGGTAGAAACAATTAAGAGGAAATCCCAGTGAGGTTGCATGTTGATGATTGATTATATAGACTAGGATTGTAGGGGAAGAAACAGACCTAGTATTGATCAAAGAGATCTCTCTAAAGTTGAATGTTCAATGAATATATGAGATTCATCTATACATTGGTTAATTGTTTGATCTTAGAGTCAAAGATTGATCACAGTCTTATTGTTGGATGACCACAGACTGATGTGGTCAGTGCAACACTAGTCTCTAGTGATCAGTGATATTGTAGCAAGCAGAAAAGGTGTACTACAATTTTGACCTCCTCTAAACTGGTTCAAACTACTCTATGTAGTGGTTTGTGGAGGCCACATTGGTTGGGAGGAGGGACAATGTGGTGACCTTCAGGGAGGAGTGAATCATTGTGGCTCCTACACAAAATTAGATCATTGAGTAGTTGGTGTTGAGGCATGTCATGATCACGATCTTCAGGCTAACGGACCTTGTTTTGCAAGTCGTGGAAAAATCTTTTGGAAAGGGTGGGAGGTATGAATAGATTAATCCAACTTCATTCTTGCTTGCAAATGAGTCATTGCAGATGCCACCAACAGAATTAGGTGAGAAGAAATTAATAGGGATAGGTGGAAGGCTCTTTCTCTCCTTTCTAGATGGTGTTTGGGATGGAGTGTTTAGGTGATTGAGGGAGTGTTGTTGTTTAGTTCCATGGAAATTTGTAGAATTGTGGTGGATAGTGTTGCTTATATAGTTGTAGGTTTTCATATATGTAGCCTATTCACTGCTGGAGGAGATGAAGGTAGTTGTAGATCAATTCAAAGGTGATAACTTTCTGGTTACAGGTTGTGACATGCATCTATAGGTCATGATCTATACTAGGGATGATTGGATATGGTAGAAGTGACTTGACTAGAGGTGATTGAGGCTGGCATGGTTGTAGGACTAACCAACGTGTGGAAGAAGGTTTTCATGGAGGGTGGATGGTGAAGCCAAAGGTCAAAAGACCTTGCCTTTTCCAGCGACTCAGTTCAAATATATTTTAGTGGAGTAACTGGTGAGGATTACAGTGTTTGGCTGTGATATTGGTGTAATAGGTCATTGGGAATTTTTCTAGTTGGATAAGGCATATGTCTTGGCTTTTTCGTCCAAGGTGTTGATGGCTGGAGGTCTTCAGGGTAGTGGTACAATGGTATAACATTGTATGTCTGTGGCACATGTCTAAGTGTGAACCCTAGAGTATTTGTAGATGGAAGAGATAAAATTTCCTTCTGAGAGGCATCATAATGATGAAGGGGACCGTGGTGAAGCTAACGGTTGTATGTTGCACACCTTCTTTGGTTTGAAGTCATGAAGGAAGTCATAGAGAGAGGAGGTTAAATCTTAGGTTGACAACATTACAGACATAGGAAAAGACATGAGTTTCTTTTATCAACCTAGCCAATAAATGTGGAGATATGCGATTGTTGGATAACAACTTCTAATTCCTTTTATAACCTCCAAACCAACACCCTTATTTCTTTGAGATCTTGACCACAAATTACTTTTTAACTAAAATTATTAACTCCTATGTTTCTAGTCATTAGATGGAAAACTTTAATTATTGTCATCAAGTATATGATATGATATGATATGATATATATATATATATTTATATATATATATATATATATATTGGCCCAATTAATATTTCATATTCATTCCAAAGTTGTTGGTTGGAAAGGTAGGTACATTATTGAAATATAAGGTCTAACAAACATATTTGAGCACAAGATGTCAAATGGCACTAAATGATGTTAAAATGATAAATGGGGATTAATTCAAAGAATCATTTGTAATTATTTATATTGAGAGGAAAATGAACTCATTTAAATACAAGAAACTCAAAAAGAGAAAATAATTAGTATCAAATGAGAATAAAATTGATCAAAATTACCAAATAAGTCTTGTAATGAAGGATTATGTTAAAATTTGGGAAAAGGATGGATTATATCTCAATATACATTTAGTAGAAAAAATTTAATATGTTAAAATACTCCATCCCTTAAAGAAGATTTCATGTTTGAAATTGGCACATACATGGTTTACACATGTACTACTCTCTAACCCTTAAAAGGATTCGACAAGAAATCTAAAGATGCATGCCAACTATGTAGTTTTTTTCATTTTCTCCTATCCATTACCCTACACCAAACTATGGTTTATCCTCGGGGATTCATCTCAGACCTCCTTGACTTTGACTTAGCTCAATAAATCATAAATAAATTTCCACAAAATCAATGTCCTTTATACATTTAGTATCATAAGGGAAATACTTTCACGATGGGAAATTTTTTCGGTTGAACACTAAAAAATGGCCAAAGTCAATGCAATAAATTAGTCGCCATCACCACTTACCAACAGTCACCACACTAACTATGTGGCTCAATTGTGAAAAGTAAGATGCTCGTGGATCCTTAAGGGTCACTAGAGTACTTTCACTTATGACATATGGAAGAAGGATATTTTTCTCCAACCAATAGTGGATTCAAAATTTTCAACCTTGGGTAACCATTAAACATTTCACATTTCTTATACCAAACTAATCAACTACTAAGTTCAAAAGTTGAAATATACATATTGATTTGTTCATTCATATTTGATTTTTACAAGTAGTATAAATCACACGGTTGGTATGCGAATTGTGGAAACCCCACCACCTCCTAAGTGCATTGGGAGTAACTATGCTAGAACCTTCACTAAACACACTTACTTAGACACCTTAGATCATTCCACTTACTTGGTGATGTTAGTCTCTATTATTTGGTATATTAGACAATTTTGTGCAACATTCATTCTACCAAAGTTTTTATTTCTATATTAGGTAGATAGGGCTTGCAAAACTAGGGTGGGTTTCAAGATATTTGCCTAAGTTATAGATGTACTACTAATTAACCATAATTTTCACAATACATGCATGTGTTCTGACTATTTATAGATCTGAAACCATGTAGTAAAGACCCAATTTTTATGATAATTTTTTTTACAAAATTTATCAGAAAATATATACAAATATTTTCATTCATACACTCATTATACAAAGTGTTCTTGAAAAAGATACATATAAATCAAATACTGGTGAATAAAATATTAGCTATCAAATCTTCATCTTCTAACAGAGGGCATCTCATGCAATCTCTTCTAGGTATGGCTTCAATCATGTATCCATGAATTCCTAGAGGGAAAAAATCACACATGGACCCCCAAAAAGAGAAATATAGTCCGGTTAAATTAATTGTACAAATTGATATTTGATAAGTAAGTATGCACCCAGCATAAGCAAGTATCAAATGGAGAAATGGGTTTTTAAATTCAATAGGATTCGGTATCAAATTTTTAGACTAGTAATTCAAAATTTTAAATAGATAGCACATGTCAATGTCTATTTGTTGAGAAGACATGTGTTCTCCATATGGAGATTAAAAACATACCAACTAAGTTTCCCATTATATTGAGGGAACCTATGCCCTTTAACTTTGTATAGAGGCATGGATGTGTAATTTGACTAAACTAATGGGCACTGGCCTTCTCTTTTTTGACCTTGAAATAGTGTGATACTACTTACATAAATAGTTATTGGTGGCCTTTTAAGGAAGAAGGCTAAAGTTTTAAATCAATTTAGGCTAACCAACCTAACTACTATGCATTCTTTCAAGAGGTAATTCAAATTTCCAAAAGAAATAAAAATGTCTTACTTTGAATAAAATTGTATAAAATCCAAACATTCTAGTTATATAGCTCTACGATTATTTATAAGAGAGTGATCTACAAGTGTAAAATGATATTGGTTACTATTGGCTTGAAATCAATTTGTATTCAATTTTTGTTTTGTTACTCATAACTAGATATTTCCATCTATGAGTTGTATTCATATAATCCATTATTCTCATTCTAGTGTTTCTATCTAGGGTATATATAACCAATATTACATACCCAATGACTTTGTTAAATTTTCTCTAGATTATATCCAAGAATGTTATTTCTATCATAGATAATATAATTCTATTCAATAACTAGTATTGAAGTTGTTCATTTATGCTTACTAGGATTATCTATGGAATATATTTTCAATACATAATGGTCATCCACCATTACTTAGGTCTCCATTATGTTCCTAAATGCAAGTAAAATATAGATGAAAGATAATATAATAAATTCATGCATTGTTCCACCAACATGTGATTTAAATGAAATTAGTTTAAATATAAATACATCTATGTATACATTTATAAGAGTAACTTGTTAAACATATATATATGTATTCTTCCCTTTTATATCAAGTTCTTCAAATTAGAATGGTTAAGATAAATTTAATTTCTAGATACATATTCCATTATTAATAAGAAGTGTACATGTATATTTATACATATGCATTTGGAGTTATGGTTAATACGAAACATACATTAATATAGTATATAATTAAGGATGGTTTATTTTGAACTATTTCTAACTTGTATATATACATTGATAGACATTTATACTTTATGGTTGAGGCATTTTAAATTATTTTTTTAGTTATTATTAGTATTAACACTCTTGTTACATTTGTATTGAAATCCAAAGTCGTTAGGAGTACTTAGAGTCTGTAGCACATCTCCTCTAGTAATTAGTCTACAACTCTAGTTCTTGATTGTATATACTAGGTTTGCAGTGGAAGAAATTCACCTACTACTGAAAGTGATCTCTCTATAGATAAATTTTCAATGAATATATGAGATTCATTTATAGATCAATTTTGTGATCGATCTTGGACTCAATGATTGATTACAACCTTGTTGATGGATATCCATAGACCATATGTGATTCACATAGTGCTAGTCTCTAGCAATCAATGAGCATTGTTCTATGGTTGTCAACCACCTCTGAACCAGTTCAAACCACTCTAGGAAGTGTTCTGTGGTGGATAGAAGGAGGGTGGGTGTTGTGACCTTCAAGGAGGAGTACATAACAATAGGTCCTAAAGAAAATGGGAGCATTGAGTAGTTGGGGTCGAGGCAGGTCATGATCATGGTCTTTAGGATTATGGACATGGTTTTGCAAGTTGTGTTGAAGGCTTTTATGAAGGATAGGAGGTTCGAGTAGATTAATCCAACTTCGGTCTGCTTTGTAAATAGGTCTGTACAGATTCCTCTGTGAGAATCATTTTAGAAGAAATCAATAGAGCTAGGTAGAGGGCTCTTTATCTCCTTGCAATATGGTGGTAGGGTTAGAGTGTTCAAGTACTTAAGGTAGTATTGTTGATCCATTCCATAATGTTTTGCAAGTGTGTGGTGGATAGGGTTGCTTATAGACTTATAGGTTTTCAGATCTAGGGTCTAGTCTCATATGGACATATTGAAGGTAGTTAAAGATCAATTGAAAGAAGATAACTTTATAGTTGTAGGTTTTGACCAAGATCTGTATGTTGTGATATGTACCAAGGAGGACCGGTGGTGGTAGAAGTGACTTGACTAGAGGTGGTTGAGGCTAGTGATGTTTCAAGACTATAAAACACGAGGAAGAAGTACATCATGGAGGGTGGGTTGTTTGGGTGAAGCTTTGAAGACCTTACATTTGTAGATTGCATGGTTATAATGTCCTTTCATAGAGTAATCAGCGAGGGTTGCAACATTCAGCTGCGATCTAGGTGTAATAGGTCATTGGAAATTTTTCTAGGAGGGGAAGGGAGGTGACTGGGGTTGTAGTCTAACGTTTTGATGTTCGGGTGTGTTGAGGGTAATGGTGTGAAAATAGAATGCATGTCTGGGTCAGGGGTCTCCATTATGAACCCTAGAGTATTTTTAGATGGAAGAGCTTACTGTGCTTTGTGAGGGGCATCATAGTGATGTATGGAAGTGTAGTGAAGGTAATGGTTGATCCTTTGCACACCTTCATCGGTTTTAGGCCATGGAAGGAAGGCATCCAGAGAGAGGGTGAAATCTTAGGTTGCTGATATTACACACATGGGAAAAGACATGAATTTCTTTCATCAACCTAGCTATTTAATTCTAATATGTACAGTGAGATGTCAGTATTAAGGTATTCCTTCTAATTCCTTTTAAAATATCCAAACCAAAACCCCAATTGCATTTGGATTGATAAATTCTATTTTTACTATACCAAATAATGAAATTATTAATTCATATATTTTGGTCATGAGATGGATAATTTTAATTATTCTATTCATGTATATGAAATATATATATTGTCCAAATTGATATTTCATATTGATTCCAAATCCATTAGTCAAAAAAGTAAGTACATTATTAAAGTATAAGGTGTAACAAACATATTTGAGTAGAAAAATGTCAAATTGTACTAAATGATGTCAAAATGATTCATTGGGATCATTTGGAATCGTTCATAAATAGTTATCATGAGCGGAAAATGGAACTCATACAAATACAAGAAACCCAAAAGGAGACAATAATTATTATCAGATGATAAGAAATTTGATCAAAGTAAGTGAATAAGTCTTGGAATGAATGGAATAAGTTCAAATTGGAGAAAATGATGAATTATATCTCAATACAAATTTAGAGCATAGAATTCAATGTGCAACAACACTCCATCCTTTATGGAAGACTTTGTACTCGGAATTAACATGTAAATGATCTATTCAGGTACTACTCTCCACCCCTTAAAAAGATTCAACTAGAATTCTAAAGAGGTATGTCAATTATGTAGCATTCGTCCTTTCCTCTTATTCATTAACCTACACCAGACTCTAGATGTCTCCTCAAGGGTTTATCCCAGACCTCCTTGATTGTGACTTAGCTCAAGAAATGATCAATAAAATTCCATAAAATCATTTTTCTTTGTACCTAGTATTATAAGGAAAATAATTTCTTGATGGGAAAACTTTTTGATGCAAAACTTAAAATAGCCAAAATCAAAGAAGGAACTAATTCATAATCACCTCTTACCAACATTAACCACACTAACTACATGACTCAATAATGAAAAGTAAGATTTTCATGGAGCATAAAAAGTTACTAGAGTACCTTAACTTATGAAATAGGGATGAAGGATATTGTTCACCTACCAAAGGGGGTCCCAAAAGTTCAACCTTAGGTACCCATTAAACTTTTCACATTTCTTATACCAAACTAGTCAACTACTAAGTTGTTCAAAGTTAAAATCTACATATTGATTTTTTGACTCGAATATGATTTTTCCAAGTAATAGAAATCACCTTGTCCATGTTAGTATGTGAAGTGAGGAAACCCCACCACCACCTAAGTGGATAGGGAGTATTTATGCCAGACACTTCATTAAATAACCTTCATTTAACACCTCATTTCATTCAACTTACTTGGTGATGTTATTCTTCACTAATTGATGTATTGGACAATTTTGAGCAAAAGTCATTCCACCACAAGTTTCTATTTCTATATTAGGTAGATAGGGATTTCAAAACTATGGTTGGTTGTGAACTTTTGGCCAATATTCTTAGTATACTGCTATTTAATGCTAACTTTTATGAGAAATGCATGTGTGCCAACTGTTTATAGATCTAATACCATGTTGTAAAGAGTCAATCTTTACGAACATTTTTTACAAAATTATCAGAAAATATAAAAAGGCTTTTCATTCAAGTAGTTTTCTTAGGGAACAATATGTTCTTAAAAAGATAAATATACATCAGATACTAGTGAATAAAATTTTAGTTAATCGAATCTTCATTTTCTAATAGAGGGTGTCTCATACAATATGTTCTAGGTCTGGCTTTGATCACCTATCCATGAATTCCTTGAGTGAACACAACCACACATGGACCCCAAGAAGGGAAATATGGGCCAGTACACAACTGATATTTGGAACAAAAAAGTATGAACCTAGGTACAAAGGATTTTCATGACAAAATAAAATGATATAAATAATGTAGGAAAGTATCAAATTGAAAATTGAGTTTTCAAATTCACTAGGATTTAATATCAAATCTTGAGATTATTAATTCAAATTTTCAAATAGATAGGACATGTAATTGTATGTTTGTCATAGAATCCATGTCTTCTCTCCTACAAAGAATGACACTACACCAACTAAGTTTCGTGGTATAATGATAGACCCTATGTCCTTTAACTTTTCACAAAGGAGTGGAAGCTTAATTAACTGACTAATGAGCACTAGCATGCCCTTTTTTGACGTGCAAACAATTTGCTACTATTTTTAGAAATAATTGTTTGTGGCCTTTAAAGAAGGCAGTCTGAAGTTTTAAAACAATTTAGTCTGACCAACTTATCTACTATGCATGCTTTTAAGAGGGAACTAAACCATCCAAAAGTATTTGAAATTTTGTACCTTGAATAAAAAATATGAAATGTAGATATTTAGTTATAAAGCACCAGTATTGTGACAAAGTGGATTTTAGCAAAATAATGAGATAATTACTTTTTTGCCCTCATTATACCTACTAATGGTCCCAAATTATTTTTATTGTTTTCATAATCATTATTGAGACTCGAATCCAAGATATGGTGACCAATGTAGTTTTTATACACATTATAACACTTCAAATTGGATTCATTCATCACTTTGTCCAAAGAATCAAATTTGTCAATCAAACTTTGTCTTTTGATTCTCAAAACATTTTCTAGATGTTCTACACATTATTTTGAAGCCTTGGTCCAAATTTGAGGTCATTTGGACATTCCTACGATTTTCTATGAATTTTGGAAGTTTTGTGCTCAAAATCCCTTTATTATTGCCTTTTTCTTTGGCTATTCCAAGTCAGCGATCCATGGCTCACCTTGGGGGAGAACCCCAGCCCTTAGATCAGCTCCACACAGATCAGGGCCCGATCTCACGGCCACTAACCTGTCTTCAACCTCCCACTGATTGCGGGGAGGAGTAATTGCGACCCCAAAGGGGCAATCGGCCATAAACAAACACGATTCAAAATTCTAAATGAGCGGGAATGTGCACCTCATGATTTCGAACTCACCCAACCCTATTTTTACTGGGTTCCTCACATTGTTGCGCTGCCAAAATGAGTTCTTTTCTTTCCTTTTTCACTCCGGTGGCTGGGCTACATCTAGATCTCGGTCTGCCCTAAAATCCTAGTCCTAATGCTATAAAAACCCCGGAAATGGTTTCCCCTCATCACTCTGTAGGAGGTACCCTTGTTTTCGTGGCCTTTCTTGGTCTCTAGTGCACCCTATTTCCTCCCCGACCTCCTTCTGCCATAGCGGCGCCGCCGCATAGGCCCCTCTGGGCATCTGCACTGGTTGCCCTCTCACCTCGATATGCAATCGCCACCACCTCCGAGAAGTCAAGGCAAGCTCGGTCGGCTTAATCGTGCTTTCTCCTACCCTCTCCTGATCCGAGACCTCCTCTACTCCGGCGAGCCCCGCTGCCTTGTCTTTGAATCTTGCGTGAGTCCTGCACAGATGGGAAACGAACATTGTGAACCGCCGGTCAAAGGACTTCGACTGGGTCCAGTACAATCACAACAAAACCATGATTGGACCATATGAACTGCTCAATCAGGACTTGAACCAGGACTGAACCGGTCCAGCAAGTGAGCAAGCCACCTCACCCATGTGGGAAAATCTAGGCCATCCAACTAACATCCAACTACCCTTGTTTTTCCGTATTCAGGTATTTTTGCCTCCTCTCTGCTCGAAATTGCAACAAATGTTCAGATCTTGTTTTAATTGTAGAAAATGCATCCTAACTCCAAATAATTCGAACAAGTAGTCAATCTTGATCAGAAAAACCCAGTTAATCGATTAAAAATATTTTGGAAACCTTATTCGAAACGTTTCTCACTGATATGTCTTAATCTTGATCTATTGCTTATATAATTGATCTAAATGACTCTGTTGATGGTTAATATTGACTAAACCACTGAAAACCCTAATTCTCGACTCTAATATTCATATTGAGAATCTAAAATCATACTTGACCCATTAATGATCTAGATCTATATTTGTTGACTTGATTCAATCTTGAATATGATGATGACATCTTAACAATATGATTGATCTAAATCTTGTGGCACATCTTGATCTATTAACCTAAAAGTTGATCTCTGATTTACTCATAATACTAATGAGAACTTGAATACAAATGATGTTAGAACATGATGATGATCTAAAGATTTGATGATGACTTGTATAATGATCATAAATTAGGGTTAACACATATGATCCTAGAAAACCTAGGTAAGTCATTCACACTCGAATATATTGTATACTTGAAATAATGTTGCACATGTTGAAATGTTGATTATAAGTGAATGACCCAACCCTAAGGTTGACATAGGAAAAGTGTAACCCTAATCTCAAATATTAAAACATGATTTTCTGAACATCATGATTTTGACGTTTGATCCAATCTTGATGATTTAGGATCTGGCTTGAAGGGTTGACATATTGATTCAAATATTGACCATACTCGAAATCTTTGGTGAAAGGTACGCTATTTATATAACTCCTCCTTGATTGTATTGAAGATACTTTTATGTATCTCTTGACCATATGCTTGGCTATTTACTTAGATGAACTACTGTTCCCTATGATTAGTCTTCTGTTTTTCTATACAATATTTTGAAAAACATGAAAACATAAATTGCATGCCCATTATGACTGCCCGTATATTGATAATGATGATGATGTTGATAATGTTGATATTGAGTGCAACAACCCCCTCATTTGGAGGTGGGACTTGTACATTGGCCTCCTATGTTCCTATGGTGAGAAGGAGCATAGTGACCTTCCCCGTCGCGTTGGGGTAATAGAGTCACACAAATTATATAAGCATGCTTCTCGAATTACAACATAATGGGAACTCGTAATAAAATTCGAATTGCTTGAAAAACTTGTCGAATAAATGTTGGTTTTGCAAATTGTTTGTTATTCCTTGAATATAAGTCCTTCCAAGTATACTATTTTGTTATAAATCGTTTTGCTTGATTTTGATAGCGTACCGTGCAATTGCATGATTGTGTCTCGATTTTCTTAATTTTAGGCAATACAATGGAATACTGAATAAGATCGCTTCCGCACGCATACACTCTGATGACAAAGATAAATCGGGTATATCTCCATATTGGGTTAGTATGTCTTTTAATTATCCAGTTTTTGAGTTATTTATTTTTTATTATGTATGCCAGTGTGATAGATCCTATTGGGCCACTCAGGGACGGGCGCTTCAATCCTTTTACCACTGTCTAGGCAGTGGGATTGGGATTGGGGTAAGAACGGTTCCGTGACAAGTATTCATCCAAGAGAGTGATCTACAAGTGTAGAATGATATTGGTTACTATCATCTTGGAATCAATTGCTATTCAGTTTTTTTTTGACAATGGTTTTCCATCTAGAAGTGCTATTTATAATTTCCATTATTCTTATTTCTAGGGTTTCTAGCTAGGTTACATATAACAAATATTACATACTCAGTTTTTTTTTAATTTTCTCTAGATTAGATCCTAGAATGTTTTTATCTATAATAGATAATAGAATTCTATTTTGTCACTAGGTTTGAAGTACTTCTTTTATGCTTACTAGGAATATCTTGGTATTATATCTTCAATACATACTAGACATACACATATACTTAATTCTAGATTATGTTCCTGCATGTGAAGAAAATCTAGATAAAAGATAATAGATTTCCTTCATACAATATTTCATTAACATAATTTCTAAACAAAATTAGTGTAAACATAAATACATCCATGTATATATTTATAAGAGTACCTTGATAGACATGTATACCTATTATTCCCTCATATACCAATTTCTTCAAATTAGACTGGTAAAGATAATTATAATTCTAGATCCATATTCCATTCTTAATAAGAACTACACATGTATATTTATACATATGTGATATGCATCCATCACACAATAAATTCACTAGAGAAATATCCCTAGAGTTTACCCATTCAACGGAAAATAAACCACTTGTAGGAAAGCAAGTAAACTTTTAGTATATAAAGGTATTAGTCACACTGAATAAAATTTTTAAGAGATTTAGTCAAAGTAGTTGCAATGAATAATATTTAAAATCTGATATGTATATAGTGATTAAGCCAAAACAAAATCAAGAATTTCAGAAGTAAAAGGGGTTATCAAATCTAAGATTCAGTCAATTTTAAGAGAAATTGGGGGTCTGGGTGTTCACTACCATAGACAATGCATTAACCTTAATTGATGTAACTTCTTAATTTTTATTAATCAGATCACGACTATGCAGATCTATGTACTCGGAAGAACACACAACTATTAAGGGTTTGAATTCTCTCAAACCCAAGATTTCCTCATTTTGAGGATCATTGTTCAACCATACCTCAAGTTTCTATCAAGGATTTTTTCAAGAGCTTGCTTGTTCCAACTAGGGTTCCAACCTGTGGATCAACTTATTTAATCGACATGGATTATATTATTCAAGATAAATGAAGGATCAATTCAATAATCAAGCAATATGAACAGATGGAAACATATATATTAATAGAAAGCTTGGGTTTAAATACAACTAAGATAGAATACAGACTATGAGTCTATTCCCCATACCTCATATAGAAGTAACTAATCCATCACATGGATAAAAGAATATGTAAGAAAGGGGAAAGAAATCATGTTGATAGAAGGATCTAGTAGCACTCTCATGGCCTCTACAAGGAACACATCGAATCCTCCTTCCCTTCCTTTTTTTTGCACAGAGGGAGTCTCTAGAATGATATGATATGAAATACTTTTATTTGGCAATCCCCCCTCCTATTATAGGGAAGGAAGTGCCCAAGAAACCCTAAAAACATAGTCAACATCACTGGAAGAGTATGGATCTGATGCTCAAGTTGGATGGTTGGTGACCCAACCAGTCGACTGGGAGGAATTGGTGTGTCTCCATTGAGTAGATCAATCAAGCAACTGGGGGCCAATTGGTTGGTTGACTCAAATGGTGGTTTGGCCTAAAGGCATGTCTGTCGATCAACCCGAGGTGAGTCGACCGATTAGTTGATGGAAACATGCCTTTTTATTTAGTTATGTCGGTAGGATGAAGTTCCAACTGACCGGTTGGGATTGTGGAATCATCCTTCTCAAGCTTTTGAGTTGGTTTATTGAAAGAAGGCAATCAACTGAATGGTCTTCTAGGAGATTGAGGTTATGCAAATAAAGCCTCTTGAACTTCTAATACTTGAGTAATCATTGAGGGTTGTTGATCTTTAGAGTGAAGGAGTGGAATCAAGTTGTGTTTCTATTATTAATGAAAAAAAACTAATTAAAGTTCCATCTAAGGAGATAAAATAAAACAAATGGAATGAATTCCTAAAAATGGGAAAGAAGCAAAACAATGTCCTAAATAATTGATTGAAAATATGTAGTAACAAATTATAATTATCCATGCATTAAAATGCCCCTAACTTGAATACTTCTTGTCGTTCAGTAACAGAAAATCATAGACACCTACTAATTAACACTATCATCTTGTCGTCCTCACTTGCATAGCACTACTTTGTCCTTACGACTATTCATGGAAAAGTGATTCTAATTTCTTGGAACCATAAACACAATTTTCACACATGCTCCACTCAAATTTTCTTTACAGCTTGATTACATTTCAACACATGCAAAGAAGAAGATGTTATATTCCTTTTGTTATTGGTAGTCCCACATATTCTTACAAGGTTTTGCACATGACCAAGGTTTATGTCCCTTCTATTATGGGTGAATTACGTCCCTTCTATTATTGGTGAATTAGAGTTTTTTACATTCCCTCAAGTAGAAAAATGGAGTGAAGAAAGGAATGGCAAAAGATAATCTCTCATCTATTTGAATTGAGTTCTTTTATTTTCTTTGTTGCGATTTTATTAATGGCATTTTATCAGTGTGCACATTGGCATCTGTTCTTCATGCTACATGCTTATTAAATACAAAGGGTATGGAAGAAATTGAAGGGGGAGAAGGGGTGTGCCTCCATGAACTTGGAGTTTCACACAATTTTGACTTTTGATTATATTTTTGTTGTGGCAAAATTTAAGGATAAGAAGGTGGTAGAAGAAGTATAGAAGAGACTGACTTGTGCATTCTCATTTTTTCTATTTCAGCACCTTGAGAGTCTTGTAACATTAGTTCAAATCATTCTAAAACAAGTAAAAGTCTAGAAACTTTACAAGCTTTTCCACAAATTAGATGAAGTTACATTGTTTTTTATTCATATATATCCATGAACTCTTGCCAACTTTTCACTAGAGTAGTGTTACTTAAGGTATTAGGTGAAAAATGATTTCTAACAAAGGTAGTGTTATGAAGTTGTTGTAAGAAACTCACTTCAATGAAGGGGATATATTGATTGCATGCATATGAAACTATTGTCTATCGACATATAGGCCTTAACTCATACAAGGAAAGAAAGAGAAACAGAAATTTCAACTACAAATGCATGCAAAAAAAATATCAAGCTAGAAATTCTAAAAAGAGAAAACTAAGATAGAGCGGGGGAATGGGTATGTACCACCCACCTCCATCCCAAACCTAGAAATGTTCTCATCCTAAGAAAAACCTAAATCTTAGATGGAGGCAAGATAACTATTGGGGTGGCTACCAGGAACCATGGTCTCTTGATGGTGGTGGAGGAGGTGGAGGGCAAATGGTGCTAGGTGATGTATCAAGATCAGATGAGGTTCCATGCAATTCCTAAGGTGACCAATTATCAAAAGAGGGCTCATCGTAGTCACGTATCCAGTATTAGAAAGTGGGAAAAGGGTAAGTCTGGTATGACCTATACTCCTCGTAGTATGTCTTGGGGGGGGGGGGGTATTTTCCATGTTCGACATGTCATTTCTCCTATGAACATTTCTTAACATATAGATGATTATGTTTATGGCCATGTTGTTATTTCTCACTGTCACAGAACCATTTATTACCCAAATTCTAACTATAAATGACTACAAAGTCATTAGAGATAGGACCTAGGTGTTTGTCCCTAGCATAGTATAAACAAAGTGTGAATGTGTAAGAGTAAATCATAGCATACATGAACATATAACAAAATGAAAACACCAATCATAATATCAACATTCAACAGGTATTATTAAGAAACATTATTTTATAAAAGATTTTAATTACATATTAAAGAGTACAATTTTGCAAGTCTGGTGATGCACACTAGGGATCTTACAACATGTACACTGGAGATAGCTCACCAAGCCCATCAACTTCTAGCCATCTATGAACCTATAAAATACATGAAACAATATGGGTCAACACATGAGGTGTTGAGTATAGAGCTAAAAGATACATATACACAAGCTTTGCATAATGTGAAAATACTTCCATAAGTAACAAACAAGAATAAATAAGTTAAGGATTTAGCAAAGTGAGACCCCGTGTTTTATATCATTTCACTCCACTTATACCAACAACACCATATATCATAAGGCCTTTGACTACATCCCATCAGAAGAGTCTGTAAGGATGCTCAAGATTAGTGAAGCCTTTTCTATGTAAGGGACCTCGAGGCCATGGCCAAGAGCTAACCCTTTTTATTGACATGGTCCTCCCTATCCTGCCAACTAAAGTAGGATGCCTATCCTTGTGTCCTTACCCCGAGAATACAGGTAGGTGCACAAGGTTTGTATAATGGAGTTTTTATATTATTTTTGCAACTTATAAAACAATGACACGAGACAAATATCAAGTACAATACTGGAATACTACCGGAAATATTTGAGTAAATAAACAAGCATACATATGTATCACTTTCAAGGAAAAAAGCCATAGTCATATAGTTATTAAAGCCCATATTTGATTCAGAGATTCTTAACCTATACTTGATCTTCTAGATCACAAGCCAAATGTGGTGAAAAATGAGATTACATACATGTATTAGATTATCATCATTAACCCTAACTAGCTTCATTTCAGGGTTTTGGCCAAGTTAGGTTCACAATTTTTTATTTTAGTATATTTGATGGTCTTTTACGGATTTAGAAGTCATCATGAAGGTGTGGATCAAGTTTCAAGTCATTTCTATATTTTGTGCATATTATATGATCATTTCAAGGTTTAAGTTACTTGCAAATTTATGGCCAAAGGACTCCTAGTAGGGAAAACATGGTCAAGATTCATAAAGGCATGAAAAGAAAGCATCAAAAATGGTCTAGATCACAAACATTAGGTCATAAGAAACACATTCCAATATAGGTGGATGTCCCCTAGGGTCTAGGAATCTCCAACCTTGGGTATCAACATCTGAACATTCATTCATCCATCATATAAGACTTATAGAATTAGGGTCCAACACGTGACCTAAGTGGGACATCCACATCAAGGATGCCATTAGGGATTCATAAACTCTAATTTGAGATGGAAAAGTATAATTTTTTTATTCACATCAAGATTGGGGCACAAGGAAGACACTCAAGCAATATGTGTTATACTAGGTCACCACTAGTGGAACTGGGGTTTCAAACATCATCATAGCACAATGGTTTGATCATAGTCATAGAGTCATAAAACAAAACAAGGTAATTGATTTTAGGTATCTAATAGAGTTTGATACACCAACTATGTCAAGGACCTCATAAGATCAAAGGTATAACAAATTAGACACATAAGGGGACACAATCATGCATTAAGTGTCATGTAGAACAAGTTAATTGAAAAAGGGATTATGGAATTATTCTTGTGTCAAGGATGGGTAGTATTTATTGATTTCCAAGTTGATTAATAATTTGGTGTCAAAAGGAAATGAGATTAGTATTAAAAGGGCAAAGTATATCATTAAGGTCCAACCAAGCCACATATGCACAAAATAGGTCCTTCATGAACAATAGGGTGATTATAACCTTCATTAGGGTCACAAGAGCACAAGAACTACTAATATGATGCTTAGGAGGGTAAAAGGGAAACAAAGATCCATTCTTCATCATAATAGTGCACTAATTTCATTCAAAAGACTAAAGTTCCAATATTTTAGGGAAACATGGAACAAGAAAAGGAATTAGGATCTGTAACCATGTCTAATGTGTAGGTCTTGTCAAGCTAACCAATTTGGTATATAATTTCACCCTATTTGGCCTTAAGATGAGGAAATTATTGATTTTAGGATATTTACATAGAAATTGTAGGGAAGAGGTGATTATTTACCTTCATGGAATGTAATAGGAGGGGTGATTTATATAATGGGAGGATGAAAACAAGATGTGGATCTTCCATCCAATGGTACAATTGGACTCACGCCTCTTGTACTGCAACTTGGGTTGATGGATTGTGGTCCACCATCACGTATGACCACCCCAGGTTCAACTACTAGGGATTCTACATCACTCGCCTCCCTCTTCAACTGCTCATGGTTAAACATTGGATCCGGACTCTCGGTGGACCAGTTAACACATTTGATGTTTCTATAACTTCCCCTCTAGGCCGAGAATGTGTCTGTTGCACCTAACCGAGGTGGTGCCATGACGGTTGAAGCTCATCACGAAAACATGTGCAAAGGCTTTAATAATCTGGGTGGCCAAGCGAGGTGCCGACTGAGAATGACCTGACCTTGTGCTTTCATCACACCAGCTAGGTGGTCCAAGATTCTATAGAACTGTGGTGCCCAAAACTCAGCAGGGCAGCAGCTAGGGTTATCTGAGAGGGAAGAATAGAGGAAGAAAAGGACTGCCATGGTAGGGAAGCGAGAGGAAAAAGGGGGAAAAAGAAAGAGGAAGTTGAGGCAAATGAAATGGTGGCAACAATTTTTGGCTAGGCTAGCGCCTTTGGAGGGGTAGATGGCATCGCAACACCATTGGTTTTGGGCAAGGTACGGAGCTTGACAGAAGCATCCTAACTGTTAGATGAAAGGTGGGTGATCTGTGGATGGCGATCGAAGGGCCAAAAACATACAATCCATAGGGATCAATTTGACATATAGAAAGGGGAGATATGCATGTGTTGCACCTTAGATTTCTTAAGCCCAACAAGAGTCAAATTTCTCTATAAATCAGTTAAATCCAGATTAAAGTAGGAAAGTTCAAAAGGCCACATCTTGGGTTATGATGCTTCTATTGAGGAGAATTTTTAGATGTTGGATTCGTAATAGATAGTCCTACAACATGACATATAATAAATATAAAGGCATATACATGGATGTAGTTCAATATATATTGCAAGATGGTGATATGTAATGGAAAGTTACATGGTTTAAAAAGCAAATTAATATCACACACTATAAAATTGATCATTGAAGTAACCAAATTGGAGTGTCATCACACTCAAACTATGTAATGTCCAATTGATCAAGACATGTCACTATATAGAGAGAGAGATAATATAATCAATGAGAGAGAAAATTGAGGTTATCACATCCTCCCCTCCTTAAAAGAAATATTGTCCTTGAAATTCATCCATGAACATGGGAAAGGCCAAAGTTAATATCCATCATGTTATTATCATATGATTATACACATCAAAATAGTATTATAAACTGAGGGTGTAATCATCCTTCTTCACATACATGATACTTAGGGTTTCATGATAACATGCCATCCTTTATCATTAGGTTTTCATGGCCCTTATTACCATAGTATTAGGGTTTGATCACATATACTTAGCGATTTGAAGTGGGTCATCACATTCTATAAATTTATCAAAGGAATATGTTCACTATCATGACCTTCAATTATGGTTATCACTACTCTTATATTTCATAATCAAACTAAAAAATTACATAGTTTTTTTCCAAGATATTACCAAATATCTCCAATTATGTTCATAATTTATCATTTTGAGTGTGAAATAAACAATTTATACCTTTTGATTTTTCAAGCTAAGATTTAAAGGTCATCATCATATAAAGTTCATTATTTTCATATCTACATCTTTCATGTGAGGTATGTTTTCATATTAGGCCTAGCTTATGGGAGAGACTTATCACACATATGTTGAGTTTTAACTTAATTGAGATGTTTCATGTATCAAGAATCATTTAATTAACATTATTATCATTAATATCGAGGTTTCGTTATTATCTCACTTGTATCTAGAGAGATCTCCACAAGCTTGTTCCACTCATGGTAAGACCTATTTATGTTGAGATGGGCATACTAATCATAATTATCTACTCATACCAAACTTTTTCCAACTTTTGAAGAACAAGGGAAACCACTGAATTCCTTCACATAGAACTACTATCCTGAGTATGAAGCTCATTATGAATATTGTACATCATGTAAATCATTGTAGGGTCTTTGGACATCTCCCACACCTATATAACAAACATCATTTATTCAACTGCCTCTTCTTTAGGGTTAGATCTTTTCTAGGAAATCTAGGTTCATCATTTTAAAGTAAACCTCATACTAGGTGAACTCAACTCATATACTTAGTAGTCTAGCTAGGGAGTTGTCATCATTTATCTCATCGCTCATATTTTTCAACATTTCATGTATTTTAGAGTTTCGGTACTCTGACCCTTCTCCCATGTTGGGTCGACTCATATCAAGAGGTCTTCCTTTTCATATGTCCCATGCTAGAGGTCCTCCTTTGTAAAGAGATTGATGCCTATGTTGGTTTCGAACCATGTCTCACACCTCATATATCATCATATACAAGACTAGGTACAAGCAAGCATGTCAATCCACTAGCTACATTGAGCACGACAACAATCATATACATCAAAAGTGGCACTAGATTAGATAGGGTTTCATGGTCAAATCATATCATGTCATAAAACATACTTGAATTCTCCAACACTAACGTGAATCATCTGGAACAGGATATAACATCAATATTGACATCATCCATTGACATCATAATCATCATCATTGTCATCATCATCATCATCATCATCATCATCATCATCATCATCATCATCATCATCATCATCATCATCATCATCATAGGTCATCTAGGCTATTTTCTAGCCTAATTTGTATCATGTCTCTAGACTACTCTAGAGGCTACCACTATCATCTAAACTCTCTCATCTAGATTTTATGTTACATCTCTTTCTCTTAGGTTACATAAACACTCTCTGCCTTTCTGCATGTGGTAACATTTTTCATATGTACATATATATAAGTGATGAAAACCACCATACTCCATGCAAACATAACCAAAAGCTAAACAAGTTACCACACTCATAAGGAAGCCTAGTACCATGGAACCTAGAGAACTAGTAAGAAGATTCACACTTATGTATCTAACTAAGCACATGCCATAAACATATGTCTAGGGTTGTAATAAGATCTCCCTTTTCTCTCCATCATGAACCTACAACCCATACTATACGACATAAGGAGGAGAAAAGAAAGGTTCTGATGATTACATAAGTCTACACCTAGTTTTAGAGCATATAGGTTCTAACCTAGAGGATAATTCATCTTAGTTCACAAAGGACAACCTATTAAATTTCTAGGGTTGAGATGTAAGGTTGTGTTCACTTTGTGTTTCATGTGGGCAATTTTTGGTATAAGTTATTATTCAGGCTCTGATACCATCTATCACAAAACTGTTTATCACCCAAATCCTAACTCCAAATGACTACAAAGTCAATGACGATATGACCTAGGCATCCATCCTTGACATGGTATAAACAAAGCACGAATGTGGAAGAATAAAGCTTAGAATACATGAACAAATTACAAGATAAAAACACCAATCATAATCTCAACATTCAACAATTATTATTAAGCAACATTTCTATTCAAAAGTTTCAATTACATATTGAAGAGTAAAATATTACAAGTCTTCTCATGTACACTATGGATCTTACAACAAGTACACCTGACATAGCTCACCAAGCCCGTCAACTTCTAGCCATCTCTAAACCTATAAAATACATGAAACAAGATGGATCAACACATAAGGTGTTGAGTAGAGGGCTAAAAGATACATATATATAACCTTTACATAATTTGAAATGAGTTGCAGACGTAACAAATAAGAATAAACAAGTTCAGCATTTAGCAAAGCAAGAGCATAGGTTTTATATCATTTTACTCCAATTGTACCAACAACATCATAATCATAAGGCCTTGGACTAATTACCATCAGAAAAGGTTGTAAGGGTGCTCAAGATTAGCTAACCCTTTTCTACGGACGGACCTCAAGGCCATAGCCAAAAGCTAACCCTTTTATTGAAATAGTTCACCCTATCTTGATAAGTCAAGTAGGACGCCCATCCTTGTGTTCTTACCCTAAGAATACATAGAAATTCACAAGGTTTGTATAATGGAGTTTCTGTATAATGTTTGCAAGTTATAAAATAACGACATGAGACAAACATTGAGTACAATATTAGAATACTACATGCAATATTTGAGCAAGTAAACAAGCATACATATATATCACATTTCAAGCAAGAAAGACATAGTCATATATTTATTAAAGCTCATACCTGATTCAAAGATTCTTAACCTATCCGTGATCATCAAGATCACAAGCCCAACCTATTTAAGAACAATATTACATACATGTATTATATTCTCGTCATTAAGCCTAACTAGCTTCATTTTACGGTTTTTCCCAAGTTAGGTTAGGTGTTTCTTATTAGTATATTTGATTATCTTTTACTGATTTAGAGGTCATCATTAATGTGTGGATCAAGTTTCATGTCATATCGAGGTTCCATACATTTTTGTATGATCATTTCAAGGTTTAAGTTACTTTCTTGCACATTTTAAAGCCAAAAGAATCATAATAGAGAAAATATGGTCAAGATTCATAAAGGCATGATAACCAAGCATAAAAAATGGTTTAAATCATCAACATTAGTCCATAAGAAACACATTCTAGCCTAGGTTGATGTCTACCGGGGTCTAGGAATTTCCAACCTTGGGCATCAACATATGAACATACATTCATCCATCATATAATTCTTAGGCCGTGTTTGGTTGACAGGAAATAAAAGAGATCGGATATACAAAAGGATCGGATATACAAAAGCGTCGTATAGGAACGGAATGGACCGGAAAGAAATCAAAATTTTGTTCCTATGTTTGGTTAAAAATAAGCGAAGGATGTCAATTCCTGATGAGGAAAGCTTTTGTAAACTTTAAGCAGTGTGCTCTTTCTATTGGATGAGATGAGTAATCTGTATTGACGCAAGAAGATGAAGATGTAGAGGTACGGTAGTTAATGATGGAAGGCCGGTTGGTTGCTGCATACACAATGGTGACACTCACCTACACCTGAGAGGCCGTGGAGGCTTAAGCTTGCGCACCGCTGAGAAACTTCGACGGGTCCGAATGATGACAGCTGAAGACCTCATTGGCAGAGGATGCGACCAGGGTGTGGGAAACCATGGAATGCATGCAAAGTAGTAAACATACCTCAACCGCATAGGGAGCATGCCAAAGGGAAAGGACGGCGAGGTCAAATCGCCCTGGGAATGGCAAGCCAGACGGCAGTCGCCATAGTTTATGACTCGAACTCCGATTCTAGATGGATAAGAAGTAGGATGGCCAAATCGTGGAAGAGGACTGCATCTTCAGGCTTCCGCGGCCACCATTTATGCCAGACAAGATGCTTCCGGGATGAGAGGCTCCTCAAGAACCACCGCCCGACCGCTGGAAAAAATGGCCGGAAGGACCATCTTACGCAAGGGGAACGCTAGACGATTAGCGATGGACGACTTCTGTTTTGCAGTCCCTGCAGTCGGTTTTGAATCCTAGGGGGTAGTTCCCCTTTTAATTATCCAGCACACATGGGATAATAAGCCGCGACCGATACAACTTATCCAATGCGATGGCTGTACCAAACATAGGAAATGAATTCTTTCAGGAAATAAATCCCTTCCAGCTGATGTATCTAGTGTACCAAACGTGCCCTTATAGTATTAGGGTCCAACATGTGACCTAAGTGGGATATCCACATCAAGGACACCATTGGGATTCATAAACTCTGAGTTGAGATGGAAAATCATAATTATTAGATTCACATCAAGATTGGGTTAAAAGGAAGACACTCAAGGAATATGTGTTGCACTAGGTCACCACTAGTGGAGCTAGGGTTTCAAACATCATCATAGCACAAGGGGCTGATCATAGTCATGGAGACATCAATTAAAATAAGGTTACTGATTTTAGGTATCTAATAGAGTTTGATACACCAATTAGATCAACAACCTCATAAGATCAAATGTACAACAAATTCGATACATAATGGGACACAAACATGCATTAAGTATCATGTAGAACAAACATATTCAAAAGCAGATTATGGAATTATCCATGCATCAAGGATGGGTAATAGTTACTGATTTCTAGGTTTATTAACAATTTGGTGTCAAAAGGAACCAAGATTAGTATTGAAAGGGCAAAGTACATCGTTAAGGTCCAAACAAGCCACATATGCACAAAAGAGGTCATTCATGAGAAATAGGGTGAGTGGAACCTTCATTACGGTCACAAGAGCACAAGAACTACTGATCTGATGCTTAAGAGGGTAAAAGGGAAACAAAGATCCAAACTTCATCAAAATAGTGTATTAATTTCATTCAAAAGACTAAAGTTATCATCTTTTTGGGAAATAAGGAATGAGAAAAGGAATTAAGATCTGGAACCATGCCCAATGTGTAGGTCTCATCGAGCTGATTGATTTGGTATACACTTCCACCCTATTTGTCCTTAATATGAGGAAGTTATTGATTTTAGAATATTTACATAGAAATTTTAGGGAAGAGGCGATTATTTGCCTTGTTTTGTATAATGAGAGGATGGCAGTCGACTATGGATCTTCCATCCAATGATACAGTTGGACCCGTGCCTCCTAGATTGTATCTGGGGGTCGATGGATTGCGGTCCACCATCACGTATGACCGCCCCAGGTTCTGCCACTAGGGATTCTCCATCGCTCACCTCCCTCTCTAACCGCTCATGGGTAAACATCAGATCTGGTATCTCAGTGGATTGCTCAACACAATCGATGGTTGTGGCACTTCCCCTCAAGGTTGAGAACGTGTCTGTTGCACCCAACCGTGGTGGCACCATGGCGGGGTGAAGCTCGCCATAGCAACCACACAAAGGCTTTGTCATCTAGGTGGCCAAGTGAGGTGCCAGCCAAGAAGGACCCAACCTTACAGTGTTGCTACACCACCTAGGTGGGTCTAAGATGATGCAGAATAGCATCACCCAAAACTCAGACGGGTAGCGGCTAGAGTTAATCGATAGGGAAGAACATAGGAAAAGAAGGACAACCAGACTAGGGAAGAGAGGGGTAATAATGGTAAAAGGAAAGACGAAGTCAATGCAAATGAAACAGTGGCAACAATTTTTGTCTAGGACGGCGCCATTGGAGGGATAGGTGGTGTCACAACGCCATACACGATGGGCAATGTACATAGCTTGACTGAAGCTTCTGAACCATTAGGCCAAAGGTGGGTGATCCGTGGGCGGTGATCAAAGGGCTAGAAACATACAATCCAAAGAGATCTAAGTGACATACAGAAATGGGAGATACGCATGGACTGCGCCTGAAATTTCTTAGGCACAACAAGGGTCGGAATCAGCTATAAATCAATTAAATCAAAATTAAAGTAGCAAAGTTCATAAGGACACATCTTGGGCTATGATGCTCCGATTAAGATATTTTTTTAGTCATTGGATTCGTAATAGAGATTCCTACATTATGACCTATATTATATACATGGATGTGGTTCCATATATATTACAAGATAGTGATATGTTATGGAATGGTGCATGGTTTAAAAAGCAAATTAATATCACTCATTGTAAAATTCATCATTGAAGTGACCCAATTGGAGCGTCGACACACTCAAACTATGAAATGGATATTCAAAAAAGAAAGATGGGTCACTATAGAGAGAGATAATATAAACAATGAGAGAGAAAACTAAGGTTATCACACTCATGCTCCATGCACATATGGGAATGCTCAGTGTGGCCCAGTTGCAACTGATTCTTGTAGAAGTCATAAGGTTCCTCAGGACCTGTATCCTTAGTGGTGTGGTGCTAGTGTGATGTGTCATTGTTAGAGGAGGTTTGGTCATCTTGTAATTCTCCTCCAAAGAGACGCTCCACTGATGAGCTCTGAGATAAGGAATGTCGTCTTGTAGAAGTGGATGCTCATGAAGAAAGCATTGTATCTAGGTTGGTAGGTTATCGAAATCATAGCAGAGGGTCGCTTTAACAAACCTAGCGTGAAGGGGCAATGTGTGGCCATGAAAAATGAGGGAACAAGTACCTTACTAGATGCCAGATCATAGAATATGGTTGTCCTGGAGGTAATGTAGGTCGATAAGGTGTTGACTCCCATTAGGCAGGATGGCCCCGAATGGGATGTAGGTATAGCCCTGAGAGATAGTGATGGTCATAATAAAGTGGCCCAACATGAATGGAGAGTTGGAGTTTTGGACTGTATGAAGATGGACTTGTTCATTATTATCACTCCCCAGTTGAAAGGCTCCTCTTTGATAAGGAACCATAAGTGTAGATAACAGTGGTGATCATGGTGTCTTGTGTCCCAGATTGACCATACATGTTGTAGTACGGGATCTGGTATAGGTAGAGGACTACTAGGTTGTGCATCCATGAGGCCTTTGCCCCTATGGGAAACGTGGGGGAAGGTCAGTTAGCTCTGCCTAGAATTTTTTGATGCCTTAGCGATGATGGACAATGAGCTGAGTGTGCTCTAGAAAACCCTCATACCATAATGAGACCTCATCTTCGATGATGTGAGAAGTAATGGGACGATGATGAGGGGGTACTTCTTCTCATGAATTATGAAGAAACAACTGGATCCCTCTTGCAAATCGAAGAGCTTTTGGAATTTCATTAGGAACCCTAGTATCAGATCGACAAGACAGAATAAATTGGATTGGGGAATCACGATATATGATTCCATCATAGAATGATGTTGATAGAGTTGTGAATGCCTAAGGCTGAGAGAGTGGATTTGCATACCCATATCAGAAGTGTAACACCCACTGTTTCCATGTCTTAGTAGTGCAGAAAATGGTCATCATGGGTGAATTGAACAAATTTTCCTAGAAGGGGGGCAATATGATGTCTGGTAGATGAGAATGGCATGAAAGTCAGGTAGACGGGGCGGTTGGACTTAGTAGGGTCAATAAGCTCATCAATCATGTTGATGTCGACTACCATGTCATCAAGGATCAAATAGTCAGTAGTGTCTCAGGGTTCCTCAAAGTGAATCCCCTGGGGCATGATGACTATGAGGGTTGTGAGGGGTGGATTCTTGGGCTTGCTCCTTCCCCTTCCCTTTGTGAAGGCGGTTGATATCAGTAGTCCTCCTTAGGCATTGTTTCTATTGGGAGTGATTCCAACTGGTTGACCAGAAAATGAGTCGGTCGACGAGATGCAAGGAATATTGCTTCTATGAGACTACAAATGTTCAACTAGAGTATTAGTTAATCAAATTTCAAGAGAGGGGAAACCGCTTTATTGCTAACCAACTGATCGATTGATTGTCCCAGTCGGTCAAATGATTAGGCACAAAGGGGACGTTGGTGGATAGGTGAGTTGTAGGTGGTAGAGAGTGCGGTGGTCGATGGGGGCTGACTCGATGGCTAAGAAGGGTTGTGGAATGTTGTTGGTGGTGGCTAGACTAGCCTTCAAAATGACAAATTGAGGTATATAAGGTTGGGGAAGAATGGTTGTGGGGAGGCAGTGGTGAGCTAGGTTGCTGGAGTGGCGATTCGTTGTAGCAATGACTGGTGTCGGGGAGCACCTAGATGTGTAAAATGTCGATGCGGACAACCGGTGGTTGTGAGGTTTCTGCTAAAGGTGTTGAGGTTAGTCACATGGGAGTAGATCAACTGACTAGGTTTGTGGCAACACTGGAGGTTCTTCTAGGGGGATAGGGTTTAATTGAGAAGGAGGACTCGACCCTCCTCTCAAGTGTTAATTCTTTATAAGGGATACATGGCTTTCCTGTCGATCCACTAGTTTCCCAGTCGCTTGACTCAATCATCATGGAAGGGAGATGAATAGCTCAAATGCTAAATTCACCCACCCATACAAGTCGATCAATTAGGTAACCACTCGATCAGTTTGAAATTCTTCATTGTTTTGAACAAATCCTACAAGCAAAATGGAACAATAGTTAGCATTGCAAAATGGTAAAATTAGTTATAAATCAAAAAATAAAATTATGATTTGAAAGTAAAGGGAAATGGAGTATTGGGCTACCTCCCAACAAGTGCCTTATTCTAATGTTGAAGGCCCAAAACATATGATCAAGTAGTCTATGATTCTCACTCTGATGTGGGCAAAGACATAGGTTCTGTTAGGTATAGATCTCCAATGGTGGGGTAGTGTCTTACTCTTTGTGCTAAAATGTCATCAGTTATAAGGTAGCACTCGAGTCAGTGTTCGTTCACTACAAATTTACCCTTGAACTTATCCCACAGAAGAAAGGCACCATGTGGATAGGCATATTACACTAGGTAATGACCAAAAAAGGACAAAAATTACCTCTTTCCTTGCTAAGAAACTCTATAAGTCCAAAGCCTTCATAATGCTCTACAAAAGGAACTATTTGAGGGTCTCCTAGTGGTGTCTATCCTCCAAGAGATCTCCCCATTCATCTTGAAGTGTTTTACTTTCCTATTGCGATCTTCATTATCCTGGTCTAACACCACCACCACATATTTAGGGACATGGTGTAACCTCCACGCGCTGACCATCACACTATTGGGTGAGGGGTGGGAATGATTTTAGGCATTGATGGTTTAGGGGAGTTTGCAGGGAGGACCGAGCCAACATCTTGTATCCAGGTGATCAGGCTCCATAAATCGTTTGTACACCTTCAGTTTGTGGCATTGGTCCTTCTAATTTCCCTTATGGAGACATCTATAACACATGTCTTTGAGGATATTAGACAGAGGCCATGACCAACCCTAAGGGGGATTCATTGCATGTTGCCTCTCTAGTTCAAGTTGTAATGATGATGAGCAAGTGTAAACCAAGTTATTTTCCTCTTGATTGCATTACAAGACATCATAGGAATCATATGATTAATTCATCCATCTCATTGGAAAAAATAAAATATTTTCATATCATTTCATTTGAGCATTTTTGTTCTGCATAATAAATGTTTATATAGATTGCAATTTTCATTGCAAATTGCATAATGTATTATCATTATTGTACACATTTCTTTTTTTCATTCAAAAAAGACATAAACAAGATGTATCATTACTCCTTCTTCGATCTAAAAATGTAAAGCCCAAGCATGAATTACTTATCATTGTTAAATGAAAGGGGAAGAAAGTAGATATTTTGAAAAGAAATAAAATAGGTGAAAAGGAATAAAAAGGATTTCTATGTTCAAATCTTATCTCTCAAAGCATTAAAGAAGGAGAGAGTGTATATTCTTTATATATACATCTTCCCCTACACTCATGATTTGGTTCAGACATTCATTGCATTCACCATACCATAGAAAAAGAAAAAAAGAGATTAGAATGCACACATTTGCATATATTCATCATTTGTACCCATCATATCTTATTTATTTCATAAATGATTTGTATTTTCTTATGAACCTAATTTTCAAATCCAATTGTAACATCCCAAAATTTAAACCTTATAAATAGACACCGATACAAACCCCAATTCTTTTAGATTTCAAATTTTCATACTTTAACAAATTTAAGACACTATTTCTAGATGACCAAAAATTATATATAATTAATTGTTCAACATGAAAAGAAAATAGAGATGTTTTGGTTAATGAAATAAGAAAAATAATGGAATATTTAGACTCCCAATGGGCAATTAGGTGGTATGAAAATTTTGATTAATTTTCAACCTTTCTTATTATCCTTGAATCGGAAAGATAATAGATTAAAACAAGGTAATTTTCATAATTGAATGAAATCATGGTATGTGTGAACTTTGTTGGAGCTATTTTTAATTAAGGTAGTCATATCACACAGAGTCAAAGTCCATTTGGACTCTCAGAGTCAGAACCCCTTACAGGTTGGGGACTCATCCCCGTCACTAGAATCCCGCTCCCCATAGTTCGTCGCTCTCCCTCCCTTCTCTCTACATGTCACGTCCCATGAGGACTGCAGTCCACATTTGCATACGCCTCCTCATCGCGAATCTATAGACCCTAAGAACCTTAGGACATCTTCATAAGAATCATTAAACATAAGATTCCTTTGATTGTCCCTTATTTCCTGGTCTATCTGGGTTTCTCGACTGATCCCAAACTTTGCATGGGTATATATATGTCCTTCCCCCATTGCTAGATGACCAGACATCATTCCTCAATGCTAATCTACTCTAGTTTACCCTAGATAATCTCGTTGTCAAGTACCTCAAGCCCACCTTCCTGTGAAATCGTAGTTGAGTTTGACATTTCTCTAAAGCTCACTACAACCACCACAAATTTGGTAGCTTGGAAAGACTTTGGCAGTGCCACTGCATCATGTTTCCCTTTTTCATTGTTCATCCTTGTCTTTTTTCCAACCCGTTACCTTTCTCTTACCTCTCTTCTTGAGTTTCATGGTTCCCTTCAACTTCTTCAAGGTGCCTCACATCCATCTAGATTTCTAATTTCATTATTGTTATTCTTGATTTGGTTTTCCCTTCTCAATAACAATTGCTTGTTAGGCAGAAAGACTGGTTCTTGTTCCAGTCACTACAAGATCCCCTTCATTATGATGATGGGGTCCATTAGGGAGAGAGGAGGATGCTAATTACGGGTTCAAAACATGTTTTGCAATGTCGTTCGTCTTATTTTTCACTAAGATCCTACCTTTATGAGAAACTAAATGTGTGAAGTTGAAGATCTCGTGGTGTGAGGGTTACTCCTCTACCCTTGGAGTTTTACATGGTTTGACCTCTCTAACTATGTATTAGCTTTGAGAAGGTCAAGGATCCACATAGTCATGATAGATTGGTCCAACTAGGCCTCGTTTCTAGGTTTTGGATCTATCGCCAACATGGATTTTCCTCGCTCTTTGATTAGTCGGTTCTCTATAAATTCATAGTAATTAATTGGATGCTAAAAAAGTGTAAATACCATTGTGAAGGTTTTTGAATAAGGACATATAATATGATGGTTTTGAATCTTGATTTGACTAAATTTCCCTAATTCAATAACTAACCATGAAACCTTAGAAATCAAGTTAAGGTTTAATCATTAATGGGTGTTAATTGATTTAATAAGGTAATTATGGTTTCAATTCAATCAACCCAAAGAAGGGATTAAGGTTTCTTCAACATAAGAAGAGTGATTAGGTTTTCTTCAAGAGAGGTGAGTATTCCATTCATAATGAACATAAGTATTGGTTAATTTTATCTATGTATGCATAATGCACATATAATGCTATGAATGCATTATCTATTGTTCCAATTGCTTAAAGTCCATGAATCTACAAGTAGTTGAATGTTAGGAATTATTTTCATAGTTATTGTATCATCTTTCATACATGCTAAAGATAAAGTTACAAGTAAGATCTAAGAGCAAATTAAAACAAAAATTCAACAAAAAGATAACACTAAAAGATAATGTATATAAGATCCTTACCAAGAGGCTCCTCAAAGCAAAACTAAGATGCACTTTGGTGCATAAGAGAAGGGGAAACATGGTGCAACCCTAGAGTCCCTTCAACGCATAAAAGAAGAGGCACTTATGTGCAAACTCGAGGACTAATTAATTTTGATCTACATGTTCTCTCTAATATATAACATTTTCAATTCTACTTACAAATTGTTTGATGAATGGTTGGGGGAGCAATTCCCGTAGGTAAGGATAAGCATTAGAGGAATGGAACCATCTGGTGTGCACACAGTAGCTGACAGATCTTTAGAAGAAAAGACTTGGTCGGGGTGCCAACTATACCTAGTATAGATTTCTTTTTATGTTTATGAAACAGTATATGGTGTTTAAGTGTGAACATGTTTAGTTTGGTTTATGTGTGGATTATGTCGAGGACTTGAGTATGAGAATTGTTATCTTTATCTTATGTTGGTTTATATATGACATCTGTTTTCATGAAATCAATATCATGATTGTGACATCCCCCTTGAAGTGAATGCAAATGTATGCTTCATCTCTATGTTGTCAATGTTTTAAAATTGTGGTGTTACACCACCTATTTTATCCACCAATTGCGCTGCAAGGTAGGGCGCTTACATGATACTTCCCCTCACCATGTTTAATTTAGGGAACTATTTTCCTATAGATTATATCATCTAACTAGAGCAAGGTAGATAAGGAGATCGCATGATGCAACAAGCATTTGTCCTACTAACCACGACCTTATTATACTCCAAGTTAATTGTATTTTCATTTATTTATTGTTAACATATTTTATAAGAACTATTGATTTCAATCGAGTAGTTACGTGTTCCATGATTTAGAAAGGTCATTTTTAGACTGATTTATGGAGGGTATTTAGGTAAATTAAATTCATTTGTTTTGTCATCCCGCTAACTTCTTCAACCAAATGCAAGAGTGGTGTTACTCGATGACAGGCAACACCACTTTATCGTGATGTTAGAGTCTATTTTGTATAATTTTTCATGATATTTGTTATCAAGCATATGTGTTTTTATTCATATTGCATAAAACTAGCCTACAAACACTTTTGCATCAATTCTAATTATTTTCATATATTGTATACAAATTGTCATTTTTTATCTTAGTTTAACTGAAACCTTTAAGCTTCGGGTTCAAGGAGAAAATACATTATAAGTGGGTGCCACCGACATACCATTCGATACCATTGACATGCACCAAGATTGGAAAAGTCTCAACGACAAGTTGATAACACTAACACCAATCATAATGCCACCAAAATAGCACTCCAAAGATCCTAGTATCTTCTCGGGGCCACTAACATCCCACTTGGTTGTGCTAAGATTCATTTGATCAGACAAGGGTTCAAGGTCAGTTCCATCAAAGAAAAAATATGGATGATCAAGATTTCAACCTAAATACATGATTGATAACACCCAAATTAGTGCATATTTTCTATGCATTTTATCTATAGTTTTGTGCCACTTTAGTCTTAATATGCGCTCTTTTGTTCATGTTTTATGCTTTCTATCTCGAATTAGATAAAAGTAGTAAAAATAGCCAATAATGTAGCTAATTAGCCATTTTTTTACTTACAGGCACCGAAACTAACCAATTTTGGGGACTCTCAAGTATCGAACCTAAAAAGACAAGAATTCCAGCGGCTGCCCCATACGGTCTGGCCGATACGGCTGCCTGATACGGTCTGGCCGATATGGCTGCCCGATACGGTCTGGCCGATATGGCTTCCCGATATGGCCTACCCGATATGGTCTACCCGATATGGCCTGCCCGATATGGCTACCCGATACGGCCTGCCCAATACAGCTGCCAGACACTCCCCCTGCCCGAAACGGTCATCGGACGATAGTCATATTGGCCCACTTGATGCCTCAAGATCAAAGCCACGAATGAAGGACACATGGACCAATAAAAGCTACAACTCCCATCAATTCACTGCCTATAAATAGCAGCTGACAACCTATAAAGAAAAAGAGAGGGAGCCGGAGGGAGGACCCTACAAGAGCTAGTTCCTAGACCAAGGAGCTAGTGTGTCGAGTTCCCTAAAAGTCTACTGCCCAATACAGTTGCCTGATACGCTTGCCTGATACGGTCTGCCCGATACGGTTTACCGATATGGTCTGCCCGATACGGTCTGCCCGATACGATCTGCCTGATACGGTCTAGAGAGAGAGTCGAGGAGTCCAGAGGGACGAAGAGAAGACCCAAGGGGCGAGATCCGGCCTACACAGAGGCTGAGGAGCGAGAGCCACCTCTCCTTTACGGGATATATCTCTTTCCTCTTCTCTTTCATTCTACTACATTCCTTTGTTTCTTGTACAAACGATGTTCATCCATCTTTGTTCGGTGCCAGCTATGCTTGTCTATGGCTAGTTAGCTCCTTCTTGGCTATGTAGCCCGATCTGGGCATGTATATGTACTGTTTCCTTAAGCAAGTAGATTCATATCAGATCTAGTATGTTGCATGTTCTATTTTCTCTTTCCAAGTTATGATTGCTAGTTTGGTTGATCTCTTACTCGCTTGAACTGCTGTTTCTGCCTGTATCGAGAGATCCATTGTAGGAATAGCTAAGAGACGATAGTTTGGATCCAAACTTGAGAGGGAGAAGATCCGAGGTATTCTGTTCCTAACACCCCGGAATATCCTAAGACCCGAGAGGGAACTTAGTGTATTCCGAGGTGTTGATATGTCATTCCTAAAGAGAGGGTTATTGACATATTGTTGATGGTTTTAGTCATGCATCATGAGAGTGAGTGGGACGACCCCACAGGGCAGATGCCACCGTGCATACTAGATGCTTGCTTGGGTGTTCAAGGGTTGTCTATGTTGGGTTTTAGGGGAGGCAGAGAAGGCAGCGGAAAAAAAAAATTTCCTCCCCAAACCCAGAACAAGGAAATGCGTCAACGTCTATACAATAGGAAAGGATGGTTTGTGGAATCATACCTTATCCTGAGGCTTGCTCGACGACAATACCTCGCGGCTTGTGCAGTCTTCATCTCCTGTCTTAGACGGTGTCTGTGCAGCTCCTGGTCGCATAGGGACTGACAACTCTTGGTCTCACCGGGACTGTCGGGATTGATAGTTGTCCTCCAAGCGGCAGAAATCTCCCGCCTCTGAAGTAGTCCACACGGACCACCTGGAACTCCAATCTCCTTGTCTCACAAGGATTGGAAGGAGTTGCACCCTCCTGTCAGCGTACTAGTCACTAACACACTCTCCTGCCACCAGTCGCTTTCTGTAGTTGTCTTTCCCTTGTTGTGCCTCCCTTATCGGGTAGCACTTGTTCGTGCTCTCTCGGTTACCAAAACCAGAGAGAACGACAACTTCACAGAGCAACTGGTTGCACTGAGTTGTTCTTTGAGAAGCCCCCAATACCCCTATATATATAGGAGGGTCATGGGATAGAGTTCTCTATCCCGGGCAATATGGGACTAAAGCAGGAGTAGAAGGGTTCGAGATTTTCCACAAAAAAAACAACCAACTACGCAACCTGAACCGATCGTTTCACAACTGAAACAGTCGGTTGGGGACCTGAGCCGGTCGGTTGACACCTCAACCGATTAGTTAGAACCCATGAAATGGTCGGTTCACTTCTGAACCTATCGGTTCGTGGTCGTGGTCAGTTCCCGATTGACTTTTCTTCTTTTGTTTCTAATTGGTATCAAATACCAATCCTTGTTCCAATCAAATTGGGCAAGTGAAACGAAAAGAATTTTCTCACCAATCCTACTTTCCCAACTTGCTCGGTTGTATCAGTTGAACCGATCATTTCAACACTTGAAGCAATCGTTTCACCCTGTCCATGAGCCGATCGACTCATAACCTGGGCCGATCGGTTCACCAAGCTCAGCCGATCGGTTCATCACATGAGCCGATCGGTTGGGAGTGCAGATTGTGCAGAATCAGTCAATTGCAGTTTCAATCAATCTGATACTCTAATCAATCAGTCCAACACCTTGAACATTATGATATTGAGCTATCAATCAATTGAGTGTTTAATTGAACTACTAAACTCCTTTAGTAATCAATCTAAAATTGTTTGTGGACAAAACTCCTCTTCCAGGTTAAATCCTATGTGTGTGACCCTGCATGTCCTTTTCACATTGGCAGTGAAAGTCCATAACACTTATGACTTCACAAGCAAAGAGTGGTGCCTAGTCACACATCAGTGCTACCCAAGTGAAATAGAAAGTTGGAGAACAACTTTCAATCCTACAATCTGTGAATGGTGTTACAGTGAATGTATA
This sequence comes from Alisma plantago-aquatica, assembly GCA_963693085.1. NCBI lineage: Eukaryota > Viridiplantae > Streptophyta > Magnoliopsida > Alismatales > Alismataceae > Alisma > Alisma plantago-aquatica. The sequence goes on from OY856409.1 coordinate 1,852,231,968, forward strand.
ATTCCTTTGTCACTGATATCCCGAATGAACTCGAGGCATGGAACAGTCATCCTATCAACGTTCATTCACTTTCTTGATCTCAGAGTAGATTGGAAGAGATATGTTATGACATCAATATCACATATTGATTCACACATGCGTGCATGCCTTTCTCAATCCTACTCATCAAGTGGCCATGGATATCAAACTCCCTCAGGAGGGACAAATGCCATATCTATCACTCACCCCTCAAAAGCCCCATGTGTCAAAGCCACCCAATCATCACCTTTATAACAACCCATGTTTCAGGACTGCGTTTGATGATGTCAAAGTGTGCCCAACGACATGTGTTGAGTGTAGTGATTTCAGGTCAAAGAATCACACTCACCACCATCACTGTGAGTACTAACTATGACTACCATGTCATGGTTCCATGTGTCAAACTCACGGTGGGTCTGTCCGGTACACTTGTTCTCTAACAAGTACCTATGTGTTTGGTTTGATATCTCTATATCATGACTAATGAGATTCTGTCATCAACCAACACCACAATCTAGTCTTGTGTGTCATTGTTGTCTATCTACCTTCCACAATGACATCCGACTAGGGACATAATGAGAATGTACAAATTCTTAACATCTGTATGATCTCATCGTTCAGGTCCTCAACCTGAAAGCATACGTCATTGAGTATTGTCATTCTCTAGACATTCAATCTATTCTATCACTATCTCATATGACTGAACCAGAAAGAATTGGAAGCTTGCCTTTGATGTTTATCAAATCAATCTTAATGTATCCCACCAATCATCCCATGATTAGCTCTCATGGCATACATACCAACAAACTCCCACTTGCACTGCGAGCCAATCACCCTTGAATCATATTCATAGTGATCTTCAAACATGTCCCACATGTTTCTGTGCTCTAGTGCGAACATAGTGAGTTATGGAAACACCTTGCCGAAGTCAGTTTTAACTGCATGTCTCTCATCTCTTCGTTGTACGTCACACGTATGAGATGGAGTTTCCATAATATGCGATCTATTATTCCTTTGCTAACCTTTAGCCACATTGCATGATCAAGGATTCCATACTTGTCATCAATGAGCGGAATATCTATAAGTTCATCTCATGAACTTCCAGATCCATATAGTATCCACTGTTGTTCTCTAACGCATAGATACTCGTCATTTCCTTTTAAATGGTTTTATTGGAACACTTCCAATTATCAACAAACTTTCACTTTTATATATCCTATATATATTTGCGATTAATTTTGTGTCCTTTCGGAAGTTCGCATCAATTTAACTCTTTACATTGAACTCTTCCTTATCTCCATAGAACTAGTACTTTTCAAGTACTTATCAAGTTCTCATGGTATTCCAGTAACCCTTACTGGAAGTAGACAGACATCCACTCATCATGTCCCACATACGAGTTATCAGGATGAGCACATCATATTTCCATGTCATACATACAAGATGATGAATGCATTTTGTTCTTGTCATGCAAGATAATGGGATGATTACATACATGATAGATCCATATCTATTCTTAGTGTTCCCATTCTTCATAAGAATTGTACACTTGGCCATGGGATACTAACTCCATGTAACATGTACAAGTTTTCTCCCACAAAATCTATGCATACTGAACCCTTCAGTACAGATTGCCAATGTATGCTTTCTCTTTTCAGATCAAGAGGTTTTTCGAGAACTATCTCTATAGATCTCTATTCCTATCACATAGGAAACATATCTATCTTCCTTAAAGATAATTTCCACTTTTGGATTTCCATTCTAGAACATTTCCATTTCACATCAACATGTAGAATGTGAACACGCTCCCACTAAATCACAGATCCTTCTTTATCTTTGACATATCAGTCAAACCCTTTGACTATATCATCAAAGTAAAGATCCAATTCTGAGTTGCTTGTACTCAATCAATCACATTGATTAGTCCATTGTAACTTATAGACTTCATTTGCATTAGTGGATTCATAAACCTTATAGGTTGTGTCACGTACACATCCTTGTTTTATTCCTCATAGGAATGCAGTTTTAGTATCCATATGCCAAATGTCTTAGTCATTAAGTTGCAATCAACAAGCATCATCCTTCTCAAAATGTTATCCATGTGTCTTAACACTTAAGACTTATTTGTGCTTATGGATTTCATCCAATGGGTGCTACCATCAAGGTCATAACTTATGGTTCACATGGATGTCATTTAGGATGTAATGGTCATAAACCATAACTCAAAATTCGGTTCATCATATTCATCTGGATAGTTGACTCATCACATGAACAACTCATCACATAGATAATTGAGGTGTATCTGTTAAGGATATAAGAATTCACAACTCCTTGTGATTCTTAATGTCCTTTATTAGTGTGGGGTATTCTTTTATTAAGAAGAATTCCGTTATTTGATAATCATTCTCTAACTCCTTAGAGTATGATTCCTTCTTGATTTAGACATCACCATGCCTTAATCATGAGTTCATGATGATACACTATCATAATCACTCATAAGGATCTCAAACATTTGGTCCAAGTATTTCATTCATTGATCTCATCAAGAATTAACACTTTACCAAATTTGCACTTCATCTATGATAATCTTCAACACTTCAAGATATTCATATTGGTATTTCTCTAAACACCATTTGAAGTATTAGCATTTGTTCCAATAGGTATGTAAATACATCACATATATGATACCTAATAGGATAATCATTCTCTCACTACTTTTAGTAAACATTGATTAATCATGTTCAAGATATTCATGTCTCTTATTGGTTCTCAAACCAAAAGAGTCTAGATTTATCCATCATATGGAAACTAGATATGAATTTCTCATGATTTATGCTAATTTGATTGCTTGAGTCATCAATAACTTTAGGTGTCATTTTATCTTATGCATATCAAATACCACAAGATAAACAAGGCATTGCCATAAAGATCATATCTTTGAGATTGAAACATCAACTTTATTAATTCCCATCATTGTCATACAATATGCAAAAATAAAGTGCTTCTATCTATTGGCAAATATGAAATAGCAGTTCATAACTGTATTATATGCCTTTTAGGCTGAAAATAAACTAAAGTACTCTTATCTATGGCGGCAACACTTGCCCCATTTATTGATTGCTTTACACTTTACATCTTGGTTTCATATACCTCAAAAGTGTTACAAGTTTAATTTCATGACACCTTTAAGTAGAGACATTTGTTGCCTCCTTCTTCTTTTATTCTTCCAGATAGAGAGGACAATTCCTTTTCCAATGTCCTGGCTTTTGACAATGGTGGTAATTGCCTTTCTTGGTCACGCCTCCCTTGGCCTTGAGAGCTGAAGACGACTTGGGCTCCTGTCTAGCATCAGAACCTTTCTTAGCTTTACCCTTGCCCTTGCCCTTATGCTTGGACTTGCCTTTCTTGCTCGTGATCACCATCACAGACTTAGGCTTGTCCTTCTTCATCTGTGTCTCAGCTGTCCTCAACATGCCCAACAACTCTGACAGTGGCCTATCAAAGTTGTTCATGTTGTAGTTCATCACAAACTGACTGTAGGATTATGGAAACGATTACAGTATCACGTCAGTAGCCAACTCTTAGCTAAGTGGAAATCCCAGTCTTGTCAGGTTTTCCACATACCCAATCATCTTGAGTATGTGAGGACCAACTGGATCTCATTTTGTCATGACGCACTTGAACAGTGCCCTTGAGACATCGTATCTCTCTTTCCGTGCTTGATCTTCATACATGTTCCTGAGATGCTGAATCATCTCAATGACACCCATGTTCTCATGTTGTCTCTGCAGCTCGTGGTTCATAGAGCACAACATCAAGCACTTTGCATCAATGGAATCATCAGAATGCTTCTTATAAGCGTCCCTTTCTGCCTTTGGTGCATTAGGAGCAGGTTCCTCTGGAATTGGAGTATCCAGGACATAGAGCTTTCGCTCTTGAGTGAGAACAATTCTCAATGTCCTATACCATTCGTGGAAGTTTGTCCCATTTAGCTTGTCCTTTTCAAGGACCGATCATAAAGAAAAGTGATTGTTGTTTGTTGTCATTTGTACTACAAAAGGAAATATGCAATTTTAGTCCAAAAACTCATTTTTGACTTATTTGATTGATTTGAAAAGTTGACGATATAATTAGGCCTTTAATTAATTATCGCTCCCACTATTTTAGTTCAAATTGATAGCCCTCACCATCAATTTGGAAGATTGCAGTGTACAACCTTCTAGTGGGAAAGATCCTGAAATCCTCTAAGTCATGGACTAGCTAGGGCTATCACCCACAACTTAGATCTCTCAGGTAGGCAACTCTTGCCAATTGCATCATATGCAACTCTTGATAAGATGTCATATGCAACTCCTTGCCATGATCACCTCCATGCCTCAAGGTACTAGATCCCATCTAGATCACCTTGTTAAGTCCGACCCAAAGCAAACACGATGAATATGCACCCTGCTAGGGAAGACCCACATATCTATCCTTCACGCTTCCACGAGATAGACGGTGCACCACGCTAGGGCATTCCCACACTTGGTCGATCAAGCTTTTCACGTGTGTCACATTTGGAAGGCATCTAAAACTTAATATTTAATGAGGGATTTGGTTTTTATATACATATACATATCCAATCACCACAATACATAGTATGTATCATATACATTCTATATCCCATAGAAAACATGCAAAATGATAAAAGCGATGATTATGACCATCCTAATGTGATTCCTCGAGCCAAGAGGAATCACGGTCATCTAGGTCTACATCACATGCAACCTTTACAAGATGTATGTGCTTTTCCTTTCTGGGTTTGATCAGCTCATCACATGAATGATCGGCTCACCATCATACTGGTCGGCTGGGTGCCACCAGCCGATCGGTTGGCTCCTCCAACCGATCGGTCCGCCCGGTCATCGTGCATCTCATCATGGCTGCCACCCGCTTGCCTCGCTCCTCGAACCGGTCATCAACTGATCGGCTCACTCCTTGAACCGATCGTCTCGAATGTCAACCGATCAGTTCACGCCTTGAACCGATCGTCTCAGCTGTCGTCAGGATGTCCTTCATTCTTTGACATAACAGGAAATAAAATTCTATCCTATTTTACATTGTAAAAAGAGAAACCTCGATTTACATTCGAGGGGAGAAAAGGTAGGAAAGAAATCTCGAATTATTTCGAGTTATATCAGGAATAGGAGAAGGAAGATCGGTGCGCAGACCGAGATGCAAGCAACCACATACAACCATACACAGATAGGGTTTATTGGCCATAACCACGCTATACATCCACCACAAAACTCGTTTAAGGGTGACGCGTATTGAGTGCATTCATAATACATATCATATATGTAAATTGGGATTTGTGGATTTAGGATTGGACATGCATAAAGCCAATTTTATTCGCATTGTATGCAATAAATAAAGGCGAGAAACCAAAATTGATCATATCGATAATCCTAAAGTATAGAGCAGTTGACGTGGCTTTGATACCACTGTTGGGTTTTAAGGGAGGCAGAGAAGGCAGTGGAAACAAAAATTGTCCTCCCCAAACCCAGAACAAGGAAACGCGTCAACGTCTATACAATAGGAAAGGATGGTTTGTGGAATCATACCTAGTCCCGCGACTTGCTCGGCGACAATACCTCACGGCTTGTGCGGTCTTCACCTCCGGTCTTGGACGGTGTCTGTGCAGCTCCTGGTCGCACAGGGACTGACAACTCCTGGTCTCACTGGGACTGTCGGGATTGATAGCTATCCTCCGAGCGGCAGAAATCTCCCGCCTCTGAAGTAGTCCACACGGACCACCTGGAACTCCAATCTCCTTGTCTTACAAGGAATTGAAAGGAGTTGCACCCACCTGTAAGCATACTAGTCACTGACACACTCTCCTACCACCAGTCGCTTTCTGCAGTTGTCTTTCCCTTGTTGTGCCTCCCTTATCGGGTATCACTTGCTCAGGCTCTCTCAGTTACCAAAACCAGAGAGAACGACAACATCACAGAGTAACTGGTTTCATTGAGTTGTTCTTTGAGAAGCCCCCAATACCCCTATATATAGGAGGGTCATGGGACATGGTACTATATCGTGGGCAATATGGGACTAAAGCAGGAGTAGAAGGGTTCGAGATTTTCCACAAAAAAAACAACCAACTACGCAACCTGAACTGATCTTTTCACAACTGAAACGGTCAGTTGGGGACCTGAGCCGATCGGTTGAAACCTCAACCGATCAGTTGGGACCCATGAAACGGTCAGTTCACTTCTGAACCGGTCGGTTCGTGGTCCTGGTCAGTTCCCGATTGACTTTTCTTCTTTTGTTTCTAATTGGTATCAAATACCAATCCTTGTTCCAATCAAATTGGGCAAGTGAAATAAAAAGAATTTTCTCACCAATCCTACTTTCCCAACTTGCTCAGCTGCATCAGTTGAACCGATCATTTCAACACTTGAAGCAATCGTTTCACCCTGTCCATGAGCCGATCGACTCACAACCTGAGCCGATCGGTTCACCAAGCTCAGTCAATCGGTTCATCACATGAGCCAATCGATTGGGAGTGCAGATTGTGTAGAATTAGTCAATTGTAGTTTCAATCAATCTGATACTCTAATCAATCAATCCAACACCTTGAACATTATGATATTGAGCTATCAATAAATTGAGTGTTTAATTGAACTACTAAAGTCCTTTAGTAATCAATCTAAACATTGTTTGTGGAAAAAACTCCTCTTCCAGGTTAAATCCTATGTGTGTGACCCTGCAGGTCCTTTTCACGTTGGCAGTGAAAGTCCATAACACTTATGAATTCACAAGCAAAGAGCGGTGCCTAGTCACACATCAGTGCTACCCAAGTAAAATAGAAAGTTGGATAACATATTTCAATCCTACAATCTGTAAATGGTGTTACAGTGAATGTATAATTCCTTTATCACTGATATCCCGAATGAACTCGAGGCATGGAACAGTCATCCTGTCAACGTTCATTCCCTTTCTTGATCTCAGAGTAGATTGGAAGAGATATGTTATGACTTCAATATTACATATTGATTCACACATGCGTGCATGCCTTTCTCAATCCTACTCATCAAGTGGCCATGGATATCAAACTCCCTCAGGAGGGACAAATCCCATATCTATCACTCACCCCTCAAAATCCCCATGTGTCAAAGCCACCCAATCATCACCTTTATAACAACCCATGTTTCAGGACTGCGTTTGATGATGTCAAAGTGTGCTGAATGACATGTGTTGAGTGTAGTGATTTCAGGTCAAAGAATCACACTCACCACCATCACTGTGAGTACTGACTGTAACTACCATGTCATGGTTCCATGTGTCAAATTCACGGTGGGTTTGTCCGGTACACTTGTTCTCTAACAAGTACCTATGTGTTTGGTTTGATATCTCTATATCATGACTAATGAGATTTTGTCATCAACCAACACCAAAATCTAGTCTTGTGTGTCATTACTGTCTATCTACCTTCCACAATGACATCCGACTAGGGACATAATGAGAATGTACAAACTCTTAACATCTATATGATCTCATCGTTCAGGTCCTCAACCTGAAAGCATACGTCATTGAGTATTGTCATTCTCTAGACATTCAATCTGTTCTATCACTATCTCATATGACTGAACCAGAAAGAATTGGAAGCTTGCCTTTGATGTTTATCAAATCAATCTTAATGTATCCCACCAATCATCCCATGATTGGCTCTCAGGGCATACATACCAACAGTCTACGCCCGAGAACGAGTGCATAGACTGCCCCATTTGTGGTTACATAGCCATGAACTCTCTTTCTATGTTTAGTAGAATCACGAGTTCTGTTTTGTTTTTTTTTTCTTTTCTGTATTTTGTTTGATATCGTGACAACCCGCTAGACTAGTTCTAGCACTTACTTTTATCAACTATCGTCTTGGCTTATCTGACTAAAGAACGAGATATGTGGCGTCCTAAACGTCACCACGTCCCTGTGTTCGACACCGTATATCTACTTTGACCCCGTAATAAAGTTATGGGGGCCTAGAAGGTTTATAAATTTAAAGTTGGATTCCTTCCTTTGTCCCGTGTTCATTTCCGAACGTGAGAAAAAGGCCGATCAACTTTTGGCTCCGTTGCCGGGGACGTGGTTTTCCACGTTTACATGCCTAGTAGATTTTTGTTCTGTCACTATAAGCCTGTATATACATGCATAGTTTTCCTCTTGCTTTACACATACTTGTTCATATATACTAAATCACTTTTCTTTTTCTCATACCTTTCTTTCAGCCATGGACCTTGCTTCCGCAAGATAAGTCATCTTGTCCACCTGTCCTCCCAAGTTTTTCCGCAGTTCCGACTGTTGGTAAATAATTGAAGGTCGTGCTCTACAGCTAGTCGAGTTATACTTACCTCCACCATCGTCATATGTCGAGATTCCAACAACGGAGACTGCCCATCAGCCCTCGACCCCCATGCTATCATGGGATCAAGAACTGATTAAGGAAGTGGAGTTGGCTAGGGAAAGTATTCAAGCACTCACCTCCTTAGCCCCTCATCTCCAAGAAGATGTCGATCCAATGCAACAACTACTAGAAGAGCAGGATCATCATCTCAAAGTAGCCATCGAGGCTACAGACCGCAGTAGTAGTATACTTCAAACTGTTGAACAAGGATCCATCCTAAAGCATCAGTTTGATATAGCGGGTTCCCCTTATATGTGCATGGCAGAATCTACGGGTCTCGAAAGCATTGCTGCTCAAGTACAACAACTTCATGATAAAGATGTTGAACAAGGAAGGAGGCTCCAAGAGCTCATCGATCTGGTTACAATTCAGTTACAACTTCCATCACAAGACAATGAAGATGTTAGTCATCAAGACCATCCCATTGGGTATGAAGTGGAGTATGAATCACCATCCTATTCAGACCATCAACTGGATTCACCAGGATTTTTCTGTGAAGACCAACCCACTTGGGAAAGCCCTTCATTCTATCCAGATGACCCAACTAATGAACCAATGCAAGAAATGAGTCATAGACATGAATGGGTCCATGATGACGATGATGAAGACTCAAAAAGCCAACCGACCTCACAACCAGAAGGTTGGTTTGAGGAACCAGAGTCAGATATTGAACCAGACCAGAGTGACATTTCTCATATTGAGACTTGTCATTTTGCTTTGAGCAGTACGCCAACCATGGTTTGGAACAATTTGTTCGACGAGGATGACGACAGTTGCTTGACATGGAGCAGTGAGTATAGTAACGAAGACGAGTTGGAGCAGCATGAGCCATCATTCGCCACCATACCTTTACAAGGCTTGGTGGACGTCAAGGGGGTAGGATGGACGGTTCACTACAACATGGCTGCTGAGCATGAAGACACCCCTGACTCCACACCAGGTGATAAGCTTGGGGTGGTAGAACCACAAACAGATTCTTCAGGGGGTACTTTTTGCTCAGAAGATGATTGAATGACTTAGACAATACATGAAGATTTATCTGAGCATCCAACCTCAAGTGCAGAGATGGAGAGAGAAGATATGAGTCCTCAAGATGACGTTCAACCTCTCTCATCTATCTCATCATGTGTCGAAATCCCACGACCTTCATTTTCAGAATCATATAATGAAAGGTACCATGAGGATGATATGCCAAAGAATTCATCCCAGTGCAGTTCAAGCCACTTCCAGCACAAAGATGACTTCACCGAGTCACCGGATTTCACTTCGCTTCTTCGGACTCGGCAGGGCCAACACATCCACCGATTCTACTCCTACTATGTGGCAGAACCCGTCGGCAAGACACATGTGACACTGGTCCCAAAACTCAGGATTTGGGATCCCAGTGTCGGTATCATGGGGCAGCCACCCCCTTTTCTCTTACCCACCCTCCCGCCCTTTTATTACAATAAATTTTAATGTTCCTATTATTATTAGTTAGCTTCTTTCCTCTAACTGTTTTATTTCCTTGCATCCATGCATCATCTTTAGAACTTCAATAACTACCATTAAAATCATGCATTCCTACCTCTCTATTCCAAGTTGAAGTCTTACTCGAGGACGACCAAAGTTTTAAGCTTGGGGTGGTAGGCTTCACCCTTCTTTCTCTTCACCCTTCTTGCATGCACGTTTACTTCCTGCATTTAGTTTAAAAGCAATTATGGCTATGTGGTGTGAATCTAATAGATAAATTCTTGACTTCATGCCTAGATGCACAGTTTTCATCTTAAAAATTGCTTGACCTTTTGCTTGACTTGCTCTTTGACTCTTTCCTTGAGTTTGATAATAAATCTAAGGTTATAGCTTAAAGCTAGATTTCCTTGATCTACGTCATGAATGACGAACTCATGGTAAAGGACCGTTGGAATGAGCTAAAACACGATCAAGGAATCCTAGCTGTGGATTCACAAGCTTGCCTCTATTCTAAGGATTCTTGAATCATAATTGCAACTTCTCACACAGGTATCAAGCGGATTATGATGGGCTTTGAGCTATGATCAAGATGAAATGTTTCTCCTTGATGGACTACGTTCCTTCTCACATTAGATTGAGTCAAAAAGATGAAAAACATAAAAATGTGCAAAAGAGGCTTGGCCGCACACAATATCCCAAAAATATCTATATAGTTCTCACCCAAGCCTAAAAATAGAATGCAGATGATAAAAGCCTGAGTGTGAATAATAAATGAGCGCTTGTTTTCTCTTTTAGGAGAGTTGAGGATGGTGCCCAGCCAGTGTATGACTGTGCTCACGAACGCAGGTATGTCGTGCCTGGTAGTATCACTCCAAATGCTCATTAGAGAGTCACTAGGAACCCCTAGGAGACCTATGAGACTGTCTCAGTAGTAGGGTTGGTTCGAGCACAGTACGAGGAGTTCGTCTCACTGCTCTGGGCCAACTGGCTTAGATTGCAGGGACTGTTGCTCATTACATGGACCAACCTGATGCAGATCGGGATTCTCAGAAGTCATTAGAGTCTTTTTACTTTGTTTCTTAAGACATGAATAAGTGAGAGGCATGGTATTCCTGATTGTTTTGCATGGATTCGTGGTGATGGCTCATTGCTCATCACCCGAGTGATCACCTGTGTGACATCTCTTTCATGTTTAAATAATTATGGTTCAAACCCTCATGAGTATCGACATGTTGTAGTGAATTTGCTTAATCTTTCCTGGAAACTCTTTGATCTTGCTTTGGCAGGATTGTGCCTGACAGGTGGGGGTTTGTTCTGAAACAACATGGATCAGGAGAATTGATGTTTTAAACTGTTTTTCTTAACCTTAGTATTTATTGCCAAGCTTAATTTGAATGTTATCTTTTTGTTCTTTGAGCACAACCTTGCTTGAGTACAAGCAAGTTTTAAGCTTGGGGTAGTTGATAACACCCAAATTAGTGCATATTTTCTATGCATTTTATCTATAGTTTTGTGCCACTTTAGTCTTAATATGTACTCTTTTGTTCATGTTTTATGCTTTCTGTCTCGAATTAGATAAAAGTAGTAAAAATAGCCAATAATGTAGCTAATTAGCCATTTTTTTACTTACAGGCACCGAAACTAACCAATTTTGGGGACTCTCAAGTATCGAACCTAAAAAGACAAGAATTCCAGCGGCTGCCCCATACGGTCTGGCCGATACGGCTGCCTGATACGGTCTGGCCGATATGGCTGCCCGATACGGTCTGGCCGATATGGCTTCCCGATATGGCCTACCCGATATGGTCTACCCGATATGGCCTGCCCGATATGGCTACCCGATACGGCCTGCCCGATACGGCCTACTCGATACAGCTGCCAGACACTCCCCCTGCCCGACACGGTCGTCGGGCGACAGTCATATTGGCCCACTTGATGCCTCAAGATCGAAGCCATAGATGAAGGACACGTGGACCAATAAAAGCTACAACTCCCATCAACTCGCTTCCTATAAATAGAAGCTGACAACCTACAAAGAAAAAGAGAGGGAGCCGAAGGGAGGACCCTGTAAGAGCTAGTTCCTAGACCAAGGATCTAGTGTGTCGAGTTCCCTAAAAGTCTACTGCCTAATACGGTTTTCCGATACGGTCTGCCCGATACAGTTGGCCGATACGGTCTGCCCGATACGGTCTACCTGATACGGTCTGCTCGATACGATTGGCCGATACGGTCTGCCCAATATGGTCCGCCCGATATGGTCTAGAGAGAGAGAGTCGAGGAGTCCAGAGAGACGAAGAGAAGACCCAAGGGGCGAGATCCGGCCTGCACAGAGGCTGAGGAGCGAGAGCCACCTCTCCTTTACGGGCTATATCTCTTTCCTCTTCTCTTTCATTCTACTTCATTCCTTTGTTTCTTGTACAAACGATGTTCATCCATCTTTGTTCGGTGCCAGCTATGCTTGTCTATGGCTAGTTAGCTCCTTCTTGGCTATGTAGCCCGATCTGGGCATGTATATGTACTTTTGCCTTAAGCAAGTAGATTCATATCAAATCTAGTATGTTGCATGTTCTATTTTCTCTGTCCAAGTTATGATTGTTAGTTTGGTTGATCTCTTACTCGCTTGAACTACTGTTTTTGCCTGTATCGAGAGATCCGTTGTAGGAATAGCTAAGAGACGATAGTTTGGATCCAAACCTGAGAGGGGGAAGATCTGAGGTATTCTGTTCCTAACACCCCAGAATATCCTAAGACCCGAGAGGGAACTTAGTGTATTCCGAGGTGTTGATATGTCATTCCTCGAGAGAGGGTCATTGAGATATTGTTGATGGTTTTAGTCACGCATCGTGAGAGAGAGTGGGATGACCCCACAAGACAGATGCCACCGTGCATACTAGATGCTTGCTTGGGTGTTCAAGGGTTGTCTACGCCTGAGAACAAGTGCATAGACTGACCCGTTTGTGGTTACATAGCCAGGAACTCTCTTTCTCTATTTAGTAGAATCACGAGCTATGTTTTGTTTTGTTTTGTTTTCTTTGTTTTGTTTTATATCGTGACAACCCGCTAGACTAGTTCTAGCACTTACTTTTATCGAATATCGTCTTGGCTTATCTGACTAAAGAACGAGATCTGTGGCGTCCTAAACGTCACCACGTCCCTGTGTTCGACCCTGTATATCTACTTTGACCCCGTAATAAAGTTGCAGGGGCCTAGGAGGTTTCGGGTTATAAATTTAAAGCTTGATTCCTTCCTTTGTCCTGTGTTCATTTCCGAACACGTGAAAAAGGTCGTTCAATGATCTAGATCTTTCTTTGGTCACTTAGTTCTATAAAATCAAAAGCACATCGTCCAATAATTAAACATCATAGAGTGGTAGATAGTCAGTTCAAAACTAGAAGGAGGAGCAAGGAAAAGGTGGGAACTTGATAAGAGCATCTCAACACCTTTGAGGAGAAATTTGGAGTCCCAAACATTGTTCCTTCGTGCCCATATTTAGAGGGGATCTTATTTATTCGTTGCAGTTCAATTCCATATAGCAAGTTTTATGTTTCCTTTCTCTACTAGAATGTGTTAGGATACCATGTTCAATATATGAGGCTAATTCCTCCTTATTTAGGACTCAAGAGTATCCCATTGTTAATTTGTACGTGACAATGTTTATCTAGAGAAAAAAAGTTCATTGCTTTGGAATTTTGATGATAATATGCCTCATTCTGCCTTGTCATGCTTTGGATATCTCTTCACTATAAAAGTGGATTTAAATAGTAAAAAAATTATGTTTAACATTATTAATAAAACAATGCAAAAGTGGTATAACAATTTTGAGGTTACCTATCTAGAGAAAGATCATTAATCATTTCATTTTTTGCTTCTTCAATCCAAAAGTGGGTAAATCTGGGGGTCTTTAACTACCTTAAATAGTGTGTTACATTGCACAAGAGGATAATAGAATCTACAAATCCTTTATTTTTTTTTAAATAATGATGATTTGTTTTTGGATAGTATGAAATCAAGTATAAACTATATCATGGTGAACCTTGTTATCCAAGAGAATCCATTTCGCTAATTTTACAATTTTCTTTAAAGCTTTGTTAATTTTGTTTTTAGTTTTCAATCAACCAACTCAATCTTTTTGTTTAGCCTAGTTGATTTGATATTAGTTAGTAGTAGTCTTTGGCTTCACAAATCCTTGAGTTTAATATTTGTAACAAAAAAAATCTAATATTAATTCGATGCATACACTTGTATATTATACAAACGATAAATGTGTGACAATCTTCTTTTATAAATATAGATTGTGCCTCACCTTTATGTGGTGTTGCTATAGTGGTGAGCTACAATATGAAGTTATAGTAATATAATAGTTTTATTTTTCTACTATATAATATAATTTTCTTGGTGAACCATACTTTAAAAAAAATGAAAAATACTTCCCTTGCATCATAAATGTGGGCGTATCTGGATTTCAATGGATTATGGTTCTCAATACTATGAGTATATCTCCTCTCATGTCCCAGTCCTTACAGTACACACCAAGATCATAAAAATTAACTACAAAAGAATGACATAATTTTTATCATTGTCCTTTATATTAAGATTGTGGGAGAACAACACAATGCTCCCATTACTAGGGATTTGGAAAATCACCTTCTATCTCCTTATGGGACGTGTCTAGAGGGAGATTACCACATGTGTTACAACCTCGATTTTGCATTTGTTTTCATAATTAAAATGTAATGATTTCATGAATATGGACTTAATTGAAAATGTTGTATGCTTTGCTTCAAAGGATGGGTTTCGTTGCAAACATTCCTTTGGATAGGAATTTCAGGATTCCTACTATTATATTAATCCAATAATGGATATAAAAGAGAAGAAAAGAAGAAAAGTCCAAATATTAGAAAAAGATACAAGATAATGAGTATTAAGCAAAGTATTTATAAGAAATACTTGGAAATATCTAGAAAGTGGCATTAATGGCCACAATTGTGTAAAATTCATTTACATATGATTTCTAATAAAAGAAAAGGAAAAGTAATTTATTTGAATAAAGGAATAAATAAGAAAAAGGACAAAAGATAAGGAAAGAGGCTAAAGAAATGTTCCCAGGATGGGATTTCGAGCCATTAAGGTTCCTTGCGGTCCAAGGAAATCCAAGATGATAAGATAATGGCAAATGAAAGAGAAAATATCAATTAATTTGGTTTTATTGATGAATAACTTGCATATGAGGGAAACACCCTTTTCCTTTGGAATTTGGGTTTCAAGTTTAATACACGAGTAGATAATGCCAAGAAAAAGTTTACTCTAAAATTTGAATGTAAAAGGATAAACGAGGAGAGAGATATGGTTTTTACAAGATTTCCTAAAGTGGATGGGTAATCCTTAAATCATATTAAATGTCACAATATCTCCAGGATGTATTTTCAGATAAGGAATGAACTGAATAATCAGGACCATTAATTATAATATCAACAGGGGATAAGTCGTCCCCTAGATCTCACTGAAATGGAAAACAGAAGTAGTGGCAACTGAGTCTCCCAATCAGATTTCTTGCAAGCCAAGACACGTCAGAGGTAGCAAACGTTCCCAATAGATTTGGGGGATCAGTCTGAGTTGATCTACCCCTAGTTTCCTAGAGTTTCCTCATGTCTAGGACTTTTGCCCAATCTATAACTCAGCAGTTCATGGCAGCCATACGGAGGCCTATATATATGGGGCCTCAGACTTCCAACAGAGCGGAAAATAGACTCCTTGGCTTCGGTCGAGCATTGTGAGTAAGGTAGTGATATCAATTTTGGTTAAGGCCATGGATGTTGCTCCTGTCAACACATGGACCTCACTGGAGGTTCAAAAGTTGGTTCTTTCACCTCAGGTTGTGATCGACACAATTGAAAGCCTGGGCAGCTTCAAAGGACCATGGGGGAGATGTGCGACCTTCTCCTGGTGAGTAGGGTGAGAGTGTGGCGAAGTCAACTGAAGAGTTGACTATCTGTGGCAGGTGCTCCACGCGCGGGGAGCATCGCGAGGAAGAAGAAGAGAAAGGGGAAAAGACCCCTTTGCCCCTAACTCCAGTGAAGAAACAAAAGGGCAGGAGTGTCTTTCCTGCGTGCTTGGGCCCAAACCGCATGGAAAAGAAAAGAAGGCTCGATTGGCTGACGTGTCAAGCCCTCATTGGTCCAAGTAAGTATTTTTGTAAAAATCATATCTAAATATTGGTAGCTCGGATGGATGCGTATAAAATATGAATCTTGCTCAAAACAATGCGAGGAATCCATTAAAAATATTTTTTGAAGCTAATTCCTCTTGCAATTCGAAAAGTAGTGGAAGTTATCAACTTAAATGCTTTAATGATTAAGAAACCCTAAATTGAGATGATTAATGTATTAAGAGGGGTTTTATGGAAGATTAGAGTTGATATTAGCCTATTCATTATGTTGGGTTTTAGGGGAGGCAGAGAAGGCAGCAGAAACAAAAAATTTTCTCCCCCAAACCCGGAACAAGGAAACGCGTCAATGTCTATATAATAGGAAAGGATGGTTTGCGGAATCATACCTTGTCCCGAGGCTTGCTCGGCGACAATACCTTGCGCCTTGCGCGGTCTTCAAATCCGGTCTTCGACGGTGTCTATGCAGCTCCTGGTCACACCGGGACTGACGACTCGTACCGGACTGTCGGATGACAGTTGTCCTCCTGAGCGGGAGTGACCTCCCGCCTCTAAAGTAGTCCACACGGACCACGTGGAACTCCACACTCCTTGTCCCACAAGGAAGTGGAAGGAGTCACACCCTCCTGTTGATGTACTAGTCGCCAACACACTCTCCTGCCTCCAGTTGCAACTGCAGTTGTCCTTCCCTTGTTGCACCTCCCTTTTGCGGGAAGCACTTGCTCGGGCTCTCTCTCGGTTACCAAAACCAGAGAGAATGACAACTTTGCAGAGCAACTGGTTGCACTGAGTTGTACTTTGAGAAGCCCCCAATACCCCTATGTATATAGGAGGGTCATGGGATAGGGTTCTCCATCCCGGGCAATGTGGGACTAAAAGCAGGAGTAGAAGGGTTTGAGATTTTCCACAAAAAGTAACCAACTCGCAACCTGAACCAATCGTTTCATTTCTGAAACAGTCAGTTGGGGATCTGAGGTGGTCGGTTGACACTCAACCGATCGGTTGGGACCCATGAGCCAGTCGGTTCACTTTCTGAACCGGTCGGTTCGTGGTCCTGACCAGTTCCCGATTTACTTTCCAACTTTTGTTTCTAATTGGTATCAAATACCAATCCTTGTTCCAATCAAATTGGGAAAGTGAAACGCACGGAAAATTCTCACCGACCTGATTTTCCCAACTTGCTCGGTTGCACCAGTTGAATCGATTGTTTCAACACTTGAAGCAATTGGTTCACCCTGGGATTGAGCCGATCGGCTCAACACTTGAGCCGACCGGTTCAGCAACCTCAGCCGACCGGTTCATCACATGAACCGATCGGTTGGGAGTATAGGTTGTGCAGAATCAGTCATTTGTGATTTCAATCAATCTGATACTCCAATCAATGTGTCCAACACCTTGAACATTATGATATTGACCTATCAATTGATTGTGTTTAATTGAACTACTAAACTCCTTTAGTAATCAATCTAAACATTACTTGTGGACAAAACTCCTCTTCCAGGTTAAATCCTATGTGTGTGACCCTGCAGGTCCATTTCACGTTGGCAGTGAAAGTCCATAACACTTATGACTTCACAAGCAAAGAGAGGTGCCTAGTCACACATCAGTGCTACCCAAGTGAAAGTAGAAAGTTGGAGAACAACTTTCATCCTACAATCCGTGAATGGTGTTACAGTGAATGTATAATTCCTTTGTCACTGATATCCCGAATGAACTCGAGGCATGGAACAGTCATCCTGTCAACGTTCATTCACTTTCTTGATCTCAGAGTAGATTGGAAGAGATATGTATGACATCAATATCACATATTGATTCACACATGCGTGCACGCCTTTCTCAATCCTACTCATCAAGTGGCCATGGATATCAAACTCCCTCAGGAGGGACAAATCCCATATCTATCACTCACCCCTCAAAAGCCCCATGTGTCAAAGCCACCCAATCATCACCTTTATAACAACACATGTTTCAGGACTTCGTTTGATGATGTCAAAGTGTGCCCAACGACATGTGTTGAGTGTAGTGATTTTAGGTCAAAGAATCACACTCACCACCATCACTGTGAGTACTGACTGTGACTACCATGTCATGGTTCCATGTGTCAAACTCACGGTGGGTCTGTCCGGTACCTTGTTCTCTAACAAGTACCTATGTGTTTGGTTTGATATCTCTATATCAGGACTAATGAGTTTCTGTCATCAACCAACACCACAATCTAGTCTTGTGTGTCATTGCCATCTATCTACCTTCCATAATGACATCCGACTAGGGACATAACAAGAATGTACAAACTCTTAGCATCTGTATGATCTCATCGTTCAGGTCATGAACCTGAAGGCATACGTCATTGAGTACTGTCATTCTCTAGACATTCAATCTGTTCTATCACTATCTCATATGACTGAACCAGAAAGAATTGGAAGTTTGCCTTTGTTGTTTATCAAATCAATCTTAATGTATCCCACCAATCATCCCATGATTGGCTCTCAGGGCATACATACCAACAGACTCCCACTTGCATTGCGAGCCAATCACCATTGAATCATATTCATAGTGATCTTCAAACATGTCCCACATGTTACTGTGCTCTAGTACGATCATAGTGAGTAATGGCAACAACTTGCCAAAGTCAGTATAAATTGCATGTCTCTCATCTCTTCGTTGTACGTCATACGTATGAGATGGAGTTGTCGTAATATGTGATCTAGTATTCCTTTGCTAACCTTTAGCCACATCGCATGATCAAGGATTCCAGACTTTTCATCAATGAGCGGAATATCTATAAGTTCATCTCATGAACTTTCAGATCCATATATTATCTAATGCTGTTCTCTAACGCACAGATACTCGACATTTCCTTTTAAATGATTTTATTGGAACACTTCCAATCATCAGCAAACTTTCACTTTTATACACCCTATGTATAATTTGCAATTAATTTTCTATCCTTTCGGAAGTTCGCATCAATGTAACTCTTTACATTGAACTCTTCCTTATTTCCATAGAACTAGTACTTGTCAAGTACTTATCAAGTTCTTATGGTATTCCAGTAACCCTTACTAGAAGCAGACAGACATCCACTCGTCATGTCCCACATACGAGTTATCAGGATGAGCACATCATATTGTCATGTCGTACATACAAGATGATGAATGCATTTTATTCTTGCCATGTCGATACATGCAAGATAATGGGATGATTACATACATGATAGATCCATATCTATTCTTAGTGTTCCATTCTTCATAAGAATTGGACACTTGGCCTTGGGATACTAACTCCATGTAGCATGGACAAGTTTTCTCCCACTGAGTCTGTGTACACTGAACACTTCAGTACAGATTGCCAATGTATGCTCTCTCTTTTCAAGTCAAGAGATTTTGGAGAACTATCTCTATAGATCTCTATTCCTATCACATAGGAAACATCTCTATCTTCCTTAAAGATAATTTCCACTTTTTTGATTTCCATTCTAGAACATTTCCATTTCACATCAACATGTGGAATGTGAATATGCTCCCACTAAATCACAAATCCCTTCTTTATCTCTGACATATCAGTCAAAACCTTTGACTATATCATCAAAGTAAAGATCCAATTCCTAGTTGCTTGTACTCAATCAATCACATTGATTAGTCCATTGTGACTTATAGACTTCATTTGCATTAATGGATTCATAAACCTTATAGATTGTGTCACGTACACATCCTTATTTTATTCCTCATAGGAATGCAGTTTTAGTATCCATATGCCAAATGCCTTAGTCCTTAAGTTACAATCAACAAGCATCATCCTTCTCAAAATGTTATCCATGTGTCTTAACACTTAAGACTCATTTGCACTTATGGATTTCATCCAATGAGTGTTACCATCAATGTCATACCTTATGGTTGACATGGATGTTATTTAGGATGTCATGGTCATAAACCATAATTCAGAATTCAATTCCTCATATTCATCTAGATAGTTGACTCATCACATGAACAACTTATCACATAGATAATTGAGGTGTATCTGTTAAGGATATAAGAACTCACAACCCTTGTGATTCTTAATTTCTTTTATTAGTGTGGGGTATTCTTTTATTAAGAAGAATTCATTTATTCGATAATCATTCTCTAACTCCTTAGAGTATGCTTCCTTCTTGATTTATACATCACCATGCCTTAATCATGAGTTCACTATGATACACTATCATAATCACTCAAAAGGATCTCAAACATTTGGTCCAAGTATTTCATTCATTGATCTCATCAAGAATTAACACTTTACCAAATTTTCACTTCATTTGTGATAATCTTGAACACTTCAAGATATTCATATTGGTATTTCTTTAAACACCATTAGAAGTATTAGCATTTATTCCAATAGGTATGTAAATACATCACATGTATTATACCTAATAGGATAATCATTCTCCCACTACCATTAGTGAAGATTGATTAATCATGTCCAAGATATTCATATCTCTTACTGGTTCTCTAACCAAAAGAGTCTAGATTTATCCATCATATGGAAACTAGAAATGAATTTCTCATGATTGATGCTAATTTAATTGTTTGAGTTATCTATAACTTTTAGGTATCATTTTATCTCATGCATATCAAATACCACAAGATAAACAAGGCATTTCCACAAAGATCATATCTTTTAAGATTGAAACATCAACTTTATTGATTGCCATCATTGTCATACAATATGCAAAAATAAAGTGTTTCTATGTATTGGCAAATATGAAATAGTAGTTCATAACTGTATTACATGCCTTATAGGTTGAAAATAAACTAAAGTACTCCTATCTATGGCGGCAACACTTGCCCCAATTATGAGTGCTTTACACTTTACATCTTGGTATCATATACCTCAAAAAGTGTTACAAGTTTACTTTCATGACACCTTTTAAGTAGAGACGTTTGTAGCCTCCTTCTTCTTTTGTTCTTCCAGATAGAGAGGACAATTCCTTTTCCAATGTCCTGGCTTTTGACAATGGTGGCAATTTCCTTTCTTGGTCACGCCTCCCTTGGCCTTGAGAGTTGAAGACGGCTTGGACTCCTGGCTAGCATCAGAACCTTTCTTAGCTTTGCCCTTGCCCTTGCGCTTGGACTTGCCTTTCTTGCTCGTGATCACCATCACAGCCTTAGGCTTGTCCTTCTTCATCTGTATCTCAGTTGTCCTCAACATGCCCAACAACTCTGACAGTGGCCTATCAAAGTTGTTCATGTTGTAGTTCATCACAAACTGACTGTATGATTCTGGCAACGATTGCAGTATCACATCAGTAGCCAACTCTTGGCTCAGTGGAAATCCCAGTCTCTGCAGGTTCTCTACATACCCAATCATCTTGAGTGTGTGAGGACCAACAGGATCTCCTTCTATCATGATGCACTTGAACAACGCCCTAGAAACATTGTATCTCTCTTGTCGTGCCTGATCTTCATACATGTTCCTGAGATGCTGAATCATCTCAATGACACCCATGTTCTCATGTTGTCTCCGCAACTCATGGTTCATAGAACATAACATCAAGCACTTTGCATCAATGGCATCATCAACATGCTTCTTGTAAGCATCCCTTTCTGCCTTTGGTGCATTAGGAGCGGGTTCCTCTGGAATTGGAGTATCCAGGACATAGAGCTTTCGCTCTTGAGTGAGAACAATTCTCAATGTCCGATACCAGTCGTGGAAGTTCGTCCCATTCAGCTTGTCCTTTTCAAGGACGATCGCAATGAGAAGTGATTGTTGTTTGTCGTCATTTGTACTACAAAAAGGAAATATGCAATTTTAGTCCAAAAACTCATTTTTGACTTATTTGATTGATTTGAAAATTTGACGATATAATTAGGCCTTTAATTAATTATCGCTCCCACTATTTTACTTCAAATTGATAGCCCTCACCATCAATTCGGAAGATTGCAGCGTACAACCTTCTAGTGGGCAAGATCCTATAATCCTCTAAGTCATGGACCAGCTAGGGCTGTCACCCACAACATAGATCTCTCAGGTAGGCAACGTTTGCCAATTGCATCATATGCAAATCTTGATAAGATGTCATATGCAACTCCTTGCCATGATCATCTCCATGCTTCAAGGTACTAGATCCCATCTAGATCACCTTGTTAATTCTGACCCAAAGCAAACACGATGAATATGCACCCTGCTAGGGCAGACCCACACATTCATCCTTCACGCTTCCACGAGATAGACGGTGCACCACGCTAGGGCGTGCCCACACTTGGTCGATCAAGCTTTTCACGTGTGTCGCATTTGGAAGGCATCTAAAACTTAATATTTTAATGAGGGATTTGGTTTTTATATACATATACATATCCAATCACCAAAATACATAGTATGTATCATATACATGCTATATCCCACAGAAAACATGCACAAATGATAAAAAGTGATGATTATGGCCATCCTAATGTGATTCCTTGAGCCAAGAGGAATCACGGTCATCTAGGTCTACATCACATGCAACCTGTATAAGATGAACTCTGTGCCTTGCCATCTGAGTTGATCAACTCATCTCATGAATGATCTGCTCTCTCTGGTCGGTCGTTTGGTGCCACCAGCCGATCGATTGGCTCCTCCAACTGATCGGTTCACCTGGTCGTCGTGCATCTCTTCATGGTCGCCACCCGCTCGTCTCGCTTCTCGAACCGATCATCAACCGATCGGTTCTGTGACAAAGTGGTTTTTGCATTAATTTCAAGGACGAAATATCTTTTAAGGTGTGTAGGATGTGGTGGAGTGGATTTTTGAAATCCATAAATCTCCAATAACATATTAGAATCCATATCTTGAGTTACAATGAGAGTTCCAAGTGTTTTGGTAAAGTGGAAATGTGAATGAGATTTATATAATGATTAAGATCTCTCTTCATATGCCTTTTTTAGGAATTTAATTGAATGGTCCAGTAGTTGAGTTTTGTCACCAAATTTGAGTAGAAGGTAGCTCGAGAGGTAAGGAATCTATGGTTAAAATTTGGTGGCATTTGGAGTACCCTAGAAGGAGTTATTTAGGTTTGAAATTGGTGAAATAATGTGTATATTTGATGTCCTTAGACCTAAGTTTGGGGCTTAATGGATGTGTCACGCGCCCTTGGATTGCGCTGTGTCTGCGTGGACAATTTTGGGTCGTTCGTGGTTAATCTGATGGTTCAGGCCCTTGGCTTAAGGGAAACCACAGATTCGACTGTATCTAGCTTCAACATGGACCATAGATCGTGGATCTGATGGTTGTGAGTTTGTCCCCAACCTCCCGACGGTTTCTACGGAGACATGAGTTGATCATGGTCCAGCCTCAGTGCCACGATCAGCTTGTTTGTGGGGCGACGGAGACCAGTAGACCGGGGGTGGTTAGTTCTTCTCCCCAATACGAACCCATCAACGCCTAGGGCGCGTCAAACAACAAAGTGAGGTGAGAGAGAGTGAGCCCTCTTATGCCAGGAGCTCTCCAACGCACGGAGCAGAGGTGTCCGCAAGCCAGGAGGAGTGGAGAGCAGACCGATAGGCCTCGCCTTCTGTGATCGGAGGGCCACACAAGTAGAAGTAAGTTCCCCCGCTGTGTTGAGAGCTTCAGACTGGTGTGAGACAAGCCGAGGAGTTTTCCCCTAATTTCTCCGCTGCAGCAGAACTCTCCAACGACAACGGGATTCCTGAGCCACAAGAAGGAGGATCTGTAGGTTACCCAGAGAGGCAGAAGGAAGAGATGATTCAGATGGAGCTGACGGTGGTCATAGAGGAAGAAAAGGAGGACCGTCGTGCTATTGGTTGCTCTCCGGAGCTTCCCCCAGCCGCGGCGGCGGCCCTTGCCGGCAGCTGCGGGATAGGCAGCCTCAGAGCCAAGGTCAAGACTAGGATCAGCCGTGGAGAATCGAAGGAACCCTCTGGAGATGTGGGTAGCCGTAGGAGCTGGCTTGGAGGCCCAAATCTTAGCTGCTTTCTCATCGGAGTCGGGACCATGCGGCGGTGCCCTGTTTCACAGAGGAAACAGGGGCAATGTGTGAGGCTCGCGAGCGGAAGGAGAAAGAAGACGGACCGGGTCCAATCCCAGAACAATCCCGAACCATCCGATTCAATGCTGAACCAAGAGGAACCGGCCGATCCCAAGCAAAGAAACGCCAACCCTGGGAGCCACGTGGCAGTCCCCGATTGGCTGCAAAAAGGTAAAAATCCAATAATCTCACAGATCGTCAATAAATTGCAATAATTAGCTTGATGCTCGCAAAAATACAAACAATATACCGTTATTCTCATAAAAATGCGTAGAACAACCTGGGATAATAATATCATGCTTTTGATGCAGTAATATCAGTGATAATATGTAAGATGTGAAATGCTCATATGATGGATAATAAATATCAAACGATGCCCTAAAATTATGAGAAAATACATGTAATTCACACTTCATGTTTATAATTCATATGATGTTAGTTATGGTCATGATGATGTACGAAATCATGTAATTTGCTTAATATGTCTAATTAGGGCTAATAACCCTAATAAAATGCAATAAATACATATGTGCTCTATAAATGATGAAATTTACAGAGTAATCTCATACCAATATCTAGAACCTCAAAATTAAATATGAGAACAGGATGATACTCACAATCCATATTATATGAAGATGAGCCTTAATACATGTTATAAAACCCTAATCTAGGTTAATGATGTAACATAGGGTTAACATGTGCATATAACCATGTGTAACAAAGTAATCAGATTATGTATCCTAATCTAGAATATAAGATCAGTAACCTAATTACAAGAAGATAAGACAAGTAATCACGAGGATATCATAATGAGATAAGTAAACCCTAAAATGGACATAATTAGGGTTAAGATGAGACATAATGATGATGAGAACCTGATGATCGTATGTGATCTTATCTTTATCAGGGGTTGACCTGGGATATATAGTTGACCTGAGGATATGATGATTAGGTTTGTTCTTGATCAAGGTACGCCATTACCTCTTACTTGGCTTATTATACAATATGCTTGTGTTATATGAGTAGTAAAATACTTGGCATATGGTATTGATTGAAATGATTGTTCTCGTATGCTATGTTGCTTGATTTTCCATATTTATTGCTATGAACACATGAAACATAATATATCTGTTCCATTATATGAAAGCACTATATCTCTTTGGTAAGCGTAGTGATTAAAGGTGATCTATCTCTTTGGTAAGCGGATCACCATATGAAATGATCTATCTCTTTGGTAAGCGGATCATGAGGCCATAAAGCATCTATCCCATTGGTAGGCGGATGCATGAGTATATAATGGAAAAATGAGTTTAAAATATGTGTTCTCTTTTGTTAATGAATATCTTTGTGCAAGTATACGTTTTTCTTATATTCTTATATTACTGCCAAGTATATTAGTTTTATCTTATTGCCAAGATATGATGAGAGGTATATAAAAAGACACGTAGGCGTACTCAGTACAATATTCATGAAATATTGTGCTGACGTGTACCGCATGTAATCTTTTGTTTAGGTTGTGGTTATGCTCTTGAAGATCCAGGATAGAGAGAGTTGTGTAGCGAGCTGATGTACAGGTGGACCTGTTGTCTTAAGATCCTGTAGTTTAGATGTAGTACGTGTATATGTTATAGTTTGTTGTTCAATATGTAATATCAAATGTTGTAACAATTCATGTTGTAATTATATGTTGAATGGTGAACATGTGTGTATGGTTTTATTATTGTTCATGTGCATGTGCTACTGATTGTTTCCTTCTGACTACCTTGATTTTCTTCTTCTTAGCCTAGTGTGGGATGTTTAAATTGGGATTCTCGCTGAGGTGAGGGTTTCAATTTGGACGTCACACATCAGATTAAGTTTTAGAAAATCCGGGGACGTCACAGGTGGTATCAGAGCATGAACAATAGTAAAGCCTGACATTTGCTCATTATGCAACTTGAAACTAAAGAACCTTGAACTTAATAATCTTTTAGGGTTAGATAAGTCATCTTAGAGAGACTAGATCTGACCTAGCCTCTAGGTTAGCACCTAGATGTCTGAGAACTAGGTCTAGACTGGTGCTTGTTATATAGCAAGTCCTTAGATGTCGTACTTTCCTTGTAGTGTAGCGGTATGGGACGTTGCACTATTTGGAAATAACGTGCATCAAGGGAAGAGAAACCCTAGACATATTGCGCACGTTGTCTAGAGTAGCTACACTAGTATACCCCTTGTTCTCACCCTTTTCACCAGTTTTCATGACACTGGACTCTCTACTATGTGTGGGACACTCGTTTTCAGGATTTGGTTTTTGATTCCAAACGGATCGAACCTCGATAGTTTTCTCTGACGCTTGTTTTATCGGAGAAAAACTATATAATATTTTATTATGTATATGTATTACAAAAATGTGTCCCCACACATGTATGAGTAGGAGGTGGTCATGCAACCTAGGTGGAAGTGATGACATCAGTCTAGAAGAGAGAGTAGTTCTAGATTAGATGTCTAGAGCCCTGTTGGAATATATATGATAGATGGAATAGATGAAATAAGCTTTGATGTAAGTCTTATATAGAAGACATAAGATGTTTATGATGATATATGTTTATCTGTAAGGACCCAAGTTCAATTTGAGGATGCAAGATGAGTTTTGATGATGAAAGTAACTAGGATTTTATGTGATAAGTTATGTTAAGTTAAGACTAGATTGTGAGTCAACATGAGCCTCAAGCTCTTTTACAAAGGAGGACCTCTAGTGTTAGGACCAGTTTTGGGGTTAGCTCAAGAGAGAGCAAGACCCACAGGGAGAAGGTCAAAGAACCTAGACTCCATGTTATGAGAAATATGAAACATATGTGATATGATATGTCCTAAACTAGAATACTCCTGAGTGATTGAGTTGAGTTGCTTTATGTATGACTTCTATAGTTTTGTGGAACCCTAGATGTCCTTGGGAGGACCAAACCCTAGAGATAGAGAGAGGCTCTTTATATGTGCATGTGAACATCAATATGAGTGCCTACCATCTGGGTGAGGGAGAGAGCCCAAGACCCTGGAGGAGGTAGCTATGTCAGTTTCTGTGAAGCCTCATGCTCGGGTTGGTGGTTTCCCACATAGGAATCTAGTGGTATATATAAGAAAGTTTTGGGTAAGATGTTTCATGGGTAGAGGCCTATGATGAGTATGTCATAGCATGTTCTGGTTTGTGCTTTTGTGGCTAGAGCTAATGAAGCTATTAGTTAGTGCCAATGAGGTATACCTGAGAACCCTAGACCGAGAGGGAAGATATAGTTTGTACATAGAGATACTCATAGAGTTGAGTTAGCTCAGAGAGACTGAGCATGTTACTACCCTCATGGTATGGGTTAGAGGAACCTCTTTTGGACTATATAAAGTTTTGATACATGTTTCACAAGCCACTTGTATGAGTTTGTTAGCACAACCATGATATAATATATTTAAGATGTGATCTAATCTCAAGACACGATATATAGACATGATAAGATGGAGACCTAGAGATGGTTTAATAGATCTCTATGTATAAATGGTTAACCATATACATAAAATAATGATGTAATGTGATAGTGTTGGTTAATCTTGTGATAAATCACTAGTAAACGTTGCAATTTATTATGAACAATGAAATAGAACATGTGAATGAAACATGCTATAAGAGGTGTTAATCTGAGTGCTTAACAAATATGGATGATATTGTTTGACAGCTAGCACAACATAATGATTATGACACCTTTATGTGATAAAGATTGATCAAGTTGGTTAATTATAGTTAACGCTCTCCTAAAAGGCATATGTTAATGTTGAATATGTTCTAATAATTAGCTCAAAAAAAATGTTTATGACGTCTTGAGATAATGAGTTAATCTTATTTAACTCCTTTAGAACATGGAATATGATGTGAAAACCTAATGCATGGCTAAAGATAAGGAAGCAAATCTAACATATGAGATATGCCATGACATAATCTGAGTTTCTAAATACTTGTTGAGCCTTATATGAAGTGAGGTTTCACCTTAGATGCTTTTAAAATCTCCTAAGAGTGGTTTGGATATGACCATGGAACTTTGTTTCGTGAATATGTTACACGTAGAATAGTGCCCACATGTGGATGAGAGCAAGATAAGGTTTTCCCTGAAAGTATGAGTATGGTGTACTTTCGAGGACGAAAGTTCTTTTAAGATGTATATGATGTGACAAAGTGGTTTTTGCATTAATTTCGAGGACAAAATATCTTTTAAGGTGTGTAGGATGTGGTGGAGTGGATTTTTGAAATCCATAAATCTCCAATAACATATTAGAATCCATATCTTGAGTTACAATGAGAGTTCCAAGTGTTTTGGTAAAGTGGAAATGTGAATGAGATTTATATAATGATTAAGATCTCTCTTCATATGCCTTTTTGAGGAATTTAATTGAATGGTCCAGTAGTTGAGTTTTGTCACCAAATTTGAGTAGAAGGTAGCTCGAGAGGTAAGGAATCTATGGTTAAAATTTGGTGGCATTTGGAGTACCCTAGAAGGAGTTATTTAGGTTTGAAATTGGTGAAATAATGTGTATATTTGATGTCCTTAGACCTAAGTTTGGGGCTTAATGGATGTGTCACGCGCCCTTGGATTGCGCTGTGTCTGCGTGGACAATTTTGGGTCGTTCGTGGTTAATCTGATGGTTCAGGCCCTTGGCTTAAGGGAAACCACGGATTCGACTGTATCTAGCTTCAACATGGACCATAGATCGTGGATCTGATGGTTGTGAGTTTGTCCCCAACCTCCCGACGGTTTCTACGGAGACATGAGTTTATCGTAGTCCAGCCTCAGTGCCACGATCAGCTTGTTTGTGGGGCGACGGAGACCAGTAGACCGGGGGTGGTTAGTTCTTCTCCCCAATACGAACCCATCAACGCCTAGGGCGCGTCAAACAACAAAGTGAGGTGAGAGAGAGTGAGCCCTCTTATGCCAGGAGCTCTCCAACGCACGGAGCAGAGGTGTCCGCAAGCCAGGAGGAGTGGAGAGCAGACCGATAGGCCTCGCCTTCTGTGATCGGAGGGCCACACAAGTAGAAGTAAGTTCCCCCGCTGTGTTGAGAGCTTCAGACTGGTGTGAGACAAGCCGAGGAGTTTTCCCCTAATTTCTCCGCTGCAGCAGAACTCTCCAACGACAACGGGATTCCTGAGCCGTAAGAAGGAGGATCCGTCGGTTACCCAGAGAGGCAGAAGGAAGAGATGATTCAGATGGAGCTGACGGTGGTCATAGAGGAAGAAAAGGAGGACCGTCGTGCTATTGGTTGCTCTCCGGAGCTTCCCCCAGCCGCCGCGGCGGCCCTTGCCGACAGCTGCGGGATAGGCAGCCTCAGAGCCAAGGTCAAGACTAGGATCAGTCGTGGAGAATCGAAGGAACCCTCTGGAGATGTGGGTAGCCGTAGGAGCTGGCTTGGAGGCCCAAATCTTAGCTTCTTTCTCATCGGAGCCGGGACCATGCGGCGGTGCCCTGTTTCACAGAGGAAACAGGGGCAATGTGTGAGGCTCGCGAGCGGAAGGAGAAAGAAGACGGACCGGGTCCAATCCCAGAACAATCCCAAACCGTCCGATTCAATGCTGAACCAAGAGGAACCGGCCGATCCCAAGCAAAGAAACGCCAACCCTGGGAGCCATGTGGCAGTCCCCGATTGGCTGCAAAAAGGTAAAAATCCAATAATCTCACAGATCTTCAATAAATCGCAATAATTAGCTTGATGCTCGCAAAAATACAAACAATATACCGTTATTCTCATAAAAATGCGTAGAACAACCTGGGATAATAATATCATGCTTTTGATGCAGTAATATCAGTGATAATATGTAAGATGTGAAATGCTCATATGATGGATAATAAATATCAACTGATGCCCTAAAATTATGAGAAAATACATGTAATTCACACTTCATGTTTATAATGCATATGATGTTAGTTATGGTCATGATGATGTACGAAATCATGTAATTTGCTTAATATGTCTAATTAGGGCTAATAACCCTAATAAAATGCAATAAATACATATGTGCTCTATAAATGATGAAATTTACAGAGTAATCTCATACCAATATCTGGAACCTCAAAATTGAATATGAGAATAGGATGATACTCACAATCCATATTATATGAAGATGAGCCTTAATACATGTTATAAAACCCTAATCTAGGTTAATGATGTAACATAGGGTTAACATGTGCATATAACCATGTGTAACAAAGTAATCAGATTATGTATCCTAATCTAGAATATAAGATCAGTAACCTAATTACAAGTAGATAAGACAAGTAATCACGAGGATATCATAATGAGATAAGTAAACCCTAAAATGGACATAATTAGGGTTAAGATGAGACATAATGATGATGAGAACCTGATGATCGTATGTGATCTTATCTTTATCAGGGTTTGACCTGGGATATATAGTTGACCTGAGGATATGATGATTAGGTTTGTTCTTGATCAAGGTACGCCATTACCTCTTACTTGGCTTATTATACAATATGCTTGTGTTATATGAGTAGTAAAATACTTGGCATATGGTATTGATTGAAATGATTGTTCTCGTATGCTATGTTGCTTGATTTTCCATATTTATTGCTATGAACACATGAAACATAATATATCTGTTCCATTATATGAAAGCACTATATCTCTTTGGTAAGTGTAGTGCTTAAAGGTGATCTATCTCTTTGGTAAGCGGATCACCATATGAAATGATCTATCTCTTTGGTAAGCGGATCATGAGGCCATAAAGCATCTATCCCATTGGTAGGCGGATGCATGAGTATATAATGGAAAAATGAGTTTAAAATATGTGTTCTCTTTTGTTAATGAATATCTTTGTGCAAGTATACGTTTTTCTTATATTCTTCTATTACTGCCAAGTATATTAGTTTTATCTTATTGCCAAGATATGATGAGAGGTATATAAAAAGACACGTAGGCGTACTCAGTACAATATTCATGAAATATTGTGCTGACGTGTACCGCATGTAATCTTTTGTTTAGGTTGTGGTTATGCTCTTGAAGATCCAGGATAGAGAGAGTTGTGTAGCGAGCTGATGTACAGGTGGACCTGTTGTCTTAAGATCCTGTAGTTTAGATGTAGTACGTGTATATGTTATAGTTTGTTGTTCAATATGTAATATCAAATGTTGTAACAATTCATGTTGTAATTATATGTTGAATGGTGAACATGTGTGTATGGTTTTATTATTGTTCATGTGCATGTGCTACTGATTGTTTCCTTCTGACTACCTTGATTTTCTTCTTCTTAGCCTAGTGTGGGATGTTTAAATTGGGATTCTCGCTGAGGTGAGGGTTTCAATTTGGACGTCACACATCAGATTAAGTTTTAGAAAATCCGGGGACGTCACAGGTGGTATCAGAGCATGAACAATAGTAAAGCCTGACATTTGCTCATTATGCAACTTGAAACTAAAGAACCTTGAACTTAATAATCTTTTAGGGTTAGATAAGTCATCTTAGAGAGACTAGATCTGACCTAGCCTCTAGGTTAGCACCTAGATGTCTGAGAACTAGGTCTAGACTGGTGCTTGTTGTATAGCAAGTCCTTAGATGTCGTACTTTCCTTGTAGTGCAGCGGTATGGGACGTTGAACTATTTGGAAATAACGTGCATCAAGGGAAGAGAAACCCTAGACATATTGCGCACGTTGTCTAGAGTAGCTACACTAGTCTACCCCTTGTTCTCACCCTTTTCACCAGTTTTCATGACACTGGACTCTCTACTATGTGTGGGACACTCGTTTTCAGGATTTGGTTTTTGATTCCAAACGGATCGAACCTCGATAGTTTTCTCTGACGCTTGTTTTATCGGAGAAAAACTATATAATATTTTATTATGTATATGTATTACAAAAATGTGTCCCCACACATGTACGAGTAGGAGGTGGTCATGCAACCTAGGTGGAAGTGATGACATCAGTCTAGAAGAGAGAGTAGTTCTAGATTAGATGTCTAGAGCCCTGTTGGAATATATATGATAGATGGAATAGATGAAATAAGCTTTGATGTAAGTCTTATATAGAAGACATAAGATGTTTATGATGATATATGTTTATCTGTAAGGACCCAAGTTCAATTTGAGGATGCAAGATGAGTTTTGATAATGAAAGTAACTAGGATTTTATGTGATAAGTTATGTTAAGTTAAGACTAGATTGTGAGTCAACATGAGCCTCAAGCTCTTTTACAAAGGAGGACCTCTAGTGTTAGGACCAGTTTTGGGGTTAGCTCAAGAGAGAGCGAGACCCACAGGGAGAAGGTCAAAGAACCTAGACTCCATGTTATGAGAAATATGAAACATATGTGATATGATATGTCCTAAACTAGAATACTCCTGAGTGATTGAGTTGAGTTGCTTTATGTATGACTTCTATAGTTTTGTGGAACCCTAGATGTCCTTGGGAGGACCAAACCCTAGAGATAGAGAGAGGCTCTTTATATGTGCATGTGAACATCAATATGAGTGCCTACCATCTGGGTGAGGGAGAGAGCCCAAGACCCTGGAGGAGGTAGCTATGTCAGTTTCTGTGAAGCCTCATGCTCGGGTTGGTGGTTTCCCACATAGGAATCTAGTGGTATATATAAGAAAGTTTTGGGTAAGATGTTTCATGGGTAGAGGCCTATGATGAGTATGTCATAGCATGTTCTGGTTTGTGCTTTTGTGGCTAGAGCTAATGAGGCTATTAGTTAGTGCCAATGAGGTATACCTGAGAACCCTAGACCGAGAGGGAAGATATAGTTTGTACATAGAGATACTCATAGAGTTGAGTTAGCTCAGAGAGACTGAGCATGTTACTACCCTCATGGTATGGGTTAGAGGAACCTCTTTTGGACTATATAAAGTTTTGATACATGTTTCACAAGCCACTTGTATGAGTTTGTTAGCACAACCATGATATAATATATTTAAGATGTGATCTAATCTCAAGACACGATATATAGACATGATAAGATGGAGACCTAGAGATGGTTTAATAGATCTCTATGTATAAATGGTTAACCATATACATAAAATAATGATGTAATGTGATAGTGTTGGTTAATCTTGTGATAAATCACTAGTAAACGTTGCAATTTATTATGAACAATGAAATAGAACATGTGAATGAAACATGCTATAAGAGGTGTTAATCTGAGTGCTTAACAAATATGGATGATATTGTTTGACAGCTAGCACAACATAATGATTATGACACCTTTATGTGATAAAGATTGATAAAGTTGGTTAACTATAGTTAACGCTCTCCTAAAAGGCATATGTTAATGTTGAATATGTTCTAATAATTAGCTCAAAAAAAATGTTTATGACGTCTTGAGATAATGAGTTAATCTTATTTAACTCCTTTAGAACATGGAATATGATGTGAAAACCTAATGCATGGCTAAATATAAGGAAGCAAATCTAACATATGAGATATGCCATGACATAATCTGAGTTTCTAAATACTTGTTGAGCCTTATATGAAGTGAGGTTTCACCTTAGATGCTTTTAAAATCTCCTAAGAGTGGTTTGGATATGACCATGGAACTTTGTTTCATGAATATGTTACACGTAGAATAGTGCCCACATGTGGATGAGAGCAAGATAAGGTTTTCCCTGAAAGTATGAGTATGGTGTACTTTCGAGGACGAAAGTTCTTTAAGATGTATATGATGTGACAAAGTGGTTTTTGCATTAATTTCGAGGACGAAATATCTTTTAAGGTGTGTAGGATGTGGTGGAGTGGATTTTTGAAATCCATAAATCTCCAATAACATATTAGAATCCATATCTTGAGTTACAATGAGAGTTCCAAGTGTTTTGGTAAAGTGGAAATGTGAATGAGATTTATATAATGATTAAGATCTCTCTTCATATGCCTTTTTGAGGAATTTAATTGAATGGTCCAGTAGTTGAGTTTTGTCACCAAATTTGAGTAGAAGGTAGCTCGAGAGGTAAGGAATCTATGGTTAAAATTTGGTGGCATTTGGAGTACCCTAGAAGGAGTTATTTAGGTTTGAAATTGGTGAAATAATGTGTATATTTGATGTCCTTAGACCTAAGTTTGGGGCTTAATGGATGTGTCACGCGCCCTTGGATTGCGCTGTGTCTGCGTGGACAATTTTGGGTCGTTCGTGGTTAATCTGATGGTTCAGGCCCTTGGCTTAAGGGAAACCACGGATTCGACTGTATCTAGCTTCAACATGGACCATAGATCGTGGATCTGATGGTTGTGAGTTTGTCCCCAACCTCCCGACGGTTTCTACGGAGACATGAGTTGATCGTGGTCCAGCCTCAGTGCCACGATCAGCTTGTTTGTGGGGCGACGGAGACCAGTAGACCGGGGGTGGTTAGTTCTTCTCCCCAATACGAACCCATCAACGCCTAGGGCGCGTCAAACAACAAAGTGAGGTGAGAGAGAGTGAGCCCTCTTATGCCAGGAGCTCTCCAACGCACGGAGCAGAGGTGTCCGCAAGCCAGGAGGAGTGGAGAGCAGACCGATAGGCCTCGCCTTCTGTGATCGGAGGGCCACACAAGTAGAAGTAAGTTCCCCCGCTGTGTTGAGAGCTTCAGACTGGTGTGAGACAAGCCGAGGAGTTTTCCCCTAATTTCTCCGCTGCAGCAGAACTCTCCAACGACAACGGGATTCCTGAGCCATAAGAAGGAGGATCCGTCGGTTACCCAGAGAGGCAGAAGGAAGAGATGATTCAGATGGAGCTGTCGGTGGTCATAGAGGAAGAAAAGGAGGACCGTCGTGCTATTGGTTGCTCTCCGGAGCTTCCCCCTGCCGCGGCGGCGGCCCTTGCCGGCAGCTGCGAGATAGGCAGCCTCAGAGCCAAGGTCAAGACTAGGATCAGCCTTGGAGAATCGAAGGAACCCTCTGGAGATGTGGGTAGCCGTAGGAGCTGGCTTGGAGGCCCAAATCTTAGCTGCTTTCTCATCGGAGCCGGGACCATGCGGCGGTGCCCTGTTTCACAGAGGAAACAGGGGCAATGCGTGAGGCTCGCGAGCGGAAGGAGAAAGAAGACGGACCGGGTCCAATCCCAGAACAATCCCGAACCGTCCGATTCAATGCTGAACCAAGAGGAACCGGCCGATCCCAAGAAAAGAAACGCCAACCCTGGGAGCCACGTGGCAGTCCCCGATTGGCTGCAAAAAGGTAAAAATCCAATAATCTCACAGATCTTCAATAAATCGCAATAATTAGCTCGATGCTCGCAAAAATACAAACAATATATCGTTATTCTCAAGAAAATGCGTAGAACAACCTGGGATAATAATATCATGCTTTTGATGCAGTAATATCAGTGATAATATGTAAGATGTGAAATGCTCATATGATGGATAATAAATATCAAACGATGCCCTAAAATTATGAGAAAATACATGTAATTCACACTTCATGTTTATAATGCATATGATGTCAGTTATGGTCATGATGATGTACGAAATCATGTAATTTGCTTAA